>CM062850.1:30972427-32470114 GCA_031772225.1 Eubasilissa splendida | reverse complement strand
TATGCTCAGACTTCTCACCTTATCTATGCTTCTCACTTCTGATCATAGAAAAGATATTCTTCTGATTTGTCAGGCGCATAGATAAGAGATTTGGAGATTACTTATATGAAATGAATACATTCAATACATATTTGTCTTTTTTTCTGTGGTCATATGTCAGGCGCAATCGGCGTTATTTTGCGGTTATGTTAGCTAAATATAATTTGCAATTTTAGATACTTGCACGACTTAACTATTTTTAATCACACGTGATGAAAATTCGCGCGGTCGAGCAGGCATTAAACAAGTGGCCTGGCAAAAAGTATTTGGGGGTGTATAGGTTTTTACCTGCGTTCGTCTTATTTGGCGCTGCTTTGGAATTTGCCATGATCAAATGGCAACCGGGAGGAACAAACTTTTACGTAACTTTTAAGAAGCGCCAAGCGAAGGATTTCGTGTCTAATGTTATGGGAGAGCAGTGATATTTAACGTATTTTTGGTGTTTGCGGACAGAGTTGCAATCATGCCTGTTGGTGTATCAATAGGTGCTTACATTAGATTCTGTTTGGCTGCGACATTTAGCATGGCAGTTGGATCTCAGATCGTGCACCAGTACTATAAGCCGTTACAGGATCTAAATGATTATATTGAAAGAGAAATAGTCAACCTTCCTCCGGATTTCCAAGAAAAAGTTAGGGCACGAATGACATCCGCATCTAACACTTAAAACATTCAAATGGTGAAGATGTCTACTTGTTGACTTCAGTGAACAATTCTCATGTGCAATTATTGTTAAGTGGTTAGTACATAATGGCCGTATTTTACTGTAATAAATAGTTTTAGCTTATTGTTTTACATATTTTGATTCCTAATCCCCCCTTCCAATGTATTTATTAAGTTTTTAAAATATGTAAAGGGAAGTGTTAGCAAAAATAACGTTGGGTTTTATTTTATCTTAGCTATTGCATCCGTAATTTCTATGGATTGTACATATTTTAGACGGCTGTCTGTTCAATCGTATTTCACAAAAAAAATTAAATGTCCATATTTTACGGTAGTATAAATTTCTTCCCAATTTTTTATGAAATGGGTGAATTTGATAATTGACTTAAGGGAAATTTGAAAATATATTGATACATTACATTGGACTGATGTGTCAATTTCACATCAATTCAAATTATGTGCATTTCTAAAGTCAGAAATTGTATATAATTTGTATCAGTCTTATGATGGGAAAACCAGTTAGTAGGGTAATAAATAAGTACTGTAGAGTATACTACCGGTGTATTGCCACAGTTAGCTTACTAAAATTATGGCATACCTATGTAAGAGGTATTCAAAATGAATTGTACACTTGTCATTGGCAAAATATTGGACAATGGGGGGAAATGTACAAGCAAAAAATCTAAATGTACATGCATCAAATCATGTCAATCAACAATTATGACAATATCAGAATCTGCTTAGAGACACCTGAATTATTATGTCAGGACAGGAAGCTAAAGTATTGTAGCTGCAACAAGATAGTAACTGCCTCTCCCAGCTCCGTGTCTACCATTGTTTATCTTGTTACCTTTTCTGTAGTCATTACATTTTTTCTTGTAAATATTATCTTCACTTGTCTAAAGTATCCAATGAGATAGATACAGCATTTGAATTACAACTTGGTCAGTATTTAAACATGCCAAAGTAGAGCGCAAACAGTCTAAATTTGCAGTGATATCTTTTAATTTTATATTTAAAAAAATCATCATTCTACCTTTTGATGGCTTAATCCTATTAATTTTTTTTAAGTGTCAGTAGGGTCAGGTGTTATAATTTAAAAAAAAATCTATGTATACCGAGGGACTGCCACTCCCTCAGTGCAAAAGTAACTCGTAACTTGAGGGTGAATACTCATATTTGCATGAGGGCGCTCACTAGATTCGTCACAGGCTCGGCCAGTAACAATGTAGAAATTATGTTTTTTCTAAAATAATGAATGACTTATTCAGTAAAATCTTCTTAACCTTTTGAACGCTACTCCCAGCCCTGGCATTGCAATACTCACACGCAGCACATATTTTTAAATACCCAAATACACATATATCATCAAAATAGATGACTTACGCATGATGTATCGCCTCAGATAGAGATAAAAGGTTATCTTGTTCAATATGAAACCAAAACATAGTTGTAAAAACACGTTGGATGTTTATAAATGAATAGATATAAACTCCATACAAAAACATACATACAGGTACAGCAATGCGGCTGCTGCTCGAAAAATGTGACAGATTATCAATGTTTTTAACGAGATACATCTTTATTTTACAAAAATATCTATCAGCACCCTCAAAATATTAGGAATCTTTTAATGTATGTTAAAGTATTGTATGAAATGATCACAGACCAAAGTCACCGTATCAACTGTTGATACGGTAGCATTCAATAGGTTAAATAAAACAATTATATATTATTATTGTACAAAAATAAAAATTTATTATATTTGCGAATGCATGTTCACACAAAAAATATATTTATATAGGAACAATATTATATATATAAAATTGATATTACTTATAATCACAATATTTATTTATTTTATTCGTGAGAGTTTTAATATTTCAAATAAAATAAATGATTTAAATAAAGATAGTAAAAATTAGCGGTTGAGTTAAATGCGTATGATTTCTTGTTTTTGATTAATTTTAATGTTTTAATTTTGAAGAATGATTTTTAGTGGAATAAAATAAAGTCTTAATTAATTAATACAAAGCGATTTTTTCCATAATATTAATTTTCTCTTCTTTACGCTCAACTGCGTGAGCGCGGAACGTTATCGTAAACTTTTATCATGCCTGAAACAAAAACCAAATATTAGAAGGGACAAGGATTTAAAAAAATATTTTTGTTGTATTAGTTTGAGTATTTAATTTGTTTAGTTAATATTTTGAACACCATACGGAATTTCAGTTGAATCTATATATTATACTTTATTCTCTGTTTACTGTTTATACATTAGTTATTTCAAGAAGGACTATTTATTGAGAAAAATACTAAAAACACAGTTTTTTCTACTTTTAAATCTTCTTACTGGCAAGTATTTGAATATCTGACATCTATCGAAAAATAACTAAGTTAAGGTTACGCAACATTTATCCATGACACAGACCATTTGGTTGTATTAAATTATTTAAAAGCGGGCTAAAAATTATAATTTGTCGCCAGGTGGCATGTGTGTCAGGAATGATAAGTAGCGTTATTTCTGCTGGTAGAAGATATTATACAAAACGTGTGGTTCAAGAAAGATATTTCTACAGAATATTAAATATTCCATAGGCTTTTCGTCATACAAAAATATTTTTTGGTAAATGGTTTGTTATTTTCATAAAAATCTATTTATAAATATGACCACAGTGGGTTAGCAGTCATGAAAATAAACAATTAGATTTAAGAGCCTTTTAACCAGTTGGCTACCCAATACGTTAATTCCCCATAAAACAAAAAACCATAAATAAAAATAACAGGCTCAGGGAACATAATTTTTTTGGATATATTGATTTGTCCTACATACAAAATCGTAATGGTAATTTTTAATTGTTCTAGTATTTTGTATGAATGTTTTAGATTTTTAAGTGGCAATAATTTAAAATATATTTTGCTTGATAAAACCTAATAGAATTCAATATATAAAAAAAAATTACTGCAATTTAAAATATTATACGCGTCAAATATGTACATGTGAAATACTAAAACAACTAAAAATGACCTATTTGTCATTTGGTATACTTTTTTACGTAGAAGGAATCGATAATATATTTAAATCCTTGTGCAGTCAACTGGTTAACAAGATTAAATTGCCGCAGTCCAAAAGTTTCCAGGTTAATATTTAAAAGTTAGTTAATTTTTTTTATTCTTTCAATTTTGAAATCCAGATCTACATTTCCATGCTAGCTCACCGTCCAGGTACCAGATAAATGAAATTGGAAATAATATACATATATGAATCTTTAAATAAACACCATATTATAGTAGATTCTCGATTATATGGGATGGATAATCTCTGCCAAAAAAAATTGACATGATGCGCCTGCTATTTTTTTTATTTTCCATTACATATTTATTATTCATTTTCTGATATATATTATGACAATTATTTTTACATTTTAATTCATTTTTCAGTGTCATTAAAAAAAATTATTGAAAAATTATTAGTTAATGTGATCTTGGATAATCGAGAGTGCTGTGAAGTAATAGTATCATTACTGGCAAAAAAATTATGTAGTGTGGAAATAAAATATCACACTTAGCTAGAGGACATACTCATTTTTTTCTCTAAAAATCTCTCTTTGGGCTTACTAAAACTGAATACGATCTTTGAACCAAAGATTACTTTCTTAATTTTATAATACTACTTTAACCATAAACAGATATGAGGAATTATAGTAATCCACATACAAAAACACACTTATGATATTTTGTAAACTAAAATCTTCGCAGACTACTGCTACTATACTAATTTGACACTAGTGTGTTCATTAGTAATGGGTTCACACTGTACAAACTACTTCAATGAAATGCGTACTACGTTTTACTCAGACTTGCATGTTTTAAATCATGCTACCAGTTCAATACTTCACACCGTTTCAAACTCTCGGTAAAGTATGTAATTCAAAGAGATTCATACACACTGGTAAACAACTTAATTGTCTACAATGAAGCTTTCGCTTAGCAACGCTCACAGCGAACTGTGTAGGTATAAAGTTCGAAGCTTCGACCAACTTCGAGCAATTTCGACCTTCTCCGGAAGTGGGTACTAGTAGTTGGTCTTGGTACCAACTTTACTAATGAAGCATTAATTTTGAACGCTTTATGTTGGTATGTGTGTACTTCGCGAAGCGTTCATTGCGAAATTAAGTTTTGCCCTTTACTGGTATGAAATCATAAGTGCTCTCCTACATTTAATAATACCATAGACACACATGTTGCGAACAGAGACAAAATGTTTGGAAGTATTTTACCACTATTTGTATAAGGGTTAATAAAGACTGTCAATTTTGAATACATTATTATTTTATATTGAAAAATACTACTTATTATAATCACTAATTATTAATATATTGGAAAAGTTATTTGAATGGATGATGTTAGAACTAACTATGTTTTAACAAAGCTATCAGTTAAAGGTTTATACTACCAGTTAACTAATCAGTTAAAGGTTTGTACTACCAGTTAACTAATCAGTTAAAGGTTTATACTACCAATGCCAAAACCTGTTACCTCACTGTTTAAAAAATAATTCAGCAATTTTACAAGTAAATAGTATTTTAAATGTCTCTATTAATAATTGTAGTCACTAGAAGTTTGAAAAGTGCCAGTCAAGCGGCTAATCACAGTATGTGACACATGTATATGGGTACATACTCCGTCCGTGTGTGTGTGGCCCTCGTGTGCGAGGGGCCCACCCTCAGCGGCGTCCCTCCTGGCTGTCCCACCCCTTCATGACTGCGACTACCTGTACCTCCTCCGATCAGAATAGAAATATGTAAATATAAAAACGTAATATATAGCAAAAATTAGTTTTTTATAATAAACATTATTCTATCATGAACTTTTCCTTGCTCCAATGATGTAAGTACAGTTTATGAATGTGGAATATAATATAAATGATAAAGAATTATAATTAAACTTACCAAGGATGCTGCTGTTGGGTAAAATGTTTTTCTTCTTAACAATATCATGTTTTATTTCGGGAATTCTGAACCTGCCACTTTCTTGAGATCTGTCTCTACGCAATGACGATTCTCTTTCTCTGTGTTTATCTTTGGACCTGTCCCTTCTATGTGAAGAGGATTCTCTCGTCTTGTCCTTTTCGTCGTGCCTCTCCCCATATCGTGATGAGGGGGCTTTATCCTGCGAACGATCCCTTCTATGTAATGATGACTCTCTGACCCTCATTCTGTCTCCGTGGTCCGATGGTGGATCTCGTACTCTTATCTTATCGTGAGATCCATCCTTTTCATACAAACTTTTATGGGATATTTTATCTTTTTGATGTGATGAAGATTCTTTAACTTTTAGTTTTTCATGGAATTCATCCTGAGTTTCCTTAATTTTTAATTTACTTTGGGAACTGTTTCTGTGATGTGAAGACGAATGTCTGACTTTTATTGGATCGTGACATTCATCGCCGTGATATGATGCCGAGTCTTTTGTTCTCAGTCTTTCTCTTGGATGGCCATTTTCTCTATCCAGTGATGTGTCTGCGCTTCGAGATTTCTCTCTTGGAAGAACTCTCACTCTGTTCAGGGACGAGATAGTTCCTTCTTGTAACTTTTCTCGGCGACGACTTCTCTCTTTAGTGCTTGATTTTGTTTTACTGCTACTCTTGTCTTTACTTCCACTCCTGTCACCGACAGCCTTTATTGTAGATACCGCCGTCTTGTGGCGAATTTCTGGTAGCACTGTTGCAAGCGACCTAATAAAACAATAATTCATGTTATTAAGGAGAACACATTCTTATTGTGAAGTTGTAATTATT
Source organism: Eubasilissa splendida (assembly GCA_031772225.1). Taxonomy (NCBI): domain Eukaryota; kingdom Metazoa; phylum Arthropoda; class Insecta; order Trichoptera; family Phryganeidae; genus Eubasilissa; species Eubasilissa splendida. Next base: position 32,463,612 of record CM062850.1, on the reverse strand, counting down.
CAGAACAGACGGTCTGTGATGTTTTAAATACTAATTTCATGTATTAATTATAGATATATACATATAAAATCAAAGTTGTCGAAAAATATTTTTTTTGCCTGGATCTCTATTTCCAATCACAATTGGTAGTGTACTTCCCCGGATTGGAAATAGAGATCCAGGTTCGAATCCCGGTAGCGCAAAAACAATATTTTTCGACAACTTTGATTTTATATGTATATATTTATAATTAATACATTAAATTAGTATTTAATAATTAATGTATATGTAGATGTTATATTTGATAATAATGAAATATATGTGCATTATTTAATATTGAATAAAGTATTCTCTTCAAAGTATGGCTCACACCAATCTGAAGTATTTGGTAATAAGTATGCTAGGGTTTTATTTATTATGCAGTTAGGACTATTTCTAGTTATGAACCAATTGAGAATGTTTAGTGTCTGATAATAAAATCTGACAAAGATGATAATGTTAATTAAATGAAGAGACGATATTGACATAAATTTAGTAGTTTTTGAAACTTCATTAATGTCTATTTTATTTTAAATACATTATAAATCCAAGCTTTTTTAAGTATTTTTTTTTGTGGTTTGTGATTTACAAAGAAGGCCATTAACTTTTATATGTTAAATTGAGTTGAAAATTTCGTCAACAAATGGATAAATATATATATAATAGAATAAATTTATCTTACCGTGATGAGTATTTACTTTCTTTAATTTCTTCCACAGCTGATGAATGGGTATTGATTGACATGTTAGAGGTCTTCATTTCTCCATATCTACTTCGTCTAGAAGTTTTCTTCTTAACAACATCCAACATATTACCCGGCAAGTCTTCCGAGGAGCTGCCGTGGATCTGGAACAAGGCATCTCTGCTGTTGGCTCGGTGCAATCTGCGAGCCTTCACGGCTTCTACAGAGGACACTTTCTTCCGCTGCGGCTTTTCTGGCAGACTTGTTCTTTCCATAGTGGTGCTTTTAACTCTGTGCATAGCACTTCTCGACTCTCTCACGATGCTCTCGATACTGGAGTTTGAAGAATTTTTACTAGCGACTTTTCTTCCGGTTAACAAGTAAGATTTATTCTTTTCTCTCGATCCAAGATCGGCTTGGACAGCTTTATTTTCTAAAGCCTTGACTTTGTGGGAATATGTTTCTGATATAGTCTCTAAGGGTTTGACAACCTTTCTTTTATTTCTTCGACTTTTGGGGTCATCATCATCTCCTGAGCTGAGCTGACTAGATTCTTCATCTGAGTAACCATTTAGAGCCTGAAGAATTTCATCAGCAGCCTTTGTCAATTCTTCTATTATGGACTCACCGGGATGTTTCACTTTTGTTGTCATTGTTTCAGAAATTTTATCTTTGCCGTTAATTACAATGTTTTCATAAATGGGGGAATTGGTCTGGGCTGTATACGCTTTCACATCGGAAGAATTTGTTTTTATCGGTGTTGCATAGTTTGATTTTGTGTACACAGAACTAACTGCCGATGTATTCTGAACTCTGGTTGCTTTTGTCTTGCTCTCAACACTGTTTACACTTTTCGAAGATGTTAATTCTTTAGCTTTAGCATCTTTAACCCCAAAGTATGACAATTCATGTTCCTTTAACTTGCGAGCAGAGCCTCGTGCGGGCATCAAGGCGCGTGGAGTGGAAATAGAATCGGCAAATGAAGATGTATTAGTTTTGTCATCTGCTGTTTGTCTGGGTTCTGATATTTTTGGAGTACTTGCAGAGCTCTCTACTTGAATTCCACTGTGATTGGTCATATTTTTATCAAAAATTTGCTTCTTTTCAGTGACAATATGATTTTTTTGGAAAGTTGAGTGTTGCAGGCCCAATGCAGATGTATTAATTCTGTCAGGTAATGGGCCATTAAGTTTTCGGCCATCATCAAATGTTTCTTTGTATCCTGAAAATATAATACAATTCAATAAAGTTAATACAAAACAATAACATTCTGTCTCTTTAAAAAAGGTCATCATTTTAATTTTATACAATCAATTCTTTAATTCATAGATTTGTTTTGCCGTTGCACAACCAAAGTAAATCCTGCTGTGGCTTATTATAAAAGGAATGTGATGAACTCAGACTCACGCATGTGTGGGTTAATTTGTGTATGTTGATTGTATGGGTGTGATTATGCATGTGTTTTTTAGCATTCGTAACCAAAACCACCTTTAACACCTTTGCGGACACTACAATATATGAAAAGGATTCCAAAATATTTCATAAATTTTTATAAATATTATTGAAAAATGGTGATCGGAGCTTCTGACAACAATGTTATATTTTCATTTGACGGGAACAGTATGTTCAATTTAATCATTAAGTTGGTTTTTTTTTTAAATGGCAATAACCATTTTGTCCTATCATATAATTCTGCAATGGATTTACAAAAGATTTTAATTGATGTTCTATCCGCAAACGTGCTAATATTGAATGATTAATGTCTTCAATGATTCTGATTATGATCATGCTGAATTAGAAAATTCTTATTAATATTTAATGATAAACAATACATGCTCTAAAATGTTTTAATCCTTTTCTTATTTAATTTCGTTAAGGCCATCAGCGTGTGCCTCGACCACTCTTAGATAATAATATCAAAATCTACTTGAAAGTATAATCCATTGCGTTATTTTACCTTTGCTGCTGAGAAGTTGAGAGTAGTTAATGGGGTTATTAGCAAATGATTTAGTGTCACGGGAGATAGCGGTTAGTCCGGGAAGTGCGGTGCGCTGGGCACGTCTCCTGCTCCAAGATAAGCTGCCCGTGGGAGTCGCCTGTGCCCCCGGTGCTCCCGCCCCCCGCAGGCTCCCCCAAGAGAGCCCCCCAGAGCGGCCCATGAGACTGCGTACCTCCTCATCTGCACTGTCTTCGCTGCAATCCTTAGTCTCATACATCTTACGCAACTCGCATAATTTACTTTTGTATGCAGTTTTTACAAAACATCTGTCACTTTCTCCTATCAACACCATGTTGCTGTTTGCTTCCACATTTGAAACTGTATTTTTGACTAATGCCGTTGATTTCAATTCTGACAAACTGTCAATTGATGTTTTATTACGTCGTAAAGTTGTTTGTTTCATCGGAGACACGTCTATGGATATTTTGGTGGTGATATTTTCCCCTTTATTTTCATGTGAATTTGTGCGATTAATGCAGGAGATGTTAGTTATTCTTTCGTTTGACCGAACTAAACAATCTGAAAAGTTTAACAATCATTTGCTTGACTCTTACACATATTTATCATCAACTTTAATATTTATTTACATTTTTGTACATTTAAAAAACACACTATATTTTCTGACTCGTGTTTAGCCATTGGAAAATGTCAAATACTTTCAAATTATTGCCCTTTCTAAAAAAAATGTATGTAGATAATCTTTACCAAAGAAAACTTGTACATTAAATATAATAATGAACACACATACATTAAAAAACACTCAACTGTCAGTTGTACACACGTTCGATTGCAAATTCCTCACATTGACAAAATGGAAGAAGCAATATGAGACTCTACCATTACATATATTTATTACTCTTGGCTACATATCTGGTGTGAAAAATTTGTATTTCATTGTGGGCGAAATCGAGTTATGGGCTGCGTTATATTCTTTTTGTTTTACCACATAAATAAATCTGATAATTTCATGTGACAAGACAAAAATAAACTAAAGTTTTCCACCCACAAGTATTGCTAATAACACACCAAATAAATTTACCATTGGATTTTTTTGTGAAAATATTTATCTACATACGTATACATATTAAGTTGTTTTGAAAATAATGGTCAATTTAAACATTATGCACTTGCAACATTTTGAACATTATTTGTTTGGAAATATTTATTAATTTATTTTTGTTTGATAGTTAGGGATATGCTATATTTATTAAGTCTGGTGTTTGATTTGCATTTCAGAAATGGGATTAAAAAAAGAATTGCGTGGAACATTTATGCAAGCATTTAATCTTGGGTGTTACACATCTCAAATAGCATTCAATGTATCACATATGAGGTGAAGAAACCATTTCAAAACAAACAGTGCGGTGTCGGCTCAAAAATTTCAGGAACAGAGATGTGAGAAAGTCGAGGATGTCCTGCTACTGTTGAAGATGACAAATTGAAAGCTTTAGTGGAAGAAAACAAACAACCGGCACCGATTAACCGAAGAGGACTTATCTTACTTCATGACAACTTTCATCTTTTCAAGCATCTTGATAACTTTATGGCAAAAAAATTCAATAACCTGCTTAGAGGAGCAGCAGAAAATGCCTTTAAGAAGTCTCAGATTCCAATCCACCTGAGTTTTATTCTACAGGCATAAATAAGCTACAAATGCAAAAAATCGCAAATGTTTATATACTCTAATTTACTCTTACCTGTTTTAATTGAATTTAAAGGTTATAATCAGCCATTATTTTCAGAATAAACCAATATGTACTATAAATAATATGTGCCATAACTCACTAGTACCATTAATTTAAGTTTTAAAGTGTAAGGAGCTATTCATAATAGTTATACACATTTATATAACTACGTTTGAAGGCATTTTTTACATAAATGTATATATTTAAAGATAAGTTAGTGTCTATAGAAAAACATTATTTACATTCAATATGCGAAGCTCAGTGAGGTCGGCTTCAAAAGACTAGCTTGTAATTATAAAAATATCAAATAAATGATTATATTATTATTAAATATAAATTCACTCGGTTATTACATTAATAAGTATTCTTAATTATTTTCCAATCTTCCATATTTTAAATAATTACATATTTTTCAAAAGTTTTCTTTTATGATTAGAATTACATTTTAATTATCTAAAATTTGTACATTCTTATTTTAGTTACAAACCCATCACCTCCATGCAAAAGATGAAGATTAATCGCGATGACTGAATTATGCGGTTGTTGAAGTACGATTATGTTTTATCATTATAGTGGAAATCATTCAACATGAAATTGTTGACCAGTGTTTTTGTAAATTAATCAAGTCAATGATTTTTCTACCTGACAAATGTTTCTAGGTTAAGTTTTATGAGATATTGTTGTGTGTCTCTGACTTTTTTGGTCGACATTTTAGATCCTGGCGCAGGGTCCATCATCAGTTTCCATTGTAGCTGATGTAGTTGTCGGAGATACAGAAAAATAACTAAACACAGGATACTAAATAATTATGAAAACTTGAACTAATTTTGAATTTTTAATCTTACAAATGATCTTGATGTAGCAGCATTTACATTACACTGGGAAAGAAACCTTAAGAAAAAATCGTTTTGATGAAATGTCATAATTTTGAATATACCTAATATAAATTTTTGGATCCACACATTTTCATATTAAAGAATTTCCACTTTCAACCATTAAACCCATGCTTTTTATGTATCACGAGTTATAATGCAGCTGTGTGAGATGTATAATAACTAACCTAACAATATTAAATAATATATTAATATTAAATAATAAAAACTGTTAAGAATTTTAGGCACATAAATAGATGAAGTGAAGGGACAGGATTTCAAATTCATCGACGACTCGTTTTATTTTCATAGTTCACCTTCGTTTCTTTAATTCTATCTGTCTTCCTGTTCTATCCAACTTAATAAACATCAATACGCCTCTTTCATTTAACCACTGACCTAACCCCCAAACAAGTGTGATAGATTTGATGGATAAAAATGTTTTTGTTTTGATAATTTTGATAAATGCAACATATGAGCATTGCAGATTCAATGCATGTTATAAATTACAATTGATTAGGATTTACTCATGTGACTGAACTTTCGATACATTGCTATTCTTAACTTAAGTGCTTTGGAATAAGTTGACTTACATCTGCATTTGGCATCCAATGCTAGACGTATATCTGGTGTAGTAAATATGCTTAATAATTAAGCGTTAATACAGATTTACATATATATTTTTATATACATATGTACATATTTCTTCTCCAAAAATAATTGTATTAATTTACTAATAATTGTGATAATATATACAATATATTGTTAATTGTAGAGTATAGGCATGCCTCAAATAACGGCATCTCTTTATAGCGGCCTCATTACATTATCAACATGCTCTCCCATTAGGGTCCATTTATTTATTATAGCTGCTGCAACGCACCTTGATTATGTAAAGTTACATAAGTACTTTATAACTGTCATTTTATTCTGTTTATGGATAGAGTTTTATTATATTTTAAATGTCCGGTGATTAGTATGCTTCCCATTTTTCTTAAAACGAAGTCTATAGTGTTTACCTTAGCTACAATGATGTTATTTTTATGCCCTTATGTGACGATTGTAAAGCAGTCCACGCATTGACAGGTGAAAAAAAAATACCATGATTTGAATATTGAACTTTTTCCTTAATGGCCATTGCCTAAAACCTGAGGTACCATTATTACGAGGCACGCCTGTACACATTGTGAAATGATTATTTAAAAACTTACCCTCTGATTTGACAAAATCATGTTTACTTTCCAGTTGGCGAAATGATGTTTCTATTATAGCATCACCATCATTTCCAAAATTAACCTTAGTCGAGTAGCCCTTGGGTTCAGCAAGAGGAGCACCGTTGCCCATGTGCAATTTGTTAGTCGCGGGCAGAGCTTTATTTATTTTACTAATTTCATCGACTGAAGATATCAAACTCGCTTCTTTGCTTGTTTTTAGTAATGTATCGCCCAGCTGTTTGATTAAACACTCATTTTGAATGTCGTCAGTTTGATTATTGTTGAGCAGAACGGAAGACTTCCAAATAGAAGGTTCTTCCAAACGCTTAACTGGGCGTAGTTTAACACCCCATAAATTTTGTTCTGTATTTTCGCCAGTCTCTGCATGAGCCTCTGGATCTTCACCGAGAAGATACGGGCGAGGTTTTATCGGCTTATTCTTCAGAATCCCACGAGGTTGCTCACCTTCAGTTAAGTCTCCATTGATCTGAACTATCGACGAAGCATCTTTTTTATCATTTTGATTTGGCGACTCTTTGGCTGTGGATTTTATTTCTGTTATAATTGCGTAATTTAATTTAAGTTTTTCGTTGGAAATGCCAGAACTCTCGTCTATTCCCTGAGTTTTATTTTCCTCCATGTTATCGCCGAATCTTGTGACGGGAAGTTTCTTGTCAGTTTCCTTGACTGATGGTGTGCCATTACTTCTGCGTCTTCTCCTAAAGTTGTTTGTGGATGGCGGCTTGCCATCTGATTCCACAATATTTACCCGACCTGATTCAGCTGTAAAATGAACTTCAGTTTTGCAAAATTCTACTTTTTTGCCTTTCTTTTCTGTGCTGTCTTCACTATTTTCTTCAGTTTTGGAGCTAGCATTAAGAGCTGAGAAAAATGTTTTTGTTACAGAAGTATTTTGAGGCTCATACAGATCTCTGATTTCTTTTATACCATCAACAGCGATAGTGTGTCTTTTAAAAGCGAATGGCGTAGCTGGAGATTTGGCGGAAGTCTCTACTGCGGAGCTTTCCACACTAAGAGAGGTCCCTTCAGAAAGCTGTCTGTAAAACAATTGTCTATTATTATTTCCCACGAGAGAATCCTCCGACTTAACAGGGATGTGCACGGAAACTTGATCCATGTGTTGAGAACTCGGTGAATTGTATTCACTTTCGTTGCTATTTATCTTTTCGTTCTCATCTTGCAAACATTTATATTTATTCATTCCATTGTGAATATTTGTTGCGAAGGTCTTTCTGTTTTTCTGTAACCAGTTTTCGAATGTCTCGCGTTTTTCTGAACTACCTAAAGTGACTATAGTACTCCGGTTTGTGTTGGGATTAGGTGCTCCACCATTAGATAATGAATTTACCAGTTCTGATGATTGACAAATTCCACTGTCAGTGGAAGACTCGATGCTGTTTTTATCATGACTTGTTAGTGTTTTATATTCACTTTTATTGCCAACTTTTTCAAATCCATATGACTTTCTCCTCATGTACCAGTCGTCACTGCGGCTAGCGGAAGAGCTTGTCAGCTTAGATACTCTGGACTCCAGGCTGTTGGATCCGCCAGGGTAGTTTGAGTTTGGCTTTTTTTCATTCAAGGCATTCAGCATTGCCTCCATTCCAAACACATAAGAACGGACACGTGTGACCTTTGGTTCAGTCGATGAATTTTCTTCTGTTTTTGCCGGAGCAACTTCAGCTTCGATACCGTCATCTCTTTCGGCTGATTGATGAGTCTTTCGTCTATCTTCGTGGACTTCTGTGGAGAGAGTTTTCAAGCGCCCCCTGACTTGGTTCAATGCTTCGAGGCTGATAAAACTTTTGCTTTTGAGTGTACTCGGTTTTATAAGAAAATTTTCCGAGATATTGTCATCGTTTTTATTAGCATTTATGATTTCAGTTTCTTCTTCTTGAATGATGCAGTTATCCGAAGAAGAAGTTGAAAATAAACTGTGGTACTTGTTTTTGGGAAATAAAGCAATGTTTTGGACACTTTCAAGTTCGCGTTTGATCCTGCTAACACTTCCCCAGTTGTCAGGTAGATCCAGAGGCTTCCCTCCGATGGGACCTCGCCTCGGAAACTGAAGGGATCTCCGAATCTTTGATGACCTCCGCCATTCTTCCAGTTGATCTGACTCGTCCTTGAAAATGCTGTCCTTTTCTGGACAACTATCATAGAAACTCTCTTCTGATTCATTATCCGGATAGTTAACTTTATATTTAGTTTCAGAATATTTTTTATCATCCGAATTTGTGGAACGTTTATCACTGTCACTTTTCACTTCTACTATATCCACATTGCTGGACAGCTTGGAGACTCCACTGGCGACGATGGCTGGGGACGTGAGTCTCTCTAACCCCTCCTTGGGTGAAGGCTGGGGAGCGGGTAGAGGGCGGCCTCTCGAGGGGGGTCGGCGCCCCCCGAGTGCCCCGCTCCGGCCCACACTGGAACGCTCCCTCTGAGAGCTTATATCCAACGGATTCACCGACAACTAAAATCATTAAAAATATTCATTACACATTTAAATCGTGATTTCCGTTTGCATTTGTTAAAGGTCAATCAATAATGTGAAGCTTCCCGGAGAGAGGAGAAAGCTCCGTCTATTTGAAATCTGCTCTTACATTTTAAATACAAAGAAGTATATGTATTAACAAAATGGTAAGATTTAAAATATTTGTTATTAGGAGAACACATTCTTATTGTGAAGTTGTAATTATTCAGAACAGACTCTGTGATATTTTAAATACTAATTAAATGTATTAATTAGAAAGATATACATATAAAATCAATTTTATCAAAAAATATTGTTGTTGCGCTACCGGGATTCTGTTCTCCTAATAATATATAAGTTGTATCAATGTGTCCAAAATTTAATAAAAGTGAATTGTTAATTCTGGCATCTGCTATCGGTTTACTCAAAGGTATTTGAGATTGGGTAAAAACAAAGTAGATGGCTTTCAAATAATGGAACGATGTATTCATTTGAAAAAGTGTAATATAATAACAGGATAATGCACCTACCGCGGTTTGGAAAGAGATCCAGGTTCAAATCCCAGTAACAACAATATTTTTCGATAAAATTGATTTTATATGATCTTTATAATTAATACATTTAATTAGTATTTAAAATATTTGTGTTAATAGGATATGTATATTTGTGTGAAGCAATTCTATAGGATGGTGCCATCATTTTAAGTTTAAACTTAAAATGTGCAACTTCCATGTTGTAGAATGTTGCAAAATGAATTTCTGTCTAATTAGTTCAATAGTAAATCATTTTAATAGAGAAAGTAATCTGATATTTTATTTTAAAGTTTATGTTTTTTACAAAGTAGGTACGTATACATATACACGTATAAGTATTTTATATTTTCTGATAAGTCAAAAATTTTCAAGGAATATGTACAAATTCTTTACTTTTATGGAAACAAATATTGTATACAACTTTTCACAGATTTTAAACTACCAAAAATAGTAGACATATACAAAAAAAATTCAATACAAATTTTCAAAATTAAAAATCAATTAAATTTTAGAAGCGAATTCCGATCTACAAGATATAGAGATCAAATTGATATCCCAAAACTAAAATATACCGCAACTCAAAATCAATATATTTATCAAGGTATCAAATTTTTTAACAACCTCCCCATCACAATTAGAAAAATTACGGACTATCATAAATTTGTAACTGAAGTAAAAAAAATATGTACACAGACTAACTGAAACATAAATTAACTTGAATACACTCCTTCTCTATACACGAGTCTTACTCTCATAGAGAAGAAACAAATGTTAAAATATATATGTATATATCCACTGATTATTGAAATTGTATTATATTTTTAATATTAATAAAAAAAAAGATTTTGATGAAATTCGATGACCTTTTATTTGAGAACCCTCTTCAGTTCTCCTGAATGTACTTAACATATTATATTCTATAAGAAAATTAATGTTATTAGTAATACATGCAAAAAAAACCTTTTAGTACATTTCAGGTACAATACCTTGGCTGGAAGAATCACAAAAATAAATTTGGATACATTTATGGTTAGCATTTAATACAACAACACCATACTCCTAGATATTAGTTTTAATTATACACTGATCCATATTTTGATAAAACTTTAAAAAATATTCAGAATTGTAAATTCTTTCGCCAAAACGCAATAAATTTCATCTGTCTGAAGAATGTTTTTGTCTTGCAAGAGTGCTGGACAAGGAAAAGAGAACATAACCTGGCAATTAAAATGTAGTTTTGTTTGGCTAATTTTGAAAAATAAATAATTATTAATCTTCTGAATCTTTACATTAAAATAAAAAAAATGCAGATTAGGAAACAGCGAGTGCCTGTCCAATTGCTGGCAAGATCGAGATTCATAAAAATATTAATCACCTTCAAAATAATCCAATATTTTTTGTGGGTGAAGAAGCATTCTCCATTTAATTTTTTACCTCGTTACTTAAAACATACAACATTGAGTCCTGTCACGGAAAGGATGCGGGAGTATTTTAGAGAAAGATTGTCGGCAATCGGCGCCGGTGGTTGGTAATGTACTCGGAAGATATCTGCGTGAAGTCACCTGGAGGTCATCGAAGTGTCGATGGCCCTGTGTCGAGGTGGAGGAGGAGTGAGAGGTGGTGACGGAGGCGCGCAGCACGCGCAGCACCCCGGGCGCGCGCGCGCTCATCACCTCCACTTGGCGGTGCGCGTGCACCGCGTGTCCGCCGCTCCGCACCGCCATTCCCGCCACCATCTGCGATCGAAGCGTGAATCATTAGTAAAATAAAATAAAAACGCATGGGATTATAATATTTTCGGAAGCAGTGGCGTAACTAAAAAATTAGGCACCGGTACAAAATAGAAAATAGGCCCTAATAATGAAAGTGTGTTACAGATACTAATGAAAAATAATAATTGACAGCTAATAAAGCTGTACGTTTAATTTAATAACATGTAAAAAATATCAGTAAATATATTTGTATTGTTAAATTAATGTTTTTCTTAATTTCTTCTTGATTTTTTGGCGCGAGCAGTAATCCAAAATTATAAAGCACATTGCTTGCAACTGAAAAATCCGTGCTTCGCTTTGTCCATAACGCAACATATTAGCGAGATACTTTTTTACTACGATTTTTTTACGTGTGAGGAATGAATTTTAAAATTTTATAATTCCATTTTTTGTTGCGGTGGATTTTAAAAATGATTAGTTAACGTTAGTGCCGGGAAGAGTATCGATATAAAATGTAAGACGCGTAACTTTTGGGCCCCTATAGCATTGGCGTAGTTACACCACTGAATATTACCCTCGTTATCGGCGTTTCCTTTTCACGTAGCTATTCATTATTTTCTACGAATGCTAAATATAACTTTCAACCAGTTTAAATCCAGAGATATAAGAATAATTAATAACAAGAGAACAATAAACAGTTTTGTGTAATTAACAAAATTCACGGTGAATTAACTTTACATATTTTTAGATCAAGTTTGCTGATGCGGTGGCGCTCGCGGATTTGGTTCAGATTACGCGATCAGCCTTCACAGTAAGCTTGAAGGACTTGTACTCTTGTTCTTGGATGTATCGAGAGTCTGACCTCTTGGCCGGAAGAATATGGAATAGGGTTTTATGAATAATTGGTAACTGAGGAAGTATTTCACAATAATGATTTGATACTGAAAGAAAAAGAGATAATCGCATTTGAATGACACAAAGGCTTGACAATAATTCAGATACGACATAAAGTAACTTTTACTTTCTGGCCGTGATTCCACCACCTACAGTAGATACAGCAGCTATAGTCGGATCCAGGGTCAGCTCGGAACTGGGCTAATTATACACTCACTATCATACTTACTTTTTTAATGTTATGAGTTGTATTATTTAATAAATGCGTTCAACATGCTATTATAATAAATAGAATATATATTTTCCCAAAATAATTATAAATTAAAATGATTTTTTCATTTTTTAAAACACATTGAATGTAGATTAATTTTCGATTTTTATGAAGAAAAAGTGTATCATATCTCGGACAAATTGAGTTTGTATGTTTGAATTCGTTTTTCCCTGCGTATTTCTTCTTCGTCGGTGTCTACAGAGATGCTAATATGTAACAATGATTACACAACAATTCGGAACGGCAATCTACAAAGAGCGTAGCTGAGATGACAGAGTGCTCACTTAACGCGCGAGAGGTAACGAGATCGGTGCCCGGCGGCTCCAATTTTTTTTTTGCAGAAGTGAAAATAACCACAAGGTTAAATTTAACATCTTACAAAATATTTAACACACCATTTCACGCTGTTTTCGTGACAAATTTTACTGGAAGATTCTCTGAAAAAACATTTTCTACATTAATAAATAATCTTTTAACTTTTAATGTTGGGTAAAATACTAAAATAAAAATAGTACTTTATTGCGGCCTTAAGGTCCGTGGAAGGAAAAAATCTCAGAGATTTACTTGAGATACATCTCAATACTGCGTACACGTGATTTTGTTCTGGAGATTAACTCAGAGATCAGCTTGAGATTGTTAGAAGGAGACCAAAACTCTAACCATTGTGCACGGCGTATGTTTTGACAGCGAAATATGATGCGTGCACATAAATGTCACCTAAAACTATCATAGATCCCCACAATTATCGTCATCAAAGTTAAGTTAATTATGGTGTAGCGGGCGGGCTGTCAGTTTGTTTAAATAGTATTCAGCTTCAACACGGGAATTACAAGTGTGTCCAGAATGTCACAATATATTTATATTTAAATGCGTCTTTGAATTTACAAATAACTTTATTCTTTACAGGAAAATGGTTCGTCTCGCATCACATATGTTTTTGTAGCTTTTCTTAGTCAGTTTTAGTTCAATATTTAAATTTGAAAGTTTTGGTGATAGATAAATGTGTAAACATAAAGATTTTTATCTGTCTTTCTTTTTATTTTCGTATCAAAACACTTTATATGGTTTTATCAAAGTGTATTGACAACAGAGTAGTGCGTCTCTGCAGGGTACGTTTGCTACCGTGCGGTAGCTGCTGCGGGCAGGCTAGTCTATTCTGAAAGATATGTAGCGACCATAATTCAAATCTACCGCCATCTCAGTCGGCATCGACGCTGGCGACAGCGCTGCCGGCTGCTGCCGCAAGTCTGGCTCAATTCACCGCCAGACAGTCTCTCCAGTTTCAGCGTTTCACAATGGCGGTCTTGCCGGCTCCCCTTTGCCGAGCAAGACTGCCAATTCATTTCATTTCATAATTTCCTACATCTTCATTCACTATTCATTTCTATCTGTCTTCATTGTTTTTATCATTTGTCACAATAAACCTCAACACGCGCAAATGACATCTATTTCATTTAACCACCGTCCTAACCCCCAAAGATATATGTCATTAAATATGAACATAACATAAAACGTTAAATTGCAAACATTTATTGCGTTTTAACAGCTATTGGGGAGATTCAAAATCATCCAAATGACGACAATGACCTTTGGACGTTTAACATACGAGCGTGATGATGGTGAATACAAAAGTCGAGAGTTGTCTCCGAAGCATCTCATGGGAGCAAAATCCGTATCAATTGTCACGAGTTAAAAATCTCTTCCGCGGACACGTGCCGTAAGTGTTCATCCTAAATACTTTCGGACTATTGTAAATTTTAGATTGCGGCCCTGCCGTCGAAGTAAAAACTGCACAAGTACGAAAACGGTAGAATCATGGATGTGTTGGTAATGAACGCTCGGCCCGTATTATCCAGCGAACGGCTTTCGTGGCCCCTAAAAGCGAGATCAACGGAGCCGCTGTCAGGTCTGCAATCGCAACGATGTGTGCTTTATATTATGTACACTTCCAATGAAGAACGATTCCGCCGCGTCGATCACCAATCAATACTTAGCCATTGAAACTACTCCCACGCTCGCGAGCGTGCGCCCGCCCGCCAGACATCTGCGGTTAGGCGACAAGTCCGGTTTAGTTCCTCGCCGCGGGGCCTTGGGCCTTTGTCGTCAAAATGTCAACAGAAGGAATCCAAATCTCTCGCGAATGGAGTTATCGAATATTAATAGAAGCCTAACCCTTTTTAAACACATAGCGCGTATCGGCGAGTATCCTAGTAAAATTTGTCACGAAACTTTCAACTTTACCGCGGGTCTTTTTAACCCTTCCCAAACCGTGCAGTGACACGGGTCATAATTAAACCTGTAATATTTCGGTAAATACGTGCAACATAAAATTTATATTTTAGATAATCCTAAAGAAAATATTAGCGCTCGGGAATGACTAGTGAAAAAGCAATTATGAAAAGGGACTCGTACAAAAACAATTATTTTTCCATTCAATCCGTTGTAAAGTTAATACGTTGGTAAAAATACAATTTGTGATATGAAAGACAGAGATCACACACTATTTTCATAGTGAAAAGAACAACAAACATACAACTTTCTTTCTCACTAATTAAATGAAGAGATAAGAAGTAAGGAACTTAATGAATGCACTAAATTATGTTATTAATCATTTTTTCAAAATTGAATGTTCAATATTTAGAGTAAATTCAGGCCATTGAAACCATTTCAGCTAATAAAAACATTTTTTATAACTGTTATTTACGGTAACACGAGTTGACAGCATGGCTGCGTCCGGGTATATTTTATCATGGTATGGTAAAGGTTAAAATCAAAAACATTCACATGCTAAGCCGTCTTACCTACTCACCTAGTAGACTGTGGTGCCAAATTGTCACGTCATATATAATTCTGAATTTATTTGTTTTAGAATTTGGCGCATTTATTCATATTTGTGATATAGTTTATTACTCATATATTCTTAACCACGTTAAGCTTTATAACAAACCGGTACCTATTAATAAAGAACCTAAGATATTTTCTTTTATTTATTTAACTAAATTTAGAATATTTCATTTTCGAATCAGAAAAAAATTCTTATGACTATTTTTATGGGCAAATTTTAAAGGAAACGAAAAAATAACTATGATATTTTAAATAAATGTGATATTTTTGTTTTAGAATAGGAATATTTTTTAAACATTATTTATAAAAATAAGATATTGCTCAATTTTGACATATTATGTATTAAAATATAGAAAATCAAACCGATACGACAATGCCATCATTGAAGCGATACTACGACCGGATAACAAGGATCTCATCAGTGGCGTGACTACAAAAATTGGGCCCCAATGAAGAATGGAAAAAGATTCCCCTAAATAAGTATTGTATATAAGATATACGAATATTAGTACTGTTAAAGAACAAAATATGTTTCTTGTCTCCTTGTTTCATAAAAAAAGTATTTTTATGCATCTATATTAGCATTTTGTAATGAACGCTTCACGAAATGCACGTTCACCAAATTGAAGCGTTCAAAATGAACGTTGCATTCGAAGTATGTTGGTACTGCTGGTTGGTCCACTCCCGATGCAGGTCGAAATCGCTTCGCACTTCATATAGTTCAAAAAAGTGTGCTCAAGTCGTTATTTAAACCGTTATTGAACTATACTTCAATGACGTGTCTGAAGTGCGAAGTGTGTAGTGGCACACTTCGCGAAGTACACACTTCAATGAACTGCATGAAGTGAGCGGCAAACTCTTTCGTCTCTATACATACACAGTTCACACTAATTGTGCGTGTTGCTGAGTGAGAGCTTCGTTGCAGGCAACTAAGTTATTTAAAACGTGCGAACTGCGAAGCGTAAGTATGAAGAACTAGTTCATTGAAGTACTTCGTACAGAGTGGACGTATTGCTAATCTATATGCACTTGAAATTTGAAAAATATATGGGTAATTTTCGTTTTTAAGCGACGGTCTGATCCCTAACCCGACACATCAGCGGTATACTGTTGATAATGTACGTGAGTAACGTTTATTTTACTTTTATAATTGAATTTATTGCTGTGGCGGATTTTAGATATTATCATTCCATTCCAATTTTGGACCCCTATCTAGCGTGGGCCCCGATGCACTGCATTGGCATAGTTACGTCACCGGATCTCGCAACAAAACTGCTTCCGAGAGATGCGCGTCAGTTTTCACGGAGTTTGGTGTTCAATGAGAAATGAAAATCTAAATAATCAAGAATTAATATGGCAAAGTTCTATTTTTATCGATTCGTCTTCTTTTTCATCGCGTGCTCGGTGCTGATCGTCGAGGTCCGCTGATATATCTTGAATTTGGTGCACGGTGCGTCTCCATTCCTCCCGATCCACGTTGCCACGGTGATTGCAAAGTTTAAAGAGCACTCTGTTAACTCCTTTATTTCTTCTGGCTACGTGCCCAAAGTATGCGAGGATCCTTTTACCGCATGGTGTCGAAAGTCTTTCGTAATTTTTCCATTCGTTAAGACCAACCCAGCAATAGCATCGTTGTTTATATTGTTCCCGTGAATGCCTTCGATAACTGTTGTTCCCGGGTTTTATATTGATCATATGGTCATGTATACAGAATGAACACTACCAAATAACCTTTGATTGACAGCGATGTTTCTCTGGCGTTGTGGATGGTCCGATGTTATAGTTCTTCTTATCTCTGGGTAGGCTTCCGATCGACCGAAATGCGCACTCACCATATATCTCTTATCTATGGCACTCACTCACTAATCGCGATTGCACTCCGCTGGTTGTTTGACGCGACCCCTCTATATCCGAAAAGCGGCAATATTCACAACATAAAATGACCATGAGCAATACCAACCAACAAGAAATTCCAGGGGTGTCAGTCAAAGGAACGAAAGGTGCGTAAAAACAAGTAAAAAAACTATTAAACACAATTTATAAGTGAGCTTTCCCGTATAATTCAAGATGGCCGACGCTCCGTCTGTCTATCAACTAAAAAACGATAAACAGTATTGTTGACAGCTGAATTTGATGAAGCGCTTTATGGCAATGATATCCAAATTCTAATTAGAGATCTGCGTACTGGAGCATTATACCCGATCAGGCGGTCCGTCCGGAAACCATAAAATCAATCAATCATTTGAGAGAAATTTTTATATTCTTTATTTTTTGAGGCCATAGATGTAGATATCAATTAACTACTCAATACACTTTGGAGAGTTAATTACCGACTTTTAACTGGACACATTTTAATTCACTTTCTTTTAAGCGTGTGTAGATATTTGTTATCGCTTTTTTAATATGTATTCATAAGCTTGGAAAAGCAAACAGCTGGGCAATAAACAGATAATAAAAGAGCACGTGCGATCGTGCAGAGCTGTTTAAATGATTCTGACGTTTTCCACTTTTTGTGCACCTATACGAAATAAATAAATAAATTAATATAATAAATGACGTCATTGGTTTCTTTTGCTCGGTTACTTTTTCCGTTCGTAAAGCTACGATAACATTTTTAATTACTTACCGTTTTTTATTCAATATTTTCTCTTCTAATCTTTGGGTCTTTTGCGCATTTAATGAAAATATTACCTTACCAGCATACGGCTATTTTTCAGGTTTTCAAACTCCTCCATATCTTCATCTCAGTCTGGGTCTACCAAAAGTTCGCCGTTCATTTGGGATCCCTCAACGAGTACGGCTCACATCGCTTTTGTATTAATTCGCTCTAATGTACCTTCTGCGATTTTACCACACAAAAAGATATTTTATTTCTGAATTATTACGAATTCGCCACTGACCTGACTGTATATATATACAAAATATTTTTGGGGGTTAGGACGGTGGTTAAATGAAATAAATGTGATTGGCGTGTGGAGGGGTGTTTATTGTCGGTATGATTAAAAACAAGGAAGACAGATAGAATGAATGAAGATGTAGAAGGTGCACGTGTCTTATGAAATGAAATGAAGCGAATTGGCGGTCTTGCTCGGCGAGCGCGAGCTGGTAAGACCGCCGTCGTGAAACGATGAAACTGGAGACTGCTTGGCGGTGAATGCTCGAGCCAGGCTTGTAGCAGCAGCCGGCAGCGCTGTCGCTATCGTCGATGCCGACTGAGATGGCGGTGGATTTGAATTCCGATCGCTACATATTAATAAGAATTTAGTATAATGTTAAAATTTCTGTGCGCGCTATTTTTTTCTGAGTTTGCTGTGTTGGAATCGAGGATCATTGTTCCTAAGTCATTTGTTCCAAAAAGCTACCAGATCCATAAGATGTCGGCCATATTCCGTTTCCAAAAATAATAACACGTCCTGAGAGAAAGCGGCGGTGTGGTGGCAATATCAGCTCGAAGATATATCATTAATTTGGTCCTCTTCGTTCTTATACTCGTAGTAATTCCAAGCATTTGCAGCCTCCGACCAAAGTGCGGAGAGCTTTCACACCCTATAAAATCGGAACATTCGACTGAGAAAAGGTAACCTCCACAACAAAATCCACCCATCAACCCGCCTGGCAATCACGATGGTGAGTGCCAATTACCCCTGTGGAGGCCCTGCTCGCGCCTCAAAGATCCCAGATAAAAAATCACTTGACAGCCATACGGTCCGACTGGTACCCGCCAAATTGCAGGCGACAATACACCGCGTTCGAACTAGTCCAAACGTAACTCGGCACCGCCTTCAGTGAACTATGTTTATCTTAATCTTTGTATAATTGAACAGTTTTAAATATAATCTTGCCTTAATTTACAACAATCGATTGTAAGTACAGACATCATAATCCACCCGCTCTAGCTGTCTGTGCGGCGCATACACCGAGCCCCTATACCCTCATGAAAATGACCCAACCAAATTGTAGAGTAATACAGAGGTCTTGATCCAGCAGTTAATCAATAATAGCTGATGATGTTATCCTTACAGTGTCTTCATTCCAACGATTTGTTTCCCATTCTGGTAGATAGCTGATACCCAAAATCATATTATCCATACGCGTTATTAGTCGAGCTTGACAAAGCCCGGACTTTAATGCGACTGCTTGGATAAATAAGATTATCAATTTTACTTTTATTTATTCTTCCATTTGATATCCAAAGATTTATAGGCTTGACTTGGACTTGACATCCCTTGAATCTTCCCACAGAATCCGTTCCAAGAATAACGCGGATCTTCATCTCGGGACTATCTTCTATGAGATCAAAAGGTGGATGGATGTGTTTTCAATTTTACAATCAATATGAGTCGTAATAGACATACCATAATTTCAGGAAGTCAATTACGGACACCATATCAGAGGGGGGAGGTTAGGTACTACATTACTTTCTATATTTCTATTTTCAAATTCAAATTTCTGACATTGGAAACACAACATTTTTAAAACCGAACACATTCACGAAATTATAATTCATAGGAAATTGTCACTAAAATTCATTTAATCATATATCCTTACAAGTAATGTCGATAATACGAACTGTCAATAGATTATATTCAACGACTCAATTGTTAAATTGATTCTTTTCAGCATTTAGCAGAAGAATATTGACACGTCAAATTCGTTCTGACGAACTTTTTAAATTTTCTCGTAATACGGACCGGACAACGCACAACCTTCTGAAATACTTATTGTCCATAGAAACTACGGACGTACGGTGAGCCTGGCTATGATCTGTGCTCTTTGTGCTCAGATGCTGGAGCCGAAGCAGGTGAACTGGCACAGCTGCACCGGCGCTGCTGTACCGCTGAGAATCTGATCAGTATGATGCACACGGCAGCGAGAGAAATGACTCAATAAATATATACAGAGAGCAGACACTTTCTAATAGCAAATATGGAGCATTCATAATTCGTAATGATGGACTCTACACATCACTCACTTTCAATTTCACTCGGCGATGCTTTGTTTTCATTATTATCCGGAAGGATTAATCCGATTCGCTATTTTTGGGACCTTTCTAATTCAATTATCACTTACGTAAAGCTGTGCATTTGCGTATAATGTATAAATATGAATATATGTAAATATATAGATTGTATACGCCAGTGAAGAATCCTCTGGCCAACTTTCCAAAAATTTCTCGAGACAATACAAATAACAAATCATTACCATAATGAAGTGGTTTGCAAATATCGAGAACACGTTTTCTTTCGAGCGAATAGTCGTTCGATTTTATTTGAAAATAATAAAACAAAAGAGTTTAGTTTGATACGAATATTATATTACTTTTTATTGGACAATGTGGCTCATGTCCGCGGAATGAGACGTTGAAATTTATTTGAGATAATCTCTGTACACGTGTTAAAATTTTGATCATCTTAATATAAACTTGTATATATGATCACTGCATGAGATTGACAGAACGAGACAACATTTATCATGTTATACCGACATTATTTACAGTTAGCGTATGATTCAAATCGGTCCGTCCAACGGACGAACGAAACGTCAACTGTCAACCGACTGACATTTGAACAACAAGCGTGAAGCGAGGCGCATGACAAAATTAACTATCTTGGCGGCAAATGGCGATGCTCGAATCTCTGAGACTTGTCGAAAGTTGTCTCCAGAGAGGGCCATTATCTCCGTTTTACTGAGTAATGCGCAGTAATCACCCACGTGTGCAACTGTTAGCTATGTGGCCTTACAATTCCAGGTGTGCGTAATGTGATCATGTAATGAACCAGATTTATACGTTGGGAGCCCACTTGAATGTCATAGGTACTGCGGGGCGCCATCTATCATTTTTTGGAAGTTTTAATTATTTCACATATGTGAAAATAAAACACTTGTTTTTTTTATTCTACTCGTTTAATTTAATTGAGACGCGTTTCGCATTGTAAGGGCATTAATGTTGTATTTCTAAGGATTTTATAAGAGTGGCAATTTTATTGTATATATAATTATATTTGGAATCATATTTTCACATAATATTTATTTCGTACAGAATAAAAACTGTATTTCCTCGATTTTGTATTATTTCTCAAGTGCGGATTGAGATTTGGAAGTGATTTGTAGAGACATGCGTTATGTATTACGATTTCAGGATGTACTCGGTAAATAAAAAGTCAAGTCGCTTCACGTTGGATTTATTCAAGAGAATGGTTATAAAAATATTTATCGGCATCTTATATAGGTAAATTTTCTGTCTACGTGCTATTTTCACATTTAGTCCCTTATATATTATATAAGGACACGTGTTTTTACATACGAATAATGTGCAGGTGTTCTTTTTTCCGTTAAATACAGCAGAAAGAAAATGTCGTAGGTACATGTGGCATCATGTATTCGTTTGTTTGTAGGTAATAGGTAGATGCACTATATGGATTCTCGGATAAATATCGTTATCCACGTTCGTAACAATAGTGTTACTTGTTAATGCAGTCTACAGGTATTTGGAAAAATAATTAAATCTGTTTGCGACTTGGCTAAATACACAGAGTGTAAACCACCGTTACTGGCGTGTACCGATTGTGCTAATTAAATTTAGAAACAATTACGTATTAAACAATGTTTAAAATACCAGCAGCTGGTTAGAATTAATATGGCGGAACAACAACTTTAGAGCCCGTATCTAATAGATCGTACTCCTAGTTCCTGGCTTTTTGTATGAACTATTGTTCAGCTCGTAGAGTAGCGTGTGCTTTGCCAGTGATGACGGCAGCGTGTGGCGTGTGTTCGGCTTCTCGCTTTACACTTCACAAAAAGTGCATGACAACGAACCATACACATACAGGAAGTCTCATTTTGGATAGGTGTCTCATGTTTTATTTTTCCAATTGATTACATCACCTTTATATCCATTGATCTGCTAGCCTGTGTCGACGTGTAATTGGCGTTAATATTCAAACAGTTTTAAAACCTTTTTCTGGCAGGTTCTACTCAAATGTTTTTGTGAATTAATTTGATGGTCGCTTCCAACGGGAAAAACTAGATGTTTCATGCGCGAGCTTATGTATTTTTATTAGTCATTATAGCTTAATTGGTAAAACCGTCTACCGGAAATATAAAGTTCCAATTTTGAGTCTCGGTGATTGAATGTGCTGATAAACTGGCTAAGGAGGCCGCTCTTTTCGGAGTTTTCCCCCCCATCAATTCCATATCCCGATGTATGACAGACTCAATATGGTAAAAAACGTACGAATTCTATCTGGACTGCACAATGGATGGATCCAAATAATCATAAGGATAATCGGCTTAAAATAATTCAAAGATCTATTCCCCGCACCCCCTGGTTCTCCAAAAGGAAAGTCTCCAAAAGAACAATATCAAATATCTCTAGAATGAGAATTGGCCATTGCCAGGTACCCTCACATTTGTTCAGATTGAACTTGATTTGACTTTTTTTTACAGTAATCTCGTCAATGGTAATTTTCAACTCCCGATTAACTTGTGTCATCTTCTTTCCCTTAACTCGCCACATTTAATCTATATAATAGCAAATTTTTTGAACGACAATGGTATTGACCTATAATATTTCCTATTCTATAATATTATAGTACTTTTTTCTAAAAAATAGAGTTTTAACTTGATAAATGGCACAAATCACTCTTGGAGGGTGAATTGCCTATTTAAAAGAAGAAGAGATTTTTCTGTGTATGATATTTCTAAGTGATTTATTTAAAATTTGTTTTAATGAATAGCTATTAACGATTAGCACCAGTAAGACTTGTATAGATTATTATTAAGATAACTGAAAGACCCGGGCTTTGGGCGATTCTCTACGGTGCCTTAATCCGACCCTGGCCACCGGTGCAGTCAACTACCAACTACCGTAATAATAATAATAGATTACAGCCATGAACAGAGTATGAGAAGGAACACGTCAGAGCAAATAGCGGTTCACAGTCGTACACGTTCAGAGATTGAAATGTTTCGTACGTCAATTATGTTTTACCTAACCGTTATCAAATCGCTCCATCGAAACATC
The DNA here is from genome assembly GCA_031772225.1 of Eubasilissa splendida. Lineage (NCBI taxonomy): Eukaryota > Metazoa > Arthropoda > Insecta > Trichoptera > Phryganeidae > Eubasilissa > Eubasilissa splendida. The sequence continues at coordinate 32,440,368 of CM062850.1, read as the reverse complement.
TTCCATCGACTTCCTTTTGCCTGCTATTAATGATTGTGATCTACATTCGACACGCAATGCAGCGTGATATTATTTCATTTCCGTCTCTGATCTTCCGGGATACATCGGTACTAGTCCGCGCGCGGGAAACTCTCCTGACAACCTAACCTAACAGGGTTATCTCTCCATTTTGAATGACAATGAACATTTTTCAAGTTATCACACGTTTCTTGCGATACTGCGTGACGTAACTGCGCCAGTGCGAAGCAGTCAGACCGCCCCTACAGAACATTTGGACCTCTCACGTGTATTATTATCAACAGATACAGTAGTACACTGTTAATTAATATCTCGGGCCAGGGATCCGACTGTCAACAAAATGCAAAAAAATCAAGTGCATATTAAATGCATAAAAACACACTTTTGTTTATTGTTTTCGTGAAAGTATGAACAGAGAAGACGAGAGACTAATTTTAGATCTCACTGTTTAATACTATTTAATATCTTTAGTCATTTTTTTACGTTACGCCACTGTTATGATTACAGAAAATATATTTAATTGCAGCTGTTCAATATATATATGCTATATAATTAAAATAAATTATATAGTTATATCAAATAATAAATTAAGATGAAAATAACAAATTTATCTGTCGAAAAATTTAATTGTTATCGAAACTTGAACCTAAAACTTTCTAGTACCAGTAGAACGCTTTACAGATTCAAATATGACAACCTACATCGAATTCTGTTGCTTATTTGGTGAGACATTTATATTTTAGTATTTTAATACAAATTAAATTAATCAACTTAAAAGATATACATAAAGAATTATATCTATCAAAAATATATATATATTACTTATGGGATTGAAACATGGACCTCTTCCTATCCGAGGAAGCGCGATCCCCATTTTGCTACAGCAATTGAATACATTTTTGACAAATTTTATTTTATTATTCAATTTTTAAAAGCCTTCAACTTTATATTGCGGTGAATCTCAAATACATTGGAGTAAAACTCGCTAGGAGACGCCAGAATTAAAAATAATAAACCATTTTTTTAAATTTGGATAAACTTTGATTCAAATTACTCGTATATTTTTTCGAAAGAACTCGTAGATTTGTATTTCGAATCTTTCTAAGTTACATGTCTCTCATTTGTTTTACAAAAATTATATTTCAAACATTGAATTAATTTTAGTCAGAGTGCTGAGAGCGGTTGGCATTTTGAGATCTTAAAACGTAACAATAACGAATGAGATTCTCGAACTGAGCTAGGTAACTATAATTGCCTCGGACTGCAGAAGTGAGATCTCAGATCGGTGGCTGTCAGACGTAGGTTCAACCCAATTATTATGTGCACAGCATAACTATGTTCTGCCTATAACTAGAAAAGTTGCACCAACCATCTGCGTCTTTCTAGATGGCTGTCTACCTTATTCCTAGATGCTAAACGGCAGCTGGTCAGCGATGGTATCACTCGGCGTACGTCAAGAGCACACCGATTAATTACCTTATTAGATTAAAGATTATCTAAAAAGTCGCGTCAAATGAAAGGGTTTAATTTAATGATTAAAAAACAATAATTCAGTATCTAAATTATTATTTTAAAAAGAAAGATATATTTATGACGCAAGCAATGTTCCTTTGTTCGGGTGACGGTTTACACGTAAAAAAAATCTTTTTTGCAATTTTAAGAACCGATGCTATTACGTATTTGTGCGCTAAGGGAGGAAATAAGAAAAATATTACCATACCAGTATAAGGCCACTGGTAAGGCCTGCCTTGGCCACATTACTAAAGAAGTAGTATGTTCTGAAAAATTGCAACTTCACAATAAGAGTGTGTTGTACTTAAAAATAATGTATATCTAATTTAATATCATCACAAAGAGAATGAAAACCATTAAAAAAACGCGAGTTTATTTTTCGGGTCAAATTCTCAGTATTTCGGGTCAAATGCGTAAAATGTTTTGGTAGAATATACTAGATGACGCTTATCACGTGTTATAACCTCATTTCGTATGCATATGCGCCGAATCACGGTTCACAACTAAATATAAATAAAATAAAAAATGAATCACGAATTACGATATTCAATCACTGATAGTGAGTGTGACTCAAAGACATCCGTGATTGGCTAACAGTTCGTGATTTTGGGACACTGAAAAATATGATATTTTACAACTCATTATGCAGCGGAAGATAAAAAGCAGCAGAAGCGCGGGTAGAAAGAGATTATCTTGGCTGTGTAACCTCACAAAGTGGTTTTATGTCCAAAATGTTGGTGATCTTACACAAGATAAATCAACATACATAGAAAATTGTCGCAAACTTTCAATAGAAGGCGGCATATGAAGAAGAAATCTTGCTAAAAATTGTGTGCGCGCGCTCACCTGCACACCTTAAAGGGAACATTGGACGCAAGTGTTGATGGCACCAGAAATAGAGAACGTACACGCAAGACTTGGCACGACCAGGTAAACCAGACGGTCCTGTTAGAAGCCTATGTATAAATGTGAATAAGGCGAGAATTGTCAGCACAGAAGAGTGTGGTGTTCTATCCTATCTGATTACTGAGTAATGGTAAGTTAGTTAGTTAAATTATAATTTATTCATTTTTCATTTTCGCATTTGCTTGGTCCCCTAACTTATTTACGGTATTTGTTCTTAGTGCGGTTGATGACGTGACTATACCATCTCAGTTCGGCTTCTTGTCTGTGCAACCTTATGGCCTGTGTCCATGAATGAGATGTGCAACTCGACTCAATTCTAGATTCTTTTGAAACAACTCTCAGCTTTTTTTAATTCAGCAAACGTTCACAACCAGCAAACGTTTTTCTTACCACGGACGATGTTAAAAAGATACCGCTCTACGCCATTTTTTCCATGATGTGTAAATTACAATTCAAAATCATCAGAATTGAAAGGAATCACGCCGCGAGCATTCAGCAATAGATAATTAGCATTCAGAGGCAATCGAATGAAACAAGTCGATACTTACTGAAGCAGGTTAATTTACTAGCTCGTTGGATTTATTTCTGTTGTTTTCAAAATTAATAAATAATTATAATCATCGGTGGTTTGGAAAATAAATTACGTACACGCTTCAACGTACCACGAAAAGCAGTCTTTTTCTATTGCACAATTCTAATTAGAGGATAATTATTGGTTACAAATTCTTTACCAATTTACCGAGATATTATTTATCCAAACAATATTGAAAATGTAGTATTGAGAAAATTATTTTTTGTAACTTGTAGTTACGTATGTAGCTGCGTCTATAGTGTGCGTAGTGAGGAATCTTTTAGTCTTTTTTACGAAAACATTTTAGTATGCATTTAGTACTTAGTTATTTTTTGTCACTTGGACAAAACCTTCACACACCGCTATAACACTAACAAATTCCTCAAAGTTTGAAATTATTAAGACAATATCTGTTGTTTTTTTTTTTTGACTAACTTAGGCAAAGAGGATAAAGTGCCACATTTTTCTGTCCTGACACACAATTCTCGCCTCATCCTCATTTTTACATTATTGAGGCTTCTAACATAACCAATATCTGGTTTACCTGGTCGTGCCAAGTCTTCCGCGGACGTCCTCTATTTCTGGTGTCACCAATATTTGCGTCATATATCTTTATTACTGTTCTCTCCTCATTCATTCGTTCCATATGACCAAACAATTTCAATCTTATTCATAATATTAGAATTAGCTTACATTATCTTCTATTTTTTTCATTCTTTGGTATATCATAAATGGATCTGTCACACACTCGTACACGCATAAGTGATGTAAAATAATCATTTCTACTGAATTAAGTATATGATAACAAATATAACACACCAAGCATGTGCGTACATTTTCCAAACAGTGTTTTGAAAACTATGTTCAAGCATGTTTAATAATTTTGACATGTCTAATAATCTTGCCATCTAATTAGATTCAACTGACTAAGTAACTTTCCCCGCGGACGTCCTCTATGCGATCGACACTTGCGTCATATATTTTTCTTATCATTCTCTCCCCGTTCATCCGTTGCATACGACCAAACCACCCAAGTGATCCTTTATTAATCTAACTCTTTTATTTTATTTTTTTTGTAAGACATTAAATTCGTTTTCTGTGTATCAGAATCTCTCTATCTATGGACAGTTGCGACAAATACATAATATGTATCCTTTATCATTGTATTTTGATTGAATAATATAATGACCTTTCCGTAGGAGTGTTGAGGCGCGTTCCAGTGCGTGGTCTCTAGCTGCGCGCGCTGCTGCAGGCCCTCCTGGTCGCTGCTCCACTCCGTCCTCCTCACCGTGGGGGCCCCGGCCCCCTCCCTGCTCACCAGCATCGCGCTAGGGCTGTCGCTGCTCCTGCTACTGTCGGCCTGCTGCAGCGGGGGCCTCCCCACTGAGCATCACCGCTCGACGTCAGGTCGTGTCGCTCGTTCGATGTGCTCGTCTGGCGGCGGCAGCTTTAATTAACTATCTGAAAAAGAGGAATAATGGGATAATAGAGAAAATGCTTCTGTATATTCTAAATTGGCCAATTATTAATCAAAACACAGTTCTGGTGATAAAATAAGATAGACAGTATCAGGACCGCTGTGCATTCCAAGGCAGTTGCGTGCATTGGGGTACACGTTAGATAACGACCCAAATTGTTCACGCCCTACAATCCGTTTGGCATTGAAATATATATAAATAAAATAAACGTTTTTCACGTATGTTACTAAAACACGTAAAAATATTATCCATGTATACAGTGGCAGTATAGTAGCCCCCTAATATGTCGGGTTAGGGACCAGACCATCGCCGTAAATTGCACATGAATGCCTAAGAACACTTGATTTTTTTAAGAATATGCCAATATTATATGAGACTAGTCTCATACTAGTTTTTTGTTCTCACTATCTGATGGATAAACCACGCACTGCTAATATTCGTATATCTTATTTAAGGGGCCCTTTTTACCATTCTGCATTGAAGCCCAATTTTTGGAAATACGCCACTGCTCTAAGGGTTGTGATTGATTTCAAAAATTTAATTAATTTTAAGCCACACATATACGAAGTAATTCGCAACCTTGTAAAAATAAATACCGATCTCAATTTATTATCATTATCGATAATTTGAACGTCTTTTTTTTTGCTGTGGCAACATATCATGACCTTGGAACTACAAGGCGTCATCTGACGTTTTGACCAAAGTTGTTTTTTTTATTTTGGATCAAAAATCTGACAATAATTTTCTCTTTACAATTGCGTTACTACATTTCAAATTTTCTCGTAGTGAGCTCATATTTGAATAGGACTTGTAATAATTTTAAAACAACATCTGTGCATTTGAATACAAATAAAATGGATGAGTTATATAATATGCCCGAAATCAGAAATCGGTTTAAGTCCTTACATAGCGATAGTTTTGTGGGAAAATCACCTCGCGAGCCATGAACCAAACACCGCCGAAGAAATCGATAAATTAATATTCAAAAGTTTGAAGCTCAGCTTGATGTAAATTTAAGACGATACCTCGTTATTCCAAGGGCATGTTGTGACACCGCTTGGAGCGTTCGCTTTTAACGGCTACTTGAATTTAGTGTGTTTAACATTTTTATGAAAATGGATAATATTCAGCTATGCTCCGTAAATATAAAAAGTAAAGGCGGAGATAGGAATACGATGAAAAGACGTTTCAAACTAAAATTAATATGAATTAAAGTCTATTAACTTTATTTTAAAGAGAACACATTATTATTTGTGAAGTTCGTAATTTTTTCAGAACTTGGTTCTGTGATATTTTAATACAAATTAAATGCTTCAATTATAAAGATATAATATCAATTATACAGATTTACTCAATTTATCGAAAAAAAATTGAATGATTGAATTTGATTTTTTTTAAATTTGAACCAGGATCTCTTCCTATCCGGGAAAGTGCGATAACCATTACACTACGTCAGCCTCGAAAATAATCAAGAGATTTTCGAACTTAAGTATATATTGCAGTTATTACAAATTGATACATCTTACATTCAATTTATTTAAAAGCTATCACATTTTTATTGCGAATATCTTTGATTTTATTTCGTTAAGATAAACGTGTAGATAAAATCTACATTGGGAGAGAGTTAGGGTGAAAGAATAGGCGGGGGGGGGGGGGGATAAACCAAAACATGTAGATTATATATTTAATAAAAAGGTGTATACAAAGTTATTTGATTTTAATTCATTAATGACGTCATCACAAAGTAAAAACCTACCTTCAGAAGAAATATTCTTTGAAAAATTGAAATTAATATGTTTTAAATACAGTTGGGATTTTCCACAACAATTCTCGTTATGTATATCGGACAAATAGCATTAATCAGTAGCGTAACTATACCAATGCGGCGCATTGGGGTCCACGTCAGACCGGGGCCCAAAAGCTCCACGCCCTATGATACATCTGGCATCGATAATTGTATCGATACCACGGCAAGAAATGTAAATATAATTTCTCAGGTGTAAACTACGAAAACATGTGAAAACGACCAGACCATCGCCGCAAAGTAAAGCAAGAATTTTATGAGTTATTAACTTGTTAATGTAATATAATATCTTAAATGCTTTATTTACCTTCAGCATTGTGCGCAATTTTTTAGTTACGCCACTGGTGTTAGTCGAATAAAAATGTAATACTCTCGTTATGTGTATTATGAGTAGTTCACTGGGAAGAAAGGAATGAAATGATATTACATTTATTTAAAAAAATTGTTTGTTAACATTGTGAGTACTTTAACTAGGTTATTTTTTTTTTAATTAAAATTTTTGAGTACCTACTTAGATACCGTATATGAACATGTTTTCAGTTGAGTAACACGAATTCACGAAGAGGTTCAAGGGAGAGGACATATTTTAGTTTTCTAGTATGCGTGTGTTGCGGAAGAATATGTGAATTTCTATGAATGTTTGACGTTTATGAGTACTGAGTAAAATATGTTGTCACCGTGGTAACGTGTGTCATATATGTTTGGTCACCTTTACGATACATAATTTTCTGAGATTACTCAAGTAAAAATTGAGGGGCGGAGGAGACACGAACTAAGATGTTTAAACATCAAAAATACAAAAAAGTATGTTACGGACACGAGTCTGTTACAAACTGTAATCAATTTTAAACTAATTTAGAACAAAATCTTAATTACATTTTGTGCTCGTCAAAAGAAACGGTTTTTTTTAATTAAATAAAATATATACCATATGCAGTAAATTGCACGAAAAGAATTGTGTTTATGCTCTGATCACATTGTAGGCTAAATCCTGTCCACGCCCGACTCTTGATCCAATTAACAAGAACGCGGATCGTTCAATGTTTTTCAAATAATAAAGGTGTCCAACAAAAAATTTTCAAGTTTAATATTAACTAAATAAAAAAAATGCAATGTTATTCTCATATTTTATTAATCCAAAATGGAGTTTAACGATGCGGATTTTACGTTTTATAAACAATATCGTCTAAATGCCGTCCATTTCTCTCGAGACACACTTGCAATCGGACTCTTAAATTTGCGAACCCGCGAGAGCAAAGTGTCGGTTCAATGGAAGCAACTGCACGGCGGATATTTTCTTGTAGGGCCTGAATTGTTCGAGGATTGTTGCTGTAAACTCTCGACTTCCCGGTTTCCTCACAAAAAGAGTCGCACGGTGTACGGTCCGGTGACCGAGGTGGCCAGGGTGTGTCTCCGTACTTACTGATTAATTTATCGGGGAAAATTCCCCTCAGCTTCACCATTGAAACTCTAGCTGTGTGCGGAGTGGCCCCGTCTTGCAGAAATTGCGTTCTGTTGTTCAATCCGGGAAACAGCTGCAGTTACGGTACCAAAAACTCGTCGATCACTTCGGCGGTGACTGTCTCTCACTGGTTAAAAAAATAAAGGCCAATTATCCCCCGGGCAAAAATTGCACACCACACCGTCGTTTTTGGACAATGCAAACGTTTTTGATGGAGTTCCATCTCATGTTCTGTTTATTAACATAGCCATCGATATGAAAATGTGCTTCGTCAGTAAACAATATGTTTCTAAGCGTTCGTGCTGTTTCAAAACGTTCCAGCATCGTTCTCGCTAAAGTTTCTCGAACAATTGTCGTTATCTTACTATGGTGCCGTGGTTGTAATAGGTCAGCGCACTTCCCCGGATAAGAAGGGTGGGTTCCTGGCTCGTGTCCGGATGGCAACAAAAATATTTTTTCGATAAATTGATACATTTAATTTGTATTAAAAATTAAATTAAAATTAAAATTATCGACTCATTTGAATAACAAGGTTCCAACTAACATTTTGGGCTAATTTGAGTTATTACGTGAAATGGGTTCCAAATGCATTATTCTTTATATCTTCCATACATACCGATTCTATTTAACGGATATTACAGGAAATTGCAAGAGCTGAAAGTTCCAACTGCATCAGTTATTTATTTAAATTGAGATGGATCATTATTATTGTTCATTTACAATGATTTTTTATATTTGTAGTTTCCCTCATATCACAGTGGCCATACTGAACATAAGTTAAGACCTTAAAACTGATCATATTTACAGACTCAAAACAAAATAAATATACGTGAATATATGTTGAAATTCAATCAGCACTTTGGAGCTCATTATCTCAAAACAGTGTCAGTGTCAGATGGAACCTTGTTATTCTGAGCAGTCGATATCCTAATACGTATTCTGCCAGGATCACCACGTATGTATTAAATATAATAAATATATTTTGAGCAATTCCGATTCTCTTACATTACATTGCACCTCCTACCGATATCTTGGAACAGTAAAAAAATCTTGCAATACTCCAAACTTACTTCGGCCCAAACAATGGTTCCGGCTCATCACGCTTGAATAATTACGAGTACATTGCCAAACAGATTTGAATCAAAATAATAAAAAAAACTCTTTTATTTCGAGTGTTGATAATTCGACATGTTGTATTGTAAATGCCGTGTTTCAGAAATGTGCTGTAAAACGTTGGCGTGACATCGATCGCGCGTCTGATTACATTGTTGTAAATTACCTACAGTTAATAATACACTGGAGGTGTAACAGACCTAATCTACAATATTTTATTGGTATATATCAATATTTTAAACATCTCGGAGTCATGTTAACTACAGAGAATGAAAACAAATCTAGTATTTATAGTGTTAAACAGATCTATTGTCTCTTGTCTATATCAAATCGAACATTGCAATCCACCACAAGACGAAACGCTCTGCTGTTGTATACGCTTGTGCGACATGAACTTGTCTCGGAAAAAAAACTGAATACTTTTGAAAGAATCTATTCCAAAAACATATTAAATTTATTTTTTAGGAGAACACATTCTTATTGTGAAGTTGTAATTATTCAGAACAGACGGTCTGTGATATTTTAAATATGAATTAAATATATTAATTAGAAAGATATACATATAAAATCAATTTTATCGAAAAATAACCTAAAAATATTGTCGCTGTAGCATAGTTGGATAATGCACCTTCCCCGGTTAGGAAAGAGATCCAGGTTCGAATCCCGGTGGCGCAACAACAATATTTTTCGATAAAATTGATTTTATATGTATATCTTTCTAATTAATATATTTAAATTAATTTTTTTATTCTTTTTGTAACCTACTTATAATATATCTTCTAACAATTTGCATAGTTTAATTATGAATTTACATAAGTTTTCCACTATTTTTATGTCATCTTCTGGCATTTCATTGAAAATCTTCATCGCACTATACATCGTCGATTCCTGAGATTTAGCCTTCTCCTGAATGGCAGCCTCAGTCTATCTCTTCCTCTTGTATGATGCTCACGGTCATACAAATTCGCCTCAATTTTTCTTATAAATTCTGTCGATATTAAGGTCTTTGAGCATTGCACTGAACCGAATATATCTATACTGATAACTTTAGCGGTTTTTCTTCGTTAGTCAAATAAAATGCTGCTGCAGTACTTGATCGAGGAACAATTATACTATTTTACAAGACTCATTTTACGAACCGGTGAAAGATAATCAGTTAAGTCAGTGGCGTATTCACAATTCAGAGTTGCATTTATCGAAATCCTGATACACGTATATGGTGCGATTATATATTAGTGGATGAAACCACGTAGTCACGTTTTATCCTCCTCAGTCCTGGCATCCTAGCTGAGAGAAGCCGACTTTTTTTTGCCATTTTTGAAATCTATAAAAATAATCTGAAATCTATATGAAATCAATTTTACCTTATTTTTAAAATTATTTGGCCTTAAGTCATTTATTTGGGACATATATTTATTTGATATATAAATATTAATTCTTGAATGAAAATAATGCACTGTGCCTTCCCCCCCGCCTTCCCTTTCCCGCGAGGCATCACCGCCCAGTCGATTGGCGACCTTGAGCCGGTACGGTTATACGTGTACGGTACAGATCACAATATTATATTAATTAGAGACTTCGCGTCTATACTGTATCGGAATACCTTTGACGAAATAGTGAGTAAAATATACAGTCCACATTTTGGAGATGTCTGCAGAATCCGGATTGCGGTGAGTGCCAGACTCCTTCCTATCCTGATATTCTTCCGGCATCTATGCTTTGTACGCAACATCATATATTGTTTAATTATAACAATTATCTGCGAAAAGGTTTATCGAAGATGCAAACTGAATATTTTTGATTTTCTGATACTTTTTTATGTCTCCTTAGCAGACGCTAGGACCGAGGAGGCTATGTGCCGTATGGTATGAGGGTTATATGTTTAAAGAAATGTAATCTAAACCATTTCAAAGATATATATAAGTTAAATATGTTTAGTTGGAAGAATACTTCCATTGTATTAAGCATGTACACATAAGCTTAAAATATTAATTGGATAATTTTGAAAAAATTTTGGAAGTATGCTGAATCTTTTGAATCTGAAAATGCATAACTCTGCGCTGTGCTAGGCGTTGCTCCCCAAAGCAACCGGAGTCCAATTCTCGAGAAGATTTCAATACTCAAATATTTAATTGCGTGTACTCTATGCAAATATACGGGAGCACACATTCAAAGTAATATTTATTAAATGTGCTAAATCATATTTCCGGCAGTTTTAATACTACCGGAAGACAATGACATGAAACAAGCGAAAACGATGATCTCATGACAAATTATACTGCAGTCTTCATTTAGCGGACGGAAGGCTTCATATTGTATTATCAATAATGGTTAAAAAATCTTATACTATATTGCCTTAGAAACGCAAGTAACGCAAACCAATAATACCAGCGTATAATGTTATACATTTGAACACTTATTATAAATTCGGTAATATTGACGCGAATATACCAAGACATCAGATTCAGAAATCTTATTACCAGATAAAAAAATTTAGCCAAGACATTTACCACTTTATTTATTATCGATATCTCAAATTTATTGCAGTGTCACAACACACTGCGTGTTTAAATCATTTAATGGAAATATTGAGGCGAATTATTATCCACCAACACCTGTCGAAAGCCTCGTGAAATAAATAACACCCGTGTCGGCCATCGGGTTGTCGGTGCGGGTCCGATCTTCGCCGATGACGTCAGTTGGCGAGACAAAGCAAAAGGAGACTGGCAAATGATATTAATAAAGCCGTCTCGGACTCGGACACACCGCATGGTGCAACGAACAGAAATTTTGTTTTGTCAACACGTGGTTTACCGATTGTTCCGTGGGCCCAGACGCGGCGCTGCGTGTGAGCGGTTAATGTGTTCCGGTGGGCGGCTGCAGCCTGCAGGCCCGCGCTGGAGCCTCCAGGGGCACCTTCGCGAGCCGCGGCAGGAGATTCAACATCCTCATGTACCCGTACTCTAAGACAGTCAGGGCTTAAAGTCTCGACTAGGTGCTTCTATCTTATCTTGCACCGTTTCAGTACGCGATGACCCAATCTGTCTTCGTACAATCTATAAGGGTTATCTTTATCTGTTGTGTGTGCTTTATCTTATAGAGTCACTCGGGCGGGAGTGGCTAATGTTTGAAAGTTATGCAATTCGGATCAGAAGGTTTTGTACATGGTGAGGCTGAAGGCCCTATCTCTCCTCAGTTCTCACGCGTGATGATCTATGCCGCAGGGTGTATGAATGTGGAATGTGCGAGTGAGTATACATTATATAACTAGAGCAAGGTATTTAATTAAAACAGGACTTAAGTTGTGCGTTTATTACAGATCGATTCACAATTCAAATTAAAACGATTAGAAAGTTAATTTGCATAGATAGAGTTCGTAACTGGAGATGTTCGCTTGAAGGAGAAGTGAACTAGGTCCGCCGCGATGTATTGTCATATGTATTGGGTTTGCACTAAATGGTTGTAGAGCGCTTGAATAAACGGCCAGGAATTATGCTGCGCGTTCAGGTCTCTACACATCTTAGTTACTGTTTTTCTCAGTTTATACTTGGGAGACTCGGTGGGCCTCTTCCTTCCGGAGTTGCCGAGTCGATGTATCTTGGTCCTCGTTCCTTTGACATTCGCAAAGCGAAATCTCATTTGAGATCTTTTTTAATGTAGAAGTGAAAATAAAAAGAAGTGCCACATTTTTTACTCAATCATATGATCCTGCTACTTTTCGAAGATAACTTATTTTGGCAGCCTGGAATCTTGATGGCAGTCTCTCTGTAATCATCTGTATTTGGTGATCGTATCGGTGTGGGCCTGCGCCTAGATTGGATTTCTTTATCACACACTCAGAATTCGAAATTCGTTTATGGAGGCAAAAATGCACCACGGATTATTACATCAATCAGACCTGCCGTTGAAACTGTTGGCACCCTTACGTCAGGAGCTTGTCCCGGAAATTAGCATCATGAATTTAGCAAACGCGTTTTGGTTATCCGATTTTAAATAATCAATTTTCAGGAATAGATAAGAAGAAGCAAAACATTCTGGAAATAAAAAAAATGATAAAATTATTCTTTCAAAATCAGAATATACAACCTTATCATCCCTGGCTCAACGACCCGGCATGTGTCTCGGCCTCTTCAAAATTACATCCCCACCGGTCTCGCGATGGGCAGGTATTTTTTCAGACCATAGTCAAAAACTTCGAGATGAAAAGTTAGAATAAAACTTGAGGTGAAAATTCAGACAAAACATTGATAAAAGGTCAGACTAAACGTTGAGATGGAAGTCAGCCTAAACATTGATAAAAAGTCAGAGTAATCATTGAGATGGAAAGTTACACTAAACATTGAGATGAAAATCATAAAAGAAAATGAAGAAAGGAAAGAACGCCAGTTATATTTTCATGGTTATATGTTGTGTTATATAAAGTGTTATAAAAAAAATTGTCAAACAACGTGAGAGATCGTGCTCACGTTCAAGGTTGTCCATCATTAAAGGTGCTTGAATAGAAATACGACTCATTAAAAAGTGTCGAAAGTGATTTGAACATGTTTATACACGTGCGTGCGCTTGCGCCTGTCGAGACTGCGTGCCGAGGAGTTCCTCAATATGCACACGATTGGAATGGCGGCGCTGCTATTGCGCGAGCCGTAGAAAACTCATGAATATTTTTTACGAAGTGTCGCACTCGCGAACGAAAAAGAAAGTGTTCGCTCGACACGAGTCCGCGGCGGGCGGCACGTGACTCCCGGGGCGCAGCGGAGCCCCAGCGCCGGCCGGCCCTGCGCACCGGGGCCCGCCTCCCGCCACCCACAGACACCCACGGGAGCACCCGCACGGCGGCGAGGAGGTACATGACACCTGTCTACGTCAGCCGCCACCAACACCCGCTGCCGCATACTGTTTCTGCTTTTCTTCTCAGCAATAAGACGAAGGATAATTACAAAATCTATAAATGAAACAGATTTCGTTAAATCGACACGATTGATTTATATGAAATCACATTTAATTTGTGAAGATGCATTTTTTCACACGTTATATATTTCCAAATACTAATTAAATGTATTAATTAGAAAGATATACATATAAAATCAATTTAATCGAAAAAACTTATTGTCGTTACCGGGATTCGAACCTGGATCTCTTTCCAATCCGGGGAAGGTGCATTAACGAACTATGCTACAGCAGACAGTACTTTTGACGACAAATTTTCGAACCCACATGTTACACTTTTCAAATTAATATATCTATCGTTCCATTATTTGAAAGCCATCTACTTTATTCGGAATCTCAAATACCTTTGAGTAAACTGACAGCAGACGCCAGAATTAACAATTCATTTTTATTAAATTTTGGACACATCGATACAACTTATATATTATTAAGGACAACACATTCTTATTGTGAAGTTGTAATTATTTAGAACATAGGTCTGTGATATTTTAAATACTAATTAAATGATTTTATATGTACATCTTTCTAATTAATACATTTAATTAGTATTTAAAATATCACAGACTTATGTTCTGAATAATTACAACTTCACTATATTAATGTGTTCTCTTTAATATTATATTTCCGATAGAGTTCCACCGATTAAGCTACATCGACCCATACTCAAAAATTTTTGAGAAACAATGCAATTAAAAATATGGTCGCTTCTAACTGGAAAAAATAGATATTTCACTTAGAAAACATATTATATAGATGAAATTTGACTTATGTGTGGGTCCTTGCAGCTTAATTGGTAAAGTTCTCTACCGGCAACAGAATTTTCTGGATTTAGTCCCGGTAGTGACTATATTTTTTCCAAGTAGCTTTCTAAGTGTAAAATATATATTTTTTTCCTAATAGTTCATTATTATTTGAAGACTTTGAAGGAACTGCATTATGGCATCTTACTACGTGATATTTAAGCCTATTCTTAAACACCGCCAAAACGATGTAAATATTAACATTTGACAGATGACGCTTTGTTCCGAATTCAAGTAGAAACATTACACGGGCGTAAAGGTCTTCGTCCCGAGTCATTTTTGAGTGTTGAGACAATAATCACGTTGATATCTCAACTGTCATTATAGATGACTGAATGCACTTTAAGTGGGTTCACTGAAATGAATGTGACCGACGACTAAAGAAATAATGTAAAAAAATTATAATAAAATATCTAATAATTCGGACACAGTGCGTGGGAAGAATGCAAAAGTTAGATCAGTTCTGGGAGATGGAGTTAACGTTCGATGAGTTCGGTAGTCGTACAAATATTCATAAGATTATTACAGTTACATTGGGTGACTAATACTCGTCCATGTAGTATTACGTAATATACCTAAATATCTTGCTATTTTTTTACAACGCCGTCATGCATTACTGCACTCTAGACGCCATTCGTTCTTTACGTAAGACGAGAATGGACGACATGAGAAATTACCAATTTAAAAAAGGCGGCATGATGAAATAGAAAACTATTTGAAGACGATTTAAAATCAATCTTAAATAGATCGTTGGACTACCGATGTATATGTTGTAATGGCTGCTCAACAATTTGAGCTTTTTAAATAGTATATATGTATTACTCAGCTATAAGGACATTGTTTAAAAAATACTTGAGTGATGTATATTCATTTAGTTTTATACATATTTAACCATGAGAATTTGTATCCTACAGAATCTCTACTATAATAATTCATATCGTGTGCTGTTAATATTTACGTAGTATGCCTATCATGTTGAAAGCGTTAGTGAACCAAACCGAAGGTCCATGCCCACGGAAGGAGACAATCTCAGAGATTTAGTTGAGATACATCTCAATACCGTGTATACGTAATGAGATTTTGTTCTGGAGATTAGCTTGAGATTGTTAGAAAGAAATAAAAACTCAAACCATTGTACGAGATTTGATAAAACGTCACCAAAAACTACCATAGATCCCCTAAACTATCTATTCTGAAAGAATACACGTCACATCAATATTCTTACTATTTAAAATAGGACTAACTTGCTGGAGTCCTGGAACGTGGCGCGAACCACCGACCACTAGATCACCGGGCGAACGTCTTAACCACTACACCAAGAAGCTACTCATTAAACGGTCATAAGCCATAAGGTGTTAAATTACAAACATTTATTGAGTTTCAACTGCTACTGGGGAGATACAAAATCACCACAATGACATTTGACCTTTAACATACGAGCGTGAAGATGGCGAAAGTCGAGAGATGTCTCCAAAACTTCACAAGGGAGCTAAACGTATAACAGAGATTTTTTCGTTAACATGGGCCATGCTGTTAAAATTGCTTTCATTTTAACATGACACGAACAATATTAATGTAAATATCAAGTTTGCTTCTGCAAAACTTACCATGTGATAGGTCAGTATTAACATACGTCAATATTAATCTATTAGGTAAATTGTACGAAGACGAAAGAACTAGTAAAACAAGATTGTGTAGAAATTTTTTAAGAATCTGGACACAAAAATGCTCGGCAACTTAACTAAACAGACCGATCAAATTTTGTCCTACTCAATGCGAATTCAATGATGTTTAAATTTGTTTTTTTTTTTTTTCAAGGTTCTGAATCAAACATGGTCCTAATATCGCCCGCGTAAGGTTCTTACACATTGTTAATTGCGGCTACAGCCTGGAGTGTAGGCGCTCTGCAGATAGAATAATATCGATGGCGTGTACTGTTCGGCACCAACAGGTATCGAGATATAAATAGGTTTTGTTTGATGACTGCACCGCGATATGCAACCGAGTTTCTGGTTTGAAAAATGACACCGGTTTAACAGTTAGCCGAGCTGCACCTCGCTGACACAGGAAATGTAAACTAATTTAACGAATTGATATAATTAATAATATAATACAATGATCCAACGCGTGCTGTAACGATTTTCTTTGTATGTACATTTGAAATGAATCTGCGTCAGAAGTGTCAATTTCATTTATTTTTTATTAATATTAAAAATATAATACAATTTCAATATATATATATATATATATATATATTAACATTTGTTTCTTCTCTATGAGAGTAGGACTCGTGTATAGAGAAGGAGTATATTCGAGTTAATTTATGTTTCAGTTAGTGTGTGTACAAATTTATGATAGTCCGTAATTTTTCTAATTGTGATGGGGAGATTGTTAAAAAATTTGATACCTTGATAAATATATTGATTTTGAGTTGCGGTATATTTTAGTTTTGGAATATCAATTCGCTTCTAAAATTTAATTGATTTTGAAACACTATTGTTCTGAATGTACGTTTAAGAGTTATAATAATAATAATAATAATAATAATGTGTTTATTCCAGCGTGATCAGGTTTTTTTTTAACCCAATTCGCCATAGAGATAATACATATTATGTTATACATTAAAGTTATGAAATAAATATAATGCTATGAAAAAGAAAACCAAGCAAAATATTAATAAATAAAAATAAAAATAAATAATAAAAAGAAAAGTAAAAAGTTCACACAAAATATAAATATTACATATACGCATACAGAAATATAAATTTTATGTGTAACGCATCAGCATGTTGACTGACAGATGTGAGGATTATTTTTAATTTGAAATGTTCGTATTTTCAGTAAAAAATAGATATTTTTCATTATGGTGCAATTTAATTTAGTACGCTTTAAGGAATTCAAAATATTTGTCGAAAAATTGCAAATATTTCTGATATGTAAACACTCAAGCTCGCCCCTCATCACCCTTCCAAAAACTTCGTACCTACTAGAGAAATCCGGAAAAATATGCGACGAAATAGTTACCAAACCAAATATTACCAGGTAGGTGCATGGGTAAAAAACATATTTGTGAATTCAGTACCGGGAGCCAACCTAAATATTTGATTTAAAAAATGCACACCTACACAAAACATAACACTTTTCAATGATAGAGATATTCCATCTGTGTAAGTTAGCTGTCAAAACGAATCAAAATGACATATAAGAATCATGGATAGACAATTTCTATGGTAAGTAAGATTTCTCCCTACCACTGTCAGAAGAAAGTATGACAGGTGTCAGTCAATATACGATTTCGCTAAAATATGTTTTTTTTTCTTACTCGCAATAAAGACAATGTACACTTCACTTTAAATTAAATACATATTTACGTACTGTTGTTATTGAATATATAAAAGAGAAAACGTTTAAGTAATATTAAACTAGAGATATTAAAAACACGTTCGTATTTGCCATGCTCGCTTCTCATAGACCTGGCCGTTCAATCAATCATTATACAGCCAATGACATTTCCGAAGCCACCACATCCAGAAAGTCACAGATATAGACGGGGATGCGTAATATTATTATGGATTCCCTCCTTTCTTCGTTCCCAGAGTACTGTGTACACAACATACAAACGCAATGTTGTCTACTAGAAATTATTATTAAAAAATCAACTTCTTGTTCTAGTAATAAATTCATGGAATAAAAATCCTCAGGTGAAAAATATTCATTGTGTATTATTTTATACCTACTTGCTTACTTACTTACCATCACGCCGTTTCCCCGCGGGGGAAGGCGGAGAGGATAGAGCGCCACATTCTTCTGTCTTGACACACAATTCTCGCCTCACCCACATTCATTCATCTTCTAATACAAGCTCGATGATTATTTTATATCTGATAAGACTAAAAACATATTTTATTTTATATAGAATATATTTAATATACTGCAACTTAATATTTACTTTGATAATCGGAATTGATAGTCGTCTCATTTGTCTTAATCAAAAGATTCAAAAAGGACAAAATATAATTTTTTAAAACATTATTAAATTCCATATTAATAAATCTTAATTATATATTACCGCGCCGTGCAAGGTTTTCAAATTTTGTTCACTAAACTTAGTAACTTCCAACGGCCGTTCGGTTCCCTTACATACCCTTCCTGCGGTCGAAGTGGAGGCTGACCTGAAAACGTGACGTCTACTATACAAATTGTCTGGGATACAAAGCTCTTGAAGGTACAGAGGCGCCATATTATGTGTCGCCTTGTACATCAATCACAACCATCAACCAGCTTGTGCAAAAGGGATGCTATATGAGAGAATTTAGAAATTTCGTAAATTATCCGTGCTGCCACGTTTAGAATGGTTTGTAGTCTTATCCAGCTGAAACATAGGCAGGCCAGCATAAATACTGTTAAAATAGTACACACGTGACACCACAAATTACTTAAAATCTGTCTCAGTCGATGGCAGCATGCACTGACAGTTATGCCGATTAGTATATTCATTGGAAGATCCGAATCAATGTGCACGCCCAACAACTTAAATGCACATTTAGCAATCGCGTATTTTAAATAATAATTAAATACTAATCAACGCCGGACACGGACGGCTAGTTTTATTATATAATATCGCAAAGGCAAACTTTTTAGTTCAATTGAAGCGAAATATTATTTCCGTGTGACCGCAATAACTAATTACCTACCGATTCACTTAACCATTATTTTATTTTGACTCGGATAGTTTCACGCCGCGGGACGCGTGTGATTTGTTATAAATGATACGAACAATGGCCAATAAAAATATATATAACAAAAGAAAATATGAAATTAAAGTTATCTTTTATAACTCGGCCGAAGCCCTATCGTGGGTGAGAACACTTTCTTTCTCATTCTCGTGCGATATCTATCTTTTGGGATGCCGACGTGACTGTTGCCGTCGTGCGGCTCGCGACGGGCTACGAAATGAACCGGAACAAACCGGAACGCTTTTCCGGTATGTGGGATTCCCGCACATGCAGCTCCGGCTCGTGATATCTTTACATTTTTAATGACAGCTCCTGTTCGTTATTTTGATTCAATAAAACTATCATCGGTCCAATACGCGATAACCTAACCCAGAGGCGTAAACTGCGTTAATGTAGTTAATGCGATGCATTGGGGCCCACGTTAAATAGGGGCCTGAGGCGGACAGAAGGCGGCGTCTGGCGCTACGCGGCAGAGTCGCTGTAGCCGCGACTCACACCTCTAGCAGTAGGTCGCGGGCGAGCTCTAGATGCGGCGGTGCCGATAGCTTCGCAGCTCGGTCGACAGAGATGGGCGCAGAGGAAGTGCGAGAGACGAGCGCGAGCCATTCTATTCCCGTGTTTCGACTTGATCGGCAGCATCTCCTAAGATGTATTTTTATGTTACTCTTTAATTTCGTAAATTCACATACTACCTTATTTTTGTACAACTAGGAGACTTTAATAAACTTCGAGACAAGACCCAAGGTATGCTTATTTATATTATCGCATCCCTGACGTTAGCTTCACCGTAAATTCATTCTGAATATTGAAGTTAAATAATTCTTTCAGTGTCTGGTTCGCCTGAGCCAACCGAGTATTCCGTTTAAATAATAACTACCCTAACACCAGCCATAGTCCCAAATGATACTATTACGAGTAATATGGACCAAAAATCAATTCTGTAATTCCTGCTAATATGCTGGGCTAGGACTAGACCATTAGACCATCGTCGAAAAGCAAAAATCTCCATAAAGCGAAGCAAGGATTTTTACTGTTGCAAATTCATGTGAAATATTTTGAATTGGGGCCTAATTTTTCTAGTTACATCCTAACCTAATCTAACGTAACCGGAAAATGAAAGAGATTAACTTGCAACATAGGGAATGGTATGCAGCCGCAGATATCTTGAAGTCTGTGAAAGCGGGGAAGCTGCAGAGAGCAGATGAATCCCGTAACACAAGGCCACATACACAAATCAACAGGAACAAGACCCAGAGGAAAACCGAGACTTAGGTGAGTGGACAATATCAACAGACCTGCAAGTGGTAGGTAGGTGTGTTCCAGCAGACTGGAAACGACTGCGATGTCAAGAAATGGATGACTCTCTGTAGTGACTGCGGTTATGGACTTCCGAGTTCAATGAAGACGCTAAAAAAGAATAAGAAAAGAAAGGTTTATTAATAAATGTATGTAAATCTGTTGAATTAAGTAAATATCGCAAGTTACCATTCGAGTCATAAATCAATCCTGCTAGAGAATGGCAACATGGTGTCAGTTGGCCGCCAACGCAACGTACAGATCAGCGTCCTTCTATATTTTACTGCAGCGTTACACCTGACCCTCTGCCAAACTTTCATACTACACTAAGTTACGAAAAAATTATTATTATTAGACTCTATAAACAAAGTGTGACTCAAACTCAAAGTTTTTACGCCATGTATCGCGACAGTTTAGCGGTAGAACATCGGCAGGACTGGCGCAGAAGATATTAAGATAAATACAACAGAAACTTATCATCACTCGTAAGAATACACACTCGCATGTAGATGATTACTAAATTGAACCAAACAATGATTACTAAATTGTGCCTAACTGGCAAATCTGTCATGGTTGTGGGTTGTTAGAAGGTTCGGTGTTTTGTTATTTTGAGGATGTGTGAATCGCCTGCGGAGAGAAGGACGTTTGGTTATGCAATCGTGAATGAATACGATGTGTGTGTGTGTGTGTGAGTTAATGCTTGTCGATGTAAATGTATATTGACTCGAATCAGAAGGATTTGAAGGTTGTGTTGTAAATGATGAGATTAGTGTGAGCGCAATGGATGCTCTAATATTTCGTTTGCAACTCTCGTGTTTTGTGTATATATGTGTAACACGTTTGCACTGAATTTATTGTTGTCAAAGTATAAAGAAATTCTTGCGCGAATTGCAAAGATGCAGTCTGGAAGGCGTTGATATGAAGAGAAAAGCTCGTGAGACGGCGTGCTGGTAACCGTGTTGGTATTGTTTCACGCACCGGTACTTGCTAGGTGCGTTCAACATCGCCGGGTGATGCATTGTGTATATATGTGTAACACGTTTGCACTGAATTTATTGTTGTCAAAGTATAAAGAAATTCTTGCGCGAATTGTTATCGGAGGCGGTTTCTGAAGATGTAGTCTGGAAGGCGTTGATATGAAGAGTAAAGCTCGTGAGACTGCGTGCTGGTAACCGTGTTGGTATTGTTTCACGCACCGGTACTTGCTAGGTGCGTTCAACATCGCCGGGTGATGTTGAGAGTGAAGGCGATATCCCTCCATATTATTGTGTTCTTTACTATTTGACGTCAGGCTCGTTTGAAAAAAAAACATCGGTGAATATTTTGTAGTACTGTAATGTAAGTTGTATACTTTTTGAACCAAAATAAGTTTAAAATATTTGCTATTATCGACCATTCCGGTTCGTTCAATTTTCCGCTTGGACCCCTGGTTCAACAGACGAACATAAATAACCCGATCGAACAATTTGATAATGTATCAAACCATTTATAGATTTTCAGGCTGGCCGAGGTGGTGATGTGGGCGGTGCGCACGCTTACCGCTGAGCAGTGTGTATTGTACAATACATGTACGTAGTATTCCGAACAAAACACTTCATGAAGACACGTTTATACGTCACGGGGCTGTGTTGCAACGTCACGTCAGATCGAACGAAGTAGTAAGGTCTAATAAAACTGGCTAGCACAAAAATCTACTAAAAATATTAGCCGTAATTTATATTTAACCGTTATTAATACGTTTCACTGGGATATCGTGACGGAAAAACAAAAAAACTTATGAGGTAGGTACCTATTATTAAGAATATATCAAGTACTTTCTTATATATGTATAGGAGAACTGCCTCAGGCCCTCTAAAAATATTGCATGAACTCTCTCACCAATACCAAAAGCACCGTTAAGGGTATCAACAGATCGTGCAAAAAATATTAGAAAACATCAGGCTCGCAAGTACTAACTAGCTGTCCATACATGATACGAGTAAAAAAATTGGCCCGATTGAAAAAAGATAAAGAGAATAGAAAAGATATCAGAAAAAGTTGCCCAGAGAGTCATATTTGAAGATCTCATAAATTCTGATTATGTTTCCAGTGAAGATATTACCCAAGATGCATTTGTTGCAATGATTTGCACAGAAAATCGAAACCGGGAGGACATTGGATTAGCCGTCACGTCATCTTAAGCGGAATTCCCTCACTATGACGCGAAATTCGGTATACCGCAATGTTCTATGTGGCACGCGAGAAATTTGAAACGAAACTGATGCGGGTGTCAATTTCCTTTAAAATACACGAATCAAGTAGGCATGTGATCTTTTGGTCCTGAAGATGCAGTGAGAATATAAAAAAAATCTAAATGAACGTTATCTCATTCAAAAATATATTTTCGATGTAACGTTTTTCGACCAAAAAATTTTCCGCTCAAATTCATAGCTCATATCACCGAAAAATTTTACACAATGCTGGAAGCATTAAGTTACTCTGTTTAGGACGAATTTCAAACGCTGCATATTATAAAATTAATATTTTCACATAATAAAATTACTCTGAATAGGTACGTACAGATTGCAATCTTTGATATTATAATACAATTAAAAATAACGTGCATCAACATCTCTAGACCGACATGCAAAGTTGTCCATCTGAAATAGTTTTTTTGAATCCGATGAGAATCGAACCCGTGACCCCGAGAACAGGAAGTCTGCGCTCTGTCGGAGCGCCAATAGTCTGACATTACAGCACCGACTTCCTGACGCCGGAGCATTTGACGCGACAAAATTAAACATGTTTATATATATTTAATATTTTCACGGCCTTTTGAACATGTATGTATCTAATAAAATTATTCCACCACGTTCTTAGACGAAATTTCCAAATCTATAGGGATCATGTGCAGAGTAAGCAGCATCATCTAAACTATATTTATTAACACCAGTAACTATTAATAAAATATGTACATACATTCGCTTAGAAATACTTTAGCGCAGACATTAAAAAAACTCGTCAGAGATTGGCTTACGTCAATAGGTCGAACGGAAAGAATATTAACCTACATACATGTGTTAAAATTCAATTTATTAGCATTTGCTAATTTTTTTGTAACGGGTTCTCATCCTGTCCAAAAAAAACCCTTTTTTTGATCAAGATGTTTCCTATCCGATCAAAATCTTTCTGTACCAGATACCTTTTAAAATTACGCTTGGAAAGTCAAAATTTTACGACATCTTACATAATAATGATAGACTTGTGTCTTACATACGTACACGTAAGGCTATTGTATCAATACTCATTATCTATGATACTCATACAATCTCAGAGGGTCGCGATAAACCATAATTTTAAACAAAATCAATCAATCAAAAGGTTCAGAATCTGTCAGAATAATTTTGAATGCGGAACATCGTGGATCGACCCAATAAATGAGTAAGTACCTACTCGCATACTCTTAAATTATCAAAATTCATACTTGAAAGATAAAACGTGTTATTAATAGACAAATTGGTGCACAATGTCAATTGTTTTGCAACTGTATTTACATTAATTTTCAACGTAGAATATGTTTTTTAGGCTTCTGGAGGGAAACTGCATTAAAAATAGAACTTTCAAAATATTCGCATTCGAACGTTTCGGAACATTTCGGTACGTTCGCGGGTGGACTTTAATATGAACATTAATAACGTTGATTAGGAAAAAATATACTCTACGCAAGACTCCTGTGTCTCAGATATGTAATTTAAATCAATTTTAAAGTTATAAAAATGATTAATTTACCATTACATCTAGTTACAATTTTTATAAATATGAATTTGTATGCACTGTTTGATTAAGATGTCATTTTCAACCATGTAACGATGAGTTTCGTTCTCGATCCCTGGATCCCGAATTCACGTGATAACTAAAAAAGCTTCATCGATTTACAATCCCGCTCGACCAGTTTTGAAGCTGTGTACAGTATTCCCGATTAAAAATGCACACTGCAACGCCGAGCGAGCCCGATACAGCCTGACAGATGCTGCAGAAAAAATGGCGGCTTTTGTTCTTCCTGTACTGTGACGTTTTCCGTGCGGTTGCTCGTTTTAATGACATTAACGGACGGTCACACAAAATACACACAGCGAACCGTCACGAGATACTTGTTGCCAGCTACAACACTTACATTCTGTGCGTACAAGCTTATCACATTATACATGTCGCTTCACAATATATCTACGCCACGCACAATGTCACGAAGTGCATGCTAATTATGTATTATATATCTTCGTAATATAATTTGCCAAGGCTTGTGGTTATCTACGTACGTAGATCTATGCAAACTGGAAGGAGCCCCCTGTATATAAGATATCAAGCAGTTCTATCCATTACCAGTAAGAAGAACATTGGTTTCTTGAATTGCCATATTCACACTATCTTGAAAAAATACCAATGTGTGTTTTTAGACATTTATCGTCTAGTCTAATCTCTAACCGGACATATTAGCGTTTATCGATCATGTTTTCAAGTGTATTTCCTTATACATGATACATATTTTAAATTTTATAATTACATTTCATGCTGTGTTGGATTTAAAAATTATTAGTTGGTGTTTTTTTGGTATCCTATTATTAACGTAGTTATGCCACTGAATAATATAACAATATAGGTTTGGATATCAGTGTCGGCTGTAGGTAACCTACTTATGTGTGTCCGCCCATCTTGTTTATGGTCTTTTCATCGTAAACAATAGTAGTACATCTAGTTACGAACCGCCCTTTCAATATTTTCAACCAACGGGTTGTTTCACACGTGAGCTAAAAATAAACGTAATCAACATCAAATACTAAACTTTCGGAATGAGTTTCTATAACTCCTGCAGCTGAGCGACCTTAGTGATGCAGTCTAAAAGTCTAATACTTCCCACACCATTGATGTTTATGTTAATTACATCCCTAAAGCGGTACCTTTAATAAGGCCGCCGGGATTGTATTATATATGATGCCACAGAATACCCTTGAATGTTTCTATTCTAAATCTAACAATTTTTGACGTTTCGTAAGGAATATAAAATATGCGAGTGTTAATGGCATTAGAAATCAGTTTGCGAAAGACATGGCTTGATCAGGTACATCAGAAAATGGCTCCGTTAGCCTCAACCCTCAACAATCGACGAGCTTGCATGAAAAGACGTATGTATATAGAGAGTTGAGCGGAGAATTGTTGTCTGCATACAGTTCCTGCGCCCATGAATTCAAGCCTAGAGTGCCTGTACAGAAAATACGTCACATTATTAGCTTTAACAACAAAATTAACCTGGTTGAGGTTTATTTAGTCTACCGCTAGACCAAACAACAAATGCGCACCTTATGTCCCGTATCCACGGAATGAGTCACGATCAGATAAATGTCACTACCGTGTACACATGTTAAGATTTCGATCTGGACATAAACTCAGAGATCAGCTTGAGATTGGTAGAAAGAGACAAAATCTCAAACCCATGTGCACGACGTTCGATTTGAGACTTTGCGAGACTCGACACGTGCGCACAAAAAATCACCTAGAACCATAGGTTATTCTGAAAAGTTGGGTATTAAATTACAAATATTTATTCCGTGTTAACTGCCGCTGCGGTGATTCACATTCACAATGGTCAATTTGCTGACATTTGATGTTTGACGTACAACACGGGTGAGGTGAAACGCGAGACGGCGAATCTTGGCGCGCGCACGGTGGACTACGAAAACCGAAAGTTGTCTTGGTGGGAGCATAATTCCTCTCTCAGAGATTGTCTCATATAAATCTCACCCGTGGACATGGGCCAATGGCATTGATGGATAAATTTCCCGGGCCTAGTTACATCTGAGCATAGGTACGAATATGTGCAGCATATTTTCGCGATCGAGGGCCAATTATGTGATCTGTAGTCACTTTTTACTATCTCCCGTGGTAAAAATCGATTTCGGGTTGTTGGTACGTGAAATTTACTAGTCAAGGATAATCTCGCCTCTCAGTGTGGCGAGGCGAATTATCATGAAATATGCTTTATTTTATGGTTTATCTGTGACTTTATTCGCCCCAGTGTTCAAGACCTGCCATGAATTTCGATGGCGAAATTTTTTCGGATTACGTGCTAATGTATATTAAACAACGAGATCATCATCAAACGAACTCTCGTCACTAAAATAGCAGTATATCGAATGATTAATTGTCGTGTACTGCAACATTCAAGTATGAATGTGACAGATGACTTTTGAAACAGCTGTGAAGAGTCCGCCATATTTAACCATCGATTCGCATTTTTACAGTCGAATATCGAAGAGTAAAATGAGTTTACTACAGGATGTACTATCGAGAAGTAAATATTTTTTACTAACGATCAAACAACCCATTTTCGCATTTTTTTTACTTTAGTAATATTTTTTATCGTTGTAAAAAGTTACTACTTATCACGGTAGCAAGTATGTAACTCCTTCAGTGCCCGACAGACGGATCAATGGCTCCTCGAGCTGGCCGGTGGGTACGTGAGTACCTACCCAGAGCCATCAGCGACCACATTGTGCGACCACTTTTTCCTCCAGAACAGGAAGTTCAACTGTCGTGGGCCGGCAGGTGATCGGTGCACCAAGCAGGAAGATGTTTTAAAACAACTTGGGACAAGTTGTGAAATTGCTCATAAATTTACTACA
This sequence comes from Eubasilissa splendida, assembly GCA_031772225.1. Lineage (NCBI taxonomy): Eukaryota > Metazoa > Arthropoda > Insecta > Trichoptera > Phryganeidae > Eubasilissa > Eubasilissa splendida. The sequence continues at coordinate 32,413,069 of CM062850.1, read as the reverse complement.
CCTGCAATATTATATTTCCTATTTAATTATTTATTTCAAAAGAGACATTCCGATACTTTAATCTGCAAAGCAGCTAACGCCACCCATGGTCAGAAAACCGTTTTGGATGCCATTATTTTCCTCTTTTATTGTTCTATGGTACACTAAAAGTCTAAAATTCTCATCAATTTTAAAACCAGTTCACGTGTTTTAAAATAATAAATAAGTACTAGGTACTGAAAAACCTTAAATGACACAAGTGTTGATGGCACCAGAAATAGAGGACTCCTAAGGAAATCACTACATTATCATGGAAAATCAATAATATTTTACATTTTTGGTAAAGAAATTCAGTTAACTCCAAATATTCCCTATAAGTATGAGATAAATCAAAATATCAATAAAATTTCTCAACTACCCAATTTCTGCATAAACAATCAACCAAAGTGTGTTTTGGAATTTTCGTAATCGGTTTAATTACAAAATTAAATAGTTTTTTGTTGCTCCTGAACATTTAAAAAAAATGGAGTTAGCTGCTTTGCAGATGAAGGTATTGATTTCTATTTCTAACATACAAAATGTTTTTTCGAAGACTTCTAGGATAAAATGCGATATTTTTTTAAATTTGTAAACATCGATGAAAAAGAAATACTTCAACATAACTAAATAGCACGGCACACGACGTGAATCAGAATATATAAAGGGGATATTTAACGCATGTTTTTTTAAATTGACAAGTATGTAAATTGGTTTAACAGACGTGTCGCAGTTTGCCATCACTGATCGCCGCAAGTGGTACAATAATGCAACAGAAAACCGGTTTAAAACGGTTCTTGTATAAAACAATACCTAATTTATCAAAGTTCATGGTTCACGAGCCATTTATTGAAGAAGCTTAGATCGGATTCAGGTACATAAAAAAATATACGATTCGGTTCGGGCCAGAACCCTGAACAGTGCGGAACACCTACAGTTCCAAGTATTCCGCACGAAAGCTCTCAAACTCCTACACTTAATATTATAATTGTTTGATCTGAATTATTCGCGAAACTAATCAACATATTAATAATTCTCAATCTATCAGTTTCAATAACCTAAGCCATGTGCATGCATATTTCGAATAAAATTCTTATATGTAGGTGTATAAAATTCCAGTATCTTTCTGTACGTGTTGATTCTGCATTACAAGAAGGAACATTTTTTTAAATAGTAAACAAAAAAAACCCATTTTGTTGTCAAAAATTTGATAATTGGAACAGTAATATTTCTGATATAAATATTATTAATTAATACCCATGTGTGTGCATGATTTTAAGCTTCTTTTTTTAGAAATAATCCTTCTATTTAATAACAATTGTTAAAATTTCAAATTATTTTTGTTTACATTTCAAGGATTCGGTTATTAAAAAGTATTTAGAGTGTTTAATTAACATGCAAGAGAAAGCGATACTTAAACGATGTTCTAGGACAGGTTTTAAACATTATAATCGTTTGGCACTTTGTAACTTGACTGAATACGATAAAATATTGCTCTCAAACGAATCATTCGAGCTTCGAGTATCTAACTGAGGCACCTACTTCTCAAGTGTTCAATTATAATTTATTCAATACCAGAGAGTAGGTACCTACCGACTATTCTATGTTTTAAATTCTTTTTTGACAGGCTTTCACCTAGTGTTATTGTAATTGTATATTGAAAGTATTCCCGTCGCAATGGTAACGAGTTAACGGGATTTCGGAACGTAGTCGGAGTCAGAGTCAATCATAGCGACAATTACTGCATTCGGAAAGTTGAAATTTGTGGCGGACTTAATCTTGTTTAGATTGGAACAAGGTCAATCAGGTTTTTAGAAGTTAAATCGTACATTTTTTGGAGGGCAAGAGACAAACAAGATTGGATTGTTTAAAAGACAAAACTCGGCTGCTCCGATGTGGCACTTCTCGGACTATATAACCAGCGTTCCCGACTGTACAGAGATGGTGTGCTGCGCGCTGCGCGTGGTGAGGACCTGTCCCAGCTCTGTCTCCTAATAAGGTGATGGAGCCGCTCGGCGGCCGAGGGTACGGAGAGGCGAGGAGGGGGGGGGGCACGGAGCGAGGGACCGACCAGTCGGCCGTAAACATTTATCTGAACCGAGTGAAAAGGCTACCATTTTATTTATTTATATATTTATCCGAGGAAAGGAAAAACAATTAATAATATAAATATATGAAGTAAATATATTAATTAGAAAGATATACATATAAAATCAATTTTATCGAAAAATATTGTCGTTGCGCCACCGGGATTCGAACCTGGATCTCTTTCCTAACCGGGGAAGGTGAATATATTTAATTCATATTTAAAATGTCACAGACCTATGTTCTGACTAATTACAACTTCACAATAAGAATGTGTTCTCCTAATAATTAATAATATCCTTGAATATAAAGCAAAACGCAAATAAATATTTATAACAAAGAAAAGGAGTGAGAAATAAAATATACAGTAAATGCTTTATACATACATTATATTAAAATATGACAGTGTATGACCGTGCGACATGCAATGCTGATCTGCCAGTTATAAAAAAATTTGTTAAAAAAATGTATTTACTCACTAACCATTATGCCGTTTTACCGAGGGGGTAGGCAGAGAGGATAAAGCGCCATACCCTTCCGTTCTGACACACAATGCTCGCCTCATCCGCATTTATACAACTTCACATACAAGCTCGCCGATTATTGTGGCTTCTACCAGGACCGTATCTTCCCGTATCTGGTTTACCTGGTCGTGCCAAGTCTTCCGCGGACATCATCTATTTCTGGTGCCATCAACACTTGTGTCATATACATGTATTTCTTACCATTCTCTCCTCATTTATCCATTCCATATGACCAAAGCACCCTTATTCTTATTCATTACACTACGATCATCTGTACATTCTTTCTTTATTTCTTCATTCTTCACTCTGTCATAAAAGGATTTCCAACATATACGCCTAAGTGATCTCATTTCCACTGCATTCAGTCTACTTTCGTTCCTCTTCTGCCAGCTCCAGGTCTCACTTCCATACATCCATATTGCCTAGTTATATTCCATACGTTATCGATATCGGCGTATATTTTTACTTTACAAATTTTGTATTCTGCGTATTGGAAATTAAACAGAGCAACCGTTCCAGTATTGTTACAATAGTACGGTAATTTAATTCTGGTCTTTCTGGCAGCCACGTGAAAGTTGATTCACTCCAATAAATCAGATCTTTTACAAATTTTTTAATAGATATACTAGATCAAATACAATTCTTCTTTCACTCAGCTTTAATAAATTCATTAAACATTATAATGTTAACGAACTTGACCATATTTGTTGTGTACGGTGTTACAATAAGCAAACGGCATTGTTACGAAATTGCCTCAATCAGAAATCGTTGGATGAAACAGGTTAGGTCCATCTCTAACGTATTACCGACACACCATCTAACCGCAGAGATGTGCGGATTTAGTGCAGAGTATCCGAGACGCTGAGGTTATTGGCTGACGAGCCGGCAGTGCGAACGTTCCCATAAAACCCTAAAAGGAGTTTCTTATTGGCCATCGCGACATCTGCTATAGCGGTATTCAATGGCAAAAATAATATTGATAAACTAAAAAAAAAAAAACAAAGCGCGTCGGTACATGTCCGGACACATCTAACACACCACCTCCGCATAAAACTACCAAAATATTTATAAATTTAGTTAATTGAATAAAATTAAAATTTCCGCGGCAGGAAACCGAACCCGATAGGCGAAGATACTTAACCACGGATCAAGCCACACGAGTAGCTTGTTGGTATAGCAGTTAAGACGCTCTTAGTCAAGTTAGTCTTATTTTAATCTATACGCATCTCTAATCTAAATGTTAATAAATCAGCATTTTATTTTTATATGATAATTTGGCACCGCAGCAGAGGACTGGTTTAGCGCGTGAGAGGTACCGGCATCGATGCTCGGCTCCTTATTGATATCAAAAAGATTTTGAAGCCACCTAGTATCGATCGCGGTACCGGTAAAGATGAAAATAAAACACAAGGTAAAAGTGGGAGTAGGTAATTCATAATGAAGAATTTTCAATAGTTGAAAGCCACGCACTATCAAAGTGCTGTGTGGGTGTAGCGTGTTGTATAAGTAAGCAGGTAAGTACTGAGTAAATACTCGGAGCACGTATCAGATGCAAGATTTACAGTTTTAAGACGGTGAGTATCAAATGCGAGATGAAACAAAATCTGTAATGTCAGATATTGCAAAATATTCAATTCGATCTACCTACTAAGGTGGATGTAGTACTTAGTAGTAATGTGGTACTTGGTCGAATTAGTGTAGGTCGAAGAATTATTAGCTGAGAAATACTCGCCAATCGACAGGTGTCGAAAGTGTGGTGTTTGGGACTTATACTTGTACATGATATACCTGGAATGAGCTAATGTTCAGTGCCTCCCACCTCCCCTTCCCTCCACCGCCGCCAGCGAGCGGTCAGTCGATCGGCGACCTTGAATCGGAACGGTTAAACGCCGTCATCAACTTTTGTTTGGCTAAATAGTGACATAAATTCCATACAGTCTAAGGTGAGTCCCTTTTTCCTGTTCCTGGCGCCTAAGGTGCGATTCCACCATATGGTGAAGCTCTACGAGACAGTGACGTCCCTGAAAAATTTATCAAACGGTTCGCTAAATTAATTTTTTGAAATATATTCAGTATCTCAATACTCGGCGAGGGGTTGCCAATTGTAATAACCGGTTCGTGCGAACCGGTGAGAATTTGTAGGGGGACATCACCGCTTCCAGATCGCAAAGGACCCGGAGATGGATGCTTAGCAAAATGATCCCAACATTCTATGAGAATACGGCACCCGAAATGTAGAGAATGTTAAAAATCCATTCAAATAGCTAGCTGCCAAGTCTGTTGTTTTTGCCCACCACCATTTGTATTAAGATTCCACCAATAGCTTTGCTACTCTGAAATTTAAACGGCCGGAATGGAAACTAGTTTATTTTTGAAAGTAGGAAATGGGTATATTTTGTGTGTTTAAACCAGATTGTAGCGATTTTCATTCGTAATAATAAGTGCATTAAAAAATACATTATCGTTCAAGTTCCAAATAAAAAAAATATGGCGGTTATTGAGATTGTAATTAGTGTACCTTCAATTTCTCGTAATATGTACAGGGTGACCCAAAAAAAGTGAGAACATCTTGTAACACATGAGTTATTTCAAAACATAATATAATTAATTATAATTCTTAATGTATTTTTTTTGCACAATATTTAGCTAATCATAAAAACACCCCATATTGCATAATCTACTGAATTTAAATCTGGGCTGTTCGATGAAATTGACATTCTCACGACGAAGAAAGATGATTGTATTTCTGGCTGTGTGAGATGGAGCTCCGTCCTGCTGTAATGTCTAGCTAGTATACTCCAGGCATTGTTTTGAAACTCTTTGATCATTTGATTTTTGTCATTTTGTCAGCAACAACAATTTGAAAAAACCAAATATAAACAATGGTAAAATTAATAATCAATGATGGCGACCGGAAATTATCCAAATAAAACGTAATATACGCAAACAGGTAAGTAAGTAAATTGGTAAACTATTTAAACTATCGTTGACAAAGTTAAACTAATTTTGATGTAATTATATCACATTTTATGGAATGTGATATTTACCCCAACTGTCATTGCACATATTATGGCTGCAGTGTCAAATAATATCACCTTATTGCTGGAGATACGTTTTAATAAGTAGATGAACAGTGTCCTTATCGACATGATAATTCGCAGCGTTTTTTCCTCAACGGAACCATCTCCGAGTCACGGGTCTAAAAATATAAATCGTCGTGGATAGATCGCTCATTTCTTTGTGCACATGATACAGCACGTCACTTGGCATTTATCAACAAATGCAACATCCTGCAAAATCAGAAGACACGCATATTAGTTTCAAAACACACACACACAATTCCCGTTGAATTCTAACTGGAATCTTTCTGGATTATTCTCGAAGGGTTACTTTTAACCTTTTCTGATTTTCCTTGTATATATATATATATCCAAGGACGCAAAATTCATTAAAGCCGGCTGTTTACATCGACACGGAGCATTTCAAAAATATAATGTCGCGCAAATTAAAATGTTTTTTTATCCTTACATTGCCTGCGTTGAACGTGTATATCGGAGTAATTCTATATTTGTCGGGGCCGAGAATTGGTCCTGGTACATCTCACATGCGGAGCCAGCGCTGTGCCATCTTAGCTACATCCCAATTAGGCAACTGTGTCAAATTGTCGTATAAATATATAATGCTGATTATTTACTATTGATTTATTTTTTCGATACATACTATGCGATTTATACATTATTATACATATTAAATTGGATATTTTATTTTATTTAAAAAAACTCATATTGAACAGTATACAGCGTCGCGGTAGGCCGGAGTTCTGTTTTCTGCCAAGTTGTAATTTTATTAATATTTTTCGAATAATAAAAAACGTATTATATGTAGGGGTGGTACCGTACACGTATCTGAGAGGAACTTCAACTCTCTAAACATACAGTTCAGTATTTTAAAATTGAAATAGGTTGTATATTTTTAGGTTAGACCGGCCCGTAGATTTTGCTGAGCTTCCTTCCATCTCGGATCTGTCTCTGTCCGCAGTGGCGTTGAAGAGTACGAGCGAGCGGGACGGACGTCCGCCAGGTAACTGTTGCTGCCTGGTGTTCCGCTTCGCGGAAGAAGAAAGTCCGTCTTGTGATATAAAACATTTCAATTCTGTGGGTAATTTCACTTAAATTATGCAAATCTATCATTGTTTACATATTATTAACTGTTGATTTGTTTTACTTTTATTCTTTTCAACGCCTTAAAACAAAAAAAAATAACATCATTCGTATATTTTTATTGGTCTAGAGCATTTGAAGAAAACCTGCCACTTTGCTATTAACGTATTTATAACTGATTTATTTTAAATTAAATTTTATATAATTTTGATAAAACGCTTCTAAAACATATACACATGTCTTTAGGAGTTATTATCAATAAAATTGTAAAAATGTCATTTCAAACACGTCATTCTGCATTAGAATAATAAATAAATAAAGAGTAATAATATCTATAAACGGTAAAACAAAAGTTAACTAATTTCACAAATCGACCAAGTATGTGTACGCCATTTTTTTTAAACTTATTATATTCTGTGGTTCTTATTCCATTTTTAAAATCAATCAATATTGCGGTTAATCCCAAATACCTTTGAATACTACACGCTAGGAGACGCCAGAATTAAATCAATCAATTTAATTTAATTTAGATAAAGTTTGACACGTATATTTATACATATTATATTTTTAATGGTAACACACGATATTTTTTCGATAAATAGATTTTTTCTGTATATATTTTTAGTTGATTAATGTTATTTGTATTAACTACAACCAAAGAACTACGTTCTGAGATAGCAACTTTACAACAAAAATGTGTTCTTAAAAATAAATGTATCAAATGATGTTATTATGATGTTAATATGGATGTGAAGTTTGGTAAAAAAGCAATTTGTAGGTCTTCGAAAATGAAGCCGCGCGCAAGATTTATGGCCCAATACGTGATAACCTAATGGAGGAGGTTAAAGAACTTGGAATTTCGGAAACGCCATGACGCCTCAGATATCCCGAGGAAGGCGAAAGAGTAAGAAAGCTGCAGTGGGCGGAGAATAGACCCCGTGACTCGCGCAAAGCCTTCACATACGAGCCAACAGAATCAGGATTAGGGGAAAGACCGAGACGTAGGTGGGTGAATTATGTCAAGACCTGTATTAGGTGAGCGAGGGCCCACTGAACTGGACCATGATGGTGATGTCAAGAGATTGATGACGTCGGTCGAAGAGAAAGATATTAAAGACGTAACAGAAACGGAATTTTAAAATAAAATATTATAGTAGGTACTCTAAATCACCGCATCCGCGTATGGTGTAAACTTTTATTATAAATATACTCGTTATTTATTATTAATATTTTTACTTGTCGTTTAATTTATAAATGTTTTCATTATCACGGGAGCATTCCGGTGGTGCTCAACTCCAAAGGCAATGATCCGCAGCGGCCACAGCTTAGCTGCCTGCCGCCGGTCTAGCAACAGCAATCGGCTGTTGCCGATTGCTTCCTTCTGCTGTGTATTAATAATAACAGGTTAACAACGATGTTATACAAAAGTAGAAAGGAGAATAATAATTTATTAGCATTCATTTTTATATCATTTCTGTTTGAAAGTAACTTTAGAATATACTTAAAAAAAATATATTTCAAGCTAAGTTCAATGCAAATTTAGGTGGACTAGTCCAAAAATATTTAAAAAAACAAATAATTCGTCATGTTACCGGTCCGTGTTGTTTCCGTAGAACCAGTGGCGTAGCTATGCCAATGCAGTGCATTGGGCCCCACGTTAGACAGGGGTCCAAAAAGTTCGCGCCCCATAATTGATATTTTTGCAAGCGTCCATACCTTTTCCAGCGATAATAGTTGATCTATATCAAGAAATGGAATTAGAAAACTTTAAAAAATCATTTTTCACGAGTTTTATAATAATCTGCTAATATGTCGCCGTAAAATTAAAATCGCCTTAAAGCGAAAGAAGTATTTTATTAATTACATGTGCATATAAATGTGCCTAAGAACATTTACGTTTTTTTTTCATGAAAGTGTGAATACTATATGAGACAAGAGACTAATTGTGATCTTACTATTTAATAGATAAACCATGCAGTAGTAATATTCGTGTATAGTCGCTTATTTTTCCGTTCTACATCGGGGCCCAATTTGCATAGTAACGCCGCTGCGTACAACTCGCGTCGGGGACAATACATTTTGCGTAGAATATATCATTCCCATAGCATTGTTTTTCACAGAAAAATGACCACCGCGATCCACGATCTCTAGATCTGTCTATCTGCGTGTATTATCTTAAATATGTATGTTAACAGGAATTATCACTGTCCGAATCGCTTGTGAATTTAATAATTATTTAATACGCTACAGAGATTATTGACGATTCAGTTTGTTTTAAAATTAGTTGCAGAAGAAAACTATTCTGGCCTATTTTGAAAATAATATTGAATAATGTTATCCAAATAATAAAAATAGCTGAAGACATCTATGTACGTGTAATGTTTCTATTAAAATAATCAGGCCTATTCTCAAAATTGCAATATTGAAATGAAGGTGATTGTTGCACCAACCCTCAAAAATAGTGTTATATTTGAATGAGAGAGGGGGAGAAAGAGTTGAGGGAGTGAGGGAGATAAACGTACCATAATCTGTCAAAATTATCTGTCTATTTTTGAATGAGAGAGAGGGAGAGAGAGTGAGGGAGTGAGGGAGATAAACGTACCATAATCTGTCAAAACTATCTGTCTATTTTTGAGGGTTGGTGTAACAATCACCTTCATTTCAATATTGCAATTTTGAGAATAGGCCTGAATATATATATATATATATATTATTGAACAGGATGAGTATAATAAGGTTTAAGCCCACACATTAATATGTATATTTTTTTAATATGATTTCAATCATAACCAAGGCACACGTTGACGCGTTTTTTTTTTGGAAATTGACGTCACGCGATGCAGTAATGCATTACGCGATGCTACTGCATTCAGTTGAGATGCATCACATGATTAGTATCGTCGAATAAATCTTTTTCTTCAGCATGGAATAAATCCAGTATAAGGCATCCGAAAGTGGAAAGCAAGATGCTCGATCCACACGGCCAATTTAACAAATTTCTGACAAGCCATTAATGTAAGTAGATGACTTATTATTGCCCAACTTGTTTACTAAATCTGATACTGTCACAATTGACAAAATAATATTATACAACTAGAAAGAACAAACGGAAGTTAATTTATTTAAAAAAAGTGTGTAAGGTTAATTTATTTTTTAAAAAAAACAACTAAAATACAATGGAATTTGTTTGACGCGATAACCACACACTTTCACGTCACATAATTAACACGCACGGACGGACGTAAGAAAATTATATATACGTACATGTAGGATAACAATCAAAACATGATTGTTAAGATGCCGCAAACGGTTGGTATTAATTCATTAGACCATTTTATATCACGAAATTATTTTATATTTGTAGACACTTACATTACCCGTAGATTATCATGATTTTATATATGTAGACACATTCGCCGTAGGTTATCATGATTTTATATATGTAGACACATTCGCCGTAGATTATCATGATTTTATATATGTAGACACATTCGCCGTAGATTATCATGATTTTATATATGTAGACACTTACACTCGCTTTAGATTATCATGATTTTAGGCTCTCTCTTGTACTCCCGTAAAATATCCTCATTGACTACCTTTAAAGTAATATTTTATTTAGATATACATCTCCATAAAATAATACACCCATAATAACTCATTCAAACTCGGAAGATTGTCTGACAGTCTCGGAATAGTTTCAGATGTGTAAATAAGTTGAGGACACCTGAATTAACCAACAGTAAAGGAATCGTGATGCAAGATGAGATGGCTCTCCAGCCGATCTCAAGAGATTTTAGATGACGCGCATACAGAGAGAAGCAACACTTTTTATTTGAGATGATGATAAATAATTATAGAGAAGAAAATTTATCGATGTTGTTGGTCGGTAAGAGGAAAGATTAGGGACGTAACGTGCAATTGCCCCACTGACCGACATTATGGTCCATCGGATGGCCGGTCTCTGGATTTCTTTACCTACACCTATTATACGAATATGTTTCATCTCAGCCGACTACAAGTCATAAACATATTGCTATTCTTAAACCGTGGGCTGAGAGAATTCTAGGGTACTTTGCACGTGTCGCAAGAGGGGATGGAGTCATTAGTGATCACTGGGAGAAGAGCGAGAAGACGATTTCTAATAAATGGACAGGAAGTTCGAGAAATATCGAACAAAAAACAAGAGATAGTCCTCTTTTTATAGCACAAGAGCTTAGCATTTTTCATCTTAGAATGAGTTTGACAGTTTGGAAATATAGATACAAATCTGTTAAGCCAATCAAGATTGTGGTGAATATACATGGGAATTATGGTTTATTTTTACTTGTAAACCAAGCACGGACACTTACCGATTAAATGATACGGCGACTTAAAGCATTGGAGATGTGGATCTACAGAAGAATGCTCAAAATAAGCTGGGTGGATAGAGTTACGAGTGAAGATGTTATGGGTTGGATGAATAGAGAAAAAACAGTTATTAAGGAGAACACATTCTTATCGTGAAGTTGTAATTATTCAGAACGTAGCTCTGCGATATTTTAAATTCTAATTAAATGTATTCATTAGAAAGATATACATATAAAATCAATTTTGCAATAAAATCAATGCACCTCCTCGGATTGGAAAAGAGATCCAGGTTCGAATGCCGGCAGCGCAACGACAATATTTTTCGGTAAAATTGATTTTATATGTGTATATCTTTCCAATTAATACATTTAATTAGTATTTAAACATAAGTACTTATTTAAAACAATAAAAATCCGAAAACTTGTGTGATGCAAGGCAATGGTTTGACTAGTCTACCGTAGTGACGTGTGACGATAGCGAACGTCCGTTGAACGGATAGGGCACACGAAGAAAGTAAACATCTAGAAAATATTTCGTGTGGGCAATACAAATTTGAAAGATCTCTCTCGCAAACCTAGAAGAGTATGTGGCAAAATTAATGAATCAAACAAAAATTCTCGTGTCACCTTTTAGGGGTCATTCGTCCGGGTGTGTTGATTTTTTCAGAATATAATAAAGGCAACTCCCAAATTGCGATGTCACGCGCGACGGGAAACCATCGCACTCGGCAATATTGCATTTGGTGAACTCCTCCGGCCGCCTCCCGAAATGTGGACTCGCCGATTTGATTGATTCGTTCAATCATCCGACGGCAGTCACTGTCCGTCCGAAATCACATTTTAAAAACATAAATATCTAAATTTATTTAATGAGTCGCTCGAAACAAATTTGGTGCGAAAGTATTTTGAATAACACCTTTATTGTTAAGCGAATTACTGAACTGGTGCGATGCCAACTGAACTACGAATTGCACAAATTGCCTTACGATGCCGATGTGCAATAAGCACCCACGTTTGGTAACATCCACTGTGTACTGGAACTGGCACTGGAACTGGCACCGGTACTGGCACCGGTACTGGCACCAGATAGAGATGTTTGACACTCCGAGAATCGAGAAACTTGTTTATGGATCGGGGACTGGAAGATTTGTGTGTAATGTGAATAAAGCCACTTATTAAATCAATTCTACGTACTTTAAAGATATTCAATTAACTTGTTGCAGTTGTGAAGTAAGTATATTTGCGGTACCATCTACCATGTTTTGTTTTTTTTTTTACCTGTTAGTATCTAACTAAACAAAAGCCTGTCATATCATTTTTTTCAACTATCTAACACAAGCTTTCGCAGAATTTGTGAATTGGAGGGGTTCGGTTCGTGTTTAAATAACGATACTGACGAAATGTCCACTCCGAAGAAGACGAGGAGGCTGTTGAAGAAGTGGGTGCGAGAACTGGCACCGTTCGATCTGTTACCGTGACGGCGTCAGCTGGGTTAGTGGATGCGGATGCTCCCGCAGCGAGGAACACCACCGTATCGAGAGCGCCGTCCAACGGTAAAATTAATTGATCTAAAAAATGAAAAAACTCACTGTGAGCTCTGTTTAGTCACCAGAACGTGTTGCACGGGAGTCACTAGCCACAGATCGCGGGACACAGACACGTGCGTGGAGAGAGGCCGCGCGCCGCGCACTGAGCCGCCCTGCCCCTGCGCCCCCGTGCCCCGGCGCCCCGGGGCCTCGGCCCCCGCCAGCCGCCTCCGCCGCACAGGGCCGGCTGCCGCGCATCACTCTCAATATTAATTGTCATTATTTATTAAGGTATTCTTATTACAAATTGTAAATCCACGATACCTAATTAATTAAACCTATTAAGGAATCTTTGACTTTTCCGGGATTTACTAAGGTGTGGGTCTCCCGCTGGGGGTTGGACGATACCGGTAAGAGCGGTGGCTTGGAAGACCTAACGGAGCATTCCACTGACTCTTCCTCGCACCCACTTGCGACCTGGATAAGGTGAATTTCTGCTGGACTGTGGCCGAGTTCTGCGACTTCAACACATTAATGTGACGTTTACCCTCCCCTTTTAAGGGTGCACAACTTCTATGGCCTCTTTCCGGCTGCCTTCTGAATTCAACATGATATTGAGTCTCACATCAAACGGACGCATATTGTACAGGTATGGCTCTGGTACGATGATACCGGAGCTAACCTGTCAGTCAAAAATAAATAATAATGACAAAATTGTGTCGTATAAAAAAGTAAAAGAAAATAGTTAACCATGAAGGGGCGCCGCAAGGTTTTAGTAACTAACTGTTCTAACTTTAAAATATATTCCAAAAAAGCTTTGAACATTTTGTAAAATATTGCACGAGTTACTTTGAGTCGATCTCTTAAAACGAATCCGGGATAGGGTGAGAGACCCCTCGGGATTTCCTTCATATCATCAAAGAAATTTGTAATTTTAAAACAATTTACTTTCAGGTGATAACCGCATATTTTCACGTAATGGAATTGTCAGTAACATGCAACATGAACGGACGGACAATAATTAAATTATATGTGTACAGTGGCGCAACTACGCCAATGCAGCTAATGCGATGCATTGGAGCCCATGTTAGATAGGGGCCCAAATGATACTATTACAAGTATCATTTTTCCCAGCGCTAATATGGACTAATTGTTTTTTTAAATACACTACAGTTAAAAATGGCAATATAAAATAATCATTTATGTAATATCTTCTAATGTGTTGGGTTTGGACCAGACCGTCGCCGCAAAGCTACAAATCCACAAGAATGCATAAAAACATACTTTTATTTTTTTATCATTAAAGTGTGAATATTATAGGAACAAAGATACTAATTTTGTTTTTATTATGTAATTAATAAATAGCATACTAAAAATATTATTATACTTTATACGTATTACATATTCATTTTGTGTTGGGGTCCAATTTTTCTAGTTACGCCACTGTATTCGTAGGATATCGTATATTTTTATTAACCTCTCTTTGACTGGCGCTAACTTGTTTCATTGCGCGATCTGTTTCATCTTTAAAATAGATGTAAAAAAAGGAGTTAAATAATTAACAATTTTTCAAAATTTCATACAAATTTCAACAAATGCTTAATTATATATTTTTTTAAATTTTCTATCGTAAGATGTGATGTAATAAATACAGTTGCTGTCAATAATTAACAATCATTAATTAATTAATTCTATTATAATTCAACATTCTTATATGGGATATATCGAATAATTTATTTATTAAACAAATATTACGAATGTCTTGCATAGGTTCGGTATTTTTAAAACTTTTAATTCTCAAATTCCTGGGTAGGTCAAATTCCTGAATCGTGGATCATTTAATATCATGTTTTGTTTACAGGAATTGAAGTCCCAACATTAAATAAAGGGTTTATCTGATATTTTCAAGCCTGACCGCGCGTTGAAATATTTTGTTTTCTTGGATTAGATGGCAACGAGCTGCGCTGTTTTAACCGTTTTAACGCCGTCACGTCCGGTGACCGGATAACTGCGCACAGGACAATTGCACACATAGACAACTGCATGCAAAAAGAACAGAAATTAAAATACAGCAAGATAGCTGACGTTATGTTACATTAAGTTAAGATAAAGTCACAGATACTTAATATGGAGTATTAAGCTGACTGTGTGCAGTTGTCTATGCGGTCACTGTGCTGTGTGCACTTGTCATGGAATAGTTACGCCCGCCTCTGTGCATTGTAAGTTTTTGCCGCGCGTTTGTTGAAAAATATTTTTAAAAAAATGAAAAAAAATTGTCCGTAACAGAGTGGACTTTGATTTTAAAATTTGGCATGTCGCACCTCACTCCTATCCGTTTGAAGGGTGGGGATGAGTTAAGGGTGTACTTTCATTTTTCCAATTTAAAATTCGAGATATTCTACGCGAATTACAGTTTTCAAAGATGGGACTAATAGTTAAACTTATAATAAATGTCACCTAAATACTAAATTTATTTATTAGACCTTATTGACATACATGTTTCTGCTGTAACAGAGGTGAATATATTATAATATAACATGATAAACATAATATACAATTACTGATACTGATTAAGTATATACTCGAAGTTTATTGTGTGGGATGGAGTAGACTCCACCTCTGATATATGCAGCACTGTCCTGGCTACTTTGGTAGACTGCCGTCTGTGTTAAAGTAGCCAGTTTTTTTCGTGCTATTGTGGTGTTATTTAATTCAAGAAAGATAAAGATTCGACAGGAACACAAAAATAAAAATGTAGTGAGAGTGTCGTAGAACTAGTGAATTATTAGTGTTGGGACTGTATAATGATTATATTAGAATGTTGGATAGCGTTATTATTTATAAATTAGTGTAGATAAAGGTCTAAGTATTAGTTTTAAAAAAAAGTCTAATTTAGTGTACAACTTCTGATATAAATGAATAATAAAAATATTAAATATTATTGAAAGGGATGTTTAAAGAGATTTTATTCTGCGGGAATGTCATTTAGCAAGGTTCGTAAAACTAAAGTCCGAACTATTAATCAAATCAACTGAAAATCGTCAAAATGCTGACTGAGGCTTTCTCCTGCGGATCCGTCACTGTGCGTCAGCGGCAGTAGGTAGGTAGGTAGGTAGGTAGGTAGGTAGGTAGGTAGGTAGGTAGGTACAGTCGCGAGCTTCTTTATCCCCGCAGTTTGAACACGATATTTTATTTCCGTTCCATTACCTATTTATAGCATTAAAAAAGCTTACCTTATTTTTATAGAACGATTGTTTTCTCGCTGTTTCAAAACTCTGCACAATCTTCTATCGCAATCGAAAATAAATCCAACTTCGTGCCTAACACTTTTCTTTTATTAAGGAAACTGATAATTTTACATTTTCATACGAATTTGATGAATATGTTGTTACCTTTCAATTCTGAAGGTGGGTACTTTGTTCGCACAGAAAAACGAACGACTTTCTATCTTATAAAGGAGAACACATTTTTATTGTAAAGTTGTAATTATTTAGAACATAGATCTGTGATGTTTTAAATACTAATTTAATATTGTAAATACAAAATTGATTTTATATTTATAATTAATACATTAAATTAGTATTTAAGACTTTCTATCTACTGTCATTTCAATTATTAGTTTGTACTGTTGAGGACGAGCTTTTATTTTTCCAGTTTGAAATTCGAGAAATTTTACACGAATTAGATATGCTTTCAAGATGACGCTAATAAATTATTTCAAGTGTCAGATAAACAATTAATGACGTTATTTGTTACGTAAATCATGCGAGAGGGGAAGGTTTGAATAGAAAGAGACGACAATAAAATTTGTTGATTTTCTCGCATTCGATACAAGTTTTATACATAACTCGTGTCGGGAGTATTTTTCATATTTTTTCATATTGATATGTGAAATCATATAAAATGAAATAAAAATGTGTGTTGTCATTTGAGTTAATCTATCGAAAATGAAATCATTTATTGTGTATCTAATTTATATGTATGAATATGTTTTGAAATTAGACAAAGTTCCTAGATATATTTAGAGATGATCGCTTAAATCAATGTTCTAAATTTAAAATAAATTATGACAGTTTCAATGTATTATTTTGTTTAATATTATATTATATTAACGTTGTTTTCCCTTAAAATCAGTAAAAAAACATATAATTTGTGAAATTTGCTACTAATGTTGTGAATAAGTTCAATATTAATATATTGTGGATAAAATATGCGTGAAGACATATATTTTCGGCATTTTTTAACTAAAATAATGATAGTGCGGGTTCTACGATAGCCGTCAATTAAAATTATCGTATTTTATAAGACTGAAAATATATTATTTAAAAACTGATTATTGTGTTTTTGTTATAAAACTTAGTTTTAAATAGTAACTGAAACCTCTAGGCATCTGAGTAAATAGAATATATTATTTAAAAACGTACGTTTTCATTAAATCAAAGTATTTTAAAAACCTTTAAAATTGATAACATGTTTTATAAATTGAATATTAATATTTTTTAAATTTGTCTCCGTAATCTTAGCTTCAACATTATAAGAAAATATATTTCATTTATGCAATAATTTACCATATTAAACAATATTATAGCACGCGAATTGAGAGTTTTTTTTTATTTATTAATATTTTCCTTGGTTTTCTTTTTCTTTTTCATAGCATTATATTTATTTCATAACTTTAATGTATAACATAATATGTATTATCTGTATGGCGAATCGAAAAAACTGATCACGCTGGAATAAACACATTATTATTATTATTATTATTGCAGTGCGAAAATATCTGTCTGCGATCTAACATTTGTTAAAATTCAAAAAATAATTGATTCTATGATGCATACATTTAAACTGCTTTCGAAAGTGTTGGTGTATAAAAACTTTTTTGTTCTGAAGATATATTTTTTCAAAACAGTATAAAAAGTTCTGCTGTCAGTTAGGCATTTCAAAAAATTGGAACATTGCATAGGGCGCCACTTTCAATAATAATTAATCTTTCGCGTTTTTTATAAAAATGTGGGTTTATCACAGACCAGTAAATGAATAGACATGAAATAAAGTGTACATATAGGGAGAGGGGTTTGGAACATTAGTTGCGGGACGAGAGGCATTCTACACATATTCTTTGTGGAAACATAAATCCGATAGCTTATGACACATTTATGCAACAGTAAACGTATTTACTTTTCGAAAATTAAACCTTTTTGTAAACAAGTCGTATTTTTTACATTAATACATATTATGTTGTCAGCGCTAAAAATTTCGTCCCAATCGAGTCATATGTTTTAAAAAAAATCGCGGAGCTATTTGATTGCGAAAGTGGTACCAAAGTGATCACGTGGGTTGCACCAAATTGAAAATATTGAAACAAGGAATTTGCGTTAGTTCATGTCTATATATTTGGTAGTCTGTGGGGTTTATACATTTACATTTATGTGGGTTTATTCATTTATATCAGAAGTTATACACTAAATTAAACTTTTTTTAAAACTATTACTTAGATAAGATCTTTACACTAATTTAAAACTAATAAACTGAATATTATATGCCTTGGTTAAGATAATACAAGCATTTCAAGAAAGACCGCTACCATTCAATTCATTTTTCGTGTGCCACAAAATTGCCTTAATATACAAAATATATTTTCTTATAATCTTGAAGCCGAGATTACGGAGACAAATCTGTACTAAGACAAATTAACAAAATGTTAAAAATTAATTGAATTATAAACATTTTAATTTGCAGTACATATTATCATTATTCGACTTTTTATAAATACCCACTTTGTTTTAGTGAAAATAAACGATTTTAAATAATACATTGTATTTACTCACATGTTTTGAGGCTTCAGCTACCATTAAAATTAAGTTTTATATCAAAAAGACAATTATTCTTACTAAATAATATTTGTATCAATCCAATTAATGTGTATTTTTTATTGTTTTTATTTGCCTCATTTCGCAACTCGATCCGACAATAGTGGACGTGGAATCTATCGTTCCTTAGTTTTTGATTAATACACCAATATAATGTATATTTTAGCTAAAATATGAGTAAATATTATACTTATTTACAACATAAGTTGCAAATTTCGTATATTAGATGGTTTTTCACTGATTTTAAGGGAAAATAACGTTTTCATGAACAAAGTACACATTTTATATACGTTATTTTGTTAAATGTTCTATATGTATGTATGAAAATACTACGTACTTATGAAAAAAACAGCTCACCAAACGGCAACACGTTCACCAACGTTAGTTGATGAGTGCTGCCATCTTCATATTGAGGTCGGAAATTTTTAACAGCCCTCGTATTAGGTAATATGAAAAAAAATGGATAAGATACGAGTTAATTATTTATTGTCATTCTTTCTATCACAACTTTCATCTCCAATATGATTTACGTAACTAATAACGTCCTTTAGTATTTAGGTGTAGGTAATTCGCGTAGAATTTCTCGAATTTTAATCTGGACAAATGAACGTACACTCTTAAAATGAATTAAAAATAATGAGGTGATTTAAATTTTATCTTTGTACATTACTTAGGTAATAATTATAGGAAATTATTTCATTATGATTGATTTTCAAAATTAAAACGTCAAGATATTTTTCTCATTGACGTGTTTGTGGTGTTCAGTTTGTGTTGTATCCAATTCAGAAATAGATAGAGAAAGACAGCAAAAATGGTGAGCTTGATAAAGTAATGACATTAAACAGATTGCGTAGGAAAAATGTTAACAGAATGGTAAATCGTCATTCGCAAGAAAAGTGGGAACAAATGGGGTGGGATGTTCTCTACAACGCCAACCATATATAGGTAGGGGTTTAGGTACTAATATAAAATAAACTTTTTGGATGTTGTATAACTACAACTACTAAAGACTACAGAAATTCGAAAACACGGTACATCAAAAATTGTCTGACTTTAAAACAACTGTTTTTTTTTTTCATTTTAGCTTGATTTTTAAATCAATCTGCAATCTCGAGATAGTTTAGTGTGTGGTTTATTAACCCAGCATTGTATTTTCTGCATATCTATAGAGCATTGGACCATAATTGGACTCGATACACATCTATGATGTGGCTCGACGAGTTTAGATATTTCATGTTGCCGAAATAAATAAGTAGGTACTAATAAAATAAGTAGTACAATTCTTTTTGGTGTGCATATCTTGGCTCGTGTCCACCCAAATAATTTCGTACTACAGTGTATTAATCTCAAAAAAATATGTAACCAAACAAATACGTCGAACATAAATATCACAATCACAGTTAAAATAACGGTCTAGTCATCACTAGTGAATATTGAGAACTCCGTGCCTTCAAAAGGTTACTCAAGTTAAGAAAATTCCGGCTGGAACTGAAGATTGACGGAAACAGTAAAGAAAAATGAAAATAGATTGAAGAAATTTGGCCTGAGGCAGAGATTTGAACTGAATGCCTCGTAGCAGCATTCAGGTATAAGGCCGTTAATGATGATGAACGCATGTAAACTAATTAATAACCCAACTGATTAAAATCTTATTCGTATATTGGCGCTTATGTACTACATTTTTGATTTAAAATTCAAACACCACGTTCGACCATATCGCTTGACTGAGGACTAGAGTAATTCAAAGTATAACAAAAACATAGAATTTATGACTTCTTGATACTTTGAATCACTCTAGTCTTCAATTAGAGAGATAGAAAAGTAAACGCGTCATAGCACCACTTTTCTATATTGTTCTGATCAGCTGTAGTAGTGATTCCCAAAGTGGGTGGTTCCATCTTCTGGATGGCGCATCCAGGTATGCACTAGGAGACATGGGAGAGTTGTAGAAGCAACATGGCATACTGAATGACCATTTTACAAATTACCGCTTGAGGATGAAGTCTTATTAATTTCATATTTGGTCATATATTTATTTGTATACGACAAAATAAATGCCTTAAATTTGCTACTAAAGAGGGAATTTAATAATAGCTACACCTACCCTATACACCTTCATTGAAACATTGAATTTATTCCAATAGAATATAGGCAGAAATATGTTTATCATAGGCAGAAATATGTTTATCTAATTAAAGCATGACCAGTCCGCACAATAACTTTATAAATCGTGAACTGAAAAAATATTTCTCTCCAATTATATTACTAAAAAAATATTGTGAGAACCGCCTCAAATATTTATTGAAGCTGGAAATTCATGATAAATACGTGGGGGTGTTGGTGCAAAAAATATTAGGGAATCCTGGGCTAGGGGCACATTATAATTATGCATGTATATAATATATGTAGATCAGAACATTCCATTTTAATTGCAGTACCTAACTATTCGATTGGCGAGTGATAATTTATACGTATCTATGTTGATAATTGAAAATATGAACGCGATCTAACAGTTTGACAGCGCGGGAATAATTTTTGTCCAAATCATAACAAAAAGGTCTTTAGCTGTTTATGTAAGCGTGCAATATTAAAAATGTCTCGTGATATAGAAAGTATTTTCACCACTCGAAATCCTTCTAAAGTGACATTTGCACGTCGCTTGCGAATGCGCGCATTCGGTTGGGGCCCAATAACAAGTTTTCACTTGGAGTCAGTGAAGATAAATACCAGTGGAGGAATCACTCGTTCGGTGGCTCTCATAAAGGTCGGTGACAAATACGGCAAAGTGACCATCATGCTGGAGGGGCAGCAGATCGCAGTTCTGTTTGGTCTGGCTTCCGAAGCATGGTTGAAGATAGAGAAGCTGTGTTCAGAAGTTGATGAACTCTTTTATCGCTACTTCAAATTGGGTCTTCATAGCAAATATAGCATTCAACAAAAAATATTCTACCATTTTTGTTCAACGAAACAAACCAAAGAAGTTTTTTTCATATCCTTTCAAAGACTGGTAAACATTCGCAATGGAGAAAAAACTAAGGCCTTTTTGAAGGTAGTAGAAACATCACCGTGGACTCCACGATTACAAAGATTGTACAATCAGAAAAGATGTATTAAATAATATAACTGTCACGGAGAAAACTTTACAAATTAAGCACCACTGTAGAAATATTCCTTGTAAAAATTTTAATGTATATTTTTTTAAATTGGTGTATTGTTACTTGTTTAATAATTGATTTATAAATAAACTGTGATTCTAGTACCTACATTATTTTTTATTAATTTATTTTATAAAATACAAGTAAATATAGAACGTTAGATCAAATATATACATATATATTTTTTAAATAATATAATGTTTAAATACAAATTAAATTAATCAACTAGAAATATATATATATATATATATCTTTCAAGTTGATTAATTTACTTTATATTAAAATACCACAATTATATTGTTCTGAAAATGCTACTTCATAATAAAAATGTGTTCTCTTTAAAGATATGTTTAATATGAAAAAATATTTTGGTTCTAACAAAGCATCATCGTGTGGTTTGACATATGTATATATTTTCTTTTGGCTTAATATGAAAAGATTTCACATTTTAGAAAAACAAAATCATGTACTAGCTGCCACGTTTTCACCAAATTGTTTACTGTTTATGACTCAACTGTCTATTGTGTTATTTGTGTGTTTGCACCATTTTGTTTCACAACCATAAATCGTATTATTATATAATACTCTGAATTAACTACACCAATTCTCCGCATTGGGGCCTACGCTACATACGGGTCCAAATGTCTGCGCTCTACAACACTTTTGGTATTAAAGCTTTAGCAAGTATGAATACTTTTTCCAGTTGTAATATGAATTAAAAAATTTAAAATCTACCATAGCGTGGAAAAGATTGATAAATTTTAAAAAAATCTTTCCCACGCTATTTCTATGAAAATATGTGAAAACATTATCATTGCATACAGAACTACCCCGCTAGAATGGAGGGTTGAGTACCAGATCAGGCACAAAAGCGAGAATAGCTTTTAGTTAGAAGCAAGGATTTTTTTATAATTGTGTTGTGTACATGTTAAAAATACACTTTTGTTATCTTCTTCGTGAAATGATGAATATATTAAGAGATAATAGACCAATTTTGTTGTTATTATTTAATGGATTAAATCTGTGTAGTTATTAATATTCTTATATACTCTGTGTATAAAAAATATACAATACGGTGGGTTCATTCATTTTGCTTCGGGGTCCAATTTTTTTAGGTAATGTTATTAAAAAATTGCATCATTATTTACCGCCTTGATTAACTCGCAACCTGGTTAATGCGACCCCGGATAATTATGTCTACTATAATTAATCTCATCTAGGCTAATTTAATCTAAGTATGTACATATTTTCTAATTCATCTTAATAAAATATATGCAGGTATATTAAAAAACTGGACATATGTGCCATTGGTTTTTCTACCAAATTTGAGTTCGCTAATTATATTTCTCATACCAGCGTAGTGCCGAATTAAAAGGAGAAGTGCATCCTTTATACACTGCAAGAGAAAATAATGAATTTATTTAAGAAGAACTTCCCATGACCGATACCCAAAACACAGTGATTTGCTAGCTATGGCTTTGGGCCTTTTATTATTTCTATTGCTCTGTTCTCAGTTAATATAAACATTTTTTGTTTTAAGGGAAGATTTTAGTCTCAACAGTTTTGATGGGTTCATTGAACCCGCTGGTTAACCTAAACACCGACCCTTGGTATCTCAAGTGGGCTTCCAAGTAACCGAGTTTGTTGGCCTGACATGTCACTCAAGGTAAAAATAGAAACAAATTCAATTGTAATATGTAGATATGAATTTAACATTAACAATTCAGATCTATTATTAAGCCAAGAAGAGGGGAATTGTTTAGCTAAATTAGACCCAATATCAGTGAAGAAACAGTTAGCATGATTGAAAATTTGGACATGGTCATTTTTAAAGTAGATTGGTTTACCTTCTATGTCAAGTTGATTAAGAGCTGTCTCTTTTTATTTATCAGCGTTAGTTACCTCTCTTAAAATATTCCATATTTTTTAGTCTCCATTGGTGTCGATAATTTTTTGCTTATAATAAAGTTCTTTAGCTTTTTTGATTATTAGTGTACATATGTTTCTGTATCTTTTGTAAAAATTATGCAAAGTAATGTCATAAGGGTTGTTTCGGGTTTTTTTGTGTAACATGTTTCTTTTTTTTATAGACTTAATAATATTTTGCGTAATCCATGATTTTAGGGTTTTTTACTAGATGGGATGTGTTTGTAATTATAGTAAGTAATTGTTAATTGCATTTTGTGTATGTTCTATGAAGTAATTGCATGTATTTTCAGAGTTAGTGATAAGGTAAAGGTCATTCCAATTCATGGTTTCCAATGATATTTTTAGGTTTTCATAGTTGAATGTTTAAGTTCCGCCTTAAAGTTGTTATTATTAACGGTGTATAATGAGACCTTAGTGGAGCAGTGATCAGTCATTGTTGGTTCATATACAATCGATTTGATACAGTTCTTAGTTCTGATCATAATGTGGTCGATGTAGGATTTAGTCTTTTATAACTCTCATAGGACTATTAATGGTGCTCATAAACCTGTGGTATGCTAACATATTGATATAATCAAGCCTTTACGGTTGACCATTGGTCATGATGTTAATATTCATATCACCGATTAAGATAATCTTTTTTTATCAGATAAGTGAGATAAGCGACCTTAGACATGGTGAAATATTATATACTGATGGGGAGTGGTAAATTGCAAGAATACATGTATCATTGCTATAATTTACTTGCAAGCTGTTAGCGTCCTGAATAATGAATTCCGATACAGAACAATGAAGTTCATTTTTAATATGAACAACAATTCCATTGTTTTTGGACGAGTGTTTAAAGGTGTTATTATGAGTATAGTGCTTGAGATTTTTAGGTGCGTATGATTCAGTGAGACATTTAAAATAAAATAAAATGGTATCTTTAAATAGTATATTGGAAGGAAAATAGAAAAACACTTTGATTAGTTAAGATTTTAATATAGTTACAGAAATGATATTAATAAATTTGTATGAGCAGAATGAAGCATTGCACTCAAACAGTAGAAATGGGATCCCGATCCTTTTTACTTAATATGACTTCAACTTGATTCTGAAGCAGTGCAGACAGTTTGGGTTGGAATTCTGAAAGAAAACCTCTTTCAGAATCTGAATGGTTTGTTAGGATGACCGAGGTATTATTGTGGACAGCTTCCAAAATATCATGATGGAGCATCTCTCCTGGAAATGAAATAAGATTACTTATTTAAAATTTATTTTTATAATGATGTCATTATTTCACGCTTTTTATATTTATGTACAATTGTATGACACAATGGAATGCACGTATGTGAAATGCGTTATACAGAGCTGGGCCACTAGTGATAGACCAAAGTGTTTATAATCTGCTAGTAGATCATCAAATTTTATATCTCCCATGGGATGTCTTCATCTTAGAACGCAGACAGTCCGAGATAAGTTACCTGTTAGATAGAGCTGGGCCACAACACCACGCAGCAAAGATGCACCCGAACCAGCACACACGGCCACATGCGATACGAGGGATGCATCTGTAGCTCCTCGAGCCAATGCCAGACGAACGTGCGACAGCCCGCAGTGCTTCTTTACGCGCTCCACAGCCTCCGACAGAGACATCCTGTGGTCTAGGACACAGAGCCGACCTGAGCCGCTGCCTGCGTAGCAATCGTCGCGGGGTGTGATTGGAGCACGTGAGTGTGGGGGAAGAGCTGACGCCAGCCAATCGTTGACCCCGCCCAGCACAGCATCCCATGTAGTGTGCGGGCTGTACACCGCTATGCCACGTTCCAAACACTGGCTCACCACACGTTCCTTCCACGATCTAAAATTATTTTAATGATTAATTTTTTTCATGAAAGTTTAAGTAAAAGAATATATTTTAGGGCCTTACACTACTTGCTGAAAATAATCCTTCAACTCGTTATTTCTGTAAATATTAAACAATAGTATTGAGATTTTAATGTGCGAATTGAGAAAACATTAATTAGCTTGAAAATGTATTGTAGAATGACTTTAAGCAACTTGATGGAGGATTTCTGAAGTGTATAGAAACATTACGAAGAGGTGAAAGATGATTAGGTATCTTTAACAGTAAGAAGTACAGTCAATTCCGCTTAATTGGGCCAGCCACTAGTGATGGTAAAAATCGTTATTTAAACCGTTATTTTGACTGTGATTGTGTTTGATTGTAACGATGATTGATAACTGATTAACGTAATTCTTCGAGAAATGACTGGTACACTAGAAAGAGAGCCTCCGATAGTTAAATCTTAGTTACCAATCAGCTTACCATCACTACCAGCCGCTTATCTGGGCCAAATCTCAAGGAACTGAAACCAAACCAAGGAACTAACAGTAATTTACATTGGATAATTGGGATACTAAATTTTAGATCACAATACAAATTATACACATAATTCCAATGTTTACCGTCGGTTGCCTAGCTACCGAACTGTATTCAGTTACTGCTTTTTATTTTTATTCCTCACTTGTTGACAATTGTGCGACACACCTTTATTAAATTATATGTATGAATTAAATTGGATGTACCAACTTATTATTTTATATTTTAATTTTTTTTTCTTCCTCAGAGTTTGTAGTACTTTCTTATAATTTTTATTTTTAATACGTGATGTAAACTTAAAGAAAAATATTAATTGTTTAATTTTGTTTCGGTTAACTGGGCCAAATGTCCAGGACCCGATGTGTCCCAATTAATCGGAATCAACTGTACCTACCTCGCCTCAAGTAATAAAGTAGTTGTAATAGTAGTTACCTTTGCGTGACAGACTTGAAGGGGGCGAATATTGGTGGATGGTAAGAAATAATCATTTGTACATTGATATCCATTGCTTCAGTCATTACATCTTCAGTGAGGTCGTTGGTCAAGAGAATACTTTTTACAATCCTGGAAATAATTCAGTTTTAGTTGCTTTAGTTTAAATTCTTTAAAATATTAAGATATCCTATGTACGGGGAATTGAGTAATGTTAATGCTTATGTATTTGTCAAAATGTTGATGATCAGAAGGATGTACTTCAGCGTAAATAAATGAATGCCCCATTTAATTATATTTCACCCATTCACTCGCATTATAACATGTGCGCGAGTGTATGACCAGAGCATGATTACTACAGACAGCAGATCGATGTTTATTGATGCTTGAAACACAGCTATGGATACAAATATAAGCAGTCAGTAGTCTACAACGTGAAGCGTTTGTTAGTGAACTAGTCGGCGCTAAGGCCGGCTGCGGTGCACATTATCGTCGTCTGTTGGGGGTCAGTACCAGGAGCATTTTTAAGGTTGATGAGTGCCCCGTTTTGCACCCAGGTATACGCAGGGTGCATGTAGTTTGTGAAGGCGATAGACCTCCACATATCCAGGAATGTGAGAATACCATTAGGTAATGAATGTTTGGATGAGTTTGTGTACGAAAGAAGAATAAAGAATGAACAAATTAGGACAGAATGTAGAGATGATCTTAACCCATTGATCGCGTTCATAAATACGCATGACATCTTTCATATGCGGCACTATAATTTATGACTTATTATTATCCACAACAGTGCCATTTGCGGTGATATTCATACATACTAGAGTGAAGTAGTGATCTGCGCAGGCGCTGATTTCTAAGACTAATGAACACTATTTACAAATGTTTAAAGTGACATTAAATTTAACTCTATAGTTTGAAATAATTTTTGAAACGCATTACATTCTACACGCATAAACTGTGTTTCATTTTTAAAATTACGCATACACGACACTTACGATGCGGAGTAATGACAACTGGCATACGTTAGCTGGCTATAGATTTGAGTCTAGCCAATAAAGTTGTAGCAACACTTCTAGACCTTGACTATCATTATTTATTTCAGTTTCTTTGACAATATAAATTATAAAATAAAATGTGTCTCGACATCATAGAAAACAAATATTTTTATGAAGAATCAGTGACGTTTTGACAGGATAAACTGTTTAAACTTAAATTGCAATAAACCGTCGCCAACATAATTAAATAAACATAATTTGTTTAATTGATATCAAAGTTTAAAATGACGTTCTAACATATTTAGTTTATTAATTTTAAGCTATTGTTAAATATTCTTCTTCTTCTTTCAAATAGGCAATCCACCCTTTAAGAGTGATTTGTCCATTAAACAAGTCTAAACATTATTTTATAGAAGGCAGTACAACAATACTATAGAACAGGGAACATTGCATCACAAGTCAATACCATTGACATTCAGGAAATTTGCTATTATATAGCTTAAATGAGGCAAGTTGAGGGAAAGAAGATGACACAAGTTAACCGGAAGTTGAAAATCACCATTGACAAGATCATTATAAAAAAAACCTGTGATCCGCAATGGACAGGCAAAAAAGACATGGTCAAGGGTTTCCTCCTCGGCACCACATTCACACATTGGGGAGTCTATTATGTTCATTCTGAACAAATGTGAGGCCACCTGGCAATGCCCAATTCTCATTCTACAGATATTTGCTACTGTTCTTTTTGAGACTTTCCTGTTGGAGAACCAAGGGGAGCGGGGAATATATCTTTGGATTATTTTAAGACGATTACCCTTGTGATTGTTTGGATCCATCCATTGTGCAGACCAGATAGAATACGTATGTTAAATATTCAAACAACACAAAATATTTTTATGATAAAAATAACTCGGATCACGTTATTAGCAAAGAAACAAATTCAATAGTTTATGAGTTGCAAAGTTAAAACTTGAAAAATGTATAATATCGTACACTGCAAGGAAACAAGTTTTAAATACCGTGTTATGAATTCATTTTGGTGAATGTGTGACAATATTTCATTCTCGTCTAAACATTATATCCGTGCAGGACTCTGCAAGTTGGCGGGACCTTGGACACGAGCGCGCAGACTGAGGCGGGAGAATTTGAATAACTGAGCGATACTGGATGATACGAGGACTTTTATTATTTCGTGTTTGTTTATAAGATGGCTAATAATTCTTAACAAATGTCGATAGGATAAAGATTCAAAATAATTTTGGAACGATTTTCACCGTTCCTCAGCACGTATGTACGCGGACGAAACACGACGACTCATGTTTGAGTCACCCGCGCTGTGGGCATGTAAGGCGCGACTCATATATGGGTCAACTGCGGGGAATGGGTTAACATAGTGAATAGAGATAATAAAGGGTCGCTTGGGTGGTTTGATCATGTAAAACAAATGAATGAGGAGAGAATGGTAAGAAAGATACACAATGCAACTGTTGATGACATCGGAAATAAACCAGATACTGGAAGATGGTTCTGTTAGCCTCAACAATCGGTGAGCACACATGAGAAGATTTATGAATGTGGATGATGCAAGAGTTTTGTCTCTCTGTCTAATCCCGCAGGAAACAGCACGAAGGAAGGTTATTTTTAAATTTGAAAACCTTTTGTAGGATCAGAAACTAACTCTAAGAATTAACCAACTCACCTCGGAGTGTACGGTTCAATTAAAATCCCCGTATTGTCCCATGACTCTGACAGAACCTTCGGAGCAAATCCATTCAACTTATCAACAACTAATTGCAGAGGAAATCCTTGATGGCTCGGGAAGTCTGCCATCGTCTTGTTGCCGCGGAAGGAGATTGAATAGAGAAACCCTTTGATGAATATCTTCTTCCCACAAGCCAGGAGAACTCTCATTGATTATCTGGAAAATAATTTATGGTTCCAGTAGATTTGGGTTTTTGCACAATGTATGATAAACTCCGAGGCAATTAAACTGTAAATATGAAATAATAAAACAAAACAAGTGGTTCTATGAATTTTATTATTTACATTGTTTTACTAACACCAATTTACAAAATTAAAAAATGGAATAATTCAATCAATCGACATAAGTCCATATTTTGATTTCTCCATCATCGCTACACGATGCTAATTGCTTGGGGTCCTTGGGATTCCATTTGACAGCATTCACATCTTGCGTGTGGGCCCCGTGCTCCGAGCAGACTAGCTCAAATGTTGGCTCGTTGGGTTGCGAGTCCTCACTCTCCTTGAATACTCGAATGATATCATCTCCGCAAGCCGTGGCTATGAGGCCGGTCTCGTGACACCAGTCTATGTCATATATAGTCCTGGTGTGGAAGCCCGATATGGTGCACACGCATTTCCAAGTTGGAATGTTGTCTGGAGTAGCGATACCCTCTGGATTGTTCGGCGGGTATTCCTGCCATATCTTGACTGTTTGATCGTCGCTGCAACTGGCCAGCCGGCTGCCCGTTTTGTCGAAAGACAGACTCCATACGGTGGACTGGTGCGACTGCAAAGTCCCAGCACAGAACCAGTCGTTATCTGATGGATCCTCTTTGAATATTTTGATGGTGTTATCATAGGAAGCGGAAGCCAGGATATCCTTGTTTGGATGCCAAACCACCTGAAAAACATCATAAATATTAACAAACTGTGTCAATATGCCAATTATTGATACTATGTACTTATAAAGATTTGTATAAAATATTTTATACATGTATGTATATTGTATAGTGATTCATTAATCGGGGGTTTGAGCCTCGTGCCAGGAGACCAGCAAGCTAGTCCTACTTAATACCACAAATGTTCAGCTTAATTTGAAAATAATAAGTATATTGATGTGACCCGTATTACGTGTGCGTACACATATATTTAATAACATATGTAAATATATAAAAAAAATTAGTAATTTTACTCCATCAGTGACAGTGTTAGTGCGTAAGTAGGTAACTGCATCGGATAATAATCAAATTGATTGATACCTTCTTGACATCTTGAGAATGAGCATTGAGGACGGCAGCACATTCATAGTCGTCATCCCCAGCTGCCTCCCACACCCACACCGATTTATCCCTGGAGCAAGTGGCCAGTAATTGTCCCGATGCGGACCATGATACACTCTTCACTTCGTTCTCGTGGCCCTCGAGGGTGGCGTTGCATTCAAACTCACCTACAAACATTACTACATTGTCAGCCTCGGGCCATAAACTAAATTTTATATTTAGTTTATAGTCTTTGGATAATAATTATATACTACACATATTTTTGTAGACAATCGCATGTAGCTTGAACCTTGGTTTCACTACGGCTTTCAACTATTAAGAATAATTATAAACTGTTAAGATCACAAATACATAGAAATGTAATCGTCAAATGAGAGACGTTTTGAAACACATAATTTGTCTTTAAATTTTAAAAACCTTACTGCGAATACATATTACAAACTTATTATGAAATTTTGCAATAAAATAGTTAATATTTATTATTTAAAAACATATTAAATAATGAAGAACATTTAAATTGAAATTAAGAAATAAATCAATTGATTCACAATTAAAAATAATACAAAACAAAGTGTTACAAATAGATTGTGTATGGAAAATTTACTTACCGCTCTTTTTGTCCCAGATAGCTGTGGTGGCATCGAAGCTGGCCGACGCAAGAAAGTGCCCGCACGGTGACCACGCCACTTCACGGATAGTGCGCTGGTGGCCCTCAGCAAGAATAGTGGTGTTGGCCCAGCGGGACCCTTCGTGACCCCACAAGCGGATGGTCCGATCCTGACCGCAGGAGGCCAGAGAGCCCCCCGACGGGTGCCATGCCACGTTCCACACACGCCCCTTGTGTCCTGCCAAGCACTGATCGAGTTGCAGCTTGCCCATCGCAGCCCTGAAACATGCCCCGACACATGGTTATCCACCGGGTCAATGCATTAAAGGTATGGAATTTACTCTCGATCAGTGCTTGGTAAGGAACACATGATAATAAAGGTATTTTAAAAACACTTATTTTTACTGGTAAACGATGCAGACAGGTATATTTATTTCTCTTGAACATTATAAAACAAATCAAAAAGCTACCATACTACCAATTTCAAAGTTGAATTTTTTAAAATTATGTAATTAAACTGACCAAGTACGCTTAAAAGTCAGTGGCGCTAGTAAACAAATCCGCCGCTGAATCATTCCACACGGAGTCACCAATGGTGATTGCTTGACCATTTCAGATATTTTTATTTGTTTACTATAGCACTTTCAATTTTCATTTTTATCAACCACCATCTTGGATCTAGGCTCAATTTTCTTCAAAGCGACGGGGCTTTGCAGAGGTTTTGAAAAAAAATATTGTTGTCCTCCCATAAAAGAAAAAGATTCTGGTTTTCACTAACATAAAGAAGACACAATAGGGTTATAGAAATGATAGAAAATTATATATAAGCCATTATATATAATTATATTAAATGACCTTGAAATATGCTAAATTTGGAAGCATAATCACCATAATTAACTTTTAACAAAATTTTTACTTTTTGAAAAAAATAATTAATTATAATAAAACACAGTGTTGTTTACTTCACACAACACTTTAATTAAATATTAATTAAAACATTTTCGACTAATAAACTAGAATCTACACATTACTATAGACTACATAGGGGGGGCGGTATGAGAGCGGTGTTGGGGAGAGGGGGGGTCATATCACCAGTTTTTATGAATTAAAGTTTGGGTTAGGAACCCTTCCTGCCTTTTTTCGGCATCAATGTTTAAAAATGCTCAATTTTTGCAGATTTCAAGGTCACATATCTCAAATGAGGGACCAGATAAAAGTTTTTGCCCAAGAATACGTGTACTGGTACTTAACATTTTGTAATTCAAACCGGTTTAGAAGATACTTTTTTATTTCTTCTTTATTACATATTTATTCATTTTAATTTTATTTGTTGTCAAACTGCATACCAGTTTCACGGCAAGGATTTCCTTTTACATTTTAGGATTGCCTCATGGTTCGACCCGACGAACTGGTTGAAAAGCTATGGTGAGTTACTTTTTTGTCAACTGGTAAGATTTTGTATATTGTAAATAATTTACTATAATCATCTTTATACAAACACTTGGTTCTGCTATCTACTATAAGTTTTAAAAATCTTAATTGTAACTGTTTAATTTTATTAATATATGTTTTATATCTCAGTCCATAGCTACTCACTCCATAACTGATAACCAAGTCGACCATCGCAAAGTACAGTGTAGTCCGAGAGGTGCATAACCTTAACATATAAAATGCACTTAACATGGATCTTAGTTTCTTACATATATAATCAATATGCGGTTTTCAGCAAAAATTTTCATCAATTATCAAACCTAAATATTTATATTGCTGCACTTTTTCAATTTTGTCACATTGACTTTTGTGTAAACATTTGTAATCATGTCCAACAAGATTAATTAAAAAAAAATTGTTTAGCTTGTGGTGATCGGATATGTAAATATTTAATTTTCCTTATATTTAAAATTACTCCGTTGTCATGAGACCATTTAAGGATATTGGACAGATCATTTTGTATGTATGTTCTATGGTTTTAGCACAGTTTCCGGAATATAATATGCATGTATCCATGTAAGACTCCACTAAATGATGTATTTCCCTAAGAGTTTGCTAAACCTTCAACAACATTAACTATCCATAAAAATGATTATGTCGGTAAACTGAACAAAATTTGTGTTTGAATTCATGTTAGTTCTAACAAAAGTAACAACAAATTAATTGTGTATCTCATGACCATAACACTACAAAGAACACTAAATGAAGAATGGTATTTTCTTCAATATTTAATATTTTGGCTGTGGCTTGGGAACTTTACTGTTAATAATGACAGAAACCGGAATAAACAGATAATTCTATACAAAATGTAGGATATTATAATTAATCTGTCTTAATATTTTGAGAAAATTATTTGTAGGATAACTAAATCATGTTCATTTATATATCCTGATTCAGAAATTAAGATGTAGATTCATATTTTAAAAATATTAGAAGGGTACTGAAAAATATACTAAATTGTATGAATCAGGTTTAGATTAGAATTGTCGCTTGTCTTAGCAAACTATATTTTGAATAATTTAATAGGAAAACACCACCAGTAAATATAAAAACCTTTTCCTCAAACCATGATAATTATTTACACTCCTCAAAACCAAGATAACTTAACTCAATATATATTGTATTTATATAACTGAGGTTATATATTTATGAAACTTAATAATCTATTAATAAAATTGTGAAATTAGATAGAAAACAAATTCTAGCCTCTGCGAAGACATTTAAAATGACTGAACACTATAAATCAAAAGCGTGAACGAGAAATATTGTTTATAATAAAAAGTACACGTGACTTACTTTATATGAGTGTTGTTTAATTCGTCAGATTCTTCAAAATATTATGACACAGTGATAGAAACACTTAGTCAGAAATTATTTTATTAACAGAATTAAATAATTTAAAATCCTCAGCAATCACCAAAAAAATACTGATTCCACACAGGCCACTAATCATAGATAAGAGATATATACTAATTGTCACTTGTCACTTTTTCTATAACATACGACCACAGACAAGAAAGCTAACTCAACCATAAATAAATTATATACAATAATTGACATGGGAGTTACTTTGCGGTGTACCATAATTATTTAAATTCGTACGTTTAGGAGATATTGACAACGAGACAATGAAAATTAAAATCTAAAGCGAACTATTCGTACGTACCTGAATATAATCGAGGCCGCCTCGAGTGGAAGTCTCGTCACCAAGCCTCAAAGCATGTGAGTAAGTATAATATGTATGTTTTCACTAAAACAAAGTATTTTAAAAACATGAAAAATTAGCAATTGAATGTTTCATAACACTATTAATATTTAATATTTTGTTAACTTATCACAATTAAGATTTGCCTTCCTAATGTTGTAATGTCGTTCAAGGTTATAAAAAAATATATTCCGTTTTTGCAATAATTTATTAAAATTAAAATAATCGTGTAGCATGCAGACTGCATCTAATGGTCGAATTTTCTTATAATGCTTGTATCATCTTAACTATGGCAAAAAACATTTAATTGATTAGTTTCAAATTAGTGTAAAGGTCCAATCTAAGTAATACTTAAAAAAATCTAATTTAGTGTATAACTTCTGATAAGAATGAATCATAAAACTAACATATTTCCATAAAAGACGAAAATTGAAATTATCCTTTAAATGTAGTCCTTAACGCTTTATCACATTATTTAATAGTTGCTTCGACATTGAAGATATATATATTTTTTCATAATTTAAACCGTAATTAGTATAGATAAAATATTCGTTTTTATTACGTTTAGACGAATATTGACACATTTAAGATTGTTAAATTGAAATATTTTATAAAGACATTAAAAATAATACATACAATATTAATATCTCATAATTTTAACCTTCTTAGTGATGCTGCTAGACGCATCATTATCTCGTCTCCTCCGTTTCTGCGGTCTGGAAAAGGCGCCGATCTCGCGTCCTTCGGCGATCTTGAATGTGATGTTTGCCGTGAACTCTGAATTTTTTCCAAAATTGGATTTGAGGCTGCGGGACCTTTCACTCTGTCCCGCGGTGCCGAACCGCCCGAGGTTGAGGGGGTCGGACTCTCTGGAAGCGCGCACGTGTCTGCGCAGCCTGGTCCTCAAGACTATGTCTCCTTTGATGACCTTCGCCCATGTGTCATCCACTTTGGAAGAATTCAACAAAGAGCGGTCGTCTAATTTCCTGTAAGAATAAAAACAGCCAATTAGAACAAGTGAGAATGGAGCTAAAATGGGGAGATAGGAAAACATATAACGTGAGAATGAAAATCAAAAGCAGACTACTAGTGCGTACCTAAATATAATCGAGGCCACTTCGAGTGGAAGTCTCGTCACCAAGTCCACGCGCTCTGAAGCCACACGAGTGACTCCCATCAAGCACAAAAGCGAATACAAAGATTCCATTATTCTCGTTCGTAGGTTTATTTAATTACGGAGAGGGTTGTATGAAAAACGTATATGTTTGGGGGATGTCCGAAGCTTTCGTCAATACCGTGCCGAAGTCACCCGACAGTTGATTGCATGTTTACCGTTAATCGTTACAATAAATCTCATCGTTTGCTTTTCTTTATCGTTATCGTTACCGTCTCTTGTACGTACATCATTGGGATTTAGAGTGCAAGTAATCGCTGACACATAATGAGACACTAAGTGACGGATTTGTATTATTTTATTTTTATTTGTTGTAGTTGATTGTAACTGAGCCAACATTGCGATATCTCTTTAAAACTAAATTGTTTTAGTACTCCGAGTTGTGTACTGGTTTCGGCATTTTTAAAATATGCATGGGATGTAACAGCATGGGATCTGCGTATCTCAAAATCTATACGATAATATTGACTCTCCAAATTACTTGTTATAGCCGGCTGATCTAATGTTTCGGCTTTAGATATTGTGTCGTATACTGTGGGCGGCATGTTTTCCGTTGTTACGTACTTTTTTTATAAGTGTTCTTTTATTCCAAAAATCTTTATATGCATTTGTTTACTATATGTTAATGTTTTTTTTAACATTTAAAGTCGGCTTACATTTGTGTATTTATTTCATTTGATTTCTAAAATAAATAATATGAATACAGTTTATCCAGTTTTCTCCGTGAACTAATCTACTTAAGTACTTCCTAAATGTCATCACCTTTGTTATTTCATAGATAAAGTCATCGCTCAAATAGTGTCGAGAAAGAGAAAGTACTATTTTAAACGTCAACATATTAATCTTATTTGACGTTACTGTTGGTTACTGTTAACTGAATTATTTATAATCGTAATTAGTGGGCATGTCCATTTATTCAATATATGGTGTACTTGACGTGTAAACTGTCTGGAAATTCATTAGGAATTCTCCTTTGTGAAGAACATGGTTAGTTTTTATTTTTATTAAGAAACAAATATCTTGAAAACCCTTTATTTAATTAAAACTTTATCTGTATTGTAAAATATCGTCCACAATGGATGTCTCGTATTAGATTAAAAAATATTTTCCGTTGTGCCGTTTCTGTTATATTAGATTCTAAAATTACATTTATTTATAGATTTTTCATTGTAAACAATGCGTATCTAAAAAAAAGTATATTCGCTTAACAGATATCATATATTAGATTTCTTCTTATTACGGTATTACAGGTTTTATCCCATTTCTGAATTTTCAATTTAATGACTTACACATTTAGTATATTTAATATCATTGACATGTAAACTCTTTTATGTCATCACTATGTAGAGTATGTCTACTTTTCATTTAAAATAATAATTTTCATTTCAAATTGATTCCAAATGAAGACTGCAATGCCAGCAGGCTTTTGAATCTATCGGATCTGCAAATCATAATATTATTTCTGAGAATTCCAAAACCATGGTTCATATAATTTTAGTGAAAAAAATGTGTATTTTACATTATTTATATACATTGTACTTCTTTCTAAATTGTGTGTAATTTAAACAGTTTAGGAAAGGAATACCTTCCATCGTAACATTAAGCGTGTTTTTAAGATAAGATAAGATTTAATTAAGATGTCCCATTGAAAAATAATAATAAATATAAATGAAAAATAGTTTTAGATTTTATTGTACTGATTGGTATCTTAAAAGGGTTTCCTAACATTTGCAGTTAAAAATAATAAGAAAGTTGTACCAACTTTCGGTGGTTGCATTTAAAAGTATAAAAAAATAATCAATTGTAAAATGAATGACAAAAAAGTTAAAAATAAATAAGTAGTAGATTTAGGTTTACGTGCAAAATGTGACAGTGGGGATCAAATTTGAAGACGCGTACAACTAGTTAACGTCGCTATGAATCAACTTACGAGAATGTAGAAAGACAATTATGTCGGTTCACATCCTTGTCTTTCCAATCTTCATGTGGTAACTGGAGACTCGGACAATCTGCAGTAGCGACAAGCGTATAATTGAAATGTATTGCTGGAGAAAGATGTTACGTATCCCATGGGCATCGAGACACTCAAAATGACTCAATTCTGCTACAAATTCAACCACAGCAAGCTCTAACAACAGCAGTGAGCAAAAGAGCGTTGGATAGAAGGGGTGACAAATTTTATATAAAAGTAAGCCTTTTTATAAAATGTACCCTGTCACCTTATTAAATAATAGCTAAATATGATTGTTGAAGATTTTAAAATTACATTTATTCGTGTTTTGAAGTATCAAATGTCTAGTTGGTGTACCTATTGACCAGGGGCGTGCAGCGCATTCAAGCAAAAAAGCTGTGCATAACCAAAAATTCTAGAAAATAAATATAAATTAAAAAATTGAATTAACATAAACGAAAACATTATTTTTTAATTAGCGCCATCTGTGTACCAGTAGAGATTTTAATAGCTTAGTTCTAAAAACTATCACAACTCACCGCTGTACTCATGGCACTCTTTTTTTATTCGCAGCATCGTGATATTTACATTACTCAGTTCTGTATTTATATTATTTAGCTTATGCTAGTGAATTACTCAAGTCATATAAATGGCCATTTACTGAATTGAAAATTCCTTTTGGTTGATTCGTTTTGAATGCTGTTTTTTAACAGAATAACATTAGAAAGGGTTACAACTGTGTGCAAATCATTGAAGTGTCTATTTTCTCTTTTACTAATTCGCGAATTTTACTATCTTACTGTTTTTAACATGTTGATTTTATGATTGTTCTTTAAATTTGTTGTATGGATTGGTTTTTGAAAAACAAAAAGCAATTGGCAGAACTATTTCCTATGTTAACTTTTAATAATTATTACGTGAAGAATTTTCAAACAATAAATTAATCATGTCACGTCATTCTCAGTGTTCATAATCAGTGTTCTTAACAACGTTCATACATTTTTTATATGGGTAAGAAAGTATTATTTTATGTTAAAACTTAAACTTTAAAAACACTATTAATAGTACTCTAAAATTATAAATAACGAATAACGAAGTATAAACAACGAATTTATTTTGTCCAAAGACGTTGGTTAAACGAAAGTACATATATTATATATGATTGTATAATATCATTGGTAACAGCATAACCTAAATATATACCTACTGCACGCCACTGCTATTGACATAGTATTTTATGAAGAGATTCGACTACAGTTAATAAAAACATTTCAATTGCTTAGTAGTAATGAAAATAGGAATTGTGTTTGATCTAAAGCTTAATAATAACTTATAAAATTGTAATATTTTAGTTCAATTGTAGAAATATTAGGGTGGCATTTTCTAGTTTGAGGCGCCCCGCTTGCATAGATAATATCATCTAAATATTGGTTGTATATAAGGTAAACATTTTGATGGAAAAGTAAATCAATTTAATATTGCTTACCTTAGCGGTGAGCCATGTCGGTGAATGGCAATGGGAACACCACTGTGGGAGAGCGGGAGGGGCCAAGGCCTGGGGAGCGCCCATACATGTGCAAGAATTACGCCCATCGCGTCATCGGAAATCTTAATTCTTTAAGGAAGACCGGGAAGTTTTGTGATGTGGAACTCATCTCCGGAGAGACCTCGGTCAAGGTTAGTGAATCAAGTAATTTAATATATATTGTCCTTTACAACTTACAAATTATTCAAATCATTATATTTATTTGTATTCTGTATAACACAGTGACAAGAATACATATACACTCATCCCTCGATTTACGTAGTAGATACGCCGAAAAATTCTGCATGAAGCGAAACCGCGTAAATCGAGGCATATAACGCATACAAAAGTGAAAATAGTAGACATATACAAAAAAATTCAATAATTCAAATTTTCAAAATTAAAAATCAATTAAATTTTAGAAGCGAATTCCTATCTACAAGATATAGAGATCAAATTGATATCCCAAAACTAAAATATACCGCAACTCAAAATCAATATATTTATCAAGGTATCAAATTTTTTAACAATCTTCCCATCACAATTAGAAAAATTACGGACTGTCATAAATTTGTACACAGACTAACTGAAACATAAATTAACTCGAATATACTCCTTCTCTATACACGAGTCTTACTCTCATAGAGAAGAAACAAATGTTAAAATATATATATATCCACTGATTATTGAAATTGTATTATATTTTTAATATTAATAAAAATAAAACAAAAAAAAAAAAAAAAAAAAATGGAAGATAGGTTCTAAATAGAAATTTTGTTTTTTTATAAAATATGCGCAGACAAGCGTGGGTATGTGCATACAAATATAAAATATGCGCGGGCAGTGTTGTGAATGAAGTGGGGGTAAGCTGTTCATCCATGCATTGTGGGGGTTATGGCGCAAACGTGTTTCTTGAAGCTCGTGCAGTTACATGTTGACAAAAAGCGGTTGGAATAGACAGAGCGCGCCCCCCAACACAACAGAATAGTATGCTCACTCGCCAACACGACACACCGCAACACGATAATGTTATTCCGCCTTCACGTATTGCATTTTTGACACGTGTCGCCAAATACATATGTTTGATTTAAAAAAATGTTTTTTCTCAACCCCGTAAAAGTGAAACCGCATAAATCGAGAGATGAGTGTATAGTCAACTCAATAGATCACTTCATCAATCAGCGTGATCGTTTCATTTTGAAGATTTCAGTCTGTAATTTAAAACTTTTAAAATAATTTTACTACTTCAATTGAATTTGATTACAAACATTAATTGACATGGTAGTTTTTATACTTTGTGGTGCAATGCGGTTATTATATTTTTTGAATAAACCAAACTTTGTACTACACACGCAGCTGAGTATTATTTTTTTCACAACTATAGTTTCGAGACAAGTTGTTATTTATGCTTGTTGATAAGGGGACTGCACCTCTCAAAACTATTTGTGACAAAAAATTCAGTTGTGTGTAGTATAAAGTTTGATTTGGACTATTATTTAAATAAATAAGAAAACTTCTTTGTCATAAATTCTCAAACAGCTTGTTATTGTCAATATTCAATTCCTCACAAATATTTTCCTTCTATCCCATGTATCAAAAATTATAATGATTTTACAAGGTGGTCAGGTATATCTATTGCTTATGTCAGTCAACAGAGGTTACACATATACATTTATGTTGATTGACAATAGTGTATTAATGCAATGTCAGAGTTTAGACATTTTTATTATTTGACGCAAAGATATAAAGGAGTTGTGCCCGCAGGCGCACCGCCTTGTGTTGTCGGCTGGCAGCGCATACTTCGCCGCCATGTTTGGGGGCGGGCTGGCCGAGGAGCGGCGTGCCTCCGTAGCGCTTCCTGCCGTGCCCCCGCATGCTCTGCCACTCCTCGTGGACTTCATTTACACAGGTCATCTCACCTCCTTACCCTCCGTATCATGTATTAAGGAATCTTTAGGAATCCATTATATTCAATGTGTGTTTGTGATAATTTGTATTAACATTATTTTTCCTATGATATTATTTTATGGCAGTGGGGGGTATATATCTAAGGACATGTTCTATTCATAAGCTACTGGGCGGATCGTTTCTGAAATGAGTCTAGTAGTCCCCGCTCAGCTGTATATACATTTTTCTTTAGACCAAAATCTCTTCACAGATGAGCTTCTTTAATACTATTTTTAAAATTCAAAGCAGTTTAGTATTAGTTTAAAAGTTATAAAAATACATATCGGAATGGTCCGTGTTAATTTATGTAATGTATATTTATGTAACACGATATTTCAAATGCCCTCGGCGTTTCTGACATTCTATTTTTAATGCAGTTTCATGATACATTTTACACGGGAAGGTTCTAATAAAACTTATTCTATATCAAAAATGACAGTGTGGCCAAATTCATACAATAAATTTAGTCCATGACCTGAGATTTTTTTAAGCTCTTTTGTTTATTTACAGAAATTTAGAAACTATATACTTTTCCAGGATTATTTTTATTTAAGTTTTGCCAATAATATTGTTAGCTCATGGAATGGTTTAATTGAATTAAATGTCCGATTGAAAGTGGAGTGGTCAGAACGCTCGCCTGCGTCAATGAAGGTTGGGGATTAGTCCGTATGACAAATGCTTTGGCTTAGTTAGAATTAGTTGTGTAATAAGAAAAATATTTATACTTCATCTTTATTTTTCTAAATATTAACCATTTTTATCCGTGCAGGGGAGGTAATGCTGTCACGGGAGACTGTCCAGGAGGTGCTGGCAGCTGCCGATATGCTGCAGCTGCGGGACCTGGTGGCGGGCTGTCAGGAGTTTTTGATTAGGGAGCTGCACCCTTCCAACGCTATCGGGATTTACAT
Source organism: Eubasilissa splendida (assembly GCA_031772225.1). Lineage (NCBI taxonomy): Eukaryota > Metazoa > Arthropoda > Insecta > Trichoptera > Phryganeidae > Eubasilissa > Eubasilissa splendida. The sequence continues at coordinate 32,371,330 of CM062850.1, read as the reverse complement.
GTAACACATGCTTCATTATCTCAATTATCAGAGCATTTTTTTCTTGTTTATATTAGAATATATAATCATTAAACATATCTGCATTTGATTAGAAAAGTAATTTGAAAATATTAACATCTTAATATAAATCTTAAGGTACACCTCTAATCTCTAATCTTAATACTAATTAAATTCCTTTTGTGATACTAATTTTGTGTTTAATAAATATACAGAATATATTGTATTGAAAAAATAAATTGCTACTCTTGACTCTTGGTATGAATGATATCAGTGATTGAAAACTGTCACTGTAATCACCATTTTATGATAATACACTAAAACTGTTAATTTGTAACTCACGGAACCGAAATTTAAAAAAAAAAACGAATTACGAATAATGAGAACAATTTTTTTGAAGGCAACACTAGATAGAAATTTTTTTAAATGCGTCGTCAGTTTACGCATTTTTGAGCGCGCCGCCGCTGTTAACATCGTGATTTTCATAATGAAAAACATGGCAGTCTATTTTTTCAGCTTTTTATGTGTCGAAATGTTTATCAAATAATTCATTTCTCCTGAATAATGAAGGTATGTGGCGACATGGCGATTCCAATATTAAAAACACGCTTCTTAAAACGATTCACCAGTGCGTGACGCAACAAAATTACGGACATTTTAATTTGATTAGCGGTTGAACTTGCCTTTTCCATCAAAATTGGTCAAGAAATTGGAATATTAAAAAGCCCGTAAAAAATAATTAAAAACTTTTAAATCTTCATACTTTGTTGAAGCTTATTATTTTTCCGCAATCTTTCAAGTTTGAACTCAGAGAGATATTCAGGATTGAAATTTTCCCGCTGATTTTATCTTTGACATCAATTTTTAACAGTTTTTAAAATAACTTGCATATTTTCAAATGGTCAAGGATTTACACCAATTACGAGATGTTTGTGCCATTTTAGAAAACGAAACATGAAAGAAAAAAAATTATAAAATAGGTTATGTGTTTTAAATACAAAGGTTTCAGTTTCTTTATCTTTTTTATATTAAACAAATTGCAACATTTCACAAACAAAAAAATGGATATAAAACCAATAGAACAGTTGCATACAATTCATTTATAAATTACGAGATTCAACAAAAATTGTTCAAATTATTTTAATTAGGTTAGGGGTTAGAAGGGTGAGTAAATATTTAATTCGCAACGCGCCGACAATTATTGTCGAAATAACAACAAATCTTATAAAACGCACTGCAGAATTAGGTATACATAAATATGGTATACATAAACTCAGTTCGGCTGCGATCTTGCGGAGTTGCAAGATCTAAGTGCACTGATCTATTGCGATAAGGAACAGCACCGTGATTGGCTAGGGGGTGGAGCTAGCTACAGATGTTTACGAAGGGATGATGAATGCGTAGTCGTGCGAGTTTGAATTTAAAAACACGTCAATATGCGAATTACGTGAACAAATTATTTACTTTGAGTATAAAAAATGCATACAAACTACGAATAATAAGGTTTTACGAATTATCAGTAGAAATTAATATTAAATGTTTTTTTGGGGCTAAAATTTTTGAAAAAAGTGTGAATTACGTGAAAATACGAAATATGAGTACACAAATTAACGGAGTTTTACTGTATTACATTAAACGATATAAAATAACCAAAATTTTACCATTCCATTATTATATTCAACCCTTCCTTCATGTATAAACCATGTTTAAATTATTACTTTCCAGCAGAAAAATAAATCAAATCAAAATATAGCAAACCACAAATAAATAATATATTATACTTTAATAAAGTAATTTTGTGTATTCGTTGACACAATTTTCAGATGAGAATCACAAATCACAATATTTTCAGATGCTCAAATCACTATTAGTGATTGTGACTTGCAAATATTAGTGATTAACTCACAATTTGCGATTTTGAGCTCATCACTAATATTTAATAATTATTAATTAAGTAGTATCTACTAAAATATACCTCATTAATTAGGCATATGACTGTGTGTCAATTTTCTTTTGTTATACCCAATACGACAGGTTCTCGGAGGCGCACAACTGTTCAGAGCTGGCGGCCGCAGCGCTGGAACATGTGCAATGGCATTTTTCTGCCGTCAGTGGAGGGGATGAGCTTCTTCAGCTTCCGGCTGGCCTGCTGGCGCGCCTGCTCTCCTCGGATCAACTTCGGGTGGATTCAGAATTCCAGGTTGGCCTATTCCTACTTTAAATTGGATAGATAGTCAACAGGTACCTTGATACATATTTATATATAATAATCTTACATCTCTTCGCAAGTCTACATATAGCAAGAAAATTATAAAACAATACAATTTTAAATAAAAGCAGACTTCAAATCTGTCATAGTTATTTTGATTGTGGAACATCAACATCATAAATAAGTTATTCAAAATTTGAAAATTTCAAACACTTCAAGACCCAAATTGTCAGTTTCATACTTAATCAACCTTTTTACTATGAAAACCCCATTAACTTGTAGTTAATAATTTTTTGGCTCGTTTTTGCATTATTAATCAATACATTTTTACGTCACATATTTCAAAAATTTTAAGAAGTTATACAAAATTAACAAAATGCGCAGTTTTTTGACCGTGAGTGCCCGTATGCAGCATTCTTTATGTATTTCGCGATTCTTGCCGATACAATGCGCATCTGAGCCTACATTGTGTGCAGCCTCCTTTATGTATACATATTTTATGTCGCGATAAAATTGGGGAATTCCGGGTACGCTTTCTTCAGTTGGCTAGTGCTTTGGCAGTTTGGCCACAGAATAGAGACATATTCCCTTTCGATTCTTTTAACTAATAATTGTGTTTTTTAAAATTTTTTTTTTTGAAAGATTGACTTTTCATATTATTTCACGTATAACGATTGTATTTCTAATAACTGTTATGTTAATAATCTTCATTTTCCTTAAATGACATTATTGATAACTTATCTTATTATTTCGCATGAAATTTTTCGAGTGATTCCGAGACACGTGCGCTCATCTGATGCGGTGGTAAAATTTATATTGCGGAAGTGTCAAAAAATGAGAGATTTTTAAAGCCGAAACATGCCTGACAATTAAAAATTAAATTAATTCTTATTATTCTTAATTTAGTGTTATAGTTATTAGTTATTATGTATTTTATTTAATGATTGTTTAATTTCCTGAGAACATTTGATGGTAGGATCTTTACTTTTACGAGAAATAAATCTAATATTCACCCTGATTAGTTTCAGTACATAGTATAGTATTAATTATTAAGAGAACACATTCTTATTGTGAAGTTGTAATTATTCAGAATATAGGTCTGCGATACTTCATAGTACATATAATAAATTACATCAGGATGTTGTGTTAGTATAATAAATACTGCGTCTTCGAGATGATTTCGTGAAATATACCAAAATATGAATGCTTTTCACGAAATCAGTGGATTTTTTTCATGACTTTTTCGATTTTTTACGTGATCATATCCACATTCATACATCTTCTCATACTTACAAGCTCGTCAATTATTGGGGCTTCTAACAGGACCATCTATTTCTGGTGCCATCAACACTTGCATCATATATCTTTCTAAATACTAATTAAATGTATTAATTAGAAAGATATATAAAATCATTTTATCGAAAAATATTATTGTTACGCTACCGGGATTGGAACCTGGAACAAACGGAATTAAACCGGGGTAGGTGCATTATCCAACTATGCTACAACGACAGTACTTTTGATGACAAATTTTCAAACCAATATGTTACATTTTTCAAATTAATACATCTATCGTTCCATTATTTGAAAGCCGTCTACTTTGTTTTTACGGAAAAAAAAAATCTCAAAAATTGTTCTCCTTAATAATATATCTTTCTTACTATTTTCGCCTTTTTCACCTGTTCCATTTGACCAAACCACTTTTAGCAATCCTTTTTTAATTTTATTAACTTTGCTAGGATCTGCTTTTATATCTAGTACATGCACAACCATGTATTCAATCATCAACTGCTGCCTTGGATAAATCACAAGTATGTCCAATTAATTTTGGTAGTCAGTGGTAGATTGGAGTCTGCAAAAATTCAAGAGAGCATCATTTGTCTTTATTACACGTTGCGATCTCTAGAGCACTCAAGAGAAGGATCAAGGAGGATTCAAAACTCAGTATAAATGTGTTCAACAACCATACGCAATGATAACAATGGTTTCCTGTGTGCGGTGACCAGTATAATTGAATAATGAATGAGCTTTAAGAATGTCTTCCATCTTAAATTCAAATTAATGTTATCCAATCCACAGACCATTCCCTACCCACTTTCCATTACAACAGTTGGAGACTGACGCAGGTGCTGGAGGCAGCGCTGCGCTGGGTGGAGCACGAGCCCACGGAGCGGAGACGCCATGTGTTTGAAGTGCTGCGTTCAGTGCGTTTGGCGCTACTCGGAGCCCCAGATCTGGACCGTGCTCTGTTGCGTTGCCGAGATGCCTCTCTACGAGTTGCACTGCGCAATCACCGGGCTGACTTGGTAATCTCGCTATTTTTCTGAATATTTAAAACAAAAGTTACTTCCCGCTGTGCAAATCAACAGTTTATTTCATAATTAAGATAAGAAAATATAACAATTCCAGTAGAAAGTATGATTTTCTGATTAGAGATCTTTATTTGAATTGAGGTTAACATACTTGGCAGGTGTCGAGGAAAGGGGCTTTGGTGCAGTTGGAGGCGGCTCCGCGCGTAAGGGCCAGGCGGCGTTTACTTCTACTGGGGGGTTCCTGCCGTGAGCCGCCTAGAGCGGCGCAACGCTCCATCGACACCACCTTCAGCTCTGTGCTACAGTTTGACTTGCAGACCTGGTGCGTGCTTGTTGATCATAAATTACACCCTGTCATCCTTTACGGTGAAAATGAAACTGTAATTAATGTGTTTGCGCAGGGATTGGAAGGAGCTCTGCTCCATGAGCACGGGTCGAATTCTTCCTGGGGTGGCAGCGCTGGGAGGACGGGTATGGGTGGTGGGGGGGGAGCAGGGCAGCCAGATCCTCGCCGATGGAGAAGTTTACGATACACAGGTTTCACTTTATTCTTTTAATCTGGACTAACGAAAATCATATGAATTATGCTGTTTAATTATTATTTAATTTATTATTATTTGCTATTTAGCGTATTTTGATCTGTCAGTCGTACACTAGGCCATTGGATCTCAGTCTAAACTAAAGACCAACACCCCTCATATGCTGATGATTTTTTTCATTTGTGATGCGCTGATGATGTAGCACATTATCAGTTTTTAATACTTATTCACATTTTTATATATATATATATATATATATATATTGTCTTAAATTCGTAAATTATCTTACCCATTTCAATATGTACGTATGTATTCAAACAAATGTTTCACATTATTTTAACTCAATAATTCTATCAATGCTTTTATTACTGAAAATAAGAAACATTTTTATGATGTGGTATACGGATGAGATGTCTCAGGGACGACTCGGAAATGACTCAAGAGTCAAAAGTTGCATAAAGGACAATACAGAGTTGAACGCGAATCGCGATGTGATTCATTGCCTATTGTATTTTGTACACAGAGTAAAATGACCTTTCAACCTTTAATGACAATCTTGAGATGAGAGGTCAAAGTGTTATCAAGTACACGCACAATTTGAGGTTACCAAATCATATTTAAATAAAACCCATTTGACATTAACTAACTAGCTTACCATCATGCCATTTCTTAATGGGGTAAATAGAGAGGATAGAGCGCCATACTCTTTTGTCTTGACACACAATTCTCGCCTCATCCACATTCATACATCTTCTCATAAAAGCTCGTCAATTATTGACCATCTTCTGGTATCTTATTTACCTGGTCGAATCAAGTCTTCCGCAGACGTCCTCTATTTCTGGTGCCATCAACACTTGCGTCATATATCTTTCTTACTATTCTCTCCTCATTCATCCATCAATATAAAATGTGCCAAATATAAATTCATATACAGTAAAATCCCGTTTATTCGAAGTTGAGGGAACCGAAAATCGAGAAGTTGATCAATCAAGTTGGAAAAACGATTTACGATAATGAAATTTAAAATTTAAAAAATTCGATTTTTTTTACATGGGTACTAACTTTTTTCATTATAACTCGAAATAATTATTAACCTATATACACACATTTTTAAATAACATACAAGTTGTCTAAATCACAACATTGTTTTAAATAAACCGATTATAATGGACTATCTTTTTGCGCCATTTTTAATAATGACATAATTGTCGAACTTGTCAATACCGCCATTTCCCCGATGTATTTATATTGGCAACAAAAGTTTCCAACGCTTTTAAAACTTTATTTTGTGGTGGTCGCGGCGGCATTTCGCACTTGCCTGTGACGTCTTGTTATTTTTCATCTTCAATCTCTGCTTCTGTACACCTTTTCCCTCCATGACATTTCTAGCCTTTCAACGCTAAAGTTCTACCTGCCATATTTTATATTGTCGACAACATCATTAATGGGGTCATGTATTCTTCTGTTAATTTTATTTTGGAAAATATTTTTTGACAATCTCTTGTATTAATTTGATTTTTTGGTAACTGTTGGCCTTTTTTACTAGTTTCGCATTCATGCTATTTTCGACATTATAAAATTATCAGTCAAAATCATAAAAATGTTTTAATTTAAATTTAATAAAATACGGAAAAGTCTGAGAAATACAAATAATTTACATATAAAACAAAGGCAATAAAATAATTAACAAGATTAAAATAAAATAATTTAAAAAACGAAAAAACGCCAACCACACATTTTTCGAAATGCCTTGACACTAACCCTAAATAGAAAGAGAAATGTCTCTATTAAAATGAGTACAAATTAAATAATTCATAAAACATGGAAATGTTTGAGGAACTCAACCGCATACAACAAAATATATGAACGCTATGTAAACAAAACTAATTATGTATACGGAATAGAAGATTGGCAGGCACAGACATTCGCAGAAACTGGGATAATTATATTACCTATAAGGGCGCAAAAATAATATTTGCTATCTTTTTCTAATATAAAGAAAACGAGCAAGAAAAAAAGCATGCGCATTAATGTGATACAGTAAGAAAATAATGATTTAAAAATCAAGGACGCACTAGATATGTTTGTCATCTTTTTTTAGTATACTGAAAATGCAAATGAAATTAATGCGTCGTGAATCGGTATAGGATGGGTATTATCCATTTGGAAGGACTTTGACATTTGACAGGTACATCGCATGGCGTACATGTATTTTGCAGATTACAAACATTTGACAAAAAAAATTAAATTGGCAAACTCATCTAATAGGGTCCAAAAGTAGCTTCAAATAATGATATTCAATTTATAAGTACAATTTAGTATGAAAACTCTCCAGAGATACCACATTCTGCTCCAAAACGTTGACTTGTGGCGAATTTCCAATAAACAGGATTTTACTGTATAATATAAAATGATTTAAATACAAATACATATATTTGATTCCTATCTTTCTACCTAGAAAAAACATTTGCCACAACAACCACACCCTCATTAAATATTCTGTATTTATATACACTATTCAATCTGTAATCAGTTGAACTCCTGGTCTCCTGTGACCCCCATGGGTGTGGCCCGTTGCGAGTTTGGATTGGCGGCGTGGCGCGGCTGCCTATACGCGCTGGGCGGCTGGGTGGGCGAGGACATAGGGGCCTCTGTTGAGAGCTACGATCCTCATCGCGGCACCTGGATCCTCGAACCGCCCATGCCTGAACCCCGCTTCAGCATGGGTGTCGTCACCTACGATGGTAAGCTCTTTGTTAATCTAAGAATCTTTGTTGTTTCTTTATTTATCATTTAATAACTGTGTCTCCGCCAGGAAATATTATGGAGTCAAAACCTTGCTTGTCGTTAAATTGGTCTTCTACCCGCTACTGCTTGTATATCATCGGTCCAGCGGGCCATTGTTCTGCCCACATTTCGCTTTTCAGTTCGAGGTCTCCACTCCTTTATACTTTCTGTTGTTCTCTCGTCTTACCAAATGCACTGCCCATTGCAATTTCAGCTTTGCCACCTAGTCAACTGTGTAATGATAGATATTTTCAATAAGCAAAGTTTAACAAAGTTAAAATAAAATTATTTAATCATGAGTAAAAACTATCACAACCTTTCCAGCTGAAAAATTAAACTACCGCACTACATCGATTATAATATGCATGTTTTTTTCCTTATTTTAGTGTTTCTATATTCATAGTGCGTCTTATACTCGATGGTGTCATACAATCACTGTCAAAAATATACTTGCTGTTGACGATCCTTAGAAGCCAGCTCCAGTGAGCTAGTGACCTCTGCAGTGGCTACTGCACGGGATACATTAGTCGCTTGGTGATGGTTGAACATGATCATTTTTGAATAAAATTGTGGGTGAGATAAGTGGGAGGGGTATTGTTCGACGCGCATGATTTGCGGATTTGCCAGTTGCAATGAGTCACTGATCGGGAGCGCACCGCACGTTCGCAGTTGAGCAATATTTAAAGTGCGGTGATTCATTGGTTCGTGCGCGTCGTGCTTTTTGTACTCACTTTAATATTCGACAAGTAAGTGATGGGCTGAGCACGCAACTTATCCGGTGTTGGGTTCAAAAGTTCAGATAAGAAGGGACAATGGTTAACCGAACTCCTCCGGGACCATTGACGTCAGCAGCGACACCAGAACATGTGGCTCAAGTTCGACGTGAAATTATGCGCAATCCGCGTAAATCGATAAGGAAGATTGCAGCCTGTACTGGAATAAAAAAATCAACAGTGTACTTTATTTTGAAAAAGAAACTATAGCACCCATATAAAGCTATTCTTTACGTGAAACTTCAGCGAGAACGATGCTGGATCTTTTGGAACAGCAACAGGAAACATATTGTTTACTGATGAAGCACATTTTTATATCGATGGCTATGTTAATAAACAGAACATGGCAACTCAAGGGAACGCCATCAAAAATGTTTGCAATTGTCCAAAAACGACAGTGTGGTGTGCAATTTCTGCCCGAGGGATAATGGGCCTTTATTTTTTTAACCAGCGAGACAGTCGCTGCTGGACGTGTATTGCTGAATGATCGACGAGTTTTTGGTACCGCAACTGCAGCTGTTTCCCAGGTTCAACAACTGAACACAATTTCAGCAAAACGGGGCCACTCCACACATAGCTAGAGTTTCAATGGAGAAGCCAAGGGGAATTTTTTCCAATAAATTAATCAGCAAGTACGGAGACATACCCTGGGCACCTCGGTCTCCGGACTTTACACTGTGCAACTTTTTTTTGTGGGTATACCTTAAGTTTAGAGTTTACAGCAACAATCCTCAAACAATTCTGGCCCTACAAGAAAATATCCGCCGTGAAGTTGCTGCCATTGTTCAACGCTTTGCTCTCGTGTGTTCGCAAATTTAAGAGTCTGATTGTAAGAGTGTCTTGAGAGAAATGGACAGCATTTAGACAATATTGTTTATAAAACGTTAAATTAACATTGTTAAACTCCATTTTGTATAAATAAAATATGAGAATAACATTGTAGTTTTTTTTATTTAAAATTAAACTTGAAAATTATCCGCTGGACACCTTTTATATAATGTTTCATTTCTATAATTCATTTTTTATTTATTTTATTCTTTCTAGCTTAGAAAAATAAGGGTCTTATAATCAATGTATGTAATACAGTATTTGAATTTGAGACTCGCTGAAATCAGATTTATACTCGTCTTTCATACGTTTGTGTTTTTCAGTTCTGGGAAATAAAATGTGGATTTCTCTGCAAAATTTTTGTCTTTTTTTTTTCTTTCAGTGTTTATTATCACAAAAGTTGAGTATTGGGGATCAGTGAGCTGCGAGCACAACAGAGTCCGATTGATTATTTATCTATAATTTGCTAGCATGAATAATCTTTTTTAAAGCAAAACACCGTTTGCAGGTTTGATATACGTAGTAGGCGGCTGCACGCACGCTGAACGACATCTATGTTCTCTGCTGGCTTACAATCCGGTGACAGGAGAGTGGCGCCCCCTGGCCTCTATGAGAACCGCGCGCTCACAGGCCGGTGTGGCGGTGCTAGACGGGTTCCTGTACGTGGTCGGAGGCAACAGTAAATCGCAAGAAGTTCTCTCCACCGTGGAACGTTACAGTTTTGATGAGGTAACATCTCTCTTTATCAACAAATTTAATAAGAAATTTTGATTATGATTTAATCCTAATATCAGTATTCATATCAGTCTTTATACATAATATTGATAAAAAAATATTATTATGATAATATTGTAAAAGAAATTATTATGATAATATTGTAAAAGAAATTGATCTCATTTACAAATCTGATTGGAGCATTTATGATTAAAATCAAGATTTTAGATTAACAATCAGCTGATTTTAAGATATTTTAAATATTTAACCCAAACTTAACATTGTCGCTATTCATTTTAATATTGAATTATTATTGTTTTTAACCACTCTTATGAGTAAATTATACACCAACCTGGTTAGAATAATTTAACATATGGTTTTAGTTAGTTTATTTGAAATAATTCAATATTAATTATTTTCACATTTTATTTGTTTCTCATTAGTGTGTTAGTAATGTTATGCGGGAGGCCGTGGTTCCCCAGGGAGATTTTAATTATATTTATTTAACTGAATTTATGAATATTTTATAGTACCAGAAACACATTACATACTTGGATTTTATTTATTTGAAACTTACAGGAAATAATGGCATCAATTTATTAACAAATCTCTTCAACTCAATATATAACGCAGGGATTATCCCCATTGGATTAGCCAAAATATACTTTTGCCGTCATCTCAAAGAAAGCAAGAAAATGAAGTGATCAATGCACAATCAGCTTAATGAGCCACTTTTTGAAGATATCATATACATATATCACAGAGTGGAAGAAAAGATGGGTGCAATACAGTTTGGCTTTCAAAGTGGATAGGTATTTGAGTACCATTATTTGGTATTCAAGTTCCAATTCAAAGATGTGAATTCAAATGTATATGCATGTTTTATTGATTTCCTTAAAGCATTTGACAAAGTTCGACAATGCTACAAATCCTGGAAGCCTCTGGGATTGACGATAAAGACATGAGACCAATAGGTATACTTCATTGGAATCAGAAAGCAGCAGTAAGGGTAAAACACATGAAGTAGAAATAAAAATAGGCATGCGGCAGGAATGTATTCTCTCTCTCTCTCTCTCTCTCACCCATGTTTTTTAACTTATATTCAGTAGAGATATTCAAGAACCTACTTATGGGCTTGTTATAAATGAGAAGATTTTAAATAACTTGCATTATACAGATGATACGGTACTTTTAGCAAGTAACATCCTCAATGTTACCATATATAACTATACACTATAACATCCTCAATGTTATTATGTATAACTATATACTATAACATCCTCAATGTTACTATAACTATAATCTATAACTTCTGCTGAATCAAGTGGCAAAGGCGTGTGAGACTTTTAGTTTAGAACTTAGTGTGTACAACTTAAACAAAACATATGCTCATTAGCAAATAGAACGCAGTTGACAATTAAAGTTTTTATATAGCTGGAAGGAAATTGGAAAAGACACAAAAGTATTGTAAACCTGGGTTGCAATATATGTACATCAAAGATGGGATCCTTCTGTTGAAATCAAATGCCGCATTGAGCAAGCTCGTGGAACACATTCAAAATATGTTCTGCAGTCGGTAGTATTTCATGTAATAGAAATATGGACACTCACCCGAGAAATGATAAGGCCATTTGAAGCTTTCAATGTGGATCTACAGAAGAATGCTCAAAATAAGCTGGATGGATAGTTATTAATAAAGATGTTATTGTTCAGATGAATAAAGGAATAGAAGTTTAAAACAATAAAAATCCAGGCAAGTATCAGATCTTGCATCTCATAATGCAGAGAAAGATTTCTGGAAATCAGGGCCTTGGAAGAAGAACAATATCATGGCTAGTCTACTGTAAATCTTTACTGGGCTACAGTAAACAAAGTCATATTAGAAAACGTCCATTAACAGATAAAGTGCGGGAAGTAGAAGAAATAATAATATTCAACACAAGGTCTGTAATATAAATATGTGTCTCTGCAGAACGCATGGTCAGGAGTGTGCTGTATGTCCGTGGGGCGAGCGAGCCCTGCCGTCGTGGCGGCAGAGGGGCGACTGCTGGTGGCCGGCGGGGACCAGCTGCACGAGGGCGATGCTTTCTATCGGGCTCGGGCCTCCACTGCCTCCGCTGAACTGTATGACCCGCGCCGCGATGTATGGGCTCCCGCACCTTCTCTGCCTCAGCCACGATCCGAAGCCGGCGCCGCCGTACTTTGACACGGGCGCTGCCTCCGTCCCGTATGTGGAATCTCCCGCATGAATGTCCAAGGTGTATATAGTCACTGTTCTTCCACTAGATGTCTAGCTGTACAATCATAACATTATTGCGATTGTTTGATATTTGTTAAATAAGATGTTTTACAAATTTGTCTCAATTTCGGTGTTCAATGCCCATAATTTTTATTTTGGGTTGAAATGTTTAAATCTGAATTGTAAGTGCATAATTTTATGGAAAACTGTGAATGTATTATGGAATGTAAACCTTTACAATGTGCAATGAAGTGAGGCAGATTTCTCAATGTGGCCCAACGTGAAGTACTCAGTAGCGAGAGTGGCCTGAATATAATGATAAATGATACGGGGCAGCTCTGGTTGTATGCTTTTAATTAATGAAAAATTCTGATCAGTTCTCCTGTTATTTTTTTATAATGTGAATAACTACAAAAAAAAAAAAAAAGAGTACTCGCTGGGAGATAATAAATGTGTAATGTTAGTCCAAACTTGGAATAAAACTGAAGATGGCACAACAGCTGCAATATGCTTTAGATGTTAAATGTTTGGAAACTTTTTTGAATCCATACATTGCGGTCCTATTAGAGCAGAATAAAGCAGGGTGAAATAACCCAGAAGAAGGTATAGCTTACTAAAAAGATAAATTTTACATCCGTCCAAAAATACTGTGGACATAACAAAGATTTTTGCCTACTATAACAATACGTACACTATTTCAGACTATATCGAAGAATCTTTGCCCTATATTTATGCAAACTGTCATTTTTTCATCTTTACTAATGTGTCATTCTTTTAAAATTGATTTTAATTTAAACAATTATGACACATTACGCATGGCAGTATTTATAACAACATCTTCGTGGACACAGTGATTCTTCAGTCCCAGTCAAATTTGATAATACACAGAACTAAAGCTTTTTCAAATTTTATCTTTTGTTTAATAAAAAGTCATAGAAATCCTCTCTTTTAAATGAGAGGATTATGGTAGAAATTCCATAAATTTTTATTTATTTTTTACTCTTTTTTAATACACAGCATATTCCAAAGTTCTAACCTTTTAAAAATATTTTTTATATGCGTACATAGCTTAATGCCGTATTCCAGATAAGTGGGAGATGTGGACACAACCTCTGATGACATACATAATGAATTTGACAAGGACCAGAAAAATGCAAATAAATTTGTAGAGTATTTGAGAGGGTAGTTTAAGCAATGTGATGTATAGAATGTCTGCAAATAATCTGCCAATAGCAATGAATGAATGTTGTCAGATAAGGAGGACATGTAGTTTTTATCAATCCAAACTCGGTGAAGATACAGCATGGGTTGTTCCAAAAATAATGGTTGAATTTAACTTTCAAATTCAATTAAATATGCTTAACTTTAATAGGTGTTTGATGTTTGTTGCGTGCTTTCTTCCACTTAAACTTTCATATCATGGTAGCAAAGTGTCCTCGACACTCTTCATCAATGATGTATTGTTCGTTCACAAGTGGTTCCTTCACCCCATGCATGATTAACATTGCATGCTGTTGTAATACATCTACATACTTTGAACTACATTTCGGAAGGGTTAAAGTATGTGTTGCAAATTAAATGCCTGACTCAATAAATAAATAGATTCCTAACTATCAAGCAAAAATAAATGAACAAATATTTCCAAGCAAATAACATTCAAAATGATGTATGTAATACATATTAGAATTGGCAATACAAATTAAATTAATCAATTAGAAAGATATACAGAAAATATCTATCTATCGAAAAAATAATTTACTGGTTACCAGGATACGAAACGGGAACTTTTTCTATCTGGGGAAATGTGTTATCATTTTGCTATAACAACTGATTGTTTTCGACAAATTTTGAACTTATATTTTGTAGAACTATGTTCTGAAAAAAGTGTTTTCATTAAAAATTTTAATTGGCCATTATTTTTGGAACAATCATAGTCGAGTCAATGTAATTAATACATAATTGAAAAATTATTAATTATTATTTAATTTTGAGAATTGGCCGGATTAACAGTTTAAAAAAACTGACATGTCATAAGTCATAGTTTAAAGATACTACACTTGCATTGAGTTATTTTGTTACTAGGTATTATAATTTTGAGAGGTGTGATCTGTCTCATCATCCCTCATCCAATCCCTCTCAAAACTAGTAATGACAAAATAACTCAATGTGTGAGTAATATGTACAAAATTTAGTTTAGGGAAAAATTATAATAATTACAGTTTCCTCTTAATACCACTGATTTTACAAAGTGTGCATGATTACACGTGTGTATATATTATTTTATAGACATTTAAGAAATGGTTAATATTGTTTTTGCAATAAAAAAATATTATATTTGACATTTGCACGGTGCATTTCCCACTACCTGGATGCGGTGTGATAGTTGATTTTTTTTATTCATCTGATTTTTTTTAAACACATGTATTTAGTAAAATAAGATGTAATAAAATTATATAAGAAACAATATATTATTGATTGGTGTTAAAACAAAGTGTGTAAAGTTTTTATAATGAAATACATATTTTGATTGAGCAAGCACTGTAATTGATAAATCTGCAAAGTGAACAAATCTCATGCGCCTTATGAACTGTAATGAATATGTCAGAAAGTGTATGGCGTGGAAGCGCTGTAAAAGTGCGGTCATCAGGATGCAAGAGCGTGGCTCCCTCCCCCCTTTGGAACAATGTTCGTATTGTATAATATTAGATGTCTCATGTCCTCAGTGATTGTCCTGTATATCCGTCAGGGATGTGCCGATTCCAGGCAGATCATCAGTGTATATCTCTTGATGTATTTTTTACCATTTCCAACATTGAACAATTACGTACAGTAAACTGTTCATATAGAAATTTTATATATTATCCAATGTGTAAGAATCATTGTATTTATTTATTGAAATGATTAAAAAGTAATAAAAATGAAAAGAATTGTTTTATTAAAGAATACAAATATGTTCACTAACCTAACTAATGGATTTATATGTCAGAATGGTCATCCTGAAATGTACTGTTCCATATTATCAGGTTTATGGGGAGCCCAATGCCCCTATATTTGACATTGTGGATGCAGCATAACATTTGATGAACTATTACACATTACACTGCAATATTAGAGAATAAACTGGACTACATGAACCAGTTTCTAAATGGTTGGAATCTTGTTGTCTTAAAATTCTTTGAGCAACCTCCGAATTGACTGGAAAAATCTTTAGAAATAACAAATTTTTTTGAATATAATTTATTTATTCATCTGATACTAGTGATGGTTAAACCACTTTTATTATGACTGGTTGTATTTGATTGTAACAATGATTGGTAACTGGTTATTCGTAATTCTTCGAGCCATGACTGGAACACTAGAAAGTTAATCTCCAACAGTTAAATCAGTTACCGATCATCGTTAAATCTCAGTTACCAAGCATCGTCACATAATGGTTTACCATCACTGTCTGGTACCCCAGTAAAATTTGTCAAGAAAACTGCATTAGAAAATTTCGTAACATTTTTATTTTCACATTTACCGGTACAAGTATAATTCCTGGTACCTCTCACATGCCATCTTAGTATTCCTTAATAGATTGTGGTGCAAATTATCCGTATAATTTGTTGTGTTATAATTAACACTAATATTTAATTTTAGAAAGCTAGTTGTACTAATTTTATTGTTTCTTTTCAAAGCACAGTTGAGACGACGAATTAAAAAATGTAACTGTAAAATTTCTGAATGGGAGACCATTAATTGACATGAATTCAGCATAAAGACATGAAAATAATCGATGGGTGACTTCCATCAGAAATAATAAAATTCTGAAAACCCAAAAAAATCATGATTTCGTAGTTTTTATTTTGACCAAACTAGTTTGTTGATCTTTGGTGTACATATATTTAGACTCATTTTAGAATTCTGAGAGATCACCTTCATTGGCAGACTTCCAGAAAAAGTCGAGTACAAAGTAAGACTGTAAGAACAATAAAAATCAAGTTGTAGAGCCAATCTCGTTCCACACAACTCAATACATCAGCAAATCATGCATTTTAATTACACGAGTAAGCTATCTAAAATACTGCACAAAATGTGAGACAATTTTAAAGATATGGCTGTGTACTGTAATTTCCTTGTAAAGGATTCTAGGATGATTATATCACTAAATGGCTCTATAAAACTTGTCCACATATGTATTAATTTAACTATTTGTAAAAAATAAACAATATTGATTAACTTTAATAACAAATCACAATTTATTACAATTACATGTTCATTTTTTATAATCACATGTCCACTCTACTAGGTGAAAAACTGTCAAAAAATAATACGCCAGACTGATATTATTTATTAGTGTATGTAGATATACATTATATAAAAGAGAATATAAGATTGTTTCACGCATGTGAAGATAGATGAGAATGGGGAATAAAAAATAATGCCTAATTTTGTTTTAAAAGAGAAATACTAAATTGCATTATATACTAAACAATGCCAATGGTAAAACCATCATTCGGGTGCCAGTTGTTCGAGAGTTGTTAGTTGCAGAAATCGTAAAATGAAATTTTAAACTTTGGTGATATATCTTAAATTCGGGTAATGTGGGTTTTTCTGCTATTACAATTCATATAATAAAAAAAAATCTAATATTTTTCGCAATAATCACTTCTGCTTTACGGTAATTTATATTATCTTACACAAAAAAAATTGCACCAACTAGTTAATATAGAATGATTTGTCATGTTTTCTGATTTTGTCTGCATAAAATCACCGAAGGACTTTGAATCTATGCTTTGCTCTATTGAGGAATAAAAACACAAAGGGAATTCTTCGTTTTACTGCACAACTGAGTGATCGTTAGTATTAGAGTTTTAAGAGGAGGAACAAGTTAGAAAACTCAGATAACCCTAAATGACTTACTTGTTTTTTTAAAAATATTTTTCATTAACAAAGGAACTCATTATTTTCACTTAGATTTGCTTTTCGATAATGAGTATATTTGTATATTGATATTTTGATTATTCTGAAACCAACAAAACAATCCAATATTTCCCACCAATAAGCAGATTTCAATAACAAACTTATTTGACTATGAGAGTATTTATCTTACTAATCTTAGAAGCATAAGAAAGCTTTCATTAAGAGTAATAAGATATTGTATGATAAATGGGTACGTAATATATTAAATTAAATTTTGTAAGATGAAAAGTCCAGATAATGAATAAGTGTTAGCACACTGTAAAAGGTCACTAAGATCGATTTTAATATTTCCACTTCTTAATTATTACAATTTTTTATTAATACTTCAATGTTATATGTGTATGAGACAGCAATCAGTGAATGGAACTGTTAAATAATATGATAGTCAACGTGGCGTCTTGATCGGTAATATATAATAATGCTGACTTGCCATGGCGGTAAAAAAGGATGAAATAAAACTCTTATTATTATCAATCATTGCCTTTATTACATTTTATACAAAATTACAAATGAATTTGGGATGAAACATTGCAATAGATATACTATGCAAAGCACACAATTAATGTAAGCATAATCATCGTGTTATTTTATAAAAATACTTTTTCCAGAATGGTTTGCTGTACAAATTTACAGATTTCAAAGCAAAAAACAAGTCTCCGATATTTCTTATGTTCAATGAAAATTGGTCAACTCCGGACATTCTATATGAGGTGCCAATCCCACATTGTGTGTGATGTCTGTTCATATCATAAAGTTGCATTATGAGAAGTATTTCTACAAAAAATATAATAGGACGAGTGTTAATTGAAAGGAAATTGTGTGAATGGAAAGAGGTTAATAAAGAGGTTAAGGATCGGAAACCTAATAATTATAATATATATCAAAGAACATTGAAGCAATAAAATAAATCAAATTAATAAAGAATTTCAATTGATTTTATCACGCCAATAAAGAATTAGTAAGTGGGCGATCTTGATAATACAATTCTCAACGTATATAAAACTATGGAATAGGCATCGTGCAAAGCGCAGCAATCTATCTTCTTCATTTGATTTATATCTTTATATATACGACACAGTCCTAAATTAAAAATGTAAATGTTCTAATACTTACACTTTTTTAAAGAAAATAACTTACTCGTTGGAGCATTTTATATATTATCCCATTTTATTAGATTAACATTTATTGCTCTTGTGAAGATTTACAAATTTTAAATGAACTAAATTTTGTACAACATAATTTAATGTTATTTTTGTCATAACTATAATTTCGAGAGGTGCGAACCTTCTCGTCAACAACTGACAGCTGTCATTTACACCTTTAATGAGAGGGACTGCTCCTCTCGAAACGATAATTATAACGAAAATAAAATTCAATTGTGTGGAGCAAAGTAATTTTTTTTTTAAATAACCATGTTGCATCAATGTCAATTAACGGTATCACTATTGTGATCTTCGATGGAGAATTTTCATGTTTGCTGATTTATATTTTTATTTTCCAAAAAAACTAAGTGTTCAATAGGAATGTGGAGTGAAGAATGAATCATGATGCACACCTGCAGTCTAGACCCAACACCAGCCAGCAATGCTTTTAGTCCTTTGAGATCAAATAGCGATTGATAATTCATGTGGTGCTAGAGGCACATGTCGCGCATACCATAGATAGCGAGACACACAAATGTCTCTATTCTGCAGGAACTCGAGGACAGACTCAACCATTTGCCTGAGATGAATCCTTCAATTTTTTGGGCATTTTCCGAGAAGGAAAGATAGCTCGAAGAAGCTTGTTGTGATGAGTCACGTCAAAGGACGAAGAGAAAGATCCTACATCTAAAGATAACAAACACTTCTCTGGTGACAGCTCTAAGATCTGCAGGATGCCGAGAAAAGTGGAGGAGCATAGTCAAAAGGGTGGGAGTTCACGAAGATCACGATCCTCAGTCATGAGGGACCAACGTGAATAATGATAGTGAATTCAAATTTACAAATTGTTAATATTTTGGGCATATGGCAAAAGTAGTTTTACAAATATTTTCTCTGCTAAAAATACAATTAATGCTAGATGCCACGCAGTCTTGTTAAACGTCTGCACTATCGAGGTATATCACTAACGTGAGTAATTTAAATATCACGTAAATAACACAATAATGAAAAGCGCGCTAACAATTTGCTAGCACAAAATCCGGAATAAGCCTGCTGGACATGAGAAGAATCTAATTCCAATTTCTTTAAAGATAAACATAATCAAATTTACATATGCAGCTGTAAAAGTATCCTATGCATCTATCCATCACAGTTCTTAAATGCATCAGGACGGTTTCGATATCTAACAAGGATAAATCTTGCACCCATCACATAGTTTCACATTTACTGAATATTCATTGACCCACGAACGATACATAGCCAACATTGAAATGAAGTTATTTATTAAATCGTAGGAATAATTTATTAATATTTTCAAAACAGTTCTTCTTAATATAGGAATACAAATGCGAGGAATATAAAAATAACAATAAGGTTAACTAGTTACGGTTCAAAATGTAATATTATCAAACAAAAATTATGAAACTTATTTATCTTATGGTTCCTTGTGACATTCAAAGATCCATCTCGATTTTAACTAAAATTAGTCAAATTGTTTTCCTAGCACCATCTAGGGAATAAGTAATGAAACCATTTTTACATGTAATATTTAATGTTGTTATTGCATTCATCTCTTAATCAAAGTATATTTTGGATGCAAAGGATTAATCATTCCCATTACAAAATCACTTTAAGCTCCAAATCAAGTTTGGTTTGACAATTTCTGATTGGTGTGAATCTGATCTAATAGAGTATTCAGCATAATGTATATTGATTGTCTCCAGAATACGATGGAGGTGTCTCGTGTACACTTCAAACACGGGTCTGGATGCAGTAAGGCATCTCCCAGCCTCAATGCATCAACTGCTTTATCCATCTCTAGTTTATATTTTTTACAGGAAGTAAGAAACAAGGACATACATTTTTTTTCAACAACAACAAAAGAAGTTCTACTTCCCTTTTAGAAATACTCTTCTCATGATTTTTATTCACACTCGTGATTTGAGGAGTTTTTTCATTATAACCTATTAAAATATTGTGCACAAATGCCATGGGGTTTTATTCCAGTCTCCACTTAATCTAGCACAGTAACTAAAAATAAATTATTGTATTTAATGCCTCAGCACTAGTGTTCAGTATGTCCTTTTAGGAACAGGTAACAATTGAATATGGAATAAGATAGCAAATACCTCAGGTACGCTTCAAATACAGCTCATCTAGCCTTAGTGCATTTTTTATTTTATTTATTGTTTTTAGTTTGTAGAACTCCATATTTATTTTTTATGAAATTTAAAAAATCATTTTTAATAAATATTATTGAGTTCTGCTAGTTTGCGCAAAGCATTGTTTAAAAGTTACAGCTGTTTCGGCGGTTAGAGCCATTTTCCAACAGTTTGAAAATGGCCTTAACCCAAACTAGCAGAACCCAATAATAATAATATTTATTAAAATTAGACTTTTTAAATTTCATAAAAAATAGCCTTAGTGCATTATCAATAGTCTATTGCTTTATATAACTTGCAAAATTAAAACACACTATATTTTACACCAAATCAGTTAGCGAAGCAGCAATGTTTGTGCTGTTTTTGTTATCTAATAGATTATCTAGAGATTGTTATATTTGTATCTAAATACATAGATCATTGGTTAAATACAAACACAGAATGCACGGGGCAAAATGTTTCAAAGTCAGGAGAAGGAAGATATCAGTTGCACCTGCTGTGAAGCTGGAAACAATTTCTAATACCCGTGAAATAAACAGACGAGTGAATCAGATATTTAATGTGTTCTCTTTTAATGTTATTTTGAAATAATATCAAAATATTAACATAATAAAATAAACAATCTATTGGTAGTCTATTTCATTTAACTCACTCATACTAAACTCAAGAATAGTTCAATTTTAAAAACAGATCTCAATAATAATAATAATAAATTCACTCAGTCGGAGATGCAAAAATCATTTCTGCCGGTTTCATCAAAGAAAAAATTTGAGACCGGAATGACTCATCATCTTTGATGTGATTTAAAAAAAAGAGACAGCTAGCTGGCTTTGAAAAATTAAATATACTAAAAGAACCATTTTATTAAATATAGTAGTCGGCACTTTAGCTTTACTGTAAATACAATTTGTAGAAAGATTTGTTAAATAATGATTGCGGATGAGAGAAATAGAAGAGTAATTGAAGTTTCACTAGCTAACTAGTCTAAAAGCCCAAGAGTAAATTTAACCTCCCATTTTCTTCAGAATCACAGTATTTTATGATGCTCATAGTGTGAGAAGAGAACTTTCTAATGCGAGCAATTCAATTTGCGTTAAATGTTTTTAAAACTTATTACCAATCTAACTCCATGGGACCTCATTTCAGAGAATTACTAATCTTTAATCGACTCCTATGTAAAGTATAGTAACTAACAAATCAGCCATTATTATTATTTGACACATTTTTAAATGGCAATTTTTTTTTAATAACCTGTGTTCAATGTATAACATAATAGAATACAACATATAAAAAAAATTACTGCCACTTAAAATATGCAACTAATATGTGTGAAATACTAGAAATAAATAAGACCTATTTGTTGGTTACGATACATAGGAGTTGAAATGTACCTTTATTTATTATATATATATATATATATATATAAATACATATATACATGAGACTAAAAATATTGAAGAGAAATTTGGAAATATTATTTAATGACAGATAAAATGACTAATAAGCACCAATATTGATCGGAATATTATGCCATGCACGAGTTCGGTGTAGCCAGTTTCTAGACATGACTTAAAGATCTAAAGCAATCATAATATTTTTCCATCAATATAAAGGTTTTGAAAAGCTGTGAACTGTAGGGTTTTTACTGAAATTTTCAAGCTTCATTATTCCTGCACATGAGGAATGTGCTAATAATGGCAAAAGCACAAATATGTTATTTGAAACGTTAAAATATTGCAACACTGTTATAATGTACAATTTGGCCATACTCAGAGAAAACACTTTTCAACACTGTAGATATCCAGGTGCAGGTCACAGAGACGATTTAGGTCTTCAATTTAGTCCTAATTGTGCTCATGTGACTTCAATAACATTGGAAATATATTACATATTAATAATGCCAGAAGCATGTAACCATATAACTTGAAACATGTGTTTAATATTATATCATCTTAATTGTAAAATTGCCTGGATGTCATTTTTTAAATTTATTTTAGAATTTTTACATAAACCTAATGTTATGTAGTTCAAAAATATTAATCTTGAATCACGAATAACAATAATAATTTTTAAAATTTCAATAAAGTAAATGAGAGCCTTCTCACAAACAATGAATATGTTGCAGTAAAAGTTACAACGCTGGCATTCAGGACAATTTTGCGATGATACACAGTTCTGGTAGCAGGTGACAGGTGTCTACAGTCAACCTGGGATTAACAATTACAGTGACAAATTACAAAACTCTCTGATGATGCAAAAAGAAATCCACCTCCACAGATACAAGCCAAGTGGTATTTCAGGCAGACAACTAATTGTAAAAATCTAAGAAATTTCTGAAAATTATTTCATTATGCAAAAACAGTTTAATCAAATCAAAAATAAATATTGAATTATAAAATTTATTCATTACTTTAAAATATATGTATTACCAATAATAGATTGCGCTTAACTGCGTGAGTTATCTTTGCAAATAGCAGCCAGCTAGAAACTTTGAATCGAGGATTTTATTCTTGGAACTACTTTGTTTATCCGGTGTGAAGTATCAGATGATATTAAAAGTTCACCAGAGTTATCAGGATATCGAAGCGATCAACTAAACTATGAAATAAAGACAATGCGACTTCAACATCATCGTTATCTTATCCGATCGTAACACTCATACAGCATTAACCTTTTTGTGCCACACCATCGTAGTCCCCCGATTACAGTTTATATTTACAGAAGGAGCCGTCAACGTCAGGGGAGCCGGGGGCTAGTCATCAAAGTTCTGCGACAGCAAGAAGTTAGCGGCCAGGTTCTCGTTCTTCTCGCAGGCGAAATAAGCTTGTATAACCATATGCTCAGGGAAGCCCAGCGCTTTAAGTCGCTCTATAGCCTCCTTATCCTGTGGAGAAATGTAAAGGGGCGAAGAAGGCGCGGGGGCTGCAGGGGCCGGGGCCTGGGCGGCTGCGGGGGGGGGCGCCGCTCCCGCTCCAGGTGCCACTACTGCCGGTTCATTGAGCATGCGCACAAAGGCCTGCTGGTGCTGCGATATGGCTTGTAGCAGCGCAGGATTGGTCTGACCGATCTGCTGCAGGATAGTATTAAGCAGCGAGGGGTCCTGCTGGATGATAGCACGCATTTGTTGAAACTGAGGTTGACCGCGCAGGAAACCCAAAGGGTCCTCTTCCTCCTCCTCCAACCGCTCGGCCAATAGTTCCTCAGGGATGCCAGTCACCAAGTATTCCACAGCGCGCTCACTGTTATCGAAGGAAGCGCGCAGAGCTTGCTCTACCTGCGGTCGGCTGTAGCCCATGTCCATGAGGCAACGCACGCGTTCCTCGTGTTCGGCATCCCCGGCTTCAGGAACCAAGGGTGCCAGGGGAGCCAGGGGGGGCAAAGTAGCCAGGGGCGCCTCCGCGGCCGGCAGGGGCACCTCGCTAGCGGCCGCCGAGGGTCGCTCCACCGGGGCCGCCGCCACCGTGGCAGCCGGTGCAACCACGGGGGCTGCTTCGACTACCGCCTCTCCCGTTTTGGGCTTCGTCACCATGACGACAATAAACTTCTTCTCATCTATATTGTAACTGTCAATAAAATTATCATCCGTGAGTATCTTCCCGGCATAGATAAGCCTCTGGTTGTCCGCGGGATAATCTTTACCTTTTTCTGATTCAATTTTTTGTTTTAACGTTTTGACTGTTTCAGTACCGTCGATTTCGATTTGAAAAGTTTGCTGTTGCAAATTTTTAAAAGTAATTAACATTTTGTCGTTCTATTTATTTACTCGACCGCTTGAAACTTAAAAACGGGTCCACTCGATTCTAAGCTATATATAACTGACGCGATGATTATTTATCTGATATTGTACTGACTCAACAAAACTGACCAGTAAACATAACCTCACTCGAAGTCTACGCGATATGGCCGACCTCTATCCGTCAAAATTCATTTGCATTCTTTGCGGCCATTACGCTGCAAATTCGATTTGGGTAAAATCTCTAGAGCATGCATAGTTTCATTAATAAAAAGCTTTGTTGCTATACTCACATTCATATATGGCACATGCAAGCCTCTTTTATCTATGCATACAACACTGGATTCTGGTAAGTAAGGTGGAATTGGGTGGAATGTGATAAGTTTGTGTTCAATCGTTCGGGTTGGAATTCACAGATAATAAAATAATATTTGGTTTAAAAGACGATCTCAACGCTACGTGTTACAAAACATTCAAATAACAGTGTCATGTAATAGTTTATTTGTATAACATGTTAGTGTAATTGTTTATTTAACTATATAAAGATTATTTATATTTTGTACATTTCTTTATGTTATTTAAATATAACATCCCTACCATTTTATTTAGAAAATAACACGAACCGCTATATAAAATAATGTAAAAGACAATGAAATTATATAAAAGGATAGTACTGTAAGGTTTTACACTTTTTAAAAAAATGCACGTTGTGAATTGAAATGTATATTTATTTTAAATCGTATCACCGTAAGATTAAAGTTTTTAATTTTAAAATATAATCAAATCCTTTAAACTCACGTAAAGTTATTCCCGCTGAATTTAATAATATACTGAATGTAATTCACATTTATGGCAACAACTAATTTTAATTACGAAAAATTTAAAGATAAGTGGTCATTACAAAATATATTTTAATTGTCAGTAACTTTTTTTGTTGAAAGAAAAAATGTTCTGAAATTTGTGACAGTACATAATATGAAAAATATTTTAAAAAATCATAACATGTGTCATAAACTATAACTTTACATTTTCATAATATATATACATACATTTGCACAATATACATACCCTTAAGTCATATATATGTGGGGAAATGGAAAATGGATAGAGCACAACCTTTTTTTGTCGTTTCTTGGTTTTTCAATTATAAATAAATGGCTTTATTAAGATTTGTGTAAGAATCGATAGAAGAAATTCTACAAATGTTTAGGGACGAGTGATTTAAATAATTCTTCTTGCGGCTGTAAATGAATGATAAGGTAAATTAAGTCGTATTAAATAATATTACTGTAATGTTTTTTTTCCATACACGAACAGGTTTTATTATTTCGCGGTAGGTACTTTAACCTGTTTAAAAAAATATAAGAAAATCTATAAAAAATATTTTTATTGTGATTTATGACCATTGACCATAGATGCGATAGGCGATATTTGTGACAGACGGCATCTTTTTTCCATGGATGGTTCCTATATATAAAATACAAAAATAAAAATATTTAGAAAACTGAAAAAGCTTTACGAAAAGCACAGTAGTTCGGGTTGCTTCCATAATTGTACCAAAATTACGCCTTCAGTGTATTATTGCTCTCCGAAATATTCGATTTATAATATTACCTTGTATGCGTTTACCGAACATTTTATAGAAAAATGGCAAAGTATTTCAAAAATTCAATGGAAGACTTTGGATCTGAAATATCCAAAGCATATTTAAATGAAAATCTGAGCGATGTTAGTACATTTTATTTTTATAAATATCGTTACATTTTGACGTGAATATTTTAGTAAGGAATATCCTGTGTTTTACAGCTCTCCGTCAATTTTAAGAAAAAAATTGAATTGTTTGTTAATACTAAAATAAAAGATCTTTTGAAAGAAACACAAGAAATATTCACCGACAGCAGCGTGTACACTGGATCTGCCGGTGTAGGCTTGTTGCTGTATTTGCGAGCCAAGTCCCAGGGATCAGACAATGCATTCCATGTAAGTATTTGTTCTTATTTTAAATATCCCACAACCCGGTTGTGGGATATTTAAAATAAAAGTCGAGTGTTATGTCGGGACTAGAATATTTTTTCATGTTTAAACGTTTTCCATAGTAATCTATTGGGTGATAGGTATGTTTTTCAGTCATTTATTTATATAAAGAACAAAGGTCAATCAATGATATATTGCCCATTTTGCTCGATTACCTTTGCCATCTTTCAGTGAGCTTCATAATTCCTCGTTCATAGGAGGACCTAATTGGACTGAATAAGGTGCTGATTTACGGCCTCATCAGAATTGAACGTTATACCACACAAAGAGTTTTGAAGAGCTCGAAACAAGTG
This sequence comes from Eubasilissa splendida, assembly GCA_031772225.1. NCBI lineage: Eukaryota > Metazoa > Arthropoda > Insecta > Trichoptera > Phryganeidae > Eubasilissa > Eubasilissa splendida. Next base: position 32,344,606 of record CM062850.1, on the reverse strand, counting down.
GAAGTCTGATGGCCAAGGTCAGGCGAATATGGTGGGTTTAGCAACAATTCATCCTTTACGATTAACAAACTCTGGACGTTTCTGGATTCGTTCAAACTGTCTAATTGCCGATAGTACACATTCAAATTGATTGTATCTCACCTTCTTGAGGTGGTTGTGAACCCTTGAATGATGGATGAACAATGTTTCTGCATCTTGTGGGTTTGACTCAATTAACGCCTTGATTTTGTCGTCATTAACCTCGGTGGGCCTCCTTGACCGAGGAGTGTCTTAGAGGTCAAAATCACCAGCACAAAATTTTGTGAACCATTCTTCCCTTTACGGAAGTAAAACAGTAAAATATGTTAAAAATGCACAGTTTGGTCTTCCATCTTACCCTTGTAAAACTCAACCAAATCGCTCAATTGTCTTTTTTAAATGAAGTTAGAACTGTCAAATGACAGCAATAACATAGATGAGAATGACTCTAGTATCTCTAAACGGAACTAGCGCCATCTGATGCCAAACTGCGTCATGTCTTTTCTGACAACCTAATAGTTAAAACTAGTATTAAATAAATGAAGTTATGGATATAATTTTATGAAATGATGAGTATTCATGTCTCACTGAATTGGTGGCACTGTAATTGAAAATAAATGTGGCATTTGCATTCCACAGCATGGTTTCTGAATTTCAGTGTGATTAAGGATGAAGACAAAAGACAAATTGTTAATGGTTATTTTATTAATGTGCCCTAAACCATATTACCGTAGGAAGCATTGCAGTATGTGGAAGGAAATGCAAAAAGAGGGAGACGTGAGAAGTCCCCCAGCTTCTTGTGCGGGTTGGCCGGGCCCCTGGCGCTAGGGGCCGTGTTGGCCCACCGCTTGGGACAGCCGCACGCAGTCCATATACAGAAGTATGTCATCTTATCAGTTTTATTTTGATTTTATAAAACAAATCCACTAAATTAACCAAAACAGTAAAATTAATTATGTGTTATATTAAAAATATAAAGATGACAGGATCTGTTTCAGCCAGCAGAAGTTTTAATATAAATCTAATCGAATCAATGTTTTGATTAAATGCACAACTGAATTATTTTTCTAATTTAGTATACCTCTTGATCTAAATTTGACTGTCTCTATGGTCTGCAGGCTGCAATTCATGCACCAATTAAACTCTATAAGCCTTTAAGCAAAATATGGTGCAAAATGCTATATGAAGTGCCTAATTACTGTGCACATCTGGACTTCCGGCAACATTTTCAGCTACAACAGAAATGTTTTCAGTTGATTTGGTTGGACAAGCAATGTTTCCTTACTTCACAACAGCAACACTGCTGGAAAGTTCCAATTTTTTGATCAAATCAACAGCTGAATGAGAAGGCGTTTCATATCAACCAAAACCACTTCAAACTTCACAAACTGTTTCCGTGAAATTTTCACTGTTTTTGTAGTGAATTTTCACAATTTCAATGCGCTACTCAATCGTATTGACTCATTTTTGTTAATGGTATAGTTTTTATTTGACCTTGCAGAAACTGTAGTTAGTTGTAGGGATTAGTCATATTATTTCAATCATTTTGCTATCTGTGGACGATAGTTCCCAGTTTTTGATAGACCCTGAGAGCCATGACCCTTAAGGGGCGACTTTCATTTTTCCAGTTTGAATTTCGAGATATTTTTGCATTTTGCATACCCTTTCAAGATGAGACTAATAGTTAATTCTTTTACAATATCAAGTAAACATAAAAGTGCATTATTTATTACTTAAATATTGCTAGAGTGAAAGGCATTAATAGAAAAGGACAAGTATACAATTGTTGGTTTTCTTAAATTCCTAGGTATTAAAGCTATCAGAAAATAACCATTTCTTCAACATTCATAATACATATGTGTTGCCATTTGAAATTATCAAGCGAAAATTAAATAATTAAAGTTCTCACCTAAGAACTGTTATGTTTATGATAAAAACCATTGTTTGTGTCGATAAACATATGATTATAAAATATTACAATTTTGCCCCGATTTATAAGGTAAAAATTGATGTAAATTCATACTGATAAATAATATTGATAACTTTTGAAGCAGCTGTATTTGTGAAGAGAAAACTATTTTTGCTAAATTATATAATAATCATACTCCGGTTGTAATAAAAAAACTGTTTTTTTTTTTTAAATATTTATTTATTGTTTTAATAAATTACATATATATTTAATATTAAAATATAAATGAAAATATGACAAAAGTATTATTATTCACTGTTAAATAAATAGTTGTTCATCGAGCATATTTTCGCTCTTCAGAATTTCGTTGTTTTTTTCTTTACACATATTCAAAACAAAATTTGATCTACACATATTACACTTTAAACTGAATTTAGAAATAAAACTTTATGTTCTTTCACATATTCAATATTCGTTCCTGTATAACATATGACATCTGCGCTCTGATAGTTTTTGAATTATGATTTTAAATAAAGATTATGAATGTTGAAGAAATTGCTATTTTCTAGGAATTTAAGAAAACCAACAATTGTATACTTGTCCTTTTCTATTGATACCTTTCATTCTAGCAATATTTACATAAAAAATAATGCACTTTTATTGTTTACTTATTGTAAAAGAATTAACTATTAATCTCATCTTGAAAGGCTATGCAAAATGCAAAAATATCTCGAAATTCAAACTGGAAAAATGAAAATTGCTCCTTAAAGCTATTTTAAATACCCTATGTGGTGCCTTCCATTTTAAATACGGTTGGCAGTTAAAAGGTTAACAGATGTCATTTATGACGTTTCTAACCCTGAAAGATAAAATTATATTGATATTTAAAATAACGTTGAGTTTGGATCACGTTTTTTATTAAGGGGGTACTTTCATTATTTTCAATTTGAAATTCAAAAAATTCTATGTGAATTACATACTCTTTCAAGACGAGGCTGATAATTAAACTACTTATAATATCACCTAAATACCAAAGGACATTATTTGTTACATAAATTTTGCTAGAGAGGAAGGTTTTGATAGGAAGATATGACAATAAAATGGTTGATTTTCTCGTGTTCGAGGCAAGCTGTTAAAAAGAACTTGTATCTAGAGTTTTATCCACGTTTTTTCATATTGAAATTGTGGAATGAAATAATATATGTGCTGTTTTTGAATTAATCAATGGAAAATTTAATAATTTATTGAAGTACCTAGTTCATATCTATAAATATGTTTTGAGAACAGTTAAAGTACCAACATATACCATCAACAATGTTCCGCATTCAAAATTATTGTGATATTTTCAATTCATTGTTTTGTTTATAAAGATTGATTTAAATATACCGCGTTGCCGTTTGTGATTTGTTTGTTTCATAATTACGTAGTATTTTTCTGTGTTTAAAAGACAACAATGTTAAATATATTCGGAATATTTAATTGTGGCTTACATACATAATAACGTACATAAAATGTTTAATTTGTTTAAGGAAAACGTTTTTCCTAAAATCAGTTTAAAACCATTTAATATATGAAATTTGCAACTTGCATTGTGAGTAAGTTCAATATTAATTCATATTGTGGCTAAAATATGCGTGAAAATATGTCGTAATTGCATATTTTAATGAAATATTCTGAGAGTGGATTTGACGTCCATCACGGCCGCTCGGCAGAATGAAGCAAAAAAAATACACGTGCAAATTTAACAGTTTATGACTATTCATTTTTAACATTTTGATTATTTGTACCTTCAGATTTGTCTCCGTAATCATGGTTTCAAGATTATAAGAAAATATATTTCATATATGCAAGAATTTTCCATGGAAAATGATTTTAATGGTTGCGGTCTTTCTTATAAATACCTATATTGTCTTAATTATGGCAAATAATATTAACTGTATTAGTTTTACATTAGTGTAAAGGTCCGATCTAAGTAATATTTAAAAAAAAGTATGATCTAGTGAATAACTTCTAATATAAATTAATAATAAATACACATATTTTCGTAAAAAAAAAAACAAAAGATGGATTAGTTTTCCAAAGGCCCCTTAAGGAGGATATCAATTTATATATTGTAACTAATAAATAGATCATTTTTATTTTATGTACATTTGATACACATTGTAAGCGGCAGTATTTTTGAATTTTTTATTTATTGTATTGTCTATTTTTGTTGAATTGAACATAAAAAAGACTGCCATTTAAAAATGTGTCAAATGCACATGAAATACTAGAACAAAAAATACCTACATATTTGTTAGTTACAATACTTTACATTGGAGGGGTCTAAATATTATTTAATAATTGTTGTATTTTAATCAGGCACCTTTTAATGGACGAGGGTTTTTAAAATGCAATTTTTTAAATTTATTATTATTTAAATGCAATAATTGTATGGGTCAACATTGAATTGCTACGCAACAAAATAACAGTTCTGAAAGTCCATGTGAGTTATTATTTTATTGTATCATAAATAAATATTAAAAGGGTATTCTGGGTTTAGGATCCATATTTTCAAATTTCATAGGTAGGAACAATATAAGTAGCTTGTTCTTCTGATAGTTAAGATGCTGGCTAGTCAGGGATTTGAATTTAATTTGATTTGATTTGAGGGACCTTAATAGCACAAGGGTTTAGTTTAGTTTGAAAATAGTAAGAATATTGATGTGACATGTATTCTGTGTACGCATCTCTATTTAAAAAAATATATATATGTAAATATTATACGAAAAATATTTTAAACATAAAAAAATACAAAACTTTTTTGGGACCGCTATTGCTATTCCACTATGTGTGCGCAGGCTAGAGGGGCTGTTGCGGGTGGCAGGGGACTCCTCAACGCCAGACGAGCTATTATATGGCCGCTCAGGGCTCCTCTTTGCGCTGCTCTTTGTCAACCAAGAAATAGGGCAAAACGTCATCTCATCTGATGTTATATCAAAGGTAGAATTTTTTCTATTTTCATTATCTTTCATAAAAAAACTAACTTACCATCACACCATTTTACTGTGGGGATAGGTAGAGAGGATAGAACGTCATATTATTCGGTTGTTGAAACTTTAAATGAGATCATTCTTTAATATCTGGTTTATATGATCACATCAGGTCATTAGCGGACACCTTCTGTTCCTGCTATCTTCAATACTCGCCTCATTTATTTTCTTAACTATCCTCTCCTTTCTTATATATTTGGCATGAACAGACCGTCTCATCGAATCTTTCTTAAGGTGTGCTTTCATTTTTCCAGTTTGAAATTTGAGAAATTCTACACGAATTACATATCGTCATGGTAAATGCAAAAGGCTGTATATCAAAAATACCAAACTTTTCAGAAGAGACAAAAAACATGTGAACCTAGTGTGATGTAATAGGCAACTTATGTCAAAATGGTGATAATACCATAAACAATGAGCAAATTCAATTAAGATAATAAATTTTCAAAAGAATCGGTGAGATGGGGTAGTTTTATGTCTCTCTTAAAAAGTTTGGTATTTTTGATATAGAGCCTATTGCATTTACCATGATTATATGCTTGGCTACTAGTTAAATTCTTATAAGTATCAGATAAATAATTTATGACGTTATTTGTTACGTAAATCATGCGAAAAAGGTTTGAATAGTAAGAGAAGAAATATAATTGTTGAATTTCTTGCATTCGAGACAAGTGTCCAAAATAACTCGTATCTGGAGTCTTTTCCATGTTTTTTCATATTGATATATGGAATGAAATAAAAATGTGTGTTGTTATTTGAATTAATCCATCGAAAATTAAATAATTTATTGGAGTACTTAATATGTTTATTTAGTTTTGTTTATTATTACTGTTTTGTGAGTTATTAATTTCATTTCTGCATAGTATTTATGAGACAACAGCTAGTGTTTAAAAGACAACAGTGTTATATAAACAATACATTTAATTGCGACTTACATAAAAATAACGCACATAAAATGTTTACTTTGTTCAAGAAAATGTTGTTTTCCCTTAAAATCAATAAAAAAAACATCTAATTTATGAATTTTGCTACTAATGTTGTTCATAATGAGTTCAATATAAATTCATGTTGTGGATAAAATATGCGTGAAAATATATTTTTTTTAACGGATTCGACATCCGTCATGGCCGGATATACCGGGATATTGAACTTCGATGGATTTTTAAAATTATTGCCTTTTATAAGACTGAAAATATTGTGTTTTTAATATAATACTTAATTTTAAATAATAGTTGAAGCCTCAAAGCATGTGAGTAAATAGAATATATATTGTTTAAAAACATATGTAGTCACTAAAATAAAGTATTTTAAAAACGTCAAAAATTCATTATGTCCTGCAAATTAAATGGTTATAACCCTATTAATTTTTAACATTTTGTTAATTTATCTCAATCGAGATTTGTTTCCATAATCTTGGCTATATATTTCATTTATGCAAGAATTTTCCATATTAAGACAATTTTATGGCACACAGAAAAATGTATCTAATGGTCACGGTCTTTCATATAATGGTTGTATTTTCTTAATTATGGCAAATAAAATTCAGTTTATTCAATTGAAATGAGTGTAATGGTCCTATCTAAGTAATAGTTTTTAAAAAATTCAAATCTAGTGTATAACTTCTAATATAAATTAATAATAAAAACATACATTTTCATAAGAAACGCGAAAATTTTAATTATTATTGAAAGTTACGCCTTAATTCTGTCGAATACACTGCAAACAATTCTATTAATTTATTAATTTTTCACTATCGTGTCTAGATTTTGAACACATCTTAGAGTATCTTATGAGAAGCCATGAGGTAACTGAGTTATATGTTCACTAGGTGGTGGAGGAAATATTAGAGTCAGGGCGGGCACAGGCGGCACGGGAGCCTGTCAGCCAGGAAGTGCCACTGATGTACCGCTGGCACGGAGATCCGTACCTGGGCGGAGCGCACGGTATAGCCGGTATTCTCTATCTGCTGATGCAAGCCGGAGCCGCAGGGGTACCGGAGTTACGCCCCACGATGGACTGGCTACTGCATCAGCGCTACTCCGGAGGGAATCTGCCTTCCTCGCTGGGGAGCCGCTCCGATCGCCTCGTGCAATGGTGCCATGGAGCTCCCGGCTTGGTGCAGCCCGCAGCACTTGCCCATAAAGTATGCTCTCTTTCCATTGCTCTATTATGGATGATGAGCAAGACTTAAGTAGACATTTCATCACACGTATCGCCCATTCTTGATGTACCCAAATTATTGCAAGTGCTATTATTTTCTGAAAAATTATAGAATTGGATATTGTAAAAAATCTAGCTCCAATGATTTTGTTAAGTTGACATTTTTATTACTAATGGTACTTTAAGTGCTTAATTTATTATTAGAAGCAATACCAATTCCCAAATTACATTATGGGCAAAATTTGATTTAGATTTTTCATATTCTCTCGATGTAAATGTCAATTCAAATATGTCTAAAGGAAGAAGTAATTTTTTTTTAATATTCTATTTTGGAGTATATACATATATGTATTCACATTATTCAGTTCTAAAAATATTACAATCTATTCAGATTTAAAAAATAATAAATATAAGTTTATTTTTAAATATAAACAAGTCGAGAACCGGTTTTCAAAAGTTGTTGTGTAGTTTTACTTTTCAATTAAAACGTGCATATTTTAAACTTCTTTGTTGTAAAATTATTATATTTATTATTTTATAAATTATGCGTATTGTTTATCATGGATATCCATAAAACCAATGCCTAAAAATCAGCGTCAAGTATGTTAAAGACTTAATGTCACATTGGAAATTCACATAAAAATGATATTAATATACAGAGATTTTATTATTTCTACATCCATTTATTGACATTATCTCATTTTTTTGCAGAATTTTATTTATGATATTTTAATTGATTTTTGTTTAAAACTAGTCGATGATTAATTGTCTTAATACATTTTTTACTTCACTTTAAAACTAGAAATGTCACAACTACAAAAGTTGTCGTTGTAATACATATTTATATTTTCACATTGTACTTTAATGCCTTTGAAGGACTATCTATTACGGTCATTAGCGACCTGTTAACAATACATTTGTTTTAATTAAATAAATAAAATTACACATTTATATTTCTAGCAGTGCTGCAACATATTACAATTATAAATAGTGAACTGCTGACTGTTGATAAATAATATTTTCTTATTTGTGTAGATATACGGGGACGAGCGATACTTACAGGCCGCCTTGCAGTGCGGAGAAGTTGTCTGGGAGCGTGGACTGTGCACCAAGGGTTACAGCATCTGCCACGGCGTCTCCGGCAATGCCTATACCTTCCTACAACTCTACCAGACTACACAGGTAACCGTGGTTATATAATTGACTGTCTTTGGAGGTTTGGCAGTATGACCGACTTCTGCTGGAGATGATTATATGACTGAAGGATACTTATTGTTGCAGAATCCCCTGTGGCTGTACAGAGCGGCCAGATTAGCCGAGTGGTGCATGGAAGAGCGGGATGGGACAGAGTTACACACGCCGGACCGGCCGGCCTCTCTGTTTGAAGGTTTAGCTGGCCGCCTCTACTTTCTCACTGACATGCTGCGGCCCATGGAAGCCAAGTTCCCCGCCTACACGGTGTAAACTTGTTACCTACAGGAGTTAATCATTGTCTGTCCAAGAGACTTAATAAAAATGTTAAATGGAACTGATTGCATTTTATTATGATTATCCAGATACCTGACCAATATATATGACGAAATATTTGGACACCAGTCATGAACGATTCGGTGAGAGGTTTCCATTTTTGCAAACCCATAAGGGGAGCAATCTAAATTTACTAGCGGTGGGTCCACACTGTACAGAGTACTTCAATGAACTAGTTCTTTATACTTAAGCTTCGTAGTTTTCACCTTTTAAATCGTGCTGACGCTTCAATATTTCAATGCTTTACACCATATTCACACACACTAGCAAATAACTCAGTTGCTTGCAACGAAGCTCTCACTCGGCAACGCACACAATTAACTGCAAACTGTGTATGTATAAAGACAAAAGAGTTTGCCGCTCGCTTCATGTAGTTCATTGAATTGTGTACTTCGTTTCGCACTTCAGACACTTCATTGAAGTATAGTTCAATAACGGTTTAAATAATGACTTAACCACACTTCATTGAACTGTATGATGTGTGAAGGAATTTTGACCTGCATCAGGAGTTGAAATGAAGTTTTGTCCTTCGCTAAAATTTACAATTTAATACAATGCAGAGTTTTTATTTCACATTCAGAAGAAAAATTTTCCTTCTTAATTTTGGTTTAGCTTCAACACCTTTGCGATAATTATTTTGACAAGAAATTTAAACACATTGAACTATGTTAAACAAAACACAGCCATATCAATATCACTCTCCTTCGCAACTGTTGTCGTGGTCATCTTCTGCTGAGATCAGTTTGATAATGGGTGAGGATTGGGAGCAGAATAATATTTAAACAAATTTAAATAAAATCTATATAGGTAGCCTACACACGGTTCGCAAGGTCCAATTAAAATCCAACTTCTAAAAGGTTAGTTTATTATGGGTACACAGAATGCAATATCTGCTCTTACAGAATACGTATATTTTGTCTAATCTGGACGATTTAAATAAAATACTTGTTGTATTTTTGGATTTAGCATTAGCTTTTGACACTATTTCGCATGCTGTTTTATTCTAAAAGTGGAAAAATATTGGTATTAATGGAATAACACTCTGATGATTTTAAAGCTATATGGAAAACATACACTACAAAACTGTGTAATACAGTTACTGATCCAGGATACAATAAATTTGGTGAACTACAAGGCGGCACTTTAGATCTGATACTTTTTAAAATTTATATAAATAATTTATCTAGCACTGTAGATAATAATTTAAAATCATTAGCTTTGCAGATGATACGGTTATTCTCTATAAAGACACCACATGGGAAAAAGTCTATGGAAAAGCTGAAAAGAATCTGAGAACAATTATATTATGGCTGAACAGTAATTTACTCACTCTAAATGGTCAACCATATCTTTACCCTAACATACCCCAGCACACATGTGATACGAGTAACATATGTGATGGCAAATGTGAGACTTTGAAACACACTAAAACAATTCAGTATCTAAGGATTATTATTGATGATAAACTCAGATAGGAAGCTCATATCGACATGTTAATTAGTAAACTTGAGAAACTATTTCAATATTATAAGGAACCTGCTGAATATTTTGCACTCTGTCAGAGTACCATAGAATATTGTATAGTGAGATGGGGTGTAGCCGCCATCACAATACTCGACCCACTGATTAAAATGTAAAAAGCTATAATTAGAATAATTCTCATTAAATCTTTTTAGCATGAATCAGAGCCGCTATTCCAAAAGCTCAACTGTCCCATTAATGAAAATCTCATTTGCTCAAAGACATGCATATTTTATAGGACTGCGGATATACTTCAAAGAACAGACCTCGATATAATAAATGTGGAATAACTTGTATAAAAATACAAACGGTTTTGTCTTACATAAATTAAAACTTGCAAACTCACACCTAGACGGTACTTGCCCCGGATAAACCGAAACTTCTCCGAATAAACATAAAATATCCGAGTACAATCAATATTGTACTAGCCAAGAACGCCCCAACACTGTCGCCACCGACCGCGCTAAAGAACATAAAAAACAGCATCAAATTCACTAAAAACCTCGAAAGAAATTACGCCGTCGTAACAGTATAACTATTATGGTGCATTTAAAATAAAATACTTCAGATTCTATATTTAAATACTAAACACACTGGAGTGAATTCATAATTTTAAAAGATTAGGGTAAGATGGGGGAATGGCGGTCAGTGGGTAATGCCCGTCACAATCAAATACCTATCTTCTCGGATCATTTCAACAAAGATTCGAGTGCTACCATCTAGTTTTCTTCCGAGTAAACTTATTTACGAGGCGCCGCTTGTGTGCATGATAGCCGTTTATGCATCGGATCGTGTTTGTTGTAAAATTTGGAATTTCCAGCCAAAGGTAAACTTTATACGCATGGAAATGTATTAATATTACCAATTATTGCAAATGTATATTTAAAGTGCCAGTTTGATTTTTGAAAGATTATTTATGTTTTTAATGACGACCAAAGAAAAGTTTTAGTAGTTTTGGGATTACGGCAGTCATTCGAAGCGGGTAATAACAGTCACCGACCGGCATTACCCTATATGAAAATATAGGACAATTTTTACCTTTAGTTTAGAACATTAATTTGTTTAAATAGTGGATCATGATTGTCTTTATTTTTTTACAAAGATGCTGCGGAATAGATCTAGAACAACAACAAAGGCAAAATAGAGTAAAGAGAATTTGGAGAACGCCATGTACGTGATGGAGATTCTATACGGAAAGTTTCCAAGAACTTCAGCATACCCTTCAGTACTTTATAAGAACGGATCAAGAAGAATATTCCTATCACCGGACCTTCACTAGGTAAATATCCTACATAAAGTAAACTAAATGAGCTATACGAAAGTTCGGTTTCTTTTGCCCCAAGTCCTAAAAGGTAAATAATTATTTCGATTCCCGCTTAAATGACCGCCATTCCCCCATTCTCCCCTATAAAAAATGTATTTTGACCTTCTGACACATACACAAATAAAGTTTAGTTTAGTTTCTCCAAAACACACAACACGTAATTTAAATATCGATCAAATTGAAATAATTACATCTACTTTGTAACACAAATTGCCCATCTAAGTACATAATTTATCTATGACCTATGTGGCAGGTTCAGAACATAGATAAGTGGTTCAGAACGGTTCGGAAGATGTCTCGAGCGGCCGCCTTTTTTTTAATTTTTGCGTGGAGCGCGCAGGCCCTGATTCCAACTATACATAGTGAGATGCCCAAGTATTTCAATAATTCTATGGAAAACTTTGGATCTGAAATATCCAAAGCATATTTAAATGCAAATTTGAGCGATGTAAGTACATTTTGTTTTTGTAAATATCGTTACATTTTAACGTGAATATTTTAGTAAGGATAATATCTTATGTTTTACAGCTCTCTATCAATTTTAAGAAAAAAATTGAATTGTTTATAAATACTAAAATAAAAGATCTTTTGAAAGAAACACAAGAAATATTCATCGACAGTAGCGTGTACACTGGATCTGCCGGCGTGGGCTTGTTGCTGTATTTGAGAGCCAAGACCATGTCCCAGGAATCAGACAGCGCGTTCCATGTATGTATTCGTTCTTATTTTAAACATATTTAATATAAAAATCAGTGTTATGCCGGGACTAGAATATTTCTTCATGTTAAACATTTCCCGCGGTAATCTAGTTAAACAATAGCATTTAAATTTTTTTTAATATAATGAATTTTTTGATATGATTTTATGAAAACATGAGTATTCGTGTGTTTACTCAGTTGGCGGCACTGTAATTGAATATAAGAATACCATCTGTATTACACAGCACGGTTTCTGAATTATAGTGTAGTTAATTATGAACACATGGGCGTAACTACATTAATGCGGTGCATCGGGGCTCACATTAGGCAGGGACCCTAAAGGTCCACACCATACAAAACTTTTTTCCATTGACATGGCCTTTTCTATATGGACTAATAATTTTTAAAATCTACTGCAACAAGAAATCGAATAATAAAATGTAGAAAATCATTTCTCACATGTATTATGAAAACATTATCGATGAATACGTCTAATTCCAAACCCCCTAAAACGGATTTCAGACTATTTGGGTTAAATATGCAGTTTTTTACATTCTTTTGTCAGCTACATGCAGAACACATTGTTTCCCGCAAAAGCCACTGAAATCCATTGATATTGCATGTTCAAAATCAAGGTTAGTTCCAAAATACCCCAAAACAGACAAGAGTATAAGTTACTATTCCCCCTAAAGTGAAATCAAACAATCACAACCCTTATTGATCATCGTGTGATCTAAAAACCAGTATGGCTGCCAAAACGATATATACAGAAAAAAAAATTACATTACAGAATTGTCTATGCGTTTTTATCTATAACTCAAAAGCACATAAGTAGTTTTAGGGGGTTTTGGAATTAGGTGCACTTGAAAAAAAAATTAAAATAAGGTAAAATTATTTAGGCAATCAGTAAATGAACACGACACAACTGTACATACAATAAATAATAAATCGTCATTATTCTAGGGGACCAAGTTATATTAGACCTTTTTTACTATTTTGCATTTGAGCCCAATTTTTATAGTTACGCAATTGAATGTTGTTAATAGGTATTTTATTTATTTGTCCTAAATCATATGACCGTAGGAAGCTTTGCAGTATGTGGAAGGAAATGCGACAAGTGGGAGATGCGACAAGTCCCCCAGCTTCTTGTGCGGGTTGGCCGGGCCCCTGGCGCTAGGGGCCGTGTTGGCCCACCGCTTGGGACAGCCGCACGCAGCCCACATACAAAAGTACGTCTTCCGTCAGTTTACTTTTGATTTTATAAAACAAGTCTACTAAATAAACCACAAATATAAAGATGGCGGGACCTTTAAAAATACAGCGCGTTCCGGTGCTGTAACACAGTGTAGCGATTTTAAAGTCGGATGCATGAAAATCTTATATTTATTAATCATTAAAATAATAATTGATATACGTATAACAATTATTGTGCAAAAGTGCTAAAAATGAAAAAAAACATTGATCACTATGAACGACAGCATAAAGACGCATAAGACACGTCTTACTCGACCAGCGCACCCTCTGCCACTAATGTGACGATCGGCACCCCGCGCCTTTCGCACCTCTCCGCACGTACACATACACGTATTCACGTCAGGTTCTTCTAGAAAACATTTTTTATTGTTGCGTATGGTAAATACTTATATATTGTATTTATTTTATTCAATACATATATTACGGAGGAATACCAAAAATATGAACAACTCTGTTTTTAGAATATTTACAAAGATATTCAGTCAACTCAGCTTACATGATCGGAGAGAAAAGGTTAACTCACCCACAACCATCGAGTCTTGACAATTCTTATACACTATAGGTATTATTTAACAGTTTAAATGTTCACATTATAATACATATTTCTAATATATTAATCCAATTTAAAAAAATTAACTCGAAATAACAAAACACCACTATATACATTTTATTTTTTTAAGGGCGTGCTTTCATTTTTCCAGTTTGACGTTTGAGAAATTCTACACGAATTACGTATGCTTTCGAGATGACACTAAATCAGAGAAATAATTAATGACGTTATTTGTTACGTAAATCATGCGAGAGAGGAAGGTGTGAATAGAAAGAGACGACAGTAAAATTGTTGATTGTCTCGCTTTGGATACAAGTGTCAAAAATAACTCGTATCTGGAGTCTTTTCCACATTGATATATGTAATGAAATGAGAATGAGTTTATCCATCAAAAATGAAATAATTTATTTAGAAAATGATGATGTTCTCTTCATGCAAATTGAATTAGAGTTTGAAGAACAATAACTCCTGTTTTGTATCACAAATTAATCAATGAACAAATACAGTGGAACCCTGATTTTATATGCCCGGAATTCACGTTTTCCCTCAATTTGCGTGTTATATCTGTTTGGGGGTTAGGACGGTGGTTAAATGAAATAAATGTGATTGATGTGTGTTGAGGTTTATTATGACAATGACAATGAAAACAAGGAAGACATAGAATGAATAGAGTGAATGGATGATGTAGAAGGTGCATGTCTTATGAAATGAAATGAATTGGCGGTCTTGCTCGACGAGCGTGAGCCGACAAGACCGCAGTTGTGAAACGATCAAACTGGAGAGACTGCCTGGCGGTGAATGCTTGAGCCCGACTTGTAGCAGCAGCCGGCAGCGCTGTCGCTAGCGTCGATGCCGACTGAGATGGCGGTAGATATGAATTATGATCGCTACATAACTAAAAATTATATCAGTAACTTGTTGGTCTGCTAGTTAAGACGTTGGCCTAATGATCTAATGGTCGGGGGTTTAAACCTCAATCTAGGAGACTAGCAAGTTGGTTATACATATTTTCATAGTACAAGCATTTAGCTTAGTTTGAAAATAATAAGAAAATTGAAGTGTAGGCTTACCATGCGTTCCGATTTGACCGGGATTATCTCGGTTTCACACATTGGTCCCGGCGTTCCGGCTGGTGTGGCATATTGTCCCGGCTATTGTGGGTGCGGTGGGGTGTGGTGCGCGAGCGGCGTAGCCAACCCAAAAAAATATTAATATTAAACGAAAAATATTTTAAACAAAATAATCTTTTTTTGAACCACTATTGCTCTTCCAACATGTGTGCACAGGCTAGAGGGGCTGTTGCGGATGACAGGGGACTTCTCAACGCCAGATGAGCTATTATATGGCCGCTCGGGACTCCTCTTCGCGTTGCTCTTCGTCAACCAAGAAATAGGGCAAAATGTCATCTCATCTGATGTTATATCCAAGGTAGAATTTTTTTCTATTTTCATTATCTTTCATAGAGTAACTAATTTACCATCATACCATTTTACAGAAAGGATAGATGTTGAAACTTTAAATGAGATCATTCTTTAATATCTGGTTTATATGATCACATCAGGTCATTAGCGGACAACCTCTGTTTCTGTTATATTCAACACTTTCTTTACTATCCTCTCCTCACTTATGTATGTTCGGCATGACCAAATCGTCCCAATGACTCTTACTTATTTCTGTCGAGTACACTGCAAACAGTTCAACATTTGCTCCTAATTCATTTTTTACTTCATCGTATGTAGATTTTTAACACATCTTAGTGTAAACCTATAAGAAGCCATGAGGTAATTGTGTTATGTGTTTACTAGGTGGTGGAAGAAATATTAGAATCAGGGCGGGCACAGGCGGCCCAGGAGCCTGTTAGCCAGAAAGTGCCGCTGATGTACCGCTGGCACGGAAATCCATATCTAGGTGCAGCGCACGGCACAGCTGGTATTCTCTACCTGCTTTTGCAGGCCGGAGCCACAGAGGTGCAGGAGTTACGCCCCACGATGGACTGGCTACTGCATCAGCGCTACTCCGGGGGCAACCTGCCTTCCTCGCTGGAGAGTCTCTCTGATCGCCTCGTGCAATGGTGCCACGGGGCTCCCGGCTTGGTGCAGCCCGCAGCTCTCGCCCACAAAGTATGCCCTCTTTTCACAACTCTATTATCGATGATGAGCAAGACTTCTTTACACAGACATTTTATTACACTATCGTTATCGGTCAACCTTGATATTTAAATTTTCTAAAAAATTATAGAAATTGATGTTAAATTATAAAAGCAGGAGACCCACCCTTTTTAGAGTTGTGAAACTCTCGTGTCGATTCCACTCGCAAATATAATTAAGAAAAAAAAGATTTGATTGATTTTTAAATACCTCAGTGCTATCTTGGACATGGCGGGATCCTCCTTAAATCATGTTAAGACAGTTCCGGAAAGAGCCAAGGACCTATTTGCACAACTGAGGCACCTGAGCACGACCAAGTGAGGAAGCCTGATTTACAGGGCTACATATCTAGCCTAGGTAACTTAAGCGACCGAGGTTTGGGCACACAGACTCCGTGTCTGTAATATAGCAGTGGTACTAAATAGTGGTCGGTGGATACCTCTACTTGCGCTGACAGGTGAATACCGAACTGTGTCTAGCATGACTCTTTCAGTAATGGCAGGTGTTCTTCCTGCCTGTTTGGAAATCTTAGAGACATACGCCCATCGCTCAATGAAAAGGGGAAAGGATGTGAATCACCACAACATTACCTTTAGACCCACAGACAGCCGATATTGGGACCTGGTTAATAGAATGAGAGAAGTCACACTTGATAGCAGAAAAGAAAGATGGGACACGGCCACGCTAGGGAGATGGACCCATTTTTTCCTCCCTTTCGTGGCAGTAAAACTGAAAGGTACATGGGGTCCTCCGGTGTTGAACCACTATGAGACTCGGATGATATCGGGCCACGGTCGGTTCTTAAGTAAATTGCATGACTTGGGGTCTTGCGCTTGTGGGCGAGTCAAACAGACATCGGAGCATATCCTATGGGAATGTTACATAGAGGAACCTCGGACTTTTCTGCGATCTCATTAAAGAATATGTATCTCGTCGGGGAATGTTAGGCAGATCAAGCCAGGGTATAACTAACTGAATCTATTTTATAACCGCCGAACACTTCTCAAAAATCTTTTAAAATAACATCTAATCTGGCATCTGGCGAAACTAAAACTGTTTCTTTTCTTTCATATATTGTGACTAGCTGTTTCAAGCGCTTCTCAAACTTTTATTGTGCCTTCTCCTTTCCATCTGGGAGTGACATTGTAAATGTAAATGAACGCTGGTGTATTATATTTTTATTTTATATTAATACATACTTTGTTAAGCTTTCCTTATTTTGTTAAACACACTAGGACTTATAAAACCTTTTCTTTATAATGTGCACCGCAGTTGACACATGCATATCATTACACTTGGATTTCTGTTAACTTTCCTTGTATAGTGTAGTATGTAAATAGATCATTGTAATTATAGTATATATTAAATTATATATAAATAACTAATAAAGGGCGCACAAAGGGATAAATGTAGAACATCGAAAAAAAAAAATAATGTAAAAAATTCAGCCTCAATGATTTGGTTGAGTTGACATATTTCTTACTAATTTTAACTCATTTTATTATTAGAACAAATCCACATTATTTGTAAAACTTGATTTAGGTTTTTAATGTAAATGTCAATTCAAATATGTATGTCTAAAGGGATAATTTATAAATATTTTACATTCTATACTCGTATTAAATAAATAAAATTACACATTCGTATTTCTAGCAGTTCTGCAACTTATTACAATTATAAGAAGTGAACTGCTGACTGTTGATAAATAATATTTTCTTATTTGCGCAGATATATGGGGACGAGCGGTACTTACAAGCCGCCTTGCAGTGCGGAGAAGTTGTCTGGGAGCGCGGACTGTGCACCAAGGGTTACAGCATCTGCCACGGTGTTTCCGGCAATGCCTATACCTTCCTACAACTCTACCAGACTACACAGGTAACCATGGTTATATAATTGACTGCCTTTGAAGGCTTGGCGGTATGACCGACTTCTGCTGATGATTATATGACTGAAGGATACTTCTTGACTATCGACTGATTGTTGCAGAATCCCCTGTGGCTGTACAGAGCGGCCAGACTAGCCGAGTGGTGCATGGAAGAGCGGGACGGGACAGAGTTGCACACGCCGGACCGGCCGGCCTCCTTGTTTGAAGGTTTAGCTGGCCGGCTCTACTTCCTCACCGACATGCTGCAGCCCATGGAAGCCAAGTTCCCCGCCTATACGGTGTAAACCTTACCCGTTGTCTGCCTAAGAGGCTTAATAAAAGTGTTAAATTGAACTGATGCATTTTATGATTACTCAGGCATACAACAAAAAATTTGAATACTACTCCTAATTTTACCCAGCTCCCCCCAAATTTCATACTTGAGTAATTTCAAAAAAATACACTAAGAGTCTATTTTGATGATAAATGTAATGTAGTATGTTCTTACTTGCCAAAGTAATGCAGATTTGGAAACTTCAAACTTGCGTCATTATTTATCTAATGTCCATATATTATAAGGATTTATTCCGATAAAATAAGGTAGATGACTCTTTTAAATAATGTAACGATTAAATGTATTAATATCAAAAAGGTAACATATAGGTTCAAAACTTGTCACTAAAAATATTGTCGCTGTAGCATAGTTGGATAATGCACCTTCCCCGGTTAGGAAAGAGATCCAGGTTCGAATCCCGGTGGCGCAACAACAATATTTTTCTATAAAATTGATTTTATGTGTATCTTTCTAATTAATATATTTAATTCATATTTAAAATATCATAGACCGTCTGTTCTGAATAATTACAACTTCACAATAAGAATGTGTTCTCCTAATAATAAAGTTGTATCAATGTGTCCAAAATTTAATAAAAATGAATTGATAATTCTGGCGTCTGCTATCAGTTTACTCAAAGCTATTTGAGATTCTGTAAAAATAAGGTAGATGGCTCTTTCAAATAATGGAACGATTAAATGTATTAATATCAAAAAGGTAACATATAGGTTCGAAAATTGTCGCTAAAAATATTGTCGCTGTGTATTGGATAATGCACCTTCCTCAGTTAGGAAAGAGATCCAGGTTTGAATCCCGATGGCGCAACAACAATATTTTTCGATAAAATTGATTTTATATGTATATCTTTCTAATTAATATATTTAATTCATATTTAAAATATCACAGAGCTATGTTCTGAATAATTACAACTTCACAATAAGAATGTGTCCTCCTAATAAATATTTTTGTAGATTTTCATTATTAGTATCATATGTTAAATAGTTATTATGTTTGTTATAATATGTTTACACTGTCAAAATCCCTCAATAAAATATAAATTTGATTACATATCTAAATTTTGATGATATTAGAATAACACATTAAAAAATTGTCAAATTTTAAATTGAATACAGTACCTTATTAAAATATAGGAAAGGAAAAATAGTCGAAAAAGTTTATTTCATAAAATCTCTTTAATTTCAATTTTCACAATTACAGCGAATGTATGAAAACATTTCATAACTGGGTTTTATCAATGATAAAATCAAATAGACGTCACTGTTGGCTAATTTGGCAATCCAATTGCGTTTGTTTATTTAAAAATTCCATCACCACTGACAATATTGTGATGTATTTTTAAGATTGGCACTTTTATTTAATTGCTTTTATCAAATAGCACTAAAATTGTACATTATTATAATATGAAGATCTTTTCAAGTCGACATGATCTTTGCCAGTATTGAAATAAACATTCCGTATTATGACAAATAATGTTTTAATTTCAACGCTTCGGATGAGAATCGGGAAATAAAGATTCACTTGAAAGTTTACAATCTCGAATATCCATCTATTTTTAACTTCTTTGTAGGTAGTTGTATAAACTTCAGGGTTACATAAATCTATTAACTTTGAATGAAAAATGCTTTTGGCATTTTAAAAATTCTATCTTCGATTGCTGAGATTTCGGCATCCGCCACTATAAAGGTAAGTTTTATGCAATATCTCTTATATCACTGTGTATTTCTTCAGGGTAAGTCAATAGCATTGTTTTTGAACAAATTATGTAGGTGTTCAACAATGAGTAGTCAAGTCACGGCAAACAATTCAAAAGCAAACTTTGGGGTCACACCTCCTTAACAGATCCAACATTTTCTACTTAAATTTTGAACCCTAAAGTTTGGACAACTAGCTCTGGACACTCTGTATGTTTACACGGTTTTATACTTCGATAGGTAGGCCAGGCCTGGTATAAAATGTTGAATATGTGTGTTCTTTTTGTATGGATTTAAAAACAGAAAACAAAAGCGAAGCTGCTACTGGGAAGAGACAGTTTTTGGGTTTCGTACGAACTTTTACGGCGGCGATATAAAAACATGTTGTATTATATATTTTCGGATTATCGGTTGTGAGAAAGTTTTCGGTGGCTGACCAGCAGAGTTAAGGACCATCAGACTACAAGGAGAGTGACGTCGGCGTCTACCAGCACAGGTTCACAAAGGTTTGTGTATTTTGGATTTGCAAAGATTGATTTACTGTATTCAACATTACCTATAGAAAACCCAGAACTAGCTATCGAAGTATTTACGGCAACATAATTTTGGTGTGGTTTTTCGCAATATAGGCACCTGCCGAGACCACCAACAACCAGTCATCATTATAACTGATACAATAAAAATATATGGAACTGATAAAATAAAAATAAAGATATATCATCGCCACATAAAAAAATTGAATAACAAACTCATGACAAATTTTACAGGAGAGCGATTTAAAGATTCTGGTATTCTTTAAAGATCTCTGTTGAAATTATAATATTATGAATATTATACTGACTAAAAATAGATATTTCAACAAATTGATTGTATGTATTTGGCGTAATAAAAATATTTTTGATCTAGTTATTTAAATGTTTGACTTAAATAAACACAAAAGTAAAATACAAAATTCCTAATCTTGAGTCAGCTGACATTAGTTGGTCACTTTTAGAAGTTAAAACACATTTCTCAATTTTTTGCTGTTATTCAATTATGGTTGTAAAAAAAATTAACATTTTGATGTGAAATATTTATTACTTTCACTGCCATTGATGTTAAATAAACTCGTATGTAAATTGAAGACATACAGATATGGATTTTCATATATATTTTTGAGATCATATTAATACTAATTAATCTAATTATACTTACTGATAATCTCAGTAGGTATATAATTATACAATATATGAAATTTTTGGTGTGGATTTTATAAAATTACATTCTGCATACGCAGTGTTGTCCCTCAAAAATATGATCAAACTAATTATGTTAACCAATCGTACAACCTCTCCCCGCATGTACTAAATGTGCTTTAAGTTATTATTCCCGAAGATGTTTAGTACATTATTTATCCTGTTTCGGGGACCTCAAAAGATATTTCAAAAGAATGGCACAAGTCCAAGTGTTTCAGAAACAGCAATTTTGAATATTTAATATGTATATTAATATTCATCACTGAACGGTTCAGCGAGAGGTTTCCTATAAGTTTACAGTAGGTACCAGCCTATATAAAAAAATAATAAAAAGTTTTTATTTCACTATAGAGAAGAACATTTTTCTTCATTTTGGTTTAGCTTCAACACCTTTCAAATCATTATTTTGATTTGAAATCTAAACACACTGAACTATATTAAGCAAAACACAGCCATCAATATCACTCTCCTTCTTCGCAACTATTGTCGGGGTCATCTTCTGCTGAGATCAGTTTGATAATGGCTCTGAAATATACATATCAGTGGGTAAGAATTGGAAGTAGAATAATATTAAAATAAATTTCTTAGAAAGATACAGAAAAAAATCTATATGGTCATCAACAGGACTCGAACCTGAAATTTTCTACAGCTGGTAGGTAGCTCCAAACTTACATACGTTTTCTAACTGAGACATCTATTTTTTCTTGTTGAAAATTCTAATTTGTTTTAATTATCATCGAATTATATTCTGAAAAATCATAAATAAAATGGATAATTGATCAGATGAGAATAAGTCGCATGACTCAGGCATATGAAAAAGTCTTGCATTATTGTAGATTATTCTATTGGTAAGTACGGTGGAAAAATAAATGAATACGTCTAAAGAAGCCTGTTTTTAATATTAGACTCACCACATCGCCACGCACCTTTATTATTCAAGAGAAATTAATTATTTGATAAACATTACGACACATAAAAAGCTGAAATAATAGACAGTCGCCATGTTTTTCAGTATGAAAATCACGATGTTGACAGCAGCGGCGCGCGCATAAATGTGGAAGCGTAAAATGACGACGCGTTTTTAAAAATGTCTTTCTAATATTGCCTTCAAAAAAATTGTTCTCATTATTCATTATTAAGATTTTTTTTTAAATTTCGGTCCCGCGATTTACGAATTAACGGAGTTTTACAGTACATCTTTCTAATTAATACATTTGATTTGTATTAAAAACATTCCAGACCTATGTTCTGAATAATTATAACTTCACAATAAGAATGTGTTTCCTTAATAATGAAAAATAAAATGGTTAACAAGAAGCGGTGGGTAGTAAAATATTACCTAGAATTAAAATTAATTTTAGAATTTATCATGCTTCTACAATAAGTATTTTGTGCTGAAAAAGCACATATATGTAATTGGAACCTTTCAGATAAGACAGAGGCAAGTCAGTAAAAGTTACTCACTGAAGAAGGTGTCCCTCGTGGGAGCCCCACTGCACGGGTCGAGGACTTCCCAAGCGCAGCTGAAGCAAACGGTGTAAAGCTCCACGCATGTGACTCAGCAGGTCCGCAGTAAGCCGGGTGGTCCGCCAAGCATAAGCTCCACTCCACACTTCGCAGCCCTCTTCCGCATCTACACATTGTACACTATACTTTATTTTTCAGTACATACTACATAATATAATTTGTTAAATAAAATAATTATTTATTTATAATATTTGAATATGTCCAAGAACACACAATTACTGGATTATCACCTACAAAGGCACTGTTGTTAAACAAATAATAGATATCTC
This sequence comes from Eubasilissa splendida, assembly GCA_031772225.1. Lineage (NCBI taxonomy): Eukaryota > Metazoa > Arthropoda > Insecta > Trichoptera > Phryganeidae > Eubasilissa > Eubasilissa splendida. The sequence goes on along the minus strand of CM062850.1, from coordinate 32,321,525 downwards.
ATAGAGATGAAGCTATTTTTATTATATTTTAATGGAAAATATATGAAAGAATGGGTAATCACAGGGCTTACAACCTGTCTTTGGCTGACTTAAGTGATCACTTTATATAAATATAGCATTCACCATTCTCACTCATCAATCTCCATATCTATCAAATTTTTAAAAGTTGTATATATGTTAATATGTGGACTCGCTTCGAATATCACTACACTATCGCCATCTATGGACTAAATTTGATAATTTATTTCCCTGAAACAGCATACATATATATGACATCACAATGAGAATCTAATTATTATTATTATTATGAAGGCCCTTTAATTATCCATACTTTCATATATTTTCCATTAAAATATAATAAAAAATGGCTTCGTATCTATGAGATATCTATTATTTATTTATTATTATTATCCCTATTCAGGCATTAACATAATTTGTAAAATAACAGAAAATTACATCAGAAGTGCAATACACAAAGTAAAAAATTACATAATGTCAGCATGTACTTTCACAATCAAAATTAAAAATAAATACAAAATGTGAAGTAAAGCACTCTATCCATCACCATTGAGTTGAGACACAAAAAATTGTAATAATGCAGTCCTATAAAGAGTTAAATTTACAGCAAAAATGTCGACTACCTCCGCATATTCATTCCCCAAACTGCTGCAAAAAGCTGGGGACTGCGGAGTTAGCTAATGCACGAGTTCTGACATTACCATTGTAATAGAACAATGAGTTGTGTCTCGGTGACCTCAGTGATGCGTGAAAGTCGAGCAGACCAATAATCTGGGGGCAGTCTATAATGCCATTAATGATACTGTATAGAAATATACTAATATTACACTGTTATAAATATTATTATTACATTGTTATTATATATAATATTATTACACTGTTAATAAAATAGATAAACAATTGCTACCTTTTATGAGAAAGTTATCCCCAAAGAAGATGAGAGGGATGGCGTGCGCCGGAGAGGTATCATGCAAGAAGAGATCTGTGGAGCGCTGCTTAAGGCGGTACACCAGATGAGGTGCAGGACGGGCAGCGTGCGAATTAACCGAGCTCGGATGTAGCACTACGCGCCCATCTTCCGGCGTCACCAGCTTGGTGCGCTTTCCCCTGGTCACATATGATACATTAGGTCAATGGTTTCAGATTCTGAGACACATTCGACGGTCTGATACATACCTATAGGCGGCCACATTGGGGTACAGACCGGCCACCACCAGCGCCTTGATCAGGCTGGCATTGTTAGCATTGCGGTTGCAGATAGGGCTGTCAGGATCGGGCGAGGTCAAAAATTTTGCAGCGTGCAATAGCTGTCCAAATTGATCCCGCATGGCGCTCAGCATGGTCATAGTGCGAGGGCTGAGAAAGTGCTGATGGCAGAAGTTGTCCGCGGCAGAGTGGGACAGTTCAGCCCAACGTCGCTGCGCTTCAGCTGCGGCCAGCTGGTCCGAGCCTGAGCCGCGTGCCAATCGTAGACGCGCTGCCTCCACTTCCTTCTCCTTACCTGCACAGTTGGGTATGGTCAATAATAGTAGTTAAAATCCAAAAATACTCGGTTTTCAACAAAGGAAATTATCTATTTAAAAAACAAATGACACATTTAACATTTATTAAATTGAAATATTTTTTGTTAGAACTATTCATCGTTCCAATTATAATTACCGTAATCGCGAATCAATGAATAGATGGACGGAGCTTATTTATTAATATAAATATTTATTCATTTTGGAAGATGTTTTCAAACCCTTCAATGTCTGCAACTTGCGCAAAGATAAGCAGGACAGAGAGATACATTTTAACAAAATACTCGAGGAGTCCTAATCTTACAAAATTCGCCTCCTGAGAGAACTTGTAGATCTATAAAATAAAGTTACAATAAAATCATAGCAGTTCAGAAGATGGTGAAAAAAAAAAAGTAAGTAACCAGGCGCCTGGCATTGTAGTCAGTCAGCACATTGAAATAAACTGTACATAACTATTTATTTAGGAAATAAATCAAAATTAAATATTTATCTGACAGAATATTACCTGTACTAAGACGTGATAGTAGTAATGGTAAAATCGTTATTTAAACCATTATTTTAACTGTTATTGTGACTTTGATTTTGTTTGATTGAAAACTAATTAACGTAATTCTTCGAGCCATGACTAGTACACTAGAAAGTAAGTGTCCGACAGCTAAATCCTAGTTACCAATTATACTACTATCACCAGAAATTTTAAGCACAGAAACAGTGTTTAATCTTGCAGAAAAAATCATAAACACTGGTTTGACAGAAGAAGACAAAGCTATGCCAGAACATTATCTATCATAAGAATATTTAAAAACAGATAAAGCGCTTCATCTCACAGAGAAACACATAAAAGCAAGTTTGACATAAAAGAAGAGGAAGATGAAGATGCGGCGGAATTTTATCAAATACCAGAATTTTTAATAACAAAAAAGCGCTCCATCTCACAGAAAAAAGCATAATAAAGATGATAGTAATATGTTACACATATCATAAAATACCCCCTAAGATTTACCAAGGTACGGGCGTCACGTGATATACACACATTTCTAGGTTTTTATTATGTATATTAAAATAATTAATGATGATGATAGTAAATTACTTGTTATCACGTAACTAAGAAGACTTAAAAAATATTTCAACATTACAAAATACATTTTCTGATGCCACGAGCGACAACAGCCCTGATGTCATACCCTGCCGTAGGATACGAAACGTTGGCCAGAGAGAGCAGAGAGACTGCATGGAAAAATAGCCCAGAAACCCAAGAATTTGAAACATGAACATCTATTATTTATATAAGAACAATTCAGCATGTACGTAAAAGAAGAATTCCTTTTTCAAAAATGTACTTCTTTTGAATTTTATTATGAAATCTGTTAATTTGTTCTATTTTAAGAAGATTGCGCCTAGATACAGTGTAACATGACAGAAGTAGCCTTTTATTACAGATAAATTAAAATCTGAATAAAATTACAATAATTGTGATAAGGATATTATAAGATATATATATTATTTTGAATTATTATTTCAATGTACTGACTACACGTTGCTGATAGTAACATGTGTACATTTTAACATGATTGAATATAAATAAATTATTTGGCTCTCAGTGTAGGCCCTTTAATGAACAGTGTACCGATAGGCAGGATAAATGGATCCCGAAATGCAACGACGGCAGCAATAGAGCTGGCAGGACCGGCAGCCGAGAGCAGCGCAGCCAGCAGTAGCATGCGTGCAGCACCTGGAGCCACAGGCAGTCGCGCCACATGCACTCCCAGAGGAGTGAGACGCTCGCATTCATCTAGAATCCCCATGCGCGTGAGTAGCGTTACAGCAGTAGCCACGGCGGCCGGCTGCGGCGGGTCCAATAGCGAGGCGAGGAAAGTCGGCGCAGGCTGCTGGCGCAATAGTAGTGCGGCCAGTAGTGGTTCGTGCACAGGGGCTCGCAGCAGTTCTGGTGCAGGGCGGGCAGGTAATAGTTCGGCACGAGCGTGCGAGTACAGCCGATAGCACTCCCCGGCACTCACCCTCCCGGCACGACCTCGCCTACAATACACATACTGTAAGAATATGTACTAGGTTGTGTTACTGATCACAATACAATCTCTCAGCATGGACAGGTTACCTCTGGTGAGCGTTGGCTTGGGACACCCATTCTGACTGTAAGGTCTTGACATCTGATTCTACGTCGTAATCTCCTAGTTTCATTCTGCCACAGTCGATCACGTACACCACATCATCGATTGTAATGGATGTTTCGGCGATGTTTGTCGATACAATTATTTTCCTTATTCCTAAAAATGAAAAATAAATTATGTATGTAATCAACGTTTTGCAAAATGGTGAATTTTATTTTACATCAGTTTGTATAATAATTATGGTTTTCAATTTCCACCGTATCTTTTTGTGGAGCATTTGTATGATCTAACTGTTGCCATTTATATACCGTTTAACTGTCAATACATTTTTATTATGATACAATATTCTAATTTAGTTTTATTGTAACACTTTTCCGAAGTTTACCTCAAAATTCGCTGCTCCCTTTAACAGTTTTGCATAATCTGGTACTAAAATTACCCGGAATTTAAGCACTGTCTGCAGATGAAATTGTCAAACAGAATTTGATGTTGGATAAGTGAAACCAAACAGAAACAGGGTGAATTAATTGGTCATGTGTAAAACTAATCAAAAAATTATTTCAACATTTTTTAAAATTGTCTAAATCTAAAAACTTTTTGTTGACAACATGTATGTTTGTTGTAAAATTACTACGACAAAAAACGAAATATGAGTTTGTATGATGTATAAAAATTTGAAAAATGATTTTAAAAATTCAAACAAAAAAAAAGAATTTGTGAAACAGAGGATGCTGTTGAAAAATGATGACGGTTGCTGAGAGATCTTCATATTGTGACCATGGAACAACAAAATTGACTTTTTTATATGAAAATTCTTACAAGTTTTCTTTTTAAAAACTACAATACAGACATGTCAAATTTCCTTGTAGTTTAGAAACAAGAGAAAAAATTACATTTTAGTGCCACTTGTAATATTTTTCAGAACTATTGATTTGAATATAAATAAAATATTTGAAATAAATGTGTATTATATAATGTGCCCGAAATCAGGAATTTACTTTATTACTATAAATTACAGTGACATTTTTGTAAAAATTTCACTTTATGGGTGACAACTAAACTCCACTGAAGGCAGGTAACATTAAAGCTTAATATCTCAGTTTGATATAAATGAGAGATATCTTGTTGTTCCACGGCACAATATGTGTAGGTGAATAATGAACCTACCATCAGGCGGCCGGGCGAAGATAGCATTCTGGTCAGCAGAATTTAAGTGGGAATGTAATGGCAACAGCAGATGCGGGGGCAACAGGTGACACTGCAGCTCCAGCAAACGGCACAGGCGTGAGATATTAGCCAGACCGGGAAGAAACACAAGCAGAGCGCCGGGCGGTCGCTCGCGGCACAGATGCACTACAAGCGCAGCTGCCAAATCCTCGCTCAAATTTTCACTCTCAGGCCGCAATAGGCTGGCCAGTGTGCTCTCTGAATAGACACCCCGGGCACGCAGGCGCTCCACATATGGTCGCAACCACTTTTCATGCTGATATGCCTTCTCTTGCAGCGCACGGTTCTGACGGTTTCTCATGTATGGGAGGCCGTGTACTATGTTTTCCCTCCAGTTCTGGAAACCCGTGAGCTCCAGCACGTCCTCCAGGTAAAACTCCTTGATGGGGAACATGACACCCGGGATATGCAGCAGAGGACAGCCCCCAAAATATTGGCAGAAACGTTCAGCATCCATTGTCGCACTCATGAGAATCAACTTTAAATCTTTTCGCTTGTTGAGGATCTGAAACATTTCAATTTATGTGAGTGGTAAATCATTATTATAAGTTATTTCCAGTGTTAATCATGATTTATTGCACATACCTGCTTCACAATCCCCAAGAGAATGTCACATGTGGTGTCCCTCTCATGCACCTCATCTAGCAACAGGTGCGATACAGACAGAAGAGCAGGGTCGCTCTGCAAGCGCTGTAGCACCACTCCAGCAGTGACCACCTCCACACTGCCGTGCCCTCTCGGAGCAATGCTACAAAATCATTGCAGATACAGTTTCTCGCAGTGGACAATCATATTACACTGAATATATCTTAACACTTTCTTAGTTCTACTAAAACTAACAATTCCCTATAGAAAATACAAGTTAAAGTATGTTTTATGTTGGTTACATGTCTTATCAAAGGCAGCTAAAATATGTGTGATTTGTTACCTGTCTAGCCTTATGCAGTAACCAACACTGGTTCCTAGCACTTCGGCACGTTCGTTGGCTATGCGAGCAGCCACACTAGTGGCAGCCAGGCGCCGAGGTTGCGTGATGAGCACCCGTACACCTGCCCCGCGCCCCTCTGCACAAGCTTCCTCTAGCAGTAGCTGCCCGACCTGAGTTCATGAGCAAGCACAGCATTGTTATATATATATATATATATATATATATGCAATCGATGTATAATATTTATGTGATACAATATTATGACAGATTAAAATGTGAATAATAACAAGTGGAAAATGCATCTAATGGTTGCGGTCTTCCTTATAATGGTTGTATTTTCTTAATTATGGCAAATAACATTCAGTTTATTATTTTTTTAATGGGTGTAAAGGTCCTATCTAATAGTTTAAAAAAAAAAACAAATCTTGATCTAAATTAATAAAAACCCACATTTTTGTAAAAAATGCGAAAATTTGAATTATTATTGGCACCTTAATGGTAATGGAAACATTGAAGATATGAATGTTTATAATGTTCTCCACTGACCTGCGTAGTTTTGCCGCAGCCCGTGTCACCGCTGATGACGACCACCTGATTATCTCTAACACATCTGAGAATCTCAGCACGTTTCTGGTATGCCGGTAATTGTTTTCGAAATTCAAGCATCTTCACATACATTGGACTTTCATTTTTCTTTAAATGTTCCGAGCGAAGTTCATTGTTCAATTCCTGTGGCACTATGCAAGACTCTGAGAGTAAACGGAGCTCCAAACACTGTTCAAGTTTTTCATTAAATGAAACAGAGGTGATATCAAGGAACTCTTTTCTAAATTGCGTATTTTCATCAAAAATAATGTCCTCCGAATGCTCCTGGTCCATGGAGCCTAGCAGTCGCTGGATTTTCTGCTGACATTCCGGTGACAGCTTTAGTAGGGGCTGTTGACAATACATAAATCTATACAGTAATCCATTCATCGTCACTGTGATTTACCTTTTGGAAGACTTTAAATAAAAATGACAATAAAGTCCCCATAATTGTGATTTTTTTCCAAAATGTATATATGATATATGACTACACAAATGAAGAAGATACGTACCCCACCCTATAAATACCTTTTTATTTGTGTAATTCAAAGTTTTAATTGCTTATTATATTATATTATATTTTAAAGGAATGATATATAGAAATATGGGGGTAATTAACAAGACTTAAGTGATCACTTTATATATATATATATATATAAAACGTTCACCAATTCTCACCCCTCAATTTCCATATTTATCAAATTTTTGAAATATATATATATATATACAGTAGAAGTCCGATAATCCGGATTATTGGGCGGTAATTATAAGAACAATTAGGTTAATAATTAAACTACAAATACAGTATGCAAATACATACATACAACAAAGTTTATTTTACATTTCATATAATGTATGTACACGTACTGTAAAACATATTTCACTTAGATTTAAAAAAGTCACGAATGTCTTTTTGTTTTCTTGACTTTTGGCGTCTAGTATAAAATTAATTTCTAATGATATGGAAATCAATAATTTCTGAAGCACTGTAGCTAGTACTAGCCCCAGCAAAAGAGATAAACTTATTTAGTGATTCTGCAGCTTCTGCCGTTTTTACTATTTGCTTTAAAGACACACTTTTGGAGAAAACCAAAATTTTTACAATTTTCCGGAGCGATGCCGGACTATCGGGCATTCCGGACTGTTGGATGTCGGACTAATGGACTTCTACTGTATATTATTTCTATGTATGAATTTGAATTTCATTTGAGTTGTCTTGTAGTGTATTTCTAATGTCAGATAATTTTAATGGGACAACAATAATATTTTTGATACAAATATTATACACATATAGATCTTATCACTGTTGTAAGTCTTCATACTATTTTGAGCATACTTATTTGACTATTATGGCATACCTAGATATTTATAATCCTATTACCATTTGTTTTTTAAAATTTTTCTTTTTCGCAAGGTCCCTGAAATAGAGGCCGATATCCTTGCCTCGAAGGTGGGCTGGATGCGCCCGCCGTTTGAAGGGCCGCCCTCGGCCCCATCCACCACCAGGACTCCTGCTACCGGAGTCTTCACTCGAAAACCTCCAGTTTTCTCTGCGTCGGTCCTGTCCTCCATATCCGTAAAATGACATTTTACGCAGGAAAATTTACTGTATCCCTGAAATGCAAGCAATATATCAATAGTGATGGTTCCCGAAACAAATATATGGGGTTATTATTTGTTACGCGCAACAGATATCAATTGTTTACGAAAATAAAATATACAATCCAGGTTAGAATCACGTAAACAATTCATTATTTTGAACAAATAATAGATAACTTTGTCGCATAGATATGAGATATACCATAGATAAGAGATACATGTTTCGATACCTATGGTAATATGCAGCAAACAATGTCAAATAAGTTATACAAATGGGACACGAAGTTGTGCGCCATGTGATTCGAATCGGGGTTTGTTTAGGAGTTCTAATTCAATTAATCGAACACGTATCGTGATCCTGATCGCTCGTCAGAACGATACCCCGCACTCTAATGGAATGCTCGCTTCGCGACCCATCCATCAGATATCACGCCTTCATCAGTACCATGGTTATAGGAAGAACACAGGTGAATATGAACACACGAAAGATGCACAAATTAGACATTTATTAAATACACATTTACAATCACGGGCAGGTGGAAATACTAACTTAATCTAAAACTACGTCTACCTCGGATTATTTATCGACGTCGTTAGCACCCGGCGTGGGCGGCTACCCGCTGCCTACTCTGTAGGACTGCGGACCGGTCTGGGCGGCTGCTCCTGGGTGGATTGCGGTGAACCGTGGCTGCTTCCTCCGATTCTATGGCGATGTTAGGTCGGATTTCTGGTGTCGGCCTCCACTTGGATTCAACTCGTACCTCGGCTTCCGAATCTTGTATTCGTCTCTGTGCGCCTTTCACTGCATGTTTTCACCTGCCATCTTCGATTTTTCGTCTCTTCCGGACTTCGTTTCCAACTAACAGAACGCGCTCTCGCCTCTAGCCCTTACTCCCGTTACCACCGCGTGTCTACCATTCGTTCCCGTCACGTGTTTACAACTGCTCCTCCGGATCTCGTTTTACAACTCGCTGCTTTCGACTGTCTTTTTACAACTGAGGTCCCGGTTTTTTTTTTTCCAATTCCTTAGAGTCTACGGAAAAACCGGGCCGTGCGTAGGGCATTCTTATATCTTGACAGTGGGGTGTCTCCCATCTGCCGACCATCACCACCATCCCATTGGTCCATCCGCTTCTTCTGGAGGCCACGCCCAATACAAACCCAAACAGACTCCTCCTTCGTCTTATCGCTGACTATAATTAATCTCATACTCTAATTATTTCGTTACATTTCTTGCACTGCTTGACAGAATCTTGTTTCTAGTCACACATATTATCTAATTATTCTTATTCTACTTAATTTTTTTTATTTTTATGAATGGAACATTCCATTTACTTTAAATTTTACATAATATTTAATCGTACATCGAACACATTTTATTTAATACAATACCGGAAAGGCACTGTCTGCTATATTACAGTCTATAATAATATCATAATACACTGTACTGTACTACGAATAAAAATCATAAAACATTATTATTATCGAAATATTATCATCATAATTACAAAATCCTCATACATATTTATATTTTAAATCAATCTGCCCGTCCCCGTCGTGTGTTGCTACATCCTTAAATTTATACTTATGGTTCATAACTAAATCGGTAGAAGCCTATCTCTGACAAAAGGCTCTCGCACGTTACAATTAAAATCAAGAAGTTAATTATAATCCTGATTCTCAGTTATCAGGTCTATCGTGATCAACTCTTATGTTTGTTAAGCACTTACAAAATTCGCGCTCAGTGTTCCAAAACGCGTTCTGCCAGGATCACATTCGCGTGTCAAAATATATTATTTATATACAACATTCTAGGTGATTAAATTAAAGACTGATTCGTTATTTGTTATTTTTTGTTTTGTAATATCAAAGGTTTTTAAGAGTACCTTCATTTTAGCCGCGATCCAGGCCTACGCCTTTTGTCTTCATCACGTCTCGACCCTGGAGGCTAGCTAATGGGCACGTAACGGTGCTTTCCTAAATTCTCCTTCGGAAATCGATTGTCTTCTCCGATGCAACGGGTCCAGCTTTAATGGTTCTCTGACCTTCAGTTTATCTGTCGGCAGGGTGCGTCCTTTCGAAACAATAAGCACCTCTTACATTTTTATGACCGCTTCTCGAGAAGCCTTCATCATATCGTTATCCCATTATCTTTGTCATCCCGTCTCAATGTGCATTGCACAACACTTGGGCTGGAGGTCACTACGATCGTTATTCGTTTTTTGAACGAGCCGCTAGGCTTTTTTTTTTCCCGTTTATATGAGCCCGCCGTCAGCAACCTGCATGTACTTGCGAGACGCGATTTCCTGCCTTCATTTTATTTAGTTTTTACAGCTAATAAATGTGATAACTACGCATCACTTCACGCTGAGGTTTAAATATGATTAAGAATACTTAAAATAAATAAACCAATACGCAGTGCAACGAGGGAAGTAATTTACTGCGTATTTCAGCGCTGTTTAGCTGAATTTCGAGCGGGGAAGCTCTCGTCCAAAATAGATGATGTTTACAAATAAACTGCTGAAATGACTAGTACGTACTACAGTTTCGTAACAAATTTCATTAATTTGTATCTATGTAAACAATATTTTAGTATATTTATGCCAATTTTGAAACAATTATAACCTTGTGGATTCAGGTGTAAGGTTATGTTTTGTTTCCGTATTTGACAGTTTGTTGTTTACAAATATCGACGTCGAAAGGAAAAACGTCATAACTCAATTTTTTACATTTTTTATTTATAATTTTTATCTTTGCTACTTCTCTGAACTCATAAAAAGTAACCTTTTTCCTAATTAATTACCCTTCCTAATTAATCAGAATTCTAATCATGTACTCGCAGGGAAATCTGAATCAACTGTCAGGCGTATCGTCAAGGAAGGTGAAAAGGAAGTTATATCCATTCATCTTACAAACTGAAGAAATGCTGGCAATCAATAGATGTGACGGGAGTTCAACATGATATTTCGAAAGGAAAACGCTGGATTATTGTTCATGCTGGAAGTGAAAAGGATTTTGTCCTTAATGCCCTTTTAATTTTTAGTGGGACAAACAAAAAAGAAGACTACCATTCTGAAATGAATGTTCATAATTTAAAAAAAGTGGGTTGTCGAGAAGCTCATACCCAATATAAAAGTCATCTATAATTGTTATGGACAACGCGTTTTATCACAGCGTTGTTAGAAACAAGGCACCAACGTCAGCGACGAGAGTCGATGACATAAAAGCATGGCTATTACATAATAATATTGTTTTTAAGGATTCATTGAAGAATTTAAATAATTTAAACATTTAAAAAATGCAAATAAAATACAGAATTTAAACAAATTTAAGAAATACAAAAAAATCACCTTTCCATGCAATTATCTCGCTTACAAATCGTTAAATAATAAAAAAGTTTTAATATACAATTGTATTAGATTATGATGTAGAATTATCATGTTTCAGGAAGTATGTACCACTGATTTCTGAATAGCTCGCATACATTATGTAAAATATTTACTTGGATCATAGTGCTTTTTTAAAGTTACGTTGTTTTACCTCTGAACCATTTTGGTGTTGCCATTTAAACGATTGCAGCGCCCTCATTTATTTTCTACACTTATTTGACAAGCTATATACTGAAATTAAAAATACGTGCAAAGATAAAAACAAAACTATAAAGCGGTGAATAATTTAAGAATATATTACGCGTTTGTACAGTCGCATTTGCAATACGGTATTATTGGATGGGGAGGAGCATATAAAATTTCAATGTCACAATTAAAAATCACTCAAAAAATGATAATAAAAATTATTTAAAAAAAAAAAGACTCCAAGTATACAACTTTTCACAGATTTGAAAGTACCAAAAATAGTAGACATACAAAAAAATTTCAATGAAAATTTTCAAAATTAAAAATCATTTAAATTTTAGAAGCGAATTCCGATCTACAAGATATAGAGATCAAATTGATATCGCATATTTATTATTATTATCTTATATTTATCTCTTCTCTGAATGATATATTAAAATAAAGATCTCAATCTTTAGCCTAAAAATATTTTTTTTAAAAATGTAGATGCTTTAGGAAACATTAAAATTAGAATTTCTAACTGGCCGTTTGTAAAGTGCAGTTGAATATTTTAATGTGATTTTTAAGGTTGAGTATGTTTTATCGGAGGCTCCCCGTGTAAAACATGTCTCGAAACATTGTTAACCTTTAACTGGAATAGGGGTCCATTTGCATCCAACAAAAAAATAATAACTTAATTTCTCCCAACCGCGCGGCATTAGAATTTCGCGCACCTGACTAATCTCATTAAAATGGCGGGAATTAAAACTCAATGACCAAGATATTGTTGCTTTGTTGGAAGACAAAAATTGGTCGGATAATGGGGGCTAAATAAAGAACATGAAGTATAAGATGAAACAGAACCTACGACGTCAACGGCTCAAGGAAGATGCCACTTATGCGGCCTTAAAAAAGATTATAAATAGTCGCAAAAATGTGATAGATGTTAAACATTTGAGAAAAAATGTACTATGTACTAAGTGTCATACATAGAGTAACGCTGAGACTGATAAATAATTATTAGGAGAACATATTCTTATTGTGAAGTTGTAATTATTCAGAACATAGGTCTGTGATATTTTAAATATGAATTAAATATATTAATTAGAAAGATATACAACACTAATAAATATTTGAGAATCATTGTCACAATGCGCACAACACGTGCTCTTCCAAACATGGACCGATGACTAATGGCTACGGGCAGCCAACATTGAGTAAGTAGATATGTTTATCAAATTTATAAAGCGTATACTATTTTATTAAGAACAACACATTCTTAATGTGAAGTTGTAATTATTCAGAACAGACGGTCTGTGATGTTTTAAATACTAATTTAATGTAATAATTATAAATATATACATATAAAATCAATTTTGTCGAAAAACGTATACTATTTGTTATATACCGATTACTTATTACAGGCCAGCTTCTTTGCGGCCAAAGAGGTCATGGTAAATTTATTTTTCAGAATTTATAAAATAAGTATTATCAAAGAAAGAAAATGATCTACCACAGTATAATCCAACTTAACTAATCCGTAATTAAATACGTAATACGTTCTGTCAATGACATACATCCACCATATTTAATCACCGAAAGGCGCTGTGGTGTGTGAAAAGATTAATTATTGACTTTATTATCAAAGAAATATAATTATTTTTATACAATATTTAACGGATAGTACATTGCACTAATTTATGTTGCTTGTCTGATATGCGTACCAAGATAATTATTGTTATATATTATATTTTCATGGTACCCCTGTATGTTAAATATTATGCTATGATCTAAATATTTATCATTCATTTGTTCTTATTTGTATTAGCTTTCAAGAAAAATGTAAGTTAATAATTAGACAAAATAATTTGTATACTGAAATTAAAAATACAAGCATAGAAAAAAACAAAACTATAAAATGGTGAATAAGTAAGTTAAATTAATGGATAATTTGTTAAACAAAAAGTACAAGAAAAAAATTATCAGATCATATGTTTACCCACCTATTATTGATAGTGGGAAGCAGTGGAGAAAAATTGTGTTTTTAAATAATCTCACTTCAAATTTTATTCAATCAGCTTTTTACACTAATAACAAATTAAATAATTATATATTAAATAACAAGGATAAGGACGATATTTAAAAAAAATCAGGGGTCTACAAATTAATTTGCAATGATTGCAATTATTTTTATATAGGTAAAACTTGCAGAAATTTTGATATTAGAACTAAGGAGCATTTGAGATGCCTAAATAACAATAACTATTCAGAATTTTCCAATTACCTTTTGGAATTAAACCATTCTTTTGATATTAATAAGGGTTTAGAAGTTATACACATAAACACTAGGGGTTTACAGTTAGATAAATTTAAAATTTTAGAAATAAGAAAAAGTGTTAAAAGCAAGCTTAATATTATAAATAACCAAATCCTCTTTGTAATAGTCACCTTTTAAATTTGTTTTCATATTAGTTCTTACTTATTCACCATTTTATAATTTTGTTTTTATCTATGCTTGTATTTTTAATTTCAGTATACATTGTTTCCTGAAGAATACCATAGGTATCGAAACATGTAGAATAATTAATAAATAGTGGTTTAAACAAAGTATGTATTTTGTATAATTATTAATATAAAATGAAGTCACAAAGTAATTTTGCAAATATTTAAGAAAATGTAAGTTGCCTCATAGTACTTCTTTTAAATATTGAAACTAGTATATTTTTTGTTTTGTAAATAGAAAATAATACAATAATATTGTAATATATTTTTGTAAAGGAACCATCTTGCTATATCTGACTGTTCGCATTGTAAATCTTTCATATTTTCCACTCCTCATTCATCTGTTGTATCTCAGGATGCAAGAAGAAGATGTTTGAGGAAATAAAAACGCACAAAATAAAAATTAATAAATATATATTTTAATTAAAAGAAACTAAATAATGTTACTGAAGATGATTTATGTAATGAGATGACGTTAAAATGCTTTAAACAATTTCATGATTATTTAGAGTAACGATTTTTAACACCGCCCTTATCGCCGAAACGGGGGTCTATATATTGGATAGAAAGTTTGAGGGGCTTCTCGCAAACAAAAAGGGCTCTCTCTTCACACCCTATAGAATTAAGCTTCCCATCCCTGCGCATGCTGCCGCAGTGCTCCTTATCATCCAGGTTGCCAGGTTGTCCCTCCAGCCATGCGCTGTAGCCCGATTCTTCCAGGGTCTTACCTGAAAATTGCCAAATCATATTATTAATCATCAATCATGTAAGAGTCTCAGAGAAAGGGATGGTTATAGTTTTAGGAGATTTAAAACATCTCACTAACAATAATATAAAACTGGTTTTCAAAAGGTTTCTTTTACATAATATATAAATAGTACACGTAATAGAACGTATGAATAAATCCCTGTAATTATTCATACTTCCATACATTTCCATTAAATATAATAAAAATAGCTTTGTCTCTATGGGGTATATCTATTATTTGTTTAATAGCTGTGCTTTTGTGGGTGAAAATCCAGTAATTGTGTGTTCTTGGACATATTCAAATATTACTAAAAATTATCGGTTAATTTTTCAGAGACCGACAAGCGGTAACAACAACAAAGAATCAGCAGAGTAGCAACATACCTAGCAGCCCGGATTGCAGTCGTGAGATCGGCCGGTTATACATGTTAGTTGTTATTTGCCTAATTCTAGAGTGACATATTTACATTGCTAATAGAAAACCCAAGACCAAAGAATTTAGCTATCGAAGGCCGTTTACACACACAATGTTCATCATCTCAAAAGGGCTGTACACATTTTCTAGTCATCTAACTTAGCCCATCTTTATTAAAATAAATTATATAATAAACTAATTTAACTTTCTATTTCTCAGAATTGCTGGAATGCTAAGAGTAACCAATTTTCTTGACAATTTTTGACATGCCTGTTTGGTCTAGTTTACCACTATCGGTTTATCACTAGTGTAGTGTCATTTATATTAGTGATAAAATAGTCGGGGGCCCAAGCCTCATCTCGTAACACCGAGTTAATTTTATATTTACAGCATAGGCGCTTAGTTTGAAAATAGTAAGAATATCGATGTGATGTATTTTCTACATACTCTATTTTTAACATTAAACATCTCTAAAAATAAGTCAGATATATCACTTAGAAAGATTAACAGATAAGATCTATCTATCGAAATAATATAGTCGTCACCGGAACTCAAACCATTATTACTGGTTATCTACATTAGTTCGTTAATTTTTCCCGTTTAATAATCACTATGTTCTGAAAAATAGCAAAATCAGAAATAAAATGAGATTTCATTAAAAATAAATATTTTTAAAATTTGATTTTTTGTACTTGTACAAATGTTTGCACCAGTATACCAGAGTGCTTTGCACACTCTACACAACATAGACGATTGACGTCAGAAAGGTAAAAATTTCGCTCTGTGTTTATATAAAAAACTGAAATGCCTGTCACCTGAGAATAATTATCGATTTTGTTAATAATTTTTGAGAGATTCACCAACAAAATGCTATGAATACATAGTCTAAATGTAAATATAAATATTATCATAAAAATGATTATAAAAACGATTATATAAATTTAAAATTAGTGCATATTCACCGTTGCTAGTCATAAAATCTCCTCGAGTGATAATGTCAGTGAAGTCTAAAATGATCGCATCCTTGATGAAATTTCCTTTTAGTGAGTTCTCGGGATGCCTGGCCAAGAATTTTATAAACAAATCGGCCTCCGCTTGACTATTGGCCATGGCCAGACTTGCTTCTTCGCTGTCGCATATGCTGTAGGCTTCGCGCCAAGTTTTAGGGGTGGTGTGAATCTTGTAGCAACGCTCCGCTTCGTTTTCAAAAAAGTAACCTGTTAATGAAATAAATTGTGAATACGTTGGATGCTTTCGAAATGTGATACAAGATGCGTATCCTGTGAATTACAAAGCTATATCAATGTTCCTTCTAATTGTGGATCACGGTGTGAGTATAAAATTATTTGTGCGCTGGGGAAGAAATTAAGAAAAACATTATCATACCAGTACATATTAGACTACTTGTAAGACTTGAGTTGACCACATTACTAATGAAGATATTTTAAGAAGGATGAATATTATTAAAGAAAGCTGTATTCTATGGTCACTTTCTCCACAATTAAAAATGTGATATTTTACAACTCAATATGCAAAGCAGCAGAGCTAGCAGTGTAGGTAGAAAGAGATTATCTTGATCACAGAAAGTAGTTAAATGTCTAAAATGTTTGTGATCTTATACAGAATGAATCAATATTAAATTTTTAATTTAATTAAGAGATTTTGACAGTGTAAACATAATAAAACTAATATCATAAATATTTAATATGTGATTATATTTACGAAAATCCACAGAAATGTTTAGGTACATAAGTATGTTTAAGTGCAGAGGATAAAGAAAAAGAAAAAAGGCGGAAGAAAGGGTGGGGAGGTTGCACTATTGTTGTGGTAAAAAGAGAGCAAGATAGGTAGAATGATTGGTCAAAATTGAAATTGTGGTGGTTTATAAAAATAACTCTTAAGCGTGGTAATGCGAATGTTGAAAAAGTCAATTTATGTTAATTTCTCATTATAGTATTTGTATGACCGGTGAATGAATGAATTTTGTATGTAGGATGTTCTACTGATGGTATGTGGTGAGATATTAATTCTAATTGGCTGGGACAGTTAATATGGCCTTGCAGTAGTTTAAAGGGAAGTATTGGTTAGCACGTGTTCTTTGATATTCTAGAGTTTTCATATTATGGAAGTTTGCTGCATCTAAATAGGAATTGAATGATAAATTATATCTAACATTAAGATGTCGAAGAAGCCTATTTTGTATTCATTCTAATCTCGCAATATATGTAATCTGCTATGGGTACCAGATTAAGATGCTCTAAGTGATTATGAACGAATGCATAATACAGTATTTCGAAGCAATATGGATTTTGGAAGTGTTTGCAGGTTCGAAGTATGAATCCTAGCATTCTATATACAGATAGATATTGCAACATAGTAAATTAATGGACATGATACGAAGTGCATATATAGGAGAGAGGTTCGGAACATTATTTGCGGGACGAGGGGCATTCTACACGCTTTTATCCAACGAAACATAAATCTGATAGATTATGACACATTTATGCAAGGACAAGGAATTTGCGTTAGTTTATGTCTGTGTGCAACATGGTCGCCAACATTTGATAGAAGAGGCACATGAAGAAAAAGTATTGATAAAAATTGTATACGCGCTTTATTTTTGTGTGTACGCTATGATGCCAAACCGTGTGTCCGCACACCTTATAGGAAACATTGGTCTCTATCCTCCAGGAATTAAGGATTACAGAAAGACTTTCGACAACATATAATAATTCTTACGTATTTTGAACATGTTAGTCAAAAGAAACGGTGAGAGTTTTGAAAAGCTCGTCATCACAGGGACGGTCTACTACAAGATGGATATATCAAATTACTGAATTAACAGGGTCCTCATTGAACACTGCTATCAACATAGCTCAAGACGGAAGGAATAGAGACGTATTGTGTCAGATACTTTAGGGGACCGCGACGCTCGGCTGCGAGCAAAAGAAAACATAATTAAAGTTGTAGATCCTATTAACAAGAACTACAAGGACACGACAAGAGCTATGCCAAACTTAATGAGAGCTCTAGTATAAATATTTATATTCGCCTTCAACTTATAAGGGTGAGATCTTCTGTAGGGTACACGGGTCACGGATATATCGTAAAAAAATCTAAATTATAACAGCTGTACTGTGCACTGTAATAATCGCGGAGCCTTATGGCGCCCTTAGTATATTTTTTAATGTTACACAACCTTGTCCTTACGGGACGTCGTAGCACTGGACTGATTCAAGGTAAACTTTGCTGGTGATATCTTATGTTTTAATTCTACCTTTTCTATTATTTCTTTCTACAATCTTCCAGATGGCATTTGCATGGTAAATTAATGAATTATTAAGGAGAACACATTATTATTGTGAAGTTGCAGTTTTTCAGAAAATAGTTTTGTGATATTTTAATACAAATTAAATGTATCAATAAGAAAGATATACAGATAAAGTCAATTATCGACAAAATATTTATGTTGCCACCCGGACACGGACCAGGGTGTTCCCATCCAGGGAAGTGTACTGATCTATTATACTACGTCAACATTGTAAGTTAACGACAAATTTTCGAACTTATATGTTACACTTTTAAATTGATACATCTTCCATTGTTTGAAAGCAACAAAACTATTTTTTCGATAAATTGATTTTATCTGTATATTTTTCTTATTGTTACATTTAATTTGTATTGAAATTAATTCATCTTTATTAATCCTCCGACGTCGCAAGTATTTGGTTTATTTTACCTTTAATAGTCGTTTCACAATCATAATATCTCGTGATATCAGATCGGTGCTTGGTGCAGATGAATGTGCTTTCTAAATTACACGGAATATCATTGTATTTCCCTTCTTTTGTCATAGTCACACAATCTTCAATTCCGCCTGCGTCATTTGGCTCATATAAATTCCAATTTGTGTATATGTCTGCGGCTCGCGTACCTGCAAGGAATTTTAACAATTGGGATTAATTAGATATAAATAAAAACAATTCTCATCATATTTTAGACAATCGCTGCTAAAATTATTACTCAGTTTATGGTATGGTGTACACGACTCGTGTTCTTTTTCTTCATGGTTAAAATTAGATTTAATCAAATAGAAAGATTACACATAATAAATCTATCTAGGTGTTTAAATATGGTTGCTTTTAAGACAGAAAAAATAGATATCACAAAAACAGATAACAATTTATAGTAAATATGTCGTGATAAAGAAATCTATCAGCAATAGAAAATTCCAGATTTGAGTCCCAGCGGTATTATATTTTTTCTTGTAGAAATATTTTTCTACTTGATTTGTGTAATTTGTTTTAAAAATACTAACCATTCAAAGTGATGAACTTTCCCTCGGTGAACAGGTCGTGTATACCGAGCCAAGTGTAGTAAGATTTGCCAGTGAAATGCTTCTGGACCATATCTGCTTCAATCTTGGTGAACGGCACGGCCAGCTTCGCGCCTTCTAGTTTGCACGTGGCTATGGCTTCGGACCAATTTTTGGAAGTGGTGTGTTCTTTGTAGAATGTTTCAGTTTCCACCTCGTATATGTAGTCTTTTCTAAAATCGGGAGTGTCAGTCGTTTCCTCAAATATAATGCCGGATTTGTCTTGAGTTGTGACAGATGCCTGAGGAGCTGGAAAAGTAAACAATATTTTTTTTTAATATGTACTGCAAAACGTTGTAGTTAGTCTGATTTGTTATCTTAAAAACCGATTGTGAACATTAGAAAGAAGTAAAGCTTGTAAAAATAACAGAAATATAATAATTAATTTTTTAGTTTCAAAATCAACGGGTGTTGAAGATGAAATGAAGGGCAATGTTACTGAGAATTTTCGCAGCAAAGTAAAATACTTCATTCGCTGCCCTACCTGCTACACTGGTATTTTATTACATTATAACAAACATTGATTTTCCGGTATAGTGACTAGTGCAAACATGAAAATATGATGAAAGCAATTATATTGATTAAAAAATAGCAGCGCAGAAAATACAAAATTGTATATTTTTGGTGATGGAAATAAAATAATTAAATGTATTAATTAGAAAGATATATATATAAAATCAATTTTATCGAAAAATATTGTTGCGCCACCGGGATTCGAACCTGGATCTCTTTCCAAACTGGGGAAGGTGCATTATACAACTATGCTACAGCGACATTATTTTTGGCGACAAATTTTATTAAGGTATTTGAGATTCCGTAAAAAAAAGCAGATGGCTATTTTAAATAATGGAACGATAAATGTATTCATTTGAAACGGTGTAACATATAGGTTCGAAAATTTGTCGCCAAAAATAATGTCGCTGTAGCATAATTGGATAATGCACAACAATATTTTTCGATAAAATTGATCTTATATGTATATCTTTCTAATTAAAACATTTAATTAGTATTTAAAATATCACAGAGCTATGTTCTGAATAATTACAACTTCACAATAAGAATGTGTTCTCCTAATAAAATAAATATTCATGATTTTTTTTTAAAGTTTTGTCTAAGATAGTAAACTGAATAAAAAACCAACTAAAAATGTATTCTAACCTAATTTGTATTTTAATTTGTTAGTTTCCAATAATTTTGTGTCATAAAGGTCATTTTCCCACATCATCATCCTACTAATTTTATATATAACATCTGCATAGTATAAAAATGCCATTTTCTAACTCGATGATAACATTCTTTTAAATATTGCATTTTTAAAACGAAAGACAATAATTTGATTTCTAGATAAAGTTTTTATTACCCCAATGGAAGAAAAGTATTTTTCCAAAACCGGTTTATTTTTTAACACAAAACTCATGTGGTTACATTCAATGTTAATAACATAAATTGTATTATTCATAAACAGTTTTAAGACGAATTATCGTAATACATATCATGTGAAGATTAACAACACCTCGTTAAAAAAAACTCAAAGCTCTCACAACCGAACCGGCGCGCCGTTTACTCGGTAATTATTGCCGTTGCGTCAAGGCGATCCTCTGACGTTGGCGAAAATACCCGTATCTCGCTGAGTAATATTATCGGCCGATAGTTAACCCTTGAAACCATCGAAAAAATTCATGAACCTTGTAGAAACGTTTATTTTTCATCTCGCATTCACTCACCTGCCCCGCATGCCCACTTTTGATCATTCAAAATCTTGTTGTTGTATACATGATGGCCCAAAAAAAGTGAGAACATCTCGTAACACGTGAGTTATTTAAAAAATATTATAATTAATTATAATTCTTAATGTCATTTTTTTTGCACAATATTTAGCTAATCAGAAATCATCAAAACACCCCATATTGCATCATCTACTGGGTTTAAATCTGGCCTGTTCGGTGGCCACATGCCTGGCTCGATGAAATTAACATTCTCACGACGAAGAAAGTTGATTGTATTTCTGGCTGTGCGAGATGGTCCTGCAATGTCTAGCTTATACTTCAGGCTTTGTTTTGGTAACTCTTTGATCGTTTTCCTAGAATCCCAACGTTTTTCAATTCGCAAATTTTTGATCAGAATACGGTCTTCTGCGGTGATTTTTGTCATTCTGGGCAACAATTTGAAAAAACCAAATATAAACAATGCGAAAATTAATAATCAAAGATGGCGACCGGAAATTGTCGAAATAAAACGTAATATAGGTAAATACGCAAGTAAGTAAATGAGTAAACTATTTAAGCTATTGTTGATATAGTTAAACTAATTTTGATGTAATTATATCAAATATGAATTAAATATATTAATTAGAAAGATATACATATAAAATCAATTTTATCGAAAAATATTGTTGAGATTCTGTAAAAATAAGGTAGATGGCTCTTTCAAATAATGGAACGATTAAATGTATTAATATCAAAAAGGTAACATATAGGTTCGAAAATTGTCGCTAAAAGTATTGTCGCTGTAGCATAGTTGGATGATGCACCTTACCCGGTTAGGAAAGAGATCCAGGTTCGAATCCAGGTGGCGCAACAACAATATTTTTCGATAAAATTGATATTATATGTATATCTTTCTAACTAATATATTTAAAATATCACAGAGCTATGTTCTGAATAATTACAACTTCACAATAAGAATGTGTTCTCCTAATAAATATATCACATTTTATGAAATGTTCTCACTTTTTTGGGCCACCCTGTATATCTTCGCTAACTGGCGACCGCGAAGCTGCAGTCCATTTCCTGTAATTAATTTCACCAATATTGGGCGCCCGCATTCTAACCACAAATTCGACCAAGTGCCCCGGTGTGTTTTTATTATATATTTTATATATAGTAAGCTTTTATCGCTCACCGAATTCTAATCGTAATTACATAGAGCAGCGGTAAAATAAACACTGAACACATAGTATGCAGTATTTATAAGATGTATTGAATACTAGCATATTAATGAGGACACTAACCCGACGCGACCCGAGATAGCTCGGGTAAAAGTAGGTATATATATATATATATATATAATATCTTCATTCGGTACAGGAAAGGTTAAATATATAGGTAGGATGCAGTCAAGGAGAAAAAAAAATCTTATCTTAATCCCCAAATGAAAAATGTTACAAGCAATATTTTAAAGCAATGGGGTTGTTAAAAAATATAAATTAAAGAAGTTTTCAGTAGTTTTCGGTAGAAAATGAATTTTTCCATGTCACAAAGTGGCGTTAATTTCTTTAAAAACAGTTTTAATGTAAGTACATAAAAAAAAATTGAAGACTTTCCTGGTAAAAAAAAAGTGTGTCAAATATGTACTAAAAAAGATCGTTAAAAAATGCCCAACGAGGACGTGATATTTCCACAAAACAAAAAAAACGTAACTTAAAAAATTGGGCCCCAATGCAAATTGGAAGAAAAGACAAGTCTATATGATGTTTATGATAGCAAAAATAAAATTGATCTCTTGTCTTCTGTAATATTCACATTCGTATGAACAAAATTGAAACGAGTTTTGTACTAAAAACAACATTATCAAAACAAAACTATTTTCGATTTATAACGATGTCAGTCTGTAGTCTGGTCTCTAACCAGATATATTGGTCGAGTACTGCCGTATTCAACGCTTTAATTACACAAGTGAAACATGTTTTTTTTAAATTTTACAATTCAATTTCTCACTTTGATTAATTTTAAAAATTGTTTGTCCATGTACCGCATATTGCCGTTGACAAATATAACGATACTCTTAAAAGGATCGTTACCAAAAGTATCGTAGGACCTTTTGGGCCCCTATCAAACGTGGCAATAATATTCAGACGATGTTTGTACAGATCAAATTCAAAGTGCGTATGAAGTGGGGCGGTGCGAACCAGAAATACATAATCAGGCCTATTCTCAAAATTGCAATATTGAAATGAAGGTGATTGTTACACCAACCCTCAAAAATAGACAGTATGTAAATTAACGTCCGTGTTATATTTGAATGAGAGAGAGAGAGAGAGAGTGAGGGAGTGAGGGAGATAAACGTACCATAATCTGTCAAAACATAAAAATGGCAACAGGATGCAACCCGATGGAAATTCTTACAATTATACCGCCTTGATAAGGTACAACTATACCGCACAAATCACGCAAACGACGTCTTTCTATTCTCGAGTTTCGACTAAAAATATAAGTTTTTGGTTAAAATAAGTACTAATACAGTATTCAAAGTTCACAGAAAAAGGTTTGTTTATAAATTACCTATTGATTTCCTCATCCGCAGCGTCGTAGTGAAGAATCACGGCCAATCCTGTTGCCATTTTTATGTTTTGACAGATTATGGTACGTTTATCTCCCTCACTCCCTCACTCTCTCTCTCTCTCTCTCTCTCATTCAAATATAACACGGACGTTAATTTACATACTGTCTATTTTTGAGGGTTGGTGTAACAATCACCTTCATTTCAATATTGCAATTTTGAGAATAGGCCTGATTATATGCATGTGTCTGATAGGTATAACGCGCTCTGAGATCCCTGTCGGTTATCAGTTAGTGTAATTAATTATAATTATTAATAACAACATTTTCAGCGAAATTAACAAGGCAAACATAGTTGTTCAAGAGAATAATTAGTTTAAGTTTCACAATATATATTTTTTTAATACAGATTTACAGTGTACAGTTTTCTGGGCTAATCTGTAATTAAGCTAATTCTGGAATCCATAATCAGCGCTGATGTACCCCGCAATGGGATCCGAAACGTCGGCCAGAAAGGTCAGATATACACGGCAGATTAGCCCAGAAAACAATCTGTAGAGGAGCATTTTTTTAATGTCCAAGACAGAAATGACAGTTTTTTGTTATGTTATTATATATGTGGGATCCCTGCAGCAAACCGATCATTTGAACAAAGATACTTGTTAGTTATTAAGGGGAACACAAATTCTTATTGTGAAGTTGTAATTAATCAGAAAAATATACATATAAAATCAATTTTATCAAAAAATATTGTTGTTGCGCTACCGGGATACGAACATGGATCTCTCACCAAACCGGGCAAAGTGCATTATCCAACTATGCTACAGCGACAGTACTTTTGACGACAAATTTTTGAACCTGTATGTTATAATAGAATATTTTTCGATAAAATTGATTTTATTTTAATGCTAGTGTTTTGCAATCAAAATATACAAAAATCTTATCCCAAGACATGAATGAAATAATGCACGTCTACAAGGAACGAGTAGAAAAGATGACAAAAAATATTTTATTAGAATAATATAAAAATCTTATTATTAGATATTTTATCATTTATTTTTAATATTTATTTGTTAAAATTGTAATAATTGCAACAGATCCAACCACAGCTGAGAACAAGAGATTCTTCCAATTTTTCCGTCAAATTACTCGACAAAGTGAAAGCCTAGAAAAGGAGATTATCCTTGGCACAACTCAGGGCCAAAAAGACCAGGAATAGTGCCTTGTTGAAGAGACCCAGGTCCGGGATCTGTGGAGGTGCATTACAAGCCGGCTCTCATTTGATTGAGGCCACTAGATGTCAGCACTGGCATAAAGGAGGAAATAAGAAGAAAATTGTATATTGCGTATTATAACTTCAAAACGTAAATTAATATAGTTTGATTATCCCAGTGAGGAGAGGAATTAACCCACCATATTTTATTATATGAATCAAATGATTTATAAGTTTTATTTCTGCAACAAACGCGTAAAACCTCTTTTACCATACTAATAGATTTAAATTTTCTTTTCTTTCTTTGGCTATGCTATACTTTTGTTATTGTCAAAACGCATTTTTAATGGAAAATAAAGGAAGAAGAGGAAATCATCCCTTAGTGTGCCCTTTAAGTTAGGTTAAATTAATTAATCAACGCGCGTGCAATGGTGGCATTGTCAACTATGTACTAGGAAATAATTTATTTATTAATTACGGAATATTAATATCTTGATAACAAAACAAATCGTTATATTTATCTATGCGTGGTACATTATTTGACAACTCACACTATAAATATAAACTCTTCTTCTTTTA
Organism: Eubasilissa splendida; assembly: GCA_031772225.1. NCBI lineage: Eukaryota > Metazoa > Arthropoda > Insecta > Trichoptera > Phryganeidae > Eubasilissa > Eubasilissa splendida. The sequence goes on along the minus strand of CM062850.1, from coordinate 32,295,857 downwards.
AATAGGCGATTTTAAATAGAGTGATTTGTGCCATTAATCAAATTGAAAAGAATAGGAAATATTATATTACAAGACAATACCACTGTCGTTCAAAAAATTTGCTATTATATAGATTAAATGGGGAAAGAAGATGACACAAGTTAACCGGGAGTTGAAAATTATCATTGACGAGATTACTGTAAAAAAACCTGTGATCCGCAATGAACAGGCAAAAAAGATATGGTCAAGGGTTTCCTCCTCGGCACCACACTCACACATTGGGGAATCTGTTAAGTTCAATCTGAATAAATGTGAGGCTACCTGGCAAATATAAACTCTATTCAATAATTGGTAGAAATTGTTAAAATTATTATTAATTAAATAAAGAGGGTGTTGATTAAGGAAAATACAAAATTAATTCAGCAATAACATAGATATAATTTTAAGATACATATATATATATATTTAAAATTTTAAATATATTAATTAGTCAATTTTATCGAAAAATATTGTTGTTGCGCCACCAGGATTCGAACCTGGATCTCTTTTCTAACCGGGGAAGGTATATAATAATATATATATTTCCCCAAAAAAAAAAAGAGAGATACCGATTTTCCGTAAACGAATAACAAAACAATAAATAATGTACCTACCTGTCCAGGAAAGGTTCACACCGAGCACCAATACTACTAAACATTGAAGAAACATTGTAAATAAAACAGCACAACTCGTGCTCCTCCGAAGATGAGCTGGAGACCACTGCCACTGCCTGCGACTGCTAAATTGTTAAAAGACAGAATGACCAACTGATTTAGTGAGTAAACAAACAGGTTCGTAATCACATTTATAAAGGGTAAGAGCACTAAACATTGGTCACTGATTTATCAGCTCCTATTAATGATTTTTATTATATTATATTCTGGTGTTTTAAATATTCAGTAGATATACTCGGCTATCGAAACATTTAATATAGATTATTTGTGAAAGTAGTCTATATCACGAAATACGTGTTACATCAATATTCTTACGGAACTGGACGAAAGTAGGATTGACTCGCTGGTCTCCCTGATCACTAGGCGAGTATCTTAACCACTAGACCGAGAAGTACATTTATTGAAAGTCGCGGACTATCAATGCCCTGGAAGTCATATGTCTTGCATTGCAATAATTATATTTGAGGTATTAATTTTATGTTTCTTTATTTTCAAATACTGTAATACTCTTTGCTGTCATATATGTTATTTAAATGATTTTCTGAACTTGACACAACTAACTTGATTAGAATATTTTTTCTTTCACTGTGATTAAGTTTTTAAAAAACGATTTATTTTATATATTCCTAAAATTAAAAATAATAAATAACATAAATGAAATGAAGGTGATTGTTACACCAACCCTCAAAAATAGACAGATAGTTTTGACAGATTATGGTACGTTTATCTCCCTCACTCCCTCACTCTCTCTCCCTCTCTCCCATTCAAATATAACACTATTTTTGAGGGTTGGTGTAACAATCACCTTCATTTCAATATTGCAATTTTGAGAATAGGCCTGACTGTCTGTCAGATTAAATAGTTTACGTAAAATGGGCGAAAACGGTAATCTAATATATATTATATATATATAAGATTAACTTAAATCATTACTTTCGTGACTTCCTCTAACATTTCTATTAATAAAATTTTCCAAACTTTCACGTTGATAATTAATTTAAATCAAAAAAATATTTTAAAAATACAGAACATTTTAATAGTTTTTTTTCGTACAATAATCGCGAGCCATTTGTAAAATTTGCTCATTCAACCTCAAGATTCTATCTCAAGGATTTATTGTATTACTCATCTCAAGGGAGATAGCAGCAACTTTCCGTGACGCTATCGCGTGACCCCACAATCAGACGAACAATATTTTTTTAATTTTCATTTCTGTTATTCATATAAAATATCGTTATAGGTAAAGTCCCCAACGTTGAACCTTGCACGTTGATTTTTTTAAATACTATAAACTGTCAATATAGAGAGCGAGTTCGTACTGGAGGTCGCAAACCGGAATCCCGACTCTAACGGGATACCGGACTAAAACGGATGCTTCAAAATATCGGCACTGGATTTATGAAAACCGGGATTTTCGACATTTTCGGTATTCCATTTTCAAAAAATATAAATTCTTTTTTCTTAGTTTCCATGTCATTCTTAAAGTAAATGTGATGTGCGAACCCCCTCATACCACGTGTCCCAATTGCGCTAGCTGTCGATGCGATCGACCGACGGACTAGATCTGTGAAAGAGAGAAGAAGAAAGTTTAAGGGGAGTTTTACGAAGAATACAATCCGAGCAACTATTCAGGAATACATTGTGTTCTTTAGAAGTCTGAAGTTAGACATTTGTGTTATTGTTTAAAGCTTATTAACACTTACTACCCGGTGGGTTAAAACAAAACACGTCCGGCGGTGATGGATTTTTTAGACCCACCTCAAGTTTTCGGTTTTTGAACGGTTTTCTGGGAGATTTTTTATAGATATATCATTATATATATGATTTAATAAAATGGCATGATGTGTAGTAAATTTTCTCTTAAAAAATTAAAGTTTTTGCAAAAAATATTACAAATAATGTAGGTACGTGTATTTGCGCATCAATGAACGTCCGAGACGGACCAATAATAAGCATCCACTGAACCGTCGGTTTGTGACAGAAGTAAAATAAAAATATTATAAATGAAATATAAAAAAATTACATCCTTTTTATATGAAATGCAATCAACAATATAAGCAGACGGAAAACAATAGACAACTTTTATTCAAAATAGGTATAATGTTGATTGTGTTCTGTGAATTCCGGTCAGTAAATTGCTATTCTCAGAATATAATTATTAAAAATATATTGAACAATTGACATAATTTAAAAAATAAGTAGGTAAAACAAGCCGCCTATTAATATTAAAATATTTTTCAACCATAATGTATTTTTAAACAACATTTATAATTATAATTCAAAAGCAACAACAATACTGGAAAGCCGACTCTATCGTCACCAGGTAGCGTCATAAGACTTCATTGGGGACCCACACAACACGCCTCAAATGCGTATATTACCGCCAGACGAAAATAAGTCAAAACAAATACACAGTCAAATACCTGGAATCCTTTGTGTACCCTCTCCACGGAACGTTATGAAGGAGAGTAATAAAGGCATTAAAAAAATATGGTCTAAAGGTTGACAATTGATTTTTTGATGTGTTAAAAATTAAAATTGGATTTTTTCTGAATGTTTTCATTTCATTGATAAATCGTTACCTCTAATCTAGACGAAAGCTAAATATCGAAAATTCCGAGATTCTGGTATTCGTAAAACTTCAATATTGAAAACACCGGTTTTGGTCAAAGGGACCGGCATTGCAACCCCTAGTTCGTACTGTATTACGGGTTCTGCGATAGCGAAACTAGTGTTATTGTAAGCTGCCAAAGTGCGGTAGAAAATGTTGTGTTAGGTGCGTTTGGACCGCTAACGTTGATGATCTATCTCACTACAGCAGAACCTCTATATTTAGCGAGACAATGAGTTCATTCATTCATTATTTCTTGATATCACTCTGTATGCATTGCCATTTATTAATTATTCTGTTTTGGCTGTATGGCGACGATATACGAGTACCTATTTATTATAAAAGCTTGTGAATTTTGATGCCAATGTCCTCACCTAAGTTGAGTTGCTCCATCAACATGCTATAAAACATGGCAAATCTGTGAGGACCAATGATTCCTCAGTCGGAAACAAACTGAGTATTTTAAATTTTACATCCTCTTGGATTGAGAAATTTTTCAGATTCTCTTAGTGACGTTTAGCACATCACTAAGGCGATGAATAATTATATCCACATGAAGCCATACAGCCAGAAAGTCTCCTTGTATGTTCCATCGGGCACAGCGTTAAACGAAAGCGATGACTGACCGGGTGCTGAACCGTATGGGCGCAAGAACATTCTGTTTTTTAATCATAAAGCAATTAAGAAAACGTCTTACATTTTATCCCTCATCCCCCTCCATCTTTCAAACATGTGATCCTGTAAGGAAGTTCCTGTATTTATGTGAGCAGAATAAAAGTGTGCGCTAGTTTGTAAACTTGCTTTCATTTTAATCTGGCATACATCAGTTTAAGAAAATAATAGTTTTATGTTTTTTTACAATACTCCCTTCTGTCTTGGTGGACGCACGATTTAAAAAATACATAACGTAGGTAGTTTAATTTTTTTATTAAGATATATACATTATAACTAACAGGGAAAATGAATGGAATGAGATAACAATAAAAAGTTTTAAATATTTTCAAAATAATAAAAAAACGCACTAAAAAAAGAGTAATGGCCTTTGTCCTTCTCGTCAGCATCGGTTAGCTGAGAAGAACTTTTAAGAGTCTTCTCGCACACGAAAAGGGCTTTATCGTTACAACTTAAATAACTGAGCTTCCCGTCTCTGCGCATACTGCCGCAATGCTCGTCATCATCCAGATCGCCCGGGCCCGGTTGTCCCTCCGGCCACGCGCTGTACCCCGACTCCTGCAGGGTCTCGCCTATAAATCATATTATATTATTTATCATCTGTGTACATTATAAAATCGTGGAAATATCTCGATAATGGAGTTTAGGTTTCAAATACATGACGTGATTAATCGGGCATCGAACGTTTATGACGCTCACTGATTTGTTGTTTTCCAGGTATGCGTTCGGTCACACTACCACCTGCGTCATTGTTTGCCACATATAATATGCAATTGTAATATGCTTTCATGGAATCTCGCTTTTTAAATGTAATTAGCGTTAAATCCAAATATTGCAGCAGCGCGAACGCTGCAGTTGAAATGTGAATTAAATGAAGTATACTGCTTCAAAGGGTACAAGAAGCAATATTAATCTTTTTAGAATTTATTTTTTCACAACAATAAAAACTAGTGTCGTTCTTCATTGTAACCGTGCATTTGTTATATTTTTTTAATATAAATAAATATAATAATAACAATGCTATGCGCGCACGCGCACTCACCATTGCTGGTCAAAAACTGTCCTCGAGTGATTAAGTCCGTAAAGTCTAAAAAGATTTCTTCCGTGACAAAATTTCCTTTCAAAGAATAATCCGGATACTCGGCCAGGTATTTTTTAAATAAATCGACCTCTGTTCGGCTATTGGCCATGGCCAGAGTGGCTTCTTCATTTTCACAGGTGCTGTAGGCTTCGTGCCACGTCATTGGAGTTGCGTGAATCTTGTAACAACGCTCCGTTTCGGCTTCGAAGAAATAATCTATAAACAAAACTGATATTATGGATTTGTACATATCACGGGGCAGCACGTTCAGGGGCGAAATGTCACCAGTTCCACATATATATGTCTCTTCTAGGTTATATCGCGGTTTTTTGTAGATAATTTAGTCACGGTTTATATCGACTACCACAAGGAACAAGGCAGTAGCTAAAATTCATCAATTTTTCACGAAGAGACAGTTTTGAATTCAGATTCTAATTCCCTTAAGAAAAATCGTGTAGAATATTAATTATTTATAAACACAATCCTGTATTTCTAAAAAAATTTCAACTCCCCAATATTGGTCATTGCCGATGATTGAACGCCCGTGAAAACTATTTTTTCTGTTCTTTAGATATCACAGTATATAATAAAAAATATTTCAGTGAATTTAATACATATATTCATGAGATCTTATCACACATATAAAATTAGTCGAAACTTTCATACACCGTTTGCAACTCTCTGGCGAAGGTGGCAGCGACTCGGAGTTACTTTTTTAATACAGTGGAACCTCTATATTCGTCATTAATCTGTTACTCGAATATAGAATGATGAATATAGAAACAATTTTTCCCATAAGAAATAAATAAAATTCAATTAATCTATTTCCAACTCCTAACATTAGGATTAAGAACAAGAGTTGCTATCAATTAAAACAAAACAGCTAATAGTAATTCTAATTCTGATCATGGATGGGTCCGTTTTGGCGATGATTCGATGTCCGAGCACTCGATTTAACGAGGAGCTTGTCCAATTTTGTCTGCTCTTTTCAAACGTAGCAATAATTTCTTTATTAACGCCTATTGTACTTCTTACCGCTTTCCTTTTTAGCTGTTTCGCTTCAGCGCGCTTTGTTGGAGCCGTGGTCACTTTAATTTTTGAAAATAATTACGATAAATTACACACACTCGATGATCGCACAGAGTAAACTAACTACAGCTACCTAATACGTTTAGCTGATTGGCGTGCGATTGCAGCGCCAGTGCCGGCGGTGGGAGTGACGACGATTACGGAAAATACTAACGAATATGGGGGGAAAGGATTGTCATTAAAATGTGACGATTATCGAATATGGGAAATGCGTTCCACTGTATATGGAAAAAATAATAATAACCGACATACTATTTTTTTCAATTCGCATTTACTCAAAAAATATTTGCAATGCGGCACTGGTGTTTTCTAATAATCGTAATCCCAATATACTTCAGTGTCTCGTGAAAATTAGAAAAGAAGCAGTTACATCGGGATGAAGTGTCAATTAATATTCAAATATGTATACGGATTAAGTGAATACGACCTTTTTAGGCCAATACGACCAATTTTATTAAAAAATATTGTGGTTGCGCTACCGGGACTCGAACCTGAATCTCTTTTCCAATGCGGGGAAGGTGCACTACCAACTATGCTACAGCGACAGTATTTTTGACGACAGATTTTCGAACCTATACGTTACAAATTTTCAAATTAATACATCTATCGTTCCATTATTGTTTTTACGAAATCTCAAATACCTTTGAATAAACCGATAGTTAAAAGAGATCCAGGATCCATCCTTTATAATTAATACATATTTTGTATTTTTAAACAATATATATATTTTACTAATAAATAAAATTTTGCAGCTCAAATACAGAGCTCACATCGACGAAAAAGTCTATGTGTGGACGTCATAGAAGTATAGAGTATTATATATACGAATGGGAAGATTTATAAGAATTTTTCAACATATCTTTTATTCTAAACAGTCATGCATGTGTCCCGTAAAAATATTAATATTACCTTTATCAGTTGTTTCACATTTAAGCATCTCATTATTTAGTATTATTTCAGATCGGTGCTTGGTGCAGACGAATGTGCATAATATATCACACGGTACATCATTATATTTTCCATTTCTATTCATGGTCACACAATCTTCGTCTCCACCGGCGTTATTCGGTTCATCTGGATTCCAATCTGCATATATATCTGCGGCTCGCGTCCCTGGAAGGATTTTTATCTGAGGTGATTCAATCGATATCCGTAATTATTGCAGTTGCAACATACATTTGGTTTCAATTCTGATGGTACATTTTTTGACAGTTGCTGAGCACATTCACAAATAGATTCGTTTTCTGACGAAAATATATAAATACATTGATATATATATATCTTCTAAAAAAAATTAACAAAGTTTTAACCATTTTTTTAGCGCGCTGCAAGTCTAAAATTAACTGAAAATATTTCAGGGGTGGTTTTTAACTTTCAATAAAATAAACAACAGAACCGGTACCGAATCACTAACATGTGTTAAACACGTGGCTGGCACATGATGGTGCCATATTGATAAATACCAATTATTATGGTCCATGGATCTAAAAACAATTAGTTTATTTTTAATGAATTGTGTGTAAGCATTTCGAAGAATTTGGGGAGATGTTTTCACGTGTATTTATTTGACGAGACACGGTGAACTCTGTATAGCGTTTGGTGAGATTAATCAATGCAAATGGATCACTCACCATTCAAGGTGAAAAATTTTCCTTCGACGAACAAATCGTGTATACCGAGCCAGGTATAATAAGATTTGCCACTAAAATGCTTCTGGACTATATCTGCTTCAGTTTTGGTGAATGGTACGGCCAACTTCGCTCCCTCCATTTTGCACGCGGCTATAGCCCCCGACCAATTTTTCGGAGTGGTGTGTTCTTTGTAGTACATTTCAGTTTTTGTTTCATATTTGTAATCTTTTATAAATTTTAAAAATAAATCATTGGACGTTTCATTAAGTATTCCATTTCTTTTTGTTATTTCTTCCGGCTTTTTATCGTTCGTGTTTATTGTTACGTCCGACGTTTCATCAAACGCTTCTTTTATTTTTGTCGTTTCTTCCGGCGTTTCAACAGATATTTTTTGTGTTGTTTCTTCCGACGTTTTATCAAAAACTTTTTTTATTTTTGTCGTTTCTTCCGGCGTTTCTTCAAATATTTTTTTTATTATTTCTTTCAACGATTCATCAAACACTTCTTTTATTTTTGTCGTTTCTTCAAATATTTTTGCGTTGTTCCTTCCGACATTTTATCAAACACTTCTTTTATTTTTGTCGTTTCTTCCGGCGTTTCAACAGATATTTTTTGTGTTGTTTCTTCCGACGTTTTATCAAAAACTTTTTTTATTTTTGTCGTTTCTTCCGGCGTTTCTTCAAATATTTTTTGTATTATTTCTTTCAACGATTCATCAAACACTTCTTTTATTTTTGTCGTTTCTTCCGACATTTCATCAAATATTTTTTGTGTCGTTTCTTTCAACGTTCCGTCGAATAATTCTGGTATATTTGTCGTTTCTTGACTAACTGAAAAATGAATAAATATAATTTCTGCAGAAGGTGAGATTTTATACAATATTTTAAAATAGTACTAAAGTACGGAGAATCAATAAAATCTCATATTATTTTCGAGGTTACTGTTTTTCAGAACCTTGATAATAATAACAAATTAGATGAAATAATTTGAAAGATACATAGAAAAAAACCTGGCGCCACATAGCGGGTTCTATACAAAGATTTAAAAAATGGTGGCTGCCAACGGAATAGATGTCTCACTAATAAAGTAGTATGTGTAGATAGAATTTGATATTTTAAAGTGTCACTTAATTGGTTAAAACTGTTTTACGACAGTACAAAGTTCCGGGTTCGAGTCTCGAGTGGCGACTATATTTTTTTGATAGATTTAAAAAATATTATAAATAAAATGTAATCTATTTTTTTTATATACTTACCTATAAATAACTGTTACTTAAAAATGTCGGTGTACATAGACCTAATATGCTACCTTTAGTTACATAATCATCGTTCGGTGTGGTCCTGGGATCAAAGGGTTGCCGCTTGGAGCAGATGAATGTGGTCTCTAAGCTGCACATGGCATCATTGTATTTCCCTGCTTTTGTCATGGTCACACAATGTTCGTCTCCACCAGCATTATTTGGTTCACCTGTTGTCCAATCTGTATATATGTCCGTAGCCCGCGTGCCTACAAGAACATACACATGACATTAACTGGGTAGGTATATAATAAATCCCTTCAAATTTCATCTGTGTGTGTGTGTTTTTTTATCTAGGTACAATACCAACGCATTTTTATATTTTTGACCATTAATCTACCAGATTAATTTTTCAGAAATTTTTTATCGAAACCTACGTGTCAACAAAAACCGTTAAATCACCCACTTTATTCCCAAATTGTTTATAAACAACTATTATATAACTCTTCAGCGATTGTTGGTTTCGAGGTCTCCTCACGATTGTAAAAATGTATTAATTAATGATGACGACATCTGTTGTGGTTTATTGAAACACCGTGCAAGAGAATTTATTTATATATTCAAAAATATCTTACAATCTATACATAATATACAGGGTGGCCCATAAAAAGTGAGAACATTTCGTAACATGTGATATAATTAGATCAATAGTAGTTTAACTATATCGACAGTAGCTTAAATAGTTTACTGATTTACTTACTTACCTATTTACTTATATTACGTTTTATTTCGACAATTTCCAGTCGCCATCTTTGATTATTATTTATCGCATTGCTAATATGTGGTTTTTTCAAATTTTTGCCCAGAATGACAAAAGTCACCGATCAAAAATTTGCGAATTGAAAAACGTTGGGGTGCTAGGAATATGATCAAAGTGTTTCAAAACAAATCCTGGAGTATAGCTAGACATTACAGCATAACTGGACATTACAGCAGGACGGAGCTCCATTTCCCACAGCCAGAAATACAATCAACTTTCTTCGTCGTGAGAATGTTAATTTCATCGAGCCAGGCCAGTAGATTATGCAATATGGGGTGTTTTAATGATGTCTGATTAGTTCAATATTGTGCAAAAAAATTACATTAAAATTATAATTAATTATATTATGTTTTTGAAATAACTCAATTTTTTGGGCCACCCCGTAGTATCTTATGTCCAAAACCATCTACCGCCGCTTCGGGCGTTTTGTATGCTAAATACTTTATCTGAGATCAAACAATTTTATGCAATTATTAACTTGACTGGTTAATGTTAAATAACCATCTCTTTGTCCTGTGATATTATCTTAAGATGGATTTAGTGTAAACAATGTATTACTTAATCAAAACAAACAAACACAATGAGGATTTCGATCAAATTAATCTAGTTAGATATGTTAAATGTCAAAAAAGTCACTGGCATATAATAACAGTACACCGACTCTCAAAATTCAATGAAAATTCTTAGTTGGAAGAAAAAATGTATGTGTAATGTATGCAAAAATTGATAAACAATAATATTAGTACGTATATCAATTTAAATATTTAAGTTATTAACCCTCAGCATACCATGATAGAAAATACCCTTACACAGCCATAATGTCAACATGTGTTACCGTGAGGATTGTGTAATTTTTAAGCATTTTATGTGAGAAAACAATACCTTTACTACGTTTCAATGGCGTATTCATCATATGCAAGCTAACGGTGCCAAGTATCGATCTTACCAAGCGGTAGAGACCTGTGTTACTGAACGGCGAATTATTTAGCTACATACGTCATAACGTAGTACCTGCTTTGGTATATAGCCTACCGAAAACCGGGTATTGCCAGTCGCTATATATATATATTACAATATACAGCACATTCTCATAAAAAACACAAATTTCGACATACCATTCAAGGTAATAAACTTTCCTTCTTTGAACAGGTCGTGTATGCCGAGCCAAGTATAATCACATTTGCCACTGATGTGCTTCTGGACCACATCTGCTTCGATCTTAGTGAATGGCGCGGCCAGCTTTGCTCCTTCTGATTTACACGTGGCTACAGCTTTAAACCAACTTTTTAATGTGACGTGCTCTTTGTAGTAAGTCTCAGTCTCTGGCTCGTATTTGTAGTCTTCTCTGAAACCCAAATCGGAACCTTTCGACGTCGTGTCAAACATTCCCAGAGTCGTCGTTTCTTGAGGTGCTGAAAAAATGTTTGCAATTAATTTGTGTATAACAATATTGAACATTTACCATTTGTTATTGCAATTTATTAACGCATCATAGCGCACACAAAAAAATATAGCGCGCACACAATTTTTAACAAAACTTCATCTTTATTTGCCGCTTTCTATCGAATGTTGGCGACCATGTGTCGATTTATCCTGTATATGATTACCGATATTTTAGACATTGAATCACTTTTTAAAGTTACGCAGCCAAAATAATCTCTTTCTACCCACGCCTCTGCTGCCTTCTATCTCCGCCTGCATAATAAGTTGTAAAATATCATTTTTTTCATCGCAGAGAATGTGTCTAAAGTATGCAGCTTTCCTTGAGAGTTGTTAATAATTCTCTTGATTTATTAATGCATCTTCATTAGTAATGTGGTGAACCCAGCCCCTACCGGTAACCTTATACCGGTAAGATAATGTTTTTCTTATTTCTCCTCCAGCGCACAAATAACAGCATTAATTCTTAAAATTGCACAAAAAATATTTTATGCACACATCGTGATTCAAAACGAGAGAGAACATTGCCAACGATATATAATTACGTCTGTAATTATGGACTTTTAGAAACAAAGAAAGAACGTGTTAGATGACGATATGTGAGGAGAATGTTACGCCTCCCGTGAACTGCATGACTTCTTCTTCCAGGAACTAAAAATTATCGAGTTATTTGATATAGCAGTGCACATATATAATATATTTGAAACTCGGTCTCACCAAAGAAATAAAAAATCTTTTGATCAGTCGTAATGCTAAAGATATTAAAACCAGTCATATAGAATTGGAATATCCACCGAGGAGATCATTTTAACATTAAAAACAATCTAATTAAAATAAAGGGTTTAATCTAAATTAAATTAAATGAAGAACCCATCCTCTATCTTTATTTCCCTTGTACTTATCTTGCATTCTCCTAGTGCATCATTCCCGTGGTGTGCATACGAGGGATTCTGTGTCGAGAAAACTCGGAAATCCCATGGATTTTTGCTGTCTCGAGTCCCGGGACTTGAAAAATTATTTTAGTTGCTGACCATTGCGGTACAGCAGGTAGCGGAGCACGTGTATCAATTCTTACAACTTCTAACCATTAACAAAACGAAATATACATGGTCAGCTATAAAGATTCTGAAGGGAATAGTTTTGTCGGTTTGTTCAAACGGGGGATTATGTTTCCTTATAAAATTTCCTGTCATCTTTTGACAAAACATAATTTAAATGGTATATAATTATTTGAAAAGGTTAATATTTCTTGATCAATTATTATTGTATACATTTTTTGTAATCAATTTATAAATATAAGCTTAATTTCCATTATATAAACTAGTCATAATTAATTTTTATTTGATTTAATACGAATAACATCCCGAATAGCTAATGTATATCATAAAAATGAATATCTTTTTTGATATATATTTTGAATTAAATAAAATTCATGGTCCCGATTTCCGGGAACTCCCAAGACTTCAAAATTCAAAAGTAATTTAAAAAAGTCGAGAATACAGAATCCTTAGTGCATACGCATTTTTATTTCAGTCAACCCGCATGCGTACCGCACATTTTTGGTGTCAATGTCAACAACTTGCTATGATAATTCTCCAGAAAATTTCGTTGAAGGAGAAAACTGGTCTTCAATGAATAAAAAGATCTTCAAAAGTCAACAAAACAATGAATGTATACCTGCCCAGGAAATGTGTGCACCGAACAACAATACAAATAATGGTTTAAGAATCATTGTAGATGATCACGTCACAGAGCGTGCTTTCGCAAAGATGAGCTGATGACTACTGGACTGGCAGCCGAAATTATTGAAGGTCAGAATGACTAACCGACTTCAATATATTAATACAGACAGTGGCGTAACTACACCGATGCAGCCAATGCGGTGAATTGAGACCCACGCTGGATAGGGAAGGGCCTTGGCATTTCGTATCGTGCGCGAGTGTCGATATTTTCAAATGAAAGCGATCTATTTTGTTTTTACGGAATCTCAAATACCTTTTTAATTAATATTTAAAACATCACAGACCGTCCGTTCTGAATAATTACAACTTCACAATAAGAATGTGTTCTCCTTAATGAGTCAAAATAATGAAATAATATACGTAAATACGAAATTATCTATTAATCTTTGTTGAAAATGACTGTTTTTTTTACATGTATTTAATTTCTTTGTTTAAATTGTTCCCTGGCAACTATTCTCTGTACCTACATATTTGCATATAATACATCACTAATAATAAAGTATCCTAATACGTCTTATTACGATTAAATTGACTCTTCAAGTAATTGTTTATTAACAGAATTCTGAATCAAAATAATGATAATGTGAAATTAATAACTTAATGTGAGTGTGTTTTTACCCATTTCAGCATTTTCTTGTGGTGTCATTTTGTTTAATTGGGTTTTGCTCTGGAATTTTCCATATAGTTTGAGCCGAGCCTATCACAACAGATTATATCGCACATTAATGTATTTTTTTTTAAATCGTTCAAAATATCACGCGACAAAATATGATTACAGTTTGACTACAAATCTCAACACATGTGTTGAGATTTATGCCATTGTGTCTCGTTCCATGAGCACGGGCCATTTGTGTTAACATTAAATTCTATACTAATATATTTTAAGGAAAATTTAAAGAATGATGTTTCTAAATTTTCTGTAATTGATAACTTTACGCGAAGCTTTTGGTTACTTGGGTTTTTCCCTCGGATTTATCCTTATTGTGTATCTTTGAAGCGCGTGAAACTTGTACATTCCTGGAATTTGTTCAAAATATCGTGCAAAAAATTATGGATATAGTTTTTTTAAAACAGTGTATCATAATGTGTATTAATAAGTTATTTATTTATTTATAAGTGGGAGGCATGAATTCAACACTGGATGCAGATCGCCAGAAGAAAAAGATTCAAAAGTGAAAAGGTGTCGTTTGCCTAACAACTCGCCTGAAGTATTCTGACTAAAGAGAGTTCGAGCCTTAGAAAATTTGCTTCCGCGTTTTGGGGACTTGACAAAAAACAATAAACAACGAATGACAGCTCGCTCCGCGCTCAATTATGTACTATATTTTATCAGTTTTTCGACTCGAGGCACTCTCTGAGACGAAGTTCTCATGTTCCCATTAGATATTTTGGAAACTACTCTCGAGTTTCATTCGTCAGGTGGGCGAATTTTTAAATCCAAATCGATCCGCTGCTGGTTGAAGGCCTTCCATGATTTTGTCACTCTCTTGTTTCTTCGCCAATCTTTGCCATGTTTTGTCATTATTTCGTCTATCCATCGAGTCTTTGGGCATCCTCTAGGTCGTTTTTTGTCTCATAGATAGCATTCAAGAAATTTTTTTGTTCGTCGGTTATAGGACGTAGAGACATCTTGAAATATGTTCTACCCTTTTCCATTTACGCTTTTAAGCATGACAGTGACAAAATCATTCTCACATTTATAACATACGAGGCGCGTTTTTTAAGTAAGTACCGTCGCCGGATATTCCGGTGTAGCGCTGCGGTTGCGATTTTGCGCATGAGCAATGATTTCCTTCATCTGTTGACTCACCACATGCAACGTTAGAGGCATTCATACAGTGTGACCATCTTGTAATGAGTGGTTGAAATGTTCAAAATAATAGATTAGCCCGCCGACTGTGAGGTATGATCAGTGATTCGTTTCTTGAATGTACGTAACATGAAACCAGGTGACATTCATTGCTAAGTCGGTCCTTGGTGACGAGCGTTTTTATGATGAACTCAAAGACAGAGTACAGACATAGTTTTCATCCCAGGCGGCGTCGTTCTATGACAAAAGTATATGAAAATTGATACCCCGATATGACAAGTGTCCTAATAATGGTGGCGACTTTGTTGATAAGTCGTTTAAGGTGTGTAGCGTCCGAAGAAAGTAAAGTGTTGTAAAAATGATGTTGTGTTTCTTTATAAAAAAGAAACGGCACTTTAACTTACGTTACTAATAAATTATGATTTCCTAATATCTGTTCCATTTAATTCATTTATTATTGTGGCGCGCGACTTATGGTTCACGCTGTATATTCAAGTACCATTTAATTAAGGAAGCATGAAACATTCAGACTGCATGCCTACCACGGCGATATTACATTTTTTAACCCGATTTCAGCAGATGTAGATTGAATATTGACATTAATACAGTAATTGCGTTGGACAAAAGCTGCAAGTAGTTATATTCTTATGTATTATTTTATGATTTCGTGTATTTTTCATTTTAATTTGTTCGGATATAGTAATGCTATGGTTCTATATTTAATTTTTCCAAATATAGAATCAAAAAATCGTGTTTGATTCATTGTGTTGATTAATTGTATTTTATTGCCAATGCCCGGTTCATTCCTCCTGTAGTATCTACAGGCTGCGGTGGGTAGTTGCATTATGATGATAAAAATGTTTAATTACCATATTTTAGTTATAATATAAAACATATTTTTGTCTTGTGTCATTGAACTGTTATTTATCTATAAATTATAATATAAAAATTAAATTAAATTACTAAATACTTAAAAACACAATCGAAGTTGCTGACATTGCAACAATTATTTGCTCGTGGATATGCACACTAAATACATAATAAATCAAATAAATATTTAATTTAGATATATTACGTAAAAATTACAGTACATTGTGGAAGGACGGTGAAAATAAAAACACATAATAAAAATAGGAATATTTTTATTGAAATGAATTACACATTCAACCAAAACACGAACGAGCTGTTGAATGAAAATATTTTGTAAAGGAACATGACATTAAATGTACAGGAACGTGACATTAAATGTAAAGGAACGTGACATTAAATGTAAAGGAACGTGACATTAAATGTAAAGGAACATGACATTAAATAGTCTTTAAGCATAACGACTTTTAAGAGTCCCATCTGCGCCGATTAGCGTGTTCTTACTCTGCGAAGAGGCTTTGAGGGCTTTCTCGCAGACGAAAAGGGCTTTGAAGTCGCACCGTAAATCGTTCAGCTTCCCGTCCCTGCGCATGCTGCCGCAGTGCTCCTTACCGTCGTAGTTGTCGGGCTGGCCCTCCCGCCACGCGCTCCAGCCCGCCTCCTCCAGTGTCTCGCCTGGAAAATATCAAAGCACGTTATCGCAATATTTTCTAAGTGGCTGTAGTAAAATGGAAGAGGATTGGAGCAGGATGGTACTGGAGAATAATGGCCAGGGTTAAGAGTCGTTGGAGAGCACTTGGTAGGAGACCAAATTTCATTCTGGGATGTAGTACCGTAGAAGAAAAATAAAATATTAAAGTGATTCATTACGGAATAAAAAACAATTCTATGATATTTAAACAAATTAAAAAATATTTTAGAGAATATAACGTTAACACATTCACCTGACAAAATAAAGTTCCGGGTTCGTATCCTGGCGGTAACCAAATATTTATTCGGTTGATAGATTTGTCTGTATGTCTTTCTAATTAATTTAATTTTTTTTAAATATATATATCGCACATTTCATAGAAAAGTGTACTAATTATTATTTTTTCTGATTTACGTTTCATTTCGTTATAGTGTTTTGCAAATTTCCCTGTCAGATCGAACGTCGTGTACATTGGTGTGAGATTATGTCTCTTTTTACCAATCTGAAGCTGATTTCTGGGACCAAAATATCAACACGTGATGTACCCCAACTAAATATCTGCGATTATCTCATCGTGACTCCTTCCGTAGGTGCTATATCGCACAGGATTGAGTGATCGCCGTAGTGACGCCAAATAATTTATGCGTTAAGGACACGAGGCAGTAATTTAAAAATATAATCATTGGCGGGGCGCCAGAAAAACGTGTGATAGATTTCGGCAAAGAAAGACTCGTTTTTTGATAAAATACGTATTTCTGGCGCCTGTTGCTGCGTGTTCTCTGAAATAGTGGAAAATATTAGGATGAATTGAATGTATTGTTTGTGTCTGAAATAAAGCCAAGTACACTGCGAGCGGGAACGCATTCTCGATTCTGTGGCAGCGGTGTCCCTAGAAAAAACGCATTTCCAGCGAACTGCCCTTGTTTTCTTGTGGCTGCACCCGACAGGTGTGCTTACAAAAATGTAATATAAACAATACTTTGGTTTATATATAATATTTACCCTTGCTAGTCAAAAATTCTCCTTGGGTGATGAGGTCGGTGAAGTCCAAAAATATGACTTCCTTGGTGAAATTTCCTTTCAAGGAACTCTCGGGGTACCTGGCCAAGAATTTTATAAACAAGTTGGCTTCCGCTTCACTGTTGACCATGGCCAAAGATGCCTCTTCGCCGTCACATATGCCGAAGGCTTCGTGCCAGTTCATGGGAATGGTATGAATCTTGTAACACTGATTCGCTTCGGCTTGGAAGAAATAACCTATAAAGAAATTCATACTTTGTTTTTACATGTGCTGCGAGAAAGGTGAAGACTAACAACTGGCACTTCCAGGAAAAATCTTGTATTTAATCTAATCTTCGTACAGCATCTATCCAACACAGGACTCGCAATGGACCGGAGCAAACCGGCATACCGCTCCGGCTCGTGACATTCTTACAAATTATATTACAGCTCCTCTTAGTTATATTGGATACAATAAGAAATATTTAAAATTCTAAAGGATTATCAATAAATATATGTTATAAAAAATGGGCCGACATCCATACTGTATAAGTGTATACTTTATGATCAAAAATTATATCTGTAATGGTTAATAGACTAGTAATGGTTAAATCGTTATTTAAACCGTTATAATAACTGTGATTGTGTTCAATTGTAACGATGATTAATTATTAATTATTCGTAATTCTTCGAGCAATGACTAGTGCACTAGAAAGTAAACATACAACAGTTTAATCTTAGTTACCGATCATCGTTTAATCTTAGTTACCAATCATCGTTTAATCTTAGTTACCAATCATCGTTAAATCTCAGTTACTAATCATCGTCACATTCACGGTTTACCATTAATATAATATTGACCGCTACGGTTCGTTAATTTTTTTTCCATTTCAAACTCTGGTCGAATAAGTGATTTAGGTCTTCATAAATACGTGTCTTCTACGTCACATAAACAAATGTTTAATTTACATTACCTTCATTAGAAGTGTCACATTCCTTGTTTCGTATGACCTCGGATCGGCGTTTGGTGCAGACGAATGTGCTGACGAAAGTGTCGCATGGTACGTCATTGTACTTTCCTTCTTTAGTCATACCCAAACAATTTTCATTTCCACCGAGGTTATTTGGTTCACCTTCCACCCAATCTATGTATATGTCGGTGACCCGCGTCCCTAGAAGAGAATTTATTAAATGATTTAAACTATCGTAAATAAATAACATACCACGTAGTTAAAAACACAAATATACTATAACAAAAATATTAAAAATTGAGATGAATTTATGATTGACAAAAACATAAAATATGTACAAATTAATTTTAAGTTTATGGCTGAAGTTGATTGAAAACTTCAAGTACCTACGTATTAATTTTAATGTGAGAATATGGATATGAATATCTTTGTACGACGATCTATTGGAGTCATTAACGATATGTTGTTAATCTGTCAATTATTAAATTTAATTTAATTCATTGATTTCATATTTTCTCGTTTCATCAGATGTCTTGCCCATTACTATTCCAATTTTGCCACTTGCTGTCCTACGTCTTCGAATTCTGTATTCGGTGTATTGCAGATATTCATTCCTGCATTGTCCTCGCACGAAACCAAGCTAAACATCACGATTTACACAAGCGCGAGTGCGAAGCCGGCTGTGGGGACGGATTTACATTCACATCATAATCCTTCTGTTAGAGCTCATATTTATCTCACATTCAAACGCAAATAAACTCAATCTTTATTTGAATTATTTTTTACCTTATTGAGGGCCTATTTTACCGATAGCCGCTCGGATATTGACCTTAAGTGCTTGGAGCATATCTGTAATATTAGCGTAGACCTCACTTTTCACATAACCCCAAAGTAAAAAGTTCAAAAGCATAAAATCGCACATTCTGGACAGCCAATGGATGTCGCATCCAGAACATTTCTAATGGAATAAATAACTCGATTATTTTCGGACGTACGGTAAGTAGCTCTATTCTGCTGAAAATAGACATCATCCAAAAGCGAAATTTTCACCGGTTTTGCAGTGAATTTTCTTAATTTTAATGCGCTTCTCAATCTTTTATCGACTCATTTTCGTTAATAGTATAGTTTTAATTTGATAGATACATCACTTATTGACGGACAGTTATATATAACATTTCTAATCCTGAAAGAAAATGAAAATAGAGCGATATTTATAAATAACGATTGTGTTTAGATAACTTTGTCATTACATTTTAAAAAAAAAAAACTCACCATCAATGGCCATGAATATTCCCTCGGAGAGCAAGTCGCTGATGGCCAGCCAAGTGAGGTACGTGCGTCCACTGAAGTGCTTCCTGACCATGTCGGCTTCAAGCTTGGTAAAGGGCATGGCTAGGTGCGCCCCTTCTGCTTTGCACGTGGCTATAGCATCGTGCCAGTTTTTGGAAATTTTGTGTTCCTTGTAATAGGTATTAGTCTCTGCCTCGTATGTGTAGTCTTTTCGAAAAGTTATGTCGGTCGGTCCGTCAAATAAACTCCAATATATATTTGGTGATGATTCTACAGGTGGCGCTGTTAAGTCGGTGTCACAAGCTAGACAAATAATAGACATAAGTTTTTATTAATTTGTTCGTATTAATATTAATACTAAATGTTCTTGGAGGGTCTTCGGGAGAATTTACAGAGCTTAAAGAAAATGGAGTGTAACGTGGGCTTTATAACCATAATGTTTTCGACCTCTATTATAAGGCGAAAGTCACAAAATTTAAAAAATTAAGTAAGCTTCGACAGATAGATTAAATAATATGGTGTATGAATGAGGCACAACGCCCGAAATGGCATCCTCAATAATAATCCTGAAGGAAGACGAAGATAGGTAGACTCTAAATGACGTGGCAGGAATAGCGTAAGTCCCAACCAGTAAGGAAACGTAAGTCGAAAAATCACGTAATAAACTTTAATACACGAGATATGAGATATCAAGTTCTTTGATAGCTGTCTACTGACTACTAAGAAAATATCAAGATATAATATAGTAAGTGATAATTATAATGAACTTCTTTTTTTCATTATATATTAATCTTATAAAATAAATAAAGAAAAAAGCGAACAAACACGCTTCGCTTCGAAGGGATAGGTTAAGGGAGGGAGGGAAGTGGATATAACGTAACTGCGAATTTACGTAAGTCGGGGTAATGGAAGTGTGTAAAGTCCTGTCCATTCTTGGCCATCAGAAAACAGTCCAGTGTTGAGACCAGTGGAGACATTTTTGATGAGACTGGTCAGATCCATACCGTGTTGTAGGGCCAGGGTTGATGACGATAATTACTTTATTTATCACTTGTGGTTTAGCCATACGTGAAATGGTCATATTGAAACAAAAATGTATTAAATACTAGCAGAATACAAACCTGATTACTTGTTACTAGTACAGCTACAGTTTCCGTAAAATCTATTTTTCATTATTAAAAATATAACATATTATATATCAAAAAAGGGAAGTGGTTTACCACAGTACAACTTGATTTATTCGGTGAATGTAAATAAACAGATAATCAAATATATTCTTAAAATTATTTCAATATAATATGGAGGTTATGTATGGTTCCAGCGCTACCACATGTCCATCGCGTTTCATATCCAAGAGGCTTTCGCAACGCCGCCCAGCGACAGGTTATATGGACCGTCGTCGTTGTACTTGGTGTCTCTCATTGCTGGCAATACAGAGTGTACAACACCACTGGTGTAGGCGTTTGTAGCGTAATATTAATAAGAATATTGTTACATGAAATTAAAATAAAGAAACAATGTAATGGTGGATAAAATAAGAAAGAAAAGAAATACATTTGATAAAGGCTTGCAGTATTAGTAGGGAGGAGGGAAATGAGAAGATTTCGCACATTCCGATTTATATTATTTTATTTATATACTAGAGAAAGCAAATGGATTTTTCTGATTGTCGTTGCTGTCTGAATGTTAATATATATATACATTATATCTCTCCATTTACATAAAATTAATACTTTAACACAAACAAAAAAATCTCTAAACTTGTTAGTAATTGGCTGAGTGATAATGATAGTTGTCATTATCATTATCGGCGCGCTTGGATTCAAAATATTCAATCAATACTTTGTATTAATCATGAATTATATCATGAATTTCGCACTGAGGATGATGAAAATATCCTCATACTCACAGACAAACAACTATATGACTACTAAAACTAATGACATACTTAAAATCAATTATATTATTTTAAAAGCAAACAGCCGAAGGTGATAAAAATTATTAATTTATTGTTATGTTGACAACATGTACAACAAAATAATTTCTTCTGACTTGAAGATAATAATTGTACATTATTATCATCTCCTTTGGAGATACTATAAAAAATATTATTCGAACAAGTGTCTCTGACGGAAATGCTTTAGATAATTAAAAAGTTCTAACAGTCCATTAATTCTATTACTAAGTAAATGGTTTATGTATATTTATTGCCTTACTATTTAGGTCTATCTGAGATATTGGAAATCGTTTGTTCTTCGAGTGTGTAAAAGAACAAAGGATTTGTAGTTAGAGAATGCTGGTGTGCTATATGAATTTGATAGAAGCTTCGGTCCCGTGGGACACGGTCGCACTTACATAGATACATAACTAATCTTTGTTTCTTTGTAGTGGAAGATACATCGGTAGGCATTATTCTGGTGCTTTCGAACGCGGCAGGTTCATTTATTTCAATCGTGTACATATTATTATAGTAATAAAATAAGTTTTATAAATTTTTTAATAGTAAGTCGAATCAGAATTTAGTAATTTTTTTTTTGTTATTTCTTCCTACATTCCTGCATCCGTCTCTCTCATTTTCTTTCACACTGCAAATTAACCTTTACCATACCATGATATAAAATTCCCGAACGCAGCCATGCTGTCAACTCGTGTTACCGTAAAAAGGAAAAGGAAGTTAGAAAAAATGTTTTTATTAGCTTAAATGGCTTTAATCGCACGAATTTACTCTAAATATTGGGCATTCAATTTTGAAAAAATGATTAATAACATAATTTAGAGCATTCCTTAAGTCGTATACAATGTGTCCTTCCTTCTTATCTTTCTTCATTTAATCAGTGAGAAAGAGACAATTATATTTGTACATTTGTTGTTTTTTTCACTGTGAAAATAGTGTGTGATCTCTGTCTTTCATATCACAAATTGTATTTTTACCAATGGATTGAATGAAAAAATAATTGTGTTTGTACGATTCCCTTTTCATAATTGGTTTTTCACTGGTTATTCCTAAGCGCTAATATATTTTTTTGAATTATCTAAAATATGAATTTTATGTTGCATGTATTTACCGAAATATTACAGGTTTAATTATGATAGTAGACCTGTGTTACTGCACGGTTTGGGAAGGGTTAACAAAGTAAAATTGATTGATTATTTATTTATTAAACGATATTTAAAATTAATTTAATTTTCAGACATTGCACCAATATAGGTACATAGAGAATGAATAAATTAAGAACGAATGTAGCAGGGATGAAGAGAGCATGGTAAAGAAAATATGTAAAGGTGAGTGTTTAGAGCATCCGCAAAAGACGTAGCGTGATCAGATAAACCAGATATTGGATGACGACTCTGTTAGAAGCTTCAACAAACGACGAACGCGCTTAAGAAGATGTATAAAAGTGAGCTAGGTAAAAGCGGTGTGCTAGGATAGAAGAGTGTGACGTTCTGTCCTCTGTCTATTCTTGCGGGAATACGTCGGTAATTATATAAGTACATATCTCTACATTTTTTTCAAATAGAAAAGCGTGTACGGAATACGTGTCACATCGATATTGTTACTTTTTCAAACTAAGCTAAACGCTCTTATTGTGAAAATAGGACTAATTTGATGATCTCCTGGAACGAGGCTCGAACCCACTTGATCACTAGGGTAGTATCTCTCGATATAACAATTCCTAATTTTATTTATTTATCTGTTTTTGTAAAATTTGTGTCAATTTGACGTTAACAACGTTTCAATTGAATAACTTTAGAACGCATGCAATGAACTAAAACAATTTTTTAACGAGGCATCTTTAATGTCAGTTTCTACATCCAGAGAATATCTGCAAGCTTGTTTGAAGTTCATCATTATATTTAAAAAATAAAAAACAAACCTATTATTAACATAATTTAAAAATAAGAAACAACAAAATGTGTACCTGCGCGGGAAAGGTATACGACGAACACCAACACAAGAAATGTTTTCGAACTCATCGTAAATATTGCACACAGCGCGTGCCTCTCGGAAGATGAACTTGTGACCACTGAATACAAAATACAGATTGTTGAATTCCTGACCTGCGTTCGTAAATTAATATACTAACCTACATCAAACATATAACGGGTAAGAGATATAAACATTAGTCATTACTCCGTTATCTTTAACATAATTATTCCAGAATTATAAATAAACGAAACCATACAAATTATACGGGGTGTAATAAGATCTAGTCCGTAGTATTTTATCGGTGGATAGAGTGGCGTAACTAATAAATAAAATTGGGCCCCAATGCCAATCGCAAAAAGGGTCCCGTGTGTATTTATTGTGTATTATGAGATATAATAATATGAAATACTTTGTTGTTTATACATTACAAATAGTATTAACAAATGGATGAATATAAATAAAAGAATGTTATAACTCTACTTGAGTTTATTAGCACAACTCTAGTTTCGAGAGAAACAGTTACTCCCCCTCCTCCATTCCCCCGCAACCACCATTTTCAATTACATATTTCAAATGGTAATATAAATTTTAATGAAATAAAATTGTTTAATATACTGAAGTTCTATAGTTTTTGCGCCCGCCAAGTCTGGCACCCGGGGGCATATGCCCCCCCCCCCCCCTCAAACCTCCATAGCTGCGCCTCTGCTCCTCTCTATTGTAACTGTTTCATGGTGTTTAACTTTTTACATAAATGGGGTACAAGTACTTCGCACAATCCTTAAATTAAAATAATCTAAATTATATTGTTATAATTTAACTTAATCAAAATTATATAGTTGTCTCTTTTGACAAATTCATTCATGACAAATTTTTTGAATTCGTTCAAAATATCATGCGACAAAATATGGATACGGTTTGAATACCAATCTCTAAGTATATCTCCAGATCAAAATCAGTTCCAAGTTCAGTTCCAAGTTCCTCCTTGGTGAAAACTGCTAGCGGAGCGGATATGTTTACACTGTAATTACCGGAGGGCAAATAATACCATTGGGATTAAATTTCACACAAGTGACAGCAGTCGTACCAACTCTAAGCACGCATGAAGGCAGTATGACGACCTTGAAGGTGTGTTATGGCGAAAGTGTAGATATGTTTTGACTCGCCCTCGTACGTACAGTATTAAATTCTAAACTATTATTTTAAAAAATTTGAATAAATTTATCTCAATTTTGTGTGAGGCAATTTTTGTACATTTTACCCATTTCACTTTTCCTTATCATTTCGTATCATATCGTATGATGGAATGTATTTACCAGACGTTTTAAGTTTAATTGGGTTTTTTTCCTAGATTTTTCCTTATTGTACATCTCTGACGGCATAAAACATGTACATTTTTTTAATTCGTTGAAAATATGGATTTTTTTCCTATTTTTATTTTATTTTATTTCATCAACATCATCATGTTCAACTAGTATCTCAAAATACGTATGTTTTCAATTTTACTAAAATTGCAGCACAGCTGCGTGTCTCTCGCGCTTTTAATCCAATTTTGTCCAACAGAGTTGAAAATTTGAAACAATGTGTTAGATATAAGGAGCGGTTAAAAACAAAGAGGGGGGCCTGTATTCAATGCTAGATGTAGATCGCCAGAAGAAGAAGACTTAAAGGTGAATAGGTATAAAATGTTTGTCTAACTTGCCTGTAGTAATCTGATCAAAGAGAGTCTGAATCTTAGAAACATTGCTTTCGCGTCATGGAGATTTGACAGTAAATTGTATGCATAAATTGGTTATTCCGCTCTGCACACGAAAAACATAACACGTTTTTTTTTCAGAATAAACCATAGTAGCCGGGACCTTTAGCTGGAGTCCCCAAGGAGAACCAGTTATCCTTGTATCGGTCCTGTTACCTTGTTCAGAAATACTCCTTTATTCTCAATTGTATAATGTGAATCATGCAGTTGCAGTAAAGTTGCTCACCGTAAGGATAAATGAGTAAAATCAAATGTATTTTGTGAAATCAAAAATTATTAGTTATTTAAGTTAAAAGTATGTTCGAAATGATCGCCATGAACACTTGTAAACTTGATGCCTCAGCATATTGAAGACTTCACATTTCACTCTCTGTGACCATTTGAAGTCTGCCATCTATGCCAGAAGTGTCCAGGAAAATTCAAAATCTTAAAAAAGAAATAAAATCATCGAAACGCAGTAAAATATGTCGCCCGGCCAGTAGTCGAACCAAACTAAAAGCAGTCGACAAGCAACCGCCCAGCCAGCCTGAAAGCAGTAATGTAGAAATTAAATTAGGATTAAGTTAGAATACAAATGTACATCTGCCCATGATGTGTGTAATATGAGTATAATATATAAATATATATTTGCCGTATCACATACATGAAATTTGAATAACTTTATTATTTTAAGTCAATATTAATTTTAATTATTTTATAGCAGCATTGCAATCTTTTAATTTTTCAAATATCTGACGGTAGATTTCTTTGTTTACTCTTGTAAAAAAAATGTACTTTCAGAACTAAATGATTGTCTATATACTTTAAAAGGAGTTTGTCATGAAATGTATGAATTTCTCATTAATTTTCCTTTGTGACGAACAGGACATTATGGTTATTTATAAGATTAAAACAATTTTTCCGAATATTTTTATGCACAAGCATTTGCCCCGCTCTGAATATTAGTCAGTACCTACCATAGATAAGGTAACTACATATCTTCGTTAAATTTTCTCATTAAAAATGGGATGAACCCAAAGATAAGGATGAACCATCATGTTTTTCATAGAAATAATTTCAGTAAATTTTTTATTATAATTCTCGAAAAGAAGCGCAGTTTATTTTCCCAGATCATAGATTTTTTTTAAAATAAATTACTCTTCCTTCGAAAGCACTGATGTGTGGATGCTCACTATTTTAATTTTATCAGCTGATATTTAAAAATATTTGTTTATGCTCCATGCCTCTTCTATAAATTAGTTTATGGTAAAAATGGTTCTCGTTAGTATATCTTTTATCTGTGTTGTCGTTACAAAATTTTGACAAGCATGGCGTCTATTGAACTTAGTTTAGACGATATTATTCGTAAAACGCGAATTGCTCCTGCACGCCGGGGAAGAGGAGGGTAAATGACAATGATTTTAATAAATTTTGTTTCAATAATTTATGAAATATATATATATATTATTTTATTTACAATTACGACAGGATTCGTCAAGCTGGTGTTACTAGACAACAGTTCAAACCGATCGTGTCACCAATAAACAAGAAAGCGGTCGCTTCCAAACGAGGTGGATTTACAAATTCCCGAGGAAAACCTCCCATCTTAGGTGATGCTCGGAATAATATAATTTTAAAAAATAGAACGAAAATCACCGATGCTAGAGATAAACTAGCGGAAATGGCCAAGCAAAAGGATGCAAGATACAAATTAGAACAACTTAGAATGAGCAGGGTAAGACGAACGAAGAATTTAGAATATTATGAAAAGATTTTGTTAATTTTACTGCGTATGTTCGTGTCCAATATGAATCATGTTTTATTTTTGTAATAGGGCGGCAATAACATAAATAATAGGAATATTATTGGCAATGTTATGATACCCAAAAACAGGAATGCTGGTTTGAAAACAAAACCAAGATATAACAGAGGTAAGAATTTTTTTAATATACAGTATCTTAAGCATATCAAATTACATTCTAACATTATACAGAAATGTGTGTGAACATTTCTTTTAGTAGCATTACACCACATATTTCTTTTTAAAATCATCAATATTATGTACCTGCTGAATGAGGGCGGTTTTTTATTTAATCATTGCTCGTTATATAATTTGTATATTTAGTTTTATGCTCATGCTATGATGTTCTGGCACTATTTCTATAATGTGGACATTTTTAAAAATTTTAGGCTTCACAGATCTGACAAGGCAAGTGCACTCATCTCCTTTACTTCCTCATCATCCTTCACGAAACATACAGATGAGTGCACCCATTCCTATATCTGGGTACGATATGGACATATCGATGGAGGAAGGTAAGAATAGTTATTTGTTATTTTACATTCGTCAGCCAGTTGCATTAATAGCTAAATACCAATAATGCTGCTAAATTACTGAATGGAGAAACTTCAAAATATCTGAAAATACTGAAAAAACAAAATGTACAATTTTTTACATTTTGCAGTGTTTTGGTCGTTAATATAATAGACAAAATGTATACCTATATACATTTATATAAAATCTAAATACTTTTATATAAAATCTATGCGAGTATCGGAATTAAGGCATTATTTGAAACTCTTATAACACTCAAAATATGTTTAGGAATTATTTCCAGTAACGGGGCACAAATTAGCTTTTGACTTTCTTATAGTACTGCTTGGCCGAAATATTAAATTAACTTTCTCATAGTATTCATTTTCAGTCTAGTCAGTTGACAAATTTGTGATATTATACTTAATAAAATAATCCAAAAAATGCATATTCAATATCTACACATATTTATTAATTTAAACCAATATATTTATTTTCATTATTATAACTGAAATAAAATAACATTTTACGGAAATGAAATTTTAGAAATCGAGCTGCTGAATGAGCCCTATCTGACAGTAATGAATTATATAAAAAAATGTTTTTTTTAATAAATGTTATTAATGAAAGATAATCTAAATACATTTTATAATTTTTGATGGAAAAATATAGGTGTATGAAGTTTTCTTTATCTTTATAAAAGTATATCAATATTGTAGAGCTATTATTAAGGGCCGGTTGTTTGATCAGTAGTAACTTTTTACTAACGCCTGTGGTTAAAATCGTTTGTGGATTGTTTTAATGCCAAATTTACTATTGTCAAAGCATAGATGGAGATGTCTATAGGTGTGACAAATAATCATGAAATATGCTTTATTTTATGCATTATCTATGGATTTTTTCGCCTAGGCGTTCTATATCTGTCACTTTGGTGGTGATATTTTTTCGTAATAATCTATATTAAACAACGAGATCATCATCGAACAAACTATCATCACTAAAATAGCGGGATATTGAATGATTTATTATCATATACTGCAACTTTCAAAGTATCAATGTGTCAGATGACTTTTGGAACAGCCGTGAAAAGTCCACCATATTTAACTATTGATTCTCATTTTTACTATTGGATATCGCAGAGTAAAATGAATTTACTACTGGATGTACTTTCGAGAAGTAAATATTTTTTTACTACTGATCACACAACCGACCCTAAATGTTATGTTTTATTTGTTTATAGAGTATGTTCCTGCACCTATGAAGCCAATTGTTCGGTCGATCAACAATGATGCAGCTCATTACCTCCCCCCTCCCCCTAACTTCTCTCTAATTGCACGAACCAGGAGTCAGAAACCTTTACGTGATAAAACCGTGTTGAGTAACCGGCAGAGCGGCTTCAACCTCACCATCGTTGCAAAAAATAATGATATTCGCAAACCAACATTGGCCAGCGCCGGAATACTTAAAAGGTTCATAAAAGTTTTTTTTTTTAAAAACCCTCATTCATTGGCTAGTTCCGAAATATATTTCATTGTCTATCTTTCAAAAAGGCGTATCTCGTTTGTTCAAATTGAGTTAAGACTGGAGTTACATTGCCCAAACACACCCATAATCCATTCAAACAGGCATATCTGAATTTTATTCTAATGAAGTAACATTATATAACATAAAAAAAGACGTAACCACTCTTATTTCAATGTGTCATTCGTAATAAGTAATATTTATGAAATAAATATTCCTCACGCTGTCTTTAATAAATAAATATTTGTAGATATCTGTAAGATTTTTTTTTTTTTAAATTATTTTTCAACACAATTTGTTAATGTGCATATCTTCTGCTTTAAAATCAACAAATTCAAAATACGCCTTTTTAAAAGGTGGACAACGATTTGTGATATTTTAATTAATAATTAAATGTATTTCTTTAATCAAGCAAACTTTGTACTACACACACAACTGAGTAGTATTTTTTATCACAATTGTAGTTTCAAGAGGGACCACAGTGTATTCTATTTAAAAAAAAAAAAACATGTTGCACACCACAAAGTAACCGTCATATCAAATATGACATTATATACTTTTAAAGGATCACTTACGTGGTTTGGTCATATAGAATGAATGAATGAGGAGAGAATGGTAAGAAAAATATATAATGCAAGTGTTGACAGCACCAGAAGTAGAGGACGTCCGCGAAAGACTTGGCATAACCAGGTAAACCAGATACTGGAAGCTGATCCTGTTAGAAGCCTCAATAATTGGCGAGCTTGTATAAGAAGATGTATGAATGTGGATGAGGCGAGAATTGTGTGTCAGGACAAAAGAGTGTGGCGCTCTATCCTCTCTCCCTATTTTCGCGGTGAAATAGCGTGATGGTAAGTTAGTTTAGTTAGTTATACTAGTAAGTAACCTTAGAAAAAAAAATTGTACTTATCATTGTGGTAAATGCAATGGCCTGTATATTGAAAATACCAAAGTTTTCAGGAGAGACAAAAAACTATCCCATTTAATTGATTCTTTTGCAAATTTATTATATTAATTGAATTTGCTCTCTGTTAACGGTGTTGTCATCATTATGACGTACGTTGCGTATTACGTCACACCGAGCTGATCATTATGGTGCAATAAACCGAAATTGAGATATTTTTGATATACAGCCTTTGATATTCCATTTACCACGATGATATATAAAATATTTTTTTATAATTTGGAGATGACAGAGTTAAGTTAGAACATGTGTCAAACAAAAAACAATTGTGTAAGTTTAATCATATTTTTTAAGTGAGAACACTTCGGACATAGGTGACTGCAATACTTATTGTAATTCTCAACTCGATTTATGAGCACATCAAAAGGCTATCATCGTGATATATCTTTAATTAAATTATTATATCTTTGAACCCAAAACAATTAGAAGTTTGGACTCTTACTGATTTGTTTGTTTATTCAGGTCCTACAGACAAGAAGAATCTTTGTATGTACGAGATCATAGCCTCGGAGAGCCAGTTTCCATATTAAAGAAACGTCCGTCCGCCTCGCTGCGCAACCGCCTGGAGAGCCCTCCCCACCCACCTGCCTATAAACCAGTCCGGCGGGCCTCCCCTCCTTCTCGCCCCCTGTCTCCCCCCAAACCACCAGGTTACAGGATAGTTGTGAGCAATCTGCAGAACAGTGTCACGGCATCTGATATACACGTAAGTTAATGCTGATTTTTATAATTTTTTGCATCGTGGAAAAATAATTTTAAAATTATTAAATTATAAATGATCTTGACAAAACAAGGCAATAGACTATTAATTTATTAAATACAATGTTTATACATGATGTCCAAATTAATTATCAAAAACCCACAGCTCATTTATGATTTGAAAATTAACATAACTTAAGGGCGCACTTTCAAAAAGAATTATTTTTTTGCGCTTGCCACGAAAATGTGGATTTTTGTTATTCATTTATATCAGAAGTTATAATCAAGATTATTTTTTTTTAAATTATTACTTATAGGACATTTTCACTAATGTAAAATTAATAAACTGAATGTTATTTGCCATAATTAAGAAAATACAAGTATTATAAGAAAGACCGCAACTGTTAAATTTATTTTCAGCGTGCCACAAAATTACCTTAATATTTATAATTCTTGCGTATAGGAAATATATTATCTTATAATCTTAAAGCTAAGATTACGGAGACAAATTAGAATTGAACCAAATTAGCAAAATGTTAAAAATTAATAGAGTTATTAACCATTCAATTTGCAGTACATAATATTATCAATTTTTCAATATTTTTAAATCACTTTGTTTTAGTAAAAAAAATATTTTTATTATATTTCCTTACATGCTTTGAGGCCTCAGCTACTATTTAAGATTGAGTTTTATATCAAAAACAATAATTTCTTACTAAATAATATTTATATCAATCCTATTAACACTTTTTGTGCGGGGTGCCGCTCTCGGGTCACAAGTACGTGTAGCGGGCGAAAACCATCGGAATGTGATAAAAAATCTAACTTTATAAAAAATGCTCTATCTTCCAAACCGTTAGTAATTTTCTAATGAAATTTGGAATACTCACTTACCATAGTATGGTCCTCAATATTGTATACTTTTTGGAAACAAATCGCTTTTATTTTTGTAAGTACATTGAGGCAATCACATATTTACAACATGTTCACTATGATATAAAAGTTCACATAAAAACTATCGTTTTAATATCTAGATAAAGTATGGTATTTATAAAAACATTCACCCCTGTGAAGAGGTACGTCACAAAATGTACACATATAACTAGTAAAACTTTTCTTTTTGTGTACAGAACACACACGACACTGTCTTTGTGGATATTTTTTTTTACCGCCGGTAACAATTTTAGTCGCTCGATGTTTTTTCATGTCGAGTGATAACCTCCCTGGAGGATCGCTTTTGACTACATTTCTCGGTAATTGAGATGATGGTCCCGGTTCCTCCAGATTTATGTCGGTTCCACAAGCATGGTCGGCTATCCAAAATTTTCCAACGGCGCGCAAAAACTGTTTGTATGTTAGTCTTTTGGTTGGATTTAATGTTTTGTACACTTTAAAAGAATTAAATAAGGCACAATTCAACAAAAACATCACAACTCTCTTGGTCCATTTTTTTGTTTTTCGTAATACAGAGTAATACGATAAATACTGATCTGCACGATCAACGCCTTTCATATATTTATTATATTCTATTACACACTGAGGTTTCCAAATACGTTGTTTTGTAGTCCAATCGATGTTGTGGCTTTCTAGGATAGTGGACGAATGTATTGTTGAGATCATTCGAACATCTTTCTTAGATTTCCAGTGTTGCAACAATACATCTTTTCGTCGACGGAAAATACTTTGGCCTACACTAAGATTCACCGTTTTAAAACATTCTGGAAAACCTCGGTTTATTCTCATTGTTCCGCACGTTCTTATTTTATGTTGTAGGAGTACTTCACTAGTTTGCACACTATTATAATAATTATCCATGTATACGTGATGCCACAAATTTAAATATGGACCGAGAAGCGAATGAATAGTCTCTAATAATCGTCTTCCTTTTCCGCTGTAAATTTCGAGGTTGCAAATGTACCCCGTAGTTGCTTCACTAACCATACGCACAAGAACCCCATATTTTATTATTTTTGACGCATTATACACTTTAAATGAAAGTCTTCCCCGCCACGGTACAATACTTTCATCCAGAGACAGTTCCCTTTGAGGGTTGTAGACAGAAGAAAACTTTGGTATAAGGTATGTCACAATTGGTCTAATTTTTTCAAGTCGATCGCTGGGATTCGCGATGTTCTCATTATTAGAAAAGTGCCACGATTGCCATATCTGTCTAAAACGATCACGACTCATTATTTTTGAATAAATAGGTGTTTCGATACACGGATCTGTTGACCAATAATCATCTCTTGTGTCTTTTCGAACTTGTCCCATAAGCAAAATCAGTCCTAAAAATTTTTTCATCTCTACAAGACTTATGGACTTCCATTTGATGGATTTCTTCATTTTTTTGATCCGTGATTCGTTTTGTGTGCGGTATCGATGGCTTTCTTCTATCATCATCTCAAGTAAATCATCCCCGATGAACAGTTTTACTACGTCCATTATGTTTTCGGGATCGCTTGGTGGTACACGAACACCAACGTGACCTAAAAATGGTTCAATATTAGGTGGATTGTCTATTTCAGACCATTCCGTAACTTCCTCTTCCTCCGCATCACTTTCTTCAGAATCACTGAATTGTAAGGGCATCACTGGCACCCTCCTCCTGCGAGGGAACTCTTCACTGTCACTTGTGTCGTAACTATCACTGTCAAATTCAGGCAAATAATCGCTAGAAAGATCAGATAAATTATCCGCGAATATTTCCTCATCACTTTGATAATTTTCTGAAGTCATTTTTTCGAGTTTAAAAAGAAGTAATATAATTATATTCCGCTAAACAACAACACGCCCGTTTTATAACACCGTATTTAAAAACTAAAATTCAAAGTGACTTGGTGAATTTCAGAAATACAAATATTGAGATCCACTTGAGATGATTTACTACGGCGGACGGCCCGTAAACCTACGTTGGGTTACACACTTTAAATGCAACAAAATAAATTCATTTCGATCGCTATAGTGAAATCGTGCATTCTCACTCTTTTGTGAATGAATAATCAAGTACAAGACAGAGACAAATATAATTTTACCATAATATACCTTCATTAGTCATAAAAAATATACCGCTTATCTACTCGACAGAAACTTCGTGCGCTCACTAATTTATTCAGTAATTGAGTGATTTCTTAAAATTTCTTTACCAATTTCTTACTCTGTAAAACTTAAAGCATGTATTGACATATTCCTTTTTATAAAATCATTAAATTTGGTGTATTTTTGTTTAAATATTCATGTACAGTCAAACTCTCGTAAGAGCTGCGAGCAATTATTATACTACGTAATAGACACGAAGACAAAAGGATACATCGGACATATATCAGGATTTTTTATTTATATACATGTAGTTTGGACCTTTACCAAGAGATTGGTATACAACACTCATATAAACAAATCGGGTAGTACTACCTTTCCTGCCTTTAAAGTAGAGTCAGCTGAAAAGGTAGAACTACCCGTCCCGCCGTTGAGCACCAGTCAGGCGCGCGGGTAGAACTACCCGACCCGCACAAGAAGTGTTAATGTGTGTTTTTTAATGGGTTATTTTATTTCAAATCGTTGATTCAACTATCATTAAATAAAATACACAATTTCTATAACATTAAATTAAGAATAATAATAACAAATTTAAACATTTTTAAATCTTGAGAAAATAATCTATTTTTCCTTGTTTCATTTTTTGACTCTTCCGCAATACAAATTTTACCACCATATTAAATGACCGCATACTTCTGCCGGTGTCTCAGGATCACTCGATAAATTTCTCATGTAATAATAAAATAAGTTGACAATAATGTTATTCAAGGAAAATGAAGATTATTAACACAACAAACACAGTTATTAGAAATACAATCGTTCATAAATACGTGAAATAATATGAAGAGTCAATCTTTTAAAAAAAAAACATTTTAACAATACAAACACAGTTAATAGTAAAATTAATCAAAAGGGGAATTTATAATAGGCAAAAAACAATCTTAAACGCGTCAAAGTAAAATCAATTAGCGCAAACATGTCTTTATTCTGTGATGCAAACTGCCAAAGCAGCTAACTGAAGAAAGTGTTCCCGAAATTCCCCTATTTTATCGTGACATAATATATACATAAAGGAGGTTGCACAAAGTAGGCTGTCTTTTATGTGACGTAAAAATGTATTGATTTATGACGCAAGGGCTTGAAAATTATTTCATACTACGTGTTACTGGGGTTTTTGTATTAAAGGGGTTAATTATGTATGAAACTGACAATTTGGATCTTGACGTGTTTGAAAATTTCAAAATATATCGAATTTTGAATAAAGGGGGCTTGAATTGATGCGGTTCTACTGTATTTAACATTAATGTAACATATATTTATGTACAAATCATTAGTAATCCAAAATCAGTGAATGCCTCCTCTCAAAGGTTATTTTTTTTAATGTTTTCTCAGGAACTGTTTGGAGACATTGGTGATCTTCTTGAATCCCGTTTAGTCAGACCGGGCACCGCTGAGGTTATTTATAATACGCTAAAGGATGCCCAGAAAGCTGTTGATGTGTACCACAACCGACAATTGGATGGACAACCCATGAATTGCTTTCTCGTTAATCCTAGAAACCCACCGACTGGCACCCGTCAAAACACTACCTCTAAAACTAGGTAAGAATCATTGATACCAGGTATAAATCAAAATTTCGTATCATTTATATTCTAACTACTCATAAATGATAAGCTCTGCATGCTATGTATATATGTATATTTTTGTTTTAAAACTCAATATAATTTTTACTATGATCAGCTATCAAATTTTTGAATACATAAAATGTTGCACTGTTCTCAGAATGTCAGATTATTGTAAGCACATACACACCAATTTGTTAATTTCCCAAAAAACTATCAATAAGCATTTTGTATATTTGTAACTATAAATGATCACCGGCAAAGGCCAGGTCACATTCAATGTCAATATTTAAACATTGTCTCCTAAATTATCTCTTATTTTATATTTAATTAACTTTTGTCATTTATATGTATAAAATCTAACTAATGTCACATGCTATATTTAAATAAAACTAAATTGTGATGTATCTGCTTTGGAACAAGCCATTGGTTAAGCATATGCAAAAATAAAATAAATACATGTTGCTGATGATAAAATATCAATTTACATTTTATTTGTAGCTTACATTAATCTGGTATTCTATGGACTATAAAGTTAAATGCCAACAAACTTACTTTGTGTTATTATTGATAATAATAGTTCATCCCGCGGCACTTCAGCCTCCACACTGCCCGCCAGCAGCAACTCGAGTGTTGTACCTGATGTGTCTACGTTCTACAAAGTTTTATTTGGCAAGGATTAGTATTAATTAGGAAGTCATCAATGTTTTATAAGTATATTTAATATAAATAAAGTTATGTGTAAGTCACTATCTTTTAATGTTATTTGTTATCATCAAACCAACTTCTTAATTGCTCACATCGTATTTTGCCATTAATAGTTTTATTTTCGAGCGGCATCTAGTTTTTATTTTGTATAATAAAGTCTGTCAAATAAATTGTTTATTTTACTTGCCAATTTCCCACATGTTCTCGATCCTTTTTGCGAAATTGCAGGTTTTTACTTGTAGCACAAGGCTACCAAATAAATATTGCATAAAAAAGCTTAATAGTAATCATCGTGATAAACTCAGTTTCTTATTTGTTGTATTTGCTAGTATTTTGTTCATGGATATGAAACAAAATCAAATAATCTTAATTGAATATTACGTACAGATGCAAATTATTTAAGCCGACAATTGTGAATCAATCGAGTGGTTATTTGTTTTATTTCCACTTGCATACATATTTGATTAGGATTTGATATATTATGTAGGGAATGTTAGTAACGGCTGATTCAACAGCTTGTTGGAATATCACCAAACTGTGTGTTTGGATTGATGATTTTTCCGATTGTTCTGCACATGAGGTGGATCGAAACAACATTTAGTTGAAACAAATTGATTTGCATATCTGCTTCAATTGGAATCATGCAGATTGACTGCATATCTAGAGTGCCTCCAATTGTGTAAGAGTAGATAAAATACACACATTCCAGTCTTCGTGGAGTTTGTCGGAAATATTTGTATTTTTAATTTTGATACGCTAGTTACCTCATAACATCAAAGTTTCGTGGTTTTGCTTTGAAAAAATTATTTACGGCAAACAACTAGATAATTAACCGCAATTGTCAGTCTTCACACTTAAAATATTAATACATATAAATGGTGCCCAGAAAAATTATGTAATGTTTTGTGTTTTATAAAATGTTTTAATAAATGGGTGAATAAATTAAATAATTGTTTTATTTCATGCGTTTGTGTTCACAATGATTAATTTTTGCTATAAAAAATTTGTTTTTAAGTAAGGAAAAGAGCACATATTTCAATTTATGCACAATAGTAAATAAATTATAATAATTATGAGAGCCAATGATGGTCATCAGCCCCGATGACATGGATGAACAGGAGTTAATGATAAATTTATGTATTTTTCAAAAATTTTGTTATTTTCTTTAAAAGAGGTTTTGTCCTTGGGGTGAATTTAAAAAGTTTGTACCGGGCACGCAACTGATTAACATATACATGCAGAAGCGTGCAGTCAGTACATTGAAATAAGCTGCATGTAACTATATATTTTGAGAAATTAGTGTTTGTTTGAGAAAATATGATATGTGTATTAAAATCTGATAATAAATAATAATTGTTATAGGAATATTACGAGATACATATTTTATTTTGCAGAAATTCTAGTTAAGTGCAGCTTATTTCAAAGTACTGACTGCACCCGCTGTATACATGGACCAATATGTTACTGCAAAAGTGAATAAGCATTCTTCAGAATTTTTATGCGAAATAATTTTACTCTGGAGCTGAAATCCCTTCAGATCTAAATGCAAAATTACTCTTCAATTAT
Source organism: Eubasilissa splendida (assembly GCA_031772225.1). Classification (NCBI taxonomy): domain Eukaryota; kingdom Metazoa; phylum Arthropoda; class Insecta; order Trichoptera; family Phryganeidae; genus Eubasilissa; species Eubasilissa splendida. The sequence continues at coordinate 32,258,127 of CM062850.1, read as the reverse complement.
AAATAAAGTTTTACATATCGCACACCTAGATCAAAACTAAGAGAACTCAAAAAGTAATTTTTCAGTAGACAAAAAAATAAAAACATTTTTCTCCATTTTTTGTTACTAAAGTTATGAAACTAAATAACATTTTAGGTCATAAATGTATCCTAAAATGACACTATTCGAGAACTGGGGCTAAGTTAGTTGTGTATATGATAGTGTATCCGAATACAATAATAACTCAAAATTCTTGTTTATTGAGTTGTCTTAGTTTTGATCTAGGTGTGCGATATATAAAAAGCAGGGACCCGAACCGAAAATGGGAAAAAAATGTTATTTTAGCCGGAACGAAAACTGAAGCCGAACCGATATTTTTTTCGATTTATGTGAAATTGTTTTGCTGATAAAAGCTATTTTGTTGTATGTACTAATTATATAATGTATAGTGGCCACTAGATGCATAGTAGATGTGCAGTCAGCAGTTTGTAAACAAACTGTCTACAAAAATGTCATGACTTTGAAAAAGAGCATGTGAACGATGCAAGTTTTCTTGACGTTCATAACCACTGTTACAGGTATTAAATTTTTTTATGGGACCTATAAACTATTGCCCTGTACCCAATAACCTAACCTTAATCTATCGTAATGTCGAAAGGGATAAAGTTGATTTCTGGTCGAGAAGTTGATTTGCAATGTGTACGCGTAACATATTGAGGCTTCTTCTTCTATCTTCCTTTATGTTATGTATGTTTAATTGTAAAAATAAAATGTTTTCAATACATCAACTTTGTTTTTAATTGTTATAAAAAGTATAAGAATAATTGAAAGGGCTCGCTGCCCTGGTATGATTGTTGGGTTCCTATGTCCGCTACACCCAGCAATATAAATATATGTATAATAGTTGGGCGGTTTCCACACAATCCATCTCAACACACAAACAACATTTCTTTCATTTAACCACCGCCTAACCCCCAAATTATCTATCTTAAATAAAGTTGATTTAATATGATGAAAATATCAATGAACACATTATAGATTGGCTATCAAAAGTTTGTGATCTAAACATCTGTGAACGGAAAGGCAAGACTAAATACACCCATACCTATAAAAATAACTTATAGAATAAAACAACCTAGTAGATTCTTTCTATACTGTTGTCGTAGTTTTGGTCATAAAAGCACGGCCCGGTGAAAAGTTGGCAAGCCTAGAGAAAGTCAATGAAGTATGAATAAAAGAATGCATTTTAGCTACATCAGAATCTGCCCTCTATTCTGCAGTGCACCGCACACGCTACCAAATTTTCTCCTTTCACATTTTTATTATGTATATGATGAACCTCCGTTATAGTGAAAAGCCGTGTAAAGAGAGGTATGGATGATGTGGGTGTATTTACATTAACTGAACCGATATATATTTTTTTTACCAAACTAATGAAAAAAATAAAAGTTCGGGTCCCTGATAAAAAGCATTTGAAGCTTTCCAGAAATGTCCCACATCTGGTTGCAGGATCTAGCTAAAAATTAGTTTTTTGCAATTTATTTAATAAAATAATGAAATCATTTATAAACTGAAAAAAAAAATCCATAAGAATCAATATTAAATGAATTAATCCATTTCAGACTCTTCGAAAATGGCCCTTTATTATTTACCTCCTAAATCCTATGCAAAACAATGAAAAATCAGTCTTGTCAACTAAAAATGAATTAGAAGTAATATAACATAAAAACAAACTTTATTTCCATTGATTATACAAAGGATAAATAACGGCTTGCATTACCAGTTTACCGGTAAATCACTCAAAACGCACCATAGGTAAATTGGGAAATTTACCGGAAATTATTTCACTGTTATTCAGAGAGAAATGTCATATTGGGAACTCAAGGTAAATATTTGAACATTGCATTTCAAAATCTGATGACTTACTAACCAGCAGGTATTGAATCAGAACAAACGTTTTCATTTGCGGGACAAATATGTACAAAATTCATGTCAAGTCTAAATTATGAAAGTATTGATATAATTTGTTTTATGAGAGCATATTTTAAATCTGAAAAATTATTATACTCAAAAAATTAATATTTTTTTAATAAATTCAATAAAACATTCATTGTAGTAATATTTTTATTACGAATGTATACAAAGTATGTATTCATACACCTAATGTATGTTTTACATACATCAATAAGTTAATGGACAAATTAATAGGTTAATAATATTAACTCCTCACAGACGGGTAAACCAAATATTATACAGTCGTAATTCAAACTAACCAAGCTCGATGTGGCATATACATAAGTGATTATCTGATCTCGCATTGCCATATCTCAGTAAAAACAAAAATACATGTATGTATTTATATGACATTTTTCACCTGAAACGTATTTGAAATTATTTAGATTTTAATCTAGAATACCGTTTTTAGTAAATCATACAATTATACTTTAATCAGCTAATCTACGTTTTTTTTTATTTACCGATAATGTAAATAATTATTTACCGGTAAGTGCAATTTGACGGTAAATTGCCAGCCCTACTCCACATAAATACGCGATCTGTTCCGATTATTAGGCTTTAACCCTAATAGGAATAAAGTAGACGGGAGTAAACAATGAATATGTAACAGAGAAAAAAAAAAGTAAATTTTGTGTGTATTCTTCATGCTGAAATTCGAAATCTTCGTTTACATATCATAGGGCGATCGCAACCGTCCATCCCTATACTTATTTTTTTATTTAAGCGATAGACATAGACAATAAAAACGATGAATATTCTTTAGCCTTTCTTTTTCCATAGAAAAGGTTGCTGTTTTCCTTCCCGGTGAGGGTTGACTTTAGTGTTGTTTTTATATTACATTAATAATATTAAAAACAATCGATACGTTATTTAAAGAAATGGTGTATTAGTAATAGTGAAATTTACAGGAATGGTAAACAAGATTTTTGTACCAGCTTTCACTTAACATTCACATTCTTCATTCATTCAATATTTTCAAGGCCAATTTTGAAGTTTGAAAATGTGTATTATAAACTATTATTAATTTTACTGAATTTATGTTTCGATTCTTAATTCGGGTTTCACCGAGTCAATCTTTAATTTTATAAATTAACTCCAGTTCTAAAATTTTGTGGGATTTGTGTTCTGTCATACGAAATTTGTGACATAAAAACATTTAGAAATAATATTTTCGCGAGATGAACTTCAGAGCTGTGTTTATTAATTTATTTTTTACGGTTTATTAATTAAATTAGATATAAACAACCATTGAGCCCATTATATTTTTAGAAAATGGTGACCGGGAGCTCTAGTTCCCGACGTCAGGTCAGGATCTTGCTGCTCGGAGATCCTGGGGTTGGAAAAACTTCACTTATTCTCTCTCTGGTAAGTGAAGAATTTGCTGAAGACGTTCCACCAAAAGCTGAAGAAATTACCATACCGGCGGATGTCACACCAGAGCAGGTTCCCACCAACATTGTGGACTTTTCAGGTATTTAGACCATTTTTATCAGTTATTAAGTAAATTTTTAATTATGAGAACAATTTACATTGTTATTGACAGAGAGCAATACACCATTGCACCATCTCATTATATTTGACCTCAATTGTTGTATTCAGTAGTTCTAAAATTATATAAATTTGTCATAGAAAGGCGCATTATTTAAAGAATATGTAATGTTTTAAAATAAATTGTTAGCTGAATACTTTGAATAATTCTATTATGTTATTCAATCATCTTTACTGCATATAAGTTATCTCATACTCTCTTCATTTTTTAAACAGAGTATGAGCTTAATTTGTGTCAAATAAAAAACCAAATAGCTTCACACCTGGTGCTACTAGCAAAGGGATGGCAAATATGTGGGATTTAATCAGTGTGCCAAAATAAGCAAAAACATTTTTTTAAATTCGTATACCACCTATCTAGACATATTATAGTATTTAGTGAACATAAAGAAACAAGTGATAAAATATACTATATAGATACATCGGTAGTAGTGGTGAGCCAAACCATTCTTATAATTGTGAGATTTGTGTTCAATTGTAAACGTAATTCATAATTCAGTAAGCAATCAATTACTGGTATAGTAGAAACTAAACTTCCAGCACATCACTACTTGATAGGTTTAATGATGTTTTGAATATAAAGATGCATAATTAATAAAATATAAAAATATGGATGCACATACCAATATGAATTTATCAAATGTACATTATTTATTTATCCAGAAAAAAATCTTGTTCAAGAGTAGTGAATCCAATTCCAAGCCAAAATTGCAATTGCTGGGATTCCGGAATTAGAAAATACTAATTAGCCTCATTAATGTTACATTTATACAAAAGGACAGAGAGAAAAAATAAAATTTATGTAAATTATTTAAGTTAAGTAAGGAAGACTCCTTATTCAGAGAATAAAAAATGTAGTAAATAATAATGAATGATTGAAAAATACTTTTTTTTGACAGAAACAGTGGCATCTGATATCCTATTCCACGCTTTTAATATTGTGTTTTCAATGTGGCATTCATTGTTTTAAAATTATTTTTATTGGATCTGGTAATTTTTAGAAATTATTTAAAAAAAAACGTAGATACATTGAATGTGCCGTCAAAAATGTCAGGCGCTACAAGTTAGACATGCGTGCAACATATTTGCCATCGCTGTACTGCACTGTGCCTCTGATTGGTTGGCATCAGTTTTTTTAATAAAACTTTTTTCTACAAAAATTACAAATTTGTCTCGTTATTAAATTGTTTATTTAATCATCACCAACACTTAAAAGGCATGGTAACCAGAATCATGTATAACATTTTGCGCAGCTCTTGAAAAATCCACTTTTATTTTAAATACAAAATAACTTTAATTACTGGCAATCAATTTAACTAGCATTTTCAGCTTAGACACAAGTGCATAGAAACAGAACATTTAACTGCCATATAAAGTCAGTTTTGTTTTATTGTATATTTTTTATTCTAATTTTGCTTATCTTAAACTATTTTATACATTCAATGTTAAGAGTATTGTCCCTCCGTTTACTCCTCTCCCCATATTTTTTCGCTAGCGAGTCGTCATAAAAAATTGTGAATTACATAACAAATTAATCTACAATTTTAAAAGGTGGATTTTGGGATGTGAGCATTGTGAATGTATCTATGTATTAAAATACAATGTTCTTGGGTGTTCGATATTCTGAATAGATGTCAATAATATTTTTTTTGTTTATCATATGTTGTAAGTACATTTCGTATTTTAATATCTGCCTCACTGCTGTGTTGAGGTAAACATTTAAATACTAATTTAATATATTAATTATAAATATATTAAATTAGTATTTAAAACATCACAGAGCGTCTGTTTTGAATAATTACAACTACACAATAAGAATGTGTTTTCTTTAATAAACATTTAACATTTTTAACCAACAAACATATTATACATAATTAGTTTATCAACTATAAATTTAGAATAAGTATATTCCTATATTTTAAATGTATTACAACTATTGTTGACTAAATCTGCATATCGGAGTAGCTGCACATTGTCGGCAAAGTCCAGAAAAACATCATCGGTGTTGATTTAATTTGCAATGTCTTGTTAATATACCTGCAAACAGGAGTCAAGCTACGGTGAATGGCTGTGTTATAGCGTAAGAGAAAGTAAAATCGTGTTGAATATTTTCCTAAGTCACAGTTCTTTGTGTTTAAGAAGAACAATGAATTCTTTTTCTTTGAAAATCATTATTCCATGGTTAACCTTTTGCAGTCCAAACATATATTTTTTTATTCCACCAGTTCTTTAATCATGTATACAATTGCAAAAGAATAAATTTGATGTCGGGTCATTAGTCAATGTTTTTGATTTTTGTTTCTTGACCAAACCCAGATCTCAGTGGACTGTTGTTGTGCCACCTGTATAAATATTGTCAGTTTTAGGAATGATTACAAGTAATCACCGCTTCCTGTGTCATTAGATTTGTTTTTAATACTCAAATAATGTGTCTTAAAAACAAATCTATTGAAAGATAAAGTGTATTAAGTTGTCAAAATTACGCTTAGTGATTAATTCTTATTAATACCGATCAATTAATCCTACTTAATAATCAACAAATACATTTTTTTCATACATACTTTTATATCTATGAGAAATAAAAATATTTTTATTTATTATATATATATATATATAAAACTTAATGATACAAGTTGTATATTATATTTATATATATATTTTTTCGATAAATTAATTTTATCTGTATATCTTTCTAATTGATACATTTAATTTGTAATTAAAAGATGTACATATACTTAATACATATATACAGAAAACACTTTTAATAAGTTCCCTTTCAATGTTTTCCCGCCAAATAAGATTACTTTCTTTGGTCCTGAAAAAATTCTGTACAAATTACGGCTTAATACGTTTTCCGCTTATTTCAGTTTCCTGCCTAACCAGTTAAAATATTTATAACAGAACTCAATTTATCTATACAAATAAACCTTTTTTGGTACATAATAATGTTGTGTTTAATATTAAATTTAAAAAATGAATAATAAAACATTCTTAACCTTTCCTCTCCGATGATGTAAACTGAGTTAGTTGACATTGGCTCTAATTATGTGAATATCTCTGTAAATATACTATATACAGAGGTCATATTTTAGGTATTCCTCCATAATATATTTATGTATTGGATAAAATAATTACAATATATAAGCATGTACCATATGCAATAATATAACATGTTTTCTCAAAGAACCTGAAACGAATTTGTCAATACGTGTATGTGTACGTGAGAAGTGGTGCGAAAAGCGCAGGGTGTCAGATGCCGATTGTCACTTTAGTCGCTGACCGAGTTAAACATGTCTTATGCGTCTTTATGCTGTCGTTTGTGATGATCAATGTCTTTTTCATATGTTAAAATAGTAAAAAAATTGATGTCAAATGTAAATAATGTCTGAGAATATTGAAATCCCAGCTAATATGTTTTCATGCTTAATAAATTTGAATTTGCTACTCCCTCAGACAACGTTTTGAGAGTTTCACTGTAGTTTGTTTGATATGACAGTAAGAAGTGACTGAAATATTTAGGCAAATTACATTATCAAAACATCTTTAAACACAAACATTCATTGTATTTCTGTACATACCATTAATGTGTATGTCTCATTAATGATATCTGTACATATCTATTACGGTGGCAGTGTTTTTCTTATGAGACTTGTAAAGCTTATAATGCCTTATAAAATATTTTTAGGGGAATCTTCTGCCTTCTTAAAATCAGGGTTTATAAAATATTCACTCAGGGTTGTTAAAATTCACTTTTGAATGTATGCAGTACATTTGTAGCACAAAAATATGTTTTCGCATATAAAAGTCAGACACTGACTGTTAAAATGTACCTATCACAAGGATAAAAAACCTTATGTTTATACGTTTAGTATTGAGTATAATTGTACTATGTTTATCAACTTGAGTTAATAATTCTCTTACAAAACAAAACAAAAATTTAGGTTTTCATTATTAATTTATACCAGAAGTCATACAACTAGATATACTTTTTTTAAAACTATTGCTTAGATAGATAGAACCTTTACACTAATTTACAACTAAAAAACTGAATGTAATTTGACATAATTAAGACAACACAAGCATTATAAGAAAGACAACAACCATTAAATTCATTTACCACGCGCCACAAAATTTCCTCAAAATGGAAAATTCTTGAATATACGAAATATATTTACTGATAATCTTGGAGCCAAGATTACGGAAACAAATAAAAACTGAGACAAATTTTAAAAATGTTGAAAATTAATAGAGCTATAAACCGTTTATGAAATTTGAGGGACATATGATTTTCGATGTTTTTAAATTACTTTGTTTTAGTGAAAACATGTGTTTTTAAATAATATCTTGTCTTTGAAGCTTCAGTTACTATTTAAAACTAAATTTTATATCAAAAACACAATAATTTTGTGTATTTTTTTATTATCTTTATTAGCGTGATTCCGCCACTTGATCCGGCTATAGTGGACGAGTAATCTGTCGCTTCCTTAATTTTTGGTTAAATACGTCGATAAGATACATTTTCACACATATTTATAATATGAAGTAATATTGTATCTATTCACAAAATAATTTGAAAATTTTGTAAATTAGATGGTTCTACACTGATTCTAAGGGAAAACAACATTTTCTTGAACAAAGTAAATATTTTATGTACGTTATTTTGTATGTAAGTCACAATTGCTTATTTCATATATATGTAACACTGTTGTCTTTTAAATGTAGCAAAATAATATGTAATTATGAAACAAACAGCTCACAAAATGGCAATGTGGTATATTTAAATCAATCTATAAACAAACTAACGTACATTGTGTATCATCAGTCTGAACATTGTGTAGGTACTTTGACTGATTTCAATACATATTCATATATATGAATTATGTACTTCAATATATTATTTAATTTTCGATGGATTAATTCAAATGACAACATATTATTTCATTCCATAATATTAATATGAAAAAATGTGGAAAAGACTAGATACAAGTTATTTTTGACACTTGTCTTGAATGTGAGAAAATCAACAATACTATTGTTGTCTCTTTCTATTCAAACCTTTCTCTCTCGCATGATTTACTTAACAAGTAACGTCATTTATCATTAGGTGACATTTATTAGAAGTTTAACTATTATCCCCATCTTGAAAGACTATGTAATTCACATAGAATTCAAACTGGAAAAATGAAAATACATATATCCTTAATATAAATCCAAGTAGCACATGACAAATTGTTTTATTTTCATGAATTAATATTTTTATCTTTTTAGCTGCTGAACAGACATCGGATCACTTAACGGAGGAGATTCAAAAATCTCACGTAGTCTGCGTGGTGTACGCCGTGGATGATGAAGAAACCTTGAACAAAGTGAGCTCATATTGGCTCCCCCTCATACGGGATGCGTGCCCTGAAGACCAGAGAAAACCTGTTGTATTAGTTGGGAACAAGATTGATCTCGTAGAATTTTCAACAATTCACGTGAGTCATTTAATTTAGCATTTTTCCAAAAAAAATTGGTAACAATGTATATAAAATAAATTGTTTAAATATTTAATATGCATTTTTATTGCACTTAAATAAAAAGTAATTTAGTATAAGTACAAAATAATTCTTAATTTGTCTTTAATAATATTAATGTATTGAATAAAGAAACAAATAAAGTGTCGATTTATTCTGCAATACAATAAAAGTGTATACATATATGTGTGTATTAAAAAACTCAACTCAATTTGAACAAATAATTAAGAATTATCTAAAAACATTTGTCACTTTATTTTCTACTTTTAATCAGAAAATCAAAGATTTAAATTATCACATCATAAAAATATGAGTAAAGTATATAACTTATGTCTATAAACAATTTTTTTAGACATATATCAAAATATATAATATAAGTGTAAAATTAGACAATCAAAAATAAAGACAGGTAGCATAAATATAAATATAAATAAATACAGGTGGCGAGCAATAAAACAGTGATATGTAATAATAAAACAAAAGTTAAAATACAAATATACAATTTAAGAATTATAATCTTATCTAGTATTTGTATTGCATTCAATGTGGGTGTGTGAGTATGACCATTGTAAAGCTTTAATCATCTTGTCATAGAATTATAGAATCCGACTGAATTTTTAAATATGTACCAAAAGTAAAATGTTTTCACAATTCTATTAATACAAATAAAATTATAAAATATATTTTTTGCATGTCTATTGAAATGATTACTGCTTTTATTAATGATATTTTAAATCCTAATGTAATTATTTAATTATTACTTTCAGTCCATTCTAGAGATTGCGGAAGATTTCCCCGAAATAGACAGCTGCATAGAATGCTCGGCCAAAACTCTGAATAACATTTCGGAAATGTTTTACTATGCCCAGAAGGCCGTCCTGCACCCAACATCCCCCCTCTATGTTATGGAGCAACAAGATGTATGTTTCAATAATTTTTCATTTTAATTCTATGTACAATAGTTTTCAGACCATAAGACACCAATTTTAAATCGATTTTTCTACATAAAAAGGTATATCTTATGATCAGAAGATAAATGATTTGTGGTAATTTATAGAAAACTGCAGAAAACAATTTAAACTACCAAAATACAGTAAGTCTTCTAAATGCAAACCTTCAATTTTCAAAGATACAAATGTCATAAGTTAATCGAACGGCAGTTTGTGTGCACCACTTGGCAGCGTGCGGGACCTATGCTTTCAGTAATGTTTACAATAGTCATGTGTGGTCTTCTTTAACAAGTGTAATCACATTTTGTTCAATTACTGTGCTATATTTTAACCTTGATACTGCACATTTTCAGATGTAAGAACAATGGTGATTATTACAGTAAATTTTGGATGTCTTGATTAAATTTATTGAATTTGTTCGCAAATTCAACGAAGTTTCAGAATGGAACTCATTCGCTTGCAGAGGACACACGCATTTCTTTTTATACCTTCGCACCTACATATTATTTATTGTTTTCAATCATTTTACTTCATTTCAATTACTTTAATTTCATATATTTCCATAATTAATTTGACAGTTCCGCACAAAACAAATATAGACATCCAACACCACCAATAAATCAGTGTAAACTGGTGCTCGTTGGCTCACTTGTGAGTGAGTTCTCTTTTTTTTTGTATAATAAAAAAAAACTAAATATTATCTCAAATTTATGATTCGATCAGTGTGTCTTATCGTCCGAAAAATATGGCACAAAAATATTATTAGTAAGTTTTTTAAATGTAACTTTGTTTATTCAGTATGTTTCCTTTTTTTTTTTCATATTAGCTAACTGAAAACTGTAGGCGAGCTTTAACGAGGATTTTTAAAGTATGCGACATAGACGGTGATGGATTACTCAATGATTATGAACTGAATCACTTTCAAAGGCGGTGTTTCGATAGTCCTCTGCAACCTCAGGTATTTCTTCAATCATACTTAATAGATAAACATGATCTTGTGTCTTTGAAAAAAATCATTTCATATCTATGAATTGTGTAACTATTGGTGATGGTAAACCGTTATTGTGACTTTGATTGTGTTTGATTATAACAATAATTGGTAACTGATGTTTAACTGTTAGAGGTTAAGTTTTTAGTGTACCAGTGATTACACAAAGAATTACGAATCATTGTTATAATTAAATATAATCACAGCCACAATAACGGTTTAACCATCACTAATAATGATGATAATTTTCCACAGGTTTTAGACGAAGTGAAGGCAGTCCTTGCCCAAAACGTCCCTGATGGCATAGAAAGAGATTCTGTGACTTTAAGGGGTTTTCTATTCCTCCACTGCCTTTTCATACAGAGGGGTCGCAATGAGACTACATGGACAGTCCTCAGGAAGTTTGGTTACAATGAAAGTCTCCAAATGTCTACAGAATACCTGTATCCTGTGTAAGTTACTATTCACAATAATATTTAGTTATTTTTACTTTCCTTGTAAAACATTGCTTTTGTAGTTTTTAATCTAAACTTGGTCAACATATATTTCATGTTCTATAACCTTTGTAAAATTTGCCTCTCTTATAATAGGTTCATGCAAACATGTGTTTTTTTTTTTTTACAAATCTAATAAATCTACTTATTGTAATTGAAATAATATTCAAATGGTCATGTTTATTTAAAATATAATTTTTTCTCTCTTCATGTAATTGTTCAATTTTTAGCATAAAAATACCGTCAGGCTGTTCCACTGAGCTATCCCACAGGGGTCAGCAGTTCCTGACACAACTGTTTGAGAGGTATGATAAGGATAGAGACGGTGCTCTGAATACATCAGAATTGAGGAATGTTTTCTCTTGCTGCCCACAAGTTCCCTGGCATCATCTACGACAGACCGTACCTACTAATGAAAAGGTTAGAAATTCTGATAAAAACTAAACTAATTGATACTGTGATGTCCTTGAGATTGTGACAATGTGTGTATGTCACCGTGCGAGCGACACCTATTGTGAATGTATGTATGTAGCAGGCTTAAAAGGGTGAGGCATGCCAAGCGCGCCCTCTTACTCCGCCACTTGTCTCCGTGAATAGGTGTATATTATTGTACTATAACAGTATTATTGTCATAAAGATTGTAATTGGCACCTGACGAGTTTCCTTATTGGACTACCAACAATCTTCGGTGAGGTATACAATTTTGAGAAGGACTGACATCTCAAATACGTAACAGGTAGAAATTAAATATACCACAGAACTATGTTCTGAAATTGTGACTTCATAACAAGAATGTGTTTTCATTAAAAAAAAAATTATTCTTTTAACTGTTTAATAATGAATTTTGTCAGTGTTCATTTTTCTCTCAGTTAATAATCTACTTAATTGGCATTGTGTTTTCAAATTATCTTGAGTTAATAGTAGCGCATCTTGCCTGGTCATCTTTTTTTGTTATAATTATGTTTTGATGATATTTTAATTGTTCAATAAACTGTAGGGACATTTGACTCTACAAGGCTGGCTATGTCGCTGGGCCTTGATGACTCTAACAGAACTACCGAAGACCTTGGAATATTTGGCGTATCTTGGTTTTAATGTGCACGAAAATGAATCTCAAGCAGCAGCCATTCAAGGTGTGGTATTTATCATTGTGATTATTTAAAATTTATTTAAAAATTCAGTTATATTTGAGATTTTTGCAAATACCTGTGGATTTTGGTTATAATTTGATGGGAAAGAAATTGACTTATTTGATGTTCTGAAGTAATCCAACGATAAAGTTTTTATGGTACATAATGTATGTATTCAGTTGTCAAGTAAATAAATGTTATCTGTAAAAAGAGATATGTAGTTGCCTCTGACTGCAATGGCTTAAATTCTCAACATTATTATGTATATTATAGAACTTTTATCTAAAAGCCCTTTGATTAATTTAAAAGGCTTTGATTTTAATTAATACTAAATATTTTGAAATTTCATTTCAAGTTTCATAATTCGTGTAATTTTAAAGTATTATTTTTTGGTTTGCACATATTTTAATGGTTTATGAATGTTTAGTTACTCGAGAAAAGAGGTTGGATTTAGCAAAAAAACAGTCAAGCCGCAATGTCTACCAATGTCATGTCATCGGACCAAGAAATTCAGGAAAGACTTCTCTGTGTAGGACTTTTATTGGAGCTGGAACCAAGGCATGTTGCATTTTACCTTTTCTTTAAAAACTACCGATTATTGGTAATGGTAATTGTAATTGTCAAGCAGACATGCTAACTGTTGATATTTACAACCTTTCAGAAATCAAAGAGTCCTGCAGGTGACAGCGACAGTGATTCCATACATTCTTGTATAAATACTGTGCAGGTCTACGCCCAGGAAAAGTACTTAGTGCTGAGGGATATAGAAGTCAGTAGGGTCTCGGATCCACTGCAACCATCCGAGGTCAACTGCGACGTAGCTTGTCTCGTTTATGATACAACACATGCCAAATCATTTGAATACCTTGCAAGAATATTTATTGTAAGTCAATTTATTACCTTTTGTTTACTTATCAATTTAGCAAGTGAACACTTTTAATGACTGACTGTGAAATATGTGTTTAATATGTGGAATGTTACAGAAATATTTTGCCGAAAGCAAAATACCCGTGTTGGTTGTCGGCACAAAGTCCGACTTGGATTCGGTTCGGCAAGATTACTTATTGCAACCGGATGAATTCTGTACCAAATATAAAATACTCCCTCCCCAGTATTTTACCTTCAAAGACAAGAAAAAGGATATTTTTGTTAAACTAGCGACAATGGCTGCCTTCCCGTAAGTATTAACAATATATTTCCGGATATATCACTGAATTAATTTAACGAGACTGTATTTCTTCCTGATTAATCTTCCTTTAAATGACTATTGTTTGACCCTGCTTTTGAGGGTTAGCACACGTGTGTCAAGTATTTCTTAGTAACGTAACATATATTTGTACAGCAATTTTACAATATTCCTCCCCATACTTACATGAATATTTTTGTCAGTCGTTTCCAAGCTGCCTGGATATTATTTTACAAGCACAGGTTCGTAGAAATTTGTCGACGGACAATGTAAGTTATCCATGTCATAGTTATATCTTCGTTCCAATTGGACAATTTATTATTTCACCTAATTGTACCTCCGCCACCACTGCTTTGATGTTGCTATTATTGTATTTATCAGTTTGGTTTGAAACGTAATTGAATTAGAAATTACGTACGAGGAATGAAATAATTTGCATGCTAATACATACTCGTCATTGTAGTACGTGCGGGAATACACGAGGGTATTGGAGAATTTTGATAAAATGTATTCTTATTTATTTATCAGAAATGCATAATTGTATGATACTCAAAATTCAACACTCCAATGTATGTACTAGGATTAAAAGTATAAACAGTAGGTAGATATAGATAAAATCATGAGAATTTGCTTCTGGAATTAACAGTATTAAATACATAATATGTATCCACTTCGAAATCAGTATCTCAACAGGATTATGGAATATTTTTATATGCTTAAAGATAAATGTGTATATAAAAAATTGATAAGTATTTTTTCTAATTTTATACAAATTGTAAATTTTATATTTTGGTTTGTTTATTAATTCCAATTCGGAAAATAATTTTTTTTAATTTAAAATTTTGCCGTTTCAAATTTAAGCTCATTAAAGTAGATTGACTAGGGAAATCAACTTGATTAAAATGTCTTTCTCATGTCATGGCCATTCAAAATACCTACAGTAGGCTTCATCAACGTCAGCGATATTAGCTCTGATGATGGATACTGCAGTGAGGTTCAGAAAGTCTGCAAATGAAGTTGAATGTGAGTCATTTAACTCTACACGGGAGATTACAAGTAATGACATCAAACAAATTGGGTTTATTATGGTTACGGTGATTGAAGGTAATTTTTAAATATGACGAATGTTGTGTGAAATATATTCAAGGTTGAATTATTTTATTTGCAGTCCGCTACGTCGCTTGATTCACATGTTGTACCTCCGACCGATAAACACAGATTGGTTTAATACATACACCAGGTTATATTAATCGCCTTTTACATATTTTACATAGGTGTTTTTCTTAGGCCTGATACTAATCACACTCACCGGCTTCATCATACATTGGATCACTCGAAACATTTAGATATTCTTTGTTCCCGTTTCATCATCAGGCAGTGTTGCATCTTTGCTCGTATTGGCTGCATGTCCGATAAAACCTGATTAATTCAAAGTTCTTTATTTCGAAAATTCAACAAAATTTTATTAAAAAAAAAAAAATCATCAAATCATAAAATCGATTGTTGCCTGTCTCATTCAAAGAGAGAAAAATATTTAATTATATGTTTATAATTCTATAGTCGTGTTGTCTATGTTTTCATATGGTGCACCGAATAACATTGTCTTTGGAATTGATATAACACATTCATTATAATAAACAATTGTATTTGTAATGAAAGCCAAATGTAAATTTAATTAAAATAAAATTGATTTAATTTAAATTAGATTGAAGTAATTTGAAATAAGTTATTTTACCGCAGTAAAAAAATGGAGGCTCAACTTCAGAAGATTACAGATCTTTCTATAAATATATCATTGCAATCTGTGAGAATGAGGATGATATCGGTTTATATATAACAGGAATGCTTTTATTGTACATGTATATGATTTTAAATTAAGCAGGTTTTATGCATCCAAAATTAAATCTTTTAATTCTTTGAGTTTTAAATTAACCAGTATTAGTATGTTAGGTATTACCATTTTTATGAATATTATTATTTGGCAATGATACTTATTGAAAAATGGTAACATTTTCATTTTCGAGCACATATTCAATACCCACAGTACAATAAATCTTTAAGATTATAGTTATTTTAGGGTTATTAAATTCATTGCATTAACCAGTTTTTTTCCCTCATATTTTGATGTGTTGTACCATGGAGATAATTATTTTACAATCTTATTTCTTGGCATGTGTAATAAACACCTTATTCAGGTACTTAGTCATTTTTTATTATTGCACTATTTAATGTTTCGCTTTATAGCATGTATTTATGAAAAAATCTTTTAGATGTTTTTGTGAATAATAAATTGATAATCAAATTAATTAATCTAATGAGTTTTAAATGTGTTTTTATTTTTATATTAACTCTTATTATGTTGTCCCACAAGTCCTTGCATTTTTTTTTATATCCATATGTATGTACAAAATGCACTCCTCTTTATAAACTAAAATTATTTTTAGTGTTTTTTTTCTGTTTTGCAATGCTAAATTGACACAGGTACAGGAGATAAAAGAATCTGAGTTACGTTCGTTATACATACTGTATGATTTTCACTGTTTTTTAAATCAGGTGTTGACATAAAGGATCCACTCTTCGTCTTTGGTAAAAAAGATTCAGACTGTTTCCAAATCAGCAATAATTGGCATATTGAGACACCCTGTGCGAGATTTACCTGACAATTTGTGAGGCTCCAATGCAGCACATTTGAACACATTTCCTATTTATGTTAAATGTCTCTGGACTGATGCTGGTGTCTTTGTGCAACCGCTCGTGCCCTTTATGACTACACTAATATCATCATTGAGGTCTACAAGCCCTCAGTAAAATTTATATGTCAAAATATCTGGAATTAAATTTATCGAACGACTTTTGACAAAATCTTAATCTTATTGCATCCCTGCCCATGTTGTTGACAGCCTAAATCGCATTATGTTCGTGTTGGGACTCTCCAATTTAGGATTGAAAATAAATAAATGCGTAAATAAAAATAAGCACTGGTATGATTGCTGCAGCAAAACACCAAAAAAATTATAAAAATATGTTTAGTTTTCTAAGAGGGGTGCATTTTTTTGAATATGTTAAAATACTGCAAAGACGGGACAACCTGATATTTATATTACTATTTAAATTTGAACCTTCAAAAGATTTAATAAAAATTGTTTATTTACCCCTGTTTATTTTTCATTAATTCCTTAACGCTTTAATACTACTGTATTAATTATAAATAGTAATTTTAAAAAGGTCCCTTATTTATCCTTCTCACTCGAAATCAGAATTTATCTTAATATTGAAATCTTTTTTATATTGTGTATATTTCAGTCATTACTTTTGTGTTTTGCTTTTAATTTCAGACATTTAAAGCAGTTTGGTTTAATTCCCGGTGAACATGCTACCTGGTGGAAGGCCGGAATAGGAATAGCAGCTGCTACCATTGTTGGCTTCTTCGTAGTCAAGATATTAAATACATCAGATCGATAATTCACAACGGAAGAGTATTATTCATGTCACACCAAATATGTATAGAGATGGAAACCAGGGCCGGCACAGATTCTGAAGAATGTCAACAATGCAATGTATTCTCCGCAAGCAAAGGTAAACAATAGAGTGACGGGTGGATTGATCGTAAAATAAAATAAACTTATCATCTTAAAATTATTAATCATAAAATTACAAATTTAGTATTGTAAAGTTAATATTTGAAATACAGATGTCTGACGTCGATGGTTTGGCAAAGATGCCTGTAATTTTCTCATTCCTGGCGTGTTGATCTAGTTGACTTGAAACTTAAGTAGGTACTTATTTTGCCGAATGATACCAAAGGAAGGGGGGGCCCTGGACATAACTGCCTTAGTTTAGCATATACATTAATAAAAGAGAACAAATTGTGTTGTGTCAACAATTGTCTATTGTTATTTTTTTATAGCTTTTATTTATACAATATAATCGGGGGTGTAAGTTGCCCTGGTCGGGTACTGTAATTCTGATGCGCTTTTCTTCAAAAGGGAAATTTTGAATGTTTGCCAATCTCGGGGTTTCCTTTTAAGGAATCTGTCCCAATTTAATTCCCATTATTGTCAAAGAAATTTTTTATTCCGAGTATTATGTTAAGATGAGGTTTTCCAGTAATTGATAATTATATATTGTATTGTGTGAATTCAAATGACCGAACAAGACACTGACAATATTTTTAGTTATAGTTTGCCCTAAATGTTTGACTCGACTCAATGACTCTCAGCAATAATTTTTTTTAAAAAATATTCTGGATGGTTTTTTTTTTACTCGACTTAAAAATTAACAAAAACAATATGTACATTACACTTTGTATACAAATGAGCGAGATGAAAGATAAATTGACAACTAACTAGAGCTACTTGTAAAATCTTATGTTCATTTATCAATCAACATAATAGAAATCTACTGTATTACTGATACAAATATTGATGGAATTTATATGTATCGCATTTTATTTTGCGATTCACTGCTTTTAGTACAAATCAAATTTATTTTTGAGACTACTTGTCAAAATATTTATATGAATAGTGTATTTTATCATGCGTTCATTAAAATAGTATTATTCTAAGTGAAAATAAAATGTACATTAAACTAAATGTGTATTGTTTTATTTTTTAAATAAAGTGTTATAATTAATACTTTTTTGTTTATTTTATTTTTTTATTCTAACAAAACTCCTATCAAAAACGTCATAGATTATTTGAATATAGTATGAGGAAACTTAAAGGCCATGTCCATGACGGTGTCTCAATAAGACTTCTCTGAGAATCAGTTAAGGTACGTGCGTACTGAATGGACTGAACCCTGAACTGTCCTTTATCCAAACTCGAGTCGAATCACATCCATGGACATGAACCACAATTATATTATTGATAGAATCGGCGTTAACTTTGTAAAATTTCATCATAATGGATGGATATAAATGAAACAATATTATAACTCTACTTGAGTTTATTAGCACTACTCGAGTTACTGTTTCTCTCGATTTCAGGTATTGTACCCACTCCCCATAGAATGTGTATGTGTTTCTGATTCGAAAAGAATATTCATAAATTATATAAAAATCTCCACAGCAGAGAACCGAATCTAGGTCTCCGACCACCGCAGTGCCGATGGATGTGAAAATAAACATTTACAAATATGTATTTAAAGCTCTTTAATAAAAAAGCTTATTACGAAGCTCACCAGGTGTATACTAGTTTTCATTTAGAAAGAACAATTGTATTAGTGTGAGTAATACCGTACGTAATACGCACATTGTAATAGTGTATTGATGCCGCCTAGTATCACTGGTCAGTCATTTGAAATTAGCTATAAACGCGATATGCACAAAAAATACGTACGGAATGTTAGAATTTTGTAAATTAGGAAGGTTTATGTTTAAATCTGTTAATTTTTTTAATGTATCGGTTGTCTTTTTGTATTTTTACCAAATGCATAGTCAAATGCATTTGTTGATTTTTCCGTTGTTATAAATACAGTAAAATCTCATTTATTCGATGTTGAGGGGACCGAAAATCAAGAAAAAAGTTTGAATAACAATTTACGATAATGAATATAAAAATATCAAAAATTTGATTCCTTTTTACATACTAACTTTTTTCATAGCAACTCGAAGTAATTATATACACCTATATCCACACATTTAAAATTAACAAACAAGTTGTCAAAATACAGTGCAAATAAATCAAAATATTATTTTTTTTAAAAAACACTATCCATCTTTTCGCGCCATTTTTAATAATGACATTATAGTCGAACTTGTCAACCCGTCATGTCTCCGCCGAAGTTAGCGACAAAAGTTTCCAGCGCTTTTAAAACATCTGTTTTGTGGTGGTCGCGGCGACATTTGGCACTCGCCTTTCAACGTTAAAGTTCTTTCTGTCATCATGTTTAATATTGTCGACAACCTCATTAATGAGGTTGCGTATTTTTCTGTTAATTTTGTTTTGGATAATATATTTGTTAATCTCTTGTTAATACAATAATAATTAATATTTGATTTTTAGCAACTGTCGGCGTTTTGTACGAGTTTCGCATTAATGCTATTATCGAGAATATAAAATTATCAGTCAAAATTATAAAAATGTTTTCATTTAAATTTATGGAATATGGAAAAGTCTATGGAACACAAACCATGCATTCGCGAATTTCAAAATGCCTAACACGTAAATATTAAAGAAAAACAAAAAATGTTCTTTACATATAAAACAATGGCAATAAAATAATTAACAAGATACGAGAAAATCTGAGAAACGCTAACTACACATTCTTTAAAATACCTTGACACTAATCTTAAATAGAAATGTCTGTATTAAAATTAATAAAAATTAAATAATTTATAAATCACGGAAAAGTCTGAGGAACTCAACCGCGTGATAACGTTTGTACAACAAAATATACAAACGCTACATAAACAAAAATAATGATGGTAATAATACGGAACAGAAGACATTCGCAGCTAGCAGCTGGGAGAACTAGAAAACTGCGTTACCTATAAGGGCGCAAAGATAATATTTGCTATCTTTTTCTAATGTAAAGAAAACGAGCAAGAGAAAAAATCATGCAACCTTAAGTTAAAGCGTCGCGGTAAAAAATAAATATTTCAAATCGAGGACGCACAAGATATATTTGTCATCTTTTCTAGTATAGTGAGAGTGAGTGAGAAAACAAACAATGAGAATTAACTTTATGCGTCGTGAATCGGTATAGGGGCGGAATTACCCATTTTGATGGCTTGGATTTTGGACAGACACATCGCGAAGCGCATGTGTATTTTCCAGATTGCTGACATCTGACAAAAAAGATCGAATTAGGCGAAAAATAGATCGACAGGTCTGATAGGGTCCAAAAATAGCTTTGAATAACGATATTCGATTTATAAGTACAATTTAGTATGAAAACTTTCCAGAGGGACCACATTCTGCTCTAAAACTTTGACTTGTGGTGAATTTAGAATAAATGTTCTTTGAATAAACGGGGTTTTACTGTATATAACTGTGTACTTACACTATAAAAGCCATATATTAAAAATAAATATTCGTAAAAGCAATTCCAATAAACCTTTTTTTTTCTGTACATAAAAAATATATGATATATTGCAAAAATTTGAGCTCTATATGTGTTGTGTGTTCTATTTCCTTCAAGTTTTGCAGCCCTTGTATTTTATTTTAAAAGTATACAGTAGCACACACTGATATATTTGTTCTTTCTAAATGAAAAGTAATTTAACTATTATTCAAATAAAATTATATATGTATTAATTAGTATTAAAATTTGATGTTAAGAATGTATAAAAAAATTAGCATTTTGTACTCGTATAACAAATCTAACACAGTTTAAGAGGGGACTATCAAGATGGTAGAGCTCCTGCTTAGCATGTGAAAGATAGCAGGACAGCTTGATACCTGGTGCCTGGAGATGCCTGATATTGTTAAAGGTGAAAGTAGGGTAAAAATGAGTTTTATTCCAGTAAGTTTTAAAACTTGCACCGATGCTCATTTAAATATAATTTAACTTTAACTGTGGCCATCACCAAAACTTATTTGTTTGACTTCACAATAAAATATTTAATTTGATTTCAATTTAAATCTACTAAATATTATATTTCTCACAGAAAACTGTATTGGGCCGGTCCAATTCATTTATTGGACAAATACTCAATGCCTAAAAAACTGAAATTCTTCCAAGGACTGCTGAAATATCAGTAGAACGTTCCAGAGATTTTTACTTATAAAGGTTCCGACTCTTAAGAGTTGAATGTCAAGCCTGATATTGGGGTATGTTTTTAATTTGTTGTCAATTTGAAGATGAACAATGGTTGAAACAATTAGGGCGATGATCTCAGTAACCTTAAAGCATATGAGACATTTATGATCCTTTCACCCTTTAGAAAGAACAAATATGATTACTTTACAGCTGTTGTGACAGGTCGAGGTGACTGTCGTTGTTGCAAATTTCCAGGCCAATTTGAGAAAAATACCAAATTGCATGGTATATTGATATTCTTAGTTCAATTTATGTTTTTAAAAATATTATTTCCACAAATGAGGGGAAAATTGATCACTAAACAGCAAAATAAAAATAGTTATATTATTTTTATAAATTTATTATTCACAATATTTCTTGAGAGTAAGTCTGGGGACAATGTTCATGGCGGTCAGTTCTTGGAATAGCAGTTTGCAAGCGTAGGGGATCTCTATAGTACTGACAGAAGCGGAGCTACTGCAAGCGTGACACCAGCCGTCGTACGCCAACCGCCCGCAGGCGTTGCAGATATCGGTGCTGAAGGCGTCCGACGCTATCATTAGACGCTCAATCAATAACATGCTGAAATTAAAAATGTTTTTGCCAAATTCAAGCATCGAATTTTATGCAATCGTAACGGCTTACTTTTATACAATATTTATTTAAAGGGTAATTTATTACTTCAAGAATAAATACAATTATTTTATAGAATAAGTAATGAATGTACTATGCAGCTAATTTTAAATATTGCAAAAGTTGCATATTAAATAAATTAAATTTGTGGCTAAAATACTATTGATTACCTGGCTCCATATCCTATCAGGCAATCCCTCTCCATCTCACCCAGCCTCAGACCCCCCTCCCTGGAGCGTCCCTCTGTGGGTTGACGTGTGAGCACAGCCCGCGGACCACGCGCGCGCGCATGCATCTTGTCTTGGACCATATGCTTCAGTTTCTGATAATACACCTGTGTATCATAATAAGACCAGTAGAATTCAAAATAAAGAAAGGGGAAAAGGATGAGAACGGTAATAATCTTACCATGTTATTAAGGGTCTGTTGCGTCATGGTCGGTAACTATAAACTTTACTTTTAAACTTAGTTTATCCGAAAACGCATTGGGTCATCGCATTTTTATCGCTTACTTTTAACTTTAACTATAAAACTGCCGAAAATCTCTGCTTAAATGTAAACTTTACTAATACACATACGCACTGTGCGCGAGCTCCTGACAGATGTCACCGAAATCGAGTATTTTTCATCGAGCCATCAGACTTTATAACAATATTATATGAAATTGACTCTGATACCGCACAGGATGGAAATAATATAAGACAAGATCTAATAAATGGCTATTTTTCTCAATTATTAAACCAGTCATAGCATTTAATTTATTTATTCTTAATATTGTTAAATAAGATCAAACTTATCTTACACATATTGGCTTAGTTTCATTTTGAATCTATGAAGTATCTCCTTTCTTATATCATCTGGCATTTCAAAAGATCTTCATCGCGCTGTACATCATCCATTTCCGAGATTTAGCCTAACTTGTTGTCACATTTATTTTACAATAATATTGGATCTATAATAAAACAATTCTTCCTTTGTAAAAACTCTTTTATTACATTTTTATTTATACCTTTTAACATAAATCACATACAGAAATTACCACAATTTATTTGTAGAGAGTAAAGTCAAGTAAGTAAAATTAAAGTCAATAATTAGAAACTGTAAAGCCATACGACATAACTACACATTATTATTTTAGTAAATAGAAAAACAGTTAAAATGAAAGGGGGTGAAACCACTTTAGCTAAAAACAGCGAGGCAAAAATAGAGAAATTGTTAATGTTTATAAAATTAAAGAAGTAAATTGTCAAATTAATTACATATTGATAAAAAAGTTTTCTAAATTAAAGTGATAAGATTCACATTGCAAGGCCTTGCAGAGTACTTACAGTTGGAATCTGTATCATCATCAAATTCCGTAACCCGCTATCCATTGACATCTGCATCACACCTCGCATCCATTCTGCTGTTTCTTGCTTCTCCATTCTTCATCCATCTTGATTCACGAATCTACCTTCTCCTTCACGTGGACCGCACTTGTTTTTTTGTTCAAAAGCACATATTTTATTTTCTTCACAAGGGATTTTAAGAGGCTTACCTCATAAATTTGTCTTGGATTCTCAGAATAAATATTAAAAATAATGTTTATTAATACGTAATTTACAACATAAACTTTTAAATATAGTTAAAATACAAGAATACTTACGTTATATTGACACTCATCGTACAAAAACGGTCAATTGCTCATTTTGGGAAAGTAGACACATCAAATTAACGTAAACGTCAAATGTCAACTGAAGCGTCCTACACGTGTTGCCATAAGCAAAATTACTCGTGCGGGCATTTGTTTTTGAAAATGAGATTTTATGGGGCCTATGTAATTGCTACACTGGATAACTATTAACTCTGTTCACGCAACGCGATTTCTGTCAAATTATTTGAATCTCGTTTAAAAGTAAAGGAGTTTCAATTCAAACTCGATTACATCTCAGTTATAGTTACCGAACATGACGCAACTGGACCTAAGTCATCTAATAAGTTTTTTTTAAATGCTATTTTGTTTTTTGTGACAAAGAATAACATACTATTAGATAACTTTTTTTTGCTCTAAAACATCAGTGTTGCTGTTTTCCTGTACCTTATAGTTTTTTTTAATTTTTGAGCGGGGAGTGTCATGTTGAGAAAAATGAACATTTTCAAAACACTTCTTTTCGCCTTTAATCAAGGTGAAAATGGTCACCCAAGAGCTCAACTTGGAAATTCTGCTGCATCCACCCTACAGTTTTAACCTCACTCCATCAGATTATCACCTTTTTCGGTCGCTCTCCAATCAAATGAGTGGTGCTACATTTAACAATGACAATGATCTCAGAAATTATCTCAATAACAATTTCGATTTTTATAGAAAAGGCATCGACAAATTGGTTGAAAGATAGGAATAATAATGGAGAATACATCATCAATTGATATGTTGCAATTTTTGTTTAAAAATTTGATTTTATAATAAATAATTGAACAAAACCACAGACTTATTAGACAACCCAATACATTCAAGACATATAATGTACTTACTGGGCCAGAATAAATATACGCCTCTAAAGGTTCACCAGTGATTCCTGAATAAAATATATCTTTGCCATGATAATTGAAGCCATGTTTTGCCAATTCATCGCAAATATCTGATACTTTTGACCCTCCAAATGCAGTACCTGCACGAGAAATAAATGTACACAATGTAGAAGTTGCATATTGAAAAAATTAATAGTTCTGCATTACAATTTCAAAAAAACATACCATAGTGAAATTTGCCTTCTAATAATCCAGCCTTGCCTCCAATCAACTCTATTGTCTTCCCTACTGTCATTCGAGATGGAAATCCGTGAGGGTTCATAATCATATCTGGACAAATTCCATAATCATTGAATGGCATATCTTCTTGCTCTACTATGAGCCCAGTTACACCTTTCTGTCCGTGTCGGGAACTGAATTTGTCACCGATTTCTGGCCGCCGCGTTTGCCGTAATAAAACTTTGATAAGAAAAGCTTCCTCCGCATTAGAAGACACCATCACTTTTTCAATGTACGCTGACACTGGACACTTATAACACACCGGAACATCTTTGTAATCTATTTGTTGCGGTTGTCCCGCAACAATAGGATTGAGAGTGACTACAGGCATTTGTTTATTTATGAGAACTTGTCTGTTTTCAACCGACTCACCGGGCGCTGCAATTCCGTCAGCGTCTAATATGTCGTGTGATTTTATTATCTTGTTTGTTGCTGCATCTCTCGATGGCCCGAGAATGCGATCGGATGTTTGGTTCGCGTAGCGTTTCATTGTAGTCTTAACACTTTTATAAACCAAGCAGCGACCGTAACCTCTGTCGATGGATGCTTTATTTAAAATCAAGGCATCTTCAATATCGTAACCGCTGTAGCTCATTACTGCAACTGTAGCATTCTGACCAGCGGGAAGTTTGTCAAAATTTGTTAACTCTATTGTTTTGGTTTTTACCATTGGACATTGCGGATAAACTAAATTATACATAAGAGTATCAATGCGATTTCGCTGATTGTACCCAATAGTTCCTGCAACAAAATTTATATGTGAACACTACTGTAATAATTGATTTTGAATAACTTCATTAACTTAAATGAAATAAGCTTACCCATAGCCTGTTTACCCATAGCACATTGGTATGTATTCCTGGGGCTTTGGTTATTATGTGGATAAGGAACGAGCCCAGCACATACACCTAATAGAGTGAATGGTTCCACTTCTAAATGAGTCGTTAAAACAGGATCAATCTCATATTCCCTGCACGCTATGTAACTATCATTCTCTTCATTTACATCGAGATATTCAATGAGTCCATCATTAAGGAAATCTTGGAATTTTCTAATCCCTCTGTCGAGTTCTGCAATATGGTGCTCCTCGACTAGAGGTCTCCCATTCTTGACAATGATATAAGGCCGACACAAGCGGCCACCGTCGCTGCAGATATAAACAGTCCGCTGGTTGTGATTAGGATAGATGGACACAAACGCCGAAATTAATCCCCGACGTCGGAACATTCGGAAAACTTCAATGAGTCGATTATAATTTCTAATGACTCCTAAAATGGTACCTGAAAAGTAAATAATGAAAGAGATTAGATTTAGCACAAAACCATTCAAAATTTTATTGAAAATAAATGGAATACATATATTGAAAAGGTTATATATAAATTGATTTACCATTTAAAAACACTAAATAAACATCGGGATGATTTATTTCTTCACCTCCCAATAACCGTATGTCTTCAACACCCGCATTGCAGGCCAACCGAGTGATGGGAAGCTGGTTACATTCCGTAGTAATATGAGTCATAAGCGCCAAGTTCTTCACCAAACCGCAGGCCTCTCCTTCGGGAGTGTCGGAAGGGCACAGCATTCCCCACTGTGATGGCTGCAGGGACCTAGGACCGGATACCTTACGAGTTTTTTCAAACTGTGAATTCACTCTTGTCATCATGCCCAATGCTGATATGTAACTTAAGCGACTTAAGATCTGTGTCACACCGTGACGTTCCATTTTGAATCTTTTGATTGTCCAGTTTCCCTATAGTAAATTTATTTAAATCGTCATCTCTGTTTATCTTTTAAAAATTGTTGTGTAGAATTATAATAAAAAAATAAGAAATGTAGTATACATACACTGGAAATCGCTGTAAATAATCCATTAGCGATGAGATCCGGTCTCATATGTTTCACGATGTCAAATTGTGCTGCTTTTATTTTAGGTATTATTTTGTCAGCAATCATTTTTAATTCCCAATTAAACCTTTTAAATAAATCCTCAAACATGAGCGCCAGCATCGACCCGGCTAATTCCAAACGTTTATTTCCATAATAATCTGGATCATCGATGGTGACTTTATTAGTCTCAGCTTCGATAACCCTTCTAACCATCAGAGACACGTAAACAGCTTTGACATAAAAGTTGAAACTTTCTACCGGGACGTGAGCTATAATAGTTGTCGCAAGTAAATCTCGAGCTTCGTCGGCAGGAGTTCTGGTTTTGCTTGCAGCTGTGACGAATCTAAAAAGAACAAAATAGCATTAAATTCTTGTTATTTAAATATTAATGAATTGAATCAAAATTGTTTAAATCAATGAATTGTATAAAAATAATTTTGATATCTAAGGGAAGATGTCAGGTTTGTCATCTTAATGCACGTCCTTCAAAGGCGCTTTGCTAACCATGATAAATTATAAATTCGTGAGTGAGAAATAAATATTCGGTAAAAATTGTAGCCTCACCACCACCTCGAGTTTTCAAGGGGCAATCGCGTACAAAATTGCAGAAACCAACATATTAATGAATATGATTACACACAGACCTCTTCACTTTCAACTTAGATCCCATGTACTCTAGTGCCTTTTGTTGTGTGAATATTTTTAAGTTATGGCATTCCATCAGACAGGGTGCCATCTTCTTAATAGTATTATTGTCAGTCCCGACCAGCTGAATAATTTCTTGATCACTACAAATCCCCATAGCTTTGAAAATAACGGCAATAGGAATATCCTGTAAAGAAAAATTATACTGCAAATCTTTACACAAACAGAATGAATCAATCAGAAGAAAATCTTTCTTACTTACATCAGCCAAAGCATTGTGTCTTAAAACATATTTTCCATTTTTCACAATGACATTAGTTCGAGATTTTTTCTCGTGTGTTGAGCTCGTCACTTGGCACTGAATTGCTCCTTTAAACTCATCAACAATCATTCTGTTGGTTGATAATTGTTCTTGAATAAGGATTACCTTCTCTTGGCCTGCGAAATAAAAGATTTCAATGATTTCTTTAAAGTAAGTAGTAAGAAAATACAGCCAATAGGATATGCTGAAGTGCTGACCTCTCACAATGAAATAGCCACCAGGATCGTGAGGACACTCGTTTAGTTTTGATAATTCAAAATGAGATTTGTTGGTAAGAACACAGTTGGATGAGCGCAGCATTAGAGGCATTCTGTAAAATAATAAACATATTAATAAATATAATAAATTATAACTACCGTAACGTAATGTAACAGTCCACACATTACAGGCATAGCATTTTTTTTTTAAATTACACCAAATATTAATTAATTTAAAATAAAGTAAAGAAATAATATTCATTTGAAGTATTGTGAGTAAGGAAATATTATAACGATAGCATGTTAACAAAGCTCTCAGGCTAACCTATGATATAACCTTGCATATCATAGGTTAGCCTCTCTATTCATAAAATGAAATATAAATCAAGTAAAAAAATTGTATAAACCGATGTAGAGCATTTAATTAGATTTATTTCATAAGCATATTTTATTTTATACTTATTACATTACAATGCTTCTCCCGAAAAATTATAATTATGAGGAATTCCTCTCTACCTTCTGTATTAAGTATTTTGGGCTTTTCTGGCGTGTGATTTTGCCTCACCCTGCCAAAGAGGTCGGAAACACATGCCAGAATAGTCCAGAAAACTCTACAATGAAATCTGAACGGCCGTGAAAACCTGAAAACATTTTTAATCCCTCTAATTGCCATGGAAATGTGAAATTTAAAAGTTTTTATTAAATGATTATTTATTTATCATTTTATGTAAATGTTACTCTTTTAATGAATTTGATTGAGGCAATATCAGATACATTTGCCTTTCTCCTATGTAAAACAATGTAACTGATAAACACTTGGGCCCTTTTAGTAATTCTAGTATTTCACATATATTTGATAATATTTTTTTTATATATGTACATCTAAAAATATATAAAATACATGCTAGAACTAGACCTATTTATTGGTTACAATACTTTAAGTAGGAGGAGTCGACATGTAAGTACATACATGAACGATTCCTAGAATTATACGATTATAGAATAGATCTAAAGAATGAAAATATTGCCATTGTTTTGCGACAGATTGTTACAGCATATGATATAGCATCAGATTAATATGGTTGAGAGGCCAAGTCATAATTTATATAAACAATGATTATATATTACCTTCCAATTATTAAATTGTTTCTGATGACCCTTTGATTTCCCCTTGTGTACTCAATATCAACAGTGATGGGTGCTGAATATGTCATATCTCGAAGCCTACATTCGTGTGGTGTAGTCGACTTTATGATATTGAAGCCTTCTTCTACATCCGGAGTTCCGACATAGGCATTCAAATATTTGACATAAAACAGAGGGTCAGCATCGCTCAACACTTTTTCGTTTGCTTGGACAATCTTTTTGATTTCAACATTTATGAAATAATTAAAGGAATCTATGTGTTGTTTGACCAACCCCTTGACTTGGAGAAATGCTGGCACTAGCTTATACTTATCCTAAAAATATATTATTATATTTATTGATAAAATATATTTAAAGTAAAGATCAGAAAAGTAGAGATGTTATATTGTGACAAAAAGTAATGGATTTTATTTAAATCCTCTTCAAAACATAAAAAGGAGAATTGGAAAAAATAACTATTATTATTTATTGCATTACCTCCAAAGCTTTGATAGGTTTTCGTAAAAGTTTCGGATCTGAACACCAATCGTCATTGATTTTATCATTTAGGTCTCCTCGAGTCATTTTGGACTACTTTCCCGCAATGTGAAATATGTATTACTTTGAAGGCGAATAATAACCAAAACACGGCACGTTTCTCAGCCGGTTTGACATTGACATATCTTTTCTATGGGTTTGACCATAAATAAAGGAATACTTTGACATCTGACACTCTTATCTATGCCTGACACTTCTCATAGATTAGGTTTCCACCAAAATAAGAGAACAATATTATCAAAAATATTTATTGTGGATCCTGCATTTTCTCGAGATGTAAAAGCACCTTCACAAATTACCAATCATCGCGGCAACGCCGAAATACAAAATTTAATATGAGCTGGGGAAAATCATTTATTTTTTAAACTTTTGAGGTGACATTTCATATTTTGATTAATTTTCTTGTCCAAGGTGTTTTGTTGTTATAATGAAAAAAATAAATAGAAATGCAATTATTAAAAAATATCCTTCTGTTCATGGTTTGCTATATGAAAATAAAATTTGTGTTAATTTATTTTCTCTGGAATATTACTACATATGTATTGCTTTTTACTGAAGGCGGGGGATTACAATGATTTAATAGTATAAATAAATGTACTCAGTACATAGGTGCTATTTTTTGTTTGTTTTATTTTATGTTACTCATAGCAGTGAGTCAAGAGTAACAATTTACCTCTTAACTTTGAAGGGTTGTACAATTTTTTTTACAAACAGTAATTTTTTTTAAACTGAATATCTAGGTAAACGTGATCACCTATTTGATTGAGGCACAAACCAGTAAATTAATAGACATGAAATAAAGTGTACATGTAGGAGGGGTTTGGAACATTAGTTGCAGGGCATTTTACACACATTCTTTGCAGAAACATAAATCTGATAGTTTGACACATTTATGCAACACTAAAGAAATTACTCTTCGAAAATTAAATTTGTGTAAACAAGATGTATTTTTTAGATGCATATTATTTATTTGTTCTTAATATAGTGCATACATAAGTATTTTTATATATGCTCCAATATAAACAAGATCAAAATCGTTTCTCTTGTTATTATATTATCAGCATTTAAATTTTCATTCCAATCGAGTCATCATATATTTAAAAAAAATAGCAGAGTTATTTGATCGCGTAAGTGGTACCAAAGTGATTATGTGGGTGACATCAAATTGAAAATATTGAAACAAGGAATTTGCATTAGTTCATGTGTATATATTTGGTAGTCTGCGGATTGAAGCAAAATGATTTAACATACCTTCACAGCTATTGTAAAAATACAGTAAAACCGCGATATAACGAAATCCAAGGGACCAAAAAATAAAAATTCGTAATAACGAATTCCCACATATAACGAAATAAATTAAAAAATCCTACTATATGTTACGCGCCGTCGCAAAAAATGTTGCGCGGCTTCAAAAAAGATCGCAAATTCTGCAAACAAAGGAGGAAGAAGGCCATCTGTCAAATGATGGAACGATTAAATGTATTAATATCAAAAAGGTAACATATAGGGTCGAAAATTGTCGCTAAAAATAATGTCGCTGTAGCTTAGTTGGATAAAGCACCTTCCCGGTTAGGAAAAAGATCCAGGTTCGAATCCCGGTGGCGCAACAACAATATTTTTTGATAAAATTGATTTTATATGTATATCTTTATAATTAATATATTTAATTCATATTTAATACATATATGTTTTTATTTTATGTAGAACTTTTATTGAATTTTCAAAAAAGTCTTAACTGACGTGTGTAGGTACAATAAGACAATTTTTAATATAAGTATTATAATGTTTATTAGGTATAAGAAACCAATAAATTTATAAAAATATAGAATGTAATAAATTACCTGTACATGTTTATAGGTTATAAAAATAATAATAACATCATTTTAATAATACATTAGTAAATAAGCCACAGAAAGACAATTATCCCGCTTGCTCACGGCTCATAAATCGTATACTGTCATCGGTGTTATCAAAAGAATTAATTGTATCCATTGCAAGTTCTCTTGTACGCACACCGTTTCTTGATCCTGTCCAGAAATGGATTGTTCCTTTAAATATAACCTTTAAGATCCACAAAATAAAACAAAGTGCAACAAAAAGAGGAATGCCATAACCAAAGAGATAAGAAATGATGCAGAATACAGAAAACCAAAATATGTAGACATGAGACGCGAGGGGCCTGAGACAGATACGCGGGGGAAGGGTCTCCGTGATTAGGGCTCCATAATTCGGTCCACTTTTACAAAAGCTTCTGATCTGACAGGGTGCTTCCAGGACCTCTTTAGTGAGTACTCCAATATAATCTTCTCTGCACCAGAGTGCTTTCATTTCATCACAATACTGGAAAATAAAAATGAATTGATTAATTAAACTAACCATTGTTTTTAATCTTTAATATCTCATTTTGATATTGTTAAATTAAGGAGAAAAAAAAAGAATTTTATATTGTCCCAATGAAGAAGTGGTCACTTTGAGTTTGACTGGCATTAACAAATAATGTTGCATTAGATTCAATCAATACCCAAAGTTGTTACTACAGTGAAACCCTTTTAATAAGTTTTCCGAAGGAACAGCAAATACAAACTTATTAAGAATGGAAGCAGGAATTTAAATATTCTCATTAACACTTGACATCTAATTTTGCGTTTTAACTAAAGTTACATTTATATTACGATCATTTAAGAATGTTTTATTAAATACTAATTTAATGTATTAATTATAAATATATACATAAAAAATCAATTTTGTCGAAAAATATTATTTTTGCGCTACCGGGATTCGAACCTGGATCTCTATTTCCAATTCGGGGAAGTACCTACCAATTGTGTTATAACGCCAGTATTTTTCATGACAAATTTTCGAACCTATATGTTACAGTTTTTCAAATGAATACATCTTTCGTTTCATTATTTTTGAAAGCCATCTACATTATTTTTACAGAATCACAAATACCTTTGAGTAAACCGACTGCATACGCCAGAATTATCAATTTATTTTTATTAAAGTTTTGACACATTGATACAACTTATATTATTAAGGAGAACACATTCTTATTGTGAAGTTGTAATTATTTTTGACAAAATTGATTTTATATGTATATATTTATAATTAATACATTAAATTAGTATTTAAAACATCACAGACCTATGTTCCGAATAATTACGACTTCACAATAAGAATGTGTTCTCCTTAATAATGTTTTATTATTTAAAAATATATTTTTAAATGCTAGTAAAGCACACATATACAAATAGTTTACCCGAGAGAAAATAGGACAGAGCTATTTAAACTGCAAAAATAATGCTAAAAAGTATTATATAGTATTAAAAGAAAAATAAATCAGAAAAAAATTAAAACACTAACATAAAAGTATTTATTTACCTAAATAGAATAAACCGATGTAGTAAAATATAATACTAGAATCACGGACAAGATAAAAACGCAAAATTGATTTTAGAATTCAAATTATTCGGCACTTTTTTTTATCGTAGAGTGGATAGGTCAAGGGTAATAGATCAAATATGACAGAATATGTCATATATAAGTCAGACATTATTTTATTATCTTGCATTAAGTTTGCTTCTTTTTACAAAGTATAATTTTTTTACTTATCTTAGAAAATCTACTGTGTTTCCGGCTGACCAACTTGAAGAATGCATATTTTTTTAAAAGTACTGTTTGGAAATAGTTATCTGTTTGACTTTGTACCTAAAACTGATCCCATTTGGTGATTTTTACATAATTGACATATATCCTCAAATAATTACATTGATCACAGCGACATCACCTCATACACGATATTAGTAAAAGTTACTGAATTCCGAG
This sequence comes from Eubasilissa splendida, assembly GCA_031772225.1. Lineage (NCBI taxonomy): Eukaryota > Metazoa > Arthropoda > Insecta > Trichoptera > Phryganeidae > Eubasilissa > Eubasilissa splendida. Next base: position 32,224,595 of record CM062850.1, on the reverse strand, counting down.
AAATTATTGATATTATTTTTTATTTTGTGCTGATGTAAAAAACATAAGTTCAAAAACAAAAAAAATCAGCTGAAATATTTTTTTCAAAGTTAATTTGATTGTCCGCACATATTTAAATACCCTGCATTGTTTATTGATTTTGTCGTTCATTTTTCAATTAGGTACATATCTTGTCATACCGTGGGACAAAGGAATTAAAAGAAAATCACTAACCGTCAGTCGCAATCATATCAGTAATTTTATTTGTCAAGAATCGCAGCTAAACTTGAGAAAGCAGTAATGGAGATTTTTGCAAAAGGCATGTTTTTCGGTAGACTTGTGTACTCTGATTTCAAAAAAGAAAGAACGGTTGGGTCACAAATATTTTACTGTGCCCGTCTCACTAGAGTATCACATAAAAAACGTTGATGAAATAATATGACGCTTAAAATTACCAAAACAAATTAAAGATTCAATTAATGCAGACCAGTGTACAATTAGAGTACATGTCAATGCATTATTTTGTTCTCCGAATGGATAAGCTTACTATAAAACGACTATGAATCTAAGCTATTCTAAGAATTGGGTTTTTTGGCCACTAAAGCAATTAAGGAATGTTTGCGTAGTTAATGTTAAATATTAATAAAAATAAAACAAGATATTAGTATTACCAGCACTATCTTATCGAGGATTATCTGCACATGTAACAAATAATTTACGGCGGCGGTGGCTATTTCGTGTTCGGTTGAAACAAGGCAGTAAATTTTATTGGCTTATTCAAATATGACAGTTTGTAAGTGGATAGATCTTTTATGACCACATTCATTTAAGTTTCTTGCGCCAAAAAATGGTTTACAAAGGTATTTTTGTAAGGATAAATTGAGTTGTTATAAGTATTTTAACTTCTTAGGTGGGAAATTTTATTAAGACGAAAACATAATAAGCCTAAAAAATACATAATTTGTATGGTACTTTTTCAGGACCTTAGTAAACTTATTAAATGGGAACGTATTAAGAGGGTTTCACTGTAATTCAAATGTAAAAGAAAAATTATTAATAATAAAATGAAACCAAAAGTCTTAGATTAATCAATGATTACACATATATAATTAATAGATATAGATATATAAAAAAATTACTTATATTTTTAACATTACTTATTTTCTGTATAAAAAAAAATATATCTATGATCTAGTTGTAATTGAGTTAAGGATAAAATGATAATTACCGTCTCATTTAGTCTAAAAGCAATCTGATTCAATAAATGAACCAAAAATCCACTTTCATACGACTTTACAGGTTGGATATCTGGATTTCCCATAAACTTCAGATTTTTAGCACGTTCCTTAGACTAGAAAAGTAAATAATACACTAAATTATAACAGAAAAAGTACTTGGTACATGTTTAAAATTTTGTTTTAAGACACGATAGACAAGTATGAACATAATACATATATTTTAATTAACAAAAAAGTTGAAATGATATGCTCACATCTCTCGGAGATAATGAACTGCTAAACTTGGCCATATTCTGTCTAGAAAGATTATTAGTATTTCCATAAAGTATGCTGGAAGAGTTCAACAAGTTTTTGGACATCTGGCCATTTTGAGAATAAGAATCCAACTAGAACAAAAACAACAACAAAACATTTAAATAGACAAAAGTTCCCTTGCCTTTTTTGCAATAATTAAAAACAATATACAGTAAAACTCCGCTAATTCATAACTCACGGAATCAAAATTTAAAAAAAAATCCGAATTAAGTTTTTTAAAGGCAACGTGAAATAATTTCTTTTTAAAACGTGTTAGTTTACTGCGTCTGCGATTTAGTGCGCACCGCCGCTGTTGACATCGCGATTTTCATACTGAAATATGATGACTCCATTATTTCAGCTTCTTATATGTCGATATGTTTATTAAATAACGTATTTCTCCTGAATAAGAAAGGTGTGTGGTGAGTGGTGATGCGGCAATCTCTCAAGGCAACAAAATCACGCACATTAATTTGATTGGTGGTTGAACTCACCTTTTCCACCCGAATTGGAATATTTAAAATGCGCGTGAAAAATAATTTAAAACTTTTAAATCTTTATGTCTCGCTGGCCTTGTTGGTTAAAACTTATTATTTTCCTGTGATCTTTCAAGTTCGAACCCAGAGAGGTATTCGGGATTCGATTTTTATGCCAATTTTATCTTTGATATCAATTTTTTGTCAGTTTTCAAAATAAGCTCCATTTATCCAAATGGTCAAGGATTTATACGAATTACAAGATGTTGGTGACATTTTAGAGAATGAAACATGAAAAAAAAATGAATAAAATATGTCAATGCATTTAAATATGAAAAATTTATGTAGTTTCTTTAGTACCTACACATGCAACGTTTCATAAACAAAAAATAGATCAAGTGATTCAATGAAAACATTATTTTAACAACAAATCTTGTAAAATGCACTATGGAATTTGATGTACATATAATATTACACACATGAGTTTTGCCATATGTCAAATGATAAAACTCACTCTCAATTCGGCACCTGTCATGCCAGCGCACGACGTCGTGATTGGCTGGTAGGCGGGGCTAGTTGCAGATGTTCACGAAGGGATGATGGTCAAATGCCTTTGCGCGAGTTTAGGGATTTAAAAACATTTGCAAATATGCGAATTACGTGAACAAATGATTTATTTTGGGTGTCAAAAACGCATATGAACTGCAAATAATCCGATTTTACGAATTATTGGTAGAAATTAGTATGAAATATTATTTTCAGGGCAAAGTTTTTTGAAAAAAGTGCGAATTCCGTAAAAATACAAAATATAAGGTTACAAATTAATGTAGTTTTACTGTACTAAGAAGAGTTATATTGATAAAAATTGTTTAAAGAGTGTTTTTCATAACTTCAAAGATTATAATGTATGATAAATATAATTTAAAAACCATATATACAAACAGAAAACAATTCAGCCAGCTGTGTGATGGACGAATGAAGGTATCCCGGCACCTTCTTCAGCTCTTCTAATGGCAGTTCATCGCTAGACTCACTGTCACCCATGAGCCAGTATGATATTGCACCGAAGAATCCTACAATGTAGAAATTGTAAATAATTTAAAGCTAACTACATTGCTCAATTATAAAATATTATTTTGATAAATAGATATTTTGATAATTTTGTCGATTTGGATTTTTATTAACTCTTAAAAAATCTATTTAACAGATTACTTTATAGGTATTGTGTATTACTAAGTTGAAGGAATAAAAGATAAAAAATTACTTAAAGGCGCACTTTCAAAAATATTATTTAGTAAGAAATTATTGGGTTTTTGATATCAAACTTGATTTTAAATAGTGGCTGAAGTATCAAAGCATGTGAGTAAATACAATATATTATTTAAAAACGTATGTTTTCACTAAAACAAAATATTTTAAAAACGTCAAAAATTGATCATATGTACTGCAAATTGAATGGTTTATAACTCTTATTAATTTTTAGCATTTTGCTAATTTGGTACAATGCAGATTTGTCTCCGTAATCTTAGCTTCAATATTATAAGAAAATATATTTTGTATACACAATAATTTTAAATATTAAGGTAATTCTGTGGCACGCGGAAAATGTATTTAATGGTCACCATCTTTCTTATAATGGTTGTATTTTCTTAATTATGGCAAATAATATTCAGTTTATTAGTTAGTAATCTAAGTAATACTTTTAAAAAAAGTAAATTTTTTTGTATTACTTCTGATATCAATGAATAATAAAAACCCACATTTTCATAAAAAAAAAAACCATGAAAATATGATTTATTTTTGAAAGCGCGCCCTTAAAGATTCTGTTACAAATATCTACAGCCTGTGTATTCTACAATCGGTGTCATTAGATTCCAAATAACCAAAATAATACAATATGATCCCAATGTTCGAATCATTCACAAAAAGTAATATTCTAATTAAAAAAGCTTACCGCTTCTTTGTGCTGTTAAACGCTCATCTCTCAACTGAATAATATCCATGACTTGAGAATTAGCTTGCTGCGCATGTAACATGAGGTCTCTCGCCATGGGTCTGCCGGCTCCCAGAAACAGGGGACAGTATTGTGATGCTCCTGCATCAGTAAATCTCCCTACGGGTCCCAGTCCGGGATTGAAGGATTGTGAAGTGACTTGAGACATTTGCGAGGTGCACGAATTGAAACTACGATTAAGAAAATGATCATTAGTAAAATAATATCATTATTATTATATCATCAAGTTCAATTATTAAATAATAGTTTAGTAAAATCTAGTCCATTTGGGAGTCTAAAATTGATTGTATATGTATTATGTTATAAATTTATGAAAAAAATGTGTTTTGTTGGTGAATAGAATTTAATTAATAAATGTTAATAAACATATTGAATATTAATAATGAAAATACACTTTATTTATACCACTGTTTATTGATTACTCAACATGTTTCGGAACCAATGGTCCCTTCTTCAGGATACAATGTATAATAAAATAAAAATTGCAAGTATAGACATAAACAAAACTGTAAATATAAGTGGTAAGTAGTGAGGATAAGAAAGAGGGGGGGGGGGGGAGAAGGGTGGATAACTAATTGGGAAAACTGTGAAAAAAATTAAAATGTGGCTATTTGTAAAAAGGATTTGGTTATTAATAATGTTTAATTTGCTATTAACACTTGTTCTTATTTCTAAAATTACTAATTTATTTAACTGTAAACCCCTTGTATTTGTGTGTAAAATCACTAAACCCTTGTTAATGTTAAAATAATGGTTTATTTCCAAAAACTGATTGGAAAATTCAGAATAGTTGTTGCTATTTAGGCATCTCAAATGCTCCTTAATTCTAATATCAAATTTTCTACAAGTTTTACCTATTTGTATAAAAATGATTACACTTATTGCAAGTTAATTTGTAGACCCTTGATTTATTTTAAATATTGTTCTTATCCTTGTTATATAATACGTAATTCTTTAATATGTTATTGGTGTAGAAAGCTGGTTGTATAGAATTTGGGATGTTTTTTATTATTGATTCTGAAATATGATTATTTAAAAACACAATTTTTCTCCACAGCTTCCCACTGTCAATTATTGGTGGGTAAACATTTTATCTCATAAACTTTTTGTTTCTATTAATTAAATATTATAACCATTATTAATTACAATTTGTTTGATAATATTTAATTCTGTTTTAAGTTATTTATGGATAAGGGAACATTAACTAATCTACTAAGCATGGAATGAATTTGATTTAATGAAGAAGATATTAAATATTACCTGTTTTCCATGTTGTTGACGGTTCTATCAAAGATTCCGGAACTACAAGGTTGTAGAAATGATTGCGCAGGACTAGAAGCATATTGGTTTAAGAAAGGGGTGTTACCATTGGCTGATGTTGGCTCCATCTCTAACGTGACTGATTTCTCTATCTCGGTTAGCAATTGCACCAGGTTGCTTTGAGAAAAAACCTATTGAAGTACAAAATGATGAAACAAGACCTATAATAAATTTTCAGACGGGTGACATGTCTATTTTTTAATTTTTCCAACATCACCAATGACTAAAAATTCATAGAAACTGAAATTAGGGCCGGTTGTGTGATCAGTAGTAACTTTTTACTATGGTAAAAAAAGTTACTAAAGTAAAAAAAATTGCGAAAACGGGTTGTATGATTGTTAGTAAAAAAATATTTACTTCTCGAAAGTACATCTCATAGTAAACTCATTTTACTCTGCAATACCTAATAGTAAAAATGAGAATCAATAGTTAAATATGGCAGACTTTTCACAGCTGTTCCAAAAGTCATCTGACACAGATACTTTGAAAGTTGCAGTATACGACAATTAATCATTCAATATCCTGGTATTTTATTGATAAGAGTTTGGATGATGATCTCGTTGTTTAATACATAATACGAAAAAATTTCACCAGTAAAGTGACAGATTTCTAATGCCTAGGTGAAAAAATCCATAGAATAAAGCATATTTCATGATTATTTGTCATACCTGTAGACATCTCCATATATGCTTTGACAGTAGTAAATTTGAGTATCAACAACCCGCAAATGATTTTTACTATAGGTGTTAGTTAAAAGTTACAACTGATCACACAACCGGCCCTTAATTATTGTAAAATAGAAAAAAATACCTTTGTTAAACGAAAAAGCATGATGGCATTTTTGGGTGTTGTCAAATCAAGGCGTAGAAATCTCGGTACAATTAATTGAAATATTTCAGTGTACGCCAGCAAATTTTCAGAAATAAAAGGTATGAAGGCTACATCTATCACGGTGGGCCTGACAATTTCTTCTGCTGATGTATCCATCCTCTCTTGATGACTGAAATGCATTTTGATTACTTATAGATAATCAACTGAATCAATTAAAGGTTTATTAGTTTTATATTAATGTAAAGGTCCAATCTAAGTAATAGTTGAAAAAAAAAGTCTAATCTATTGATTAACTTCTGATATAAATGAATAATAAAAACCCACATCTTCGTAAAAAATGCGAAAATTTGAATTATTATTGCCTTAATTGATTATTGATTGCATTAGATGTAAAAATAGTTGTTTTTGCAATATTCCAGGAAAATAGTTATTTATTTTTTTAATCTGACACGATAATGATAAGAATCATTTTAGCATTACTCACCTATTAGGTGTATTCTCATCATTAAGATTTACATATCTCCAGGGTTGTATAAAACTAAACCACAGTTCCAGGACAAGCCTGAACGATGCGTCCAGGGGCCATGAGTGCATTAGGTGCCGGATATGCCGTGTTGCTCGGGGAGACAACAGCACCGGTGTTGCACGGCGCAACTCCCCGAGGCTGGTCACGTCAGATGACCCAGACAGCGAGAAGGCGTGACACTGTTTGATGAGTGAGCGGGCAATGCGAACATGCTCGCTGGCTGGATACGTACTCTGCAGAATAATTAAAAATTTAAATGTTAATATAATAAATGTACACACATGTGCAACTTTCTTTCACTAACATTAGTAGTATTTGTAGGAGATATATGGAAATAAATAACACAACACATATTGATAAAATTATTTATTATCCCAGAAAAACATGAGATGTGAAGATGAAATGTCTAACAAAATTCCAATATAATCACCACTTGAGCGGGTTGCAAAGCAGCAGAGGCGGCCTGCTGAGCAGAGGTACTGAGCCAGATGTCGATAAAGACCTGAAGCACTGTTTCTGAGCGCCAGACCTCTCCACGGGGATGCAGTTGGGATCCTCCACTCGAGGATACCCCTGGAGACCCCACGGTATCCTGTGACACCAGCAGCGACGGGAACTGGGAGTGCCTAAGCATTACATATAAGACTTCAGTTTATAATTTGAAATTTAATTAATCAAGGATTTTTTGGATTTTCTATGATATACAAATTATAAAAAATAAAAAGACAAGGAATTTCAATGAAATAGATCTGTTAAAGACAAGACGCGTTTTATAAATTTTATCTTAAGGTGGACAGAAAGCAACATCTACCCATAGTGCGCCAAAGATCGGTGTAGCAAGACTCAATATTTACAGCTGCGCCGACCAGTTACTCTCTCTCGTGGCTTTGGCATAACCGGCACCACTATTTACTTAGTGACAGACTTAATAATCATTTATTGCTGTACAAAATTTTAGATCCAGTGTAACTAAAAATAGAATAAAGCCGAGATGAAACTAAGGTATTTCCTTTAGATACACCTGTGATGATTGTATATGCCCTTAACTTTCTGAACGCGGTAAGATAAAAAACCAGAATTGATTTTTACTATGATAATAACAATACCTCTGCCACAACCACAAGCCACAACAACAGTCAACCAGCCATCACCATATCTTCATTTTTCTACATTGCGATGTATTGTATATTGGATGGACTTTGTAAAATTGAAATGAAATACAATATCTTAATTCAGTAATCTTTTAAATATGGTAAGTAGGAATAATTTTTTAATAAATTACCGTTAATATAATAAAGTGAAATAATTTCAGGTGAAAAAAAATACAATAAATTATTATTATTAACCTTTTGAATGCTACTCCCAGCTCTGACATTCCAATACTCACACGCAGCATATTTTTTTGCTTACTTACCATCACACCATTTCTCCATGGGGGTAGGCAGAGAGGATAGAGCACCACACTCTTCTGTCCTGACACACAATTTTCGTCTCATCCACATTTATACATCTTATCATACATATCAAGTTCGACAATTATTGAGGCTTCTAACAGGACCATCCTCCAGTATCCATCTACAGACGTCCTCTACTTCTGCTGCCATCAACACTTACGTCATATTATATCTTTCTTACCATTCTCTCCTCATTCATCTGTTCCATATGACCAAACAACCTAAGTGATTCTTTTTTAATCTTACTCACTACTAAGATGAGCTTTATATTCTTTCCTTATTTCTTCATTTTTTAACTATGTCATAAATGGATCTGCCACATATATGCCTAAGTGATCTCATTTCCACTGCATTCAGTGGTGTACTTTCGTTCCTCTTCTGCCATACTTCCATACATCAGTGTCAGTACCAGGACTCCATTGTGAACCGCTAGTCTTGCCTCAGTTGACAGGTTCTCATTAGCTACCATTTAAAGCACCATTCGCTTTATTCCCTGCTGTCACCCTCCTTTCGATATCTTTCTGTCTTTCCGTTTCTATCGAACATACTTCTCAAATACACAAACTCATCTACTTGTTCCAAATATTCATTACCTACAAGTATTTTGAACGTTGTCTTGCTTTCCTCTTTCTCGAATACCATCACTTTTGACTTGTTGACATTCATAATAAGGTCTCTTTCCTTACATACATCATACATTCTACTCACTAGCCTCTGTAATTCTTGTTCATTATTCGCGTATAATAAACAGCATACAATCAAATTGCCCATTTTCGCTCCTACATTTATATATTCCAGTTTTTTCACACATTTTTTTGAATACTTAAGTACACATTAAATCATCAAAATAGATGAATTACGCATGATTTATTGCCTCAGATAGAGATGAAAGGTTATTTTGTTCAATATGAAACCAAAACATGGTTGTAAAAACCCGTAGGATGTGATGAATAACGTACAGCAATGTGGCAAAAACATACATAACGGTACAGCAATGTGGCCACTACTCAAAACACGTGACGGATTATCAATGTTTTTAACGAAGTACGTTTTCCAAAATTATCTGAATATGTCAGCACTGTCAAAGTATTAGGAATCTTTTAGTGTATGTTAAAATATTGTATGTAATAAGCGCACTATGTGATCACGGACCAAAGTCCACGGTACCATTCAATAGGTTATACTAAATGCAATGTCTACATATTTCTATCACTTGTTTGAATTTTGCAAAGACGTTGCATCAAAGTATTTAATTTGTAAGATGCAAGTTTAAATAACCAATCAAAGTAAATATGTAAGTTACTAAAAAAATGAAAAGGACAAATCATTTTTCTCAAAAATCTGAACCGGGACTTGAACCAAGCCTTGTTATAGTAGACTACTATCCCAGCTGCGCTATGTCAGCTTAGGTAGAAGTGACATATTAACATTGGCTTAATTATCTCATAACGATACGCTCTTCAATAAATCAATAAAAAGTGATTTTAATATTATTGTCATTGTAAAATTTCTGATGTATATATCTTCTACAACTGAAAAAGCATAAATTAGTAATTTGAGCTGAGAGATTAGAAAAGTAAAAATTGTAGGTTTATCATACTTTAGGTTAAATGTGATAAATATTAGGTAGGGAATGTTTACCTATTTGCAGTTTGCATGGGTGATACAGCCGGCGTCTTCCCAGTGAAGTAAGCAATGTGTGGCAACACTGGAATATTGGGGTCGCTGGGAAGGAAATGTAATAGATATTCACAGCACAGACTATAGTACACCGTGTTCCAGCTATCCCAAGCGCCTTTTGTGCACGGGATGTTGTGCAAGTAAGTGGCAAAGTGGAAGATGTAATAATCAAATGGGTCTGAATAGATTATAAGGAAAATATTTTGTTTATTAATCTAATTTAATTGAATATTGATGATATAATATTTATTTAGAAGGTACGGTGAGATGGACACGGAGAGAGTTCCAAATCACGCATTAAATTGTAACCCTTCTGAATAAGCCATGCGATTCAACCTTTTACTCATTCATGTCATTGTCCTATTACTTCATTCCTGTTAAATCATGCTGAACATTTAAATATTTGTTGGGTAATTGTCCATCATGAAATATCACACCTCATATTGATATCGTTCTGATACATCATCCATCAACCTTTCCTCCAAAATGGAAAAAAGACTAAACCCAAAATATTTCTTACCTATTAAATTTAGGAATTTATTGAATTAAATTGTCAAGATTCAAATTTAAATGTTTTTTAGATTTTCATCCATTTTTAACATTTTCCAATAATTTCTATATCAGAACAAGCCAAATACCCTGCTAGATGGAATGTAACCGGTTGAATAGTTGAAATCACGGCCAATTAACAAATGAGTGTAAAGGATACTCAGGTTCAGAGAGATGATCTGTCTTGTATGAGGATCGACATTCAGTAAATCCAAATAAAACTGCGGCAGCCGTCCACTTTCTAGCATTTGAACTACATCCAACTGCAACACAAAACAGCCTACTATCAGAATGTGAAAACAAAAAACATTAGTAAAACTGATAATTAGCAACTTTAGTACAGAAGTTCAAGTATCCATAATAATGTACAGCATTTTTAATGTTTCACTTGAAAGATTTATTCCTCTACATTTTGAAAATTATAGCTGCTTCACTTAGATAAAAAAAAAAATGTAAATTCTAATTGTAATTAGAATATCCAATTGTTTTAGACTTTTAATCTAGAAAAATTGTAAATATCTTTTCTCTACAGTATTTTAACTAAATGCAATCATGAAATAATATGAATAAATGGATTTTAGTATAGGACACCATTGCCCAAAGACAAATTTAAATTGCTTACCGTCAGAATAATGTTTGGGTTCGCACTCCTAGTTATCACCATGCACAATTAAACGAAAGAACAAAATAGTAATTATGGTGGTTTGAAAAATAATATACAATTACATTATTGTATCAATTCAAATGACAAAATTAATAAAGAATAAATTGAATACTATTTGGTGAAGTAACTCCAAAATAAAACTGTTTTCCCTTACTTAGTTTTTAATGTGGTGTTGAATAAAATAAAAATTATAAAAACTCCTGTATATACTTTCTTGTACTGATTCGGTACCTTACAAGTATTTTTTAAGAATTTTAATACTATATTTTAGTAGTGCCAATTTTTTGAAGCTGATTTTAAGGCATAAAACTAATTAAAAAATGTTATAAATAAAATAGAAAGTTCTTTAAACCAATAAAATATAATCAAGGGGGGCACATTAGATAACTTTTTTTCGCTTTTAATGTAAACAAAAATAATAAAATATACAGCACAATTATTAAATTATAATATGTAATTATCTTTGTTTGCTTGTACGCAATTGTGACGTACAAACCGTTGAAGGAGAAATAGGAGTGGAAGTCAGTGAAGTTCGCTCAAAGAAACCATCCAACTTCAGTTTATGAATCTGATGTTGTTTTTTAATTATTATGATTATGTACAATTTCAGGGTCATGAAACATAAAAGGTCGAGGCAATGAATGATATAAAATTAAAGTATAAAGTTAATTGTACCTAAAACTTACCGGTAATAATCGCGTTGGGAATACGTACTTCAGCTGAGGATCCCCAATTAGTTTATAACATATTCTAAACAAGGGACCCCTCGGCACCAAAAAATTACACAAATTGTCAAAATCATACGCGTTGTTTTGCGCGGTAATTGTGCGGAGCCCCCAATCTTCAGATACACCACCATTTCCAAAAATACTCCCAACTATTTGAGGGAATACAGCCTGCAAATCTTTGAAAGGGATTTGTTCAACCAACTGGCTTATTTCGTGCACTCGCGTGTGCAGGGGTGCTCTCAGCAGAGAATGAATCCGTGACTATAATAAACATAATAATTTATTAGTACACTGAGATCATTCTAAGTATTTTTATTCCGTTAAAAAATATTTACCGAAATATCAAGCATTCCAGTCATTTTGACAATTTGAAATAGAAGCTGTTGCTGCTTCCAGTTATTACTCTCTGATTTTAGTCATTTGACATATGAGTACCATAAAGAAACAACAGGTTTTTTTTTATGGTGCTGTCAGATTTCATTTCACATGGAAGCGTCATGGAAGTAACGATTTGATTACGTGAACATAATTTTAAAACATATTATTAATTATATAAACCTTTGCTTATTTCACAGAGAAGAGTGTAAAATTAATTGTTTGTTCATTTCACTGAGTTTGAATTGTAATGAGATAAACAATTAAATATTTTAACTGGTTTCTTCCCAAAAATGCCATTGATAATGATAGGGGGGGAGGGTTTACTAGGTATCACACCGGTAATTGCACTATGGCTATAAGTACGGGGTGACAGGTTTAACAATATCGAACACAAAGGACACATGAATCATTTTTTTATATTTTCTACTACATATGTACAATGCACAGGCAGATTCTTATAATTTAATCTAATTATGGGCTATCTTAATGTTAATACCGCGCTGCGTTGCTGGATGAAAAGAGAATTGAGTGTCAGGATAGAAGAGTGTTGCACTCTATCCTCTCTGCCTATCCCCACGGGGAAACAGCGTGATGGTAAGTAAGTAAGCGTAGCTGGTGTTGGCCTCAAGTCCGGTCCTCAACCGAATGAAGGGCAGCGTCGTCGTCCGCATCTCTCCATCTCCCTCTTATACGTCTAGTTGAACTTCCATGTGGTCGTTCCTGTCAGCATACTTCCGGTCTTCCACTTCCGCCGTAGCTGTTGACTGACCCTATTTGCTAGCCGTCTGCGTCTCTGTTCGTTCAGTGGCAGCAGTTTCTCATTTGGTCTGTTCTGTCCTACTCGGTTCCTTCGTTACACATTCTGAACTTCGTATTTCCTCCCGTTCTGTCTGATAAGTAATTATAGGCGCACTCAATTCTACTTGGCTTCCGACATTTTCTGAACTTCCGTTCTGTCGGGGCTATTATTGGAGCACTTACTGTATCGAATGTCTCCCATTAATAGTTTGTACGGATTGTTTTTACAAATAACCTACATGTCTCTTGCAAATAATCACTACTCACTGTTCGGACTCTGTCAAACTCAGTGACAGACCGCGATCCGAGGCCAGCTAATAGGCTTTTCTCAGAGTACTATCCGGACTGACTCTTTAAAATTTTGAGACGAACTGCCTGTAAAATGGCGTCCGGCCCGTTTTTATCTCTTGCTGTAAGGGTATGTCTTTGTATTCGCTAGTTGGTTCCACCCTCAGGACTGGCACCATTCTTTGATGTCCGTGAGTTCTGCCTTTGCCTTTGTCTAGGCTTTATTTCAACCACCACTCCCTTTCCATTCTTTCAAGTGTTTGTTCGTCTTATTATAATAATCACTTTAAATCTGCTTATGGGCTAACTATTCATTACTTAACTCTACATACAATCGTTTGACAATAAAATTATTAACAATTAAATCACGTACTAATACACAATCATTACTATGTATCTAATCCATTGTTAATCTTGTGGACGCACACCATTGTTTTGACCTTTAATTTATGTTTATATATTTCCTTGGATTCGAAAATGGTCATATCGAACATTGTTATTAAAACTGATTTCACGGTAATTAAAATTCGAGTTTAGTAATAGTAATAATACTGAACAGGTACGCACTGTTTTTTTAAGTATCTAAGTGCAATGGCATAAAACTATGTCCTATTATTAGCCTGACCATACTTATACCATACTTAGAGTCCTGTTGGATAGAGCCTATTCTAATTATAAACATTAATTTTATTTTTATTAATATTGTTTTAATTCTACACAAATTTATCTATGAAGATGTGGTTTCTTAGAATTGTCTTCTTCACGGTGATTAAGATATGTGTTTCTTAGCGACTCGACTAACAAAGGCAGATCTCGGACTTCGTTAATATTCCAACCATTGTCTTTTTTGCGCTTTTGCGATGTTGAGGTATAACAATACTATATCCGAGTCTTTTCAATAAAGTTGTGTTCAAATTGGTATTAAAATGAAATCATGAAATTGAATTGAAATAAATCACGTTACTGGTTGGCCACATATTGCGGGCATATCACTTATTAGGTAGATAGATCTTAATTTTAGTAAAAATATAGTATTGAGGTAAGGGCTAAGCAAGGGGTTATTCGTTATGTATTGTATTTATTAACTGATGCATACCTATCTACCTTTACCCCCAAATTTCCGAGTTGAGAGATCAAAGTTCATCCGTGTATATGCACCATTAGATGTTGAACGAATTCACCTTGAACAATTTGTCTATGGTTCGTAATATCATATTTTACAAATCTATCTATCTCCGGCATGTCTATAATCTATAAAAGTTGTCTTTTTTTGTCTGCATAGACAAAAGAAATATTGTCTGTGACAAGTTGACAAACGTCATAGACAAACGTTCAGCGTTTGGTCAGGTGCATTGGGTGCATTTTAAGTTGTTATTTCAGTAATTTGTGTATGATATATATATATATTTGAACACAACACAACATTAACCATGTCTGACGTTGAAATGACAGCGATTGATGCTGATGAAGATATAGATATATCTGATATTAAAGGTATTTTAAGTGGTTCCGAGGAGGGAGAAATAAATGACACCGATTCTGATGATGCCTCATCAGTTCGGCATAGGACCAAAGAGGCAGGTTTATCTATTATTCTATAATTTATAATAATTCTAAATGCATTCGTTTTAGCTAAGTAGCCCGAAAACTAAGATTAAAAATAATGCTCACATCTAGTCAACTTACATAAGTTTTTATTGCGTTAACACCAATATTAGTGTCTGTTTCTTATATTTTTAGGACAACGCACTCAACAAAATCAACGGCAACAAGTATTCCTTCCAAACTGATGGTGACAATGGCATTAATCATTCAATATTCGATGAAGATGACCTTGCTCAGATGGGAGAAAGAGTTAATCGCTTCGGACTGGATACAGATAGTGACACCAAAATACTGGAAAAGGAGAAGACAGACCTTTATGAGAGTCTTTCAATAATTACGCAAGAAGATATCAGGCATGCAAGACTTGATACAATCCATGTCCACGGCACAGATAAAATGAAAACTAATGATATTTTTGAGTATTTCTTTGCTCATAAGCCATCCTTCTTAGAGTGGGTCAGTGAAAATAGTTGTAAGTATTTTTCTGTTATTAATTTATTATGTTAAACCAAGCGTACTTTCTGAGACTACCGACATCACATTTTAATGCTGATTGTCAGATTAGTGAATTCTGATAATATACTGTTTTTAATATTTTAGTATACTGGCACACATTGCTATACGGCACTGAAAATGTACATAAATTAATTCATATTTATTGCGCTTGCATTGTTCTCACGGTGAGTGTACACGAATGGGACTGATTTCTCATCTCGGAGATTTAGCTGTAAAAGCTGGTATGTATCAGCTAGTCATTTTATGTACAAAAGACATTGACAAGCTTCGCTCTCAACCTGTATTATCCTATGCACAGCTTTCGAGATGATTCTCGAGACAATCATTCATGTAAACGCGTCATTACAGCGCGGTGTTGATTTAAAATAACTGTGATATATTTTGGAAATTTGTGAATTTTCAAATATATTAGAACTTTTTACTCGTTATTATATATTGTAATTATGGATTACTGTACAATGGATTCTAAAGGCGGGTTGTGTAATCAGTAGTAAATTTTGACCATGGCAAGTTTTTACTATAGTAACTTTTTACAATCGCCCGTGGTAAAAAACATTTGCGTCAAATTTACTACTGTCAAAGCATAAATAAGAAATCTCTCCTCACAGTGTGGCAAGACATGAAATATACTTTATATATGGCTTTATTTGCCCCTGCATTTGAAACTGTCACTTTACTAGCAATTTTTTTTCAGTCTATGTGCTAATACGAGTAATAGTACAACGAGATCATCAGACAAACTCTCATCACTAAAATAGCGGGATTTTGAATGATTATTTGTCGTATACTGCAACTTTCAAAGTATCAATGTGACAGATCACTTTTGAAACAGCTGTGAAGAGTCCATCATTTTTAACCAATGATTTTCAGTTTTTACCATTCGATATTCGAGAGTAAAATTAGTTTACCATTGCATTTTTTACCAATGATCGAACAACCCGTTTTTACATTTTTTTTTACTTTAGTCGCTTTTTTACCATAATAAAAAGTTACCACTGATCACACAACCGGCCCTAAGCAAAGTGCTAATGAAAAGAAGAGTCGTGAGCAATGTTCCCTCTATGGTTTGCGCGCGCACACAGTTTGGAATCATAGCGTACACAATTTTTATTAGGACTTCTTCATATGCCACCTTCTATCGAAGGTTAGCGACCATGTTGCAGTATGTTGATTTATCCTGTGTAATATCTTGGATATTGAGCCACTTTCTAAGGTTACACAATCAAGATAATCTCTTTTTATCACCGCCTCTGCTACCATCTATCTTCCCCCGCATAATGAGTTGTGAAATATCATGTTGTGGAGAATATGACTAGAGTATACAGCTCTTTACTTAATTATACATCTTCATTAGTGATGTGGTCAAGCCAGACCCTACCAGTAGCCTTAATAAGGTAATATTTTTATTATCTTCATCCCCAGCGCGCAAATAATAACATTGGTCAATGCACAAAATAGTTTTTATGCGCACACCGTGATCCAAAATTAGAGGGAACCACAGACCAGTAAATGAATAGACATGAAATAAAGTGTACATATAGTAGAGGGGTTTGGAACATTAGTTGCGAGATGAGGGCCATTCTATACACGGTGGAAACATAAATCTGATAGTTTATGACACATTTATGCAACAGAAAAAGTATTTACTCTTTGAAAATTAGATTTTTGTGTATATTATATTGTCAGCATTTAAATTTTCGCCCCAATCGAGTCATATTTTTAAAAAAGGTCGGGGTGCTATTTGATTGCGTATGTTACCAAAGTGATCATGTGGGTGACACTAAAATAAAAATATTGAGACAACATATTTGTGTTTGTTCATGTCTATATATTTGGTGGACTGTTGGGGAGAACGTTGGTTGCGAGCCCCTAAATTTAAATCAAAAGGGTTTTATATGATAAGGGAAAAAAGGTTTGCTTTACAGCGGTGGTCTGGAATTTATTCTGTCGTATAAGCAAGGTGTGCCTATATTAGTCATTCTATTGTAGACCCCATTATAATATAAAGTTTTCGTATTGAGTAAATGCCTAAAACTATTCCGAATATTGAGATCCGATTTGAACACTGAACTCTGCTCAGTATTTAAATAGTATTTTCAATGAAATTAAAAAGAATTTTGCCTCATATTTATATATATTATTTTTCAGGTGATGTTGTATGGAAAGATGACATATCAGCCGCAAGAGCTATGGTTTTCTATTCCAAAGAAATATTATACGAATGTGACAGTGCAATGGATGGAGATATTTCAATGAATGGGAAAGATATTAATGCGATATCAACAGACGCCGTGAGTCTTGCTGACATCAAGGTACCCATACCGCCCGGCAGATGGAGAGCTGGTGCTCCGCACCCCTTAGCAGATTTCATTTTTCTAAGATTTGCTAACAAAAGTGACAAAAAAGTTAGTGGAAAAGAAAAATTAAAAGTTTATTCAAAAAAATACAGAAATTCTATAGACAGTGAAAATGTTCAGGGCGGTTTGATATCTGAATCCATGAAATCTAAAATTAACTCGATGAAGGAACAAGTTTATGAAACGGAAGATGAGAAGAGTAAGAATCCTTGGGGAGAGTTGTGTGAAACTTGGGGAATTAATGATTCGCAAGAAGTATTTGGAATCTCCAATGGCGCGCCAATTGGCCACCCGACCCCGTTACCATTTTATAAACCCTCGAGCGTGAGAGATAGAATTGGAGTAATGGGTTCCTCGCACACTCATTTACCCGTCACAGAAAGGCTTTCCATGCCGTTCAGGAGGAATCATGGCAGTGTCAAAATGAGGCTAGGCAAAAGGGCTCCTGAAATAATAGACGTCGCAGATAGCACTGAAAGTGAAGAAGAATCGCAAAGCAGCGATGAAGAGTGGACCTCGAGAAGAAAAGTACCTCGCATGAGAATGCACGCAGATGACGAACAAGAAAAAATGAATAAAAAGAGAATCAGCAGTGATCAGCCTACCTCTCCGTGGGATGACGAAGTCAGTTTAAATACTATCACTGTAGAAGTTAAAAATGAAGTTATAGAAAAGCCTTATGTCCAACCTGATAATAAAAATAAGAGAATGGACACCAGCAACATTAAACATAAAAATACAAAAGATCTGCGGTCCCGAATAGGCAGAAGAAAGTCTTACGAATCCGAGAGTGATGACTCGTCGAGTCCCCCACCCCGAGTGGCTTCGAGGACCAAACAGTCTGCTGCCCCGACAGTTTGGTCCAGATTAGATACCTCTCGATCCGCGGAGCCGGCCAATTCACACTCTGATTCTGATTCCGAAAGTCAAAATGATTTAAGACATACTATATCCAAATCAATTACTAAAATTATTTCTAACAGGCCCGGATTTAACAAAGTTGATTTGCGTTCACGTCTTGGAAAGAAAAGCGATTTTCGTGCCAGTCCACTAAGAATTGAAGTTGATAATGAACTTTATGCACAGTCAGACGACGAATGATACAAATATTTCATCAATTTATTTTCACTTATACAGAAACTCATCACATGACATAAATGATGCAACTAAAGTGCATACATCTAAAACAGATATACTGATCATTTTCTCAATCCAGAACGACGCATAGTGAAAGCTTTTTCATATTTTTGTACATACTCTTTATGTCTCTATTGTTCTTATTTTACGTGAAATCATTTAATATTGTAATCCTTTTATCAAGTCTTGAAATTCAAGACATTATCACATAACTACAAGTTTTTTTTTTAACGTGTTAGCAAGTTTTATCTTCTTCTATTAAAATAATAAGACTTACTGATTTTTGTTTTTGTGAACCACTAGATCATCATTTAATTATTCAATCATGGGTCTTTTTTACTTTGGGTTTAACACAGCTGTCTTCATATTTGAACATTAAAATATTAGAATAAAATAAAATTAGGCAAATTGAGAAATAAAATATTATATTCATCTTATTATGTAAATATTTACATATTGTTGTAAAAACACATTAATAAAAAGTTTCAACAGAAGTAAGTTTTTTGATGTGTAAACACCTTAGCTTGTCCACCTCCTGTCTAAAAATTTTTCTACTATAGTAATCTCAGAAAAATATGTGGTGAAAAGGCAACCAAACAAATACGTACAGGGCGTGCTTTCATTTTTCCAGTTTGAAATTTGAGAAATTCTATGCGAATTACATACGCTTTCAAGATGAGGCTAACAGTTAAATTCTTATAAGTACAGAGAAATAATTAATGACGTTATTTGTTACTTAAATCATGCGAGAGGAAGGTTTGAATAGAAGAGGTTAAAAAAATTGTTGATTTTCTCGCATTTGATACAAGTGTCAAAAATAATTTGTACCTAGTCTTTCCCAGGTTTTTTCATATTAAGGAATGAAATTTAAAATGTGTGTTGTCATTTGAATTAATCCATCGGAAATTAAATAATTTATCAATGTACTCAATTCATATGTTTTGAAATCACACAAAGTACCTGCATATATTTAGATGGTCGCTTAAATCAATGTTATAAATTTAAAATTATGTCAGATGCATATTTGTGGTTTTGTTTTATCTTATCGATTTAAAACACTACATTGTCGTATTGTGAGTTGTTTGTTTTTTCCTTGCGTAGTATTTATGAAACAGCTAATGTTTAAAAGACAATAGTGTTATATATAAACAAAATATTTTATTGTGTCTTACATAAAAATAACACAGATAAAATGTTTACTTTGTTTAAGAAAACGTTGTTTTCCTTTAAAATCAGTAAAAAAACATCTAATTTGTGAAATTTGCTACTAATGTTGTGAATAAGTTCAATATTAATATATTGTGGATAAAATATGCGTGAAAACATATATTTTCGGCATTTTTTAACGAAAATAACGACAGTGCGGATTCGATGTCTGTCATGCCGCTCGGGACCGGCGGAATGAAGTGAAAAACTTTACCAATTAATAGGATCGATATAAATATTATTTAGTAAGAAATTATAGTGTTTTTGATATAAAAATTGATTTTAAATAGTAGCTGAAGCCTCAAAGCATGTGAGCAAATACAATATATTATTTAAAAACTTATGTTTTCAATAAAACAAAATATTTTTAAAATGTTGAAAATTGATAATATTGAATGGTTTATAACAAACTATTAATTTTTAACGTTTTGTTAATTTCTCTCAATCAAGATTTGTCTCCATAATCTTGGCTTCAAGTTTATAAGAAAATATATTTTGTATATGCAAGAATTTTCCATATTAAGACAATTTTGTGGCATGCGGAAAAGGTCTTTCTTATAATGCTTGCATTATCTTAATTATGGCAAATAACATTCAATTTATTAGTTTTAAATGAGTATAAAGGTCTTATCTAAGTAATAGTTTAAAAAAAGTAAAATCTAGTGTATAACTTCCGATGTAAATGAATAACCAACATTTTCATGAAAAATGCGAATGATTATGTTTTCCTGCCAAATAAGATCACATTCTCCGGTCCCGAAAAAGTTCCATACAAATTACATATTTTTTTAGGCTTAATATGTTTTCTTAATAAAGTTTCCTGCATAAGTAGTTAAATATTTTTATTCTCCTGGTTAAAAAAAACCTTTTTCGGGACAAGAAATTTTGTTTGACTTTCCCCTAAATGAAAATGATGTTCTTTTGAGGGGTGCAATAAAATGAATTCTCTTCAAATGGATTTTGCCATGTGTCATAAGAGTTCTATCCACTTGCAAATTTAGTAATGTTTGAATAGGACAATAAAACTTATTGCCCAAACAAAATAATTAATCTTAAAGATCAATAAAATGGAAAAAATCTATGTATATTGAAATAAATATTTAATTGCTACTGGGATTCGAATCTGGACCTCCTCCTGTCTGGGGAAACACATTTTCCATTTTCGCTATAGCAATCAAATAAATTTTTGACAAATTTTCCAATTGATACATCTACTATTCCATTTTTAAAAGCAATCAACTTTATATAACGGTGAATTTCAAATACCTTTGAATAAAACCGGATAGGAAGAGGTTCAGTTTGAATCCCGGTAGTAACTAAATATTTTTTCGATAGATTTTTCTGTATATATTTTTAGTTGATTAATTTAATTTGTATAAAAATACCACAGAACTATGTTCTGAAAATGCAACATCCTGACAAAAGTGTATTCTCCTTAATATTTCAATTAATCAAAATAATCACATAACTAGGATTTTTTTTAATGCTTTGTACCTCTGACATGATTGAGATTAGGCACATGCAGCTTGAATATTTTCGACTCATATTTTTAACACATGTGTATGTATCTATCTCTAAAATATTGTGTTACAGCCAGTATACGTAATAAGATTGCACAAAATCAATTCATACAATTATAAATACAAAATTTGATTTGAAACAATTTGATACTTGGAATTCCCGGAATATCTATTCACTATAAAAATAAAACAAAATTTCTAATGCGACTCTGGTACTGTGAGGATTATCAGATTATTATATGCAGCGGCGGTTCCTTGTTTTGTTGATTTTTGGGATTTGTTATTTTGCTTGTACAGTAAGTTTTATTCAAGACATATTCAAATATTACCATTTTTGCAAACGGATAGAACTTTTATGACATATGACAAAACCCATTTAAAGAGAGTTAATTTTTAATTGCACCTCTTGAAAGAATACCACTTTCATTTTTAAAAATGTCAATCATATGTAATTTATATAGGACTTTCGGGATTGAAGAATGTGATCTATTTGGTGGGAAAACATTCAGAAATTATAGAGAATTAGAAATTCACATTTCAAAAAACATTGTAAAACAACGAAGTTTGTAATATTAGATATTAAATAGGCAGCCGCAGATGCTAAATAAATAATGAAAAATGTTATATAGATCCAACTGAAAAGCATAGTTATTTTTGACTATAATGCGACCATTTACATTATATCAAATCAATTATTATTAAATTATTTTATAAATTATATTTGTGAAAAAACAATTTGCTGTTTGAATTCATTCCAACTAAAAGCACGTTACCTTTCTATTATTTTTCTAGAAGCATTGCGGTCAAGTGAATTTTAATTAGTATTTAAAAAAAAATGTTAATACATAATACTAAAATCAAATCAATAAACTGTGTATGGTGTGTGAGGGATGTGTTTTTAAAAATGGCTGCGTTTGACAATTCTAGGATTTTATAGGAAATAGAGGGTTAAGGAATATTAAAAAAAAATTACAAATCAACTGATATTTTATTTTTAAAAATGGTAAAAAATTATTAGATCTCACTGAAGTGCTACCTAAGGCTCAATAAAATATTTTTTCATGTTTAACGTTTTCCACTGTATACAGTAAAAACTTTTTAATACGAAATTGAGGTGATCAAAATTTAAAAAAAATATTGATTTTCGAATAAGGAAAGTAGAATTTCATTAATTATTCATTCATACAATTTCTCAAAAGATTTTTAAATACATACATACAAACAAATAAATACATGTATTTGGCCCATGTTGCTTTTATTTTTGTCAAAATCCCCCACATCTATTTTGTCAACTTTTTGACTTTCACCACATATTGACAAGCATGTTATGTTGACCTTGAATTAAATCTCTGGAGCCAACCATTGGAGGCTCTAAAATAATTAATCCCCAATTCATTGGCTAATAAATGTCCTTTCTCAATGAGAATTGGACCTGAAATTGGAATATTGGCCACACCCATTTGAGAAAAAATTCAAACAGCCTGCTTTCCAGCTCTTCGTGTTTTTCCAGGCGAACCGTCGATGCGTGTTACTTTCCTTAAACTTATGATAAGATTCTTAAATTTTGGAGTGATTTTTTAAAATTGTTGAATCAATTAAGTTGGCAATACAATATTTTTTCACAATATTTCCCTTACTATCCCATATCTTTAATTAAAATACATTTTATTAGAAATTGTTAATGTTTTATATGTACTGCAAACTGTCGCCATTTAAAATAAAGCAATATGAAAAAGACTAAAATTTAACACAAGAACGCCATAAAAATATGCAATATTCTTTACACTTTTCAAATAACACTTAATAAAGAGTCTAAAATCTCAAGTGTCAGTTTTCACAAAATTCACAAATAAAAGTATAAAAAAGAGTCAATATGCCAGGTCAGATGACAGTAATATTTTCACAGTATTTGACACAAAAATAACTAAGAATTGTTTTAAATGTAGAAAAATACAAAGATAGGCATATAAAACTCGGAAACTGGAGCCCAAGATGACAACTTGAACTAAACTAATTTTTTGGCAGGATTTCCACCTTGCCGGCCCGGCGAGCGGTGGTCATTTAGAAATATATTATATTTACTGTTATACAGATGTTTCCGTAGGGATTATGGGCCAGCCGTGGCAGAGTCGATGTAGGTGTAAAAATACTCACAAATGTTGAGATTTATAATGACTACATGTAAAAATTAAAATTATTTCATGTTATGAATTATCGCGTGAAAATTCATTTGAGGAGAACACAAAATAATAATATTTTCAAATTATAATGAATTTCGAAATAGTTGTTTGTATTAACCAAGCTTTTACTATATATATATATTTCTTTCAGAATCAGTAAAGAATAACTAAAATTACATTTCACATTTTAGAAATGAGACAATACTGAACAGCAATGATGTCATCCGAATAAATGATAAATTTTGCAACATGATAAACATATAACCTCCAGAGTGTTATGGGTTTGCTTTTTTGTCAACCATTAAAAAGTCCATATGTGTTAAAAACATTTATTTAACATATTAATATAAAAATATTATTTACTTCAACAAGCATAATATAGATATTCATTCATATTGGTGTGTATAATTATTTAGGATCAAATCCATATCTGAATTTTCCCCCCCCATATATTATTTTCAGACTTAAACATTTTATATATATCTATTAATTAATATGAATAAATCACTAAGTGGCGAGTGCACCATAATTATGAAAAGTACATACTAATAAAAGCCGCCAGAAGGAAATGATTGATTTTGCTGAAATATTTAATTCCATAATAAATAAAATAATTAAAGTACCTACCTGCCTAATGTCAGAATATTTTAATAAGCCACTTAAATTAATTATATTAATAGTACGCTTTGACTCACATCGCATTGATAAGTATTTAATGAGATTGAAGATAATTTCGATAAACGTAAAACATAATAAAAAAAAAAAATAGTAGATACCTATCACTATGAATATTCTTTGTATAACAATATTATTGAGACTCAGGTTCCCTGGATTTATCGAGTTTGATGTAGCGTGTCAGTAACTCTTCTCCCTTTGGATCCAATTGAGATAGTTGCTTGAATCCCTCCTCATCTACAAAACAGATCTCGTGACCATCAGGGTCGGCGAGAATAAGAACCCTGACGGTTGCCTTTCCCGGCGTGTCCAAGGAAAGGAGTGGAGTGAGGATAGTCTGATTCGCTTCTTTAATCCTTCTGTCAATGTCTGGCTGCTGGTCAAACGGGCAGGCAAAGGCAATTCTTCCATAGGATTTAGCATGATCAACTGGTTTGCCTGGAAATATAAAAGATTTTGATTACAAAAGGTACCATTAAATATTGATTATCAAGGACAATTTTTTTACTATTACATACTAAAAAAATTGTAATAAATGATAAATTTATGTTGTAGATTTTATTGTTTATAACATTAAATTTTGTTTCCAAAATATTTGTTGTTTTTAGGATTTTACACGCAATGCGTAATCAATGAAATTGTGATTATGACAATAAATATTTTACATACTGAGACATTCACAAAGTAACCAAGTGTTTGGGGATTCGAGCTCTATCTTGGGAGATAATCAAGTTATTCTTATTTTTTCTCACAATTTACATGTATCATCAACGCTTGAATGATTAATGTAACTATCCAAAAACATCACCTTTAAAGGCAATGTCAATAAAGGCTATTGTACACCCTTACAGAATCTCATTAGCAGTGCATTTTCAGAGAAATTATATAGACAATATGAACATCAGCAGGGCCGAACTTTATGTGAAAATACATTAACATTTTTTTGTTTTATTTATTTATTTTGTGCCAATGTGAAAAGCATAAAAAGTTAATTCAGTTGTCAGTACATATTTAAACGCTCTGCTTTGTTTTTTGATTTTGTTAATACATTTTCAAATATATATATTATTATACCATGGTACAAAGTAATTGAAAGAAAAGCGCTAACCATCGGTCACGAAACACCTGAGTAATTTAATTTTTTAAGAAACGCAGCCAAACTAGAGAAAACATTAACTACTCGAAAAATGCATTTTTCGGTAGAGTTGTGTGCCCTAAATTCAAAACTTCTAGATTGTAGTTGCCATTGTATCATTCGGAAAGTAACCATATTCGTTATTGCGAATTTGCTTCTGCTGGATAATATGTTTTTTTGTAAAGATCCAAGAAGTTACGTATTCTCAATATATCAGAAATGCATTGAAGCTCCTAATGAAACGGGGTATGGTATCTCCAAAAACGGAACATTATCGATTTCAAACATCATAATTATATTTTTTAACAATTTCATGAACTAAAACTAAAAAAAACAATAAGAAACACAGTAATTTGCATAAAAAATGTTGATTAGTTGCGTATTACTTATTATACACACATAATATTACACAAAATCTATTTGTACAATTAAAAAATGTTGATCAAACAATACGATAATTTAAATTCATGAAACGTATTAAAGGTTCAGTTAACGCAGAACAGTGTACAATTAGAGTAATGCATAGAAGTCAATGCATTATTTTGTTATCTTATAGGATAAGCTTGCCGTAAAACAACTGCTAATCTAAGCTATTTTAAGAATGTTTGCCTAGTTAAAGTTAAAAATTAATAAAAATAAAACAAGATATTAGTATTACCAATGCGGCTTTTATAAAAAATAATTTAGGGCAGTGGCAATCCTAGGCAAGGCTAAGTGAGGCAGTAAATTTTATTGGTCTATTCAAATATGTCCCTTTTGTTTTTGTGAGTGAATAGATCTTTTATGATGGGTACAAAACCCAAAACCCTAATTTTATTGCACCCATTGAAAAAATACCACTTTCATTTTTGAGAATTTCAAACAAAATTTCTTGTGTCTAAAAAAGAAGGTATTTTTGTATGGATAAATTGAGTTTTGTCATTTATATATTTATTTTCTTAGGTGGGAAACTTATAAAACTAAAAATACGTAATTTGTATGGGACTTTTTGGGGACCGAAGAATGTGATTTTATTAGGCGGGGCAACCTATCAAAGGGGAATTTATTAAGAGGGTTTAACTGTATTCAATAACATTTACATTACATTATACAAATATGTACATATTCAAGTTTACATTGTATTACGAGTAAGAAAAAACACAAAGTGGCGAAATCGTATACATTTTACAACTGGCAAATATATTAACCATCTGTCATTGAATTTGAGGTTCAAGGAAGTAAGGTCTCTGGTAGGTGTCGCTATTCAAAGCAAAAATACAAGACGTGTCAGATAAATAAATGATCAGTGGCGTGCAGTAGTCACAAACATAGGTTATGCTGTTACCAACAATGCTAAGTATACAATAGGTAGGTATACTACGTATCAAAAAAAAAGTTAGATTTTTTTAAATCTTGAGTACAATTAATTCTATCAATTTCAAAATAGACTATAATTGTAAATTTATTACTTTAAAATAGGCAAGTTCTTTTATTGCTCGGTACCGTACTCTATTTGTATTTCTCCTTCTGACAACGGATTTAAAATGTTTCATTAACAGTGTTCAAAAACATTTATTTAGTTAAATAGCTTTACAAATTAGCATAGCCGAAACTCATAACAGAAATAATTGTATTTTGACATTTCACTTAATATTGGTAATAATCATAAGTGTTAATGCAAATTCGCTCTGACAGATGCAGTAAATAAGCACTATAAGGATGTTATCTACATAAATGCGACTTCGCAAATGAGACACAGCTACCACGTGGTTACACCTACCACAGAGACCACAGCTAGACGTGGGTTACGTCATAGACAATGTTACGCTAATCCGGATAATAACCGCTAGAATTTTATAGGGTCTTTACATAATATAAATATTATTTAATTTATTTTTATTTCCCAGAATTTTTAGTAATGCACAGCTTTTTTGCT
The DNA here is from genome assembly GCA_031772225.1 of Eubasilissa splendida. Classification (NCBI taxonomy): domain Eukaryota; kingdom Metazoa; phylum Arthropoda; class Insecta; order Trichoptera; family Phryganeidae; genus Eubasilissa; species Eubasilissa splendida. Next base: position 32,197,132 of record CM062850.1, on the reverse strand, counting down.
TGTATGCACTGCACTGCCCCTGGTTGTTATAGATTAATATGTCGCTGGCCATGGTGGAGAGTTTTTTGCAATGAATATATTCGGCGCTGGGTCTAGTTGTTTTCTTTTTCAGTATAAAAATATATGTCCGTAGTCTAATATTTGTCGAAACTGTTGAATAATTCTTGGATATGATTACTCAATCATTTTAACATTCCAGTATAAAAAGGTTTTACACAAAATATTGTATTTTCTTGAAAATTTAGGTTAATTTATTACCTGTCATTATTTCATTTTAAAGTTCACTATATCCTTCATGTTGATGCTTTTAATAAATTCTGATGATAATCATATCAATTTAAGATAGCTTTAGGTGTACATATATATATAGCATGTATCATTTTACTAAAATATATTTTTCTTACTGGAAATAAAGACAAAGTGCACTATATGGTGCATGGTTAAAGCAATATAAGGCATTGAAATATGGATTCTACGGGAACCTTGCCTGCACAGCGGCTGCAATGGTTGCCTGCAGAGCCTAGCAGCAAGCAATCAGCAATAGGGTCTTATAAAGCCATTGCATAGAAGGGTGTGGAGAAAGACATAAATAACCAAATATAGTTTTCATTCTAAGTTTAACAAATTTATTGTCTATGATTGTATAATATTAGTATAGGTGTCTCATAGGAAATATTGTTTTATGGCTGCTTAAGGGAAGCACATTCTCAAATGCATTTTTTTGCATAATTAGCTGTTATCAGCAGACAAGAAGTGTCATACAACATTGTTGTAACTTACCAATATCTCGTAATTCCAGCTTTGCTTGATTACTGCCAAATCCGAAGACAGCCGATTTAGTTTTCTTTTCATAGACATCCAATCCCAAGAGGCCATTCCAATACGCCAATGATTCTTGGATGTTTGAACTCGCTAATATGATTTTCTGTATAGGATCTGAAACACAATTGTTATATTACCATAATGCACGGTATTTGCTATCTGTCGAGTTTGAAAAAAATTGACAAACAATTATTTAACAATTGTCACAAAAAATTTAACTTGGGTTGTAAGTCTAAGCAAATTGCTGTCAGATGTGAATTATGGAGATTATAGAGTAAACACAAAATAAAGAAAGTTAATCATTATCAGCACAAACCTAAAGCTCAGTGAAAAAAGATTAATAAAATAATAATTCATTCTTCCTGTAATCCATAAAAAAAAATCTAAATATGTAAAGTGATTTTTAATGAAAGCGCATTTAAAATGTAAAGTTGCAATTTCAGAATAAAGTTCGGTGATAATAAATCAATTAAAAATATATGCAGAAAAATCTATCTACCAAAAAATAAAATAAAAATTAACATAGTTACCGCAGTTATTTTTTCTTACAAACTACGAGACAAGAAAATGGTGTTTACTTAAAGGTATCTAATTGAACTGTAAGCTAACATCCTCACCTCAGTCACTGCTTTCTTTGTATTATAACATTCTCTATTCATTATTCTACTTAAATTCACATCAACATAATTTTAGACATTGGATTGTAGAAAAGAAAAATAAACTGTACATAGTTAAATTCACCTAAATCAATCGGTTGTGGTTCGTCAATTAGGAAGAACTTGTATCCACCGGGACTTTCCACTACCTTGGTTCCATTTTCCTCCGTCATCGGCCAGCCGACTGCCTCTGCTCGCTGGATGGCCTCTCGAGACTTGATTGCAATGCCAAGGAAATCATTACCCTTCTCGTATGATGTGATCCCATAATTGTAAGTCAACTCAACAACAAAATGAGTGTCTTCTAATCCATATCCAACCATCGTTTTGCTCCAACGATTTGCGTAAGGTCTAGAATTTAATAAGATTTTAATTTAGACTCACTATTTTAATATTTTATCTACTTAAAGATTTAATATTTTATTTATTTGTAAAAAAAAAACAAGGATGTGTACAAAAATATTTATTCTTCCCAGTTCGAGAATGCAACGACCTTTGGTACCACAGCAGACATAATCGCTAAATCTTTTTATTTTTAAATATCACATTATAGTACAAAATAAAGTGGCAGACAATAAGATAATTTTCAATACACTTATTTAATCCCAAATGCAAAAAATGTATTTCTTGGAATTTTTATGAATGTGGATAATCTTGAGGATAAAGAGTATATTCTAAAATACCTCAATTTTCAACATAAATTAATTATAATTCAATGTATTTAGTGAACATTTAAAAAAAAATACATCATTCAGATGTCTTAATTATTTGGCACAATAATTAGTAATAAAACTAAGTATTACTTACAAAGTTGGAAATTATTAAAAAAATAAATGTTACGAATAATAATATTAAAATAATTCAAACTTTTAATTGATTCTATCATAATTTTTAAAAATTACTCACCCATTGCAGGCTGCTTCACAACCTTCGGAGAACTCCTCATGACGGAGAACCTATAATCACATACATTAATTGAAGTTGACTCATAATAACACAACTAGTGTTTGATAGATTTAGACACTATATTAATATTTTACATTGTTTACATACTTCAAATACAATAAAGTCATTTTATCTTATCAATAAAACTGGAGATTAATTACTGCAATCAAGTTATCTAAACTATATAATAAAAATAATGTTTATTACGATAAATTACGTCGTTAAAAATTGAGGTAAAAGTTTAAGAACCTATGGATAAAAGTTAAAATCTACCTCGGTCCGATTTATACATTTTAAAACGCGAATACAATTCATTTAAGATAATTATTATATTATTTTGAATTAAACTATAAATGGAGACTAGAGACACACCCTCATTCCAAGTACATCTCGGTAGAATTTCGCAGTAGCTGCTCTATCGCCGACTTTAAAAACGAAGTGCAAAATGCGTCCACGAATCATGATTGATTTACTAGGTGTAAGAAAAATATATTTAATATGTAGATAAAACCAGATAGGAAAATAGATAACAAAATATCTGCGATCAACAGGTATAGCTCGTGCCCGGTACTAAACAATGTAGGTATGTAGATATACGTATGTAAGAAATTATAAACGTTCTCAGAACATGACAGAACGCGGAAAATGACGAATGCAAAACAACCACAAACAAAAAATAAATAGATGGCGTTGAGAAACGTCAACGGTCGAAGTATCACAGACAAAGACATGAAAATAGACGGCACATAGAATTTATAGCCGGGCGCACTTTTTCGATCTCATGTTCAGAGGTGTAATGTATATAATTATCTGTAAAATTTGATTGCATCATGTTACAATACAATATAAATGCTTTAAAAGCTTAATTAATTTGATTAACTTAATATTTGGTTTTGTCTAATGTTTAATAGAAATTTACCAAGCAAAGCGGTTGGCTTTCCAAATATTTAATAACAGTATAAATTTCTTCGAATACTTATTACCTATTTCGTTGAAAATGATTTAAAAGATTTCCGATGTAAAAATTATCGGTGTTACAAATTGTTTACTTCAGAATTTCGCTAACTGTATGGATACGTAGATACAATTTGATAATATGTATTAGAGGTCTGTTGACCCCAAAAGAGTGACCGTTGACAGGTGCTTATAAAGTGAAAGTAGAAGTATTGAATGGTCTCAATTCAATGAATTTTGATATTACCAGATATTGCCTTTGAAATAAAAAAAAGATAATTACCCACAGTGTTATAAAATTAAAAAGCGAATTGGAGACAGAAAATAATATAAGACAAACTATAACATTTCTTGTGTTATAATAATGTTTAGAAATTTTTTCGAGTATTATGAAATTATTTATTTTGTATGCGCTTTTTTTAACTTAAGAACACCGATAACGAAAACAAATTATATAAATTATCATGTTTTATAAGTTGCCTACTTAATTAGTTGTCAGCAGTCTTATTCCCGGTACTGCTTTAATCAGAGATTTAATTAATTAGAGATTAAATTAATTTAATCACTCTGAGTGCGCTAAGCATTTCATACCGCCGAAAATCTCCGCTTAAATGTAAACTTTACTAATGCACATGCGCACTGCGCGCGAGCCACTGACAGATGTCACCGAAATCGAGTATTTTTCAATTTTAGACACTGTAGTATCGAAATGTACAATATTATGTCGGATAGCAGTGATATCGCAGACTTTTTTGATGATAAACTAATTATACGGTATATTCTTAACAGGAAAAGTAAAACTTGGACCTCGGCACATAATTTTTTGCGGGAAGAAATGGGTTTTAAAAAATCTTTTTCCGATAACGGATTGCATCCACTGGATTTGTCATCTAGGGCACATTTGCATTATGCGCATCCACTTGACATCCGTCATTAAAAGCATTCTTTTAAATTTTTCGACGTCGTATTATTGAAATGAACATTATTATGTCAGATAGCACTGATACCGATTCTTCTGACGATCAAATAATTGTTCAATACATCCTTAACAAGAAGAGCAAAATCTTTTAGGCCACAAAGTGATCATTTTATATGGGAAGATATAGATTTTATTGTAAGATTCCGCCTGTCCAAAATTATGGTTAGGTAACTGGTCTTGCTTATTTCAGACAATATAATGTCATCTAAAGTTATCTACTTCATAGGTATATAATAATATTTTTGATAAAGATCAGAAATCACGCAGTTCGTCCTGTAAACCAGGTCTCGATAACTTTGCATTTCTATGCCACAGGATCAATGCAAAGATGCACGGGTGATATATCTGGTGTACACAAGAGCACTATTTCACGGATTGCGAATAAAGTGAGCAGAGTAATAGCCGCTCTCAGATCACAATTTATGTATACCTGTATCTACCAAAGAAATTCAGCAATATCTGAATCAATTCTTCAACATTATAAAATTTCCAAAAACGATCGGTGCAATAGATTGCACTCATGTGGAAATCCTATTTCCAGGAGGAAATAATGCGAAATACTATTAAAATATAAAGGATTATTTCTCCATTAATGTGCAGGCAGTAATAGATGCCACAATGAAATACACAGATGTTGTTGCAAGGTAGCCAGGCTCAACACACGATAGTATTCTAGTCATTCTACATTAAAAGGGCAACTACATGATGGTATTTTTAATGAGAAACATCTCATTGGTGACCGTGGTTATCTACTCAAACCATACTTACTTACTCCATTTACAAATCCAATATCTGTGGCAGAAAAACTATATAACGAGAGCCAAATCAGGACTGGGAATGTTGTAGAAAGAACATTTGGGGTGTGGAAAAGGCGTTTCCCCGCAATAGGTATGAAACTCAGGCGGAGTATTGAAAGAGTGAAAGCAGTCATTATAGCCACAGCAGTGCTGCATGTTACCGAGTCACCAGACTTTGTGACAATATTATATGAAATTGACTCTGAACCTGCACAGGATGGAAATAATGTAAGACGAGATCTAATAAATGGCTATTTTTCCCAATTATTAAACCAGCCATAGCATTTCATTTATTTATTCTTAATATTGTGCGTACAAATGTAAATATATATGTTCTAATATAAATAAGATCAAACTTATCTTACACATATTGGCTTAGTTTCATTTTGAATCTATGAAGTATCTTCATCTGGCATTTCATTAAAGATCTTCATCGCTCTGTACATCATTCATTTCTGAGATTTAGCCTAAATTGTTGTCACATTTATTTTACAATAATATTGGATCTATAATAAAACAATTCTTCCTCTGTAAAAACTCTTTTATTATATTTATATATATACCTTTTAACATAAATCACATACAGAAATTACCATCATAAATTGAGTAAAGTCAAGTAAGTAAAATTAAAGTCAATAATTAGAAACTGTAAAGCCATACGACATAACTGCACAATATTATTTTAGTAAATAGAAAAACGGTTTATGTTAATATCTTAAAATGAAAGGAGGTGAAACCACATTAGCTAAATACAGCAGGGCAGTAAACATTTAAAAATAGAGAAATTGTTAATGTTTATAAAATTAAAGAAGTAAATTATTTAATTAATTACATATTATTTTTTTCTTTCACTAATTTAAAATTTGGTTGGGCCAAATATCTCTCAGCTTGACTACATGCAGTTCTTGTGTATTTGTCTATCTGTTCATTTGGGGTGATTGAATTCATTTTGCGTTTTGATTTATCTGCGAACAAAGAAAGGGTATATATTATAAATGAAATAATTAAACTAAATAAAAGCATTATCGATATCTAATATTTATATTTTATTACATTATGTAAGTGTGCATACACCAGAAAATTAATTAATTATATTGTGAATTATCATTCTGTGCATTTTTTTGAGGTGATGCCATGAGTTGGTATTTAAATGCAATGCCAAGATATTTAGACTTGAGGCCTGTGCTCAACATCTTCCACCTATGAACATACAAACATATTACATTTGTATAATTGATCTGCTTACAATTGGGGTGTGCATTATTTATTTGTTTTTAAAAGGTAGCATATTAAATGCAAAATGAGTGATAAGATTTGCATTGCAAGGCCTTGCAGAGTACTTACAGTTAGAATCTGTATCATCATCAAATACCGAAACCCGCTATCCATTCACATCTGCATCATACCTCGTATCCATTCTGCTGTTTCTTGCTTCGTCTTGGATTCTCTGAATAAATATTAAAAATAATGTTTACTAATACGTAATTTACAACATAAACTTTTAAATATAGTTAAAATACAAGAATACTTACTTTATATTGACATTCATCGTTCAAAAACGGTCAATTGCTCATTTCGGGAAAGCAAACACACCAATTTAACGTAAACGTCAAATGTCAAATGAAGCGTTCTACACGTGTTGCCATAAGCAAAATTACTCGCGCGGCATTTGTTTTTGAAAATGAGATTTTAAGAGGCCTATGTAATTGCTACACTGGATAACTATAAACTTTGTTGACGCAACTCGATTTCTGTCAAATTATTTGAATCTCGTTTAAAAGTAAACGAGTTTGAATGTAACCGAGTTTGAATCTCAGTTATAGTTACCGAGGATGACGCAACCGGCCTGAACTGCTCACGATAACGTTCCGTTCTCGCATAATCTGAACTAGGATTAAACCAGCGTAGTATAATTCTAACTACCTAATAATAATTCTAATTTGTGTTGTCGAAGCAATACAAGTTGAAATAAATGTAAATCTTTTGTGTACATAAGTACTATATAATAATGAACATGTATACTTTATGGGCTTAAGTGATGATAATGGGAGTAAAATTTTACACCAACGCCAAGGAACTTTTCATTTGTTTTTGTGTGCCCTAGGAAGAAATACATTCTAGGTATCAATTGTAAATTATGGATAGCGGACTTCATTTGTTTCTTCCTTTTTGCACAATAGTTCAGTTGTTAACTTAAGCTGATTGATAATGATCAGACAAAGTGACAATTAATGCATTTTATATACAATATAATCCAGTATTTACAGCCTCCTTCCTGGGTAATGTGCCGCTCTTAGGCAAGCGACAGAATGCCATCCCTGTCATATTTCTATATACCAACGCTTTCATTCAGAATACTAAAAATCTTTGTTGGTCATTAGATAATAAGAATGCGCATGAGATTTCGGCCTCGCGCATCCAGACGAAGCCATTCGTAAAACTTCGGAAAAGGGCCTACATGCCGAACGCTTGCAGTACCAAAAACCGAACCGAAAAGCGATCTTCTGAATTTAATTGACTTTATATTATTGCGAGTTATTGAAAGACAAACAAAATATTAAACCATTTGATAATCTATTTATTTTCTACAACTATTAGACAATACGTCTAAACACATCAATTTCAAGACGATAATTGGAATATTTCGATCAATTCATTGTGCCATTTTGTATATTTTTGTAACATATTTGCATTTTCTTGTAAAGCTTGTCGTAAATGTCAACTTCGTTGCAATTTAATTCACAATGATTTAAAAAGCATTTCGATTGTATTATTGGAGACTCTTTTATTACTTCGGCGTCATTTATGATAGATACTTGCCCTAAGCCCATTTTGGAAATGTTAATACATACTTGTTTTAAATAGTTCCTTTGAATAACAGTTTTTAATATTACTCTATTTCATATTTATCATTGATTAAAATGAAATGGATTTAAAATTACATAAATATGAATTAAATATATTAATTATAAAGATATACATATAAAATCAATTTTATCGAAAAATATTGTTGTTGCGCCACCGGGATTCGAACCTGGATCTCTTTCCTAACCGGGGAAGGTGCTTCATCCAACTAAGCTACAGCGACATTATTTTTAGCGACAATTTTCGACCCTATATGTTACCTTCTTGATATTAATACATTAAATCGTTCCATCATTTGACAGAGCCATCTACCTTATTTTTACAGAATCTCAAATACCTTTGAGTAAACTGATAGCAGACGCCAGAATTATCAATTCATTTTTATTAAATTTTGGACACATTGATACAACTTTATTATTTTAGGAGAACACATTCTTATTGTGAAATATGAATATATTTCACAATAAGATATGAATGAATGTGTTCTCCTAAAAAAAAAAAAAATTACATATTTTTTTGCTTATTTTTATTTAAAAATTTTCACTCCTTGAGACTGCCGCCCTTAGGAATTATTGATTTAATGCTAAGGGACGGGCCTGCGATTACAACATTGCATTTAGGTAAATGAAATTTTTCGAGAGGCGACGATGGGTTAGGTTTGAATAATGAATTCGAGTGTAGAGAGGTACAAATGATTAATAAGTGAGAAATCGAATCGAAGAGAGAATCAATATACAAAGGGAATAGTACATAATTAGGAATTAAAAAATGGTTTCTAATGATGCGGTAATATTTCATTAATGATTTGTAGAGTCCATCTCTATTATAATTAAAAAGTAATCGATACCTACCTACACGAAACATGGCGTACTACAATATTACTATGTAGTTAAATTGCAAGGGGAGTTTTCAGATCAAATATCACAGTTACATTATCACAGCTAGTTACGTGATAAGAATATATTTTGACAATTTCGTCGCTTAATCAATCACATAAATATTTTTTAAAAAGTAGGCATATGTTTTTGTATTGATGCTATTATTTTGTAATTTCATATAGACAATGGCGGGTGGCTTATTGTTTATTTGAGAAGGAAATGGAGTTTCCTCATGATCAGGATTCCGTCAACGGTTCGGTAAGTTGTAAAAATTACCATTTTCCGTTTTCGGGATTATTTTGTAAGATTTTCGGAAACTCGTGATCGCTTTTGAAGTTTAAAATATTCATTAATTTGAAAGTCAGTAAAAAATCGATTAGTAACAGAAATGCGAAACCGTCTTGGATTGGCTCAGCAATCGATCAAGAAAGTATCGGGCGTCAGTGTTAACGTTACATCGCCGATAACTTCAGCTACAGCTGTTAGACTAGAAAAATAAACAGTTTTGTTTTAATTTCGTCGTCTGCTATTGAATTGTGAAAGTATCAAATTTAACTTCACGTTTTAAAAAAAAGTTGTAAGCGGATACAAGAGAATGTCGAAGATGGCCCCAGCGAAATAAAGCGTATTTGAAATAAGAGTTGTACAATCTATAAAAGCATTTAAAGGATGCCTTCGGTTAATTCAAGAGTATTGAAATAAGTTTACAACCTATAAGAGTATTTCGAAGATGGCTTTAAGATAAAGTCATCAATCTATCTTTGCTCCCTAAGTGAATAGGCATTTAAACATTTATGTTGAATACAGACTCCTCTAAAAATAAAACATTCTTAAGGGCGGTTTCGTAGATAAGAGAAATAATATATACAGATATGGTTTGTAGCGTTCGTTAATAGTATTGTTAGAAGCGAAGTTTTAGTACCTAGCCGTGCATACAGGATAATTCGGTAGATAGATTAACGTGAAGTCTAAAATCAAAACAAGACATGCACCACAACTGTCATACATGGAATCGTATTGAGTATGACCAGTAATCATAGGTCACATGACCAAATACTGTCGTCTTATTGGCTGAATACATATTTGTATGGGTTTGAATTAATTATTTATTGTACATGCCCGATTGAAGTAATAATCAAATCTCAATGGCGTTTTTATATGAAATTCGGTGATATTTGTCTAATTTCGATAGGCTAGCCCAGAGGTTCCCAAACTTTTTTGTGTCGTAGACCCCTTGTCATGTTTTTCGGTTTTTGGTAGACCCACTACTTACCTGATATTGATTTTTTGTAAATTTCTAATTGTAGTGAAGTTTAGTGTTAAAAACTTAAACCACAAAGCGAACGCCTACATCCTACAACTTACACAATTTTATAAACATATATAATAAATTTTTTACTTCATAGGTACTTTTATAAATAATGTATATGTCTTTATATTATATGATTATAATGTAAGTAAATAGGTACTATCAGTGTATGTTGAGATCCACTATCGTGGACCCCCATTTTCATTTCATGGACACCCAATTTTTTTTTTCGCTGACGTAGACCCCTTGCAGGTTATCATACACCCCTGGGGGTCGATATAGACCACTTTGGGAATCACTGGGCTAGCCTAACACAAAAACGATAAAAGTTGGATGCGTCTGATTCTGATTCTGATCAAATGCGAACTATCTGTATGAGACTGTCAAAAAAATTAAAAACACGGATTCAGATTTCATCTATTTATTTATTCAGTTAAAATACTTGATACAACATAAATCTTCACAGTTACTATCATCTAAAGATACAATAATAGGTTTTGGGTTAAAATGTGTCCAATTTCCTATAATTAGAGTAGTTATAGATTACAGTATGACTAGATTTTTTTTGTTATAAATATAATTACAGGACACATTATTTGACTGGTAGGTAATTAGACATTTACACATAGTAAATATAAAGAGTGATTCCATCGTTCATGGAGCTGATATTGTGGAAATCTTCACGTTTCCTTATATAAGTTTATTCTTTCAGAATACAAGTATACATACATATATTTTGTTTTAACGTGTAAATAATTAATTTCTTAGAGAATTCATTATATGTGATATAGAAATGTGGATAGAGGTACGCGATGTCTCATATGTGTATTTGGAAGTCATATTACTTTTTAAGATGATAAATAAATAAATAATATTTTTCAACAAGATCATTAGTAAAGAATAATATTTAATATTTAACACAGCGATAAAAATATAATTATTTGTAGCACAGTTGCAGCGGAAATGATCTGTGCTGCGAGGCTGGATGCAGCAAAGATTATTTCCGCAAAAATACGTTAAAAATATATAATTTTAATTTTTATGTATCTAAGTCATGTATAAATATTTTTCATGCAAATTGTAAATATGTCGATTATAATTTCAAATTTATATATATATATATATATGTTATAAAGGTATGTTTATAACTAACGATAAAATCATTACATAGCCGCTGGCTAAATTGACCTGTTTCATTTGAAATGAAAACGACAGTTTACAACAGCTCAAGTACCTACACCGCAGGTTTACACAAAGCAATAGGTAATGATTTTGGAAAATGTCAAGTCTGTGAATAATAATATTGGCAACACTGAAATGTCTCGTCTTGTACTCGAAGGCCTTGGAGTCTATAAAATATATGTTTGTTTTAAACTATTCATATTTGTGCTATAAAAATAAAAAGGGTGAAAAATTTGTCATAAAAATAAGAGATATGACTTGTTTCCAGGCGGGTGCCTCTCACTGACGCCTTTACCAAAAATAAATCAATTTTAGCCCAGATTCTTTTCTTAATCTTAATTTCAAAAACGATAGATATATTATATGTCAATTAAAATATATTATATGTTAATTAAAATCGTATCCGCAAAAAATGAAGCACTAAAACATATGAAGCCAATAGCATTTTGCATGCGACACTCGATAAAAATGGTTCAATATTGTTGATATAAATATATAGATAAGTATATAGTTATTAGCTGCCACGTCATAAATGCATTTATAACATCATTAACCAGTGCTTGTCAATATTTACATGAAGATAGTAAAACTACTACAAAATATATTTTCAAAACGGTGCACATTTATTTACTTAAATCATTTTTGTTGCAATGTCATATTTCAATGTCACATGCAAACACAGTACAATATTTAGGTTGATTAATAATAAAATTATATTCATAAACACATTTTATTTTAATAATGCAACAGCGCAATCTACTGGATGTGTTCGATTACGAATTTGATGTTCTACAGAGTAAATCTTATAGTCGTAGATACCGTGTCCCATGGTGGCTTCCGTTCGAAAGGTTTAGCGTGCGGTCAGTAATTCCATACAACACGCGCCAACGCCATCTCCTGCAGAGTATCCTGAGATATCACCGGTGGGGAAATGTCCATCGCGTGTGTTGTGTGGGATTGTCCTTTTGGATCATCTGATAGGATTATGGGCTGAAGCGATAGCTGTAGCTCTGTACTGGTAGAGAGAATCTACTTTTCCTTTTCCTTGTCTTGCTTCTCCTTCTCGGCAGCTAGCTCCTTTTCCCTCTTCTCGTGTTGTTGCTGCAGCTGCGCGGGAAGAGCTTTCAAGATGGCGTGAACCTGAGGTAAAATATTTAATATATTATACACATGTTTGCATTAGTTTTGTTTCGAAAATGGTTGTGTTATGTACAAGGTAATTGTAAAAAAATAATAGAAACAAGACAACAATATTCACAGTTGGTACATTGCTGAAAACTATGTTTTTAAGGTTAATGATTTTATCTGCCTGGGATCTCTGGTCTGAGGTCCGAAGGAGAGTTGGTATGGAAAACTCTACCAAAATTTGAATGATTCGCTCCATCTCGAGTAATCGGTTAATGGGAACAATCTGGAAATTGGACTGGACGTTTAACAGCAACACGTATGTTAGTTAAATGATATCATTGCAAATTAAGACAAAAACGTACTCCAGTATGTCAATTTGATTAATTAATTAAACAATTCTCTCTGTCATACAACGCTAGACCATAAAGAGCGCAATCATATTTTTTTATAATAAAAGTAACAAGTCTTTAACGCCGAATATCTCAGTTTGAGTTGAGTATGACTTAACACATTGCTGCAGAACACCATCCAGTTATTCATAATTGAATGTTTCCGTGACTAGTATTATATGATTCGATTATTAAAGAGGGGAGGGATAAGGGTCGAGCCCTCTTGTCTCTGACATACGAGGTAAGAACAATGGCTTTTTTTTTGGGGGACCCTATTGCGGGGAACATAGTGAAATTATTTTATTTTAACTTTGTATAATTGTATAAAATAGTAGAAAAAATTGGTAAAGTTTTTTATATAATGCATTTTTTTAAAAATATTTTTGATTTTGTTGAATTTTTTAAGGTTTTTATATTTTTTGTTCTATAGGGTCAAGAATAGGGTAAAGAGTGGAAATCAGACAAAGATGATAGGGATCGGATGAGGGATCATATAGTCGGAGGGAGTTTCGTGATTAGTGATGGTTAAATCAATATTTAAACCAGTATTATGATTGTGATTGTGGTCGATTGTAACCAATGGTTGGTAACTGATTATTCGCAATTCTTCGAGCAATGACTGGTACACTAAAAAGTCATCGATTTCCAATCATCGTTAAATCTTAGTTACCAATCATTGTCATAATCAAAGCCACATGACGGTTTACAATTACAATATTAAATGAAATTTATTTGTGACAGATTTAAAATAAGCAACAATTCTCAGGGAAATCTGTTGGATCTTCAAAACTATCAATTTATTTTAATAGCCTTTTCAATATTGAGAATCGACGCATGTTTGTGTTATTATTACCTCTTCAGCGACTGCCATGAGTACAAATTCAAACTGCTGCTTGGTGGTGACCATGTGCGGGCGTTGGTCCCTGATGTGCTCCAGTGTGGCTGCGATGTCGATCTCCTTTGCCCCCTTGGCCATTCGGTTCAGGACCATGTCAATCAGGCAGTAAGTTCCGGTGCGTCCGGCGCCATCACTGTTGTTGTGAATAACAACATCATTATTATAGTCGGTATACAATCCATATAAGATCTCGAAAAAATCTTTAAGAACTGCGTAAAGATTTTACGAATCTTCTAGAAACTTCCAGAACGATTCATTTTCGATACTCCCCTTTTCCCACATGCTCTGATAGGTCTTGAATATAAATATACTCCACTCCTAGTAAGCCTTCTGTGGCTTTAGAATTTTTCATGTCGCCAGGCATCGCGTGCATAAATATTGACAAATATACGAACGATCCAAAATATATACAGGATGTAACAGATCTAGTTCACGAGCCGAAAACGTTCAAGGAACATGTGCAAATTCTGTTCTGTTAATACACGGAAAATATTATTGTATGAAATTTTTAAAAAATTTGCGAAATTGTTCAATTATTAATCTATATCTTTGCTTCCGACTCTAAATCATCAAAACAGCCGCTAGAAATTCGTTGACCTTTAATTTTTTGTATTCAATATATAATTTGGAATCAATAAAATATTTACATTAATCGAAATAATCGCACTAATACAATTTCTTTGAAATGCTTATATATCTGACACGATTGAGATCAGACACATATCCCATGAACATTTTCGACTCGTAATTTAGTCAGGTATCCACCCATAAAATATTGCGGACTAGACTTACCCTGTATATGATAATCTATTTCTTCGGTAAAAAATATATTTTGATATGAAATAAAAGTATACCCATACAAGATTTTGCATCATTAATTTTGTGAATAGTATAATATTATTAGTAGGCATATGTTTCAAATTCGTAAAACACACTTTTGGCGCGTCTTTTCGATTCAGCTGCGACCACTGTTATTGACACATTTCCGCTTCCAAATTCTCATCCATATATTTCCTAATGCTCGTCTTTTCAGTGTGAAATATGATCTTGACGCCAGCAGACGTCAACTTTACCGATGTTTGTTCGATCTCGTCATCGCGATAGCATTCGCGGTGTGTACTTTCAGCTCCAGTATACCAGCACTGTATTTTGTGATATTGTGTTTTGGCGTCATATACAAGGTAAGGCGAGCAGTCCTTCCAAATCCCGGTTCTCTGAAATTCACTGGTCCTTCAACTAAACCCTTATCCCCTCACCGACCTCATCCATTACCAAGGTTTCTCTACTTCCCTTCCATACCTTGCGGTGATTCCGATTTACGACCGGTATTGTCGTATTTCATTTCGTGGGACGCGCAATAGTTCGAATTGAGCACATGTCTAGGTACATATATGGCTTACTTACCACTGAAACATACACACAATCTGTATAATGAATTTCGATCTAACGTCTTTAGGCAAAATGGAACAATAGTTTGAATGACCCTGCCCCTTTATTTATTTAATTTTTTTAGTATTATTTAATTTATATTTCTTTCCCAGAATTTCAAGTAAATAATGCACAGCTTTTGCTTATACAATATGTAGTGCGTGCTCCTTTTGATGTGAATGTATTGTGTGTGTATATTTTTTAATGGTTTTCACGATTTTATCTTTATCTTTTGTCTATCTTATCTATTCTCACACGATTGAAACGCATCGAAAATGCGTCACAAAAGTTATGATGTCATCTAACGCTGGATCCGATCCCACAACGCTAGGAGTTTCTCTCTGCCGATGGGCGACTAGAGTGCGTGACGCGATGTCATCACTAGTTCGTGGGTATCGGACAGTGAAAAATAAGCCGACATTTAAAAAAAAAAATTATACTCAGAAGACTTCAGTTTAACAAAAATCAAAATAAAAATGGAAATAATATATATAATGCGTATATTCGTTATACACCACGTGCATTCTATTTAATTGCTAATTTTTGTTTCCACATTTTCTTTGTGCAAACATTTCGCACCGAATAATCTAAGAAAAAATATGCGTCGATAATGTGACCGCACAAATACGTCATACTCGTTACCGTGGTGACTACACATTTTATTCAGTACCTACAAAATTATTTGTTCTGACACTTTTTTTTATAAATTCGCATGTTCGAAAAGCCGCAACACTCGCATATTGGATAGTAACAATATGTCTTCATTATGAATTTGATACACCTACGAAAAGATAATACATACCTACATAAAATACGATGCTAAGCAATCGTAATAATGTAAACAATAAATGTAATCAAATTTTATTCCTTTTTTCCTTCCCAGTGAACTGTACACATAATACACATACACACACATACACGCGTGGGCGCAATGTTTACATATAACCATGAAAGAATCATACTGCACTTTTAAATATTTTTTCTTCATCCTTACTGCATCAAAAATGTAGTTTATTTTAAATATTTCTAAATGATTTATAAACAATAGTCACCTGCAGTGGACCACAATGGGACAGGAGCGTCCGCGATACGATTTGTTCACTTTTCTGAAAAAATCATTAACAATCAATTGTCATTATCAAAGGTCAATATTTTTTTTGGCAGGTCACCGTTAGAACGCAACCTCTTGCGAATTTTTCTCCTTATCTGAATCAGATGTGTTACCATTAGTACGTGTTGATATGAAGATAGTCAATTGTCTGGATTATTAATTAGACAATAAATAAGATGATTATTTAATGCCGACTTTAATTATATGATAATCGGTTTCGATAATACTCTCGCTTAGCGACAGTGAAAACAAATTAAAATAAGTATTGAATATTATATCACACAATCACTAGAGTAGCGCACAGCGTACTTGGTTTTTAAATTTTTTATAAATTGAACATTGCATTTAATTTAAGATTTACATTATATTTATATGCTATTAATTGCATCCTGTTTTACTCTTTATACTATATTTTTTTACTTTTTATATATATTTATTTGTACATTGAACACTACACTTTGTTTATTACTATACCGGAAAGGCACTGTCTGCTATAATACAGTAAAATACTAGTGAAGCAGGCAGGACACCGAAATATATGTCGTACTTTGTTGCAATGTCATCTGATTATAGCAATTTATTAACACACTACTCCACATATACTGTACTATGAATTAAAAAAATAAAATTATTATTATTATAATTTTAAAAAAAATTAAACATTACTGCAACAAAAATAATAGAATGAATTACTTTGATAAGAAATTCTACAAAAGTTATAGCAATACAATACGTATTGTATTTTTTTTAAATGTTGATCTTTCAGATATTTAGACATCCCTTTCGCAAGATTCTAAATTATTTCTAATTAATTTCTTTTGAACAGTGATTGAAAAATTTATGGGCTACGTACACAAAGCATGCGGTGATGTTCCCCTATAGGTTCACACCGGTTCACGCAAACCGGTTAATAAAATTGTAAACTTTTCACTGAAGCGTTTAACTGCTGAATGTCTATAATAAAATTATGTATATTTTTATAACATTAAAGATAGCTGTTTATTTTGGTGCGTTCAGTGCCAAATAGTTCACAATATTCGAGATCGTTGTTTTTGAAAATGATACTTGACAAGAAACTTGAGCCGTTTTTGTGAAATCTCTCTCAGAAGAAATTATATAGGTACATACTTAACATGATCGGAATAATAAATATATTTTTTTGGTAAAGGTATCTAGGAGCGTTTAAGAATACTAGTTTGTTGAACCGGTTAATACATTTTTGGACGATATCACTAAAAGCACCTCTGTGTTTTGAGTTCCATACTAGTTGATTCTGGCGAATTAAAATTTTATTCTCTTTGGAAAAAAGGGCAATTATACTATTTTTTATAAATATAATTCAATTAAGTACAGCATCTAAACTATGTATATATGTGCCCATTATTATGAAAGTGGTCTAAGTCAAGAAATTGAAAAAAATGAGTTTATAAATATAATATGATGCAAATTGTAACAATTGTGAAAAATTTGAAGCGTTATATTCAGTGTGTTGTAACGACGTTCAATAGTATTCCGCTAGTGTACATTTTGACAATAATGAGTCATTTCAAATTTAATTTTTTTCTTTCCTTATGCAATATTTATATAAATTATAAATTTAGTGACTAAATAAATTTTGAAACATTGTGTTGTGTAATATAAAAATATTTTGTAATCAATACAAACGCAAATCTTTAAATATCTCGAAACGAAAGACGCATGTCTTAGAACACTTTCATAACAATGGGCACATATATTAAATAACAAAATAAGTGAAGTAGAAGAACGGTAAATAAATAAATAATCTTATTTTAATGTTGGTCGTATATTAATTAATCCGATGGTAATAGGCTAACTAAATAAATTTATAGATCAGTAGATAATAAAATGTCTATGATATCAAAATAATGTTAGTATTGTACCGTCGGAATTCCAGGAGTGCTTTCGTGGACGAGGGTACTCCGCGGTCGGGCCAGGATAGGAAGTGGAACTGCGTGACGGTCCTGGTCTCTCCAGTCTTCAAGTTCTTCAGGTAGAAGCTGCGCACCAAGTAGTCGTCACACCAGATGTGCTCGCTCACCAGGTGGACCTAAAAAATGTTTCGATCGATCGATCCAGATTTGTAAAAAAAATCCCAATGTTTTTACAAATACATTTTGAAATATTATTTAAAATGTAAAAATAGCGCTTAGATTCAGTGTTTATTTTTAGTGTATTTATAATATTTGCCGAGAAATGAACAGAGGGACAAATTAATAAATTTCGTTGGAGTGAAGCGTCTATTTACTCTCAAATGAGGATATGACTTTTTTGTTCTGAAGGTACATTTTTCGGAAATTTGATAATGTTGTAATTGATTTGTACTGTAGGTAGGTATTGAATTATTTAAATTATTATTTCTGATACAAATACTATAGGTAACTATATGACGATATACTTTTCAAGACGTCATTAAAATTATTAGTGGTGTAATTAATATACTTGTAATATAAGCATTTAAAAAAGTGTCAGTTGAGACTATTTGGCTTAATTGAAATATTTTATGTGTTCCAAATTAAATACTGAATAAAAAAATAAATAGATTATTTTTCGTTGAGATAATGACAGAATAATAATGTGTCATTTTTTGGATTATTTTGTCCTCACCTCGTAGATGTGATACAGCTGCGAGCCCTCCTCGGGCCAGTAGCGGTGGCACAGCGCGGTGCCGCCCTCCGTGAGGCGGGTCAGCATGACCAGCACCACGGAGCCCTGCTCCCACACCAGCTGCCACCAGTCTGCCGCCGTGTCCGCCAGGGGGCCTTGCGCCGCTATGTAGGCCGGGTTGCGGGGGTCGTGATCCGTCTAACAAGGAAAATAACAACTAGTAAATAAACTTACGTGATGTATCTATGGAACGAATGCGTGAGCGTGTGAATGTTGGTACGAGACGAGTGTGCGAAAGAGATAAATGTCATGATAAATTGGGAAATTTATCGGTAACTACCTATGGTGTGTTTTGGTTGATGCAAGGCCTAGCTGTACTTTGAATAGCCCTGAAATAGATACTTTGTTATAATAAAGACTATTATTACCACGTCGGGTGATTCATGTGCTACCCCATCCCGCTCATCCCGCACACAATGAGGATAGCATCAGGCAGTTAACAGATCTCCCACATAGAATTTATCACAAATACGAAACAAAATGGCTTACGATAGTAGAAGCGTTGATATAGTCGGAGCTGTTCAAGTTGGTGACATCGTTGAGCACGAGCCTGGCGTGGTCGTAGGGCAGCACTCCGGGCGTCCTGTTCTTGGGCTTGTTCTCGGGCATCTCGGCGGCGGTGGTGGCGCAGGGCTCCGCCTCGTAGGCGCACAGGGCGCGCCACTCCTGATCCAGGCGGTCCTTGTTCTTCAGGTGGTCTTCCATGTAGGTCTGCGGGCGGATAAGAAGGGTTGCTTTTGTTTTGTTAACTAATTCAAGACTTCTGCTGAATACGTCACTCGATCAGTACAATGACCGTCAAATTTACTGTATATAGCGGCGCACGATCGAATCCCGAAGGGAATATTTATTTTTATTTGTGTGTTTTACATTATTGTGTTAAAATTGAATGCTTTTACATACTGACATACTTTATTATTTATACATACTAATATTTAAATCAAATTAGATGAATCACTTAGAAAGATACACAGAAAAAATTTATCTATCGAAAAAAAAAACCAGGAGAGCGAGTTACCGACTACACTATGTTAACTACATAATTTTAAGTCGAATCTATTATTTCCTATGCGATTTCATTAAAAATACTAACATGTAATTTAAAAAAAAAAATAGTTACTCCCGTTGAACTTTGTAACAAGCCAGTATTTGTAACAAACTTCTATTTTCACGCGTAGCGTATATTACCGTGCAGCATAGTAAATTTCCCCGACTATCACGTGAGATACTGCGGTTCGGTACCCCCTGGAGAGTATTTTTTTACGTTATATAAATATAAATAGTTAGGCACGTTAAAAAATAACAAATATATGCACAGGTCAGGTTAAAAATGCGTTTACAATTTCTAGTGTACTTACACTAACGTTATAATTATTTTAAATATGAATTAAATATATTAATTAGAAAGATATACATATAAAATCAATAATATCGAAAAATATTGTTGTTGCGCCATCGGGATTCTCTTTCCTAACCGGGGAAGGTGCATTATACAACTATGCTAAAGCGACAATATTTTTAGCGACAATTTTCGAACCTATATGTTACCTTTTTGATATTAATACATTTAATCGTTCCATTATTTGAAAGAGCCATCTATCTTATTTTTACAGAATTTCAAATACCTTTGAGTAAACTGATAGCAGACGCCAGAATTATCAATTCATTTTGGACACATTGATACAACTTTATTATTAGAACATTATAATTATTTAATTCCAGTGATAATAAAATAGTGTCGTTTACCAAAACCATGTGTCCAGTAGAGATGTCCATGTTTGTCAGCGCTGGTTCTTCACTCCTGAAAAGCAACCCTTCATCAATAATATGAACAATTACCTCTTGTGTTTGTTTCTTATTTTACGCACATCAAACTATAACCTTTGTCAATACAACCACTTAAAAGTTGAAACATTTTGCATTTGACATTTAAAAGTTTGTTTTTAGGGACTCTGAGGACCAAGAATAGAACTCTGTAGATGGCAGAGAAATCACCCAACCCTTTTGTTTAATGAAAGACTAACCACCCACCCTCCACCCACCACGATTACGAAAATAATGAGATAGGACGTATAATACAATATTACCATGTTTAGTTTTCCCCTCAACAACATAGCTATTGGCTGATAAACATAAGAATTAAAATAGGTTTAAATGTTTTATTTATTTTTATTGATATACGAATATAGAACTATCTGTCTACCGAATGAGACACGATGAGATAAATTTTAGAGATTTAATAATTAATAAATTTGTTTTCATATTAGTTCTTACTTATTCACAACTAGTTTTGTTTTTATCTATGCTTGTATTTTTAACTTCAGTGTACATTGTTTCCTGGAGAAGATACCATAGGTAACGAAACATGTAGAATAAATAATAAATAGTGGTTTAAACTAAGTATTTTGTCTAATCATTAATATAAAGAAATTTTGTTTGACGTCGGTAGTACTTGAGGCTCGACAAGTGCGCACAAACGTCACCTAGATCCATAGATACATACAACTATTTATTCTGAAAGCTAGACATTAAATTACAAACATTTATTCTGTTTTAAGTGCTGCAAGGGGGGATTTAAATTCACCCAACGGAATGTCGACGGTTAATAGACTGAAATTTAACAATTACAATAAGTCTGACAACAATTACAATGAGTCTGATCTTCAACAACTTGTTTTCATATAAAATCTATTGAAAAGGGATAGCTATACCTATAATTTTAAATACTTAAGGTAATGATGGGATTTTTTAGTTTTTTTATATTTCGGTTAGACTGACATTTAAAATGATTAGATTGATAATGCCCTCATTGGGCGAAACGCGTCTTACGAAAATTAAACGAGTAGAACTAAAAAACAAGTATTTTTAATTTCATATATGTTATTATGGAGTGAGTTCTACAAACTTATCTCCAAAACAATAAATTTATTAGTGTACCTGTAGTTTAAATGTTACATTTTATATTTTCCCTTATGGGTAGTTACAAAAATATTTTAGTGTACCTATTCATTGTGTTGTATATGCCTTAAATCCATTTGTAATTATATAAAACTCTCATATTTTTGACAATTAATGGAATTGAATTAAAAGCCTAATAATAACTTGTCTATTCTATTGCTTTTCTTACCAAGACGAGGTGCTGGATCTGGTGGACGGTGAGTTGCCATCAGACTCCCTGGAGAGGGACGTGATGCGTTGTCCACCTGTTTCTTGCTTTCCTTCCACCACAGCGCCAGTCTTCTCAGCAGTCTGCCATTTTCCCGACATTCGTGCCCGGCATAGATCCTTCAAAATACATTAAAAAAGTAAACATGTATGTTAGATGAGTATTATTATTAATATTTTATGGGAGCGGCGATTCTAATTCGCCGTTCTCAGCCGACCGAAGACGCGAGGGACATCTACACCAGGCTTCTGCGGAGAGAAGCCGCGCTAAGAAGAATTTATGAATATTTTTTTCGAACCAGAAAAACATATTTTATGGAGGAAATGTATAATACATGTAATGCGTTTCTTTTAAAGATACCGCTAACTCATCTAAGGTTTCAAGTTCACGAAGTCCTAAATGTCCCAAACAAGGTCGACGAAGACTAATGACGTGACGCATACCTGATAGTCCTGACTGGCCTCTGTGTCCACCGTGGCTAGGCCGCGCAGCTTGCCCTGGCGGCGGCGGTGGTACTTCGCCAGCAACAGCAGCAGCGCGGCAGCCAGCCCCGCCGCGATCGCCCCGGAGCCAATCGCAACCAACAGCGCGCCCCCCGCGTCCCACTCCCACAACCACCCCGTGGTGCCGCCCTCCAGCCTCAGCACCGCCGGATACTTGGCCTGAACACAAAATAATTGCCATTCATTTCTGTTTTCATACCGACTTTGGTTCCTGAAAGAATTTGGCTAAACGGAATGCACCAATGCAATTTAAATCAAGCATTGCTGTTTTTATATTTATTTATTTTACAAAAATATTAATATTCATATTGATAATAATATTATGCATAGTACATGTACTGCGATAACTAAATTATTAACAACTGTAAGTAATATACTGTTATGATTCAAAGTATTATTAATAGTTGTAAATTATGCGCCTCACGGTCCATGGCCCTGTGGGATACGCAGCGTCCGCCTCCATCACCACATCTCGAAGTCATCTAACATGTTCTTCTTCTTAAGAAAATAATTCTTAATCTCAATGTTTCCATTTAGGAGAATGTCAGAGATTTCATTAGATGGATTTTGTTATTTTAGGATGGACCAATTTCTCCATATCTTTATCAGACTGATCATTGCTGATTCTGCTATTTCAATTCATCTTCGGATTTCTTGTTTCTCCTTCACTTTTACACGTCCATGCTTCTTTCATGTTTTAAAATGAGACCGCCTAGGTATCACATCCTTCATGTTTTAAAATGAGACCGCCTAGGTATCACATCCTTCATGTTTTAAAATGAGACCGCCTAGGTATCACATCCTTCATGTTTTAAAATGAGACCGCCTAGGTATCACATCCTTCATGTTTTGAAATGAGACCGCCTAGGTATATAAACTCGTCAACGTCTTCGTTGTCTCTTAAAACATTGTTCTTTGTAAGAGTTTCGAATAAGTTTAAGATCTGACAGGGAGCAAAATTATAAATTATCATAATTATATATTATAGTTATGCGAAAAATGTAACGTAAATATATAACAAGAATACTTTGAATTATAACAGTATACTACTCGTAATTGATTAACTTTACAAATAAGCTGAAGGGGAAATATTACAAATCACATTTGATCAATTATCGGAAAAATACAGATTAATCTCAAATATCTCGTATCAGCTAGTTTCAGTTTGCAAGTGGAAGGGTATATTTGAACAGGAGGAAGGGTCGTATCGGGTAGTAAGGTGGTTTCAGGCTAGCGGACTAAATAGTTCTACCGAATAGCCAACCCGATGAGCCGATTTTTTTTTGCAAGTTATGTCACCAATTTTTCTGCCAAATTTTTTATTTTTATTATTTTTATTTATAGAGAAACAAACAGTGTAACAATAATAACTGATAATTACATAATATATAAAAATACTACCAGTGAAGTTTCTTCTGAATTAAATACGTAGTATATAATAAACTAACAAATAGTATACTCAAACAGACTGATAAACAAAAATACTTTTACATAAAAATAAATATAATAAACTAGAATATATTAAAAAAAAAAAAAATAATAAACTGAAAAAAGAAACAAAAGAGTGATTTTAAACTGAAAATGCAAAGAGGAAAGGGTTAGGAGGGGAGGGAAATATGATGCAATATATATAATTTATGTTAATAGTTATTGAAAAGTTGGCGTAGTTTAAATTTAAAAGGAAGCAATTTATCGTTGAAAATGTCCATGTTATTAGAAGAATTTACGGCATTATATTTTGATGTAGAGCGGATCATAAAACTATTTTTTATGTAATTAGTTCTACCCTCATTTGGGTAAAAAAGATTATTTGATCGTGTTTGTCGCGTTGGACAGTTAAAAGTTATTTGTTCTAATAAATAGGGCGAGTCAACTAAGTTATTTAAAATTTTATAGAGGTAGGATAAATCTTGAGTGTTTCTTCTATTTAAGAGGGGGGGTATTTTATGGTAACACTCACTTTCTGAATGAGATTTAATATCTAAGCGGGCACGTGAATTTAATATATTAAAAAATTTATGTTGGACATTTTCAAGTCGGTCGCTGTAGGTGGAATAATGTGTGTTCCAAACTACCGATCCGAATTCAAGTTGACTGCGTACAAATGGAATGGGTTAGACGTTCTAGTAATGAATCCTAGGAGTCTATAGGCCTTAGCAATTACCGACTCTATATGCGGGATAAAAGTTAATTTAGAATCCAAGATGATACCAAGATCCTTCACTTGAGTGCAGACGCTAAGTTTGTTACTATTAAGTTGATAATTATACGAGAAATTAGATTTTTTCTTTGAAAATTAAATTATGCGAATATAGTTTTCTCTTTATAAATGTAATCATATAAAAAAAAAGAATCTATGTAGCGACACATGTTGTACGTGACGTCAACAGACGGAAATACGGAGTGCCATCTTGCAACTTGGAAAACTTGTTTACTGTGCTCGAACAATACATTTTAAATACTAATTTAATGTATTAATTATAAATATACACATAAAATCAATTTTGTCGAAAAATATTGTTTTTGCGCTACCGGGATTTTCAAAAATAATGGAACGATAGATGTATTAATTTGAAAAAGTGTAATATATGGGTTCGAAAATTTGTCATGAAAAATACTGGCGTTATAACACAATTGGTAGTGTACTTCCCCGGATTGGAAATAGAGATCCAGGTTCGTATTTCGGTAGCGCAAAAACAATATTTTTCGACAAAATTGATTTTATATGTATATGTTTATAATTAATACATTATAGTAGTATTTAAAATATCACAGACCTATGGAATGTTCTGAATAATTACAACTTCACAATAAGAATGTGTTCTCCTTAATAATATTTTTTATCTTCATAGTCGTAACAGCGAATAACAGTCCGACTTCTTATAAAAACAAGAGTATAAAATATTACACAGTAGTAGAAAGGGAACCAACCTTGTCACCCACGCCTGCTGAAGTCACTTCAACGCCCAATTCTTGTTTCAGTTCTTCCTTTATTCCATCTGTAATGTTATTTAGAAATGAAATACTGTATTTTTTTGGAATAAATAGATTGATATATATATCAAAATTCCTAATAGTTTAGGAGATAATAAGAAAATAAAGTTACATTTTATTAAAAGTTAGTAATACTACAGCTAATAATTTGAATAAAAATAAAGTGTATGAGTTATATTATATAAGTTTATTTTAATACTCTAGATTACAAGATATCAGTTAAAAATTTGATATTTCTATCCCTTTATGAGCGATGAACCAGACTTAAGTGTCAAATAATACTATATATAATTCTACAATTCTACTAAGTCAACAATTCTAATCGATCGTGCATCGGCAAAACGAGGAGTTTAAAAAAAAACATGCTCACCAATGCGGCTTGCAACTTCGGATGCGTTAAATGACTTGCTATTTTCCTCCACGCGGAATGTCACTTCATTTCGGTCCACCCTGTAAACCGGCAAAATAAACATTTTATTTAAATTACTTGACAGCGTTTGATTAAATTCTTTCACTCGACCTATTTCACTCGGTCGAGAAACGTTCAACTATTTAATCTGCAAGCCTGCTGCGTCACTGCTGACGTCATATTTCGTTCAGTTACTAGTTACTAGCTATCTTGAAATGAAACAGATCGATCGTTGGCCATGTTTCACGCGTGAGAAAACTATTTTTGGTGTTGACTCACCAAATTAAGTAAAATCAAACTATCTCAATTATTATTGTTATAAATTAAAATTGCGTCTTTCACAGCCGAATGATACAAATGTTCACTAATATCGTTGAAATTATTATGTAACAGTAAATTAATTAACATCAAACGGAACAAACATTTTTGCAAAATACATCATACTCGTTGCCATGGTGATTACACATTTTATTCAGCACTTCGAAAATTAAAATGTGTCCTTTCACATCGCAGGTAAAGTACTTATTGTGAATTCAGTAATTACACGGGGTAGGTAACGACTTTAAAATTCGAATTAAATAATATTTGTTTAGTACCTATTTATCTACACGTAGTACAATTCTATGACGTTTTTTAAGAAATGAGATTTAAAAAATTAATTGTACCTACTCGATTTTCGTGAATTGGATTTTTTTTTTAATATTTTTATTTAATATATATTAATATTATGTCACTGAAAAAATGTAAATGACAAATCTGTCTTTCGATTAAAAACGAAACTGCTTCAATAAACGACAATCGCAACTCGCTAATAAAACATTAATTTATTTATGGTTTAATTTCATAAATGAGTCGTGTTAAAAAATACTCCGGTTATAAAAATGAACTGTAAGTCACCTAGCGGGTTTCGTTCGAAGTAAAAATAATTGAGAATAGCATTTTAAAAAGGGATAACTTCAAGGGTCAATGTCAACTGGAAATGTAAAGGTTCCGGGTTCAATTCCCGACGGCAGCTCTAATTTATTTTGAGAGAATGATTTGTATTTTTCATATTTAATTTGATGAAACACTTTTAGTTTATTTTAAAAATGTTATTAGGCGTTGGGGGCCGTTAAATATCTTCGTCTAGAATTTCTTGGAATATTATTATTATTATTATCCATTATCAGCGAAACCAACCCTAATGATGGACCCTGCAATGTGATTCGAAACGCCTACTGGGGAGGTCGGAGACATATGTCGAAAACTTTGCTTTATTTTTGCTGTATTAATATTTCCGCTTGAGGTAATCAATTGAACACAGAGTAACATCGCCAATCTCATCTTTAAATTCGAAAAAAAAACTATTTAAATCTATTTATTTAAATTTATCACCAGTTGTTGTTGCTGGATTGTAATAATTAATAAAACATTTCAATAAAATAAATGTATATATTATTTCGGTAGATGATTCAATTCGCGGTGAAAATATTCGCTGTTAACTGTGAAATATTTTTGTCACGTAAACGTGTTCGTTCACATTTCAATTTCGGAGAATTATTTAACACAAATTTTATTAACTAACTTACCATCACGCCGTTTTCTGCAGAGGGGGAAGAGAGGGTAGCAGATAACGTCGAGCGTCACTCTCTGTGATGCTTGACGTAATTTGAATAGAGTAACAATCATACCTGGGGTAGCTAAATGCCGACGGTTCCAAGTGCAGCAGTTCCCCGATAGTCCTCACGACGCGAGCGCCCTCCTTCCAGGTCCTGATACTGTGGGGGAAACAGAAGCCTTAGTGGAGCGCGGCATAATCTAAATGAATAACGTTAGCCACTTCCGGCGCAGGTCGTTAAATGTGGTGTAATCGACAATAATTAGCGTTTTACACAAAATATGTGCGATAAAACCGACCGCAGATACTGCGAGACCAGATGATATCAAGCTACAATCATTTTTGTGTATTGTTCAATAGGGATATTATGAACGATGACTTCTAAGAATTAGTTATATTTGTTTGTATCAATTATATTCAACTCGGATCAGAGAGCGCTGTGTCAGTGACATTTTTTTTTGAGGCATTTAGACTTCATTCACTTCATTTGATGCATTTAGACTATTTAGGTTAGCATCATTGGTTTACGGTTACATATATACATAGCAACAATAATCTGAATAATGTCAAGCGATCTTTTAGAGGCGTTGATTCTGTTGTGTTTTCAAAGCTAGGCGAGGCCCATCAGTTCTTGATGGTCGAAGTAACTGTTAAATGGTGGGAATTGGGAGGAGTAAATATAATTAGTACATTTTCATTTAACTAATGTATATTCTATAAAATGATGAATTATTTATTTATTATGCATGTACACCGCATCGTACGTAAGACGGTGTTAGCATCATTTGGACCAATCTACCAAAAATGATACTCCGTTACATCTGTTTATATTATTTCTATGTTAATTCCTAAATTGAGTTTTATAATAATTACCCACAAGTCGTTCACTGGTTCTCGAAATTGAGAGATGGTTCAAAAAAGTACCTTTTTTATATAAAAATACGGCATTCGTATACGGGATAGATGTCATATATATTCTTAGTATTTAAAAATAAATTTAGCGCCTGTTTTAATAATAATTAGTACAGTTGAAAGACGATCCAATTTAAGTAAAACAACTTATCGTAATAACCGCAGGTAATGTTAAAATAATAGTCAACATTGCCCAGACCATATTCGGATTAGGAGACCTACCCGTCCTTGAAACCGACGTAGGCGTACGAGCTGTCTACGTCATAGTTGTCGTGACTGTGACTAACTTCGCTCTTTTCAGCATCTTCGTGGAGCTCTTTCTTCACCATCAGAGGAACTGCAGCCGAGTCTTCTTCCACTGTTTACAAAAAATTGTAATTTTATTTAAAACATTTGCAGGACACGGACGTAGGTAGTTATTAAGAAAATCACTTCAATAATTTTACATAATGTTTTAAATGTTTAATGCAGAAAATTTGTCCGTATATGTCGAGATTTTTGAAACCATAGATATTATACAGATTAAATTAATCAACTAGAAAGATATACAGAAAAAATCTATCTATCGAAAAAATATTTAGTTGCTACCGCGTTACAAGCGCGTTCACCGTTTCGCTACAGCGATCGAATACAAATTAATTAATTAATCCATTTGACTAAATTTTCATAAATTTTGATGCAACATATAAAAGCTATCACTATCGGAGACGCCAAAAAAAAAATGGGCTAGACGTGTTTTAAATATATACACCTAGTATAAAAGAATCACAACTAACTTGAAGCCCTAAAAATAACTTCGACTTACACCGACTCGCCGCACACACTACTGCGTATGGTAAACTAGAATAAATTTTGTATTCTTTATACAATATAGAGATCAAAAAGTAATTGGAAAAGAATGAAAGTATAATACTCGAATAACTAATTGAATGTAACGGCCAGAAATATTTTGAAAACGATTTTGATAATTCTCCCTTCTGATTTATTTTCCTCCACAAGTACACCGTCATATTTATTTACTAACTTTTTTGCACGCATTTTTTCTATAAATCGTATTTCTATTTTCTTATCTAAAATGTATATATCAAGATAATAATTACGTTTAATTAATTTAATACACTTATAAAAAAACGTTCGTTCGAGAAAACGACATTGCAAATAACAATTTAATATCATTATAATTGACATGGCGGTTACCTTGTGGTGTAACATGATTATTTTAATATTCACAACTAAGATTTGTACTACACACACGTTGGGTTATTGTCACCTGATGATTAGAGGGATTGCACCTCTCGAAAACTAGTAGTGACAAATAATCCAACGCGTGTCATACAAAGTTTAGTTGTGAAAATTAAAATAACAATTAAATATCTGACATATTGCGTGCAGTCGAAAGATTGTCAAATGAACTGACCTGTGCTTTTGGTGTGATTCTGTTCCGTGTCCTGTTTGAACTGCTGGTTGTGTTTATCGAACGGGGGCCCCGGCTTCTTGACGTCCAGGCGCTCCCGACGCCTAAAGCCCCACTCGTAGTCTGCCAGCAGCGCCCCCAACTCGGGGCCCAGAAGCTGAGAAGCCATCTCGGGGCGACCTTGGAGGAAGAGAATAGTTGATTTTGAAAAAATACTAAAACATTTAGAAAACTTCGATTGAAAAAAATTATACGAAATGCAAATTAAAAATATTTTTTATTTATTTATTTAATGGACGACAGCAATTTACCAATTATATTTGATAATAATATTATGTTAACTATTCAATAATCTATAAATATATTTATTAGAAAATCAACAGCATTACGATATTGAACTTATAATACCATAGATCATTTTTACTCTTTTAGAATTTGAATTTCCAATATTGTTTCATATTCGTATATAATTTGTAATAATTATTATTAGTTCAATACTGTAATAATGAAACCTCCCCTTTGCAAATATGAAAATAAATATACTTATTGAAAGAAGTTCGCATTTGTATATTATTCTGAATAGAATTTCATTATATTAATGTACAATAGAATGTATTAAATTAATGTATAATGAAACGCAAGGAAACGCTATCCAAAATCCCGAAAAAGATTTCTATGTTATTGTGTTTATTATTTTTAAATTAAAAAGTATCTTGAAGAAGGATGGAATGATTGGGTGATTCCGTAGGAAGTCTTATCTAAAAGTATCTTGAAGAAGGATGGAATGATTGGGTGATACCGTAGGAAATCTTATCTAAAAGCAATTAAGCATATGGATACAGGATCTGTAATTACACACGTATTATTTATTATAATATCTAACTTGTCGGTGTCGTTTCTCCTACGTAGATCCGTCCCCCTTCAGTATACACGGGGGCCCCGCGACCTGCTGAGGTCCTCCAGGTGTTGAGAAGCCTCGCCAGGAGGGCTGCCTGCCTTCCCTCTTCGCGGCCCTGCTCCCCGTCGTAGACGACATGCGGTCCATCTTGTCGAGGATAATCTGAATAGTGATGTATTTTATATTAATTTTTAAAAGCTAATGCAAACTATCGATTATGAATATGTATAAGTAAAAATAATTTGTCATAAACTGTGCAATCTCCAGGTTGCACGTGCTGTGGAGAGGGTACGATAATTCCGGTTGTAAGTTGCAATCACCGCTAGGTGGGGATGGAATATTGGGAGTTGGCATTAAAAGGGGTTAGTGAGGAAATAGGATTCAATCGATGGACTAATGGTCTCGGTGAACCGAAATTTGGGAGGAATGCTCGCCTTACGCTAGACGATGATATCACCCGCGGTATATACAAACAACATAACAATAATCCACAAATGGCTGTTGTCGAAATTAAATTGAAATTTAATAGTGGCGCCCGATAGCGCCAGGATTCCAATTCAGACCGAAGTCGAGCATTAGGAAATGGATCGAGGATAGGCATTTAGACGCGGACATGTGACAATAACATTCTTCGCGGCCGATATTGACGCGCGTCAAAAATATGCTTATACACCAATACGATACATAAACCATGGAACATATTAAATCAACTTACCATTTCGACTAACTTCATTGTTTGTCAGATATTCCATTTCTCTCTGTCTCTCCGTGTTTCCGTCGTGTTCACCACTACCACTTTCTTCCTTGTAATGATCATCTTCATCGATATAAATTCTCTGTTCTGGAATTTCACTTTCTAATTCTTCCCTTTCAATAACCACACCATCTTTACTCTCATAGCCTTGTCTGAATCTGTCAGGCGTGTTGTAGTGCTGGTTGAATCTATCAGGCCTGAGACGATTCTTTGTCAAAAATTCACTTGTTGAAACGTAATACGGATCCATCCTATTATCAAACGGTTCTTTGAGTTCTGCCAGAGCGGCTTTTAACTGATCCAAGTCTTGGTTTTCGAGCCATTTATTGATGAGGTCTTTTTCATCAGCGTTCACTAAATCCGCAGCAGAATTTTCAGGGTCTTCGTTGTACCGAGGAAAGAGTGCTCGGAGTTCTTCTTCATTTTCTGGCTGCAGTAAATAAAGAATATCTTCGGATGTCAGTTGTATGTTTGGTAGATATCCGGTATTGGGCTGATTATTTTCAATTAGTTCCGGAGGTACATTTGATTCTGGGGTATATTCATCATTGTTCCCAAATACTGATTCGAGATTTTCGAGATCTAAATCTTTAGTTTCATGGCCCTCACGAAAATCACCAGGTGTGTTATAGATTCTGGAGAACACTTGGAAGTGATCACGAGGGGGAGACCGAATGTGTTCTTTGGATCTTTTGTACTTCCTGCGATAAGATCGTTTCACTTGCTCTTGCCAGGAGTCGTACTCCTCAGGGGTTTCTGACGTATCGATGGGCACTAAAAAATAACAATGCATCATCGTTAACCAATTAATCTATAGTAACACTATACAATGTCGTTAGATTCCATATATACTTGTTATTAAAGTTCGGGTTCCGGTGACTATTTTTTCATTAGATCGATTTTCTACGTATCTCTCAAAGTGATTAATCTATTTTCTTTTACATATAATTCAAAATAATGTAGAATTAATAAATAATAATGTAAAATTAATAAATAATGTAAAATCATTAAAGAGAAAAGTTAGCGCTGTAATTAAATATACTTTAATGAATAAACAGACGATGGGTCACTGCACACCAAATTTAGTCTGGAAAAGCACAGGTTTTATCTATTAATAGGATTCTTGTTGTCTTTTTTATTATACTTAATATATGTACAGTTTGCAGGCGACTTTACACATACACTGTACCAGTGAAACAATTCAATGACACTGTGATATGTATACTAATAAAGTAATAATATGTAAATTCTATCTACATGTATATTAGTGAGACATCCTTTTCAATATTTCAATATATATAAACCTACAGTGCGTCCCAAAAGACTTTTTCATTTTGGTTAATTTGCTGCACCAACACATAGAGCGGGAGAGGGGTAGGGTGTATGCCGAACGGTAGTTGCGTCCTTGGGAATTCAGTCGCTATGGAGTGTGTCCTTATCAGTTGTTCGTGAAATTTTTCCTGAAAAATTGATATCCCGAGGAGGTGACATAAACTGGCCTCCACGTAGCCCCGACTTTACACCAATGGACTTTTTCCTATGGAGCTACCTTAAATCAAAGGTATACAGCAACAATCCTCTCTCTCTGGACCAATTAAAATTAAATATCTGAAAAGAAATGACAGTTCTCGGAAATTTTGCCTCCCGTTTAGAAGAGTGCCAGCGAAATAACGTAAACATCTATAAATTCACATTTAGTAAACAAAATAAATATAAAACATTAACATAATTTTTAAGAAATAAACATTTTTAAAATTAAACCCATCCATTATCTTATTACGGAATTTTTATTATAAAAAAAACTTTTGGGATACTTTGAATTAATTAGAATGAAATCACATACTATTTGTAAAGTTATAATATTTTAGATCATAGATCATCGATAAGGTATTTCTAAGCGATCCATTTAATTTGTTTTGATTATCAAGAAACTACATTCTGAAAAATCGTACCTTAACAATTATATGATTAATTATATGATTAAACTTACTTTCAGCTACAGGTAGCATCGGAAGGTTCTCTAAGAACTCCCTTTCATTCGGAGGAAAATATACTTCATCGGCAAAGTCTGATGACGCTTCCACATCATCTGTGTTGGGTGTGAATCTTACAAATGCTACCGATTGGGGATCTACTTCATCTCCAGCTTCAAAAGCTCCTAAAGCTGCGGTCAAATCTTGATCTGCGAGATGATCGCAGACGGTCGGCTCGTAATGCAACCTGAAAAAAAAACATATTTTTAATATAATATTTAATTTTATTACAATATTATTTTAATGTTTTTATATTAATAATCTAGAAAGCACCGTAGAAAACACCTAACGAATTAGGTATGGTTATTTACAACTTTGGATGATTTATTTATTTTGTTTACACAAACGTGTTTTAACGTACATCAACTAGTGATAAGTCTCAGAGATTGGGTAGAGATAGATCTCAGAATCGTGTACAGTATTGAAATTTTTATTGTGCGCACAACCGTCATCTAGAATTAATATATTTATTTTAAATGGTTAGACAAACGAACGAATTAAATTACAAACGTTTATTACTGCAGGGGAGATTAAAATTCATAGAAAATACGACCGACTGTGACGTCAATGACGGATATGTGACGTTTGACTTACAGCAAGCGTAAAGTGAAGCGCGAGGCAAGTTACGGTGCTTGAATCTCTGAGACTTGATGGATACACGATGAACTAGAATCGCCAAGAGCTATCTCTAAAGAATCTGATGAGAACATAATCTTTGTTTCAGAGAGTGCCTCGAGATGAAAATCTCATCCATGGACATGGCATAAAAATATTATAAATAGATTAATCATACTTTTAAAATTAGCAATATTAACTTTGTAGTTAAAATTCATATTTTAAATTAAAAATTAAAATTAAAATTTAACAATTCTGGTTATTTACTCATAAATTCTAAAGATAAAGATGATAAATTTAACAATTCTGGTGTCTATAAACTTAGTTGCAAGGATTATGCTGTATTTTATATTGGTAAAATGGGTAGAAATTTTAATATAAGAGTAAGGGAGCATTTGAGATGTTTGAACAATAGTGGGCTTTCAGAATTTCTAATCACTTGATAGAAAATGGTCATGGTTTTGATAAAAAATTGTGATTGTCAATTTTGCATGTAAACGGTGTTGGTCACAAATTAAATAATTTGGAATCGTTGGAGATAAATAAAGCGTGTAAAACTAATCAAAAAATTATAAACAACCAACTAAATTTAACTACGAGTCCAATTCTAAAATTTTTTCCTAAAAATTATTCGAGTAAATTTGTATTAAGTAACGATTTGAGTTAGGTACTAAAAATATTTTTTTTTTTTTTTTTAAAAAAGATTCTGGTAAAGAAACAATAATATATGTTTTAGTTAGTTATGACATCCTGAAGAAGAAAATGGTATTTTTCGAAACCGGTAGATGTATTTAAACTCAATTAAGTGATTAATAAAACAAAGATAATAAATAAAAATATATTAATCAATGTTCTCACCTGTTTCTGGTGGCATATAGCATAGCCTGCAGGATGCATTGTGTATAGGCGTGGCTCCATCGGTATCCTAATAACAAAAGTCTCTGTAGCTCCCTCTCAAAGCCGCGTAATTCTTCTGTAGTCAATTCGTGTCTGAAATTTGTTTTTAAAATACGTTTTTTAACTCACTCAAGCAGAAGTTATATTTCATGAACAGTTCTCTAATAGCAAAGGGCTTGCATAAATAAACCTCTGCATTAAATTGTAAGTAGCTATTTTAAAATTAATTCATAAAAAACTTACCTAGCTAAATCTTCATCCTCTACATTTCCATATACTTGGAGACATTTTCCAAAAGCATAATCTGAAATTTGAAAACATTTGAATTAGTATTTGTAAAAAATGCGTCATTTTTGGACGTATTTGTGTTATTTTTTGAAAAACTTTTCAGACGAAGGTCGGACATGTTAAACGAATTAATATACTAATAATCTAAAAACCGGCCGCTCTCCGGAGTTTTTAATTATTTTGTGCAGAGTCATCCATTTTATTGTTCGTATTCAGCGATACAAATGATACAGAAATATGTAAAAAGGGTAGAGAGGTAAAACTTTAATTATTTTCCCTCATCAAGAGTACTGTCGACGCTGGACCAAGTGCTTTCTGAATATTGAAGCCACGAAAACAACGGGTGCATGTAGAGGGGGTATTTAACATTAATAATAATAATATAATTTGCAAATATTTGATCGACCAATTAGACTGGATCATCGTCATCGTCAGCATCATCGTCATCATCATTGTTATGTCCTGCGGCGCCAGCTGTAATTCGGCTGCGCCAGTTGTTCTATCCTTTCTTGAATATAGGTTGAAGTGGTGACGTGAACGGTGAGACCGCTAATAATTTAGTATTTTATTAATGAGAACATGTTTTTATTGTGAAGTTATATTAATTCAAAACATAGGTCTGTCATGTTTTTAATACAAATTAAATGTACACCTGTCAGTCAGTTATCATTACATAGACATCACAGTTATCATCATCATCATCATCAGCAGCAGGCTTCCCCATGACTCTGTCACTTTTTTCGGTCCTCCGCCATGTCACTTCTCTGATAATTTCGTCTATCCATAGTGACTTTGGGCGTCCTCTAGCTTGTTTACCGTATCGTGGATACCATTTGAGAATATTACTTCTCCGTCATTTATTTCTAGGTACGTCTTGAAATACAGCCCGCCTATTGTATTGACGCTTTTGATCAGTCACAACAATATCCTTTCTTCACCTTGGTCTGCACTCTGGCCCAGAACTTTCGATAGTCAGGTATACATTGCAAATATCGAAATATTAACAAATGTTTTATTTTTCTTAATACAGCCAAATCCCAAGGCGTATATTTTTAAGAGTTCCAATGTATACAATAGATATTAAGGGGAGTTGTTGCAATCTCAATAGCCTCCATATATTTTTGTTTGGGGCGAAACGTGAAAAACTGATTTATTTTTTCTAAAGGTGTTTGGGAATTATATTTATACATGATATACTTTAAACGAACTAATGATTCAGTACCTCCCACCTTCCCTTCCTTTCCCCGCCTCTAGCGAGCGGTAAGTCGATTGACGACCTTGAATCGGAACGGTTAAAGGCTGTTATCAACCTCAGAGGCTCCGAAAGTGTATTTGTCGACCTTTAGGGAGATAGTGATATAATTCCATGCAGTCGAGAGGCCCAGGAGAGGCGGAATTCGGAAAGTCCCTTTTTCCTGATCGTGTGTTTTTGGCACCTAAGGTGCGATTGCGCCATAAGGAGAACACATTTTTATTGTGAAGTTGCATTTTCAGAACATAGTTATGTGAGGTAAAATATGGGATAATAGTTGTATCAATTGGAAAGATTACAGAATATAAGTACAAAAATGTATTCGATTGCTATAGCGAAAATGGTAAACGGACTCCCTGGATAGGAAGAGGTCCAGGTTCGAATTTTGGTAGCAACAAAATATTTTTTCGATAAATAGATTTTTCTGCGTATCTTTCGAGTTGATTCATTTAATTTGTATTAATATACTTCTTATTAATCTGGTATGAAATATAAAACATGTTGAACACTTTTGAATCGCAATTTAGTCAGATATCCACCCATAAAATAATGTGAACTAGGTCTGTTACACTCTGACAGATGATTCAGGATGGTATTCGAATGATTAAAAACTTATATAAGCAGATTTGTTATTTACTCTCATTGAGAAGACGTGATGTAAATAGGACGTTATACATACTATTAATTATTCAAGTACATAGCAATATGTTATGTAAATCGTGCACATGTTTCTTATTTGGCCGTTGGCGCGGTAAAAATAATATATATTCGTGCGTCCGTTGTAGCTAGATGCAGATAGTGAGTGAATTCTCGGAATAATGTATTAACACATTTGTAACAGTTCTTTATGAGCTGTTCATTTCTTGTATCGGAATCGTTACATCGCAGAAATATAATAGATCTTGTTCTGGTCTGTCAGCACTGATTGGAAGTGACATTCCAATTCCACATGTAGCGTATCTTTTTGTCTATGGCTCCGGTGATGTCTATTCGAAAACGCACGCAGAATAATAATTTAAAAAAAACTAAATAAACAGGCGATTTTTAATGACATTCGGTGAATCAGTCGTACAAGCTGAGCAAATTTTAAATCTGATTTAATTAGACTTATAACTGTACAATCTCGCCGATATTAATTCTCGAGATTTTATCATTTTGGTTAGTTTTATACTAAAATGTAAGATAATAAGGTGCGTTTCCACTGCTCTCGAAACACGATGAAAATAATACGATCACACACGCGGCTGATTTAAATTGCCCTTCGTATAAAATGCAATAGACAGACGTCTCAACATTGATTCTGCTTTATGCTCTATAGACATGCGCTCTCAAGACACGCGTCCAAACGCTCTCGATACACGCGAGACTAAAGAAAACTAATGCGGTCGATCCGTATTGGTTCGTACTAATTGCGCGGACAACATTTGTACGAATGTTAGCTGATACTCCCTTAAGAATATAATATCTTGAGAATGTATTACATATTAAGAAATAACGTTGACACTTTTAAGATCAGTACCTAAGCTCATATTTTAATAAGGACACTCGAGGTGGCCAATTTAAAAATCTCCCTTAACCGTATATTTGTCTGAAGGGTTTTTTTTGGGCAAATTTAAATACGTAGGAAATCTTGTGTGGTCACGTTAATTAAGTTCAGGAATGCCTTATTTAGTATTGTGGAACTTCAACATTCACTTCATGGAACGAACTTTAAAAAGTGTAGTAAATTTGAAATAGAATCCACCAAGTTGATATTAGACCCGAGGGGGATGCTGTGAAACTTAAGATGGAGCAATTCTTGGTCCAGCACTTACCGTCGTAGCACCACTCGATTTTCTCGGTGCACAGGGACTCGCTGAATAAACAGCCTGAAACAAAAAGAAAAGGTTGTTTTAATAATAGAATTTTCTGAAACAAACGAGAAATATTCAACATATAACATTATATATTTGGGTCTCATTGTTTAGATATCTATGGGGATATTTTTAATTAAAATAGCGAACAAAAATATTTAAAGATTACAATGCCTTATTAAATTCGTC
This sequence comes from Eubasilissa splendida, assembly GCA_031772225.1. NCBI lineage: Eukaryota > Metazoa > Arthropoda > Insecta > Trichoptera > Phryganeidae > Eubasilissa > Eubasilissa splendida. The sequence continues at coordinate 32,158,332 of CM062850.1, read as the reverse complement.
GTTTTCCTTTTTAGCGAACATTATTATATTACTTATGATGCAGGACTCGAAACCTCTTGGACAAAAACAAAAAAATTTAATTATAAATATAAAGAGTGTTTTTTTTTAGAGATATAGAACTTTAAAATGAAATAAAACACATACAAATTGTAGTAATGGCCACGGTATTGGCTTTATTGGAAAGATAATTTTATGTCATTAGTGTTGAAATATGATTTCACGTATATGAGCGCCGCGGCGGCGCTTTCTGGTAGTCCGATTTTCGACCACTTTTTGGAGCAGCCGAGGCCGTATATCGGCAATAACACGACGAATGTTGGCTTCCAAGTCATCTATCGTTTCTGGTTTCTACAGAATCTATCTCATAGAAAATAATCCAAAGGTCATCACACGATTTTGGAGGCCAATTCACATACCTATTACTCGAAATTGTGCACTCATCGAATGTTTCCTTCAATGAATTGATTGTGGCGCGCGCTGTATGTAATGTTGCGTCGACTTGTTGAAATCACAGCTCTTCCATATTAATGCCATTCAATTGGGGAACGAAAAAGTGAGTAATCATCGATCTATTGCTGTGCACGATGGCGAATCGACTCATTCGGGTCCTCCTCAATACTGCGCTCCACTGCAGCAGCAGCTTCTTCGGTGCGCACTGTACGACGTCTCTGCGGATGCCTATTATCAATTAGAGTATGCGTGGCGCGAAAACGATTCATGGTTATACAAATTACTTGCTCGGATGGACGATTATGTCGACCGTAAAATGGACGTAGCGCACAGTAAGTTTCGCGAACTGAACCACCATTTTCGAACTAATTTTGCATAATTTGCAAGCGTCGTTTTGAGAGTAGTTTATTCATATTGAAATGGAAAACTAAACTGAGCACAAATCAGCTGTCAGCTGTTAAATTGGCTGTCGCTGGAAAGGTGTTGCCAATTAGAAAAACAAACCTCTGAAAAAACACTCTTTATTTAAAACTTAATAGTTAATTTATATTCAATTTTATTTTTTAGCATTTGGAGTAATAACAACTTGCAATCAAAATACTTTGTCTTATTTGTATATTCCTTTATATATTTAATATAAGGGTGTGTATACACGGATGAGACTTGGCTTTCGCGTCTAGGAAATTCGACGGTAAAGGTCGTTATATATTAATGGTTATTCTTCTTTGCGTACAAAATATAAAAGGCAACCCGCGTTCAATTCTGTAATGTTTTTTAGGCGAATTTCGAGACAAGTCTTACCCGTGTACACATAATGTTGGGTCAAAAATAACGTGAATAAATATTTGTTTATGGTTATAACAATTATTGACGAGTCGTTCAAAAGTTGTCGTTTGTAGTTAAATTACAAATAATAATGTTTAATGTCAACGATCCCAGAATGCTTCAAACAGAGGTCTTCAATAGTCGTCTGCCCTATCCTGACCCATGGTGATGAAATTTGAACACTAATTTGAAACAAACTGTGCTCGAATTGTCCTAGCTATCTTCTAGAAGATTAATAAAATAAGTTATTTAAAATAGAACCTAAATAGAAGACGTTGTTCACCGAATAACAACTCTGGCAATGGGCTGGGAATCTCTACCGAAAGAATGACAGCCGTTGGAGTCAAAATGTGCTAGAATAAATGCCACGTAATGGAAGCGAAACTGGATGCGTATGAAAGAAGATAGGGAGGAATAGCTAAGAACGTTTACTAAAAGAGTAGGCGTTTACTGAAAACAAATAATATCAAAGAGTTCGGGAGGAAAACTATTTTTCATTGTTTTTTTAAGAATCGATTTATTTGTAATAACAGAACACACAACAAAAGGTTGAAAAACCATTAAAATAGTTGAGTTCCTTTACAAAAAAAGTATTGTATTTTTGCCACAGATTCATATAATATACGGTGTAAAATACACTTCGCAAAAGGTTCGCCCGCTTAAAAATATTTGTTTTTCCTTATCATCAAAGGAAATTCGCGAAAATGTATTTTGTATTTTACCATACACGAAAGCTTTGATGACATTTGGATTTTTGTTGAAATGTAAATTATTTCTGATTCACATTTTCACGTGTAATGAAAAATGAAGGAAGTGTAAATTGAATAAGAAATCATTTAAAATGCTGGATACTTTTATAATATACGACATTGTTTTTCTCGGAAAGAAGCAAAGTTTTAAGGAGCGTGTCCATAAAGACTATTTTAGACTAGATGTAAAGATGTGAGATCTAATATTGGACTAAACTGAATCATATAAAAAAGCAATCACGAAAATCGCCGATTGCTAATTGCTAGGCCCTGCGGGCGGACATTGGTGACTACAGCACGATCAAGGTCTTAGTAAAATCTATATTTTAATGCGGAAATCTCTACATTCTTGAAAAGTATGAAGAAAATATTCATGTCACATTTGACAGTGACATAGATAAGGAAAGAAACCATAGAGTGCGACACAATATGACCATGAGACATAGATGAGATGACAGGTTGCTTTTCATATCTATGAAAGGAGTCTCACACACCTGGCCATTTAAGCAAGTAACTACTTTACAGCCTACCGAAGTAAATAACACTATTGAAGTCACCACGGCCGCCACATTCAGAAAGTCATAGACGGGGAAGCGTAATATTATTATGGATAATAAACGTGACACTTTTATTTGGTTCGGACTATTACACACACACACACACACTCAATACTTTCCATTTTTGATAAAACATGAGAAAAATGAGGAAGGTATTTCTTTTTTCTACAGAACCAATATTAAATGAAGTTTTTAGGGTTTTGAACTACCGCAATTTTGAAACAAGATGGCGGATCAGACTCGCGACGAACTTGGTCGAGATGTAATTTTTCCGAAATCATGCAATAATTTAAACGGAGTTTGATTTGGATCCTGTGAAGTTATGTGACGAGATCCTCTGCAAAAGGATATCTGTCGAAATCTACTTAGGTAGCTTTAGAGCTTATAAAAAAACGTGAATTAATTAAAGAAGCACTCAGATCTTAGATAGCTTTTTACATAATATATTTTACAAATAAATATTATACGATATTTTTTGTACAATAATTTAATGAAGCCTTTGTCACTCGTTTTTGAAGGGACTTCATGAACCAAAGATTAATGCGAGACTAATATTCAAAATTATGTCGCACGAATTATGTATAAGTAAATAAATTTCTAATAAAAAAATATGCCAACAAAAATCAATAATGCCTTTTATCATTGACAATTTTTTGAAAAGTTTCCTCGCAGAAAAGAAAAAAAAAACATCGCCGAAATGTAGCAGCTAACAATCCCGTATAAAATTTGAAAAGTTTTAGAAAACGATCGATACGGTATCAGTCGAACTAATTCTGAATCCTCAAAACCATGCATTGAGGATCGATCCATCCGATATACAGGATGGTCCAAAAAAAGTGAGAGCGTTTCTTAAAATGTTATTTACATCAAAATTACTTTAACTATATCAACAATAGCTTAAATAGTTTACTAATTTACTTACTTACCTATTTATCTATATTACGTTCTATTTCGACAATTTCCGGTCGCCATCTTTGATTATTAATTTGGTTTGGTTTTTTCAAATGAAATGAATGACAAAAATCACTACAGAAGACCGTATTTTGATCAAAAATTTTCGAATTGAAAAACGTTGGGGTGCTAAGAAAATGATCAAAGAGTTTCAAAACAATGCCTAGAGGAGTATAGCTAGACATTACAGTAGGACGGAGCTCCATCTCTCACACAGTCAGAAATAATATACAATCAATTCTTCTAAATATGAATTAAATAAATTAATTAGAAAAATATACATATAAAATCAAATTTATCGAAAAATATTATTGTTACGCCACCGGGATTCGAACCTGAATCTCTTTTCTAACTGGGGAAGGTGAATCGCTACAGGAAGGTGAATGATACTATGCTACAGCGACAATATTTTTAGCGACATATTTTCGAACCTATATGTTACCTTTTTGATATTAACACATTTAATCGTTCCATTATTTGAAAGAGTCATCTTCCTTATTTTTACAGAATCTCAAATACTTTTTATTATCAATTCATTTTTATTAAACTTTGGACACATTGATACAACTTTATTACAATAATCAATTCTTCGTCGTGAGAATGTTAATTTCATCGAGCCAGGCATGTGGCCACCGAACAGCCCAATAGATTATGCAATGTGGTATTTTGATGATTTCTGATTAGCTAAATAGTGTGCAAAAAAAATTTCATTAAGAATTATAATTAATTATATTATGTTCTTTGATTAATAAATTGGTCCAACGTCGTGTTCCCCGAAAATCAACGTGTTTTTTAAAATATGATAGTACAAATTCAAATTCTAAAATAATTCATTTTCCCTAAATTTCCCGGATTAAAGTGATATCTTCAAATAATATCTTGTTAATATTGACATATAGTGGCCTCATTCAGATGAGACTGCTCTTAAATAAGATAATTAATATAATTCCATACAATCTGTTAGCACCGTTTAAAATTAATTTAATTCTATTATGTTTTTGATGTTTGACTTGTTGCCTCATGCATACAATAGATTTGCTATTTACCTAATTTTTAATCTGCGTATATCCTTCCCTTTCTTGCCTTTCCCCATCCATTGCAGTGATCAAAGTTTTCCAACTGCAGCAAGTTCCGTGCGCTTAGAACTTTGCACGGATACACTACCGTCACTTTACTCCGCTAACGCTTATTAATAATCTTAAGTTAATTATATTATACATAAAAAATCTTTTCGTGAGTGTAACTAAACACGTCGCGACGCTTGTTACTTGTGGTGGAGAGGAATCTATGAACGAACCAGCATCCAGCAGACGAAAAGTAAGTGCCTTCCTTTCTCTTCCTCATATTTCCACTACAATTATTATTTTAAAATAACAGCTTTTATCAAATCTTTAAGTACATCAGCTCGTTTCCGCTACACTAGTAATATGAATACTGGTGACCGTTCGTAGGGCACAAGACTAGACTTGATGAAGAGATATTTCAAATAAACCTCTTAGTAATTAGAGCTGTTACGTGTTAGCTCAGGTTGTAAACAGTACCGAGAACAATCTCTACAAATTGTCTGAAATTTGATCTCAGCGTCCCCGTGGATGTTGCCTACACATCAAGTTAAAGTTACTAGAAACTTATACTCTACAAGTCTTCATTTAATGAGCATTTCTGTCAAAAGTTGTAAATTTGGTTTATTATTAGTTAGGTTAATAATAATATAATAATTTAGATATTCTATCCGAAAGTAGCGCCACAAGCATAATAAAAGCATATTTAAAAAAAAAAACATTAATCTTTTACCACATTATTTGTAGTAAATCAATATATTACGATCGATCGGTTGAACTGCTCAAATTAAATTAAAATGTTAACATTAAATTTTTTTGCAATTCTAAGTGTTATATCGGAAAATTAATGTCCATACGGTATTTTTGATATAACTTGAATTGTTGATTTAAATATGATAATTTCATTATAAAATTATTAAAACAAGATCAATATAATTCTTCACGAATGTTATGAATAAAATAAAACACGTAAAACTATGAAGAGAGAATAAATTTCTGGGGCAACTAAACAACCCCTCTTGGGACCCGATGTTATTTTTCGTACCTCGGTACTCCGAAGGTTAAAGCGGTAATAATTGGCTCGATCGACCCAAATCTCGAGGCTACGATCCCCGCATCGGTTTCAAAATTAGGCCAAGACTAAAGATTATATTTTAAAAAGTTATCATCGGCTTCTACACTTCACTTCTTCGCACGTCGTTAGATTGACTGTACTTGGATAAAATTTTTGACACCAATCCAAAGAACAATTTACAAACATAAACAAAGTTTACTGTTTCCGAGGTAAGTTTGTAGAACTCCATAGTCACATATGTGAAAATAAAACACTTATTTTTTTTATTCTACTCATTAAATTTATTTGAGATGCGTTTCGCCTTGCAAGGGCATTAATTCAACAACTTGTATTTATAACTATAATGGGATTAGTTACAAATACAAGTTGAGTTAAATTGTTAGATTGATTATAGTTATAGTAATATTGTCAATAATTAAGTGGATAAACATATTAGATTAATCATATATAAAGATACACATCAAATATCTATCTATCTCATTAATAAGATAACTTATACATGGAATCTGAAATCATTGTATAGTATCACTATGTCTTAATTAGTTATAATTGTTTAAGTACATGTTGTAGTACATTTTTTCCTCATTTTTAACTTCATAAATTAAATGTGATTTTATAAAGATTAACAATATAATATTTTCTAGAATCATTGTGGGTACCTAATTATGTTTATTTTACCTACAAATACAGTGGATCAAGATTTGAGACATTGCAGGTCAATGCGCCGAAACAAATACAATCAATATGGATTTCCATGTATAGAAAATAGAAATCTACGTTCTATAAATTTAGTCTGCGCTTTTGTAAAGAATAATACAACAATGGCGTTCACTGTTTACATCTCCACAATGGAATACCCACTATATGCGCAACCTCAATCTTCTATTCTGCTCTATCTTGCGCAGTTCAATACTTATTAAACAATATGTATCACAAATGTTTACACACGGAAGAACATACATTAAACAGGGAAAAAATAAAGTATAACCTCACTCTGCGCCATAAACAACAGACCGACATTTATTTTATTTGTGTTTCTCGTTATGCGATAGCTACAGAACATCACGTGTTATTTTACTATTTAATTATGCGTTTTACTTAGCAGCATACATAATTCTGTTGAATAATGACTGCCGTAAAACAATAAACAAGATAAATAGGATATATTTTTAAATGTTTTTTCGACTCCTGAAATGTGAAAATTATCGACTCGGTGTGTTTCTACCACGGAACGGTCATAAATATATAAATTCAATTAGAAATGTATTCTAAAAGTTATTTCAAATTGGATAATTTATTGTAAATTATTAATGCCGATTGTATCTCATCCAGTATTCTTTTACGTTTTTGAACATTTTAAAACACGATTGTGGATCAGGCTGGTTAACAAACTTAGCCGAGAAATTTGTCGGATCAATTTTTCGGAAAAGTTTAATCGAAATCTAATAAGGAGTTATCGTGTCTGTTATAATAACAAATCTATTATATCTTTTATATATAACGATTAAATGTATTGAATTCAAAAAGGTAACATATAAAGTCGAAAAATTGTCGCTAAAAAAATAATGCCGCTGTAGCTTAGTTGGATAAAGCACCTCCCCCGGTTAGGGAAGAGATCCAGGTTCGAATCCCGGTAGCGCAACAACAATATTTTTCGATAAAATTGATTTTATATGTATATCTTTATAATTAATATATTTAATTCATATTTCTTTTATATATGTTAATTTTTACGGGGGGTGGGTTCGAGATCTCCTGGTCGTGATCAAAAAGCGTATTGAAATTTTTCGGAAGTTGTGTCATTAGGTCCTCTGCTATATTTAATATTTGTGGACCCATGTAAATATAATAGTTACTCGTTCCGCAAAAACTGTTATATAATTTTTTAAACACTTATTACAATATGATTTGAATACAGATAATTTTCTAAAGAATCGAAAAGCGGTAAAATAACTCAAAAAAACTTCGGAGCACGGATCTTCGTATATCCAAACATCGTGCGTGCCGGCAATAACAATTAAAGTTATTTATTTACGAGCCTGAATAAATATATTTCATAATTTTTAATACCGTTTAAGTTGGTATTAAGTAAATAAAAAAAATATATAGCCGCTATCAAATTGTAAGCGGTCATGCAAAAATACCAAACTTCTGACGAGGGTTTTCATTGCGAGTATATTTACAAATGATGTTTAATATTCGGTATTTCAGAGAGCAAAGCGTAGGCTGCAAAAATATTATTACTATAAAAACAAATGTAAATAAGGGCAGGGCATTCGTATAAGAAATTAAACAATTTTGGAAAATTATTGCGGTAATTTAAAACTTCACATTCAGACCTCAAAGGAACCAAAAACCGTTTGACCGGAATACGCACATAAAGGCCGTTTCCGATGACTGTTTGTGTCTCAAGGATCTATATTTTAGGATCTCGATAATGATGCGACGTTTTCCTTTCATTGCCGCGAATTTAACCGGTGTCAAACTTTGAAGACTTTGCGCTCGGATGTCTGACAGATATGATCTTAATTATCGAAAGATAACAGCCCCCGAGAAATACGACAACGAAGTCTAGAAAATTAATTGAAAAGTTTTCGCGTAAATTCAACGTTGATTTTTTAATGCTCCGCTTTAAAGTATATTTTAAGCGCGGTCTAATCTGGACAAAATACATTTTGTATCAGTTTGAATATTGTAGAACTTTTGCTAAATTATTTTAGCAGATTTTTATTATTAGGTATTCTGTTTTTTTTTAAATTTTGTACTTACATATAATGTACGACATTTATTATGTTGTGCTTTACTATGATATATGTATTATTGTTCTGCCTAAAAACATGTGCTAGATCAGGGGTTCGCAACCTTTTTGGCTCCATTCCCCCTTTCACCAATGTTCTGAATATAATTCCCCCTTCCCAAAATATGTGCTCACTCTACTCATGGGTCTGTATATGGCAGCAATCCCCCCCTGGGGTGAATTCCCCACTGGTTGGAGACCCCTGTGCCAGAGTTTTCAGTGTACAATAACGGAAATCATACGTCTAACAGTTCGTATGGCAGAACAACATAAAACAAACTAGATATAAAGTAATTTCTATGACATGAAAGTATTTTTTTTTCCATTGAAAATTTGTTTTTTATTTGTAAATTTTATATATGAGATGATAAACATAATTAACAGAATAAAGTTGCACCAATGAAGTTACATGGCGGCCTTAAACAAGCTAATACTACTATGCTAAATCCTACTAAGGTAGAATTTATAGTATTAAAAGGTTTATAGTATCATTACGCTTCCATTCAATCATCTATCCTAACACGAATCTGGTTTCAAGACAAGAGAAAAACGTCAATGATTTGTCGAATGGCGTTGGGTCATTGTTCTATCAGTTCAAATTCGTGTAATTAATTCTCCAATATTGAAAATTGATTAAACCTTAGAAAAAGCCACGTTTTAAAAAAACAAAAGCAGAATAAACTGCTTTTTCAATTTCATTTTTGGACTATGTTTTTAGTTTTACAAAATATCAGTTGGGTAAAGTACAGTTTGTATTCAAAGCAGTAGCTCGAATAACATTTAGCGATGGGAAATTTACGTATTACCCCTTTACAGAGAGATGGCATTGACTAGTTTAGAATACACGAGATAAATAAATGGCGAACGGCATTTAAAAGCCGTCAATACCAATGTACTATATTACTGCTAGTGCAAATAAGTGCATTATGTCGCGAGCGTGCATTCAGCGTTGCTGGCATTTGCGTGCAACAAGCTCATAAGCTTGTATGTATTTACATACGTGCATACCTCATACATGGAAGCAGAATTAAATAAAAAGATAAAATTTTAACATAACTAAAAATATCAATTTTTGGACGTTATTTGTAAAAAGCACTCCTTCGTCCTGGGGTGATCAAAACAGTGCAGCGATAGTTAGATCATATTACAGCGCCGAGAGGCAAGATTATTTTTTTCCGCCCTAGTAACTTAAGTGAAAATTATGTTTTCAATTTTTGTAAAATAATCCCCATAAATTGGCCGCTCCATAAATCGGCCGCCCGCGTGCCACACACGTCAGCGACCGTATTTTGTTAGGTCGGCATTTTGAGACTTGCCCAAGGGCGGCTTTTTACCAAATGTCTACAAATGCTAAAATGTCTGCTATATTAGGAAATAACCATAATGTTAATAATTGTATTTGTTTTCTTGGATTGTTTATACCTGGATTATTTTTATTACATTCTATCATATTATCGTTTTGCAACTGTATATATTTTTCGGCCGCCCCCTTGATTTGGCCGTCACGGGCAGGCGCCTGCTCCGCCTGTGCGTAACGCCGGCGCTCATTATAAATATTAGGCAAGTTGTCGGACATAATTGTAAGACGGGATTGTGTAATGCAAAATAAAGGTAAATTCAATGCTAGACAATTGGTAAAGGAAGAAGATTTAAAGGTGAAAAGGAACTTTAGAATTCACAATAACAAAACTGTTGTGTCTTAAAACAACTAAAAGGCTGTAAGCTAAATTTCCACTTTAAATAATTAAATGATTTTCATTAAGCTAAATAAATTCGGAAAGTTATTAAACAATCTTTTAACGTTATAACGTTGTCAGACGTACTAAACTTGATTGTTTATAAATTTTATATTATTAAAAAGTAAGTACAATATTAAAGTAGGTGCAAAGATCATAATAATATCAAGTTGTAAAATGCAGAAACAATTTATAAATTCGAATTTTCTGAATAAGGAAGATGTATTAGGAGAAGTCAACATGTTTGACTGTTTTAATCTGCATCTTCAGGTTATATTTATCAAATTCGTATTTCAAAAGAAACTGATATTCAATATTTTTTATACTCTTGAAATTTTAGAATCAGTTAAATTAGTCTATTGTACGTGGTTTATCCACTGTTTGAAAATGGCCTTAACCGCCGAAACAGCTGTAACATATAATAATGCTTACGTAAACTAGCAGAACTCAATAATAACATTTGTTATAATTTGACTTTTTAAATTTAATTAAAAATAAACACGAAGTTCTACCAACTAAACACAATAACAATAAATAAATTAAATATGAATTAAATATATTAATTATAAAGATATACATATAAAATCAATTTTATCGAAAAATATTGTTGTTGCGCTACCGGGATTCGAACCTGGATCTCTTCCCTAACCGGGGGAGGTGCTTTATCCAACTAAGCTACAGCGGCACTATTTTTAGCGACAATTTTTCGACCTTATATGTTACTTTTTTGAAATTGATACATTTAATCGTTCCATCATTTGACAGAGCCATCTACCTTATTTTTACAGAATCTCAAAATACCTTTAAGTAAATTTGATAGCAGATAGAGATCCAGGTTCGAATCCCGGTAGCGCAACAACAATATTTTTCGATAAAATTGATTTAATCTAAAAAATAATAAATAAATTCTTAAAATTGTTACTCAGTAAATTTGCAAATAAAGAAAGCATTAATTTACGATGACATAAATATAGATGTCCATTATATCACTGTAGGGATTGAAAACACAAAAAAACCGTGCATTTCTTTTCATAAAATTTTCTATAAATATGTTAATTAATGGCGTTGTTTTCTTCTCAAATAATTTCACTCAAGTTAAAATAATGAAGTTTGAGCTTCTCGTCTGTAACGAGCCTACCCTGACTAATAATAAAACTTGTTAAAACTTTTAATAACTGTTTGTTATTCTCGGCATAGGAAATATCAAACATGAACACACCTTAAGTCAAAGTAAATACACATTATGGTATCGTTTCGTTGCGAGGACTAATTTTGATATTTTTTTATATTTTGACAACAATCTCGGCGACATATTAAAAATTCATAAAGAATTTTCTACACTACGAAGAAATGTGAAATGTGAGAAATTTATGGTAGCTATCAGTGATGATAATATGATCTTATAATATTCAAGAGGTTTATTTCAGACGTTAAAGCTATGGCTATGAGCGAGGGAAGCTCAATCAGAGAGGTTACAAGAACAAACGCTAGGGGCGGACAATATGCTGAGCCACGATGGTTAAGACCATTCTGCACTCGATTTCCATGGCATGCAGCCATGCGATAATATTATTTTAATTTAAATATTTTGGTAACTTAGTTCACTTAAATTCATGTAACTATTGTAAGTAAGCTTTGATTTCAACGAATCAATTAAGAAGAAACTAAAAACGCACTTTTCAAAAAATCATTTCCATAAGTGAAAATAACGATTTTTAATTTTAAAAAACAAAGATAATTGTAGAACTATAAACAGTTTATGTGTAAAGTGCCCTTGAGGTGAAAGTTTTTACGAAAATGGCGCTATACAAATTATCCATTATTATTATTATAATTTTTGGGGCCGAACTGTAGAGAGATTTCCAGCCGAGACTTCCGTTTACCGAATATACGGAATAGGCATCCTGGGTAGGACCTTTGGGGTAACTAAAGGTTAAACCTGTAATGGAGACGCCTGAAATATAAAAAAAAAAGATTGGTAAAATCATTCGTATTAAGTATTAGAGTAATCTCAGAATAATGTGCAATGAAAAAGTAGTCAAACAAATACGTCAAAATCGTTACCATGGTGAATACATATTTTTTTCAGTATCCATAAACGTCAACTTTACGTTTTGACTCTTTTTAAAAATACTCACATATTAAAATATGCCCCTTCACGTTCCGGTAGTTATAGTCCGACCAACATAAATTGGCGAACGGCGGAGGGCGCCACTGTACTCATACTGAACCTTATGAAAAGGGGAACAACCGCGCGCGGACGGAGGGAATGTTAGTTCGAAAAGTTACCGCTCGCCAATTTACGTTGGTCGGACTATAGGTAAAGAATTTATTTGTGAATTCAGTACAGACACGGTGCCCACCTTAACATTTCAATGAAAAAAAAAGTACATACCCTGTACTTGTCTACACAAGATACTATGCTTCATATATTCAAAATGTCGAAAATAAATGTAAAAAATTACTTTTTTTTAAATTGACAAAATTAACTTTGTGGTTAACAATTCTGGTGTCTATAAACTTAGTTGCAAGGATTGTGCTGCATTTTATATTGGTAAAACGGATCGAAATTTTAATATAAGAGTAAGGGAGCATTTGAGATGTTTAAACAATAGTGTGTTTTCAGAATTTTCTAAACATTTGATAGAAAATGGTCATGGTTTCGATAAAAAATTGTGATTGTCAATTTTGCATGTAAACGGTGTTGGTCATAAATTAAACAATTTGGAATCGTTGGAGATAAATAAAGCGTGTAAAACTAATCAAAAAATTATAAACAACCAATTAAAGTCCCATTCTAAAATTTTTTCCTAAAAATTATTCTAGTAATTTTATATCAAGTAACAATTTGTGTTAGGTACTGAATTTATTTTTTAAATAATTATTGTTTTTTAATGATAGATTCTGTTAAAGAAACAATAACATATGTTTTTCATTAGTTATTTACATCCTGAAAAAGAAAATGATATTTTTTGAAACCGGTAGATGTATTTTTACTCAATAAGTGGTTAATAAAACAAAGTTAAAAATAAAAAAAAATACATTTCTTCCTTCCTTTCCGGTAAACTGTACACATAATACAAACGCACACGATGTCTACATTTTACCATGGTAGTACTAATTATACTCCCTCGATTTTTTTTTAACAATGAATAATTCTAGCTCATTTAAAATCATTTTGAAAACAAATTGTATAATTTACCATTACGAATCATGTATTTTTTTAAAATAAAAATTTATTTTACGTTTATAAATTTTGTATTACTTTGGTAAATTAATGACAAATGTAAAATAAAAGTCGTGACCTTAAACATTTATTTGTATACATATTAGAGAATCCACTTCCAACAACATTTTTATCCTAATGATCCATTTGCGAAGGTCAAAAAAATTATACTTGATCCGTTACTCTGCAAATAAACATATAATGTACACCAGTGTTTCCCAAAGTGTAGGATTGACAAAGTTTGTGAATCGCACATTTTTTATAGTCGTGTCTAATTATATTATGTCGATGCTCGGCAATATTGATAAACACCGATATATTCTGTATACGAAAGTATTTATAAAGATGTAATTATTTAAAAAAATATTTTGAAATTTTTATAACATGAGCTAATTGAGTATTGTACATTACTAAAATAATATGTGTTTTAATCGCCCACTTCTCCAAAAACGAGGTAGGCTCTTGTGCTCGGAGAGGGAATATTCGGGATAATTAGTTACTGAAAATCTTTGAAATAATAATGGATTTTTTTTGTAGATGTTCCAGAGCGCATGAAGTTATCGAAAATTATATTGTAAATCAGTTGACAAGAGATAGTAGAAACCCAATTTATCGATAGACATCTACACCGAGGAATTGTGACGATGGTTAGATCGTTATTTAATCTATTACGTAAACCGTTATTGTGACTATGATTTGGATCGACTGTAATGATCATTGGTAACTGATTATTCGCAATGTCTGGTACACTAAAAAATAAACCTCCAATAGTTAAATCTCAGTCACCAATCGCTGTGAAAATCAGTCACATAACGCGTTACCATCACCAGTCTATTGCCTTCTATAGGCTGTTGTCTGTAGAAAAGAAATGAGATAAGTAGTTGAGTCCCAAGGGAGCGTGTCCACGAAGGGGAAGATATGCTGACAACTATATAGTCAGCTTGTATATTTTGTATGGAGAAAATATTCATAAAACTGTATATTTATCGACCTGTATATTTATTCTCACGTTCTCAAGTTTTGAAGGTCCCGGGAGCCGCACCCTGTGGGGGATGTTAGGGAGGAGTTACTGGCGAAACTGAGATTACCCGAATGTCGCTAAATCAAACTCATTGATGCGATAACTTATTAATTTGTCCAATTAAAATTGTGGTTTGACTATGAAAATAATGTGTTTCATTGTTAAAATCTTATTTTTTACTTAATTATTAAATGTCTTTGCTGGAGAAAATCTAGTCTTATAATTGATTTTTTAAATCAAACTCGATGAAAAATATTTTTTCTAATAATATCGGCTTAATTATGAAAATATGAACAATTTCTCCGAATCGTGGGGATGATGTGAATGCTCTGTTGGTCGCTAGGCGTTACCAAATTAGATAGAATTCGGAATGAATCTGGGGAACAGATCGGATAAAGTGGAAATGGAATGTCCAAATCGCTAAACACAAATGTGAAGAAAAATAATTATTAAATCTACAATAATTATATTCTAATATAAATTTAATTATGTATGAAATTTGTATATCAGATACATAATTATTAATTAAATCTTTAGGATCCCGGTGTAGTAAATAACGTGAACAAAGTTTTTGGATTAAATCAGATACCTACGAAGTTTTACAAGTCCGCCCTACATTGAAGTATTCAGAAATAGTCAGACCGTGCGTGAAGTGGGACCTTGACAGCAACAGATGATAAGCGAAAATTTTGCTTTTGGACAATAGAAAAGAGGGAAAGTAGTTTATGTAAATACGAAAATAAATATACATATATTACAAATATATATTACAAAATATATATTACAAAATATATATTACAAAATATTTCCCTGTCGAGAGGATAATCTATTACAATGAAGTACGGAATATATTATGTAATGATGGATTTCGAATGGTTAGGTACCGTGTGTATCAACAAAATTGATTTCGCGGATTCTCAATTTAACCTTTAATTTTTATGATTTTTTATGAAATTACACTGGTTTACATATATAGGGTGTAACATACCAAATATTTTAGGGATATATTACATATGAGTTGAAAATATGAGAGATCGTCATAGTTATTATTGATATAGTATATATTAAAATTCATATTGACCCTTTTTAGGGGTCGGGTTGAGGTGGGTACTTGTTTATCAGTGTTTGGTCCTAATTAGTAGTTATTAAGTGATTGTTTATATTTGTAAAAAAAATTGATGGCTTCATTAACTTATTGATTTTTATACAGTCCATGTCGTTAGTTCCTTTTTTTATCGTCTTATTGTCTAATTCTTCAATCCATTGTTTCCTAAAGAATACACCATTTGTTGGATATTTTATTTCCATTGTCGGTATGTTTGTTAGTTCTCTGTCCAAATGTAGTTTTTACATATGCTATTTTATATTTTTCATGTGTCTCATGACCTTAACGTGATGTGTATTTATGAATTTTTATATCGATAGCGAAATATTTTTTTTGCAAATATATTTGTAAGATTGTCGGGAATTAAAATTTATGGAATTATTTCTTTTGAGTTCATTCGAATTGGCATTTTGATTATTAGGTACTTTTAATGTTTTTGCTGTTCAATTTATAAATGTGCGTATATAAAATAATATATTTAAATGAAGCAATAAAGAAAACCAAGACAACTCGCTTTAAATTCTGCCATTTGAACAATGTAGAAAAGTGTATAATTGCGTTTATTTTGAATTTGTATTATTTATTTATTTATTATTATGTACATATTATATAATTGTACTTACATATATGTATGTTCATAAAATTACAATTAAATGTTTTTTTTTAATAACTCCATGTCGATCGCATTAGGTGAACACCTGATCAGGGCAGATTTTATTAAGTATATTTATTTGTAGAAATAATACAGATTATTATTATTTAATATAATTATGACAGCAAACATTGCATTTGTATAGTAACAGTTAAGATAGGTAATACGGTGTGACGAAAAAAAAAGATTTTTTAAAAATGAAAACGCAAAAATTAATCATCTTAAAATCATTTCCGATCTTTTGAAAAGTTCGCACGATTCAATATAAATGAATATTTTCGCAAGCTATCTGAACATTCCCTAATTTAAAAATCATAATTCTTTGATATCGTTTCATTAAATACCTTGTCGACTATAGGTCATTTTCAATTATTCATTTTGTATTTCAAATTTTTTCACGACGAAGTTGATGTCAATTTACAAAAAAAAAAAAAAAGACTTCACTTTAAATACCATTTTCTTAGATGATTCCCCAAATACAAAGAAAAGGAGAAAGAAAAGAAGTGGGAGGGGTAGTTACAGAAGAATTCGATCCAATCGCTTCCAAATTCGAATAATACATTTTGAAGTCAAAATTAAAACCCTTTTATATTACCCTCTCAATATTCTTGCTTTTGTAGATAAGTGTGATTAATTATTAAATTGACAGCAATGCCATTCACTTTTATTTACGCTTCCCCACTTGATTAGAGTGCGAGAATTTACTAAATTGTGATCATTTTAACCTTTACTATACCATGATATAAAATACCCGAACGCAGCCATGCTGTCAACTCGTGTTACCGTTAATAATAGTTAGAAAAATGTTTTTATTAGCTTAAATGGCTTTAATGCCACGAATTTACTTTAAATATTGATCATTCAATTTTGAAAAAATTATTAATTACATAATTTACAGCATTCGTTAAATCCTACACTATGTGTACTTCTTTCTTATCTCTCTTCATTTAATTATTGAGAAAGAGACAATTACTTTTGTATGTTTGTTGTTATTTTAACTGTGAAAATAGTGTGTGATCTCTGTCTTTCATATCACAAATTGTATTTTTACCAACGTATTAATTTTACAACGGATTGAATGGAAAAAATAATTATTTTTGTATGATTCCCTTTTTATAATTGGATTTTCACTAGTCATTCCTAAGCGCTAATATTTTATTTAGGATTATCTAAAATATGAATTTTATATTGCGTGTATTTATTGAAATATTACAGGTTTAATTATGATGGTAGACCTGTGTTACTGCATGGTTTGCGAAGGGTTAAAAAGTACTAACTGAAGTATTTCAATGGAAATATAATATTCTTTAAATTAATTATTTATACAGGATAATTGGAAAATTTTGAAAGCGGTATTTACAAGTAATATAGTCTTAAAATAACAGGTACTGGAAAACTCAACTATTACAGAATTTGTGACAAGTTAGAACTTCAAGCAAAGAAATGTCAGAAACAGGGAATAACAAAATTATTTAGCACGCGATGGCGAACGCGAGACGGTAAATTAATAAGCCGTCGTGGCTTGTGAATACGAATGCAATTTTTCATTATTCACTCGTGTCTAATATAATAACTTCATAACGGTTGGATATTTGATATTAATTCCTGTACCGGCCTTCTATGTATGTGTCTGACACACGCCAATACGACTAACGTACTGACTCCACTTACAAATGATGTTATTCAGACCTCTGTCGTTTGTTATCAAAATGACAATCTCGTTAGTTCATAAATTGAACCACGGATGGCAGAAGTTGTGTTGACAATTGAATGAAAATTATGTTTTTTCAGTCATGTCTTATTTATTGGGTTTTTATTATTCATTTATATCAGAAGTAAACTATTACTTATATAGGACCTTTATACTCATTTAAAAATAATAAACTGAATGTTATTTGGCATAATTAAGACACTACAAGCATTATAAGAAAGACCGCGACCATTAGATGCATTTTCCGCGTGCTACAAAATTGTGTTAATATGGTAAATTATTGCATAAACGAAATAAATTTTATTATAATCTTGAAGCCAAAATTATGGAGACAAATGAACCAAATGAGCAAAATGTTAAAAATGTATAGTGTTATAAACCATTCAATTTGCAGGACATATTACGAATTTTCGATGTTTTTAAAATACTTTGTTTTAGTGAAAACATACGTTTTTAAATAATATATTATAATTACTCACATACTTTGATGCTTCAGCTACTATTTGAAACTAAGTTTTATATCAAAAACACAATAATAAGTTTTTAAATAATATATTTTCAGTCTTATAAAAAATACGATAATTTTAATTGTCCATCAAATTTCAATACGCCTCTCGATCTGGCCATGACGGTCGTAAAATCCGCGCTGTCATTATTTTCGTATAAAGATACCGAAAATATATGTTTTCACGTATATTTTACTCACGATATGAATTAATATTGAACTTATTCACAACATTAGTAGCAAATTTCATAAATGAGATGCTTTTTTACTGATTTTAAGGGAAAACAACGTTTTCTTGAACAAAGCAAACATTTTATGTATGTCGCAATTAAACATTTCGTTTATATATAACACTATTGTATTTTAAACACTAGCTGTCTGTTTCATAAATAATATGTAATTATGAAACAGACATATCACCAAAACGCCAACATGGCGTTTTAATCGATAAAATTAAACCAAATAATAAATTAAATCCGTCATAATAATTTTAAATTTAGAGGATTGATTCTACCGACCATCTAAATATAATATATATAGGTACTTTGTCTGCTTTCAAAACATATTCATATATATGAATTAAGTACTTCGAAAAATTGTTGAAAATTCAAAATTGTTGATTTTCTCTTTTTATTTAAACCTTCCTCTCCCGCATGATTTACGTAACAAATAACGTCATTAATTATTTCTCTGAAACTTATACGAATTTAACTATTAACCTCGCCTTGAAAGCATATCTAATTCGTGTATAATTCGAGACGCTCGAGAAAGTTCTGACTTTAGCTTATTTAGTAAATATTCATATCAAAAGCAATGGTACGACATAGTAATAACTCTAATAGACATACGCATCGGCAGGATGGTTATGTGTATTGAAAGATAATCTAGTCTATGTTGCCGCTGTAGTTATAAATATAATTCTCAATTGTACGGACGATTCAGTTTGAAGAAATATATAACTGTATACAATTGTATTCTTTTACATACTTGAGCAACCAAGTATGCCGAGAATGAAGCGTTTGAGTAAAGCCACGGATACTCCTTTAGATAAAGGTAACCCAGGAATTCCTTTTGAAGAATCTCCAACAAAGGGGAATGGTTATTTTCGTGCGGTTTTTAGATCGTCGCCCCACGCTGGAGCCTGCTTCGCACCAACAAATTAAATATAATTTTTAGCACTCGGATATTTACGAAAATTTGAAACCATAGAATTATAAAATTATTTTTAGTACATTTTCCGTATACTGTCTCTATTTGGCCGCTAGCTAATCGCGCATGTACACGGACGAGATTTCTCTCAAAGATTCGCCTCGAAAGCGCGTAAAAGACAGTATAGTACAGAGCTAAGAGTGAAGCGAGCCAAAGTAGAATGACACAACTAGTACATACAGATACGGAAAAATCTATCAGATGAGAGATCAAAGTCCCTTCCGCGGACACACATCATAACGTAGCTTAAAGTAAAAAAAATGTCTCAAGATTTTTAGATGGCATCTGGCAACTTGTATAAACGTGTGAAAAATGCAAAATATAACAGTGGTTAAAGGTATTTTCTGTTAATAAATATGAAGGTCTTAGATTCAAATCCCACTATAATATTTTGTAAAAAGTACAGTATGGCACACCTAATTGTGCATATTTCGATTTAATTATTGTAATTTCGTGCCACCGTTGTAACGACACACGAAGAAAAAAATTGTGACGCATATTATTATCATAAATAAAATATGATTTATCATCATATTTTATATATATATTAAAATCATATTTTATTTATGAATATTCCCGGCGTAGCGCTGCGGTAACAGTTTGCGCACGCGCAATGGTTTCTTTCATCTGTTGACTCACCACGTGCAATGTTAGAGACATGATGTTGTGTCTCTATAAAATAAAATTCCGGTAATTACTTAAAAAACATGCTTAATAAGTGGATATATATGTGAATCTTTTGAATTTGTGATGATAAATATTTATACCAGAATTTCAAAATCATAAATCACTGTAAACCGTGGAAAAAAAATCTCGCCGCGTACTACATATAAATTGGCATTCCCGCTACAAATATCACTATAATCACATCTAATCCATAATAATATTATTATAATTATTCCAGCGTCTTCTTTAGCTTGACTGCATCCAATGTTGGACAAAGTCCTCACTTTTCTCCGATCTCCGGTCCTGTGCGGCTCTCCTCCAAAACAAGCCACCTGTTTCTTAACCCTCAGCATACCATGATAGAAAATACCCGTACGCAGCCATAATGTCAACTTGTGTTACCGTGAGTAATTTTTAAGCATTTTAGGTGAGAAAAAAATGCCTTTACTAGTTTCAATGGCGGTAAATACTTGTTATCAAACTTTTACTATAAATATCGATAAATATAATAATATAACCGAGTATTAATCGTATGCAATCTAACGGTGGCAAGTATCGACCTCACCAAGCGGTAGACTTGTGTTACTGCATGGCTACGGAAGGGTTAACATCGTCAGTCCAGCGCATCTGGCCATGGAGGCCATAGCAAGATTTCCCCATTCCAGCATTGATCAGTCAATTTATTCCAATTTAGCTTGGCGACAGTTCGCGCAATGTCGGCAACCGTGAATTGTTTTCTTATTCACTCGTTGATTTTTCCATTCCTCCGAACCTCATCTGCTAAAGCCAATGGATAGCCAATAAACTAAAGCTGTATATAAAAGTTACACAAAATGGTGTAAGTATTTATGTATCGAATATTAAGGATCAGATCCAGTGGAAAAGTGATCACAACCAATCATAAAACTGATGTATAAATACAATTTGCGATAAGGTAAAATAATATTGAAGATTATCCTAAAATTATGTACGCACGTTACACAATATTATATAAGCTCTGAGATTAATCTCAGTATAAACCACTGGACAAATATTTGCATTGCGTGAGGCTGATTAGGTCATATAAAACAGCACTGAAATATATTACACGTCTGTACAATGTTTAGTATGGTAGATAATACAATGTGTGACAGTTCTGAAGTTATTCATGTTTATGATTGTTGGTATCGTTTTGTCTATTTAAACTCACCAAGCAACAATATCTCAGAAGAAGCGAAATGGTATTTTGGTGAAAATCTTGGAATAAATACCCTTTTTAGGACAAATAATTCCTCTATTCTATTATGTTCTAGATAATAAGTTGACATAACAATATTTTTATAGAAATGACAAAAAACATTTTAATTTTAAGGGCCTACTTTCAGTAACTACTGACTCATATTACACGCTATTTTTTTATGAAAATCTATGGTTTACAATAGTTATTTATTTATATCATATATACTAAATATACACTCGGTTAGTTATTTTTAAACACAAACTAAGATAAAACATTTAGGTATACTAATATATCACTAATAAACTCCACAAACTTTGCAATAATTAAGACACTATCTGGATTTTCGTTTTCAATGTACCGGAAAACTCTGCTATAGACAATTAAACAAATAATTTCATCTATTAAAATTGAAACCTCACATACATAGATACACGTAGCTTGAATATTATTTTCAATTTTTAAAAAATTATCTCGAATGGCAATATGCATATTATTACTATACGACTAATATTATTGCAATAACTGAAATATTGTCTTGATTTGAATAAAATCATATATTATAACCTTCTTTATTTTACAATCATTCTTTCTAGCAACATTTACGTAAAAAATAACGCACATTCATATTTAAAAGTTATTGCAAATAAAATAACTATGTACTGATGTTGTTTTAAAATATTGCAAAAAAAAATGGAATATCGAATATGAAAAGTAAAAGAATGCCGTTAAGGATATAAAAATAATGCTTTCTGTAATGTGGCGTTAATAATACATTATGTCTGAAACATTACTGAAATGTTAATAATGAAAAGTGAACTTTAACTATAAAATACATTTTTAATGCCATATGATGTAATTAAGGGCATGGAAATTTAACTAAATCATATACAAAGATAATCGACGAAAATATTTTTTTATTAGGCCAACGTGTATGCTTATTATAAAAATTAATTGCATAATTCCATCAGTTAGCATACTATAATCAAGTGTTTTTGGAGTATTATATATTTTCTCAATTTGTTGTATCTCATAATAATATGTCAACAATTATGTTGTACAATATTCAAAGTGTGGATTTAACCCTTCCCAAACCATGCAGTAACACAGGTCTACATCATAATTAAACCTGTAATATTTCAATAAATACACGCAGTATAAAATTCATATTTTAGATAATCCTAAAAAAATATATGCGCTTAGGAATGACTAGTGAAAATCCAATTATAAAAAAGGAATCATACAAAACTAATTATTTTTTCCATTCAATCCGTTGTCAGATTAATACGTTGGTAAAAATACCATATGTGATATGAAAGACTGAGATCACACACTATTTTCACAGTGAAAAAAATAACAAACATCCAAATATAATTGTCTCTTTCTCACTAATTAAACGAAGAGAGATAAGAAGGAAGGACACATTGTGTAGGATTTAATGAATTCTCTAAATTATTTTATTAATCATTTTTTCAAAATTGAATGCTCAATATTTAGAGTACATTCGTGGCATTAAACTCATTTAAGCTAATTAAAACATTTTTTCTAACTGTTATTTACGGTAACACGAGTTGACAGCATGGCTGCGTTCGGGTATTTTATATCACGGTATGGTAAAGGTTGAATAGCGTTGGAATAACGATAGAAATATTGACATTATTTGACAAAACGATAGCTTATTTTGAAATATTCAAAAATAAACAGTACACAGACGTAAAGGTCTCCATCATCAGTCTATTTTTGGGTGCTTGAACAACAATCAACAATTACATCCTTATTGACATTTTCGGAATTGGCTGGTATATTTAGAAACGTTCTGTACTCGTTTTGTTATTGTATTTTAATCGAGACATTTGACATTTGGATGGAGATAAATAATGAATAAAATTGTCCAGTGGCGTTGTATGCTTTTTAGTAAAAAGCCTCCCTTACGGGATATAGCAACGAGACTGGAAGGCAAAACGTTACATTACACAAATTGCAATTTTTTTCGAAATTGAAAAATACGATACTTTCATATTATTTTTTGGTCAAAACTAATAATAAAAAAACAGCTAATTTAAGAAAATAAATTCAATATTATTTATTGTTTGAAAAAAAATTTAGCTAATAACTAAAAATAAACTTTTTTTTCTTGAGGATTAATTTTAATGGAAGATCTACTATAAGTCAATATGACCAATTTACCCCATTAACACTTTCATATGCATTGTGGTCATTTACTAATGATACGAGTTTAACAAGTCCCGTGTTTATATGTTATATTATCCGGACTACGCATGGTCTAAATTAGTCCGGATAATCGAAGTTTTACTATATATGTCAGATAACGATAATAAATTAAAACTGCTCCAATTTACCTCGAATAAACGTTGATAATTTATCATAAAACGATGGAAGAATAACTTTTGTATACATACCGCAAAATAAATCTCAACACTGATCCGCCAGTTTTCGGACATCTCTTTGATCTTTTGTCTGTTTAAGTGCATCGGTTTCTTTCATGAAGGCATTATCTCTCTACATCGCTTTCTAGAAACGATACCTTCGGAACACCCACACACTTCTATTGTTATGCAATTACTCATTGTGTAGCCGTTAGTCTATGCTCGAAACAATATTCTATTTTTGTATATTTATAATTCGGAATTCGGTATGAAATTTTCGGAATTTTAAATTATATTTAGGAGAACGAATTTCGGATTTCTCAAAATTTTGAAATTTCGTACGCAATCCCTAGGATGTATCCACATTTGATTTATTGTGGTGCGACACAATATTTTCAAACACATGGGTAAAAATAAAATATTTATTTTCACCGAGGTGCCGACTATTTCAAGCTTGTATATATGATGCTTATGATGATTATGTAGGATAGCCGCTCTGGAACAACACTGTATATTCACATATTCAGAAATTGTGTGTAATAGATTTTTTATTAATTTTATATGGCTATTTAATATACCAGTCATGACGCAAATTTATCCAAAAACGATATACAGTGTTGTTCCAGTAGTGTTCTCATTTCCGTAATGAAATAAAATTAATTATTTTCTAGGTGGAAAAACTCGGCGTCACCCGATGTAAGATACCGC
The DNA here is from genome assembly GCA_031772225.1 of Eubasilissa splendida. Taxonomy (NCBI): domain Eukaryota; kingdom Metazoa; phylum Arthropoda; class Insecta; order Trichoptera; family Phryganeidae; genus Eubasilissa; species Eubasilissa splendida. The sequence continues at coordinate 32,133,725 of CM062850.1, read as the reverse complement.
AAAATACAATCTTCCACTCCTACCGACATTATTTTATTTATTTTGGAAAACGTACTGTTAAAATAGTAACAAAATAATGTTAAATTCAACCAATTACATATTTTCTCTGAATTATTAAATACACTTACCGATACAGCGTGGGTTTGTTAACAAATCTTCATGTTAAGCAGTTTAAAGGGCAATGAACAGAGTGAGAACTATCTCTTTTATTGAAGGAGTAAAAAAAAAGCAAATTAAGAGAAGGGCAAGAAATAATAAGATTTTTCAAGAGGGGACAGAAGGGATGGGATAATGATTATGAATTAAATATATTAATTAGAAATATATACATATAAAATCAATTTTATCGAAAAATTTTGTTGTTGCGCCACCGGGATTCGAACCTGGATCTCTTCCCTAACCGGGGGAGGTGCTTTATCCAACTATGCCACTACGACAATTTTCGAACGTATATGTTACCTTTTTGATATTAATACATTTAATCGTTCCATTATTTGACAGAGCCATCTACCTTATTTTTACAGAATCTCAAATACCTTTGAGTAAGCTGATAGCAGACGCCAGAATTATCAATTCATTTTTATTAAATTTTATATGTATATCTTTCTAATTAATATATTTAATTCATATTTAAAATATCACAGACCTATGTTCTGAATAATTACAACTTCACAATAGAAATGTGTTCTCCTAAAAAAAAAAAAAAAAGATTATATATATTTATATATATAACCATTACACGACAGATTTGTCAGTAAATCTCAGTACGTAACAATTGTACGACAGATAATGAACCTTTGCTTCAAATCTCATTCGCGTACACGAACTATAGGCTCTCTCTCTCTCTGCGACCTACCGACGCACAAGATTTCCAATATTAGACTATTAACTAGACACTATCGAGTGGTATTTTCGCCATACATTTCTATTGTTCATGTTTTGTTTCTTCCATAACCACGCAACGCATGCTCATCAGTCCACGTGTCCGAATCATCTAGAAAGATTTATCTATCATCACATCTACAGGATGGGTCAAAAAAAGTGAGAACATCTCCGTAACACACGATACAATATAATTAATTATAATTTTTAACGTGATTTTTTTTACACAACATTTAGCTAATCAGAAATCATCAAAACACCCCATGTTGCATAATCTACTGGGTTTAAATCTGGGCTGTTCGGTGGACACACGCCTGCCTCGATGAAATTAATATTCTCACGACGAAGAAAGTTGATTGTATTTCTGGCTGTGTGAGATGGAGCTCCGTCCTGCTGTACGAGTATTGTTTTGAAACTCTTTGATCATTTTCCTAGCACCCCAACGTTTTTCAATTCGCAAATTTTTGATCAGAATACGGTCTTCTGCAGTGATTTTTGTCATTCTGGGCAACAATTTAAAAAAACCAAATATAAACAATGGGAAAATTAATAATCAAAGATGGCGTCCAGAAATTGTCGAAATAAAACGTAATATAGGTAAATAGGTAAGTAAGTAAATTAGTAAACTATTATATTTATGCTATTGTAATATAGTTAAACTGATTATATCACATTTCACGAAATGTTCTCACTTTTTTTGGGCCAGCCTGTATAATATTAGTCACTTCGGGTTAACTCGCTCTTTTTTTTTCAACAATAGATTTACCCTTTCATTCAGACTGCCATACATTGGGTAGGTACTTCACTTGCGCTAGCGATTTCTATTAATAATGTTCTATTGTCTATTAATATACTTCTTGTCTCGGTCAATACACCGGCTCTTATTTGTTCAAGCTGGCGGATTTGGTCTCCTAAATAATCTTCTAACAAAGTTATAAATAGATTTATTCATTTTCAAAAATGGATGCATATTAATTATTGGAAAAATGGTATTGGATCCTAATACGAAATGCAAGGATAGCAACATGAAAAAAAGATACTCTAATTTGAAGTTTTACTCTGTTTTTTATCCATAAAATAGTAAGAACAATATTTAAAAAAAAAATTCAAATAAAAATGGTGGAATTTTATATGCACTCGTAACTGAAAATAATCCTGTTCCATTTTGCGACAATTAATGGTATCGATAATATTTTCGTAATATACGTGCGAAATGATTTTTGTTGTGGTAGATTTTCTCAGAGTACTGAGTCACACTCATTTCAATATGCGTATGAATACACTAAATTGCTCCAAGCATACGTTGTATTCATACGTATACAAAATTCATTCAAATACTAATTAAATGTATTAATTATAAGGATATACATATAAAATCAATTTTATCGAAAAATATTGATGTTGCGCTACCGGGGTTCGAACCTGGATCTCTTTTCCAATCATGGGAAGGTGCGTTACCAACTATGCTACAGCGGCAGTATTGCTGACAACAAATTTTCCAACCTATATGTTACACTTTTTTCAAATTTATACATCTATCGTTCTATTATTTGAAAGCCATCAACATTGTTTTTACGGAATCTCAAATACCTTTGAGTAAACCGATAGCCAGAATTAACAATTATTTTCTATTAAATTTTAGACACATTGATACAATTTATATATTATTAAGGAGAACACATTCTTATTGTGAAGTTGTAATTGTTCAGATTATCGGTTTACTCAAAGGTATTTGAGATTCCGTAAAAACAATGTAGATGGCTTTCAAATAATGTAACGATAAATGTATTAATTTATACATATAGGTTCGAAAATTTGTCGTCAAAAATACTGTCGCTGTAGCATAGTTGGTAACGCAACGCACCTTACCCGGATTGGAAAAGAGATCCAGGTTCGAATATCGGTAGCGCAACAACAATATTTTTCGATAAAATTGATTTTATATTTACATCTTTATAATTAATACATTTAATTAGTATTTAAAACATCACAGACCTATGTTCTGAATAATTAAAACTTCACAATAAGAATGTGTTCTTAATTAAATTCGTTCAGTTCAATCTTTCAATAAAATAAAATAACATATTGTAAATATGGTATAATTAGTGTAGTTCTCTGTAACTCCCCCGCTTGCGAATTATGAGCTTATTTTAGACATTTTTTAAATATAATCTCTTTTGCAAATACATACATATTTATTCCAGAATAGTCCGAGCGTGGCGGGAGTTCACTCGAGGGTTTCCTTGGAAACCAAGCAAATCTTTGGACTTTTGTTACAAGTGCGGGCCTAGGGCGAATTCAGAAATGTACTCGATTGTCAGGAATAACCACGTATTTCCAGTAGCGATAAACTGTTCTAAAATTCTACATTTTTCATCTAATTAATTTGTTATTATTATTAATATATTTCCGTTTCAAATAGTATACATTTATTAATTTTAATGGAATCGTATTTTATGTGACAAATAATTATTTCTCAGAACATAATTAAAACAAATTAAATTAATCACTTAGAAAAAGACACGCGGAAAAAAATAATCTAACACCGGGACTAAAACCCAGAGTTTTAGATTGCCGGTAGAGATAGCTTTCAACAATTAAGGTACAGTGATGACTATATTTTTTATTGTGCATCATAATCAAATAAAAAAAATCAGATGATCTAAATTGTTTAATTAAAGGCAAAAGTTCGCTGTAATTAAAATTACGATAATGAATGATGACAGGTCACAGCGCACCAAATATAGACTGGAAAAGCAGCGTTTTTCTCTATTTTTAGTATGCTCCTGTTCTTATTTTTTATGGCCGCTATATGTATAGTTTTCAGACGTAAACAATTGACTGCACACCGGTAAAATAATTCAACGGCGCCGTGACATGTGATGCTGAAAAAAGGTAACGCCGCAACGTGACCTTTTGGAAAGCGGCCCTCGCTAATTCCGCAACCAAACAATAAAAGGTGAACATTCCTCCGGCACACTCTGTGCGTTGTACGCGAACGTGGGCGTAGTAACGATTTTGCCTCTCGCAGCGCACTAACAAGAGGCTACACGGGCCGCCCACGGCTCTCTGCGTCACGGGCCGGCGTGGGCGGCGGGCGCGGGGGCGGGGGCGGGCGGGGCGGTCGGCGCTACCAACAGCAGGAGCGGGAGGGTTTCGGCGCGAATTCTCCGATCGGATCGTGGGCGGGAAGCGGTCGGACCGGTTCAGAAATAGAATCGTTATGATACGATTTTATGCGATTGTAATAAATCGGTAGAGTGATCGATTTAATTTAAATTGCCTACGCGACTCTGCCGCGCTGTCGACGCTAGCGAACATCTCGTGATTTAAATGTTTTTACGGAAGTTCCATTGTAAAACATAGACAATACTTTTCATACTGATGACTCTTCGGAAAAAGCAAAGGTTTTAGAAGTACTCGTGGGACAATAGTATTTCCATGGATATGGGCTACGTTACGAATGTATCATTTAAAAATAATATAATTTTTAAGATAACTACTGCAATATTTAAATATATCCAAGAACACACAATTACTGGATTTTCACCTACAAAGGCACTGTTATTAAACAAATAATGGCGATATGTGTTTCTACATATTAACATATATACAACTTCCAAAAAATTTGATAGATATGGAGATTGATTAATGGATGAGAATGGTGAACGTTATATATGTAAAGTGATCACTTAAGTCAGCCGAAGACAGGTCATAGATAGGCCCTGTAATTACCCATACTTACATATTTTTCAATTAAATATAATAAAAAATAGTTTCGTCTCTATGAAAAATATCTATTATTTGTTTAAAACTTTGCTGAATCATGATTTTAATATGAAATGATATGTGTATAAAAATGTATATAGCTTCACATACCATACGCTGGAATATTTCGACTTACATCACATGAAAAAAAAGGCTTAATGAATCATAATAGGTGGTACTGATATTGAATCAGTAAGCGATACTCAAAACTACTACATATAAATCAAATACTAAGCTGAGAAACATCTGGAATCGAAGTAATGACTTCAATTAGTATCGACCTGTAAGATGACAAAGAAAACCAACATTAAAAATGTATGTTTCAATTTTCACGTGGACTATAAAATTCACAAAATTATCGTAAATTTCACTGTTCTAAAATATTGTTGTAATATTCGGCATATTTTTGAACGTTAAATGTTTAAAAAAGATTTTTCCCTTAAACACTCGTTATAATATTAATCCTCTTAGATAGATATGTTTATAAATTTGAGGAAAATCACCCGACAGATGACGTCAGACCCTTGGGGGTGAGTGTTTTAGCCAATCGAATATTTATACGCTGGTTCGAATATGTACAATTCAAATCATTACAGATATGTACGTTCGTTTATCACATTCTTTGTAGCATTCTCTACTTACATGTACACGTCTCTTTTAATATCTTAATACCATTCAAAACACATTCTATTGGGTTGTCTAATAAGTCTTTTCGCTTTTGTTAAATTATTTATTATAAAATCAAATTTTTAAACAAAAATTACAATATATGAATATTATATTCTCCTTATCGTTCAGGACTTCATACTATCTTTCAGCTTTTTCGAAATAGCCAATTTCTGAGATCATCATCGTTATCCAACATAACGCCACGCATTTGATTGGAGTGCGACCGAAAATGGTGATAATCTGACGGAGCGAGGTCGGGACTGTAGGGTGAATGCTGCAAAATTTCCCAGTTGAGCTCCTGGATGACCATTTTAACCTTGATTAAAGACAAACAGAAGTACGTATCGAAAATGTTCATTTTTCTCAACTTGACTTCATTATTTTAGTGCAAAAATTAATAAAAACTATAAGATACGGGATAACGGCGACACTGGCGTTTTAGAACAGAAAAAATGCTATCAAATAGTACGTATCATTGTTTGTTACAAAAAAAAAAAATAGTGAGAAAATAGCATTTAAAAAAAACCGCTAATGTATTACTTATTAGACTGCCCAATACTGTACGTTAATAATTCGATACTTTGTTTGTGAACGATACCAGGTGTTACCTGCTTTGCTCTACGGTTTGGAATTATGAAATGCTGGAATTTAAGAATAACAAAAGTTGCAATGGGTTAGGGGTGTCACCATCGAACACAAAATATGAAAAGCAACTTCAATAAAGAATATATAAAATATTAATAAAACACAAAAATCCTGGAAAATGCCAGAGGCACGATGACAGAAAAGACAACTCTATTGAAGTCAGTCTGAATGACGACGATTCTAAAATACCAAGATGGTAACGGGACATTTCGCATGCGGACTGGGAGGGCTGATCTCAAATGATAGGAAAAACCTATGAGAAATATATATTTTCATTATCAAGGTAGATAGATTATTAACCTGAATTTTCTGAAAGTGTAAAATGTGTACATTTCATTCAATAAATAAAATAAAACACGTCGGGCACCCGAGATCCAGAACTGAAAATTAACGGTTAATTTTTTGGAAACCGACCAACGGGAACAACAACAAGAAAAATCAGCAAAGCAGCCTTGAAAACTCAGTACTCAAGAATCGAAGGGTGTTTACATTAGTGATGAGCTCAAAATCACGAACTGTGAATCAATCACTGACATCTTTGTGTCACGCTCACTATCGGTGATTGAATATCTGGGAATATCGTGATTCGTGATTCATTTTTTTATTTTATTTATATTTAGTTGTGAACCGTGATTCGGAGCATGTGCATATGAATTTAAAATATTCATGAAGGAATAACTTTTAATTCGTGATTAGCGCCATCTAGTTGATTCTGCCAAAACGTTTTACACATTTGACCCGAAAAATAAACTCACATTTTTTAAGGGTTTTCATTCTTTTTGTGATGATTTTAAATTATATATATGCTACAATATGTTTTTTACGTAAATTAAATTTGAATAATATAGGTAAATACGCTCAAAATTATGTTTTTTAAATTTATTTCATGTATTGTGACATTGTGTGGCGCATGCGTATTAGTAATAAAACTGTGATCACAGTCACAGTTTTCAATCACTGATATTATCGAATATCATTCGCAATCACACCGGTGAGTCGAGAGTAGCATTTTTCCTCATCACTAGTTTACATGCATAGTGATGTTGTCTAATTTGCTTTTGTATTTTTTTACATAGACGATGCTGAATGGTCAGAGTATTACAATACATTGGCAGAATGCACGGTTCGGAAATGAAATGAGTGATTTTAATGGAACGGTTGTTTCTGTTAATGCGGTGGTAAATAAAATAGCTGCGCGCACATTCTGTTACTCAGATTGTGCTAATTAACTACTATGAAGCGTTGCAGTGGGTCATAAGGTGCGTTTGCTGCCAAAAGCAAGCACTCAAGAAATAACTCCAGGTGGAAGAGACCGCCCGTCGCCCGTACATCATTGCTGCACTTACGGTTGCCGTCAACAGGAGTCCAAGACGCTCGGCGTCGTGGGGTGCTTGTTAACCTTTACCATACCGAGATATAAAATACCCATGTGCAACCATGCTGTCAACTCGTGTTACCGTAAGAAATTTTAAATGTGAAGAAAGCTTTTATTAGTTTAAATGGCTTTAAAATTGTTAATCCTATAAACTTACCCTAAATATTGAGCATTAATTACGAAAATGGGATGAATATCCGAATTTAATTCGGAGCATTCATGTAGTCCTATACAATGCTACCTTTTTTCTTATCTCTCTTCATTAAATTAGTGAGACAAAGAGTTCATATATTCGTAGGTTTGTTATTATTTTTATTGTGAAATTAATGTACCATTTCTATTTGTCGTACCACAAATGGTATTTTTCCCAGCATATTAATATTAAATATATTAATTATAAAGATAAACATATAAAATCAATTTTATCGAAAAATATTGTTGTTGCGCCACCGGGATTCGAACCTGGATCTCTTTCCTAACCGGGGAAGGTGCTTTATCCAACTAAGCTACAGCGACATTATTTTTAGCGACAATTTTCGATCCTATATGTTACCTTTTTTGATATTAATACATTTAATCGTTCCATCATTTGACAGAGCCATCTACCTTATTTTTACAGAATCTCAAATACCTTTGAGTAAACTGATAGCAGACGCCAGAATTATCAATTCATTTTTATTAAATTTTGGACACATTGATACAACTTTATTATTTATTTATTATTTATTTATTATTAATATTACAACTGAATGACTTGAAAGATAATTATTTTTGTAAGATTCGCTTTACACAACTGGGTTTTCACTAGTCAGTTCTAAGCATAAACATTTTCTTTATAATTAACTAAAATTTGAATTTTATGTTGCGTATATTAACCGAAATATTATAGTTTTGATTGGGGCGGTAGACCTGTGTTGGAAGGGTTAATTGTGTGGCAATGAACATATCCGACAGAAATGAAAAAAGATTTTCTTCCCGTGGATATATCTGAAAAGAGGGAATTAATATTATAAAGTATATAAAAACGTGCGTCGTCATGGTGAGGTTATGTCGGTCTTATGGTTATTCTCGACTAAATGGACTTTGTGGTTTAGTAAAGATATACAGTAACAATGACATAGCACAAATAGAGTAAACAATTCCACTGGCGAGTTGCTGCATTTGGTTGTACAGAAAGAATGAAATCTGACATAAAATGTTTAAATACAACAGCAATGTACATTTCAAGGAGATGTCACTTTAAGAAGAGATGGATGAGCTATGTCAGTCTACTAGATGATTTATATATAAAATATCACTTGATCTGGGTATTTGCAATGAACTTCGTCCGATCTGTATTGTAAAATCTTATAACTGCTGTTGCAAGTGAAGATTTTACAGTTTTGACATCGCGCTATTTACGTGGCGGGCGGACTTTTTTTCTCATTTTTGTAAATATATACACACATTACGTATTAATACATACATACGTATTTTATATAACAGTTCAGATATGATATAAAAAAAAGCTGTGAAACTGTATGATCAACCGTTTAGTATTAATTACAACAATGGAAGAAAAGATTCACTTGATCCAATACGTTGTAATCAATGTGATTGTTAGAGATAATGAAATCTGACATATAATTTTGATATTCAATCAGTCAGTTGACACGTGAAAATGTGATGAATGATTTTTTTAATATTTACAGTAGTTAAAAAAAATCTAATGTTGTGAACACGACGCTCGATTACATCGAGACTCGACATGTGCGTATATACGTCACCCTGCAACTATTTGTTCTGTAAAGTTAGATATCGATACCTCAATCTGAAAAGCAGCTAACTCCACCCATGGTCAGAAAACCGTTTTGGATGCCATTATTTTGCTCTTTTGCTGTTCTATGGTACACTAAGAGCCAAAAATTCCCATCAATTTTAAAAAACGTGTTTTAAAATAGTAATTAAGTACTACGTGCTGAAAAACCTTAATTTTGATTAATTCTTACAAAAACCTTAAATGTTCACCTGATACAAATGCTGTTGGCACCGGAAATAGAGGACGTCCGTGGAAATCATAATGGTTGCACTACATTATCATGGAAAATCACCTAACTCCCAATAATATTTTTAGAATTTTGGTAAAGAAATTTAGCTAAAATTTCTCAGCCACCCTATTTCTGCATAAACAATCTATCAAAGTGTGTTTTAAAACTTTTGTAATCGGTTTAACTACAAAATTAGACAAAACATTTTAGGAAAAAAAAGCTCCTTTACAGATTAAGGTATCGATATGCAAAGGTATTAAATTACAAATATTCATTCCGATTTAACCAACTATCGGGGAGATTCAAATTCACTCAGAACATAAATGGTCCTTGGACTGACATTTGACGTACAACGAGCATGAAGTGAGGTGTGAATAAGAGTTGTCTACATAGAATGAGAGCAAAATCCGTATCGCAGAGATTGTTTCGAGTCAAAAATCTGATCCGTGGACACGTACCGTAAAGGTTGGTACAGATCTAATAAAAGTGTATTAACACAATATATTAAACCAACCTTTCCTCGAATTCGTTAATTTAACGTCTACACAAATTCCAGTTAATGCCGCAAGAATTTACCTCAGGGCACCGAGCCGCAACCCTGCCACGTCATTAACTCGTATGTAGAGTTGAGATCTTGAGAGTGAAGCCAAGCAAGTACCTTCCACACTAACAAAAGTATCAATTGTGTGTACCTAAACTTTAACAAGAAGCGCCAAAAACACTTTATCTAAAAAAACTTTTTTGTTTTGGGAGCGGAGCTAGTCTCCGTGGCCGCCGCCATCTTGTGCTTATTTTTGACGTACCAAAGTGTGGTCCGTGGAATGCTTCTATTTTATTCTAATATGACTCTGCTTTAATGCTTTTAATGACTTTTATGTAACGATTATTGAATTGTCTCTTCCACCTTCGTAGTTCCAACACGTGGAAAGTTTCTCGAATATTCTATTGTGGAAATCGAATGAACGATAAGTTCGTACGTAATTTAAATGTTGCATTACTTGAATCATTATATTCTTCTTACGAATTGAATTGAGATGGAAATAGGTGATGCTCGATATGACACGAAACGATAGTAGTTAACATACTGATGTGTAAAGCTCGGAATGGCCCGGAGCAAACCGGAACGCTATTCCGATTCGTAGGATTCTTGCAAATACATCTCCGGTTCGAAAGATATCCTTTCAATTTCGATTACGGCAACGGGTTGTTATTTTAGACATAATAAAAAATATTAAAAAGCCTAAAACTTCTCAATAAATATAATTATGATATATATATTGGCATTCAAAGTAAATTTTAGTCACCATTCGAATTAAATGAAAAATACCAGACCGTTTAGGTTTGCTAAATTCTCCATTTCGAATCCTGTTAACGTGTTTTTTGCGTTTATATCTCTATTTTCACTTTGAGAAATTATAAGAAAGTAATAATGTTCTAATAATAACTGAATAAAACTATATTTAAATGTATTTGCTTAGAACTTAATAATAAGTGGCTCGTAGTGATTTTTTTTTAGTGAAATATTTCAAACTCTTATCTGTTATGCTCTTTAATGTCACTTTGCGTGATTAGTTAGTGTGCCGCCAAATAAGGAACATAGTAACATAACAACCTTCTTACAACCCACGCACGACAACGAACATAATAACTAACATCAAACCTTCACATAATAATATAATGTCAAACTTTCTAACGAGTCGCCCATAACGACGAACATAATAACATAAAATAACATCAAACCTTCTAACAAGTCATCCATGACTACGAACATAATAACATCAAACCTTTAACAAGTCATCCATGACGACAAACATCAAACCTTCTAACAAGTCGCCCATGACGACGGCATAATAACATAAAATAACATAAAACCTTCTAAAAAGTCATCCAAGACGACAAACATAATAACATCAAACCTTCTAACAAGTCATCCATGACTACGAACATAATAACATCAAACTTTCTAACAAGTCGCCCATGACGACGAACATAATAACATAAAATAACATAAAACCTTCTAAAAAGTCGCCCATAACGATGAATATAATAACATAACAGCAAACCTTTTAACGAGTCGCCCATGACGACGATCATAATAACATCAAACCTTCTAACAAATCATCCATGACGACAAACATAATAACATCAAACCTTCTAACAAGTCGCCCATGACGACGGACATAATAACATCAAACCTACAGTCGTCCGTGACGACGAACATTATAACATAACATCAAACTTTCTAACAGTCCACCCGTGATAACGAACATAATAATATTACATCAAACAACACATAGCAATGATCGGCAGATGTTTCAGGTTGGAAATAAAAAAATAATACAATCACTGCCGACACGTCAACCGCCGTAAAACACCGAAAAAAAGTCTTTTGTTTTCAAATATGAATACATTTTTCGCATACGTAGCGACCTGATTGAAACACGAGAACCATTACTAAGGTAAGAAGAAGAAGCTGAATAACTTCTGACGGATTTACCTTTGAAATAGAGAACAAGACAAGATCCTTTTAAACTTGACATGGTCTGTATCGTAAGAGCGGATTTGGTATTTATGAAGAGGGCGGGCGGCTCCAGGGTGTCAGGAGACAGGAGACAGGAGCCAGGAGTCGGGGGTGGGGAGGGCGCCCACACAAATCCTAACCAGAGAGCGAACCCGCCCCCGCGGGATGGAATTATTATTTATTCCAATTTTTAAAAGCAAACAGATAGTATGTCGTCCCAAAAAGACTTGATATATTGACTGAATGAAAATGTTATTTATATGAAAGTATGAAAAATAAAAAAAATATTCGGCTCCCGAGACTTAAACCCGCAACTGCTGCGTTGTATCAAAAAACTTATGTTCTGGCTAATTAAATAAGAATTCTTTACTAACTCAAAAAAGGACATTAATCAAAATAACAATTTATAATAGCCCATGTCTACGATGATCTCTCAATAAGACTTTAAAACACACTTTGAAAATTCTCATTCCTTTTCTATGCAGCGTAATATTCATTTTCTATTTACAGTCGTAACAAGCTATTTATCCATTTAATAAGTATTTTTTAAATTATTGTCTTACACTGTATCAAGTTGTAGTTGGTTCAGTTTTCGTTACACTTTTATGATTTTCTTTACATCGATTAACTGTTTGTTTTCCAAATAAAATAAAACGAACGGATCGCTTTACCCTTCACTCTTTACTAACGCGGCACGTGTCTCAGGCATATGTATCATGTCTTGTTGAAACCACATGTGTTGCAGGCCCGATCGACACAATTCGGTCACCGAGAAGTTTTCCAATATTTAACGATAGCGTTCACCATTAATGGTTACAGCATTGCCTCTTGCATCTTGAAAAATATAGGACCCAATGATTCCGCCGACCCATATAGTGACTCTGCGTAAGTATAAAGGTTGTTGGTGTATCAATTGAAGATTTTCAGTTGTTTTTGCTGTTTTGTTTATTATTAACAAAACCCGCCAAGTCGAAATGAGCTTTGTCGCTGATGATGATTTTTTTCCAAAAGTTGGGGTCATCAATATTGAGCTGCAAAACATGTGTACTCCAATTTTGTCAGCGCTAAATACTATATAATAAATTGTAATTAACTACTGTCTACAACCATTAAATACGAACTGAAAAATATTTACTAAACCAAAATGGTGACCAAGCAAAATCGGCCTGGAACATAATATTCACTTTGTATAAATTTTACACGTTAAAATTTCGTCTCGAAAAATCTGTACGTATTTTTGTTTTATTCCAAATATGAAAAAATTGAACTGATGAACAAAAACAATGAAAATAGTTTTCCGCAGCAAAGCTAGCTTACAGTCCACTCACTGAATAAATAACGAAACTGATCTCCTTGAAAATGTTACCCCAGGCATTAAAAGTTCAATCCCGCCTTGGGGTTGTGTACATTATTGAACTCCAAGTTTTTGGTCTACAAAGAAACAAAGTATCTTTAGTTTTTTGTCTTCTTTTGTTTCGTGCAGATAGCTTTGTTCTCAAGAAGCCAAATCGACGGAATCAACAAAGGTCAAAATAATTAGATTCTTGAATATTTTCCGAGTTTTAATTTAAATAGTCGTTTGAATTCAAATCATTAACAGCACAACCAGACTTACTTTTGCGTCAAGGTTTTGCAATTCTACCCGTCGACAGATAATTTTATGACTCTTGCAAATAAACTCTGTCTCGGCTTTCATAGAAACCGACAAATTTTAGTGCCACATAAACATGCCACATTATGTGTGCCGTTCGGAGAGCGAATATTTGTCGCTGCAAAGAGCAAGATGCTCTGACATTTTGCGTTATGTGACTCTTCGTCAAGGTACAGTTATCTTTTATTTTACGGGTTATTTATATGGCGTTATGTAGTCTAGAAGAAAATATATAAAGATTATACAACTATGTACATTCGCTGGGGAAAATTTAAAAATCATTGTTAATTATAAATAATGTAATATAGCACAAAAAATCATATCTTACATATAAAATATTTTTTCGATTCGAAAAAATAGTCATAAATTAAATTGAATAAATAAAATAAATATTACATTTTCTCCAGCGGAAAACCGATTATATAATGTCTTAAGTTCTTAAAGAATCTATATTAATTAAGCTTGTTATAAAATTCACCAGGTATAACTATTCTGCAAAATATATATTTTTAAATTATGTTAAGAATTTATAAATAATAAAATTGAACAAATGCATTAATTCTAAGGTTCTGGTGACGCCGTATAAATCATAAGATAGTACGTAATCGTAAATGTTCCGAAATTGTCTCACGCGCTATTTCTAACATGATGACAAATTTTACAGGAATATGTGACTTTTATCAATATCTAATTAGAAAAATGTTAGTAATTTTTGTTCATTGATTGAAGTTAACCCGCCCATACTATCTTATTTGAAGGATATCCCAGGCTTTTATTAGCAGTACTAAATAAAGCGGTTTGTATCTTGGCTAAATGTACAGAGAGAAAATAAAAGATAAAGAAATTGACAGATGGCAGGATTCGAAACTACGTTCTCAGTGCGAATCTGATCTTAATCAGATGCCTAGATTTATAATCAGCTCGGTTATGCGATGTAAGTAAATATTACTGTAAGTATATATAATAAAAATATATACCCACATTCAGGCCTATTCTCAAAATTGCAATATTGAAATGAAGGTGATTGTTACACCAACCCTCAAAAACAGTCATAGTTTTGACAGATTATGGTACGTTTATCTCCCTCACTCTCTCTCCCTCTCTCTCATTCAAATATAACACTATTTTTGAGGGTTGGTGTAACAATCACCTTCATTTCAATATTGCAATTTTGAGAATAGGCCTGAGTATATACCAGCACCAGCACAATAAGTGACGTTTTTGAAGTACGGATCAGAATTGAAATTGATTTAAAACTTAATTATTAATTAATTATTAAGTATTAATTAAAAATTTAGAGTAATGTTTGTAAAATAATTCGCCATATAGCTAAAAGTGACAATTAACAAACGACAAATTATATAGAAGTGTTTTTAAAGATTTTACTATTTTACAAATATCTTCTTTGGAATTAATATATATATATATATTATAGCTTGTAAAAATTGTTTGATATTTCATCAAATTGATGTGACAATGAATACGTTTTTGGTCTATTAAAAAATATTTATTAATTTAAATTTTATAGTTCAAAATAATTACACAATAAGTAAAATTCCAAATATCTAACTTTAGTTAGTCATTTTTAGCAGACATGCGTAAAGGTCCGTGTCACGGAAGGAGATAATCTCAGAGCTTTAGTTGAGGTACATCTCAATGCCGTACACACGTCATAAGATTTTGTTCTAGAAATAAAATCGGAGATAAGCTTGAGATTGTTAGAAAGAGACAATATTTAGAGATAGATTCCTACAATTATCTATTATGAAAGTTAGATATAAGTCATTAAACATTAACATGAGGTGTTACATTACAAACATTTATTGCGTTTTAACTGCTACTGGGGAGATTCTAAATCACTCAAATAACGTGCAATGACAACAATGCCATTTGACGTTTAATGTACGAGTGTGAAGTGAGGCGCGAGACGGCGAATCTTCGAGACACGGTGAATACGAAAACATCACATGGGAGCTAAATCCGTGTCTCAAAAATTGTCTCGAGTCGAAAATCTTCTAAAAATTTCTTCCGTGGACAAGGGTCGTAATGCCATTTGGAACTAAATTATACATTATAATATATTAAATGTATTTTCAATTTTGGTTATATGGCGACGTTATGTCATATTTATTCAAATCACAAAGTCAAATAATAAATAATGGGATTCTTTCTAGGTTATACGTTCGTGGAACGTTTTTGTGGCTGACACCCTTCATCGTGGTAATATGTTGCCCTAAATGTCAACTACGACAAAATCCGGCCCGCGGCATAATCCACTAGAAGAAATTTTGAAATTAAAAATAGAGATATCAAAATTAACTATCGCACACGTGCCATTCTGAGCCTATAATGGATTCACTCTTTCAATTGGCAATAGAGTAAAAGATTTTCAGGCTCGGTTGTGTCACCCAAAGTGATTTCTCTCCCACACGACGACATAATCCCTAGCGGCGGTAATTTCCGCCACCCAACCGGATGAATATCGTACATATCATTGTCACGAAGGGTGGGACATCTTACACAAATCCAATTTAAATGTTTAAAGCAATTCTGTTAATCTCGTGTTAGCATTCGCCAAGGATTGCAAAACTCTTTCACTAAGCGGTAATTCGGTAAAAGTTTTCTATTGTTAAAATGTTTGTGTGACAGAGCAAAAAATGAATAAATTAAGAAAAAATATAGGCTGATCTTAATATGGAGGATATGATTATAAAATGGTCTCTATGGTCATGTAGAACGAACGAACGAAAAAAACTGTTAGGTAAAAAGAAAAAAATTAAGACTTAATCTGTCCGTGTAAACCAAATACTGTAAGAAACCTTAACAGTCGACACGCTTTTACCAGAAGATATACGAATGTGGATGAGGCGAGAATTATGCGTCAGGACAGAAGAGTGTGGCGCTTAAGTTAATTAGTGAAACATTTTCAAAAATGTAAAATTAAAAAAAACTCTAATTTTTTATTCAAACACAAAACTCAAAAGTGTAATTTCAGAAAAACATGTGACGAAAACTGATCAAACAAATTCGTTATACTCGTTACCTTTGTGATTACGTATTTTGTTAAGCACCCATAAACGTCAAATGTTTTGAACTCACTCACATATTCAATAATTAAAATATGTTCTTAGACGTCCCGGTAGGCGATAAATCATTGTAAACTCATCTATATAGTACCTACCTACAAACTTACCAAAAATTTGAATTAAAAAAATAAAACATCTAATCAATACAATAATGGACAACCGTTTTCTAACAAACGTGCTTTAAAATGTAAAAAATAAATATATTCATATTTCATTCTCCTCTTCCTTCCGAGTGAATTGTACGCATAACACACACACACACACACACATGTTTACAGAAAAACATAAAAAGTACTAATTGTAACCCATACCATAACTCAAAATCATTTTTGCATATTTTTTTGTTTATAAAAATTCTACTTCTAGTACATATTCAAAAATGTACAAATTTAAAAATGGAATATTTTTTATTCAAACTTATAATACAAACTTAAAAATTCAGAAATTTATTTATTTTATTTATATTGCATCCACGCCCTTATGGGCTTTTACAGAATTAATTATAAAAAAGTAGCATGAATTATATATAAAATAGAAATTGATAGAATTGATTTAAAAAATAAGAATGGAAAATTAAGTAAAAAAAACAACAATAAAAATTTAGGTTTAATGGCTCAGTATCAAAATTAATTATGCCTATGACTCAGAAGAGCATCAAAAATATCACTCTTATATTTAAACATCGGAATACCTTTTAAATATCAACTCTGTAGTGATAAAAGTCTCTCTGAAAACATAACGACCTTGAATTAATTTTTGGATTAGTTTTTAATGTTTTATTTCTCTGACTAACGTTTTAAATACGTGTTTTGAGAAATAACCCACTGATTTTCAAAGCAAAAATATGCACGTTATAATAATTTGAATATTGAAGTAATTGTTGGCCCAGCGATAGTGAACCTTTTACAGCAGGTATATCGTCAATACTATAATAAATAATCTTCGTTTGTCGGATAAAGAATGTGAAAATAAGAAATCTAAATATGTCTTCAGTTTCAAAATAATATCTTACATTGAAGATACGCGTCACAATAACTCCATTACTAATAACGCAATATGAACTTTGTTAATGTTAACTCATTTTGTTAATGGAATATCGATAAAAAATATTCAAACTGCGCCATTCAATCTGTCCTGATGCCGACTGCGCAAGTCATATTAAGATAGAAAAGTGGAAGAGTGCGTTACCTAAATTCTTTACTTATCATACTAAAATTCACATTCATTGCATATTTCCTCTCTAGCAAATAACTAGGGTCTTCTATGGGAGAACAAAGAGCAAAAGAGAGAAAAAAGAGAGGTTTCACTGACTGACACGCACGTCACAGGTTCACCATCTCTGGTCTAGCCTATTCTAAAAATAAAATTGCGGCCGTTGACTTATACGTTCGAGTAAAGTTTCCATTTGAATATTTCAAAATATACCATCTGTCGAATATTAATATTTTGAACCAAATTACGATGTCGGTTTATCGATATTGCAATCCCTACCAACCAGCGAGCCCCTCTGTTTAAGGAATGTTAATATTTGTTTGTTTTTTTTTTTTTTTTTAGTAACTCTAGCGTCTGCTATCAGATTCACTCAAAGATGGCTCTGTCAAATGATGGAACGATTAAATGTATTGATATCAAAAAGGTAACATATAAGGTCGAAAATTTGTCGATAAAAATAGTGCCGCTGTAGCTTAGTTGGATAAAGCACCTCCCCCGGTTAGGGAAGAGATCCAGGTTCGAATCCCGGTAGCGCAACAATAATGTTTTTATTTTTCGATAATATTGATTTTGTATGTATATCTTTATAATTAATACATTTAATTCATATTTAAAATAGTTTTGTTTAATTATCAAGCAATTACAATTATCTTTAATAATCTTCAATCTTTGGAGCGTTAACGGAGATAATAATTAATGCGCTGGTGTGGTTTGAATATAAATTTAAAATGCCACTTCCTCAACTTTCTTTTAGCTGTTTTTACTCCTCACCTCCTAAAAAATCCATGACAAAGCACGCCCAATTTCAATTGGTTCATTCAATTAATACCCCAATGAAAAGTATGTGTAGAAGTATCACTGAATATGTTTTCTATGTACAAATAAGAAAATTAAGTACTATGTTATTTTATCCATTAACCGTTAAAAATATAATTGATTTCTTGTTTTCACGAATAAAACAAAATTGAATTCTTAGGCACCGCGCATAGATAAGATAAATAATATATATGATAAGTTTAAAATAATTTATAATGGAAAACTGCCCAGTCGTGGTTTATTTGTGAACTAAGTCAGGTAAAGTGGGGATTAGGCTTAATAATAATTTATTTAAATAAATCTACAAATGCTATAAAACATATCGGAAAGAAAACAAAAACAGAAAATTTATAAAATCCGAACCAAAAATTTGACATCTTAACAAAAATTACAATTTATTGTTATGTTTTTCTGATATTTTACACTTTCGTTTATATGTTAGTGGATTTTATCAGATAATTTAATAGTTCGGTAAAGTATAATAAAAATATATTAAAAGATGTGCACATTTATTCAATTCAATCAGATGAAATAAAAAAAAACCCCACACACATTTGATAATGGCTGCCTTAGAAAGACCAAAAAAATAATGTGTGTAGTCATATATTATGTTAATTATTATCGAATTATAACAAATTTATTTATTTTAGATCGTATTTACACACTTTACATTTACATTATAATTCAATTTCTAAAATTTTGAGAAATATTAATTTATCTACATTCACGCTGGGAAAAATACTGATATCAAATATATTAACTTAGTAGTTAGACACGCGGACCTTGTCAGCCCCTGTCTAATGTGGCCCCCAATGCATTAGTTGCATTGACTTTGTTACGCCACTGGCTTTGATGATTCGCCCCCCAATGGGATACATTCGAAATCGTGATAAAACATTAAACAAACATTTTTAGGACGTTAAAAACAACTGATATTTTTCACACTTTTTAGTTTTTATTCACTTACATCACGCACAGTACAAATAAACATTAAAATAATTCTCACGGTTTGTACGTCGGTCACACTGCTTGTATCGCTTTAACCACACGCACGCATATTTCGAATAAAATACTTCTAAAATCGTCTGGCAAAATTACGCATTTAAATAATTTTAAAAATATGTCGGTTTGGGTATTTTTTTGCGTTGATTGGCTAAGTTATGTCGTACTGGGGTAGACAACCTACCCTCATTATTGCAAAATTATGTCACTTTTTTTTATATTAGCAAAATTACTTTGTGGCTACATATATAAATAATAAGAAAAAACACTTCGTTTAAGCCACTATTTATTGATAAAAACAAAATTATAAAAGTATAAGTGTTGAGTGCCTAATCAGGAACTACTGTGAAAACAAATATAAAAGGTGACTATTTGCAAAAAAGTATTTGGTTATTTATAATATTTAATTTGCTATTAAGACATTTTCTTATTTCTAAAATTTAAAATTTATCTTACTGTAAACCCCTAGTATTAGTATGTAAAATTTCTGAACCCTTGTTAGTCAAAATAATGTTTTTTTTAATTATTTGAAAAATTGTGTATAAAAATAGCAGTAATTACAATATGAAAAATTAATTAATTCCATTATCATAATTTATGTTACTGATGATGCGTTAGGGGAAGAAAATACCCCTACGGGGAAATCACGTGAAATGAAATAATCGTCGGTCGGTATTTTTTTATTTTATTTTTGCCGTTCGGCAAATCGTTAAATAATAAAATTTAACGTACCTGTAATTTGACGAAATATTCCTGCAAAGTAACACGTATTTCAGACATGACAGTTTAAGGCTGAGACTATGACGCTTTGAAGTTTCGGATAGATTATTTAACGACCTTACAGACAACCAGATTGTCGAGACATCGTTTGTGACTTTAAATCGTCGATTGATTCGGAGATTTGTAAATATTTTTTTTGTGATATTTTGATTAAGTCATTTTATTTGAACTTTGTCTATTGCATTTTATATGAATATAAGATTGAAACAACTGATCTACTTTTTAATCAAATAAAGCTCTGGGTTCATTTTATAAGATTTCCTAAGGCAGTTCGTGACAATTAAGAACTGACTTGAGATGACCTACCTGATACAAAATATTCAAGATGTAGATAATTACAGTTTGCCCTGTGGATTATTTATGTTATTTGTCGTCAGCATTTTACGCTCAGGCTAGTGACGTCTTTTACGATGGCAGTGGCCAGGTAGTTATTTAATATTTAGCTGACGATATTAGCCAGGCTTCATTTGACCTGACTTGGTGTAAATTATCATCCTACTCCAAATAGGTAAGATACAACACCATTATTTTATGTGCGAATAAACAGTGCTTGCTTGCCACAATTTATAATAAAATTCATGAAAAAAAAAAACGGAAGTTAAGCCATCTATGATTTTACCAGCATGTTCCATGAATTTTTTCTCGAGCGGTGTGAATTGGAGCGTGTGACGCTTTATCATCACCAGCGCTGTATCTCAAGCTATAGCGAACGGATTTACAAAAAATCAAATGCCATTATTTTTATACTGAATAAGAAAAATACAATAAACAAAAAAAAATTATCAAATGTTTTTCGCTCAATTTCAAAAATATTCTCATGCATTCTAATTTCACGGTTTAGATTTCATCTAACTGAAATTTTGTTTACATCTCAATCAGCTTTTACCAGGACGACATTTATATTTAATCTGACTCGACGAGAGGAATTTTCTAGAAGATTGTACTACTTAGGTATCGTATGTGTTTTAATGCATGATTTAAAAAACAGTACATCTTCGATTGCATAATAAAAAGTGTACCATACTAAAAGATTAAGCTGCCGAAACGGATTATGTGTGACAAAAAATAATAATGATATAAAATTGCGAACACGTCACCGACCGCAAATCTCGTTTGATGGCGCGCTTAGATTCAGTATTTACCAACCATCCTGGATAATCGAGAATCTACTATTTTATTATTAATCTTACTTACTTGCTTACCATCCCACCGTTTCAGGCAGAGAGAATAGAGCGCCACACTCTTCTGTCCTGACACACAATTCTCGCCTCATTCACATTCATACATCTTCTCATACAAGCTCGCCGATTGTTGAGGCTTCTAACAGAACCATCCTCCATTATCTGGTTTACCTGGTCGTGCCAAGTCTTCCGCGGACGTCCTCTATTTCTGGTGCCATCAACACTTGCGTCATATATCTTTCTTACCATTCTCTCCTCATTCATCCGTTCCATGTGACCAAACCACCTAAGTGATCCTTTCATAATCTTACTCACTATACTAACATCAGCTTTACATTCTTTCCTTATTTCTTCATTCTTTACTCTGTCATAAATAGATTCGCCACAATTTTCGTTCCTTTTCTGCCAGCTCCAGGTCTCACTTCCATACATCAGTGTCAGTACCAGGATTCCATTGTGCACCGCTAGTCTTGCCTCGGTTGACAAATTTCCGTTAGATATAATTCCATTCAAAGCACCGTTCACTTTATTTCCTGCAGTCACCCTCCTTTCGATATCATTCTCAGCCTTTCCGTTTCTATCAAACATACTTCCCAAATATACAAACTCATCTACTTGTTCCAAACATTCGTTACCAACAAGCATTTTGCACGGTGTCTTGCTTTCCTCCTTCTCGAATACCATCACTTTCAACTTGTTAACATTCATCATGAGGTCGCTTTCCTTGCATACATCGTACATTCTACTCACCGGACTGTAGTTCTTGTTCATTATTTAATTATACCTTTGTATTTGTGCACATTAGTTTTCATATTATATTAGCCAATTAGGTTGCTTTATTAACATGTGAAGATTTTATAAAAACATTAGTAATAGGAACAATTTTTTATTTTACATTTTACACCCACGGGTACCTACAAAATAAATATTATTACTACTTTTAAAATTAGCAATATTAACTTTGTGGTTAAAATTCATATTTTTATTTATTAAATTTAAATACCCATTTACTCATAAATTTACGCATAAATTCTAAAGACAAAGATGATAAATTTAACAATTCTGGTGTCTATAAACTTAGTTGCAAGGATTGTGCAGTAAGGGAGCATTTGATAGATCATACCATCATTTGATAGAAAATGGTCATGGTTTTGATAAAAAATTGGAATCGTCAATTTTGTATATAAACGGTGATGGTCACAAATTAAATAATTTGGAATCGTTGGAGATAAATAAAGCGTGTAAAACTAATTAAAATATTATAAACAATCAACTAAATGATTTGAGTTAGGGACTAATTTTTTTTTTTAAATAATTGTTTTTTTTTTTATTAAATAGATTAAGGTAAAGAAACAATAATATATGTTTTAGTTACTTATGACATCCTGAAGAAGAAAATGGTATTTTTCGAAACCGGTAGATGTATTTAAACTCAATTAAGTGGAGACCAATAAAACAAAGATAATAAATAAAAATAAAAATATTATTACATTCATTCAAACAGTTATTTGAATAATGTAACCGCTTCAGTATTTAAATACTAGTTCCATTTAAAAAAAAAAATAATGAATTTTAGTTATTATTATTAAACATTTATACAAATAAATATGTAGGAGGTAGTGAGGAGAGGGTAGGTACTTTCCAATACGGGTCATGCAATGAAAATAATACAAAATTGCCGCGATATACGTATTTAAATAATATATTATAAAGTGAGGTAGCGTACCGAAGCGTTCGTTTATTTACCCTTCAATTTGTTCTTTGTAGAAAAATTCTCCCTTAAAAATACAGGGAACTATCAGGTTTAAAAATAAAAAAAATTGGCATTGAATTTCCAATATATTTAATGTGTTGTCTGTCCATCTTGCCTTACAAAAAACCCACACTTCTATCCCGTTCTGTGATACAGGTCGTCACGATATATCTGAAGCTGGTATAGTTAAGACTAATTATGATGATGATCAGACCAAGGCTGACGAATGAATACATGAATGAATGTTTTAAATATGAATTAAATATATTAATTAGAAAGATATACTTTATTAAGGAGAACACATTCTTATTGTGAAGTTGTAATTATTCAGAACATACGGTCTGTGATGTTTTAAATACTAATTTAATGTATTAATTATAAATATATACATATAAAATCAATTATGTCGAAAAATATTGTTTTTGCGCTACCGGGATTCGAACATGGATCTCTATTTCCAATCCGGGGAAGTACACTACCAATTGTGTTATAGTGATCACTTAAGCCAGCCGATGACAGGTCGTAAGCCCTGTAATGCCCAAGACATCCATACTTCCCATGTAAAAATAATAGCTTTATCTCTGTGAGACATCTGTGTAACGAGTAGCTAGTTGGTATAGTGGTTAAGACTCTGGCCTAGTGATCTAGTGGTCTGGGGTTCGCGCCTCGTTCCAAGAGACCAGCATTTCATCGCACAAACATTTAGCTTAGTTTGAAAATAGTAAAAATATTGATGTGATATATATGTATTCTGTGTAAGCATCTCTATTTTATTTTTTAAATAGAATAAAATAATATTACGCATACCTACACGATTATTATTCTAGTCATGTGTGTAGTCATGGAGTATAAAATAATAAACACCCTATATATTTTCTCAGCATAACCGTTAGTTCAAGAGGTAATTAATAAAGTTGCGTTTTGTACACTACTTTTACTCTTTTTCGTATTGGAAAAAAGGTTGAGTCATTTCAGAGTCCGAGGCAGAATGGGTTAATTAGATTTCGATGTCGGATCCGTATGAAAAAGGTCGTCGGAAATAAAGCTGACATCTCGTCATGAATTGTGACCGGTGACGGATCGAGAATTTATCACTTTGACCCAAATTCAACAAAGATACAGGATTTGTATTAACAGCGTTAATTTATTTGTTTGTTTGATCTCCTTTGCGCGCTGTTTTGTCTTGCAGGAACACAAATTAATACTTTGAATACACCCGCTTTTAATGAATTTGTTTGAAGTTTGTAATAATTCGAGGGACTTCTTGAAGAATATTATTTATTTAGGCCTTATTTATATTGCGATGTTTGCCAACCTGTGTGGTGTGTTTACTGAGTTGGAATCTTTGTTAACTTGAATTTTAACGTTATGTTTTAAATTAAAACTCATCAAACACTAAATAAAAAATTACGTTTGGGAGGTTATATCTACATTATACCTTCCTCAGGACATTAGAAATAGCGATACAACATTTTGACAAATTTTCTAGATGCTTGATGCTCAATTTACTGACGAGAAATTGTTTTTGCCACGTGGTGGGCGCTGCATAGACACTATTTTGAAATAGTTTTTTTGGACGTTTTCCGGGTATCAACGAAATTGATTTTAAAAAAGAGCAATAAAAATTTATTTACATGTTTTACTGACGATTGGACTGTAATATATAATAACATTGTTACGAGTATTTAGTATCTCTGTAGACACCAATATCTACTTCATCTTGTATATTTTAGAACTGTATTGTTATCGGTGCAATGTCCGCTATACGTCTCTGTTTGCATCTTAAGCATTCGCTCTTTTCATTGGTGGATATATTTCTCAATATTTCCCTCATTACATTTCTGATGCATTATATTGTGTCTAATAATGTGTTCTATCCATTGGCCCCTTCGACTTTAAATGTTGTCAATTATGAACCTCTTGCCTTGCACTCTTCTAAGATTTCTCTCAGTTCAGTTTGTACTTCTCTTATTTCAGTTTATACTTTCCAACCTTTTCTCCAGTGCCACATCTCAAATGCTTGCAACCTATGTCTCTCTTTCTCTCTTCTATGTAGTGCTAGGCTTTAGTTGTAGGTTATAATTAAATGCTTTTTCTATTTATTTGTAAGATTTTTTTTCTTGCACAAAAGCTTGTTTTGGCTAGTAAATATGAAGAAGTAAACAACACATTATATGTAGCGGTGGAAAGATATAACTATCTGTAACGTGTTTTGTTTTTCACTTTTGTACACCTACCTATACACATATTTCTTATAGTATTTAAAAAGTTTATTTAAATTGTAATTGGTCAGTTGCAAGTCTTGTTAAGTTTTACTTAAAATGTATGTTAATTGTAAAATGAGTGCAGCAAATAATCATTTCCTAAAATCAGCGATCGTTTGAAATAAATTTAAAATTGACTTATAATTTATTTAAATGTTTGATTTATTAGTAGAATGAGTAACTTTTGTTTGCACATTTAAATTAGCGCAAATTTTAATATTGTTATAAAAAAACATTTTTTTCACATTGATTAATATCATTTTAAAATCTGTGAGTATGCATTTATAAATAAGCTTTATGGGTATATTTATAAGATTATTTAAAAAATAAATACATTCAAATATATACATTCTGATTTGAAACATAAATACTGAAAAAATGTAAAAAACAAACCCTTCACTCACGGAGCCATCGCTAAATAAGAAGCATGTCTTCTTCTTCTTCTTTTAAATAGGCAATACACCCTACGAAGCCTGTCAGTAGTAGGTAAAAAAAAATACGTCGATATTATTATATAATATACCTTTTTGGCGGTTGTAACTCAACATATATTTATTAAGATATTTGCCTTGCCTCATAAGTTCAAGTTCTCAAAAAAACCATCTACAAAAAACACGATCTAACCCAAAGGAAACACGAGTTCTTTACATATATACATGTTACACCGAATTCATGAAATTGCTTATTGCGTGAAATAGACAAAAAAAATTTACCCAACGCATGAAAAGTGCAAACCCGTTGCTTTATTCATGAATTAGGCAAATTATCTGCCGAATTGTGTATTGAGATTTATTGCCAAATAAATAACAATTTTATTTTACCTTAGAATTACCAGAAGCCAAACATTCGCTTGTAAACCACCTAATTATATAAAGTAATGATTAGTGCTGAACTGCCGGTCTGAAAATATGTATTTCACGATCATTTTAGAGCGACACTTTGCCGATAAGGTGCCCTCTGAAGTTGGATAATGGGATCTACCCGAAACGTTGGGACAACAACAGCCCTTCTCAGAACCAACAGATGCGGGATAACGAAAAAACTGTCTCTCTGACCAATATGTATATAACTATTATTTTACTAATTTTTTTAAGATAATTTTATAGCATATGATTTCGAACTGTAAATCCAAATCGTTAGGGTCAAAATGAACCAATTGCGCAATCTCCGAGTCGCGCATCCCGCGAAATGGAATACAATAATTCCGGTCGTAAATCGAAATCACCGCAAGGTATGGGAAAGAAGTAGGGAAACCTTGGTACAGGATGAGGTCGGTGAGGGGATAAGGGTTCTAGTCAAAGGACCAGTAAATCTCGGGAACCGGGATTCTGAAGGACTGCTCACTTTACCTTGTTTATGACTGCTCCGTAATGCCTGCAGTCGCCGCCGAGATCACACAAATGGCACGCAGATGAATCGATCTCCGGTCCCAATTGAATACGGCGACGTCACAAGTTCACCCACGGCACACAAATAACAAACAATAAAACACAATATCACAAAATACAGTGCTGTTGCACTGGAGCTGACAGGTCCACACCGCGAATGTTCTCTCGATATCTCTATCGAACAAATCTCTGTCAAGTTGACGTCTGATGACGTCAAGGCTACAATCCACCCTGAAAAGACGTGCATTAGGAATATAATATTTTATAATATGTATTTTATAATATATAATTATCTACATGAAATCCTTCACATAAAAGTTAATTACATTTCATTCCTTTTATTCTGATGGTACATTTTTATCGATACATAAAACAAATCTATTATCAAATATTGAAATTTGGAAAATTGTAAAGTAATTCAGTAGTTTAGAAACCATTGTATTATTTTTCATTTGCCTATCCCTGGCGAGCTTTAAACATAATTAAAGTAATACATAAATTTACTATGTATACAACTATTATCCCCCGCTAAAAAATCAATCAAAATGGCGATCATCATAGATAGAATTAACACGACGATTAAAATATAACGTGTGCAGTGAATCTACTTAAGGTGTAGGTTTTTCCCCGCACATATCATCAATCTGGCTCTCATCAAATTAATTATGTGAAAAGATAAAAGTATAATATCGCCACCGTCTAGCCGGTGCGCGATAGCATCGCATCACACATCATTATTTGCGATTATTATTATTCACACGATCGCAATCTAAGTCTAGAATTAATATCTAAATCGATCCAACAACAGAACGTGTTCAAATTGACAATATATTAAACATTATTACGATAATTACTGTAGCTTAAGCCCGATTTCAGCTAAAATATTGAGTGATCGAAACTCAACATTTATTCTAAAAATCACTCTATTTTTTTTTATCCTTCATTACCATATTATGTAACACCATATTATGTAACATCTGTCGTATAATATAACGAAAATGAGTCGCTACACGATTGAGTAATGCGATTGACATTGTGAAAAATCAGTACATAAATAGTAAAAAAACAGTACAAATATTTTTAAATACTAATTTAATGTATTAATTATAAGTATATACATATAAAATCAATTTTGACAAAAAAATTTTTTTTTTGCGCTACCGGGATTCGAACCTGGATCTCTATTTCCAATCCGGGGAAGTACACTACCAATTGTGTTATAACGCCAGTATTTTTCATGACAAATTTTCGAACCTATATGTTACACTTTTTCAAATTAATACATCTGTTGTTCCATTATTTTTGAAAGCCATCTGCATTATTTTTACGGAATCTCAAATACCTTTGAGTAAACCGACTGCAGACGCCAGAATTATCAATTCATTTTTATTAAATTTTGGACACATTGATGCAACTTATATTATTAAGGAGAACACATTCTTATTGTGAAGTTGTAATTATTCAGAACAGACGGTCTGTGATGTTTTTAAATACCAATAAGAATGTGTTCTCCTTAATAGTACAAATATTCGTAGAAATAGTTCGTAAAGTTCGACGTGCTTTTGAACGATGTCTATTTTCAGTAGAATGGGGCTATGTACCAAACACGCCCGAAAATAATCAGACTTATTACACCAGAAACCATCCGGACGTGTAATTTCTCGCTTCGGAGACATCAACTAGACGCTCAGATTGTGGGATTTAGCACCTCTGGACTTTTTTCTTTGGGGTTATGTGAAAGATAAGGTCCAAGAATGACTCCTCCAGAAACGATTCAAGCATTAGATCATAGAATTGCTATTATAAAAGAAATACCAAAATTATGCAAAAGAAAATCAAATAACGGTTGAATTGGGATCACCCATTATTATACCTTATGGATGTTAATCATCATTTCTGGCTCCAATACCCAGTACCTGTCCCGGCCTCTTCCTTCTTTCTTTGATTGGATCCATATTTCAAATACATCTAGTATTACTTCAGATTTTCTTTGTTTTATTAATTAATGTTATTCAAATAAGCTAACTTTGAATCACGAATTACATATTCAATGTTGTAAATATTATAAAGGGTGTTTTTTAGAGGTTAGTTTTTCGAATTGGCAACACTTTTTCCAAAGACAGTCAATTTGATAATTGACAGCTTATTTGTGCTCAG
This sequence comes from Eubasilissa splendida, assembly GCA_031772225.1. NCBI lineage: Eukaryota > Metazoa > Arthropoda > Insecta > Trichoptera > Phryganeidae > Eubasilissa > Eubasilissa splendida. The sequence goes on along the minus strand of CM062850.1, from coordinate 32,104,548 downwards.
TTTGGTTTGCCATTTCACCATGAATAGATTTACGCCAAAATAACGCTTGCAAATTTGGTTCAGTTCGCGAAACTTACCGAGCTCTACGTCCATTTTAGGATCGACATAATCGTCCATTCGAACAAGTAATTCGAATAATCATAGATCGTTTTCGCGCCACGCATACTCTAATTAATAATACGCATCCGCAGAGACGTCGTACAGTGCGCACCGAAGAAGCTGTTGCTGCAGTGGAGCGTAGTATTATTGAGGTTGCAAAGCAATAGATCCATGATTACTGACTTTTTCGTTCCCCAATTGAATAGCATTAAAGTGGAAGAGCTGTGGTTTCAACAAGATGGCGCAACATGCCACACAGCGCGCGCCACAATCAATTTATTGAAGGAAACATCAGATGAGCGCATAATTTCGCGTAATCGATTGTGTGATTTCACACCTATGGATTATTTTTGCGAGGATATGTGAAGTCGCTAGTCCACGCCGATAAATCAGAGACAATAGACGACTTGGAAGCTAACATTCGTCGCGTTATTTCCAATATACGTCCCCAGCTGCTCAAAAAAAATGCTGCAAAATTGGACTACCAGATTGCGCTTTATTCGAGTCAGCCGCGGCGCCCATATGTGCGGTATTCCGCTGGCTTAAAATTTTCTTCTCAATGAAGCCAATATCATGGCCATTACCACGATTGTTATGTATTTTATTTCAAATATGAATTAAATATATTAATTAGAAAGATTTAAATAATTTATATAAAATCAATCTTATCGAAAAATATTGTTGTTCGCCACCGGTATTCGAACCTGGATCTCTTTCTTAACCGGAGAAGATGCATTATCCGACTATGCTACAGCGACAATATTTTTAGCGACAATTTTCGAACCTATATGTTACCTTTTGATATTAACACATTTTAATCGTTCCATTATTTTTAAAAGAGCCATCTACCTTATTTTTACAGAATCTCAAATAGCTTTGAGTAAACTGATAGCAGACGCCAGAATTATCAATTCGTTTTTATTAAGTTTTGGACACATTGATACAATATATATATATATATTTATTATTTCATTTTAAAGTTCTATACCTCTAAAAAAACAGCCTTTATTATAAATAACCACAATGCCCATATGATCAACTATCACATCACATGAATAATGCAAATTGAAAAGAGAATGACACAATCATAGATAAAAATCTTAGTTCCAAAATATTTATTTGATATTGGTAATGGTAAAATGTATTATAATACACAATGGTTCTTTTTTATGTTTCAATGTGGATAATTCTGGCGTAATTATATAAATAAAATTCTCATTTAGTAGTTAGTACCCGTAGTCTATAATATAAAAGCCCCTAAATTGACTCACGTTTGCGATGAGAGCGTCGATAAATCTCGGTCAATATCCAACCTATATTACAATAATGAGTGTGTATTTTATCGCCTCGGTGGAAACTAATAACAATTATTTATTTTTAAGATTGGCAAAATCAGCTTTGCGGTTAAAATACAATATTTTAAATAATTAACTTTGTTTAATACTGGTTAGTGTGGCTGGTTAATAAACCACTTAAATTACATCTGCCGGTTTAGAAAGATGTCGTGTTTTTCTTCAGGACGTCTAATGACGTCCTAATCAAAAACATATGTTATTGTTACTATAACAGAATCTATTTTTAAAAAACAATAATTATTTAAAAAATGATTTTAGTACCTAACTTAAATTGTTACTTGATGATACAAAATTACTAGAGTAATTTTTAGGAAAAAATTCCTAATTAATTCCGAATCTCTGAGACATGGTGTGTACACGGAGACTGCGAAAGCTGAGAGTTGTCTCCAAAGAATCTCACGAGAACAAAATGTCTCTAGTCGACAATCTCTTATAAAATCTCATTCGTGAACGCACGCCATAAAAGTTAGTAAAAATGGTTCAGTTCACTAATACTTTTGCACATATTTATATCATGTATGTACCTTTAAAAGGTTTTGATTATGTATCCTTATATTTAAGCCTTTTCAGGCTTATATTTTAAAGTCTTTCAGGCTTATATTTTGAAGTAAGTAAAATCTTTGTTAATCTCTTCACACAAAAGTATAGTAAGTAGTGAACGGAATCTTTTGGAAGTCTCTTGCAGTTTCGTTGAATTAATTTTGTATTTCACAATAATAATAAAAATATATTTTTTTAAATATACATTTGGTTATAAAAAAATGAAACTGAGAAAGAGAATCTTGTTTCGAATTCTTTAGATGACCTCAGCGGGAAAATAATCACAAAAATATATAAAAATTGCACAAGTGATGAAATTTCAGTGATGAAAGAATTGTTAAGAGATTAGAAGACGCTTTAAATGATTATAGCATGATAATACATTAAATTAGTATTTAAAACATCACAGACCTATATTCTGAATAATTAATTACAACTTCACAATAAGAATGCGTTCTCCTTAATAATATATGGTATTATTTTTTCTTTGTAATCCCCTTTGTCCTGTTATTTGGGGTCTGATCTTCTTTTGCGCAAGCGTCAGGATCTTCTGTCCTGGGATATGTTTTGTTCCATTCGGTCCTCCTTCAATCCCTCTTGTATGATTAACTGGTTCATTTGAATGTGAGGGTGTTAAGGGGTCGCAGAACTTATTACCACTATTACCTAGCCTGAGTATTAACCAGCTCTGCTTGAATTCGTTGGGCTTTTCGATGATCAATGCGACCTTGGAGCTTCATCTCACGTGCTCATTTCGGATTCTGATATATGGTAATATAATTCATTGAAATTTAAAAAAAATTACATTAAAAAATCTTATTTACAACGGCGAGTGTTGGGGAAAATATTTTATGAAAAATACGCAACGGGTGGAGGAACATTGATTTATAGTAAATTCAATCTTTTAGATCATTCTGCAAAAATATAACATGATCAAAATTATGCGATCTTAATTTTTTTGTTGATGCGCAACACTTTCTAGATTTTCTAACCAACCGTACGAGGAATTTAAAAAGTATCGATAAAAAAATAATTCGCTTTATTATTTCACTAGCTAACTTAACGTTTCTAACTTTATATTGCCTGTAGACAACTAACTAAATGAAGTAACCTAACCTGATTAAAGCCTGAATTATATCCTTGGATGAAGTTTTTCAGTATATCTACTTCTAATTTATATTAACCTTCGTGGAATAACACACCTAATTGTATTTATTTAATTAAAAATTAATGCAATTAGTTGTATTAATATTTTTTGTTATCATAATGAACTGGAAGTCCTGGCGCCACCTAGCAGGTTCTACTGAATGATTTTTGAGAAACGTTGTAATTACAAAATGGTCGCTTTTAACGGAAAAATATAGATACTCACTACTATAATAAAAACATATGCAAATTAAATTTGACAACATAGGATAAAAAATGGTTGGTCCCGTCGGTGACTATATTTCTTCGATTGATTGCACCCTTAAATTAATTTAACACTTTTCATTTCATTTAATTTTGATCATATATGCAAATGTAATATTATTTATCACATGATAAATTATAACACCTGCATGTCAGAATGCGTAATTATGTTTCCAGGTATATCAGCATGTCACGCATAATATTAATTTAATATTACACAACTAAGAAAAATCCTCGATAAACATTAAAAAAATATATAATGGGAGAAAAACCGTTTCAAAGAAAATTGTACATGATCCGATGTAAAATATATTCGTATGTTTATTTGTACAAATACACAGCTGACGTCGTACGGTACGCGTCTCGTGGAGATGAAATTTCAAACAACGTTGTGTAAACAGAAACACAATAGAAAACATGATTAATTCTCACTATTTATCGTGCCATTTCACATTATGTATTATATTCCACGCCGATTCATCGTATTTCAGTACATATGCTTTTGTACATAAAGGTCGCCGTACATATTGTTATTATCGATTCGCTGCTGGGCGAAGGCCTCCCCGCGATTCCGCCACTGTCTTCAGTCCCTCGCCATCAGTGGCGTGCAATAGGTATAGATTTAGGTTACGCTGTTGACCAATGATATTATACAATCATATATAATATATGTACTTTCGTTTAACCAACGTCTTTGGACAAAATAAATCCGTCATTTATACAACTCTATCATGTATTTATTTATAATTTTAGAGTACTGTTAATAGTGTTTTTAAAGTTTAAGTTTTAACGTAAAATAATACTTTCTAATCCATATAAAAAATATATGGACGTTTTTAAGAACACTTTCTATGACTGAACGTGATTAATTTATTGTTTGAAAATACTTCATGTAATAACTAAATGAAATAATTATTTTCGTTAAAGGTTAACGTAGGAAATAGTTATGCCAAGTGCTTTTTGTTTTTCTCAAATCAAAAACCAATCCATGCACCAAATTTAAAGAACAATCATGAAATCAACAGATTAAAAACAGTTAGATAGTAAAATTCGCGAATTAGTAAAAGAGGAAGTAAACACTTCAATGATTTGCATGCAATTGTAACCCTTTCTAATGTTATTCTGTTAATAAACAGCATAGGTAACGACTCCATACAAAACGGATCAACCGAAAATAATTTATATGATAATAATAACCATTTATATGACTTGAGTAACTCACTAGCTCAAAGACAAAACTGAGTAATGTAAATAGCACGATGCGGCGAATAAAAAAAGAGCGCCATGAGTACAGCGGTAAGTTGCAGTGAGTTTTTAGAACTAAGCAATTAAAGTCTCTACTGGTACACAGATGGCATTAATTGCAAAATAATGTTTTCGTTAATGTTAATCCAATTTTTTCATTTATATTTGTTTCCTAGAATTTTTAGTTATGCACAGCTTTTTTGCTTGTATGTACTACACGCCCTTGCTTGCCACCTCACTCCCAAGTGTTCATATTAATTCAACAATTTTTACTACAGTGTTCTCAGTGTGTTTATTACAATATATATATTATTTTAGTAACGCGCTACCTCCCTGTAAGAGACAAATCTCGTGTTTAGAGTAGATCGATTACAATATGAAATAAGAAAAACAAAACCTTTAAAAAAAATACAATTCATATGAAATTGACATTTAAATCAAATGTATTACTCTCTCTACGTATGTTTCATAAAAAAACATTGGGATTTCATGAAAGATAATTCTGATAATGATTAATGGTAATAGTAAAATTTACAACTATACAAACATACAATACACACAAAGATATTATCCCACAAGAGCAAATAATCTTAAAATCGTTCCAAGAATGAAAACTACTTTTGCTCAAAGGTTGTTTATCTTTCAAGCTCTTAGAATTTACAATCAAATTGGAAATCATATTAGAACTTTAAGTGACGCTTTTAAGAAGGATATATTAAGGATAAACTGTTTTATATTATGAAATAATTCTAATAACTGCCTTATTTTCCTTTACCTTATATGTGCTTACATTCTCTTACATATCGTATTGCACATTAGTATTTTTTTCCCTCATTTCATGTTTTCACGTTTACTTGCCTTGCATGTTTCGTTTCTATCTGATTGTGTTGTGCCTTCAATGAGTTATTCGGTTTTGTGCAATGTAATTTGTTTGCCAATTAGGCCTAAAACAGGCTTGCCCAGTTTATTTTTCTATAGCTGTATAATGATTATATGTTATATCTGTCTAAATAAAAAGTAAATAGAAACATTCAGTATGAGATCAACCTGGAGTCTTGCGATACCTCGGTGCGTATTGCAGACCCGTATTTATACGCGAACCCCCGGGACACCTGTCGCTGACAGTCACGTCGTTTGCAGTGCACTTCAGGCACGTACAGGCACACGTACAGACAAGTCTGATCGTAACCGCGATGGTGAGCCATATTTCAACCACATTAATTGTGGAGTTGGGTGCAATAATGGCCCGTATCCACGAAACGGGTCATTATTGCACTGTATTCCAGTTGAAATAAATCTCAGTACCCATGTACACGTGTTGAAATTTCGATCTGGAAACAAACTCAGAGATTGGTAGTATTTATTTATTTAATTCTTAACATAGTGCATACATGAGCACTTCATATATATGCTCTAATATAAACAAGATTAAAGTATTTTCTTTTAATAAAACTTATCTTTTATATATTTAGTCAGTTTCATTTTAAATCTATTCAATTTCTCTTCCTTTCTCATGTTTTTTGGCATTTCATTAACAATTTTCATCTCACTATACATCATCGATTTCTGAAATTTAGCCTTCTTCTTGAATAGCAGTCTCAGTCTATCCCTTTCCCTGTTCATGTTGATTTGTATAAATTTTTCGTATGAATTCCGCTGGTATTTTCTTATTGATGTTTTTGTAAATAAATACCATTGTATTAAAATATATTTTCTGCTTAAAGGTCATCATATTCAGATCTTTCAGCATTGCACTGATCCGAGTATATCCGAGTATGGGGTCTGGATTAGTGTGATTTTTAATGTGTGTATTTTTGATGTATCAGAAAGATGTGCACTCACATATTATAGCACGGAGTACGTGTGTGTGTGAACAAGAAAATACTACTGACAGTAGAACGATGTTCATTGATCCTTGAAACACAGCTACGAATGAAAACGAAGTATAAGCAGTCAAAAGTTAATAACATGAAGCTGTTAATAACACTCGCGTTGTATTGGCACCTGTTTTTCGATCGGTACCGGCGTGATTTTAAAGTTGATAAGAGCCCAGTTTTGCACCGTGATATTTGCAGGGTGCATGCAAATTATGGAGGCTATAGAAAGCTTCAAACCCGTGTACATGACGTTCGATTTGAGCGTCACGTAAGAAAAAATATCACCGTAGATGCCTACAGTAATTTATTCTGAAAGTCATCAAATTACAAACATTAATTTCGTTTTATATATATTCAAATTCAGCCACTGAATGTGGCATCAGTGGAGTGATGTTAAACATATCTAAAATTTACGAATGTCGAAATCTCATGGGAGCATAATCCCTGTCTCGACGTGAAAATCTTATCCATGGGCAGGGATGATATTTGAACTTTGCTCTCAGTGCCTTAGTATGCTGATAAATTATTTATATTTTATTCTTTGTACTCAGAGAAAATTGACCAACTGATCTGACCTTTTCCGTCAAACCTCCAAGACTCGAGGACAAAGTTTCATCCATTTACACGCACCCAAAGATTACCACTCAAAATCTCATTGTCGAAAATCCCGGGAAACCAAGATACTCGAGATGTAATAGATACGTGCTTGAATTATGTTGTAGTTGTCGGAAATGATCCAAACCCTAACATAAGTGTCTGTTTTTACTATTACTATACTAAATATGAATTAAATGTATTAATTAGAAAGATATACATATAAAATCAATTTTATCGAAAAACTCGAACCTTTCAAATAATGGAACGATTAAATGTATTAATATCAAAAAGACAACATATATGTTCGAAAATTTGTCGCTGTAGCATAGTTGGATCATCATCCAACTTCCCCGGTTTGGAAAGAGATCCAGGTTCGAATTCCGGTGGCGCAACAACAATACTTTTCGATAAAATCGATTTTATATGTATATCTTTCTAATTAATACATTTAATTCATATTAAAAATATCATATACCTATGTTCTGAATAATTACAACTTCACAATAAGAATGTGTTCTTCTAATATTACTATACTATTTACTTAAACTTAACTAACTCAACATTATTTTTAAACGATATTTTATTTTATTTATTAGATGAACATGAGATTTCGTTATTACATAGGAATTTATAAAAATATATCCTTTTAAAATTTCACATACTATCCTGATGTCGGTGAAATAAACCTACAAAATGAATTTGACGACTTGATGTAATAACAGACAAAACGATGTGTTGGTGTGATGTACTATGCTGATTTGTGAACGAAAAAGCGAATTTTATTCTCCCTCTCTGGTTCGAGATGGAATATGTAGATTTCAGCACATTAATCTTGTCCTCAACACACATAAAAAAATAATTGCATTGAAAATTACACATCTCGGTATGTACCTACTAAGGTCTGCTCGTATTTGCCGACACAAAAAAAAAATTCTACATCATGGAGAAATTTGTTATTTTCTCTTGAATGAATTTTTAATCGCCGCCGAAACGATTTATTTTTCCGTGACGTGCTCTGCTACACGGTTTGTGCCATGTGACGATAGAAAAATATGGCATTCCAATTTTGAAATCGAAATTATGTAAGTATGTTAAAAAAAATTGCATTCATTTGCGTTTTTAGTATAAATTTCAGAATTAAATTTAAAATAATAATACCATTCATATGCAGTGAAAAAACGTAGATAGTTTGCAGGTTTTGAAAATAAAGATTGAATTCTAGAATTGGGATTAAGAATGGGAATTGGAATAAAGGCTCGAAGTGAATTAAATCTAATTACAACATGGCTTGATAATAATCTACTGACATTAAATGCTCTAAATATAAAACTGAAAGTAGCGTTTACCATTTTGGGTACGATGACTGACGCCAAATTGAACGAATTGTGGGAACGATTTGTTAGCTTGGGAATTATCGTTATGCTGTGTAGGGCTGTTATTTGTTTGTGTGTAATCGGTTTCTCGCTACCGTGCGAACCGATTTAGTGCTGCACATCTTGCTATTTTGTGCATGGTATTGTTTGACATTTCGCGCTACCGCCGAAGTGTATGTCCAAGAGTGCTTCACGTGAACCAACGGAGTACGTTCCCTGGAGCCAGAAGACCTGTGGATCTAGTGGAAGAAGATCCAGATACCGGAAGGAGTATTTCACAGACGGGTCGTGTTTTTTTACATTTCTTGAAAAGTTGGTGGTTCACATATGTCAATATAAAGAGAAATATTGTGGCTGTACTGAGCAGAAAATGTACGGTATCTAAGGGTACAAATAGACCAATATCTAAACTGGAGAAAACATATTCAGAATCTCACTAGCCGAATAAGAAAGCTTATCAAAAAAAGCTTGTTATAAACATAAATCTTAGAAACCACTCACGTGACGTAGTTTCAATATAATAATTTTACATAAATCGAAAATGATTTCACAGCGCATACAAAATATAAAATGTTGTTTTAATTATTTGAATTAGTGATTAGCAAAATGCTTACGACATCTCCACCCTAATAGATATGCTCACGACCCCCTACCCCTGCCGTGTCAGGTTCAGGGGAGTATTGCGGGAAGTCTATTAATGAAAATCTCACAAATACATACCTACATAATATACCTATATTAATTGCTTACCGTAAGCGTTGGGTAAACTTAATTTGCTTGGAACTGCTCGTTTATGACGTCATTACTCAGTTACTTGCTATTAATAGAAGTACATCCTGAATAAAATATGTTTTATTTATTCTGGCTGTGACATCTGGATCACTATCGGAACTAGCTCAGAATAAAGGGTCCCGCAAATCTCACCTCAGTGCCGCAGCTCTGATTCACTGGTGGTATTTTATTTATCTCATTACTGGGAATCGTGACCTCCGAATTGTGACCTGTTAATGGCCTTGACGACCTTCCTCCGCCTTTGTCTACAGCCCGCAGTTCGGATAGCCATTCCAGCAACGTTACCTATTGATCTGGTCGGTCTATCGAGTTGAAGATGGATTGACTAGATGAAAGATTCTATCTCTTTGGCTTTTAACTTTCTCCAGACATATTTTTCAAGTTAGCACGCTCAAAAATTTGCGGATAATCTATCTTGAATCCTTCTTCTCCCTTCAAGAGTGATTTGAGCCATTAATCAAGTTAAATCTTTATTTTACAGAAAAAAGTACAATAATATTATAGAATAGAAAATATTATGTAACAAGTCAATACCATTATCGTTAAAAAACATTGCTATTATATAGATTAAATGTGGCGAGTTAAGGGAAAGAAGATGACACAACTTAACCGGGAGTTGAAAATTACTATTGACGAGATTACTGTAAAAAAATCTATGATCCGCAATGGACAGGCAAAAAAAATATGGTCCAAGGTCTTTTCTCCGGCACCACATTCACACATCGGGGAATCTAATCGGTGCAATCTGAATAAATGTTATGCTACCATATTTCCACCACTGCGTACGGTCCCTTTTGTCTACATTATACATTTATTTGGGACAAAATGTTCGCAGTATTAATTTATTAATTTTTATCCAATATGTTCGGCAAAGAATTGTGGGATAACAATTGTGGCGAACAATTTTTGTCATAAAATTGTGGACGAACAATATTCCGGATATCATTGTTGACTTTAAATAATTATAAAATCCTTGGTTCGACGTCAGTGGCGTAACTATGCCAATGCAGTGCATTGGGGACCCGTTAGATAGGGACCTAAAAAGCATCGATATCTTCCATCCTATCCACCGGGATTTGAACCTGGGGATCTCTTTCCTAACCGGGGAAGGTGCATTATCCAACTATGCTACAGCGGCAATATTTTTAGCGACAATTTTCGAACCTATATGTTACCTTTTTGATATTAATACATTTAATCTTTCCATTATTTGACAGAGCCATCTACCTTATTTTTAGTAAACTGATAGCAGACGCCATATATTTAATTCATATTTAAAATATCACAGACCTATGTTCTGAATAATTACAACTTCACAATAAGAATGTGTTCTCCTAAAATAATATTTTTCCATTCTTCATCGGGCTCCAATTTTTATAGTTACGCCGCTGTTCGGTAAAAGAAAACGAAAATCTGATAAAAGGAGAATGGATTTACAAAAAGTCAAAAGACGACAGTGGAACTACGCACAACATAGATATGGATACGAAAGTGTATCAGAATATTAATGTGTTCTGTAACATTTTTACTAGCTCCTGCGAAAAATTTGCTAAAGAGCAAAAACCTCTTATTACGATGAAGACCAAAACTTGGGAGATTTAAATTTCTTGCCGTCTCGCCGCATAAATTATTTTATGTTTTAAGTTAAAAAATATTTCATTCTAGGTAGAAAAACAAATATAGCTCTTATTATTCTGACACTAAATCCATGTACAAATTGTTCTGTAGCCCGTGTCCACGATGAACTCTCAATGAAACGTTGATCTCTGAGAGTCTGTGAATGTACGCGTGTAATGGAGGCGTCTATCTAATCTGTGAGCAAAACACGTGAAGTGATGATTCATAAATCGCTTCAAGCTGAACTGTAAAAATTAAAGAGTAATAAATACAAAAAATATTTTCAGTTTAAAAGCAATTATGAGTAATGCTATTTATTTATAATTTATGAGTATGTCGAGTCAACAATTTATTTCGGATAACCCATAAAATTAATTATGAAGAAAAAAAATTAATATATTAATACTATTTGAGTATATCTACAATTACTGGATTTTTACCTCCAAATGCATTGCTATCTCATAGAGACGAAGCTATTTATATTATAGATGACGACAGTGAAGTTTTAGTTAAATACTCGAAGAGTTTCTAGATGGTAACATATATACAACTTCCAAAAAAATTGATAAATATGGAAGTTGATTATAGGTGGAATGGTGAATGTTATATTGTGTAAAGTGATCACTTAAGCCAGCCGAAAATAGGTCGTAAGCCATGTAAATTGGGTTCGTAGCGTTTTTATTTCTCAAAACATATTCTTTTGCAATATGTTTAAGACGTCTTGAATTTATCACTAATAATTGTATAAAGTACGAATATTTTCAGCATTTCCTATTGTTTGAGTTTAATCGAAGGCAGAGTTTCGAGGCATCGGAGACCACTAGAACCAGTTATACTGTTTGCGGGAAAGTGTTTGTTAGTGGACGAAAGGTGGTTTTCTTGTTTCAAATAGTATAATTTTGACATAAACCACAACTCCACATGCTCCACAACTTGGAAATTGTGCAATATGATGAATTGTGACATTACGACATTTGCTACCCTTAGACAAAGTTCAAAAATAGGACACCATTCGTGATTTTTTGCTTGCTTCTGGGAGACATACGTCCCTTTACACATATTGCGGTTGTATCTGGTCTTTCACACTATTTACGAACAATATCGTAATGAACGTAATCTACAAGCTGATATATCCGGATGCTGAAGGATCAAAATGTCTGAATGAGAGAGTTGTGGAAATTCTGGATGCAGGAAGGGTGGAAGGAATTTAGGAGAGAGACAGGATTAGGGCTGACGGACCACCCGGAACCAGAATACACGACCCACCTGTGAAATGCTCCTTCAGGTATCTGGATTTTCCAATGGATCCACAAATTTTCTGGCTCAATGACATGTATTCCGTTGTTCCGCATAAAGTACTCTTGTTCATACACTTTGGTGATGGCGCAAAGTGTCATGCAACAAGCACCACGTACAATAGCAAGATGTACAGGATTCGGTACGCATGGTAGCGAGAAAACCGAACACACATAGTACACTCTCCGTCAATCTGTATCATTCCCACACGGCACGTTCTGCCAAAACATTTTTTCTGTTATAGATCAACCAAGGATATGGAACAAGATCACCGATTCGATATTGCTGCATTTATTTTTTTAAATATTATTCGTGTTAAACATAATATTTCCTAGAATCATGCAAACATTATATAAATTCCAGAATAACAAAAATAACTGTCCTTTTCTACAAATTACCATTAGTGTTGAAACTGAAAGGTTACTTAGAAGCATTTAAAGTGTATGAAATCTTCTCAATTCCAATGAATAAATGTTGTTCCTTTTCATAATTATAGTTATAAATTGTTAGATTGATTGAGGCAAAACGTATCTCAAATAAGTTTAACGAGCAGAATCAAAAAACAAGTTATGAAGTTCTACAAACTTACCTCGGAAACAGTAAACATGTCTTAGGATAGGCATATATAATACAAAACGATTAGATTCTTAAAAATGCGACTAACTCCTATTAGTAAACATGAATACGTACAGGTAAAAATAAGGTAGAAAGCTACATTATCATAAGAACGGATATTGGTAACATCTATATACATTTAAAAATAAAACTATACTCCGCCTTCCAAGTCTAACTCCAGGCGTACCGGGTAAATTATGCGAGCTTATTTACAAGAATACTATGTCAAATTGTTTGTGAATACTTGAAGTAATCTCTGTATGGCTCGAGAGAAACTTACACTCATTATATTGGAACCCGACACACATCCTCAAGTAAATTCGATACACGTACTAGTACGATACGCGTACTTGATAAGCTGGGTTAACGATAATGTTCTTCTCCATTACAATGTGTTGTGCTGTATAAATAAACTAAATAATACTTCTGTTATACAATAATATTATTGTAACATATCAAAGATGTACCCATATATTATTTATACCGTATGTCTCAGAAAGTAGTTCAAATGAAGCCTATGTTTGGGAACATCACCGGTAACCCATTAAGCGTCAAATACTGTTATCCTAAATTTAAAATTTAAATATCTATTGTAGCTGTGCTATCGCAGCATACGAGTGCCAAATTTAATCGCGATAAGTTGAGTATTTATGACATAGCAATCATTTTTGTAAAGACTGAAAAAGTTAAAATAACATCAAAACTGTTAAATTTCAGATAACCCTATTCGACGCTTAATTGGTTGTCAGTAGGGATTCTGTATTCTCAACTTTTTTAAATTCCCGAGACTCGAGAGTCAACATTTTCAAGTCCCGGGAATTCCTGGGAATCGAGACCATGTAATTTATTTAATTAAAAAGAAAAGATATATTATTATCTGTGTAAAAAACAGACGTTAATACTAATTTATTAAAACATATAAAAAATATTTGAATAAATACCTATGGTAGTACTTTTAAAAAATTTAATTAAATTTACATATATATTGAATACAAAATATAAACAATTTAAAAAATTCTAAATAAAACGTTCAAAAAAAAAAGAACGATTAATAAAAAAACACATCAAGTCAGTCAAGTCTTCAATAAAGTTTTTCAAATAACTTCGTCTCATTCAAATTTTGTTTCAAAAAATGACACGTGATCTTAAGATGAAAGATCACGTATTATAAGGAAATATAATCCCCTATTTGAACAAATCGACAGAACCGTTCCCTTCAGGTTTTTTTTTGTTAGTAGTAAATATCTTTGGACTAATTTCTCCTTAATGAGAATCTTTATGGCTGACCATATTAACTACGGAAATTTTAATTTTTTTAAATATATACTTACACATGCACCGCTAGTCACTATCTGCTGTATGACAATGGTCAAATGGGGTTAACTCAACTAATTTAAAATAGAAAAATTAGAATTTCGAGTCTCGGATAATTTTTTTCATAGTCCCAGGACACGAGACCGCCAAAAAACATGGAATTCCCGGGTTGCTAGTGATGATGGCGTCCACGTCAAATACTTTTGGTTAAATTCATAACCTATAGATATATTTGCGAGTATCGACAATTTTTCCAGCCCTAATGCTGACTGAAGATTCACCACAGAAAGACATGAAATTATAAAATTAAAATCATTTCTCACATGTATTATGGAAAACTCAAAATAAAAATGATCGTATTTTGGTAGTACCCGACTAATACGTCAAGTTAGCGAAGCACGACATGGCTAAAAACATAATTTGCGCTAAGCCATTTAAACCGCTGAAAATGTAAAATAATTTAGGTAATTAATAAATTCTTATTAAAATGAATTTTATTCACGAAAAGAGGCAAAATACCAATTTTTTCTGACTATTTAATAGATAAAACTGCGTAGTATTGAATATTCTTAAATACAACACATACACAGTATACTCCCGATTATCCGTGCGCGAATTATCCGATTTAAGAATTATCCATGCATGAATTTATTTATTTTTAAATACATATATGTATGTATTTAAAAAAATATATTAACTCGCTTTCATCTATTAAGTGCACGTGCTTGTGTTTAGATGTTTGAGGCGAGTGGTGGGGGTGTCTGGAGGTCAGCTGGACTGGGTTCAATTGGTTAGTCGCACTGTTTCTGTTATCTGACGCATTGATTGATTGATCGGATTGATTTTTATCCCAACATACATTATTACTTTTAGTGTAAAATTACGTACAGCAGGTGCATACTATCCATTTTTAAATGGGCCCAATTTTTTTAGTTACGCCACTGGTCCTGCGCCAAAAATCTGATTCAAAATCCATCCGACTCAACAAGTTTTTTTTCCCTTGAATGAAAGTTTTTTATGCAAGTTATTATTTTTACTAACCAAATTATAGATATATTGTAGAGACGAAGCTATTTTTATATTATATTAAATGGGAAGATAGGCTGGCTTAAGTGATCACTTTACACAGTGTAACGTTCACCATTCCACCCATTAATCAATTGTCTATCAAATTTTTGGAAGTTGTATACATGTTACTATGTAGAAACGCTTCGAGAATTAGATACAACTACGCTATCGCCATCAATAGGCCAAATTTGATATTCATTTCTCTGAAACAGCATAGATGTCACTAATGAGAATCTATTTTTTATTTTAAAATATGGAAGCAATATTCTTTATCTGTATATGATTTTAACACATTCAATTTTAATTTTAATTTATTATATTAACAATATTTGAATATGTCCAACAACACACAATCTCAGTTAATATTATTTTTACATTTGTAAATTTGTACAAACAATAATTACAAGTATATTATGATCGATAGTAATATATTGTGTTGTTCAGCGCATGTGATGTGCTTGTTTGACGTATCGATAAGATACGCATCCTAAACCTTGACCGAGTGGTCAGGGTTTAGACGTAAAAGTGTAAAAAAAAACTTATTTTTCTACACCTTATTGTATATTCTTTATTTTCTCAATATTTTATCTATTATATTATTTCAATACTTTCACCAAACGACAGGCAAGTAAATTGCATAAAAGCTATAAGAGGTAGGTACAAGAGAATAGACAACTTATGGTAATACGCTCAGCGAGCACCTAGAAATGCAAGAAAGGAGTACATACCTTCAGTACTAAGGGATAACAAACAAACCTTCTTATAATTCTACACATACGCTATTTTTCACTGATACCAATATTATTGAAAGATGTCTGAAGGAAATGATTGTAATTAAATATTTGGGAGACATCTAAAAGGTGTTTTTTTAGAAGTATAGAACTTTAAAATGAAATAAAACACATAAAAATCGTGGTAATGGGCATGGTTTTGGCTTTATTGGAAAGATAATTATATGCCATTAATGTTTAAATATGACTTCGCGCATATGGGCGCTGCGGCTGACTCGAATAAAACGCAATCAAGAAGCAGTCAAGGGCCGTATATCGACAATAATGCGACGAATGTTGGCTTCCAATTCGTCTATCATCTCTGGTTTATCGGCGTAGACTAGCGACTTCACATATCCCACAGAAAATAATCCAAAGGTGTTGTTAAATCACACGATCTTAGAGGACAATTCACGAAGTTATGCGCTCGTCGAATGTTTCCTTCGATAAATTGATTGTGGCGCACGCTGTGTGGCATGTTGGGCCGTCTTGTTGAAACCACAGCCCTTTCACTTTAATGCCATTCGATTGGGGAACGAAAAAGTCACTAATCATGGATCTGTAGCGCTCTTGATGACAAATCGACTCATTCGGGTCCTCAAATACTACCCTCTACTGCAGCACACTGCACTACTGCAACACTTCGTGTGTGTACTGTCAATTAGAGTATGTGTGGTGCGAAAACTATCCATGGTTATTCTAATTACTTGCTCGGTTGGACGATTATGTCAACCGTAAAAGTTTCGCAAACTGAACCACAATTTTCGAAATGAATTTGCACAATCGTAAGTCTATTCACGATGAAATGGCAAACCAAACTGAGCACAAATCTGCTGTCAGCTGTCAAATTGGCTGTCGCTGGAAAAAGTGTTGCAAATTCGAAAATCAAACCTCTAAAAGAACACCCTTTATTATGTTTTTCGCAAAATACAAGACTGCTTTGAACTTCCTGAAAGCTTTGAGAATTGTATTGAGAAAAAATAGATCAATGGAATGCCTAAAAAGTATATTTCAATGTTATGGTAGGTATCTATTATTAAAATCTTAATTAATTAGAAAAATTGAGGTAAGTCAACATGATAACGAACATTATGATGATTCTTCTCACGTTGATAAGAGATAGACCAAAGGCTAAATCTCACAAATCAATTATGTATAGTGCGATGAAGATTTTCAATGAAATGCCAGATGATATAAAAAGAGAGAAGAAAAAACGGAAATATTGATTTCGTTTACGTACTTATATTTGTATTAGATTAATAATAAATAAATACATTTAATAAATAAAAACCACAACGCGACAGTCTTCTGTTTATCCGAGAACAAAGAACGCAGACAGATGGTCGTGTGAGTGGATTAGCCGATCAACAGTTAAGGACGTTTCTGTATGGAGAATTAATTAAAATTAATCGACTAAACGGCAACAAGATCGATACCTACGCAATCTGAACAATGACTTGCCACCGGCGAACAAACATAAAAAAAAAACACTAATCATCAGTCAAACACTGCATCAGTACCTAATTAAGATATATTTCATATTTGTCTTAATGGAATGACACACGGTGAGACAAATCTCAAAGATTCAGGTGAGATAAATCTCAGCACCACGCACACTTGTTGATATTTTGATGTGCGCCTAAACGTCATATAGAACCATAGACACGTATAACTGTATAAGTAAGACAAACTTAAAAAATTAAATTACAAACATATATTTCGCTGGTGGATAGATTAAAATTCACCCAACCGACGAACGGAACAACAATAGACTGACATTTGACGTTTTACGTAAAGCGCGAGATGGCGAAAATACAATAGACTACGAAAGCCGAGAATCCCATGGGAGCATATAATCCCTGTCTCTGAGATTACCTCGAGTCGAAAATCTCATAAAACTCTCATCCGTGGGCCCTTACTCTCAGTGAGAGTTGTCGTGATCACAGACCTGTGGTTAGATAATACGGATGATCTCATGTCACCTATTGCGGTTCATGTAATTTCTTATGTATTCCAAGAGAAAGCTCCGCATCGAAATTCGTATCAAGCGTTTATGATACCTGAAAAGACCCCAACGCCTGGCAAGACCTATCCTAACCGACTTGAGATTCAAAGAACAATCCAGACTATTGATGGTATGATAATGAGGATTTAATTTAACAAAGTATACGAAGTTGATTATGTTAAAAAATATATTTAAATCAAAGATACAGTAGGTGAATCAGAGTATTCTAAAATGTATAATAATTAGGGATTCTGTATTCTCGACTTATTTCAATTCCCGGGACTCGGGAGTCAAAATGTTCAATTCCCGGGAATTCCATTCGGCAATCCGGTGGGAAACAAGACCAAGAACTTTATTAAATTAAAATATATAAATATTCAGGATATATTATCCGTATTGAATCGAATAAAAATTGTTTGATAAAATAATTATTAGTAATAATAAAATTATAAAACTCTTTTTTTTTTATAAAAATATGCAAAAAATAATAATTGATAAAGATACACGTCGGAAGACAACAACATATATGGTTGAAATCAATGACAAATCATTCATCTCATCTACATTTTGTTTCGTCAAAAGATGACACGATTTTATCTTAAATATTTACTTTAAAAGAAAACATACTCCCTTGTTTGAACAAACCGACAAAACTATTCTCTTCGGAATCTTTATAGCTGACCATATACACGAATTGACACACGTTCAACGCTCGCCGCTTGGTCGCTACCTGCTGTTCCACAATGGTCAGGTAACTAAAACATTTTTTTGATAAATACATTTTTTTCTATATACATATCTTTTTAGTTGATTCAATTAATTTAACTTGTTTACAATAAAATGAAGAATATCAAAAAATCATGTAATTCCCGGGAATTTATTCCCGGGTTGTCTCGATACAGAATCCCAAATAATAATGTAGTATCTTTTTTCAACAATACTATCTAACTTGGCATCATACCGTTTCTCCGCAGAGAAGAGAGAGAGAGGATAGAACGCCACAGTTCTATCATGTCATCATGTTTTTTCAATTTCTCATATTTATGGTTTATTTGATCATGCTGGGTATTTCACAGACATTCTTTGTTCTTTTAATCTTTAACGATCATCTCAAATATTTTCTTTTTCATTCTCTCTACCTACCTCCAAGTATTTAGCGCGGTGTCTCGCTTTCCTCCTTCTCGAATACCATCACTTTCAACTTGTTGACATTCATAATAAGGTCGCTTTCCTTGTATACGTCGTACATTCTACTCACTAGACTTTGTAATTCTTGTTCATTATTCGCGATTTGTCCATAATGAACACAACCGAAAATCGAAGAGAACAAGAAAATAGAGCACATTCTTAGACATAATGTAACAGTAAATGTGCATACCCCAAATTGGTTATTGTAAAAAAATATCACTTCGGTGGAGATGATTTACGATACCATTATTATAATTTACTGAGCATTCAAAAAGCCTCTCGAGAAAAAAAGTCGTAAAAAGTTTTTTACTCAAGGTGCCCTTTAACTGCTGTGATCTTGACTAAAATGGTATTAAAGACTTTACAACAGAGTACACAAGTATTTATACGAAATTTATATAGACCCTAAATAGTTGTGAATTGTGATTTTTTAAAAATCAAATGCGTCAAAATTTACTTCATTACTTACATATTTGCATATCACATTAGTAATCTGCCATTACATTGTCTTAAAGTAGGTTAGTGTACATCACCAGTAAGAAAAAAACACCAAAGTAGCGAGATCGCATGTCTTATATATGTTTTAAAAGAAAACAAACACGCTGTGGCTTGACATTATAATTAAATAAATAATGTTTTAGTTTTAAACCACTTTATTATGCACATATACTAAAGTCAACTAGTTTTAGTTAGACCCAACCCCCTTCAAGACAATATAGTATTTTATTTAATCTTATATAAGCATGCTGAACGTATTTTTAATATCTCCAGGTTAAGATAACTTCAATGTTTTCTCTTTTATATATTCAATAATATTTATTATAAGTATAATTTAATCAAAAATAAATCAAAGTAACATTTCTTTTTACCAAATCTACTGGCAGTATAATAACAATTACGTCTTTTGTCTATGGTATTGAGACAAAAAATAGCTGTCAAAACTGACGTCTTTAGATCATTATATTACGAGAAATGTTTGTTGATATATGAATGTAATTATTATTATATAACAATGAAAAAATGTTACTTATGTGGTTAATTTAACGTTATAATAAAAATACTGTACAAATGTAAAATCTGCTTAAAATATTCAAACAAATGAAGAATATGACTTTTCGTTCAAGAATCTGGAATACATGCGAGATGCGTTCATTGCTCAAGTTAGGGTGTCACCTCTCTTTTTTGTGGTAATAAATAATATTTTAACCAACTAGCAACTAACTCTGCTAGTGAAAATATAATTATTTACTTCGGGCATGGAATCAAATTAAATGTGTAAAATATAATGTATTAATATGTAATTACACTTTCCGAATGGGGAATTTTTAAATCCAAAAGGTATCCCAAGAGGCATTGAACTGACTGAGAAACGTCTAAGCCATCTATTGTACCATCTTATTAAGAAGAAAAATATTAACAAATTTATATGTACTTTATTATATTATTTTATCTACCAGAATTGTTAACATTATTGAGATAAAATCTTTTAAAGCCCTGAACGACGGATATCTTTCCATAATACATTTTTTATGTATAAAATGGCTTAGTAACCCAAAAAAAGAATGTCTAATGGATGCCCAATAATGGCTTCATGATTTAATAATGTGCTTTTAATCCTACGCATGAAAGAAGACAACTTTTTTAGATAATTTATTTTGTCAATCCATGGATTTAAGAGAATTCACAAATTTTGCAACGTTTTTATCTGATAATTTCGCGAAAGCTCCAAGAAATTCTGCAATTTGTATTGAGATGGTTATTTGACATGGTTACAATGGTGCAATATAATTATGTTCATTTTATCAATAAACTAAACATAATTTATAACTAGTATACTATAATTTCGATAGGGGTAGCCCATCTTTTCATAAAATGTTAATGATTAATGAGCGAACACAGTTCGGTATAAGGGCACGGCGCGGCAGAGGGAAGGGAGAAGGGAAGTGCTCCTCTCAAATCTATACTAGTAATAAAATAATAATTCAACGTGTACGCGGTACAAATTTAGTATATTGATAAAATTAAAATGTTTTTAAAACCTTGAATTATCAATTAAATTTTAGATTATCATTTAAACACTGGTTTACAAAATTACATCGTTTTTGATGAATTATATAGCATTGCTGGGCAGAAATATTAATTCTAATATAATACTATTAAGACACCCGCCTTCTAGTGATATAGTGATCAAGGGTTCGAGCCTCACTCCAGAAGATCACTAAGTTCAGTGGCGCAAGTATAAAAATTAGGCCCCAATGCAAGATGGAAAAAAATGCCCGAATATGTATTAGGCTCTAACAAAAATGACGGACTATTATTTATTGTATTTTCAGTGTTTATTGACTAATTATCTTAATAATTTTAGTGTTTCAGCAGATTTTTTTTAAGCGTAAATACATTATTACTTTGCGGTGATGGTCTGGTTCTAACCTAACCTAACCTAACTTAATTCTACGTATTAGCGGGATACATCGATAATGTTTTTATGTGTTTTCGTTATATACAGATGAGTAATGATTTTCTAAATTGTATAATTTCATTTCTTGCTGTAGCGAATTTTAAAAATTATTAGTTCATATAAAAAAGTATCAATGCCAAAAGTTTAGTAGGGTGCAAACCTTTAGTTACGCCACTGACTAAGTTAGTCCTATTCTCATAGCACAAGCGTTTAGCTTAATTTAAAAATAATAAAAATATGAACGTGACACGTATTCCCTGTACGCATCTAAATTTATTTAAAATATATAATATGCGAACAATCCAGCAGTCAATTTACATCGAAAACACCCAGAGAATTCGAACGACTGTCAGCTTGGCTCAGGCGCGATAGTAAAACGATTAAGAAAGTTCCTACCCGAGTGAAAAAAGTTTATGCTGTGATTCTGTTTATATTAACATGTGGAACTGTTAGGGTGCGTGTACATATATGATATTATGCCCTCGAGCCTCGGGATTTGACGGTAAAGGTCGGTATCCATCAATTAGCCAGTCCGCCCTCTGTACAAAATATAATAGACAATATTTGTACACGTATCATTACTGTTAAAAATTAAATAATGTCAAAGATTTTTAATGAACGTATCGTAAACGAACATTATAATTGTATCTGATTCTTTATTCCGGCGGTGCGGCAGCCCGTGCAGTAGGATAATTAAACGCAGTTACGCAAAAAGTAGCCAGTCTACAATTTTGGGAAAAATGAGATATTAATTTTATCGGATGCAGTAAGGTCAATTCTACATATATTCTGACAAAAATAACCAGGACACTTTCATACAAAATTTCATAATAATCGACTTCTGAAATTTTTGTTGATCGTAAAAAGACCATTTACAAATATAAAAAAAAACTTCATTATATACATATTTATATATATATATTATATTAGAATTTTTGTATTTTTATATAAAATCATTTCAGGCATTTAAGTTGTGTAGATTTGATTATTTACACATTTCACAAAAGATTTTTTATCTCATATTGAGTTTTCTGTGACTTGACAGTTTTCTGTTATAAGAATTCTGTATAAAATACACTATGTATATCGAGCGCGAAAATTATTGTCACATGCCCGCATCCAAATTTCTTACCCATGACCTATCCTAATGTGACCTTGACGCCAACAGACGTCAACCTGAGTGATATTGTGTCATTGAGCGGTATTGCGTGCAGTGTGGACCCTATCAACTCCAGTGCACCAGCGCTGTGTTTTGTGTGATCATAGTGTTTATTGTTTGTGTGTGCTGTGGATGTACATTGACATCGCCGTCTTCAGTCGGGAGCCGGAGATCGTCACCATCCTCGTGCAAACATTGTGTGATTTCGCAGCGACCGCGGGTGATTTGCGGAGGCGAGCAGTTCTTCCGAATCCCGGTGACCGAGATCACTGGTCCTTCTTCTAAACCCCTTTCTCATCACCAATCTCTCCATTTACCACGTTTCCCTATTCCCCTTCTCTATTTTGAGGTGATTCCGATTTACGACACCTCTATTTAAAAAAAAATTTGAAGCACACGATAAAAAAATAAAATAAATAATAATAATATCGTAATAACTACCAAAAAGTGTATTCTCAAATGAAATCAAAACGAAAACGTCACTATATTCACAAAATTGTTTGACTAACGATGTCTTTCGAACATTAAAATATAGTACTCTGCTCTTCTTGAAAGGTAATTTATCGAACGGTAATGCTTATAGCAATTGCCCTCAGAGGGTTAGAAAGTCAGAATATCAGATGGTCAAAAGGTTGTACTTACCGACGTTGCCGTCAGCCTGGGCGGGCAGCGCGCCCCAGCCGCAGCAGGCGACCAGGACCAGCAGCGACGCCCGCGGGGACAGCGCAGCGCTCAGCCGCATACCACCTGCATCATCACAGCATCATATAAACACACAAACAAACAATGCAAGTCTCACGTACAATTATATAATAAAAGCCAAGACGTGTTCAACGATCATTTCAGAGCGACACTTCACCGATAAGGCATCCCCTGAAGATGGGTAATGGGACAACAGTGGTCCTTCTTAGGACATTATATCCAACCCGTGAAAACCTCAAATTAAATATATGTACCTACATGTTTACATTTGTAACATTTTTCTGTCACATCCGTTTTTATGCTTTTATCTGAGAAATTAAGAGCTTTTTTTGATTTTATAAATTCCGGTGATAGGTAAAATTCCGCCGCACCTTTTTATTACCTTTCTCTTCCTTCTGTTATAAAGACTGTCCAGCGGAAAATTTTTAAGTTTAATACTAAATAATAAAAAAACTACAAAAATTTATACAAAATGGAGTTTAACGATGCGGATGCGATGTATTTTATAAACAATATCGTCTAAATGCCGTCCATTTCTCTCGAGACACTCTTGCAATCGGACTCTTAAATTTGCGAACACGCGAGAGGTTGGTTCAATGGCAGCAACTTCACGGCGGATATTTTCTTGTAGGGCCTGAATTGTTCGAGAATTGTTGCTGTAAACTCTCGACTTAAGATATCCCCACAAAAAAAGTCGCACGGTGTAAGGTTCGGTGACCGAGGCGCTCGGGGTGTGTCTACGTACTTGCTGATTAATTTATTGGGAAAAATTCCCCCCAGCTTCTCCATTGAAACTCTAGCTGTGTGTGGAGTGGCTCTGTCTTGCTGAAATTGTGTTCAGTTATTGGACCCGAGAAACAGCTGCAGTTGCGGTACCAAAAACATGTCGATCATTCGGCAATATACATCAGCAGTGACTGTGTCTCACTGGTTAAAAAAATAAGGTCTAATTACCCCTCGGGCAAAAATTGCACACCACACTGTCGTTTTTAGACAATGCAAACATTTTTGATAGCGTTCCCTCGGGTTGTCGGGGCACCAGTATCTCATGTTCTGTTTATTAACATAGCCATCGATACGAAAATGTTCTTCGTCAGTAAACAATATATTTCCAAATGTTCCAGCATCGTTGTCGCTAAGGTTTCACCTAAAAAATAGTTATTTTCGTTGAGAAAGTGCACGATTTGCAGTTTGTATGGGTGAACTGTAGTTTCTTTTTCAAAATGTCCCTTTTTGTTTGAACTTTTGAACCCACTACCAGATAAGTTGCGTGCTCGGCCCATCACTTACTCGTCGAATACTAAAGTGAGTACAAAAAGCGCGACGCGCACGAACCAATGAATCGCCACACTTTAAATATTACTCAACCGCGTACGCGCGGTGCGCTCCCGACCAGTGACTCACTGCGACTGGCAAATTCGCAAATCACGCGCGTCGAACAATACCCCTCCCACTTACCTCATCTTGACGGTTTACGATCAATTACAATTTAATCTTGAAATATTGCCGCGTCTTCTTCTTTTGCGTTATACAACAACTTGCCTGACTATCGCGTCTTAAGAAGGGTAAAATGATAGTACGACATATTTCTATCGAAATCTACTTTAAATTAATTCCTTCTATTCTTATTCACCTGGGATTTTAAATTTATTTTAACACATTATTTGCCGGTAGTTCAAAATTAAAAGATTGCTCGTTAATGACACCATGTATCACACGGTCAATAACCACTAGTGTATAAAAATAACAGGGGTGGGAAAAGTAGCCATATATATATATTTTTTTTAAATTATATTGGTAGGATCAAAGTTGATTGCTTGATAGAAAGCAGAAAACAAACGTTTGGGTCGGCAAAAAATAGCAGAATAAAAATGTTTTCTGCAGACGATAATATTTTACATTCCCGATTGATCTTCTATGGCTTCAAGTTCACGTGCCGAGAGAATTATGGGGCAATACCCACTCGATAAGTCTATAGGCAATTTCAATTCCGAGAGAATTTTTATTTTTTAAGTACCTGCACGAATGAGAGAACCTTTCTAATTATTATTTCTATTTTCGGATACGTAGGTACTAAAAAAAAAAATTAATTTAGCAAATCATTACGTTTTTATTGCGATCTTTTGTACTTCACCCGGGAACCGAAAATAATTTTTCTGAATAGCTTTTTGTTTGTTTTAATGTCGAGGCATATTTAATTAAGGGATTTCTGGCGAAATGATTTTTTGGCCGACAAAATTTTATGACGCAAATGAAACTCATTAATTATAATTAATTTCGATGTGAAGTCAACAGAAAAAGTACAGAATTTGTTATGTATCCGCAATATGGACGTATTTTGTTATTTACGCCAACGTCTGACCTTATTTATTATTTTGATTTCATCTGAAAATTTATGAATTTTAATCTTCGCTGACTGAAGTTGTCGGCGGTTAAATAAGATATGAACTGCCAGGCCGATCATATTTTTTAATAATAATTGGTTCATTAATCACTGCGAGACAGTAAAACCTACCGGAATTAATGTTTAACTCTTTTTTATCCACTGCCCATTTAAAAAATATTTTAAAGCAAGAATTTAACGCATCTAGATTCTGTCTCTTTAACGGAGTAAATGACTACTTCTGACAGTATTGTATTTTTTTCGTTCCGTTGGCATCATCGCATCAGACAAAGAAACGTCACTTTGATTCGTTCCGCGGCCGCCACTGATTTTTCTCTATTACGAGCTCACAATTTTGTGTTTGTCTACAATGTGTGTGTTTATTTTTTATAATTATAATTTATATCTGGAGAGACGTGACATTTACGCTCATTTGACTTAGGCCGCGAGCCCTTTGTTAATTAAAGCAAAACAATATAATCAGATCAAATTAGTAGCTAATTACAATTCTGTAGATGGTTTAAATGTATTATGAAACATAAGACTTTGTTGCCTTTTGTAATTTCTCGTAAAATACTTTTTTCAAAATAAGTTTTTATGTTAATAGTCTAACAACACTTAAAAATATCATTGGTTGGCATATATTTCTTCCAGAGATGTTCAACGCAATATTTTTGTGAACGATGCTCTGAATGATTATCCTTCATACTTCATACGTGCACATTGTAATCCCTTTACCGTAATTATGCACAGTTTTAAGAAGGACAGTTCTTAATTTTTGTTACCTTGTACCATTTTTTACTAAGGAGAACTTATTATTTCGTTTGCTCAGTTAGCTCAGCTTTGATTAATTTAATAATTATTGCGTATAATTGTATAAGAGTGATGTCATTGTTATTTTTATTCAGTATAGTTAGCCATTTTATAATAGAACATTGAAACAGGGTTTACAATTGATTAAAACAGATTATCAAAAACTGAGACGATCGATTTATTGATAACAACATTCAGAAATGGATCTGTTGAATTGGCCGCCTAGATCATGTGATATATCTCTGTTAGAATATTTTCTGTGGAGATGTGAAAAGTTATTTATTTATGCTGATAAACAAACAATAATTCAACAATTAAAAATAACAACATAACTCGTGGCACCAGATTTATTATTATTGTTATTATACACGCCCTATTCAGGCATTAACATAATTAGTAAAATAACAATAATATCACAAAGAAAAATAATTACACAATATCAGCACGTACTTTCACAATCAAAATTATAAATAAATACCAAATGTGAAGTAGAGCCATCTATCCGTCACCACTGAAAATTGAAAGAGTGACTGAAAATTAGATCCAATTAATGCATTGTATCATTCGTAGTCGTGGTGCACATTTTAATGAAATTATATTACAATAAATTGTTAATGGCATTAAATGATTTTTCAAATTAAAAAAAAATCATTAATATCATATTTGTTTTATAAAATTTAAAATTAAAGTTAAAGTTTACCTTATATAATCTAACTAACTGACGGAATTTTATAATAATATCCTAATAAGCTTTGTAGACTTTGATAATTAATACACGCATCGCTTTGCTGAGTGGAATCAAAGCGGGAGTGTATAACTCCCATAACGGTTCCTGGATAGGGTGGAACCCTTCGAAGTTTCCTTTATTTAGAGAAACGTGTAAACTTTCAGATGATATAAAAAACCGTGATAAAATCATTTCTATATTGTATTTTTTTATGTCAATCCAACTCCTTTTCAAATAGCTAATAATCGTTGGGAATATTACTTAGAATAGATTATTTCTAAAGGTTTTTACGCATTTGCTTAATTTTATTTTTTTAATTAATACTCAAGACACATTATACAGACAAAAATAATAAAGAAAAATATATACTTCATATCCAAGGAAATTAATTTGGATCTGTAAGAGTTAATAGTATTTAATGTAAAAAAAATATATATAATATATTTTACAGTATTTTAAATTTTACAGTGTAATGTAGTTGTATATTTTATTAATTAAAAAAATAACATTATCTAAATAGCACAAAAAAAATTGTCTACTTTAACACAGACGAGAATCTACCTCCTTTAGAGGTTATCTCCTGCCCCAGCTAGCAGCCCCTGCATCATTGCAGTAATAATAATAAACTACAATAATAATAAACACACACCATTTTTGCTAATGCGCCCATAAGGCAAACATCATAATGGAAGAGCAAGGGGTCCAAATAGACACGGTACTCTGAATGAAATGATACAAAAGCTAAAAAAAAGGTAGCTAGAGCAAAGCTGAATAACTATCGGAGGTGTACCTCTACTACTGCTCATCGCACAAGTTTTTTTTGTTCGCCCAGTGTTCAATATAATAAACTAACACTATGTCATTTTAAAACAATTAAGTTTAATTATCACATCATTTTTTTTGTCTACTGTTTTCATTGATTATTTATTTGTTGTTATCTTTCAAATATGTAATTATAATCATTATGATATATATATACAGGAATTTGTCTAGTGCGTCAGTCTAATACTTACATCAACAACCAGGTACTGTACTGAACCATTATAGTGCATTGTAGCTTCGTTAGGATAAACGTACATTGTCACAAAGACATTAAACATTAAAAATATTTTTTTTTATATTGAATAAGAACAACAATTAGTACTCTTGTCGTTTACGTGAAAACATTGCACATATGTGTGTTATGTATATATTTTACTGGGAAGAATGAATTAAAATTTTATTTCATGTATTTTTGGACATTTTATATCATCATTTGTTTAAAAAATGTTTGCCTAGAATTGTACTTTATGTAAGTAGATATGTCCTAGATATGTACAAATTTTTAGTTAAATATTGACCGGGACCTTACCTACCTGAACATGAAAGGATATATTTGAATTAATGTGGGGTTTTCAAACATGAAAATTTCTAAGTGTTAAAATCACAATTTTGACGTAAATGGTGACTGAATAAAATATATAGTCAGCGTGGTAACGTGTATGACGTATTTGTTTGTTCACTTTTTTGTCACATATTTTTTGAGATTACTCTAATACGAGTTTTTTTGAGGGAAGCCATAACGCTTATACATTAAATAAAAATTAAAAACAATTAAGACCAAAGAATAATACATAAATTAAATTTAAATGTGCCACATAAAAAATACTAAAAAAATGAACAAATTAGATTAAGGTCGAGCTTTCATTTTTCCATTTTGAAATTCGAGAAATTATACACGAATTAGATATGCTTTCAAGACGAGGTTAATAGTTAAATTCCTATAAGTTCCAGAGAAATAATTACGTAAATTATGTGAGAGGAAGGTTTGAATAGAAAGAGACGACATTAGAATTGATGATTCTCTAGCATTCACACATAACTCGTATCTAGAGGCTTATCCATGACTTATCCAAGTTTTTCCAATTAATATTATAGAATGAGTGTTGTGATTTGAATTAATCTATTGAAAATTAAACAATTTTTTGAAGTACCTAATATATATATGTTTTGAAATCAGACAAAGTACCTACATATATTTAAATGATCGCTTAAATCAATGCTGTAGATTTTAAATTATTATGACAGCTTCAATTTATCGATTAATATTATCGATTTAAAATGCCACGTTGGCGTTTTGGTGATATGTCTGTTTCATAACTACATGTCATTTATGAAACAGACAGCTTTTGTTTAAAATGTAACAGAGTTATATATAAACGAAATATTTAATTGCGACATACATAAAAATAACGTACATAAATGTTTACTTTGTCCCTTTTGTTGTTTTCCCTTAAAATCAGTAAAAAACTTCTAATTTATGAAATTTGCTACTAGTGTTGTGAATAAGTTTAATATTAATTGATACCGTGTGTTAAATATACGTGAAAATATATATTTTCGGCTTTATTAAACGAGAATGATGACAGCGCAGATTCTACAACAATTGTAGATGCATCTAATGGTAAGTCTTTCTTATAATGCTTGTATTGTCTTAATTTTGGCGAATAACATTCAGTTTATTAGTTATTAATGAGTATAAAAATCCTATTTAAGTAATTGTTAAAAAAAGTCAAATCTAGTGTATATATAACTTCTCATATAAATCAATAATAAAAACCCACATTTTCGTAAAAACGCAAAAATTTGCATTATTATCGAAGGCATCGCCTCAAGAGATAATTAATGTATCTGAATAACTAGAACCTGTTCATAAATCCTTTTATCAAAAATTAAAAATAAAGAATGAAGAATAAATTACTGAGTTCAACCCTTAGCAGACCTTCATTGATGTGGAATGTGCCAATATCCGGTTCATTAACGAAATCGTCTACCAACAGGAATAATCTCAAGCAGAATGGTTATGTATGTCACCAGGTATTATCCCAGGTAGTGATCAACTACAATAGGTAGGCATGTACCTTATTATAATTGCGGGGTTACTCGCACTCAGGGTGTTAAAATAAATAGGTACCATAATAATTATTTATATATTATATTTTACAAAACTAAACGAAATCATGTAAAATAATGAAGCAAAGAAATCTATATACGAGTGTATAAAGAATAGTGTCTGTGGGTGGATGGGTGCTTATGTTTGTTATTTATACAAATCTACAGTTTTATTCTGAGCTGATGAAATTTTGCATGCTTGACCTTAAAAACAAGATAAAAACCACAGTCTACATGAGATTTCAAGTAACCACCCCCATTCTCCTTTCCCATCCCTTAAAGCAGAATTTTGGTAGATTGATGAAATTTTACACACTTGACGTTCAAAATAAGAGGAAAATTATAACGTACAAAAATGATTTGGAACATAAATCGAATTGCAAATTTCTTGGAATTATGATAAAAAAGAATTATAAAGACGAATTTAAAAAACTTAACACATGGCTCGTTTTTAGTTAAAACACTTTTTTGTTAATTTTCTTATGTTAAATGCTTTATATTATTAACTCCTAATTATCTGATGAATTTATTACTTTGAGTGGTGTTCCACAAGGTTCCCATCTTGGACCTATATTATTTATTCTTTTTATTAATGATATTGCCAATGTTTTTGATGATGTATAAATACTAATTTTTGCTGACAATTTGAAGATATTCATATCCGTGAATAGTGTGTCTGATTACATGATAATACAAAGTAATTTTAATTCCTTATTTAAATGGTGTTCCAATAATCACCTTCATCTTAATATCTCCGAGTGCCAATCTATTAGTTTTACAAAAAAAAAATATTCCGTGAAATTTTCGTACTGCATCGGCGATGTTGACTTGGTATCAGTTAGGAAGATCAATGACCTAAGAGTATTATTTGACAGTAAATTATCATTCATTCCCCACATTGATTCAATAACTAATAAAGGTCTCGAAATGTTGGAATTTGTTTTGCGGACTGCAAAAAACTTTTCAGTCCTGCACACTCACAAAGTCCTCGACATTTCTCTAGTCAGACCTCAGGTAGAATATAATTCGGTCATATGGTCGCCTCACTTCATTGTTCACTCGACGGCGGTTGAAAGAATCCGGAGAAAGTTTTTAAAATTCATTAATTTTAAATTAAATATACGCTCTGGGGATATCAATTATGATTATCTCCTTAGCCGTCTGAAATTGTTAAAATTATCAGTGAGACGTGCGATGACCGACCTTGTATTTCTATACAGGATCATCAATGGTATGATAGACTGCCAGATTGTTGGTCTGCTTAACGTTCACGCACACAATTCATTATTCTATTACAGTGGTAATGTCAGAACACATGCATTGGCTAACTCCGCAGGCCCGGCAGGGAATGAATATGCGGAGGTAGTCGACATTTTTGTTATTAATTTAACTCTTTATAGGACTACATTATTACAATCTGTTGTGTCTCAACTCAATGGTGATGGATAAATTGCTTTATGTCACATTATATTTTTATTTTTAATTTTGATTATATTATATTATATTTTTAATTGCGTATTGAACTTCTGATGAAATTTTCTATTATTTTAATGCCTGAATAGGACGTGTTAAATAATAATAAATTATTCTATTTTGTTAAAATACTATGTAAAGGGCAATTCTTGCTGTAAAACTGGCAGATGCTGAGCATTATAATTAGATTTTTAAATAATATAATCATCCATTAAATCTAGCCTGGATATATATATTCATGCGAATGTGTGATGTATGCCGAAGACTGTCGCGTGTCACGTGGTATACTTCATTGTCCTTGGAACCTAAGCATTTCTGTACTTACGTTGTGGTTAACAATATCTTATATAGTCTCCTCAATTTTCCTTATTTCAGAACCATAAAAAGTATATTATGTTACATGTTATTCCACTAATTGTCTGTAAGTATTTTATATTGTAACTTAATTGTCATACTAGGACTATCTATGAGGATCATTAACGACCTGTTGATAATCTGTATATGTATTTTAAAATAAATGTTAATATAGGAAAAATATTAAATATAATGTAAAAACAATTTGTAATTAATAAATATGGCACACACAGAAAAACAGCAATCCGTAGAAAGTAAAATATGAATAATATAAATAATCAGTAGAAAGTAAAATATAAATAAAAGTTCTTACCGTTAAAATTAGTTAAAGATAAGTATCATTTTAATTATATCAAAAAAATATTTTTTAAATTTGAACCGCCTGGACACGAGAAAAGGTCAAAAGCTAAATTTTGTATTAAAACATTTACATGTTCTATTAGACGGTTTATTCATTACAATGTTAGTATTAGGCTTAAATAAATAAAGCGGGTTGGATAACGAAATGTCATAATTTGGTATAATCTAAGTTGGATAACGAAATGTCATAATTTGGGATTATTTAAGTTGGATAACGAAATGCCATGAAGCGACATCGAGCCACAAATTTCACACCTTTTCCCCCAAACTGTGTTGATGCTTTAGATTTAGAGTGACAGCTCGTAATTGAGCCAATTTAATTCAAATTTAAATTACTGTCGTCGGAGATTTTTTTAAACATTCTCTGTTAAGGACATTCTTTTACTTTTCCTGTTTGAAATTCTTTCAAGGCGACCCTAATAGTTAAATAATTTGCAACATCATTTAAATGTTAAACTTTGTATTTTTTTACGTAAATGTCGCCAAGGAGAAATGTTACAGGCTGTTTTTTTTATTTCTCTAACTTTATCGTAGATGCTTTAACATATGTACCCATAATATGTGTACCCATTGCTATTTGTATAATATAAATCAATTGAGATTTTTTTAACTATTGTAAAAGATTCGTGCTTTTGTTTAAAATGGTTAATTCAATTGTACTGCGTTGACATTTTGTGATATGTTTGTTTCATAATAACGTAGAATTTTGTTATTTTTAAAAGACAACGCTGTTAAATATATACGGAATATTAAACTGCGATAATTTATCTTTTTTCTTTCTATAAATTGGAAAAATGTTAAAAACCAACCTATACGCATTTAAAAAATTGAACAAACGTAAGTCATATCGTGTTTACTACATACAAACACGCTTTTGATATTAATAGGCTTAAATATATGATACAACTCAACATTTTATTGATATTATTGCTATTTAAAGCTCTGAGATGTTCTTTATCCCTTATATCAAAGTTTATAATAGTTTTTCCAATATAAAAATAATTACAATTTAGTTTATTAGTTTAATATGATCATACATTTGATTTTAATACAGGGTTAAAAATATTACATACAAGTTACAAGGTCTCGCAGATTAACAATTTAGAAATATTAGAAATTAGAAAAAGTGGAAATATTAAGTCAAATATAAATAATAAACATATAAAATTCCCTATTGAATATTTTCCCATTTAACCATTCTTCCCCTTCTAATGATCATGTAGTTCTCTAATTAACTAACCCCCCCTCCCTTCTTCCTAACTCTCTCGCAATGTCAAAAAACATCCCGAGAAAGAAAACATTGTTCTCGAAGCATGTCGATTTTATATCTAAAAAAAGTTGTAAACAAAGTAATTAGATTAATAATATTTGAGTATGTCCAAGAACACACAATTATTGGATTTTTATCTCCAAATGCGTTGTTATTAAGATAAATTATAGATATCTATAGAGACGAAGCAATTTTTATGTTATTTGGAAGTTGTATACATTGTAATATATATACAACTTCGAAGATTTGATAGATATGGAGGTTGATTGTGGGTAGAGAATGGTGAACGTTACATTGTGTAAAGTGATCACTTAAGCCAGCCGAAAACGGGTTGTAATAGCTTCGTCTCTATTAGATATCCATAATTTTTCTTAAATTAATTCATTAATCATGTCATCACAAAGTAAAAACCTACCTTCAGAAGAACTATTATTTGAATAATTAATATTTTATAATAAATATTAGTCCATTTTCGGTGGTGATTTAGTTTTGTTTATTGCGATTGTGTTAATATAAATGTACCGGAATAAACCTAATCGGAACGCATAAAATACAAAGCTTCCGTTAGTTCTAATGCAATGTTCCGTTTCATATAAAAACATTCCCCCTTGTAACATTATCCATACAGCGTAGTGTAAAGTAGTAACGACCTAAAAACATTATCTTTCTATGTATATTGCTATGTGCCGGGGCTATGTTTTTAGGTAGGTACTTTATTGTCCTCGCAGTACGTACGCATTATTTTATTAGAGCTGTTGAATATCATCCAGTATCGTTATGCTCAGTACATTTATCAGTTTTTGTATACATAATGGATTATGATAAGCTTACATTAGCGCTTGTGTTATTTTGTAGAACGATTCTCCCAACGTCGGGAAAACGATGGGAAAATACTTGAAAATGTGACGCAAGTATTTAAATGAAAATAAATGTTTTAAAAACGGCATACGTGTCACTGAATATTTTCAAACTAAACTAAACGCTCAAACCTGCGACTAGGTGAATTTCTTGACCACTAGACCGACAATCTACTCGAGCGCAGTAAGATATGGGAATATTTATAATAATATTTACAAAATTTTTCTGAATTTTCAAACCATATTTCTATAAAAATACTTTCGATAAAGATTTATTACAAAGATTTTTTTTTTTTTTTCATATATGCATATAGGCATATGTGTTCTCCTAAAATAATAAAATTGTATCAATGTGTCCAAAATTTAATAAAAATGAATTAATAATTCTAGCTTTTACTATCAGATTCACTCAAAGGTATTTGAGATTCTGTAAAAATAAGGTAGATGGCTCTGTCAAATGATGGAAAGATTAAATGTATTGATATCAAAAAGGTAACATATAAGGCCGAAAAATTGTCGATAAAAATAGTGCCGCTGTAGCTTAGTTGGATAAAGCACCTCCCCCGGTTAGGGAAGAGATCCAGGTTCGAATCCCGGTAGCGCAACAACAATGTTTTTATTTTTCGATGAAATTGATTTTATATGTATATCTTTATAATTAATACATTTAATTCATATTTAAAAGATTATTTTATATCAGTCACTTGTGAGAACGTGCATTTCCGCTTTCTCCGTGGACGCTCTCCATTTTTCATTTTCATACGGCGTTCTAGAGATCACCATTTTTCTTCTTTTCTACATTTTGACATGGCTCACCGCAACAAGCTTCTTCTATACATTATTGCACGATGTCCGAAAAAATTTAAGGATACACCTCAAGCACATATTTGGAGAGTCTCTCATTGATTAGAATAGTAATTAATAACAAAGTATTAAAATCAAATTATTTTGTTACTATCGAAATTAGAGTTAGAAATTATCGCCCTTTTAAGTATGATAATTAATTAAATAATATTAATAATTAATTCATGGTCACAACACGAGACTAGTGAACAACTCCACGCCAGTACCGAGAGCATCAACGACATTAAACCAACGTTTCTACATATTCTTAGCTCCGAAACTATACAACACTAATTGGAAATCATTAAAAACTGGAAAACTAATTCGAATATGAACCCAATATATGATCCGATCGGGCAAAGATCAGTCGGTAGCAACGGTGTCTAATAT
Organism: Eubasilissa splendida; assembly: GCA_031772225.1. Taxonomy (NCBI): domain Eukaryota; kingdom Metazoa; phylum Arthropoda; class Insecta; order Trichoptera; family Phryganeidae; genus Eubasilissa; species Eubasilissa splendida. The sequence continues at coordinate 32,068,667 of CM062850.1, read as the reverse complement.
TTCTAATTAAATTTGTCAGAATTCAATAATAATTACTCTGGCCAACAATGATTGTGTATCTGGGATTTTGATGCACTTCACTGCTATGTAACATCAGTTTCCTTTGGAATTTTCCTACGCGTGACACGCGGGAGGAGACAGGGTTATTTTATTAGATATAAGTTGTTTCCGCAGACACTTTTAAATTAATGTTTTAACCTTTTTGCCGTTTATGTTTTGCACCGTTCGTAATTTGTACATTGGTAAATATATTTGGATTAATAAATAAAATTTTTTATTATTTAGGAGAACACATTCTGATTGTGAAGTTGTAATTATTCAGAACATAGGTCTGTGATATTTTAAATATGAATATATTCCATATAACTGAGATTTGCTGGTAGAGCTCGAGATTGTCTGGAAAGAAATCCAGGTGTGTTTCAAATAATGAAATCTAGACAAATTATAGATATCTCATTGAGACGAAGCTATTGGGCTGAAATTGAAAATTGTCGCTAAAAATATTGTCGCTGTAGCACAGTTGGATAATGCACCTTCCCCGGTTAGGAAAGAGATCCTGGTTCGAATCCCGGTGGCGCAACAACAATATTTTTCGATAAAATTAATTTTATATGTATATCTTTCTAATTAATATATTTAATTCATATTGAAAAATACAATTAGAATTACATAATCTATGCTCTGAGCAATAACAAAAGTTAATTTTTGAAGTAAAATAAAATAAATAATAAAAAAAATATATGAGACGAGGGTTGAAGGCGACAGAAACAGAGAGCGTCTGCGAAATACCTGAGGCATAATCAGATCAAACCAAATATCGGAGAACGATTCTGTCAAGAGAAGAAGTATGAATGTGAACGGGAAAAGAGTTGTGTGCCAGGACAGAAGAGTGTGGCGTTCTATCCTCTCTACGCACCCCTGCGGCAAAACGGCATGATGATAAGTTAGTTGATGAGCTGTGATTTCACAAGTATAAAAAGGCTATTTTTACTTCTCAATATGGGGTGGAAATGACAAGTAACATAATTGATATTTTTATACGCAATATGGAATGGTGAAATGGATCATTTCGTCAATACGGACGGTCAGTAGGGAAGGTATAACGACCCTTTTATAGGTTCTGGTATCTCCAGTTTCATCGAATTACAAATATAAAGAGGTGATGGATATTGACGCCCTTAACTACATTTGTGACATTGAACAAGATCATAGAACACCGTTATATTGTAAGTGTGAAGTGGAAATAAAGCGACAATTACCGAAAAACTAAGAAACCAGACAATAGAAGTGTTAGAAAGATAAATCGTGGGTAGAAAGTCTAAGCTTTTAAAGAAAAGCGAAAAAAAATTGTAATCCTTATCTAAGATAGTTCTTGGAATACCATTACTTCACATTATCCACTCAGAGTAACGTTTTGAGAAATACAGGTGTAGCAGACCTAGTCCACAACATACCTGATTAAATTACCAGTCGAAAATGATCTAGGAGTATGTACAAATATTGTACCGTTACGGAAAATCATATTGTGTAAAATGTTAAGCTTTAAGTCTGCACACTTTGCACTACGCGAAATTAACCCATTATTATTATTATATATGCATCTGCTGATGATAAATCATCTAATAAAAAATATTTCTGAAGATACAATTTATATCGAATATTAGGTATTAAATAATTATCAAATTAAATAACATACCTGTATGATTTAAAGTTTATTTTTTTCAGAAATGTTCTTCAATTTACGACAATTGTTTTTCAAAGTTAAAAGGTCAAACTATTTTTCTTAACCTTTCGAGACTAAGGCTAAAGATAAGGTGATACATTTTTTAAATAATTGAAAGTTTTCTGCTCAAACACGGTGTTCATATCAACAAAAATAAATAAACATAAAGCCGTCTAGTTTACTAATACATTGTTGCAATTGACATACAGGGTAGCCCAAAAAAAGTGAAAATATCTCGTAACACATGAGTTATTTCAAAACATAATATAATTAATTATAATTCTTAATCAGAAATCATCAAAACACCCCATATTGCATAATCTATTGGGTTTAAATCTGGGCTGTTCGGTGGCCAAATTCCTGGCTCGATCAAATTAACATTCTCACGACGAAGAAAGTTGATTGTATTTCTGGCTGTGTGAGATGGAGCTCCGTTCTGCTGTAATGTCTAGCTATACTCGAGGCTTTGTTTTGAAACTCTTTGATCATTTTCTTAGCACCCCGACTTTTTCAAATTCGCAAATTTTTGATCAGAATACGGTCTTCTACAGTGATTTTAGTCATTCTGGGGAACAATTTCAAAAACCAAATATAAACAATGGGAAAATTAATAATCAAAGATGGCGACCGGAAATTGTCGAAATAAAACGTAATATAGGTAAATAGGTAAGTAATTAAATTAGTAAACTATTATATTTATGGTATTGTAACATAGTTAAACTGATTATATCACATTTCACGAAATGTTCTCACTTTTTTTGGGCCATCCTGTATAATATTAGTCACTTCGGATTAACTCACTCTTTTTTTTAAGTAAATTAGTAAACTATTTAAGCTATTGTTGATATAGTTAAACTAATTTTGATGTAATTATACCACATTTTACGAAATGTTAACACTTTGGGCCATCCTGTATATAAATCGTAGAATGATATGTACATACGAGCCCATTATTATGAAAGTAGTCTAAATAAAGATAATAATAATATGATGCAAATTGCAACAATTGTGAAAAATTTGAAGTGTTACATTCAGTGTGTTGTTACGACGTTCAACGGCATTTCGCTAGTTTATTTTGATAATAATAAGTCAATTAAACAATTTTTTATCTCCTTATAAGCCACATGCACCATTCATATGTCGAAATAAATTATAAATCTAGTAGACTAAATAAATTTTGAAACATTATGTTTAATTTAATTAATTAATTGTTTTAAATAATTTTGAAACGAAAGAAACGTGACTCGACCACTTTCATAATAATGGACACATATATATATGCGATAAACTACTTAAGTATGAAAGAACGTTTAAAATTAATGAGTTAAATTAATCATCGCTTTTTTTCGTAATTTCGATAAAACTAGGTCACAGATGCTTTGTGCGATCGAGCTTTGAGTTTGTACACTTTTCCTATACGATTAAGAGTACTGACAAAAGTTATTTGTGATGAATTCATTTTTTCGATTAGAATCACTAGAACGGGGTAATCGTACGCGGGGTGTAAGTGTACACAGTGAAGTTTGCGATGAAGCTGAGCATGCCACATAAACACTATTTTCGTATTCTGGTCGCGTTTTGAGTTGTCTCGAAACAGAATCTATTAATCGCGTCGAAAAAGCGAATAACATTTTCTCATGGTTTTCTTATTTATTTTGCTCACAGTGCAATGAGAAGTGCGAAGACCTACCAACAGAATACTGAAAAGGATGTATCCTCTGTAAGTCCTGATGCCGCGAGGGTTGCACCGGACTACAAAAAGAAATAATTTAATACAAGAAAGACATACAGATAAAATCTATTTATTAGGAGAACACATTCTTATTGTGAAGTTGTAATTATTCAGAACAGACGGTCTGTGATATTTTAAATATGAATTAAATATATTAATTAGAAAGATATACATATAAAATCAATAATATCGAAAAATATTGTTGTTGCGCCACCGGGATTCGAACCTGGATCTCTTTCCTAACCGGGGAAGGTGCATTATCCAACTGTACTACAGCGACAATATTTTTATCGACAAATTTTCGAACCCATATGTTACCTTTTTGATATTAATACATTTAATTGTTCCATTATTTGAAAGAGCCATCTACCTCATTTTTACAGAATCTCAAATACCTTTGAGTAAATTGATAGCAGATGCCAGAATTATCAATTCATTTTTATAAAATTTTGGACAAATTGATACAACTTTATTATTAGGAGAACACATTCTTATTGTGAAGTTGTAATTATTCAGAACATAGGTCTGTGATATTTTAAATATATTAATATATTTATATTATATTGCGGTGGCGCAACAACAATATTTTTTGATAAAATTGATTATATATGTATATCTTTCTAATTAATATATTTAATTAGTATTTAAAATCTATTTATCAAAGATGTTTGAGATTCTCCGTAAATATATAGTAGATTGCTTTGAAATAATAAAATGTGTCAATTTGAAAGTGCAACATGCAAGTTCGAAAATCAGTCATCATTAACTTAAAAATAAATATATTGTTTCGATAAATCGTTTTTATCTGTATATCTTTCTTATTGATACTTTAATTTGTACATACAGAAATAATGTGTTTTCCTAAAAAAAAAAAAAAAAATTTTTGTTAGATATTTAAAATGTAGTGTAAATATACGCAGGGCGTAACTTTCACTGACCCGTATATGGGTTAAGTATACGCATTCGACATGTGCACAAACATTATGATTTACAAACCGATCAGTGTTTGTACATTTTTAATGATTCTTCGTAACTCAAACCGTAGATCTCAACAAGCTAACTACCGGATTCCTTAACCTTCAAAATGAAGTCTCTGTTGCGAAACATTTTATAAAAGGATAAAATGGCGAATACGTTCCGGGTCGATAACCATTTTTAAGGGTTGTTAAAAGTCTAATAGTCATTCGTATCGATATTTTTCACCGGTGAGCGTGCTGTGGAACATATTTTCGAATATAATATAATATTTTTTGTGATTTCAACCATTCAAATACATAAAAGACAAGGTGCTTCTTCTTCCACGGCACTATATCACGGAGTGGCTCCCAGGATTTGGCCTCCTCCACAAGTGCTCTCCACTGATTCGTATCATCATCATAGATCATCGTAGATCATCCCATTACCTCTAGGTCGCTTCCACTGGGGTACCCACTCTGTCATGTTATCTGGCATTCTTTCAACATCGCATCGCAGTCTTTGGGACCTAGTCACCATTGTTACTTGCTCAATTAAATTTTCGAACTCGTGATTCAAATTTATTATGTAAGATTCATTTTCTAGTGTAGGTCCATAAATTTTAATATTTTGCGCTCAAAAACTGCCAATTTGTTTTCTTCTATTTAGGTTATGCTGCACATTTCACAACCATTAGTGGTACAGTATTAGCATCAGTATATTATAAATAAAACACTGACACGACTCATGACGCAACTTAACACATTATTGTTATTATAATTGCGTTATTATAATTATTATTAGACGCCACTGAGTCTTAAAATAACAATCCAAAGCGAAGCAATGCATTTTGCCAACCTTACGAGTACGTATTACAGTGAAATCTGAACTGAACCAAGATAATTTAGAAGCTCCAGATGATACAACATAGTCGGGAAACAATGCTGGGCCTTCTGTGCAGTGTTTTCTGGACTGCTCTGCCGATGACGCCGATCAGCGACATCAATCGTGATAATATATACTACGTCGGCCAGAGAGGTCGGAGTTTAGCTATTACCATCACTAGAAGAAATGGTTATACCGCAAACCAAGGTGGCAGATATGTATATATTTCCATATTTCAAAACATGCAGATAGACAAATACTATTTTTGACTAGTATCGAAGAGGCATAAAAACAATCAAGAGTTCATAAACATAATTATCGGAGCATTGCGAGTGACATAAAGTGTGATAGAGTCATAGGAAGGCCTTCTATAATAGCTGAACATTGTGATTACAGAAGCGTATTGCAAATTTGTTCATAAATATACGAAAAATATGAGCTTTTGATGTCAAATTTTTAAGAGCCAAAACCAGTTATTGTCGCAGGAAAAGGTCGAAAATGAAAAGCAATCAAACTAGATCTTTTTGTAATGTCATACATATCTATCTGGGAGAGCCCTATTGATTTTCAGTCGCAATTTTTAGACCGAAAGTGGAATTATCCCCGGAAAAGTTAAATTTTTCATTAACTGAGTTATACACAAAAACTAATCTTCATAAAGAAGAGTTTCGGTGCTGTAAGCCGGTAAGTACTTGTGTTGAGATTTAATCCAAATAAACAAAAAGTCGCCTTTGAAAATATTCTCGAAACTTTTGGCGAAAGAAACAGCTTTCTAAGATTCAACTGGACGAAATTCAATTGTGAAAAAGTTGTAATTACTCCTTCAAATTTCCTACGCGGTTGGTTGCCTGTTGGGTGAAATAGAATCAGCAGTTTAGTACAATTTCTAGGGCACACTGGGAGGGTTGAGAAATCATCATAAAAATATATTTTGAAAGCATTTAAAATCACGTTCAGTAAATTTTAATGAACAGCAAAAAATTCTAAAACGTAAATACATAATCAGAATTATTTTTTTCGAGTAAACGATACTTCAGTATTAAATTACATTAATCAATTTCATTTTATGTACTTGGATTAGAAGTCTGTACCCGGCATTCAGCTTTAATATTAATTTTATATAGGTTGAATGTTGGTTTTTACACAAAATCCATGCAAATTTTGTTTCTTTCGGGGGAGAGTGAGTGTTCGAGGGGGTAGTAGTCAGGGGTCACGATCCTAGAGCGTAACTAAGCAAAATTTGAGACGGAAGATATTCATAGATTAAACACTTTTATACAATTATTTCTGGGGGGATTAGCTGAGAGAAGAGGGGGTAGAGTACGTTTAGCGCCTTATGTTTTGAGGAACAAAAACTCACTCAGGCCTTGCGATGAGTTTCAGCATTCTTATTTCCTAGATAGGAATTTATCAATTACGACCAAAACGAAATGGCACTCGCAACAGCATTGAAAAATGGCCTTGGCACTCCCACTGTTACCAACCTGAATAACAATATCATCCGAGAATTCATGTAAAGGTGCCTACAAACGAACTAATACATGGTGCACCATGTACAAACTTTCCTATGTGCCGCATTTAACGGCTAAAAAAGAACACCTGCACGTTGTTTTCACAACAGAATTTCTACGTTATACTATACTTATGAATATGTCATCTTAGATATGGTATAACAGCTTATTTATGCCACGTCCACCACATAAGTAAATAGCATGTAAGCCATGGATGTGCCTATATAAGGACACCCTGAATATTTTAGAAGCAGTTCTCTGGAATAAATCTAACGTGTAACAACCTACCGAGTTTTTATTGACGTAGTACATCCTGAAATCTTAATACACAACCTTCACGCATCTCTCTACAATCATTATATCAGTCATTTAAAATAAAACAAAGATTGAAAAAAACAACACCTGAAAAGATAACACGGAAATGGTCTTTGTTCTGTATATAATACCCATCACTGACAGAATATTTCATATGAAATCACACACGTGTAACGGGTAAGAAAAAAAAACAAAACAAATATTATGGTAAATTATTACTTATGAAAAAACGCGTAGGTTCCTATCATACGTACAATATTGGGACAGCATTACAAAAAGATTTATCCCGAAATACCTATTCCACAGAAAGTTAGGTACTAAATATTAATAATAATAATAATAATGGATAATTTATAGCACCATTTTAGTAAAAGGGCGCATAACACATAAACTGTTTATAGTTCTACAATTATCTTTTTTTTTTTAAATTACAAATTGTTATTTTCACTTAACGAAATGACTTTTTGAAAAGGTGCGTTTTTAGTTTCTTCTTAAATCGTTTTTAGTTTCGTCTCTGATGCACTGTTTCTTATGACGGAGGGCAAAGAGTTCCACGCTTTTGGGCCAGCCACCGCAAATGCCCGTTCCGTTCACTAATTCTACCATTCAAATTGTCTGGGATACAAAGTTCTTGAAGATACAGAGACGCCATGTTGTGTGTCGCCTTGTACATCAACCGGCACAATTTAAATTCAACTCTTTCAGGGAATGAAAAAAGGATGTTATACATATATGAGAGAATTTAGAAACTCCATATATTATCCGTGCAGCCGCATTTATAATAGATTGTAATATATCTAGCTGAAACATTAGCTGGCCAGCATAGATGCTGTTACTATAGTCCAGTCCACACGTGACACCACAAATGTATTTATAAGTAGACGCTCTGCCTTAGGAGGAAGATGTCTCCGAATACTTTTAGTCTGTCTCAGTTGATGTCAGCATGCACTGACAGTTTTGTGTATTCATTGAAAGATCTGAATCAATGTGCACGCCCAACAACTTAACTGCAGATTTAGTATTCGCGAATATCCGTGTATGTATATGGGTAGAGATGTTTGATATTTTATCTCGCGCTTGTACATAAACTCAATCCGATGAAATAATAAAAGACCACTAGTGTCAATATACACACAGAACTACTTTATTCAGCGAATAAATACGTCATCCTCTCTCATCAAAATGTAACTCAATATGTAACCGATCTTCTGCAGAAAGCTGTACTCCGGATATTTGAAGAGACGATTAGATAGCATTGTATAATAAATGAAGTTCTAGAAACGTAACTAGTAACTATGGGACTTTTACAAAAAAAATCTAATTTAACTAGATATATATTATAGATGTCTCACAGAGACGAAGCTATTATTTATTTATATGGGAAGATAAGTATGGAAGTATTGAGTATCAGGGCCTACGACCTGCCATCGGCTGGCTTAATTAACGTTTATTACACAATGTAACGTTCACCAATTATACCCATGTTTGAATACCACACTTATCAAATATTTGAAAGTTGTATATATGCTATCTATAATATGTATTGTGACGTACGCGACATAGTGTCAGCGCGTCCGCCGTTTTAACCTAAGGTAGAACATGAGATTGTGAGTTATATGAACAGAATTAGCTATTTTATCTCCCCCCTGCCTTCAACAGTCATTCTCGAGGGAAAATAAATAAAATCAGAGAGAAATTTTACAACATTATAATCTAGAAAAATTGACACAATTATAACAAATGAGCAAAGAGAAAAAAAATGTTGTCCAATTATTTACGAAAAATCACATCTTAAATTACATCTTAATACAGAATGTAGCCTCATTAAATGGAATTTATTCATCAGGCTTTAGCACAATATTTGACAATACTACCGGTAGGTGGAAAAAATAAATAAAAATAAGGAAAGTCCAACGGTCGAGGAGCAATCCTAATGTAATAGAAGTTCATTTTAGCAGGTCAACGTGTTGAATTTCACTGGACAAGTTTGCTCTATGGTGAATATCACATTTGGGTTACTTGTAAGTTGACGTGTTCACGGCGAGATATTGAAGTAAGAGTTTCTTCATCCATATGGAGATAATTCGAGCGAATGGATCCGAATCGTAATCGTTATCCTACTCTATCCATGAGCAATCCTCCGTGACTCTCATAGAAGCCATCATATAAACAAATGAAGCGGTGCATCGTACAAAAATGTCCTCTTAACGTGGAGGTCCATTCTCAAGAAGGGATTTACATCCTGTTAGAAACAAATACAATAACAAACACACTTAGATAGCACGACGCGCGTAACACAGATGCCCAACATTGAATATAATTACTCACCGTTCCGCGAAATTCAGACAGCGCTCCTATTCGCCAGTCAACGGAAATGCTTAGATAAAGATACTTTCGCGCCAGCAGTATTGCCCTCACTATGACATGTTAAACCTAGAGCGCACTATCGGCGGGTAGGTACTAGAACGTAATTAATTGGTACCTACAAAAATTTGGACATACTCAAAATAACAGAAATGTCAACGTATGAGTCTCAGATTAGTGACGACGGTCGATTTTTATAATAATTCCGTCATGTGAGAGATCAATTAATATATATGTATATATTTTATTCACTGCACATTAAAAAATTAAGTATTTCGCGATGTACGAATATGTTTATAGGTAGCATTTTTTTGTCACACGTGCTTTTCTCTGCGAGATTAAGCTTCTTTTCCGTTTTTAAAAACTTTGGTGATAAAATTGTTCTTCTTCTTCTTCACATCTTTTTCATGTTTTTTATTTTCATTGAATCGTTATCAAATAGTGAGTCCCACGCCAGGCTGTATTTTTCTCACACGGGTAGCATTACGTGGGCATGGTAGGCGAAGCCATGAGTATTATTAAAAAATCGACAGTCAATATGGTAATGTAAATATCACCAGAGCACCCTTCGCCACCATCGGGGATGATGTAATGAAAAATGAAATAATTATCAACTGTGTCGTTAAAATTTCCAATTTTTTCGAATTACTTAGAGTATACGAAACTGGCTAAAGTATGATGCGACTATTTCGCCTAATGTGTCAGTGCTAACCACTTTGACACTTTTACGAACTATTACAATCTACGATCATTTTGAGTTATTACTTTGAATGCGTGAATTTTGTAAAAAGTAAAATTCAGGCGTGTCGTTAACATATCGTTCGGCGGAACCATGTTGAAGACACGTTCAATCATTGTAAACCACAAATACAACCCTTCAAATCACTCTGGCCGTGGCGCTGGGTACCGAGCTTGTTTTAACCTCAGAGCGTCATCTATATTGACGTCATCTCGATGTTTATAGAATTCTATTGATTTGACTCGAAGTTGAAATGCGGACTGAAACGGCGCAAATCGACGCACGGCATAATAACTCGGGAGAAATTTTATTATCACCGTGTTTTATAAAATATTTGCATTAAAATGCCAGACCGTAACTCCTAGGCGTTAGGTTAGGTTAAGTATATTGTGGTGTATCTTATGGAAACATATACAATGAGAAGAGGGGAAAGGAACATGTTGGATGCCTTAGAGATGTAGTGCTGGAGACGAATGTCACATATCCAGTTACCTCTCCATCTACCAAGAATTAAAGGTTGCCATTCGGAAAAATGATCTTTGCATGCATTGAGCGCGTTAAACGGGAAAGAATGGAGACGTATTGTACACCGAGATCAAGATTACGATGCTTATAAATAAGCACACGATGATAAAAATATGTACTATACATTTATGGCGATCTGGACACGGCACTGAACGCACCCAACACAGCTGGCACGGCCAGCCAGATGATCGGCCCAGCTCCTGTTACTTTGCTACCGCCTCCGAATCGATCAACATCGTTAACTCTGCATTAGCATTCCACCGCATACATACTACTCAAACATCTCTTGTCTGGATATTTCCTTCATCTTCCAAACAAGAAAACCACGGTGAATCCTGAAACATACGAACACGAACGGTAAGCCGACTTGGGAGCGATTTATCATACACATCAACTATATACATTTGACCCCGTCCGCGTAATGTATAAAAACCATCCATACGACACTCCCGCTACAGAAATATCTAACTGCTGCGCTGCGGGGCTGATGAACGTACGAGAATGTTGAATAAAACATGAAACAGCCGCGAAGAAGATAAAAAAATATGGATTTTCTCACTGTCAAGATACACTCTTGCTCTAACAATCTTATGAATGCCGTGGGTAGGTACCTAATTCTGAGAATACGTATTCAGTGTTCTTGCTCATTAGGAGGTTCCGAAATCGATAGCAGGTGAAGGTTGTCGTCGACCGGCGGGATTTACGACGATTTTTAAGACAGACTATTGAAATAATTGGACAGCGGATACCTTTTAAAATAATATATTTTTTATTAGAAGCCTCGATTAATAATGGCTGATAATAAAATCAGAGGAGTTGCTTTATTTTATTTTTTTTGTTTTACGCTTTCTTTCATATTATAAAATCGAAACTTTCAGTAATACTCCCCTCCCGCTTTGACGAGCGAAATTAAATATAATGGCGTCGGTGTTGTATACTACAATAATAAGCTTAGTAAGAAATAAGTGGAATTTATTTAATTATGCATACTCTAACAGAAATATTACAAAATACAAGTGTAATTGGAATTGATAACCCCTATTCCATTATTTCAATTTATATATACAGAATATACAACGTTAGTTTTATTATCATTATATAAAAGCAGAGGTAAAAAATATACAGTGCTTAATTAAAAGTGAACATTATATTAGCCTCAGGAATGACGTACAAGCTCACAGTGGCGTAACTTCCATGTTAGATCAGGGCCCAAAGTGTCCGCGTCATACAATATATCTAGCGTCGATGCGTTTGCAAGTAGCGCTAGTGTGAACAAATAATTTAAAAAATCATTTATTATATTTAACAAATTTCAGCATTATTGAATGCTTGCGGTTATGGACCAGACAATCGCCGTAAAGCAAAATCTCCTTACATACTTTTAGTTTTATCGAGAGATTAATTTTTTATTACAATTTAATAAATAAAACCGCGCAGTACTTATGTACATACATAAAAAGCCCCCCCTTTTAACCATCTAGCATTGAGGTCCAACTTTTTTTAGTCACGCCACTGGGAGCTCTGCTGGGTTAATTACGGAGTCTGAAGATAATACTGGAAAGATTTGTCTCTATTTTAAAGGTATTAAGTTCACAGTACATTGTTGCAAATGAAACAAAATATTTACTGTATTGTATGATGATAATAATAATGAGAAATGTGATCTCTGAAACTCATTATGTAAGAGAAGACACGAAGAAGGCAACAGAGTCGTAGACAGAAATAAAACTAACTCTCTTACTATGACGCCATTTCTCTTCGGGGTAGACAGAGAGGATAAAACGGCACATTATTCTATCCTTGCACATCATTCTTACCTTGTACACTTTCATACTTCTCTTGCACGCCTTTCGGTTTAATTGTTTATGTTAAACTATTTAATATAATATTATTACATTAGCAGTATTTGAATATGTCCAAGAGCACACAATTACTGGATTTTCACTTACAAAGGCACTGTTATTAAACAAATATCAGATATATCATAGAGACAAAGCTATTTTTTATTATATTTAATGGAAAATATATGGAAGTATGGAGTAATTAAATGTGAAGATGGAGGGGTGAGAATTGGTGAACGTTATATTTATATGAAATGATCACTTAAGCCAGCCGAAGACAGATCGTAAGCCCTGTAATTACCCCATACTTCCATATATTTTCCATTAAATATAATAAAAAAATAGCTTTGTCTCTATGATATATCTGATATTTGTTATATAATTAAGTAATTTTAAAATGCAAAACGGAAAACATACTCGATTATTAATTCGTCCATGAAAAAGATGGTTAAGGTATTTGAATATTCATAGGGATAAAATCAATTGAAGCCTAGCATGCTAAAGGGGTATGCTACGCTTCAAATAATTTTATCGTACTAATGGGGTTGGCGAAATTTCAACCCTTCTTAAGAAGGTAAACAGCTCGCGGTGTCACCTTCAAAATCTAATCAAATCTTAAGGTAAATGTACAAACACTTGCATTACTTTAAATTATAAAGGTTAGTGCACCATTTAACATAAAACGTTTTTAAAATACTTTTATAAAAATGCCACGCTTAAAGCTTGAAGATCAAAATAAATGATAATTAATATGAATAACTTAGTATGTTATCACTTGAGTTTATTATTTGATACCAACCAGAATTTAGTTTTACAGAAAGTAGCCAGTCCATAATATTGAAAAAAAAAGCGATATTATTTTTATCGGACACAAGAAAGTCCAAAAAACAGCCAGGCTGCTTTCATACAAAAATTATTAATAATTTCCATCTGAAAATTTTGTCGATCTCAAAAACCCAAATTCAATATTTTTTTAAATGTATAGTATGTAAAAACATCAAAGTCATACAATATTTATTACCAACCATTTTAAAGGCAAATAACATTCTAGTTGATTAGATTATTCACACTTTTCACAAAAATGCTTTTATCTCAGTTTGGGTTTTCTGTGGTTGGTTGCGCTCTGTATATTTAATTGTTCCTTTTATTAAAACAGGATAAAAAAACTAAATCTAAATATTACTTACATAACTTTATTCCAATTTCAAAAATGTCAGTAAAAAAAAAATTACTATCAAATTCAAAAAAAAGTTTGACTGAATACAATGGAAATGAGATCATTTAGGCGTAGGTATATGTGGCAAATCCATTTCTTATAGAATAAGGAATGAAAAAATTATGAAAGAATGTAAAGTTGAACTTAGCATAATGAATAAGATTAAAAAATAATCATGTGAAACGAATGAATGAGAAGTGGGGATTCTGTGTCGAGACAACCCGGGAATTCCATGGGTTTTTGCTGTCTTGAGTCCCGAAACTTAAAAAAAATAACCCGAGTCCAGAGACTCTTAATTTTTCTTTATGTTTATTATATTTCAATGTAAAATGTGGTCTTTTATCTTTGGGTTAAATTCATGTCATTTTTTTAAACAAAATTTGTATTATTAAGAGAACACATTCTTATTGTGAAGTTGTAATTATTCAGAACATAGCTCTGTGATATTTTAAATATGAATTAAATATATTAATTAGAATGATATACATATAAAATCAATTATATCGAAAAATATTGTAGTTGCGCCATTGGGATTCGAACCTGGATCTCTTTCCATTTGAATCTCTCAAATAACGGAACGATTAAATATATTAATATCAAAAAGGTCACATATAGGTTCGAAAATTTGTCGCTAAAAATATTGTCGCTGTAGCATAGTTGGATAATGCACCTTCCCCGGTTTGGAAAGAGATCCAGGTTCGAATCGCAGTGGCGCAACAACAATATTTTTCGATAAAATTGATTTTATATGTATATAATTCTAATTAATATATTTAAAATATGTATTGAATAAAATTATTCGAATACTTTATTAGGAGACTTCAGTTAACTTTGAACAAATCCATAGGTACGTTGTTGTCTTTCGATATGCTTCTTAATTAATTGTTCTTTTTTTGCATGTTATTTTTAAATTTTTTAAATTGTTTGTGTTTTGTAATTTTTTTTAGATGAATATGTATTTAATATATGTATACGTAAATTAAAATTCATTTTTTAATTTTTTTTTACTATATTAAGAAATAATTAATATTTCATCAAAATATTTTTTATTTCTGCTATTATTAATATTAACGTAACGTGTAAAAACAAATAATATAAACATCCTTAATAGCTACTGCACATCATACATGTGAATATTTATTTAAAAAAAAATCTTTTTAATTCAATTAAATTCATGGTCTCGAATCCCGGGAATACAGAATCTCTAATGAGGAGAGATGTATGACGCAAGTGTTAATGGCACCATAAATAGAAGAAGTCAGCAGAAGATTTGGTACGATCAGGTAAACCAGATACTGGATGATGGTCCTGTTAGAATCCTCAATAATTGACGAGCTTGCATGTGAAGATGTATGAATGCGCATGAGGCGAGAATTGTACGTCAGGAAGAAATGTGTGGCGCTCTATTCTCTCTGCCTACCCCCTCGGAGAAACGACGTCATGGTTAGTTAGTTATTCTAAGTTGATTTTAAATAAAGTAAATAATTATTATCACTCCAAATATTAAAAAGGTTAAAATTACAGTGAAATCTCGATCGATCGTTCCTCGAATAATCGTTTTCCCGCATGTACCGTTTATTTCTTCCAGTCCCGAATTAATTTCATATAAAATACCCAAAAATAGATCGCATGGATCGTTCCTCTATGCATCATTTTACCGCATTAATCGTTTAAATTTCTCAGCATACTTCGAGAGAAAGAGAAAGAGAAAGAGAGAATGAGAGAGGATGTTGCTGCTGATCACCGCTTAGCATTATACAATACAAAGTTTAATTTAAAAAAAAAACTCTTTCTGTGTAGCTTTCTAATTTTATTTTTATTTAAACATTATTGAAATATGTATCTTTTTCGGCATGTGTATTAAACATTTAAGCATGAAAAATGTTTTTTTTTTTATATTCCCGCATTTATAGCTTATTTAAATAGGTCCCTTCAAAAACGATAGATAGAGGTTTCACTGTATATTGTTTTAAAGAGAGATAAATCGCGCGCGTTGTTGTAATAATGTACTTTTATACATTATTGTTTTATTAGTTTATAAAGCTATATTTCACGTATTCTTTTAGGTACATTACAACAGCATCGATTAATTATTAATAATATGAATAAATAAATTAACCTCCAACAGTATAGAGAAGTTTTAAGTACTATTTGGCATGCGATTATTGTTCGCCCACAGCGGGGTTATTCGCCTTGGTTTAAGCGAGGGTCCGTCAGAACGAAATATATGCATATTATAATATTTAAATGGGCACCAAAATAATGCTAATTTGTGACTAAAATCTCTTGAATCTCGTGAAAAATACCCGAGTGTTATATAATGGACGCTTAGAAATTTTTCAGTGGATACCAAAAAAATATTTTGTATGACATTTATTTATTTTATCGTGATTTTTTTTAAACTAACCTAACCTGGCAATTTAAATGAAAAGATTTTTTTATGATCGTTATATGTAAAATATATTGATTCGCTGGTAATATTAAAAATACTTAACATATAGAGTACATTTAAGTGTACATTTATATTATATGAATTTTTGGTGACATTAAATGTAATATATATAATTTGAGCAATGGTGTCCGAATGTTTTTTTGTTTTCAGCTATTTTTTAGTGCACAAATTTGATACTACAAAATACTGCATCGGTAGACAAGTTACTCAGCAGTACACGTGCAGCGCATTTCGACTAACTAGCGTGTCCCTGCATGGTCGGATTTATCAGCGTTTTATTAATTACTATAAATAACCCGTCAATAATGACAGGAAATAAATAGTTTTTCACAAACTTAATTCATATAAAAAAAGTCAACGGAAATACAGTAGGTGTGTAGCAAAATTAATAAATAAATTAAAATTAATACACCTATTAATATTATTGTTTTTCAATTTTTTTTATAAATTAATTTAGATCAATAATTAATATAAAATTATACAAGTATCTACTAAGACGGTGTGAATCAACAATGTTCCAGATTCAAAATTATTATTAGAGGTCTGCATTTTTAAAAATGTATCCATTGAAATATAATTGTTGTATAATTTCGTTGCTATGTAAGAAGGGCTGTTTATTGTATATGTAAAATATAGGACGAAAATGAAATGGCAATTGGCAGGCCACATCGCTCGGAGGGCGAACAATTGTTGGAGAAATGCAGTTATCCGAGAGGAATCAAGAAGCCGACAGCCTGCCTTACAACCCGCTGGACTGATGGAATCATCAGATTCTATGGAAAGAGTGGCAAACTTGGAGAGGCTCAACTAGCAGTGAATAGAAAACGGCTGATAATTATGCGGGCGGCTTCTGCACTCTATATGTAGATGTCGCTCGCGTCTTTTGTCAGCTGGGAGCGGCGATACTGGCGAAGAATTTGAATCGCCCCCCCTGCACATGTATTGATTTCAATAAAAATGCGTGGTGATATTTTAATTATGATAAAATTTAAATCAGATTTTTTTACCCGCATGGAATCTATATACCATAATCGTTTTAAGTACTAGAGGTTGGTTTTCAGGTTTACAGTTTTCTTTGAAAAAATAGTCTCAACGTTCTGTCTCTGAATTTCAGCTTTATCTGAGGCGATTGTATTCAACGACGTAATGTCACATTTTCCGTGACATCTGTCGACATTCTTGTACCAAACGAGTGTTGCAAATACGTCACATTTTGCTCTATCGACAGAGAAAGGGGCGAGACGAACAAAACCAGATTTTCCCACATTTATTTTTGCAGTTCTCTGAATTTTTCCCTCCGTCTTTTGTATTCCCAGATAACAGTCCCCCATCATATCAGTTCAGATTGTGTGTCCGGCTGGATTCTATTGTTTGCGCGTGTCTTTGATTTCTTTTATTTTGCTCCCTTCGTTCCAACCCTGCACAATATGATCGATCGGATGACGTTCATTCGTCAAACACGGTGACGTCCGCTTGAATATCTCTCAAATTAACGACATCTGTAAGCATCCAAATCAAGAATCAACACCGACTCTCCAACGCAATTAAAAATCAAAAAGTCTATTAAAATAAAAACAAAACAAAAAGTGTGATTCTAAAATGACCTCTTACTTGTGAATTTAAATCTGAACGAAGGATTTCAATATCTTTTAATGATGGTAAACCGTTATGATTGGTAACAGATTTAACGGTAATTGGTAACTAACATTTAACTGTGGGAGATTTATTCTCTAGTGTTCCGGTCGTTGCTTGAAGAATTACGAATAATAGTCGTTATAATCACAGTCACAACAACGGTTAACCTTCTCTAATATCTGTAGCGATCGAAATTCGAATCCACCGCCATCTCAGTCGGCATCGACGCTAGCGACACCGTTGCCGGCTGCTGCTACAAGTCTGGCTCAATTCACCGCCAGGCAGTCTCTCGAGTTTCAGCGTTTCACAATGGCGGTCTTGCCGGCTCGCGCTTGCCGAGCAAGACTGCCAATTCATTTCATTTCATCATTTCCTACATCTTCATTCACTGTATTCATTTCTATCTGTCTTCATTGTTTTTATTCATTGTCACAATAAACCTCAACACACGCCAATCACATGTATTTCATTTAACCACCGTCCTAACCCCCAAATATCTATTAACAAATATCCGTAATTACATCATCCATTAAAACGTCCACGTATGGTGTACTGTTAATATAAATATGGTAATACGACATTTCGTATTAGCGGGCGTTGCTGCGTGAACTAAAGCGCCTGACTTTCTCCCTGAGGACGCAGGATCTAGTTACTATTTTCACATGTTACATTATCCCAGACACAAACCGCTTTAATTAGTGCTGCCGATAAAAGAGCAGCGGCGAGATTCCAACATGCTAAATAACAATAAATATTTAACAAGAAACAATATTGCCGAGTGTTAGATCTCTTATCACGTGGCCGCTTCACAGAAAACACCATTGGTGGTACATGGCATGAAAACTTTTTTCTTGATGTTGCTAATGGGATAAAAAATCCCGAAGAATATTTTCAGTATACAAATATATTGTCTAATCCATAGGTTATAATGTTTCCACGACAAAAGATCCGGCCGACTAAAGCTCCAGTCGACCATTGATTCATGCGACATTAGATCCAACGACAAAAAAAAAAAAAAATGTTTTAAAAAATCGAAATATTGAAATCTGAAATATGCGCATAACCTTTCGCAGATTACTAAAAATAAGTAACCGATCAAAACAAATCCGATGCAAAATATAAATAATTTAATTAAATTGAAAACGAACGTCATAATTACACAAAAAAACATATACGATGCTAAAACATTATATTTCTTTAAATATGTGTATCTAGTTTGTCCGATTTAATCATAAAAAAAATGTTTTATCGTTGCGATTAATTTATTTAAAAATTTTATTAAGAATTAAAATATGAATTAAATTTGCTAATGGAGAAAAATATCCCGAAGAATATTTACAATGTAGAAATATTTCGTTTAATCCACAGGTTTACCACACGTTACTAAAAACAAAATCTAATTAAATTAAAGCTCGTTGATTTTTAACTCCAGTTTAAATATCTAATTGTTTTTCTTTCTATAGTATAAATGATACTTTACCCACAGAAACGGCCCGTGCACATGCACATTTCCATTCAATGCGGAATATTGATTAGAATTCAGAATATTACATTACGGTATTTCAAATTACATTTTAATATAATAAATAATTTTTACTCTTTTATAATATAATAAGTAAAGTGGTGTTATAAAGAGACAGTTCACATCTGGCAGTAAAATACCTGGAGTCGGTGCTGGTAACGAGGAGAACTACATATTATGAACTACGGAGATCCGCGGGTCCCTCGACAAAAGGTCCGGCCGACAAAAGATCCAGCCGACAAAAGATCCGGCCGACAAAAGATCCAGCCGACAAACCGACAAATGATCCATGCGGCATTAGATCCAACGAAATAATGTCCACAAATAAAAAAATTGAATGATACCTTGGAATATGATTCTAATGATATGATTGGGTATAATTCATGGTGTTCAGTAGACTGCCGAAGACGAAATGACTCCTATTTTAGGTACATTTACAAAACACACTACATTACAACAGTTTGGGATAATTGCGAATTTCTATCGTTTATTCGTATTTAAACATTCAGGTACAAAAAAAAATACCGTAAATATAACGATATATGGAAAAATGACCACGACCATTCGACGTATCGAATTTTCAATAGAATCTGTTTATAAAAATATCTGTTGCTGATGAATGGATAACACATTGGTCACGCATATATAATTCCATTGAATTTCGCAAGAATGCTTAGAATGCGAATTTATTCACTAATTAACGCTAAAAAAATTTTTTTTTTTTTTTATAATTGAATCGTGCAAACAAGATGTATAAAGTATTATTATGTTTTAGCATCACAGGTATAAGTTCATTTTTAATTTATAGAATTCCACTTTCTCACTGTAAACTTTGTATTTCGCTTACGATTTGTTTTAATTGGTTACGTATTTTTAGGAATCTGCAAAAAGTTATATGCATATTTCAGTCACACTTCGAGCTTTTTCTTAAAAAAATCATTTTAAAATTTTATTCGTGGACGTTATGTCGTTGGCTCTAATGCCGCATGGATCATTTGTCGGGTGGAGCTTTTGTCGGTCGAACTTTATGTCGTGGACGTTTTGTCGTCGGGCCAAAAGTCCGCGGACATTTTGTCGTGACACGAGATCCGCGATACCTGAAGAGAATGTTAGAAGAAGCTTAATTATGTCCAAACGAGTAAGATTTTCATTGTAAAATTTATATCCAGGATTTGAATAAATACTAGGATATCGATAAATTACTAGATTTTATTATAAAGATGCTCACGAAATACGTATCACAGCAATATTTTTACTATTTACAAACTAAGCTAAACGCGTGTGCTCTTAAGATAGGACTAACATGCTGATCTCGTGAAATGAGACTCAAACCTTCGATCACTATGCGAGTATCGTAAACACTAGACCAACAAGTGCGTAGTATTATTATAGTTGGTCCTAAGGGCCTTTCAGGGACCGAATTCCCTCGGTATTCCCTCATAAACCTTACGGAGTTCTCTAGAGTCATCACTGCCCATCCTTAACCTTCTCGACTTCAATATTGCTGAGATGATTGGTTGTCGAAAGGCGTCGACAAGCTCAACATTTGTGCAGATACGCCATCAGAGCGTTCGGAGCCTTTGTGAGAGTGTGCGTCTCTAGGTGGGAAATTTTGGGTCGACCTGCTGATTGGCCTGCCAGTCGAACCCCCTAGCGTATGTATGTACGTGTGCATATTTTTTATTAAATAACATTCTTGAATCTAAACTCAGATACTAATGTCCTGGATAATATATGCCGGCAGTGGTGCTCGGGTAGAGAAACAACTTTTATTTTTGTGCCCGTCTTATTTCCCGTTTTAGTTTCCCCCCTGTCCCCCGGTTTTCGTGTGTTTTTACTGTATCTTTGTGTAGTTGGCGGCCGTGCGCGTTGCTAGAATACTTATGCGCTGAGCTGCGTTGTACGGTCGCCTGTTTAGCATAATTTTTTTTTAATCTAGCGATGAATGGGTAGAGCCGACATAAGAGCTTTAATAAGCTAGCTTATAAACGGTCCTGGATTAGCGGTGGCCTCATTAGCTCCCACATGAAAGATGGAGTATATAACGAGTATATAGCGGATTAATTCATTCTCGGCATCCTCAAGGAATGATATAGATACTTAAAGATGCGAATAATGAATGTGAACTCCGTGTGTCCATGTAACAATATCAAAACGAGATACATGAGTTGTCAAAATCAAGAATTATTTTCGTTTCTATGTTTTCATGATCTTAAATACAGAGTCAGTCTACATGAAAGTTGAAAGTTGATTTCAATATAAATTTTAACACGATTACTGCATACGACCGTTTAGAAATCTTTAAAATTAAATTTGTATTCTTTCTATATTCATTGCTGACTAATCCATTGGCTCCATACAGAGGAATCTACGACGTACGAGATATTTTTTTAAATTAAAAAAATATACATATTTTATTATATACTAAACTTAAAATAATTACACTTTTTTTTCTACAAAATTATCCAATTCAATGGGGAAATCAATTATTGTATTTGAATTGGGTTGAGTACGGTCATTAGAGTTTTTAATAATGTAAAGTTAGGTATTAATATATTTGGTAATTTTATTTTATTCAATACTCTCAAATGTCCAACTTGTTGATTTGACGAAACTTTTTAGCAATTCACCAACCTAAATTATTTTAAATAAATAAATATATTTTTAAATGTCTAAAGTAAACGTAAAAAAAATTCATTCCTTCATTCCCGGTGAATTGTACACATAACACTCATACACGATATTAATATATAACTATGAGGTACTAGTTATGTACTTCATTATTTATTCTGTATATTAAAATGATGTTCTGAATTTACATTAGATATTCAGTAATATTGTAGTACAATGTATTTCATAATATATTATATATGTATAGTCTATTAGAAACAATAAAAGTTTTATAAAACATGAAACACTTCCGTTAATAGAAGTCCTGATAATGCTTTCCGTCGGGCGAGCGACTAATTATATTCCCTGAAACACCTGTTTGTTAACACACCTTCGTTATCTGCACCATTCATTCTAGACTATTGGTGGGGTAATGTGTTTACTTATTAAGATAGATATGTAATACCTTGCGATAACGGTAAATTAATAACAGTCTATACGTTAAATAAAATTGGATATCAAGGTTAACATGAAAATCATTTAAAAATAATACAAATTAAATTATGCATTCAATTAAATTGCTATTTTTGTATCAACTTTTAATAAAGCATTTGATATAAAATAAAAATGCGTTCTCGTCTCATATATATATATATAGCACAAAGGGAAAATACATGTGTGGGTTTGCGACAGCCACTTATAAGAATGTATTTGGATATATATATTATGCATACCTGCCCACAAATAACTAATATTGTTTATATAAGTGCTTCAATTGAATAACTAAGAATGAGAAGATTGAGGGCGAGGGCGGCTTCATTAAATAAATATGCTGGAAAATTTAATGTCAAAACATCGCCCTATGTGCAAAAGTATCAAACATATGTCACGAGGTTCCATTGACGTGACCTTTTGCGTAACAGGTACCGTCCCGTTTGATAACATTGAGCCCGGCGCAGCCTCGAGGGCCGGCGATGGGCGAGATAAAAATAGATGAAATTTACCTTTCACAGATTTAACATACGCTTTCCCGCTGCATGTTCTCTAACGAAAGCGTTGCACTCGACTTCGCGAACCGGCGGATAGGACTCTGTGGGGAAATGCGGAGTTCGCAGGACCGGTGTCCCGACGTTTGTTCGTCCAGCTGTTGTCGAAGCGACTGAATCGAGCCGGCCCAGGACTTGCGCACTCCGGCGCCATCGATTTTCCCCTCCGAGTGGAAGGATGCGCCAGGCGTGGCGTTGTAACTCTTCACTTCTGATCGCATAATACGATTGTTTGGACATCTGGGTTTCGTGTGAATTCGGCGCTGATCAGAGATAGGCCGCGGGGACAGGGTGACGCGACGGTTTCGGTGGCCGCGGCCTTCGCGGCCTGACCCCACCCCCCGGCCCGGAGGGTGGTTCACCCCGCCCCCCGCTATTATAAATCCACATCCCGCGCGCACTTCTCACGTACGATCTGTAAATAAAGGTTAAGTTTATTGAAAAAGGATTCTGAAGTTTATATGCTTTGTAGGCACCGACTCGTGCCCTACTTCGGGAGTGAATCATATCAGTTGCTAATTAACTGAATTGTAAAATTTACATTAAATTAAGTAGAGCCGTCTCCATAATATACTCAGTACCTACAAACTTGATCATTATAAAGACACTTTGCATTTTTACAAGAGGTTTATCAACATATAACTTTCAGAGTGGAAATGGCGATTAATACGCTCTGAAGAAGCTGTTGAGGGCGAAATGGCTGTCTCGGGAGTCCAACTTAGAATGTGACCATCAAACCAACCTCTGACAGAGAGGCTGTTTAATAGTTTTAATAAACATTGTTCCTTGATAATTAAAACAAATTAGAAAATTAGGTTATTAATTAAGAAAGATAAACACAAAAAATTATCTATCTAAAAAAAATAGTCACCACCAAAACTAGACAGCTTTAACCAATTAAGCTATAGTAACACAATGTCGTCAGGTTTCACCCACATACTCTGAGACATATATTTTTTCCGTTGGAAAATTTATTAATTCTGAAAAAATAGTAACCTTAAAAAAGCGATTTAACATAAAATATTAATTTATTGATAAATTTGTACATTATTTTGCGTGAGAGAGATAGAACAACCATATATATCTATAACAAATATTAATATTTTTAAAACATCTCATATACTGAATTCAATTTTTTTTACTAATAACATTTTACTTTGTTCGAGTTGTGATAAAAAATGTCTTCATCCTCCACCAGCATAATTGAACAATTGCTTGTAATAATACCCGCCAGGCTAGATGTACCTTAAAATGCTGAATCCATTTAAAAATAAAAAACAATGTATTAAAAAAAAAGTACTATTTTCACCATAGTCGAAATTCTTAAAAATGAATATCAAAAAAAGTAAAGATTACAGTGTGTCTTTCTTTCAATTGCAGACTTTTGTTTTGATAATTTTCACTTTATTTTTCAGTTAAGATAGAAAACATGTCATTCACAACGAGTACCATCAAATCAATACTCACATAATCCAAATTTGAATTAATTGAGTCATATAATACGTGACCAACTTTTTAATGTATGTATAACGCAAAACAATCCGTAGGATTCGTTATTAAACTCATCAATGAGAGGATAATTTTTTTTTTCATATTTAAAATACTTGGTACCTTCTGGTATCGAATTAAATTATTTTTAAACACGTAGGTAGTAGGTACCTATCTAGGGTGGATACACGAAACTAAGTATATTAATTTATTTTAGAAATGCAACGCCTAAATAAGGGTGCATACGGTTATTAAAAGTGCGACCGGCGTAGAAACGGCGAGAATTATTTTAATATTGATATTTTATATAAATAAACCAAACATTTCGTGACTACGTCAGCAACTTTTATACATATAAACTATATACTTTATTTAAATATTTTACTAAAAATTATGCGATTATTTACACAGATCTTTAAATGAATAGACATGAAAAAAAATATGGGAGAGGGGTTTGGAACATTAGTTGCGAGACGAGAGGTATTCTACACACATTTTTGGTGGAAACATACATCCGAAGTATTTACTCTTCAAATATTAGATTTCTGTGTAAACAAAACGTATTTTTTTACATTAATGCACATCATATTGTCAGCGTTTAAATTTTCATTCCAATCGAGTCATATTTTTAAAAAAAGTCGCGGAGCTATTTGATCGCGTAAGTGGCACCAAAATGAAAATATTGGTATAAGAAGTTTGCGTCAGTTCATTTGGTGATCTGTGGATTATTTTGAAATTTGATTTTTGTATTATATATATATGATACTCGTGCGTGAAATTTCTCGAGGTTACGATTGAAAATAATATGCTTAAATAAGTGATCAAATGCGAGATGAAGCGAGGCGGCTGAATAGTCACCTCACGAGCTGGAGTCATTAATATGCGTCACGTGAACCAGATACGAAAAGATCCCCCTTCTTCGGACGGAATAAATATTTGCAGAGCGTATATTTCTTTAATTATAATAATGTGCAAAGGGGAATACGTCTGAGAATATCGGTAATAAAATGCAAGAAATATAATTACAATCTATTGCATAAATGATGTAGTTACCTAATTAATTTACAATCAAATCTTTTCTCCACGCAGCTAGATAGGAACATAGAACGCCACACTCTTATATAATGACATACTACTCTTGCCTCGCTCATTTCTATACATATTTAGTATTAGATTAGTGGTTAAAATTGTTTGCGGGTTGTTCGAACGTCAAATTTACTATTGTCAAAGCAAAGATGAAGATGTCTATATGTGTCTATGAAATATGGTTTATATTATGCATTATCTATGGATTTTTTCGCCTAGACGTTCGATATCTGTCTACTTTGGTGGTGACACTTTTTTGTATTATGTGCTAATGTATATTAAACAACGAGATGATCATCATCGGACGAACTCTCATCACTAAATGTTACGTACTTGACTTCTTAGTACGTCTTTAATGTACACCTCGTAATGTAAAGGTCCAAGAAATAGACCTTGTAACAATGAATCTTTTATTACAATTAAGCTGATGAACCGCAGATAAAAGAGACGCGCGCACTCCTGCGCACCGTCTTTACAGCCACACATACCCGCACCGGCGGTGCGGCACACGTACACACATACACACACTAAAATAGTGGGATATTGAATGATTAATCGTCGTATACTGCAACTTTCAAAGTATCAATGTGTACGGATGACTTTTGGAACAGCTGTGAAAAGTCCGCCATATTCAACTATCGATTCTCGTCTTTACTATCGGATAATATCGCAGAGTGAAATGAGTTTACTACGAGATGTACTTTCGAGAAGTAAATATTTTTTACTAACGATCAAACAACCGTTGAGATCGGTTTAACAAAGGGCAGGTCGGGGCAAAACAAGACTCAAAATGGATACTTATTATTTAGTGCGTTACATTATTTTCACGATGGGTGTATATGCGAGGGTGGCGATACAACTCCATCGTTATCATCACCGCGCCTGGTGAACGATGATCCTCTGCTTACCCAGGACTGTTATATGAATGAGTAAAAACTTCCATTCGCCGCCACGGCATGACTACCAATAAAAAGCTATTCATTGTCTTTTCATAATACCTAGTATTTATACATACAAAAGTGAGAGAACATATCGTAACACATGAGTTATTTCAAAACACACAAAAAATTAATTACAATTCTTAATGTAATTTTTTTTGTACAATATTTAGCTAATCAGAAATCATTAAAACACCCCGTATTGCATAATCTACTGGGTTTAAATCTAGGCTGTTCGGTGGCCACATGCCTGGCTCGATGATATTTTCACGACGAAAAAAGTTGTTTGTATTTCTGGCTGTGTAAGATGGAGCTCCGTCCTGCTGTAATGTCTAGCTATACTCCAGGCTTTGTTTTGAAACTCTTTGATCATTTCCCTAGCACCCCAACGTTTTTCAATTCGCAAATTTTTAATCAAAATGCGGTCTTCTGCAGTGATTTTTGTCATTCTGAGGAACAATTTAAAAAAACCAAATATAAACAATGGGAAATTTAATAATCAAAGATGGCGACCGGAAATTGACGAAATAAAACGTAATATAGGTAAAAAGTATGTAAATGATATAGTTTACTAATTTTGATGAAATTATATCACATTTAGCGAAATGTTCTCACTTTTTTTGGGTTACCACCCGGTATGAAAAATAAAACAGAATTATTTTCCATTCCAATTAATTCCGCGCCTATCACAGGCGACATCCACATCCGGGGACGAAGCTTCCGCCGAGAGAAACCGTGTCCAGTCTCGCTCGATCGCTCACCCGCTCTGCTAACGCTTCAGACTCCGCTACATTATCTTACTTTTAATTAATATTACTGCCCTTCTTTCCTGATTTTACATTAATACACGACCATACAAAAACCCGGGTTTCTTTCCACCACCAACCGCCACATACACAATACAAGTTTTCAACTCATAATAAAAGATTCGTGTAAGATGCGAATGATCTCCTCCTGTTTCCCTCTCGTCATCATGTTTTATTACACTCCGCATGCACAAACCATCCTCTCAACTGTGCTACGTACACGTATACATTAATTTCTCATTCTTCCATCCTACCCGTTGCCACTATCATGCCCGAGTGACCGTATTTTAACCGCATTATGCCTACTAATGCTCCTCTTATACTCAATAAGGCCTATATTCCTCTACGCAGCCCTCGTCTGGGATCGCGCGGCCACTACACACATAAATAAATTACAACCCTTCAAGAATAAGGTCATCAGACTAGCGCTGCGTGCACCTAAATGGACCAGGATTACGCAACTTCATCACGACTCGGGTATTCCCCCAGTAAAAGAATTCATAAAACACCTCTCCAAGCGTTTTTATGCTGAACTCCCACAGCATCGGAACCCCACGATAAACGTTCTGTCAACCTATGACATAACGGCCCCCTCGCGTAATAAACGTCCCAAAACCGTCCCCCTTTAGAGGTTATCTCCTGCTCCAGCTAGCAGCCCCTGCATCATGGCAGTAATAATAATAATAATAATCTACAATAATAATAAACACACCCCATTTTTGCTAATGCGCCCATAAGGCATACATCATGATGGAAGAGCAAGGGGTCCAGATGCACCCGGTACTCTGAATGAAATGATACAAAAGTCAAAAAGCCTACTTATATTTTTATTTTACCAGTTCCTAGCTTCACTTCCATACATCAGCGCTGGTACCAAAGCTCCACTGTGCCTCTCTAGTCTTGTTCAGATGACAGATTAACGATCGTGACGTCCGATGCACGGTTCACTTTATTCTTCGCGGTCATTCTCCTTTAATATCTTTCTCAAGCTTTCTTCTCAAACATCACAGAATATCATTTAGTTAAATCGTTAACTTATCTTTCTGTCTGATTTATTCATAAAAAATGTAGACATGTAAATATAGACGGAAGAAAAAATATCTTGAACTAACTCCTCGAGAAACTATAAATCCATTTCAAGAGAAGGAATTTCATATTTAATATTTGATATATGCGGCATAGTACACCCCTGTCATGTCAAATATTATTACGTACTTGCGTAAAGAGTACGTCTCAAGTTGTACACTTCGTAGTAGATTGTTGGTGGTCCAAGAGAGACTCTTATGTGACAATTATAATCTTTATTACACGAATAATACAATTAAGGTACAAGGTATACAACTAGTCTCGGAGCCAAACGGTAACGCAAAAGAGACCGCGCCTCGCGCGCGTCACCCTTTTATCCCCGCTCACACACACGAATATACATCTCGCGCCGGCGGTGCAGGCGCTCTGACACACACACATATATTCAATCTCAGGGACATCACAAATATGGTGACAGAAAAAAGGACCCACCCTTACCTGGAACTGTCATGGGAGTGGTTACTCTCCCAAGAACTTTTAAAGGTCCAAACCTGAGAATAAAACTGCTACAACAGTATATTGAATTACCTAATTGCATCTTGTTTTACTCTTTATATATCTTTTTTTATATACTATCTAATTGTATCTTGTTCTACTCTTTATATATATTTTATTTTTTGTATACACTGAACATTGGACTTACTTTATGTTTTACGTTGTAATTATATGTTATTTAATTGCATCTTGCTTTACTCTTTACATATATATTATATCGTATACATTGAACAGTGCATTTACGTTAAGTTTTATAAACTATGTATCTAATCTAATAGCATCTTATTTAACTATTTACATATATTTTTTTGTACAGTGATCATTGCACTCTGTTTACTACTATACCGGAAGAACACTGTCTGGTATAATACAGTCAAATACTAGTATAGCAGGCAGGGTACCCAAATATATTTCTTACCTTTCTGAAATGTTTATCTGATTATAATATAACACAATATTACACACTGTACTAAGAATCAAATAAATAAATTATTATTATTAGTTCCTCTCCCAGCTTTCCTATCTATTTTCTTTAATGGCTTATATAAAATATACACAATAATTAAAAAAGATGAAAGCATGTAAACACATTAAACATTGACATAGAAACATATTAATCATAAACATAGAGGGCATATAAACATTCAAGTATGGATAAAAAAAGTTTGAATGCATATAAATAAATTAAAGTTGAAACAATAGTAATGGTATGGAATACATAGAGAAAAGATTGTTCATTCGGTGTACCTACGTAGTGTTAGGGCGATTTACTCATAGCTTATACAAGGATTGTTCAGAAAGCAGCGAGAACAATTTGCCTGTAAGCATATACATACAACGGCGAGGCAGTTAGAGGTTTTTCTGGAGATCTTCAAGTGTTTCAGCAATAACTATAATACCATTATCAAATCGTAGGTGGAACGAGAAATCTCCATTGAGGAAAACACATCTGTCAGTGTTTTGGAGACTTGCACAATATTGCCGAATGGCTTCAAATGTACTTCAAAATGTTGCTGCTATTTCGTAATTAAATGATATCAAACTGCGCCATTCAAAATAATCCAGAATTATGCTAAAATACAATGTCTCGGTGAAAAGAAGATCTCTAACTTTGTATTACTTCATTTGTTTATTTATTTGGTAAACTAAATGTAAATCACTAACAAAGGAGTGACTAATTCACGTAGACCAACTTATACATTTCCAAAAACATGTTCGATACAATACATCTTTGGGGGTTAGGACGGTGGTTAAATGAAATATAAATGTGATTGGCGTGTGTTGAGGTTTATTATGATAATGAAAACAGATAGAAATGAATAAATGAATGAAGATGTGATGTAGAAGGTGCATGTGTGCGTGAAATGAAATGAATTGGCGGTCTTGCTCGGCAAGCGCGAGCCGGCAAGACCGCCGTTGTGAAACGCTGATACTGGAGAGACTGCTTGGCGGTGAATTGAGCCAGACTTGTAGCAGCAGCCGGCAGCGCTGTCGCTAGCGTGGATGCCGACTGAGATGGCGGTGGATTTGAATTATGATCGCTACACATCTTTATACGGATCGACTTGTCTTGTGTTAAATTCGTATTTTGGTGGATTCAGGGATCTCCATAAAATCACACACAACAAACTTTGGTTCACAAGACTTTTATTAATGACAGATAATTTAGCACAAACGGCTCCTAATTATCGTCTATCTCGGACGCTGGCCTATTTCGTTCCTTGGCTGCCTCTCCTGCAATCCCTCCCAATCAATCCAATCCAATCCTAGATTGCTCTGCGCCCAGACTCCTCTTCCTCGCCTTCCTGAGAAAACTGATCTCTTCCTCGTCCTTCCAGTTGCTGCTCCAACTTTGCCAAGTCGAACTATCTTCAGGTAACAACACGAAAGAAAGGTTAAGTAAAGAATTTGTTGTGTGTGATTTTATGGAGATCCCTGAATCCACCAAAATACGAATTCAACATCTCGTAAGTAAGTTATATTGTAAGTATTACAAAGTTTTAAAATCGACACAACAGATTCAGTTCTATTGTAGACGAATGAAAATAAAGTGACGGAGAGGAGAAGTGACAAAGATACGGTGTTGTTGAAGCCGGTCGACGTCAAAGTAATAATTATAAACCTAAACATATCGAGTGTCTTCTTCTTCTTCGGCGGTCCCTCGTTACGAGGATGATGTCTGCCATGGTTTATCGATTGTGAGTCTGAGTATGGCTGAGGAGTCCTACTCCCGAACTGCACACCCCTCCGCGTGCATCCGCTGGGCAGGGGGCTTCTGCGGGATGGATTACCTTATTTTCTTTCCTCTTTCTCCCTTTCTCGGTTATTACATAAGCCCTCTGCGCAATGTACTCTGTGACGCCGATCGCGGGCTGCGGTTTCCCAGTGTTCAGGCTCTATGCCGCATCTGCTTAGATTCGCCTTCAGGGTGTCTTTGAATCTTTTTGTTGGCCCACCCTGTTTTGTTTTGCCGTGAGATTGCATACGTAACGCAAACGAAGTGCAAGCTGCGCATTAGCAAATTGCTATCACGTGTGCTTGATAACCGCGAGCTGCGCACTACTATATATGATCATGGGTTAGATTATACAGCCGCAATCTAAAGCCCCTCTAGAAATATCGAGTTTAGATATGATGTAACCTCATTCCAAAACAATGGCGATTCGTCTTCTGTAGATAATTCATTATTTTCACCAGTTTCCATAAATAGAAATACAACGACAACATCCATTACTTTGTCGTGCAGTCGAGCGAGCCTAAGACTCGAAATCAATACTAAGGCCACTGCCACATCTGTTTCGCGGCGTTCTTACTCGCATTTTAGGGAAAATATTTTTGATTAACTCCGTATTCAAGTTAATAATACCATTCATAATGGCAGATGAATGTATGTATATATATATTTTTTAAAAGTGTAACCTAACAAAAATATGTGACGAAGACTCAATACTCAATACCACGGTGACTATATACTTTATTCAGAACCCGTAAATATCAAATTTACGTACTTTTCAAAAATTCACTAGTTTGATAATTGAAATATATCTTTCAGCAATATTTAAATATGTTCAAGAAAACACAATTATTGAATTCTTACCTGTAAAGGCACTGTTTTTAAATAAATATCAGATATCTCATAGAGACGAATCTATTTTATTATAGTTTTTAGAGGAATGATATATAGAAATATGGGGGGTAATTACAGGGCTTACGACCTGTCTTCGGCTGGCTTAAGTGATCACTTTATATTACGTTCACCAATTCTCACCCCTTAATCTCCATATTTATCAATCTATATATGTTATTACATGGACTCGCTTCGAGTACCACTACAACATCGCCATCTATCGTCCAAATTTGATAAATCATATTATATGTCAACTCAATGAGAATCTGATTTTGGTTGAAAATTATTTTAAAGCAATATTCTTTATATATAAAATGTTTTTAACACATTATACTAGAATACAACTGAAAAATCAATATTTTTCAATTTTTATGTTTTTCTTATTTTGACCAGTATATTATTTTAGCAATATTTGAATATGTTCAAGAACACACAATTACTGGAATTTTACCTACAAAGGTACTGATATTTATTTAAAATATATCTGTTCACGTGCTGGTATATAAATAAATAACAAATTTATGAATTCAGTACCTAACGGTCCAAAAAAAAAATTCAACACATAATGTGTAACCAGTACCTACCTACATAAAGTATAATGCTAAGGAAAAGTTTTTAAACAAATTGAATTTTAAAATGCGAAAAATTAATTTAATTTATTCCTTCCTTTCCAGCGAACTGTGTACATAACGCACACATGCGATGTTTGGACATAACCATAAGGATTCTAATTTAGCTCACTCGATTTTTTATTATTACTATACATTTTAAAAATAAATCTTTTTATGGTCTTTCCAGGAAAACCCCTACTTTCTGGTTGCTGATCGGGCTGAAAATTTAGATAATGCTCGCAAATATGAAAGAGATCCTCAAACAGTAAAAAACGTAAATGAAGGAAAACATATTGATTGTTCATTGATTTATTATGAAATAGAGTTTGCAAAAACATTGACCTAGATTGTAATTTAATTTGCGATCTGTGGCATGTATTGTGAAGCAAGGGCGAGCTCTGAGCATACTAATTTCTCTAGGAATAACTCTCTAAGTACCACGAGATAATTTGTTCAAATATAATGATTTATTAACAAACACGACCGTCATTACTAGTTATGTCCAGCGTAAAAATTTCAAGATTAAATTGTAATTGCTCGTAAACCATCAGGGTGAGGTAAGTGGGAGGGGTATTGTTCTGGTCGCGGTTGAGCAATATTTAAAGTGCGGTGATGCATTGGTTCATGCGCGTCGCGCTTTTTGTACTCACTTCAAGTGATGGGCCGAGCACGCAACTTATCTGGTGTCGGGTTCAAAAGTTCAGACAAGAAGGGACAGTGGTTAACCAAACTCCTCCGGGACCATCGACGTCAGCAGCGACGCCAGAACGTGTGGCTCAAGTTCGGTGTGAAATTATGCGCGATCCGTGTAAATCGATAAGGAAGATTGCAGCCTGTACTGGAATAAAAAAATGAACAGTGCACGTTATTTTGGAAAATAAACTACAGTTTCACACATAAAAACTGCAAATTGTGCAGTTTTGACTATTCTTTACGTGAAACCTTAGCGAGAACGATGCTGGAACGTTTGTTTGGAATGCTCGGAAACATATTGTTTACTGGCGAAGCACATTTTCATATCGATGGCTATGTTAATAAATAGAAAATGAGATACTGGTGCCACGACAACCCAAGGGAACGCCATCAAAAACGTTTGCATTGTCCAAAAACGACAGTGCGGTGTGCAATTTCTGCCCGAGGGATAATTGGCTCTTATTTCTTTAACCAGCGAGAGACAGTCACTGCTGACGTGTATTGCCAACAATTTCAGCAAGACGGGGCCACTCCACACACAGCTAGAGTTTCAACGGAGAAGCTGAGGGGAATTTTTCCCAATAAATTAATCAGCAAGTACGGAGACATACCCTGGCCACCTCGGTCATCGGACCTTAAGTCGAGAGTTTACAACAACAATCCTCGAAAAATTCATGCCCTATAAGCAAATATCCGCCGTGAAGTTGCTGCCGTTGAACCAACGCTTTGCTCTCGCGTGATCGCAAATTTCAGAGTCCGATTGCAAGAGTGTCTCGAGAGAAATGGACGGCATTTAGATCCGCATCATTAAACTCCATTTTGTATAAATAAAATATGAGAATAATATTGTAGTTATTTTATTTTATATTAAAATTGAACATTTTCTGCTCGACACCCTTTACCTTAGAGTAAACCGATAGCAGTCGCCAGAATAATGGAACGATAGATGTATTATTTTGAAAAAAGTGTTACATATGGGTTCGAAAATTTGTTGTGAAAAACACTGTCGCTGTAGCATAGTTGGTAATGCATCTTCCCCGGATTGGAAAAGAGATCCAGGTTCGAATCCCGGTAGCGCAACAACAATGTTTTTCAATAAAATTGAGTTTATATACGTATATCTTTATAATTAATACATCACAGACCGTCTGTTCTGAATAATTACAACTTCACAATAAGAATGTGTTCTCCTTAATAAGAGTATAATGCATTAATTTGTATTTTAATATCACGTACTATCAAAGTTTAATACTGTTAACACAAGGGTTGTGGAAGTGGCATGTAGAAAGGGTGGTAGGAATTTGGTATAGAGACAGGATAATAAAGACTCGAGGACCAACCAGGAAGAGCACGACTTACCTGGATTTTCTCCGCTGTAGTCACAGCTCTCCTGTACTTCAGGAACAACTTCGCCGATTCACACGAAACACTATCAACTCAATGATAGTCAGGCCTATTCTCAAAATTGCAATATTAAAATGAAGGTGATTGTTACACCAACCCTCAAAAATAGACAGATAGTTTTGACAGATTATGGTACGTTTATCTCCCTCACTCCCTCACTCTCTCTCTCATTCAAATATAACACGGACGTTAATTTACATACTGTCTATTTTTGAAGGTCGGTGTAACAATCACCTTCATTTCAATATTGCAATTTTGAGAATAGGCCTGATTTTCGGGACGCGCCGCAAAAAAACTGAAACACACAAATAGCTACAGTAATTGTACCAAACAGACCAGTGGGACGTTCACCTATTGATAGCTAATACACACAGAAAAGTCGTGTTCTGAGATGTGGGTTATAGGGGGAGAGGGGGCAGATACGTTAACACAATGGAGCATCTACACACGCGCACGGCGATACGTGGATCTGTCAAAAATATCGAACAAATACTAATATTGAATTTTATTTGAAAATTAGTTACACCTGGTGATCCTTGTAACAAGCTTAATTATTAAAAGCTTAAGATATTTGTAGAGTTTCTGTCGGTAGAGCCAGTCACGCGAGGGACCGTAGCGGAGAACCGATCCAGGGAGATTTTATTTATTGAACTGAATCTATGAATATTTTTTCTAACTAGAAAAACATTATTTGCAGGTACGTCTGAGACATTTTTATATAACGAGTTTTTTTAATATTACAAAAAAACTTTATCGTAAAGAAATGTATCTGTTTATTTTTTACGATACTCTGAGTAGCTACTGTACATGCGGCTAAAACGCCTAATGCACTACCAAACACCACAAGTTTTTTGTGAATTGAAAGCTATGAAATATACGGTAGGTATATGATAAGTATATAGATAAGTATTCTTCAGTGTGCCGCAATTTTTTTATAATTTAAATAGTGTCCCGTGACGCGAAAAAGGTTTCGAACCACTGATCTGGATAATAAGATCAGATGAAAAAATATAATATAATGAGGGACAAAATTCTCAAAAATGCCCACAGCACATTAATATAATCAAATAACGAATATCTTCAATGAAATGTTTAATAAGATTTAATACAATAATAGGATTTACCTAACTCACGAGAATACGTCATTTCAAAAATATGAAAGACGACATATATTTTTAATAATGGTTCTGTAATTTCGATGCGGAGTTTTCTCAGTTATTCTGTCATAGTATAATACTTACTTGCGTACCATCACGCCGTTTCCCCGTGGGGGTAGGCAGAGAGGCACAATTCTCGCCTCATCCACATTCATACATCTTCTCGTACAAGCCTACCGATTATTAAGGCTTCTAACAGAACTATCCTCCATTATCTGGTCGTGTCAAGTCTTCCGCGGACGTCCTCTATTTCTGGTGCCATCAACACTTGCGTCATATACTATACTAACATCAACTTTCCTTATTTCTTCATTCTTTACTCATAAATAGATTGCCACATATACGCCTAAGTGATCTCATTTCCTCGCATCATCCGACTGTCTTCCTCTTCTGCCATCGTCCACGCCCGCACTTTCAGCATCAGTGTCGTCCAGGAATCATTGTGCCCGCTAGTCTTGCTCCTTGCGATTTTTCCGTAGAATAATTCCAGTCAAAGCGTCATACACTTTTCTCCTGCATCATCCACCTTCGTTATCATTCTCAGCCTTTCCATTACTACTAATATACCTTTTGACAAGTATTTTTTTCACGTGTCTCGCTTTCCTCCCAATACCATCAACTTTCGACTTTTGAACAGTGCACAATAGGCCTTCCTGCAGACATCGTACATTCTACTCACCAACTCTTAGTTTTTGTTCATTATTGCCATAGTACTGCATCATCGGCGTACAATAAACAGCATACAATCAAATCGCCCATTTTTGCTCCTATATTCATACATTCCAGTTCTCTCACACAATTATCCATATACAAGTTGAACAGCCATGGAGACAACCCTGCTTGACACCCTTTGTAATTCAAATCATTTGTTTTAGGTTCCATTGAATCCTTCACACGCAGAACGTCCTTTCATATAGGATCGATTGCGTTATAAGTTACTAAGTCCCCCGTAATCAGAGAGTACATACTTACAACGCCGGTTTATTTGGTCTAGCGGTAAGTGGACAGCACTCTCCCACCGCTCTCTGTCTTACGCTGTGTCGATTACTTGGGGGCACTGATAGTTCCATCTTTCTTCGCAGAGTCTCTCCATTTGCCTGCACCATGATCTCCAGCGTCGCCCTACAGGTATTCTTCCCTCTGGCACTTATTAGCAAATCTGTTTAAGTAGTTTTTCGTTTTACATGCGGAGGATATGTTCAACCCGACATAAGGACGCGCTTTCAAAAATAATTAATATTTTCGCGTTTTTTACGAAAATGTTGGTTTTAATTATTCATTTTTATCAGAAGTTATACAATAGATTTGAGTTTTTTTTAAAACTATTACTTAGATATGACCTTTGGGTTTTTTTATTTCAAATCGCCGATTAATTAAAAAACAATTAAAAACACACATTAATAGGATCGATATAAATATAATTTAGTAAGAAATAATTATGTTTTTGATGTAAAACTTAATTTTTAAAAGTAGCTGAACCCTCAAAGCATGTAAGTAAATATAATAAATTATTTAAAATAACTTGTATTCACTAACACAAAGTGTTTTAAAAACGTTTAAAATTTGATTTGATCAGATTTGTCCCCGTAATCTTAGCTTCAAGATTATAAGAAAATATATTTCGTACATGCAAGAATTTTCTGTATTAAGGTAATTTTGTGGCACGCGGAAAATAAATTGAATGGTCGCGGTCTCATTAGTGTAAAGGTCCAATCTAAGTACTACTTTAAAAAAAAGTCTAATCTATTGTATAACTTCTGATATAAATGAGTAATAAAAACCCATATTTTCGTAAAAGAAAAACACGGAAATGTGCATTATTTTTGAAAGGTAAGCCTTCTCAAGTGAGACTTTTCTATTTGGAGCAGCAGCGAGTTCATCCCGAAATCCTCCCGGATGAATCGTTCCTGATTTGATATTTTAACGTCACCCCCGCTACAATTTAGACACTCCTGCAGGCCCTCTCGTGTACTTGGCAGTTTGACGTCATCTGCAAATAGGAGACTGTCAATTTCAATATCGCCGGTGTCCTCTTGTTTATTCCGTTCACGAAGATAGTAAACAGGATTGAAGAAAACGAACATTTTTGTGTTAATCCGACCTTGGTACCAACCACCTTACTGGTCTTGTGGATACCATTAAAAAATATTCCTTGTTCATCGAGTATCTCTGCGTTTTGAAATATGGCCATTCCGTTGCCATTTACACTCTTTTAAACACCCAATTGGACTCCTCAGCCACACTCGGACTCGGACAATCGTTAACCGTGGGAAACGTCATCCTAGTAACGAGGGACCACCGAAGAAGATACTTTTTGACAATGACATCCTTCATATTGTTCTGCACTCTACCCTACGTGTTTCAGTCAGTTATACATATATTAAAATACCTCCCGAATTGAGCGAAATATTATTCGAAATACGTGGGGCATCTGTTCATTCATCGTGAGGCTAATACTTGATAGTTGAGTATAACGAGAAGTATCTTATTGATCCTAATATACACGACCTCGAATATAACGCGACCCTTGATATTTTAGCCCGATATTTTTAAAAAAAGAGATTTTTTCCTTTATTTTTAGAAACAAAAATAAATAGAAACAATAATATAATTAGGCATAACCAGTGCTTTTTTTGTCATGTAACGCGATGGAAAGGCGTTCCGGCACCTGTTTTACGATATTTTAAAAAATTTCAAAAGAAAACAATTTTTCAATGAAACAATGTTCGCGCGTATAATTACAATGTATATTTATATGATTCGCATAGATGATAAAATATGACGTTTTTATGAACCAGATGAAATATGGATAGATTCGAAATTGGCGCTCTCATAGTTTGAATTCCGGAACATTTCTTTTTAAAAAAAAGCCCTCGGTATAACATTTTAACATTCATACTATGTTTTAAATACTAATTTAATGTATTAATTATAAATATATACATATAAAATCAATTTTGTCGAAAAATATTGTTTTTGCGCTACCGGGATTCGAACCTGGATCTCCATTTCCAATCCGGGGAAGTACACTACCAATTGTGTTATAGCGCCAGTATTTTTCATGACAAATTTTCGAATCTATACGTTACACTTTTTCAAATTAATACATCTTTCGTTCCATTATTTGAAAGCCATCTACATTGTTTGTACAGAATCTCAAATACCTTCGAGTAAACCGACCGCAGACGCCAAAATTATCAATTCATTTTTATTAAATTTTGGACACATTGATACAACTTATATTATTAAGGAGAACACATTCAGAACATGATGTTTTAAATGTTCACAGACCGTCTGTTCTGAATAATTACAACTTCACAATAAGAATGTGTTCTCCTTAATAATTCATAATATGTGTTACATATTACTAATCGAATCAATTTTTGAGTCAAAATCGGTTTGATTGCCGTCATCCCACAGTTTAATTAATTATTGTTATTTAAAAATGCAGCATTTTTAAACCCCTCCCCGATACAACCATTTATTTCGACACGACAAATACCTGAATTCACTTTTAATGGTTAAAAAGTTCAAAAACAATATTTGCGAAGAGCGCAACTTGCGAACCTAATAATGCTATAATATTACCAACCCACAGGGTTGTCGCGTAATTTTTCAGGTCTTGAATTTTAAAATAATATCAACCCTTATATGAAATCTAAATGATCACGTAACCTGACAGAAACAAGTTATTCAATGTATATTGATTTTCTCGGACCGCAACTTTCTGACTTGCGAGTTTAAAAAATTCATTCCTCAATCACAATTAATTATATTTCGCTAATGTTTTATATATTCTTTGAAACGACTGAATCGATATCGGCAACGGCTGTAAAACTGTGCCGAGCAGTTGCATACAAACCGGGCGCATGTAAACTTCAAGCTCGTAAAAATGCGAACGTGATTTCCACAGCTCTCTATAGAAAAGTCATGCTGTCTGTTGCAGCTTCGCATGTAAACATGTAAACCTTCTTAAAATGTAAAAAGCCTATTCAACCACACCATCGAATATTTTTTTTTAGTCACATTCGTAAACCGTCCGAAAAAAACAGGATTCGTGTCGCAGGAATTTACCAACCAAATATTCTAAATTTTACATACTTTTCTTATCAGTGCTACAGGCGAAAGTTTAAAACGTTTTCTTGACTTTCAAATTCACTTTTAGCATAACATATTTTTCCAGAGACTCTCCCAATAAAATTTGTCACGAAAACGGCGTTAGTAGAAAATTTCTTAAC
Source organism: Eubasilissa splendida (assembly GCA_031772225.1). Classification (NCBI taxonomy): domain Eukaryota; kingdom Metazoa; phylum Arthropoda; class Insecta; order Trichoptera; family Phryganeidae; genus Eubasilissa; species Eubasilissa splendida. Next base: position 32,028,468 of record CM062850.1, on the reverse strand, counting down.
ACCATTATTTCAAAAAGGTTTTCGAGACGCGGAGTTCCTTTCACGTGCTCACGTACCCAGATAGCTACCATGTCAAATTATCGTATAAGAATGCAATACTGATTTAATTTTTTGTGTTAAAATTTTATGCATTGATTTATAATTATGATACACTTTATTACTTATACATTATTGAATTAACCCCAATAAACTTTGTAACAAGCTAGTATTAATAAAGAGCTTAATATGGTTTATTTAAACTGCTATTAGTATAGTGGTAAGTGTCCCTGCACGTTATACGAGAGACGGGGGTTCGGTTTCCCGCAATACAAATTAAATGTATCAATTAGAAAGATACACAGAAAAATTCAATTTTCTACGTGCATGGAAGCAACAGCTGACAATTTATTTTTTATTTTATTCTGTATTTACAATAAAAAAAATGTGTCATCAACTGATTTTTCCTGTATTTTTTCTAATTAATACATTCAATATGTATTAAAATACCACAGAACTATATTCTGAAAAACTGCAACTTCACAGTGCTCTTAAGATTGTTTAAATTCAACTTTATTGTTAATAGTTTATTTATTTATATATTATTATTATACACGCCCTACTCGGGCATTAACAGAATTTGTAAAATAACAGAAAATTACAACAGAAGTGCAATACACAAAAATAAAAATAAATCGTAGTGTTAATACGTTTTTACATAATCAAAATTAAAAATAAATATAAAATGTGAAGTAGAAACTTATCCGTCACCATTGAGCCGGGACACAAAAAATTGTAATAGTCTAGTCCTATAAAGAACTAAATTAACAGCAAAAATATCAACTACTTCCGCATATTCATTCCCCAAAGAATACAGTCTGGGGACTGCAGAGTTAGCTAGTGCATGAGTTCTGACATTACCACTGTAATAAAACAATGAATTGTGTCTCGATGACCTCTCAATGGGGCGTGGTGGTAGTTATTTATAAATATTTTTCGAACCACAAAAACATATTCAATGCAGGGGTAGTACAATATAGGTATATATATCACACCTTTTATGTCAATTCAATAGGTGATTCTAAAGGTTTTTTGCAGACTTATTTTTCAAAGTAGGCTTAAATTAAGCCAGGATATTTCTGTTCTATTTTTGGCAACCCCTTGATATATGTAAACCTAATCCCTTGACTGAGTAGATATTTATTTTTTGTTATTTCGTATTTCGTAAGCCTTAATATATTTTGTACAAATCCTAAAATAGATGAGATTTATAAACATTAAAACCGGCATCAATATTAAAATCATTATTATAAAACAAAATGATCTGATCTAGCTCAGCACAGTCTAACCAAATAAACACAAAATGAGATATTTTCTTATTTTCAAATCCTTTAAAAATTTTACTAATATATATATTTATATAGTTTAATAAACTAATTCAAATAAAAAAATTACAACACCAACCTAGTATTATTTTCTACAATACTGGATGTAATACAATGTTTAATTATATTACGCTATAATCGCCAGTAGGTATGTACCAATGGTGTACCATGTATTGCCAGCAAGAAAAAACACCAATTACAACGATGACTATTCATATAATGTCGCCAGACGGCGTCATACGGCAGCACGACATTCGCCCTTTGGATATGAAACAGCGGACGTACTAAAAATACATATGTAATAATAATAATATATGATAGATCACTTTTTTGATAATAAATTATATTTTCAGCATTAAAAAATATGTTTATGTAAAAAATACAGGCCAGCACAGACCACCAAATATATATATATATATAGACATGAACGAACGCAAATTGCTTGTCCCAATATTTTCATTTTGGTGTCACCCACGTGATCACTTTGGTACCACTTACGTAATCAAATAGCTCCGCGATTTTTTTTTTAAATATGACTCGATTGAAACGAAAATTTAAACGTTGACAATATAATATGCATTATTGTAAAAAATACGTCCTGTTTACACAAAGATTTCATTTTTGTAGAGTAAATACTTTTTCTGTTGCGTAAATGTGTCATAAACTATCGGATTTACGTTTCCACCAAGAGTATGTGTAAAATGCCCCTCGTCCCGCAACTAATGTTCCAAACCCCTCTCCTATATGTACACTTTATTGCATGTCTATTCATTTACCGGTCTGTGACTTTCTACTAATATATCGACACCTCTTACGAGTGTGGTAACCAACATTATACATTTTTCGATTTACTAGTATCTACTTCTCACGTACTCATTAGATATGTTTTTTTTTAAATTTGTATTATATTAGTGGTTTTCAAATAACACTTCAACATATCTCAAGTTGATAATTTGACATACATTATCATATAGCTGTAACACACGCGGGCAACGAGAGCGACAGAGACAGATGCATTTCACGTGTGGTCTTACGTTAAACGTAACATTTTTATTTTTATTTTATGAAATTAGAACTACAAAAACTAAACGAATAAAGCTAACTAGAGCGTGCCGCTAATCATTCCCGAAAAAATAATGAATATTACATTTGCAGAATTCAACAATTAAATTTGTACAAGGTAATTTTGTATCAATAATATAAATAAAGCTTTTCTTCACAAGAAAGAAAATTTCAGTGTTGCATCGAATATTTATACTGTTTAATTGTATTTCATAATTATTTATTGTACGTAACACTTAAAACACAATTTGATTATGCAATCTCCGGGTCACACGTCCCGCGGAATGGAATACGACAATTCCGGTCGTAAATCGGAATCACCGCAAGGTGTGGGGGGAAGTAGGAAACGTGATACAGGATGGGCTCGCCTTACCTTGTATATGACGCCTCCGTAATACCTGCAGTCGCCGCCGACATCATACAATGAATGGCACGCGGATGAGCCGATCTCCGCTCCCAATTGAAGACGGCGATGTCACAAATTCACCCACGGCACAAACAAACAATATCACTGTGCACACGAATCATAGGATCACAAATAATACATTGCTGGTACAAATGCTATGGCGATGTCGAGATCGAACACAATATCGGTTAAGTTGACGACTGCAGGCGTCACTTCGCACTGAAAGACGAGCGAGAGGAAACGTATGGATGGGAATTTAGACGCGAAATGTGTCAATAATATTTGTCGCGGCTGATTCGAAAAGACGCGCCAAAAGTGTGTTTACGAATTCGGAACAATAATCATTTTTAAAAAGTCAACAAATCCCAGCGTAAACTGTCGTATATGAGTAGTACATTATTTAACGCAAATTTTTTCCACAGTATAAAGTCGTAAGTTTCGTAATTCAGGTATTTTTTGCAAGAACCGAAAATTATGTTTTTTTTTATAATCTTACACGAAACTATATACAATAATAAATAGTCATGCCAAATTTGGATTAAATCCGTTTACTTTTGGATTTACAGCGAACTTTACAATCTTCAAATTGCTCACTTCGATAATTTACATTTTCAAGTCGATATATTTGTGAGGGGCGGTGATTCCAATTCACCGGCAGTATCGCCGCTCCCAGCCGACCAACGACGCGCGCGACACCCATGGTGCATGTTTTCCCGACGTCAGTTCTTCCGCTTCGCCATACATCCTGACGAGTCTCAACCGATGTTCGCGATCTGGCCGAGATATCGAGACCGAGCGCCCCCAGCTAGCTCTGCTCACTCTTCATACTTCACGCTCCGCTATCCTAAGTACTCAATAAACAACTCTACACAAGCCCGCGTTTCATTCCGCCACCAAAAGTACCTACATATTTAAATAGTAAAACATCGCTCGGCTACCAATAGCGCGTCAAGCGCCTTAACACGCCACCAGCACTATATGTGGCTCCATTCTAGAAACCAACATCGCCGTCGCATGTTTCAAATGTAAAACTAATAATAGTAAAGAATATAATTTTAATTAAAAATTTACATCCAGTATATATAAAGCGACTAATGCACGTTAACAAAAAATCCTAATGATTTCATTTCATACCGGAAGGTAAGGTAACAATATTATTTGAAAATATGATTCCAAATATACCCACAACTTTTTTTATTCTTATTAAGAATGTTTTCATTCCGAGTACATACAATCAAAACTTAAATACAATGAATTAAACAAGTTATAAAAATCACATTAGATTTATTGTTGCAATAAAAAAAACATATGTACATGAATTAAAATGTATAAATAAACACCGGGACAGAGTAATGAAGTATTCCTGATTTATATTTAGTTTTTAACTAATATTATGTTTTTAATTTCAAGTATTTTCAAGGGCGCAGTAACTAAAGTCTTTAACAATCTAAAACAACATAAATATAAAAAAATGTTTTGTTTTGTGCTGCAGATTGACATACATTTTTAAATTTTATTGTTGACACTGGACCATTTTTTTTTAATGTCACTGTGGACTAGCAACTTAACATATCAAGTAGTTTTATTATAAATGTAATTTTTGACTTCACACCAGGGGTCTTATTCCGGTCTTCCTGTTAACCTGGCTATTAGTGTTAGCACGGTAAGTAAAGTGCACGTTCCAATTGTGCTTACTGATTTTAAGTCAGGTACATAACAGTTGAAAAGATTCTACATTGTTTAAAATAAGTCCAGATTAAGACAGGAAGAACCCCTCAAAAAGTTGAGATGGTGCAATACCAAGAATTGACAGAACGAGGAACATCTGGACGATGCGCGCGAACCGCCACAAATATAATTGGTATTGTCTTTTCCTATAAAAGTAATGTTTCATCTTCCCGGTTGCACGCTGTCAGTAAAGCAATAATATTTACTTTCATAAAATGCGTCACCATAGACAAATTATTAACAAAATAAAATAAAAGCAGACTTAGAATAACAGGTTAGATTAATCCATTTATCCAGTAGATAATTACTTAGTAGTTTATCCAGAGGTGATGAAACATTAGAAATAAAAAAATACGCTATAGTTAGCTATGTACATAATTTTAATGTGTATGTATATTAAACATTTAAAATGCAAAATGAAATAAATGTGTTCCATTACGATAGCTAAAACATAAGACATACACATTTCCAAAGTCAAATTATTACAGCAATAGTGAACTTCTAAACAAAATATTGTATTTGTCTGGCCTACGTTACCGAGTAAACAGGACACCCAAAGGTTGAGAGTTCAAATCCCACTAGCAACGTTCCTATTTTCATTGGGCAATCACTTGAGCTGTCAAGTAGCATTTAACAATATTTTACATAACGCCTCAAAAATATCAAATCTCTAAATTATTTATGGACAAGCAAAGGTTGTTAATAAAATTTACTTTCAATTTACACACATTTTAACATTAATAAATTAAAGCCAGTACAGAACACTGAATGAAAATATTTTTTATTACTAAATATATTGTTAAAGAAAAATCAGTTTGTAGGAAAAAATTCTTTAGATTTTACTAATAATATCATATTTGTTGCTAGCCAAATTCTCGGTAGTATTTAGTGATTTAAACAATACTTATAAACAATTTTTTATTATTAATAATTTTTGTATACTTTTAACTATCACGTAAAAATACATAAAAAAATAATATCAAATGGGATATCATTGCTAAGAATAAATCTGCATTTCAAATAGCTTTCAATCAACATCGAGAGATAGTGGCGACCTCCTAAAAATTTAACAAAGAAACGTTGCAAGCTGGAGTACTATCCAAAAAGAATGGTGTCCATGAAAAATGTTTAAGATGGGATAACTAATACTTTATTTTTTTATAGATTAATCTGATATGAACATAATAAACCACTAAGTTCAATTTGCAAATATTAAAAAAGTAATACTATTCGTAAAGAATTTTATTAATGAAATTATAAAATCTTTTGAAAAATAATGAAAAATCAAACAGTTTTATTATAATATCAAAAAAAAAGAGATGTTTGATATGAATAAGTTACATAAAATGAGTCACCAACATCAGTATGATGCAGATAATCAACCGCCAAAGATTGACTTGAAAGAACTTCTTAGCTCTGAAAAGGAAATGTCCACTTCTTGAAAATTTACACACTTAAGTCAGTAGTTTTCATAGCCAAAGGAAGAAAAAATTTAATTACGATACATTAAACTAATTCCATCTAAATGTTAACTTAAAATGAACCTTACTTGAAGGCACCTAGAGAGAAATGTCCTTGGAAGACTATTTAATTGATTTACTTGTTAGATTTTGACAATTATTTAGCATATTTTAGAAAAGATTGGATTAATTCCGAGATTACAAGCAATCAAAAGTGTTCTCGCTACAAAAATCTTACCAAATGATCCAGCAATCTTTTTTCTCAATTTTTTAAACAAAAAACATTTCATACGATAAGGACTAACCCACTATTATAAAAAAAAGTTATTGGCTTTCAAAAATAAAAAAGTCATAACTTTGTTAAATATTAAGCTATCACAACAAGATTATTTTTATTTTAATCTTTGTCGAAGAGACAACAGTGTGTACCGCCAAGATTATTATAATCATTATTAACAATAATAGAGATACAAATAAGTGATGAAATAATACAATCGTAATAAATTTTGCAGGCATAAATTCAATACGATAAATGTGTGCTAGCCTCTAGCGGCAGATCACAATTGTAGAGATCATAGCTATTAAAATATTTTTAAAAACTGAAAATCATGACAGGCTTGCCCTTGTCGTATGAAATGCCTCATAGACAATGTATGTAAAAAAATTAATAAAAATTGATTAAAGGATCATCTCTCAATATACATTTATTAAAATTGTTACATACCGATGATGAATATTTTGTAAAGTATAATACTAGGAGACGTATTCCACAAGTAAAAACAATAATATATCAGCTTGTGATAAAGGCATATTGATGACAGAAAGATAATGTGATTTAATTGCATATTGTCAACAAATAAAACACAAACAATGAACCATTGAGAATAGTACCAATATTTACTAATTGAAAATAAAAATATATATAAGATTGAAATAAATAACAGTAGAAACCAGATCAAAGACATATTAGCTTGTATTTCTTAGATTACTCATCATGACGTTTCAAAAAAGTTGACAGCCCGTGGCAAACACTCAGCATAGCTTCAGAAGCAACTTCAAATAAAAGACTGTCATAAAGTAGTATTTTAGATTTTAATTAAAGAATTTGCAGGTTCACAGGGCTTTAGCTATTTGCTGGCAAAGCTCAATAATAGAATTCAATATTAATTCACAAAAAAATATTATATTTTTTAACCGTTAACCTCATTCTACGGGCCGGAGCGGCCGTGTGCACTTTTAACTAACTATATATATTTTCAGAATAAAGTGTCCTGGAGAGGATATGGAATTAGTTTTGTAAAAAGTATTATATTTCAAAAATGTCACAATTTCAATGTTTTTTCAAAAAATTTTGTTAACCTCCCTTTACCGATCGTAGCGACCGCACGCAGATCGGTACTTGTTGGACCTTTCTACAGTGTGCTGTTGTCTGGTTTTGCAGTTTTCGTTTGTCGCCATGTTATAGTCAGGTACATGAGTTGTTTTTTATCTCGTATTGCTATGAAATAAATATTTTTATTTTTGTCTTCTATCTTATATTATTACTTTAGAGAAATTTATTAAAAAATGTCACGGCTGTTAAATAATGAGAAAATTTGTCTGCTAGCGAAAATCCACGATTCAGACGAAGAATATCAGTACTGCAGTAACGAATCAGAAGATTCTGATCATGTGAGTATCAACTCTCAGCGATAGTGAGAGCGAAGAAGATTTACCAATATGTAATGTGGAATTACCAGCTGCACCTGATAATAACAACACCTCTATCAACAAAGTAATTTTACCACCGGGTACCACAATTGAAAATTCAGTCAATGCTTTTCTTTTACTATTTCCCGATAATTTACTATCACTAATAACCGATGTGACAAATAAAGAGGGCGTTAGAAAAATAATACAAAAAACTGCAAAAATTATTATCGATCATGAAAAAAGATAAAAGAAAACCGGAAATAATAATCGATTACAACAAAATGAAAGGTGGTGGTACTGATCTCATGGACAAAATGATAAAAACTTCCACATGCAAAAGGAAGACAAATAGATTGCCAATTGCATTTTTTATGAATATATTTGATATAATTGCATTTGCGGCATATCCCATGTATACAAATATGTATAAAAATTGGAACATCAGAAAGAACGATAGATATAATATTTTTTTGGAGGAAGTTAGTGAGGCACTGATTTCACCGAATTTGCAGCGACCACATCAAAATTTGTGTAGTAAGGGTTTGAAAAAAAAAAAAACTTTTATAAACCACTCAATTGAAAATTTAATTCTACAATTTATATAATACCTTAAAAAATTTCTATTGGAAAAGAAAAAAAAATATATTTCAATATAGTACACGTCACACTAAAAATACCTGTAATAATCACTATGAATGAATAAAAAATAAGAAACAGAGTTTTATTTTACAACCCTTAAAATTCCTTGTTACGTGGAGAAAGTGATTTATTTTATTTTGTACGCTAAATTCAAAATACAAAGAGTTTATTTGAATAAATATGTAATAAACACTTTTATTTAAAAGAAATCTAATTTAGAAAAGGTTACCAAAAAATACATATTTTAATTAAAAATCTCAAAACTGATTGTTTGATTGCATTTGATAGTCTTGGGGTTTCACCAAATTGCAACCGGCGGTAGATGAAAAATGGCTGACAAAACGGTAGAATGAGGTTAACGGTTAAAGATAACACATTTCTGTTTTGAAGATGCATTTTCATTATGTGGTATTTTAATACCAATTAAATTGATCAACTAGAAAGATAAACAGAAAAAATCTATAGTTCCTACTGGGATACCAACCTGGACCTCTTCCTATCTGGGGAAGCGCGTTCACCATTTCACTATAAAATCCAATTCTAAAGGAAAATGATAATAATGCACTATAATTAAAATTGAGAAGTCATAAAATCAACTGTTCCATATTTTTGAATAAAAAGTTACTCATCTTTTTCCTAGTTTTATTGAGAAAGATGAGATATTTTAAGATGCTTAATTAGTCAGAATGATAAATTAATTAGTAGAATGAAAACGGGATTGGTATTTTTACCGCACCTACTTAAGTGTCAGAACAAAGCTGTGCTTTATGTTGCTTAACATAGTTTAACAACAAAAATTAATTTAGTATATTTCTCAAGGTACAAGAAGTTTGGAACTATCTTGGGTGGTTTCTCAACCCATTCCTTATTAAAAAGTACTTATATTTTCAGTTGAATTTTTAGCTTATTATATGTGATCTAGCAGATTTTTTTGTCATTAAATCATACGATAACATTAACATGTATCTATTTTAATAATAACAGTGTCAGTTTTATAAATAATGATTGGAGATCATACTCATAGCTCATTTACAAATTAATTGATGATGATCTAGTGATTGAAACACTCACTCGCGCTGATCTAGCGGTCGGGGGTTTGAGCCTTATTCTAGGAGACCAGCAAGTCAGCCATGTTTTATTAGCATAACTATTTAGATAGTTTGAATATTGATATATGTATTACGTGTATGCACCTCTATTTAAAAAAAAACAACTGAAATGAAGTGGGAATTCGGAACAAAGTAGTGTATTTAATATTTACGAGATGTGATTTTACAGAATGTACTTAATTATAAAACTTTTATGTGTATATTTAAACGAGAAAAGTATTTGTCAAATATTAAAATTTCTAAAAATGAAGCCTTAGTTAATTTTAAGACTATCTCAAAACAATAATATAGTGGAATAACATATTAAAGGGTTTCTCAATAATATCATATTTTGTTTGCAAGTCAGTGTTAAAATACTATCTTGCAGTTGCAGCAAACAACGTTGACATTAAATCTTATTAAACAGACGAAAAACACATAATTTGTATAAAAAAATTTTGGGACCGAAAAATATGATCTTTGCTTTTAAATTGAAACATCTTAAAATGGGTTGAAGTGGTTTTGAAGTATGGACAATTTGACATTGGCATGTTTTATTGAAACAAATTATTTATTGTCAATACTGTTTGTACGGTGTATTAGTAATTAAAATGTAGAAAAATATGTAAATAAATGTATAAAAGTGATGAATTTTTTATAATAATTAAACCGTCACACAATTGAATACAAAAAGTGTTAATAAGTATTTTGTCAGTATTTCTACATTAGAGTGAGCACTTAATTACATTGGCTTTGAAGACATATTTTCGACACTAAAAAATACAGGAGTGTGCACTTCTATTGTAGTAATACATTTTTATTATTTAAAGCGGCAGTCAAATCCAGTTTAAAAGTGTGTGGTGCTATTTATAAAATACTTAATCAGATTAAAGTTTAAAAATTTATTAACTATTTCAAACAATTCAGCCTGGTTGTACGATTTTGTTTTAAATTATCAGATTTAGATTTGTCATAATAGGCAAATACGGTATATTCTCGGTTTTTTACAAAATATATGTTTTCCAGTAGAATTAAGTGTCCCGATTTCAAAAATGAAAAAAAATATTGGGTCGCAAATACTCAAAAAGTTATGAAACTTTAGTTTCAAAATTTTCACCATGATAGATTCTGATATTTGACATATTTTATCTATGAATAACTGGTAACTTCTCTGATTTTTCCAAAAGAATTGAGTGCCCTCATTCAAAAAAATCAAAAAATTACCCCTAGGTCGCGAATAGTTTATGTATTTAGACTAAATTTTCTTGAAAAACCATTCACTCGCCAAAGAAAAAGTTTAAAAAATACACATCCATTTTTCTGGGCATCGTCAGATTGTACAATTGGTATAACCTTACCTAACATACCTAATCTAACCTAACCTAATATCAAATAACTTCCACATTTGCGGCTCTTGTACTCTTGTATTAATTTCCACAAACGCAATCCTTTAAATAATTTTTGTCTTTGGACAATTCATGAAGCCGAATTAATTTAAACGCAACATCAGAGTAATAAACCACTTTTAAAAAATGTCTAAACAAAAGTGTGATAAATTTTAAACATTTACGGTACAATCTTTTTATTTTTAAATACAGGCTCTCAATTCTATTGTAAAATATTCCTTGTGCAAAAATGTGAGAATTTATCATCCTCACCAATAGGAATTCATTATAGGCCATGGTTCTCTGTTATCTATGGTTTGATAAAGCATAGCCTTAGATAAAGTGTTTGAAATGTCAAATTGTATGGTGAAAATTAAAAACTTTAAAGTGTAATAACTTTTTAAATATTTGCGACTCAAATCAATTTTTTTGAAATCGAGGCAGTCAACTCAATTGGAAAACATACATTTCGCAAAAATCTGGGCATACACCAGTTATGCCGGAACTGTCTATGTTTTCAGTTCTCATTGTTTTGGACAGTTTTGATGGCCCAGACCGAAGCACAACAATTTGTAAATGTATTAAAAATTTGAATTTACTAAATAGGCAATAACTGAAAAATATTACATTTAATTTTCCAGTGTAGAACAGAAGACTAATGGAAGAAGAAGAGGTCGTAGTGTTAACACGTGATGAATTAAAACATGTAGGACTGTGCGTGTCAAATATCAACATAAGTATTTAAACAGTGATTTATTCGCACTCATCTAGTACCTACTTTACAGGTCAGTTTAAAGTAGAAAGAAGCACAACATTTGGATGACCTCATTGTAAATTTAAACATGAGCTTATACTGTAACTAAACAACCGGGATGGTTAATATGATGACCTAACGCAAGCACTTCACAAGATTTTTCTTGAATAAATTCACAACGACTGAGATATGTAATATCGACATCAACATGAACTATTCCTACAATATAAAAATCCAGTAAAAAAACTACTATACTGATTTCATTGCTGTATTGCTTTTTTTGCTATACTATAATTGATGCATTACAATGCAACGTGTAAAGTATTTAACTAATTATACCTTAACTATTATTTTACACAAAAAACATATTTTTGTGTAAAATACAATTACTTTATTTCACATTATATTAGTACAAAAATGACAATATTTTACAATTCAAAAATATTCATCTTTCACATGAACAAATAACTGCAAGACATGTTTATTAATCATATAACATTTTTTTTAATTTTTCATTATACGTACACTATCGGCCATATACTTGAAACAACTTGAAAAAAAAGCATTCGTATAATCAATTATAAACAGAAAACAATTTTATGTATATATTTTTAAATAATTTGATTATTAAAGGATAAAAAAAAACTTTATACAAAATGTAAAAAAACTAAATATTAAAAAATCAATAAAATGAAATATTCTATAAAATAGGTATATTATGTGATGAATCTAACATTAGGCAGTTTCAAAAGGATTAAAGTCACATATAAAAATTTGTAAGAGAGTTTTCTAACAATATTTTAGACTTGATTACTAGTACTGCTTTTATTATTTATTAATAATAATTGTGATGTTTATAATTCACCTAATTAAAGAAAATTAAGAGTTAACAGTTTGGATATAACGTTGTGCGGCAAAATCAATGCAAATAAAGAGGTAAAATGCGGTCAGAAATAACAATCATGTACGTATGTAGACCTAAACTAATTAATTTCACCACTATCGTAATTCTCCATTTTGTGTAGATTTTTTGAAAGGCTTTCCTTTTCTCAACTGGGAACATCATTAGAAAAGTAGAATCTTAATGATTTTATTTTTTACTTAATTAAATTTAGTTTAATAATAATATTGGATAATTTGTATAGCTCTATTTTCATAAAAACATTCACCTCGAGGGCGCCTACTTCTTTACACATTTGAGACAACTTTATTTTTGCATTTTATACATAGATTTGAATTATGCAAACATTTCTAAGTTTAATTATGTTATATTATATCCATCTATTTTTAGGAAGATCTAGAACATAACTCATCGACTTCCAATTGCTCACATTGTGTAACTATGTTATGTACATGTCAACCGTTTGCGGTATCCTAACAATCATGTATTGTTTACTATTACATAATGTTGAATGTTTCGACAAATGTGACATACTAAGATTTTAAAATGTTGGAACCAGTCTTGCCATAACGATAAAAATATTGAAATTTGACAGACGATTGATTGATTTGTTTAGAAATATTTAAATAGAAAAATAACAAGGTTGTATAGATCTACGTCCTTCATATATTTTTGAGTGTTTGAATAACAAACACATTCTTAATGTTGCATGTACATGAATGAGATGTCAATCTCCTGTCTCAGAGATTCATCGGTGTGTATCAGTAGCATCATGTTACTTTGCATACAAAATACAACAGGCAATGAATCATAGCTCTCTTCTCGCTCAACTTTGTACACCAATACCTCACTATATGGCTGCTTTTTATAAGGTTTTTTGCTAAAACGGTATTTTTAAATAATAGCTCAATTTCGATATGCAGCCTTACAGCACTATCTCATTTCGAACTGATTCCGATGAAGAATGCAGCACTAAAGTTTCTCGAGGCATTAATACAACCATTTACAAAAACATGTAAAAAGCTACAAAAAAAAGTGTAAAAAGAAACAAGGTCCAATTTTTTTAACCAGGTCCTTCCACAACTTGGTGATAACATTCGCGTTCAATATTCGTGTTTTTCTTTAGGATCCGATTAGAACAACGCAATATTTTTTTGTTTTGTTTATATTAATACATATTGTGATGGAAAAGTTATTATTATAGTTGGCGATTTTAATTTTTTGAAATGGATCCTATGGAATTTGTATGGGTTGTATTAAAATAAACGATTAGTTAGTGGTCAACATTCCCAGAACATATCTAGGTTGTAAAGCAAGGTATTAGCTTACTGTCTTTACACAACTTTCGAGATGAGTCTCTGAGACTAGTTTAATCTATGTACACACGCCATAACATATTGTTATTTTCAGATTAAGTTAGATAGTCAGGTAGAGTTATTAACTGGGTTCCAATAATGTGCTTTTTGCAAAACTTAATAAATACAGGTTGTCTCGACATATACGGCCGTTAGTGCATGCAAAAAGAGTGTCTAGACACAAAACTAAAACAGATTTATATTGAGTATTGTTAATCTTAAAACAAATTAATATTTTCCTACAATGGAAAGTTAGGCATATTTTATATTTTCGTTGTACTGGTGTGATGAATAGTGAATAAATTGGTAAACTAAAATAATTAAACTATATAATGACATTAATATTGAAATCACAGTTATCGACTATCTAACAGAGAAGAAGCAGCAAGCTCCACATTCCAATTGGTCGCCTGCAGTGCGGATTCACATTGTTCTTTTGAAGCTACTCCAAGTCTGTAAACATATCATTATTACTGCCCGTAACTAGTGATGAGATAAACTGTGATCGTAACAACGATTGGCATCTGTGATTTAGAGGTTTAGTTTCTGGCGCACCAGTGATTGCTTGCCGAATTATGAAAAATGTTATCAATCATCGTTACAATTGAACATCACGGTTTATCTCAATATTACACAACTTACTCAATCCACACTAGTAACATTAAATACAAACATCACATAAGTGAGCAGTAATAAACATTATTCAGAATATGAACAATATCAAAACTGATTTGAAAAACATTTTGATATTATTCATGTCTTTGAAAAGTAACAGTTTTCATATCCTTACTTCATAAGCTGGGTCAGCTTGAGATTCTTGAGCGCAAGGGGTATGTTGCCTTGAGCAGCTTGCAGTGCAGCCAGGCAATCTCCCCGACCTCCTTCGCCGGTGCCAGCACCAGCCGAGCCCATCAAGCTCTGCAGACGGCGGATGGTCTCCTCGGTAATGGGCAGCACACCGGATATGCCTGATACACCCAATTTCCTCTCCAACTGCTGCATTGACTGAGGACCACTAGTAGAACAAAAGACAGCTTAGCTATTTGAAAGTAATTACACAAATACGAAGTAAAGATCAAATAATGAAAGGAAAAAAAACATATTTTCAAATTTACACATAATAGATGGTAGGTACCTAGTTTCTGGTATCAAATTAAATTATTATTGGACACATAGGAAGTAGGTGCCTACCTAGGTTGAATACGCAAACCTCAGCTAATTTCGCAAACATCAAAAGGGCAATATTTTCTCATATTCAGTTAAGTGACAAAGTGCCGCACAATTGTAGAATTATTTTATTTAAAAAGTGCAGACACATGGCTTACGCTCATGACTGCATTGATACATTAATGAAGGTGTGACAAATAGCCATTATTAACCTTTTGAATGCTATTCCCAACCCTGAATTTCCAATACACATACACGGAAGACAGAGTAGCTTGTTGGTGTAGTGGTTAAGATGCTGGCCTAGTGATCTAGTGGTCGGGGGTTCGCGCCATGTTCCAGAACACCAGCAAGTTAGTCCTATTTTCATATTACAAATGTTTAGCTTAGTTTGAAAATAGTATGAATATTGATGTGACATGCATTCCGTGTACGCTTTTATATATTTTTATTTTAAAGGAAAATAAAAAAAATCTGAATACCCAAATATGCATTAAGTCATCGAAATAGACCATTTAGGCATGATTTATCGCCTCAGGTAGAGATAAAAGGTTATGTTGTTTAATAAGAAACCAAATCCATGGTTGTAAAAACTCATAGAATGTTTATAAATGAATTAACAAAAAACATACCTCACTGTATGGCTGTCGCCGCACAATCGGCCGCTGTTCAAGAAACGTGATAGATTACACTGGGTAACACACATTTTGGTGCCCGCGATTTTTTAACTGTTTCTAGGTAATTTTTGGGTGCAGAATTCAAAATAGCCATCAAATTTTGGTCTATCAGATCTAGTTTTTGAGACACGCTATATTGACCTCTTTTAGAATAAAATCATCTTACTTTTAACTTATCTACATTTCACTTCATTACTATTACTATTCGCTCCAACTGCTAGTTAAAAACACAAAAAATACAAAGGAATATTTTTATTTCACACAATAAATAAATATACTTTCATCACTTTTCACTTAAAATTTTTCTTTTACACAACTTTGTAGCATAGGGACAGTCTCGCTGTAGACTCCAACAATCGGCCATCATGTGGCTATCCCATCTTCCTTGATATCGATCTTCCATAGTTTTAATGCCCTGATGGAATCTTTCCCCTTATTCTTCACTAAAATCACCTAGGTTTTCTAGATACCAATCTAAGTGGTTGTGGAGGTAGTGAACTTTTATGCTCATGTTACAACCGAGAATATTAAAGTTGTAAAGCATATTTTCCACTAGTTCTATATAATTTTCTGCCTTATAATTTCCAATAAACTTTTTTACTATTTAAACAAATGAACACAAAGCGTTAGATTAAATCTCGTTCATTGATGCGGTAAATTGTAGATCTTTAAAAAGCTGCCATATCTGAGAACCATAAAATATTCTGGCTTTCAGTTTTTCTTGCGCTAATCACAGGAAGTTTTTGTGTCTAGTAGCCAAAACAAAGTTCATCTCGATTTAAAGGCTTCACAAATTGCTTCAACTTGATATGCAAGGGTGGAAATATAATTTTCTCTCTCGCAACCAAAGGTTCGTTGATTAAGTTTTGTTTCCCTTGAATTATGACATTTCAAGGCCAATTTCTGTTTACCCAGTGCTGATCCTTAGCACTCCTGTCCCAAAGACATTAAAAACAAGGATATTTTGTATATCCACTTTACTGTCCAAGGAGGAAGTTTACCATTTTTAGATTGACACAAATCGCTCACTATTATACATAATTTTTTTCAGATATTGTCTCGTATTCCTTTTTCACTTCCGCTTTTCAATTGTCCACTATCGCAAATGTTCAATGCATGTTTTACATATGAAATGCGGAGCCCAAGATTTATCCTAGTCTCCCAAGTGGACACCAAAATAGGCCAGATAAACCCTTTTCACAAAGTCAAAAATAGGTTTTGTACTTTCTTGTAAGTGTATTCACCACATGCATAACAAAAAAAACGTCTGGATGATTCACACAACTACGTTTGCTTGTGGATGCCATGGTTTTAATTCAATGTTTTATTAATAATTAACGCTGAAACTTCACACAAAATTATAGCACAACTTCACTTACAAAAACTCAATAGTAAACTGAACCGGGTAAGGCGGGGATAATATGAGCGAGTTATTAATTAGTTGGTTCAGGTTACCCAGATATAGGAATGTCGGTCATGGGTAATAGCAAGTAATTGAAACTGATTAATTAGATTTTAATTTTCGGTACGAATTTTTAATTTTGGGCTCTAAGGATATCACTACTTCATTATTTTTGCCTTTTATCAAAACTAAAATCAATTAACCTGTATCTCAAAAACTAGAGCTAATATGAAAAAAAAACAGGCATTTTTGGAATCAGCACATCAAAAATAAAATCAGTTCTTACTTTTCTGACACCAAAAAATATATTAATTTTGTTGCCGAGTCCTATCAATGTTTTTTACGAAATACGATTTTATTTTCTGGAAATTTCTGAGGATGGCAGCACCGTTAATCATTGGGATTCCTCTGGTGTGTGTTAAAATATTGTATGAAACAGGCGTGCTATTTGATCGGTGACCGAAGTCAGCGTGTCTACATATTGATTCAAAACTGATTCATACCGTATCAACTGTTAATACGGTACCATTCAAGGGGTTGAAAGTTTACAAACAGCGAGAATTATATTGACTCAGATCCCTAAAGATTTAAGATAAGCAATAATTTGCGGCCTATGTAGCTGAAAAAAATTTCATTGTCAGAGGGACAATAAAAGATATTAAACTTTACAAATATTTACTTACACATCAGGTATCTCATGGTAAACTGGTTGAGAATGATTTTGCATCAGCTCTAAGGGAGAAGGTGGCGCCGGCCTGTGTGGGCGCAAGACGGCGCCGGTCCCCAGCGTGGTTCCATATACACCTTCAAACACTTCGTCATAAACTCTAGGTGCGGATGTGACTTCCACAAACCCGGGAGCATCGTTGCTATATAAATGATATGCCCCAGAAGATGCCGGCTGCACTTCTGCACTGCTGTATATACTGTAATGATCATTAATCTCATTATACACAGGTTGACTCGCGTACTGATTCAGAGTAGAGTTTCTTCGCGCACTATCTACAGTTCTTTCGTAGTACAATGATTCAGCCGCCAATCTAGGAAGAGTGTTATTCCTGTTAGATTTAAATTCACCTAGAGTTGTTACATTTTGAATCATCGATGGCGGCCTATTTGACATTACTGTAAAGGTGTGAACTTGATTCGTTCTCACATTATTATCTTGTGAATTGCTCGCTGCTGTGGTATAATCGCCGTAATCTCTGCTGACGGTGTGCGTAGTTCTTGTCAAGGAATTTTGATTAGAACTTGAAGGCTGTGTATTGTTTGAGTGCTGGTATTCCTCTTTCCAGTTTCGAATAACATGGTTCATTTCTCCGTTGGTCGAAGTGTTCTTGACCTTGGAAGGATCTTGCATTAAACTGTTACAACTCGCACTCATTATACTGTTAAGCGGAAGAGTATTTGTACTATATCTATAAGCATTATTTTGCTGTGGAGATTCACTGGAAGAAATATTGGAGTGTTGCAATGTTTGAGTATTTCGTTTCATTATAGCCGTTTCTCGTAAAGTCTCCAGGGCTTGGTACTTATTAGAGAGCTTATTGGATTGCGGTGGAGGTCGTATACAAGGTATAGAACTATCATTATGAGATTCATAAATTGACTGATTGACATTGCTGTTAGCAGTGGCTTCTTTTTTTCCTAAACTTTTTTCTAATTCTTGTATAAATCTTTTATCAATTTTAACAGGTGATGAATTTAAATTGAGAGATTCCATTTTGCCATTAAAATTACCTTCTTCATTTGCAACCTGTTGATCAGAGATAGATATCGATTCATTTTCTGAAATAAAATTATTTTCAAACATGCTCTCATAATTTGTTTGTGATGTATCAGCTATTGGTTGAGATGATGACGCATAGTTTGTAAGTTCGTCATTCAATAATATACTTCCTTTGATGTTCGGGGCATTATTTGTCACGTTTTGATCTTGTAATTCTTGCGCTGACGATTCAGTGTGCGATATATGCGATGTATCAAATGGATCTGGTTCGTTTGTAACTGACTGTCTGGTACCGTATAGACTCGCAGCATAATTTTGTAATTCTTTTACATTATAAGTATTAGTGGTTCTACTTCCATAATGCGACTGAGATAATGGAGCGGGTATAATGACAGGTTGATCGAAAGAATTGTCAGTGGTCTGATGATAATGAGATGTATTCGCATAACTTGGAGGCTGCTGATAAGGTGGTGGTTCATTTCTGACGGTTGTTTCATATGAACTCTGTGGTTGACTTTCCCAACTTGAATATTGAGGTTCAAAGCCTGCAAATAAAAAAATATTGTGAAACATTAACAAGTATTCACAGAAAACTATGAATATTAATTCAAATACCTAAAATTCGAAAATCGGCATAATTTTAAATACTTCATGACTACACTAACTCTGTTAATTTAAAAACCCTAGTAATTTTAAATACATATTATTTAAAAATGTATGTTTTCACTAAAACAAAGTATTTTAAAAATGTCGAAAATTGATCATATGTACAGCAAATTGAATGATTTATAACTTTCTTAATTTTTAATATTTTGCTAATTTGGTTCGATACTGATTTGTCTCCATAATCTTGACTAGGATTATAAGAAAATATATTTCATTTATTCAATAATTTACCAAATTAACACAATTTTGTAGCAGGCGGAAAATGCATCTAATGGTCACGGTCTTTATTATAATGCTTGTATTGTCTTAACCCGACCCCCGCTACACGCATCATATGATGCAAGAAGTAATCGTTCTCATTTCATCATGTACTACGTGACAGCGCGGCAAATCGAGCAGGAAAATATACCAAAAATTAGTTCGATCCGTACTATTGCTGACATCTTGCGTTAGTCAAGTGAAATATTGTTATTTGTTTATATAAATCAGTTTAAAAACGAAGACATCTTGAAACGCCGTCCAGTTATTTGAATTTCGTAGCGCTGAATTATTGTCCTCTTGCCATGTGTTCAAGATCACTAGTATTTGTCGGAACTGAGCGTTGATACAAAATATTAACATCACGATCTGTATTTTATGGACAATTGAATCAATATATTGTATCGGAAAATACATTTATTATTACTACGTGATCTTATTTAAAATTGGTGTTTACATTTGAAATGTTGATATTGTTTTGACTGCATTTATGTTTTGAGGGTGAACGGTTGTATTTTCTGACAATATTCTTTTACTTTTCTTTAGAAAACAGAAGCTTGTATTGTGCTACGTATATTTATCAAAATTATTTATATTTAATAATTGTATACCTTTTAAAATGGTGGGCCGTAGACTTGCGGAGAAAGAAATATTAGAAACATTTTTAGATGTGGACTCCGATTTAGAAATAAGTGAAGATAAGCAAGATGAAATAATTAATGAAGATGTCAGTTAAAATGAATCTACTCTTTTCGTCAATTGGGATAGTAGCCCTCACTTATTTGATTTTATGCACAAGAAAAATACTAATACGTGTGGTACAGTGCGTAAAATACGGAAAGGTAGGGGGCCTTATTTTGTAAATTAAAAACAGGTGAAATGAACACCAAATATCGTGTACCTCTTTTGGCATTAAAATGGCGCAATAAAAGGGAAGTCCACATTCTAACAACCTTGCATGACGATTTCATGGAAATGACAGCCGAAATACATTAGTCAACCTATTATTAAACCAAAATGTGTCAATGACTATAGTAAGTGTATGGATTCTGTGGATAAAGTGGATATGATGTTGAGTAGTTTAAATTGCTTACGGAAAACAATAAAGTGGCTTTCCATATAATTAATTTGATTTTATCAAATTCTCAAATACTTTACAAAACGATAACGAATAAAAATATTATAGCGGTTTAGTATCGACGTTATTGTATTAATTACATGAGCAGACATCTCTGAGGCCGACACTTGACTTGTGATATCTTAATATTTACATATTCTAGCCGTATCTGTGCTCTTTTGTTTATTTATGTATTCCAAAGGACTTGTACCATGAGAAATGTTAAAAAAATACAGCGTAAGTGCATATTGAAGATCGACACAGCAATCCTTGAAGGACGTAGCTATGATTGTATAAACAATATGATTGTATTGGTGACCGTGTGATAATATTCGTAAGACAGCGGCTTTTTCGGAGATCGATTATTTTGTTCAGTCAATATTTACATTATCTTAAGGATTTGAACATCTCGAGTGATTGTTTATACTAACAACATTATCTGTGAAGCCCTATCAAGTAATAAATAGTACACAGGATGCCTTTATGGATGTCTAAATGTCATTTTATAAGTGGTGTTCAACTGAATACACGGCTTTCGAAAAGAGGTGCGCGTAGGGAGGTATACTTGGAGTACATTTGTTTAGCAGCCGAGAGGTTATTTATGGCAAATAACATACAGTTTATTAGTTTTAAATTAGTATAAAGGTCGTACCGAAGTAATAGTTTTAAAAAAAGTGAAATCTAATGTATAACTTCTGATATAAATGGATAATAAAAACCCACATTTTAGTAAAACACGAAATTTAAATTATCATTGAAAGTAACCCCTTAACACATAAAATAATTAACTTCTTGGTTCATTTACACTACACTATGAATGTTACGTCATTTGTTATATTCCATGAGATTTTAATCGTTTTTTACTTGGGTTTTGTGAGTTTTATGTATAATATAGTTTCTTTGACACTTATTTTTGTATTTTGTCATTTTTTTATTATTTGCGGAAAGTTTTATCCATCGTATGGATTTCTCTTTTTTATGTATTAAAACTGTGTCTTCTGAATTCTTTATACGTGAACATCCCGAATTCTGTGATTCTTCCGGGGTTGTGCAATTTGTTCAAAATTTGTTTTAGTGGAATTTCTCAATGCCTTGCCTTGAATTTCAAGTTAACGATGTTCTACTGTTGCTTTATTTGTTGATCAATAAATAAGACTGTTTTTCAGATTACAAATTCATCCACTATATTAGATAAGCTAAATTAAAACATGCAGGTTTTAATTCTTTGCTTTTTATGATAAAATATTTGTAGTACCCACCACAATGGAGACATCAGTTAAAATAATCAAAGAAAAAAAATTGAAATTAATTTTTATAACAAACCATCTTGTGGAACATCAATGGGCTGATCGAGAATGGAATCAAGGATATGTACTGAGCCCGGCGGTTGAGGCCCACGATGAGATTGTGAACTTGAAGGTTTCTCATCATCCATTGAGAAGTCTATCAATACAGCCTCATTTGCTGAAAAGAAAATTATGATTTTTAAAATGAAGCCTTATATGTAGTAAATTTGTACAATGCATAAAAAATAGAAAAAGACAATTTGAATTAAAATAAACATCAAAACAAAAAAAAACATGTTGGACCACAAAACGAAAATGGACCAAAAAAATATATATATAATATGTACACAGCTATAATTGATTTATTAACCCCAAGAAGACCCAGGACAACTATCCTCGTCTGAGAGAGGGATAGTGACAAACATCAGAATATTTAGCGCTATACAATAGACAAGGAACTTTGCACCGCGTGACAGCGCGCGCAGATGCCGGTAATTTCGTGTTGCCAGATTTCTTCTTCATTCAAATGACAGGATTTTCAGTATATTTGAACACACACGCCACTCATATCGATGACAAACGTGTGTAAAAAAAAACAATTATTTTAGGAATACACTGCGGAATGTTTACGGAATGCCGCAACTATTCCACCGAGCTCTTCCGTTTTAAGGGAGCCTACGAAGAAGGACAGGAGCAGCTTTAAGGTGTTCGTCGTGAAAACAAGAACTTGGCTGATGAAGTCAAGGACTTGCTCGACCAGATCGGTGAGGGTGGACGCAACATTCATGAAATCAAGAAGGCCAGGAAGCTCCATGAAGCCGAGAAGGATGAACTCCAGGCCGCTCTTGAAGAAGCCAAATCAGCATTGGAACAGGAAGAGAATAAGGTTCTCCGCTCTCCACTCGAGCTGTCCCAGGTTCGCCGAGAAATCGACCGTAGAATCCACGAGAAGAAGAATTCGAGAACACTCGCAAAAATCACCAACACGCTTTGGATTCAATGCAAGCATCCCTCGAAGCCATAGCCAGGGGTAAGGCTGAGGCGCTGCGTATGAAGAAGAAGTTGGAGGCTGACATCAACGTACATGCTAATTACACACTTTTAAAATACCAGAACTTTCCAAATGGAATATATATTTTTTCGTTTACAGTTATCGAATTTTTGAAAACATTTCTGAATTTTTTTTTTTAAAACATTTTTTTACCAAATGGCAGAGTGGGACTTCTTCGCTAATGGAGATATTACGGACTTCATAGAAATTTCCGATATGCTTGTTACTACTGCAGAGTCCGATAATGAGTTGGATGATGAGAACGACGTCGAGGATGATTATTTTGAGTTTCACATATATGATGAAGAAGACCTTGATAATACTGTTGATGAAAACCAGCCATCAACAAGTGCAGGGGTTAGGCCAGTATTTGAATGGGAGCAGATAATTGTTCGGTTCCAAATATATATAAAATCTGAAGTCGTCCTTCCAAATAACAAATACAAAATAAATAATAATTTCCTATCCTGAATGTTAAGGCCTGGCAACACTATAAACTTTTATTTATTAATTTTTTCATCTCAAAACCGTACGAAATCGCGGTCGATGAACGCTTATGATAAAATAAAAGCTCCATGTTTGTTGTCTTTTTAGTTATACCAACGTTTACATATTTTTTTCGTAAAAATTAAATTCGGAAAAAGCTAGTCTATAAATTTTTAATTTTACGAATTTTGGCGCCAATTGGTGGTATGATGCAGTTTCACCTAGGGCTTTTTCTGGGCAGCTAACAGTTTAATACAGTAAAATCCCGTTTATTCGAAATTCGCCGCAAGTCGAAATTTTTGAGCAGAATGTGGTCCCTCTGGAAAGTTTTCATACTAAATTGTATATCGTTATTCGAAGCTATTTTTGGACCCTATCAGATGAATTCGTCGATATATTTTTCGCCTAATTCAATTTTTTTTGTCAGATGTCAATAATCTGGAAATACACATGCGCTACTCGATGTGCCTGTCCAAAGTCCAAGACCATCAAAACGGATAGTTCCCCATACCGATTCACGACGCATAAAGTTAATTCGCATTGTTTATTTTCTCACTCACTCTCAGTATACTAGAAAAGATGACCAATATATCTTGTGCATCCTCGATTTGAAATATTTATTTTCCTTACCGCGACGCATTAACTTAAGCTCCGTAGCGTTTGTATATTTTGTTGTACAAACGCTAGTACGCAGTTGAGGTCCTCAGACTTTTCCGTGTTTTATAAATGATTTAATTTGTATTAATTTTAATACAGACATTTCTCTTTCTATGTAAGTTTAATGTCAAGGCATTTTAAAGAATGTGTAGTTAGCGTTTCTCAGATTTTCTCGTATCTTGTTAATTATTTTATTGCCATTGTTTTATATGTAAAGAAAATTATTTGTTTATCTCTAATATTTACGTGTTAAGACATTTTAAAATTCGTTTGCGTTCCTTGGACTTTTACGTAAATCATTAAATTTAACCGTTTTAGTGCCATTGTTTTTTACTCATATATACTTAAAAATGCCAAAGAAATCTTTATTTTTTATGTCATTTACCCTTGTTTTGAAAAAAAACTGTATCTCTTCCAAAAATTGTCCAATTCGAATTCTGTTTTCGGTGTTTCCTTTATAAAAACTTGTACAAGGGAAATAAAATTATGGAAATATATATTGTGAAGAAAAATTACAACAAAAACTGTAATCTAAAAGTAAAAAAGCTAACATGTGTGCTTTCTCGCACAGACTCCATGAATACTTGGGCTCATTTACTAGTACCTTTGTGGCTTCTTTTGGAACAAGCTTCCTATTTCTACGTATGGTTCCTGTTATGTATGTGGCTCATTGATTGGACCGTGCAAGTTCTACACTGGTGAAAAAATTATCCGTGAACAGGTGGTATCCCTTGTTTAGGTAATTTCCCATCGACAACAGTTTTTCTACAACAAATCCCAGACCTTCGAATTCGAACTTTATGTAATACTTAGAAAGATTAAAAATTGCCTATGCGTGCGCACAACCTCCCCTACGGCACGCCAAACGGCGACTGTTCTTGCGAGCGCGATAGCGCTCGTGGCAATTTTGAACATTACGCGCACGAGCGCGATCGCGCTCTTTGGCACTCTAACGGTTAAATTAAATCATTTTTATGATTTTGACTGATAATTTTATATTCTTGATAATAGCATTAATGCGAAACTCGTACAAAACGCCGACAGTTGCTACAAAATCGAATTAATACAAGAGATTGACAAAAAATATCATCCAAAATTAATCAACAGAAAAATAGGTGACCCCATTAATGAGGTTGTCGACAATATTAAACAAGATGACAGAAATACTTTATCGTTGAAAGGCGAGTGCCGAATGTCGCCGTGACCACTACAAAACAAAAGTTTTAAAAACGCTGGAAACTGTTGTTGCTAACTTGAGCGGAGAAATGACAGGTTGACAAGTTCGACTATTATGTCGTTATTAAAAATGGCGCGTAAAGATAGTCTATTATAATAGTGTTTTTTAAAAAAAATATTGTGATTTGTTTACACTGTATTTTGACAACTTGTTTGTTATTTGTAAATGTGTGAATATAGGTGTATATAATTACTTCGAGTTGCTATGAAAAAAGTTAGTATGTAAAAAAAGAATCAAATTTTTGAAATTTTTATATTCATTATCCTAAATCGTTATTCGAACTTTTTTCTTGATTTTCAGTCCCCTCAAATTCGAATAAACGAGATTTTACTGTAATTGTTAAATGTGTACTTCAGAAATCAAGAGGATTGAGAGGATCAATGTGGATTAGAGGTAACTAGAATTCGCACAAGGTTTTGCATTTACGGCTATGCATCTTAATTGACATAAGGCGTTATGTACTAATATTTCATCAATTGGTGACCGCACTTGCATGGGTATAAGTTTTTTTTTCATAGTTTTTAAAATATGAGTAGTAAAAATTTATGATATAAGGGGCAAGAATTATTTCAAATTAACAAGTGACTTTAGTATGAAATTGGAAATTTGGGTCACAAAATATTAGAATAATTTCAAATTACACCAATAGTGAGGTTCTACACCAGTGATACCCAAAGTGGTCTATATCGACCCCCAGGGGTCTATGATAACCTGCAAGGGGTTTACGTCAGCGAAAAAAAAATTTGGGGGTCCATGAAATGAAAATGGGGGTCCACGATAGTGGATCTCAACATACACTGATAGTACCTATGTACTCACATTATAATCTTATAATATAAAGACATATACATTATTTATAAAAGTACCTATGAAGTAAAAAATTTATTATATATGTTTATAAAATTGTGTAAGTTGTAGGATGTAGGCATTTGCTTTGTGGTTTAAGTTTTTAACACTAAACTTCACTACAATTAGAAATTTACAAAAAATCAATATCAGGTAAGTAGTGGGTCTACCAAAAACCGAAAAACATGGCAAGGGGTTTACGACACAAAAAAGTTTGGGAACCTCCGTTCTACACTTTACTCGCTGATTTTGTTTTGACTATTGTATTTTTTATTATTGTTTAGTTTATTAAATTTGTTCTTTTTTTTTTACTGAGTTTTAAGTAATAATAAAGCATAATTACTATACACAAATTACAAAACTACTTACAGTTACATTATGCCAAAAGAATAATTACATTCAATAAACACTTTTCCTTATTTTACAACATTTTAGCAGTCCCTATAAAAATACAAAATTAGGATTCCACTGCAGTTTCAAATAATAAAGTGTAATTTTATTTAAATCACAAAACTCTTAACGATCATGTTATACAAAAGTATAAATAACCTTCAATTTACACATTCCATCATGTTATATGAAAGTATAAATAGCTTCATTTTAACATTGTTCCCAGTTTCAGTTTAGGATCAGGGTTACACTGCAATTCCAAATATAAATAATTAATTAATATCAATTAAATATACCATTCTGAATAATTTTTGGCTGTGGTGGTCTATCCGGTTTATTTTTCTTTGTGGATTGCTTAGAGTTCTGCCTGGTCAGCGCTGTGTGCGTAGGGCTGAGGGTGCCGTCATTGGTAAGTTTGCTGTAATTGAATTGTTTGCTTCCCGAGTTTCCCCGCCTCAGCGACTGTGGCTGGACAGCTTCAGGAGATTTTTTCTTCAAACTTCCAGAGGGTCTTAAGTTTTTTGATGCTGGACTAGATGGACAGGAACCTGAATAATTCAATGGTTAATCATTAGTCTAAAATCGCGGAATATACTTAAACAATTTTTCAATACAATGTCACAGTACACTATAAATTATTAACACATTTCCATCAGGTACTTTTCGCACAAACTGGTGACGTAATGCGGGTAAACAATTATTGCTCTAATATATTAATTTAATATCTTATCTACACGATGCAATATGATATCCAAAGGAAATGATTAATATTTTTCAATTAAAAAAGCTTTAACGTAAATGGTATTAATACTAATGTTAGACGCTAGTCCAGTGTATGGGTATTAATACCCTTCCCGCTGTTAATGTGTTAATATTGTAGGAGACAAATTTATTATATAAATTAATATTAATTTAATATTTATATATTTTCTTATTTAAATGAATCAATATATTAAAAAATGTGTTTTAGGCATTATAAATTATCATTGAAAGCACTACTTAACATAACATGATAAACTATTTGTTGTTTAATTAAGAATTAATGAAGTTGTGAAGAAGAATGAATGTTTAAGAATTAATATCTCTCCACATACCATCTAGATCGACCTGGCAATTCGCACTCTTCCACATTCCTAGAAGTGGAACATCTTACATACTAAATTCATTCATTCACCGTTCATGCAAATACCATAATGAAAAATTTACAGAAATTGACATTTTCTACATTAGCCTTACTACGCTTATAGGGTTCTTTTTATGAACCATCACAATCTCAATTTTGGCCAATCATTCCACCTATAAACACATCTTGCTCTCCCTTTACCGCAACAATAGTTGCAACCTCCCTGCCCTTTCTCTCTCTTTGTTTCTTTTTATTTATTTTCCGCACCTAAACACACTTATGTGCCAAAATATTTCTATGGATTTTTATAAATAGTATCACATGTTAAATATTTTATTATGTTAGTTATATTAAGTTCGCACTGTCAAAATTCTTCAATAAAATAAAATAAAAATTAATTACCAATCTGTTCATTTTTATGTTTTATGAGTTGTAATAATACACACATACATATCTATTTTATTCCCTGTAAGGAAAGGGAATAAAAATCCAAGTCATCCAAAATTCTAAACTCATTTTCAGAATAAAACATAATTCAAGACAAAGATGCAAATTGTCCAATATTTGAGTAGCACACACGCACACAAAGCATTCACATTGATGATGAAACACACTGTGTGATTGATATTTGATTTAACAATATATGATAACTATGATTAAAAGGTTAGAGGTTTAGTTTCTAGTAATTACTCCAAATTACGAGTAATCACAGTTAGCAGTCATTGTTACAATCGAACATCACTAACACAATCACAGTTTATCTCATCACTAATTTACATTGAATTAAAATTAAAAAAATAATGACAATAAAAATTATTTAGCAGCAGTGGTGTAGTGGGGCACTTCTTTTGACTTGAAACTTATTTTTCAACTACATTAAAAAATATTTTGATATAAAATATTTGGCATAGAATTTTTTACATTAAACATTGTGCAGCGGACGGATATTACGAGAGTGCAAATAAATATTTATGGCACCAGAGCATTTCACAAAGCGTTAAAGTCATTACAAGGAAAAGGTTTTTTTTGGTTTTTTTGTAAAGAATTGGAACATCTGGGCGTACGGCAGTATCCCATTCTTTCTACCAAGACATGCACTACCACCACATGCACTGGAAGATAGATGAAATATGTGAACTCAACTTAAACAGTCATCCCTAAATTTAGATTTTATAACTATAGTTTTTTGATATATGCATTGTTTTAACACTTACAAAAGCAAATCTATTTCTGGCTAAAATCATTTCTTAATAGCAATAAAAAGAGGGGGGGGCACTACACCACTGTTTAGCGGTGAAACAAAGGTGAGCTTTAGAAAGAAAACAGATATGTATATGAAATTACATGTTATATTACATATTTAAAAGCTTTTGTTAGCATCAGAATGACTAAAAGCAGAAAAAGAATGTCTTTGAAACATTAGTTTAAAAATAATACAAAGCGTATGAAAAAAACTATAAGAAAATTGGCAAATAAAATAAACACAATAAAAATATGTGCAATGTAATACGATTTCAGTGTTTAAATTCACATTTAAGATGATTTTTATGTTAGCCTACAATGAGTGTACATTTTCCTTTTGTTCACTTCATGATGGCATGACGAAATTATTGCTAATTTAATTCAGTCGATTAATCTATGAAGATACATAAAGTTTAAAAGTTTACTTTCCAACATTATCTCTGTGACAAAAATAAACAAATTTGTCAACAACTGGCAGAAGTCTAGATAGTCAACATTAAAATGGTCTCACGCTGACATACCATCATTTTTGGGAACTAAAGAAGGATCTTTAAGATAAGTTTCTTCTAGAAATCCAGGATTACCCCAGGATTTTCCGAACGCTGATCCGTGTCCGGTGTGAACCAAGGAGCTCTTCACCGGCCGGCTTATATCTTGTTGGTGCTTCCGTCCCAAGTCCACGATAGATCTGAAATAAACAGGTCATTTTATTACTTATGATAACCATTTAATTAAATAATTGTGTAATCTCCTTTCAACTAGGTACCTGACAGGTACACGTTTCTATTATTCTATGAAAACATCAAGTACATAATAAAACAATAGTTACATGATCTCAGTACCTAACTAATATAAAATAATCTATTCAAACTAATCTCCTGATTAGCTGTCATACATGAACAGAAGACCTATCCATTATAAAATGCAATAAACCACATACACATATAAAATGACCATCGTGTCATAATATTGGCGCCAAAATTTTTTTCCGATTTTTACAAAAAAACAATAATGTGGGTTTAACTAAAAAAAAAAAAAACTTGGATACTATGATTACACTACCGTGATTTCGTACAGTTTTGAGATGAAAAAAGTTGGAAAAAAGGGAAAACATAAAAGTTTATAGTATTTTCAGGTCATTTAGGAAATTATTATTTATTTTTTTGGAAGGACAACTTCAGATTTTATTGTTATATTATTACTACTATTGTTATATTTAATATGATCTTTACCTAGAACATTTTATTTACACTAATATTGTATTTAATGTGATGCTTAAAATGAAAAAATATTAGCATTTACATCTAAATTACGTACGCATTAAACATCACACTTATATAGCACTAACAACAGGCATAAAATGATGCTGCCGGCCGCAACGATGGCCAATGCTGCCTAACAACGCACTCACTGTATTTATAGCAAAATGTGTGTGTTTAAATTAATAACTAAAAAATAATATTGAATGTACTTGAATTACTTGTCAACAAAAATGAGAAATATCGCGAACGCATGTCAAAATCCAACTGATAATTTACTCAAATTGGAACATTCCAGATACTTTCTAACTTATTGCATAATTAAATGAACGATGTGAACCTCAAAATAATCATCGACTAGGTCATTCTCATTATCAAACTTATTATCAAACTCTGCGGTAGTAACGAGAATATTGGGAAAGTCTAAAAAGTCAGCAAAATCTCCACTAACAAAATATTCACCCTCCGCCATTTTGTAAAAAAAAAAAATGTAATAGTAAATAAAATTCCAAAACTGAAATTCCAGTAATTTGGATATAAAACACTTTTAACTATGGTATAAAAGAAATCTGGCAATACAAAAGTGTGCAAATTTTGTATGGAGTAAAAATAATGATTTTTACACTCGATTTCTGACGTAATTCGTGGTATAATTGAGATGAAAAATATTTCTATGAATAATTTGGTTTAAAACTTGATACATAGTGTCCGTGATATCACCCGTTATTTACTGTCATATAGACACCACGCGCTTTCACGTGGGTGTGGCTATAACCGACGGAGCACTCTGACATTTGGCGCTCTATCACAAGTATCCGATGCGGGCCTTCATCGGGATAACTTATTATTTAAATGTCTAACCACAAAGTTATTACTTCAAACATTAAGTTACCATATTACAGAGGAAAATAACATTCTTTCTTAATAATGCAAATTAACCTACTTTGGGAAGAGACCAATATCAAAAGTTCTTTGGTTTTGTCCTTTCCACCAGTAGAGTTCCGATCTTCCATCGATAATAATGATGCAGTCCCCGGCTTCCGTCGACAACTTTCCTTCTTCAGAATAACTAAAATAAGAAATATAAAATTAAAATCAGTTTATCAAATAATGATTTGACAACATGTAACATTAGTACCTTTAAGATTGCACTTATTAGTGCAAACAAGCAGAATAAAAATGAATAATTCATATACTATTTACATTAAAACCCTCTTAATAAGTTCCCCTTTAATAGGTTTTCCCGCCTAATAAGATCACATTCTTCGTCCCGAAAAAGTCCCATACAAATTACGTCTTTTTTAATGCTTATTAAGTTTTCCAAACAATAGGTTTCCCGCCTAAGAAATTAAAATATTTATGACAGAACTCAATTTATCCATACAAAAATACCTTTGAAATACGTTTTTCGACACAAGAAATTTTGTTTGACATTCTCAAAAATGAAAGTGGTATTCTTTCAACGGGAGCAATAAAATTAGGGTTTTGGGATTTGCCCCCATCATAAAAGATCTATTCACTCCCAAAAACAAACATATTTGAATAGGCCAATAAAATTTACTACCTTGCTCTAAGCAACCTTACCTTTCCTTAGAGGAAACAAGAATTGCCACTGCCCCCATAGCCGCCGCCGTAAATTATTTTTTATAATAATTGGTAATACTAATATCTTGTTTTATTTTTATTAATTTTTAACTTTAACCATGCAAACATTCCTGGCCGAAAAACCCAATTCTTAAAATAGCTTAGCGGTTGTTTTATGGCATGCTTATCCTTTCAGAGAACAAAATAATGCATTGACTTTTATGTATTACTCTAATTGTACATTGTTCTGCATTAACTGAACCTTCAATACGTTTCGGGAATTTAAAATATCGTAATCTTTCATCAACATTTTTTAATTGTATGAATAGATTTTGTATAATATTATGTATGTATAAATAATATGCAACTAATCAACAATTTTTATGCAAATTACTTTATTTATTATTGCTATTAGTTAGTTAGTTTTAGTTCATGAAATTGTTAAAAAAAAAAATAATTATGATGTTCGAAATCCGATTATGTTTCGTTTTCGGAGATACCATACCTCGTTTCATTGGGAGCCTCAATGCATTTCTGGTGTATATTGAGAATATGTAACTTCTCGGATCTTTACAAAAAAATATGTTTTCCGATAGAAGCAAATTGATACGGAAGAATAGAGTTGCTTTTCAAATGGTACAATGGTAAATAAGGCCAACTAGAATCTAGAAGTTTTGAATTCAGGTCACACAACTCTACCGAAAAATTCATTTTGCAAGAATCAGAGGAGTTACTGTTTTAGCTTAACCGCGTTTCTTAAAAAATAAAATTACTAATGAGCTTCGCGACCGATAGTTAGCGCCTTTCTTTCAATTACATTAATTTCAATTACAATTTATCGAGAAAATCAAAAAACAAAGCAGTGTTTAAATATGCACTGACAACTGAATTAACTCTGAAAAAAATTATTATATTATCCAGTTGATTTTTTTGTTTGCTTGAACTTTTTATGGTTTTTACATCGGCACAAAATAAATAAATAAAACAAAAACTTATATCACATTTGTGATTAAAGATTAAAATCACTGCCAATGTTTGATGTTATCTAAATAATTTTTCCGAAAATGCACTGCAAATGAGATTTAGTAAGGGTGAATATTACATGTTTAAACGGAATACA
The DNA here is from genome assembly GCA_031772225.1 of Eubasilissa splendida. Lineage (NCBI taxonomy): Eukaryota > Metazoa > Arthropoda > Insecta > Trichoptera > Phryganeidae > Eubasilissa > Eubasilissa splendida. Next base: position 31,995,343 of record CM062850.1, on the reverse strand, counting down.
ATATTGACATTGCTTGTAAAGGTGATGTTTTGGACAGTTAAATTGATCATACATGTAAAAATCACCAAAAGGGATCAGTTTTAGGTATGAGGTTAAAACAGGTAACTATTTACAAACAGTACTTTTTAAAAAATATGCATTCTTCAAGTTGATTAGCAGGAAACACAGTACATTTTGTAAGACAAGTAAAAAAAATTACGCTTCGTAAAAAGAAATAAACTTAATGCAAGATAATAAAATAATGTGCGACTTACACGTGACATCTTTTGTCATATTTGATTTCCTATTACGCGTGACCTATCCTTTATGATAAAAAAAATGTTGATTTGTATTCTAAAATCAATTTCGCATTTTTGTCTTGTCGGTGATTCTACTTCCAATATATTTTTCTTTTAATATTTATTTGATTTCTTAGCTAGATTTTCTAGCATTCTTTTTACAGTTTAGATTCTTTGATTCTTTGAAAATAGTAAGAATATTGATGACATGTATTCCATGTACGTGTATAAAAATAAATAAATAAAAAAACATTCTTAAATAATCGTAATATTAATGTAACTTTAGTTAAAATGCAAAATTATTTGTCAAATATAAATAATGCGAAATCCCTGCTAATAAGTTTTCACGCTTAATACGATTGAATTTGCTGGTCCCTCGGAAAATGTATTAAAAGGGGTTCACTGTATTTGATTTACAAGCACATTACCAGTCGCCAATAAAGTATCCTCTAACAAGGTAAACATAAAAGATAATAAATATTGTGAAAAAAAAACCATACATAACATACAATCACTTATTTATTCAGCTGTATTCAGTAAGAAAATGTTCCAGAGCTGTAAAAATAAGCAAAAGTGTAGGATCTATGTAATGAGATAACAAAAAATAATTAAGAGAAAGTAACTTGCTTTTGATTGGCGGTAACTGAGACCAGCCTATTGGTGGTGAGGTATTGCAGGATAGCTGCAAAGGAAGGCCTCTCCTTGGGGACCACATCCCAGCACTGCATCATCAGCAGGTATAAGTCAGGAGGACAGGCATCAGGTAAGGACAGGCGTTGACCCTCACGCAATATCAAGCGAAGGATTGTAGAACCATTCAGACCTGGGAGAAAACGTTTAATAGATAAGTGTGTATGTTATCAATGCACTTACCATACATGTATCAAACCAGGATATCGTGGCCACCATCAGTGTCCTTGGAATTGGTAAAGAGAGGAATGTATACTGTGTCCTGTATCCCTTATGCAAGGTCTCGAGAAAAAACTGTGATAAAACAAACAAAAAGTACAGAACCTACATAGCAGATAATATGCGACCATTGTTGACAAATGCATATGTTGGGATTTGAGTTGTCATCAAATGTATGTATTACCTCACTTTAACGTCTCTCATCATTTTCATCGTCGGAAAGGTCAATATGATATATATCAAATGATATATATATCATATCTCTGAATTCACACAAGTTTATCATAAAATTAGTATAATATTATGTCTACCTTAATACAAACAATTTTAAAAGAAAATAATTCAAAATTAAAGGGATCAAAAAATGTTTAATTTGAATTATGCAAAACCCTGTTAACTGGAAATTCAAAAGACCAAAAAAAGATCATTGCATGGAACGATTGAGTTAATCAAATTTATGGATTCAAAATTTGCGAAAACATCGCGAAATTAATAAAATATCATAAACAATGGTGCCAATTTCGTTAAAAATATATATATTTTCGCATATTCCTAGAAAACATCTTTAAAACGCTGTATTAGTAGGAATAATCAATGCAAATATCCACGCAGGTCGAGGCGAGAGCTTCTGGTACCAATCTATTTGAAAATTATCAGCGAGCGGCGGCTCATAAAATCGATCTATTTGATAGCAATTGGCGTGCATATTAATATATTTGATAATTATTGGCATACGGTGACGATTAGCAGCGATCTATTTGAAAATTATCAGCGCGGGGCGAGTGCTAATATTGATCTATTAGACAATTAGCGACGGCGGGGACCGAGACATAAAGGAGGTCCCACATGAGTGGAATCAGACGTGTGTTGTGTTGGCAAGTATTGCAACATATAAAAGAGACTCCACACAAGCGGGCACAAGCAAAAATCCACGCACACATCAAATTTTTAATAAGTTTAAAAAATATTTTATATTATATTACGTAAAAGACATTGATTTATAGTGCAAGGGTCCCAAAATTATCTCACACTATAAATTACAGGGGTTTTCTAAATAACGGGGTTAATCAACTATAAAATTGACATATTGGGTAGTGTGTGTTAGAAAAATTTTGAATTACGTAGAATTTCAAATAAACAGGGTTCAAATTATCGAGGTTTTACTATTATGCTTGTAGGTGTTGTAATCGTACCCATCCAAGGATCTTCTCCAAAGGTCAGCATTTCCCACAAAGTGACGGCGTACATCCAGACATCCGATGCGTGAGAGAACTGTCTGGAGCGAAGAGACTCCGGAGCACACCAGGGGAAAGGTACCTTCTTATGTTCTGTCATTACATAGCAGTCATCCGAGTCAGGCAGTACTCTCATCAAACCAAAATCACCTATTTTTACCTAAAAACAGAAACATTTGTTAATATTTTAAAATTGTAATTTTAAATTTGTTAAAAATGTATTATGTAATGTGATCATGGTTAATTATGTACCTGCTCGGATCCAGTCATTATAAGTAATTGCACTCGTATATGGTGGATAAAACATCACATATTCTACTGAATAGTCTCTTTATAATTTAAAAAGATTAAAGTGCAATTATTTTTAAAATCATTTTGTTGTATTAACTTAATTTAATAAATATTTTTATTTTCAAGCTCAAAAAGACATGAATACTATGTCATCAAAGCAGGTCATGTTTACAAAGCAGCTTTGGATTTTATGTCAGTTTTAAAAGCAACTAAATATAAGTACACAAAATAAATAGAAATATATTAATCTATATATAGTATCTAGACATACATAGACGAAATACATACATGACCTGTCATTCAATTTTTCATTAATTTTGAAACTAAGCTAAACACTTGTGATATGAAGACAGGTCTAGTTTGGTGGTCTCTCAAGATGAGGCATAAACCCTCAATCTTACACAGTACACCAAGTTGCAAGATTGTCTGCACTAATTGATTACACTAATATTTTAATAATTTAGATTTTTATGATTCAATTTGCGTGCATTAAAAGGGTAACATTATTTTTTTTAAACTTAAAAAAAAAAGTTAAACTTGTCTCATTGCATATTTGTGTTAATTGAATAATGGTTTCAACATGACTATTTTTTATTATATTTGTAGGGGGCTATGAATTAACTCCACCACCAACATCGCTGCTTCCCTCGAACGACGCGAGCGGCGCCTGGATTAAGGACGCAGGCTGCAGCAAAGAGCACCTGCCTCAGTCTGGCCTGATCGCTTGCCGACACTTCTTTCGTTCTTCAGCACACCATAACAAGTCTCTGAAAACTAAAACTGAACACTGCCGACTCGCTCCTCTAACTCTTCACATTTCACGCTTCACTATCTCCTGCATTCTTCCTTCTCTATCAATGACCAAATAAACGAGTCTACATCAACCGGGTGTTTCATTCACACCGTCCCCCACATATTTTATTATTGAAAATAAAAACAGATACAAGTTACAAAGAGAAAGGTAAACATAGAAGAAGGGTTTTGAAAAATCAAATAATATTTCACAAATATAAAAAAATCAAGTAATAGGTTTTTAAGATACCATTGGTCATGCAATCATCTTGTGCCGCTCAAAGGACGGTCTAGTTATCATGGCCGGCGGAATAGTTGCAACAGCTAGTTTTCTCAATGAAAAAAATAAATGAATATTTACCATATCTAATGTTGAAAGCAGGACATTACGGCAAGCGAGATCTCTGTGAAGAAACCGTTTCTGTTCTAGATAGGCCATACCCTGGGCGACCTGCACTGCCCAGCGACTGATCAGATGCAGAGAAACTCTTCCATTCTGGGCTCGAAGCCAATCAATCAGAGCACCTTTGGGTGCCAGTTCACAAACCATCATCAATGGTTGAAACACAACGCCGTGCAAGCGAATAAGGTGTGGATGGTCCAGACAGTGCATCGCTTGCACTTCTCTGACAAAGTCATCAAACACTCCGGGTTGAGTTAGAGCGTCAGCCTTTAGAACTTTCACAGCAACCGAAAGTGCCGGAGATTCGGGAAATCTTTTCCACTCACCACGACGGACCACGCCGAAGGACCCATCACCCAGCTTATCAGAGAGTCTGTAGAAAAATATATTAGTAAATTAACATCACTATATTGTTTCACTACGAAAACAAAATGTTAGTTTGGAATCCTTTTGTTTTACAAGAAAATATTTGTACAATAAAAACTAAGGATGGTTTTAAAAATATGATCACTGATCGCAGTTTGAGACTTTCAAAATCATTTGAGGACATTTAAAACACATTGAAATCACAGGCCACCAAATATATAGATATGAACTAACGCAAATTCCATGCACTATTTTGATTTTGATGTCACTCAGTGATCACTTTGGTACCATTTATGTAATCAAATAGCTTTGCAACTTTTTTTAAAAATATGACTCGATTGGAACGAAAATTTTAACGCTGACAATATACGAGGGGCAAGTAAAAAATAAGGTTCCTACATTTTTTTCAGGTATAAGGTATTTTTTATTGCAATAAATAAGTAAACCATCTGAAAGCTTGTACTTTATTCTATTTTTCTACATAGTCTCCTGATTTTTCTATGCATTTTTCCTGACGAGTTATCCACTTCTGAAAACCCGCTTCGAAGAATTCCGCCGCTAGGCCGCCGATGAACTTGGTGACCGCTTCTTTCACCTCTTCATCTGTATTGAAGCGTTGTCCACCCAAGTGTTGCTTCAATTTCGGAAACAAGTGGAAGTCGCTGGGAGCAAGATCAGGGCTGTAGGGGGCATGGTCAAGCAATTTCCAGCCGAATTTGTCCAGTAGGGCGGTGGTCTGTCGAGAGACATGCGGGCGAGCGTTGTCGTGGTGCAGCCTAACGCCCTTGGTCAGCCTTCCTCTCCGGCGATTTTGGATGGCTCTTTTGAGTTTTGTCAATGTCTCGCAGTACCTGTCCGAATTGATGGTGGTCCCTTTAGGCATAAACTCGGTCAGCAAGACGCCTTTTCGGTCCCAAAACACCGTAGCCATCACATTCCCTGCGGAAAGCGTGTGCTTAAACTTTTTCGGCCTAGGTGATTCAGGATGGCGCCATTGTTTGGACTGTTCTTTTGTTTCTGGAGTGACGTAGTGACACCACGTTTCATCTCCCGTAATAATGGAGTCCAAGAATTCTTCGGTATTCTCGGCGCATTCTCGAAGAAACCCCTCGGCACACTTGACACGATTGTCTTTGTGGGTTTCTGAAAGCATGTGTGGGACCCACCGCGCGCACACCTTGCGATAACCAAGTTTATCGATCAAAATGTTGTCGATGGTTTTTTCACAAACAGGAACCTGGACAGCAAGCTCCCGAAGCGTTACTCTCCGATCTTCGAGGAGAATGCACTCAATCTTCGCCACGACTTCGTCCGACACCGATGGCCTCCCACTCCTTTGCTCGTCGTGGACGTCTGTGCGTCCTTCGGAGAACTCCCTGCACCATTTGCGGACGTGTTGGACGCTGATGCAAGCTGTGCCATAAACTTCTTCCAACTGTCGATGAATTTCAACAGGTTTAAGCTTCTTCGCGTTTAAAAATCGAATCACCGAACGGATTTCACACCTGGCGGTAACGGCGATGGCGGGTTCCATAGCGGATGGCTGTCAGGCCTTTACTGAGCGTCGCAGCGTTTGCTCGCGGTAGTGGGGATGTAGTTAAGGGACCAACAATCAAGGCGGTGTTGCCGGATTTCGCCTAGCATCTCGCGTGGCGAGTGTACAGCGTAAGGAACCTTATTTTTTACTTGGCCCTCGTAATATGCATTAATGTAAAAAATGTCCTTTTACACAAAGATTTAATTTTCGAAGAGTAAATTACTTTTACTGTTGCATAAATGTGTCATAAACTATTGAATTTATGTTTCCACCAAGAATGTATGTAGAATGCCCCTCGTTCCGTAACTAATGTTCCAACCCCCTCGCCTATATGTACACTTTATTTCATGTCTATTCATTTACTGGTCTGTGATTGAAATTATGAAATGGAGAAAATTAATAATATTTTTTTATAAACTATATGTATTAATTTCTAGATCACATTGTCCATCATCAGGACTAGTATTGTCATGATGTTGCCCTGATTATGGGTAATATGAAAATAATAAATACATATGATATGTGTTTGACTAATGGAACCAAATGAATATAAAAAAAAACCTGTGTTCAGACCCCAAAAGGTGAAAAATAAATGATGTTCAGAAACAAACTTACGTCAAATCTTTCTCCATGATTAGACAGGTGAGAGTGATACTGCCGTTATTGGCATTCGGTGCTGGTTTACTGACAGCAGAGCTGGTGGTACCACTAGAACTCTGTTTACCACCACCGATCAGTTTACTCAGGATATTCTTCTTCCACTGACTCATCTTTTTCTTTTTGACAGTATCCATAAGTCTGCGGATGCCCGGTTTACTGAGGCCAATTTTTTCCAGATCATCGGGATGAACATAATCAAAGTGAGCCAACCTCGACACCTATAATGTGTTTAAAAACTTATATGTAAATATAAACAACATTATAATGGTGCAATCTTTCATATATACATTGAGAAATAAAAGAACCATGAAAAAAGTTTTATGTTTTTATGGTCACTTCTTGAAGTATTTACACTAATATTTAATATATTACATACTCTTCACTTCACAAATGCTTTGCGTTTGACAATTAATCACTTAAATATTTTCTTCATAGTATATAATGTAGACTATAAATATTTTAAATACCTATGGCAAACAATAGGCAGAAATATGTATTTGATAGAAAGGGAAAGGCTGAAAAACATATCGAAAGGAGGGTGACTTCGGGCAATAAAGTGAACGGTGCATTAAATTAATAGGATAATAATCTAATGGGAACTTGTTAACCGAGACAAGACCATCAATACACGATGAAATTCTGGTACCGACATCGATATATGGAAGAGAAGTCTGGATTTAGCAGAAGAGAAGTAGACTGAATGCAGTTATTAGGATTAAAAAAGGATCGCTTGGAAAATGATTTTGGTCATATGGAACGAATGAATGTGGAGAGAATGATAAGAAAAATATATGACGCAAGTGCTGATGGTACTAGAAACAGATAGTTTTGTTAGAAACCTCAATAATTGATAAGCTCGTATGAAAAGATGAATGTGGATGATGCGAGAATTATATGTCGACTAAAGGGTGTGGCGCTCTATCCTCGCTGACTACATGTAAGTTTATTTTTATGACATGTTTAGCTGGAAACATCCAACAGCCACTAGCTTATGATTTTATTCTACGAATTTAGTGTCATTTAAAATTATTAACAAATTTTTTGTTTTTTAAACTTTTCAGAACAATATTATAAAATTGCACAATTCACATATATTTTAAATCATATTCATCACAAGTTTACCTACCTATTGATACAGAACTAACAATTACCCTATTCGTACAGAAAGACACTAATATATTTATATTATTTTTAACTCTTCAACTAGTAATATACTCAACAGTATATATAGTTAATGACATAATAGTTAGTAGAAGAAAAAATGTAATTTTTAGGCATTTAAAAACCAGATACATTTTTTTAAGTATATATATATACGAGGATGCCTTCTGTCCAATATATGAGGTTAATAATGAAGCGGGCAACCGCGAAAGATCTGGCGTGATCAATTAAACCAGATATTAGAGGACGGCCCCGTTAGAAGCTTCAACACTCGATGAGCGTGCACAAGATATATCAAAGTGAACATGGTATGCCAGAATAGAAGAGTGTGACGTTGTATCCTGCGAGAAAATTAAGTGACGGTAAGTTAGTAAGTTACCAAAGTCGAGCTTTACGAAATTAATTATTCGAAGATGATTCCCACATCTTTTGATTTCTGCATATCATTTACACTATCGTTTAATATATATTGGAATGACATTCAAATAATAAATCATAAAGCAAACCTGTAATTCATCCCGAATCCTCAAATAAAATTGCTCAAGTTGTACATCCCTTAACAAGTCAGCTAACCACTCTGTGTCGGAATAATCTTCAGCCATTTTTATTGATTAAATATGTATACAATCCTCAGAAACTAAGAAAGTATATTATCTGAAAGAATATAATCATTTTAAGAACCGGAAAAATGAAAAGAACGTTGAAATCTAAATGTTTACATCTTGTACCGAAAAAGTAAAGAAAAATAAAAAAAATTAAAAGAAGTATTAAAGTAAGAAAAAATGTGAAACTAGTAAAAACATTATACTTAAGGAATTCTGACGATTAATGTAAATTGGGTCTACCTTGGCAACTTAAAAAATGTGTTGCCGTAATCGCACCGAGCACGACAACTTGCAAATGTTTGCACGGCATTCAGTCGGATCACGCCTGATTTGTATTAAACGAGTAATTGTTTAATAATGTAATCGCAAATATGATTTCAAGGTAACTTTCACGTCTATAATACCCACTCATTTCATTAAATTTTTAAGAAAAATTGGAATAATAATAATTTAAAAGACTGAATAAAACTTAGAACATTTAAAAATGTATCACAAATAAACAAAAAAGAAGAATTACAAATAAAACTAATGTGAGACACGACAAAACGTCAAAGCCTACGAAACCTTTATTATTTTCATTTTTCTATGCCAATAAATAAACCATAGATAGGCGGTGATATTAGTTTGTATCAGTTCGAGGTTCGAGCATAGATAAAAGATATACTGATTCGAGGGATATAAAGGAGTAAAGCCTAACAATTATGTAAAATTAGAGTTATATTAGAATGAAACACATGTGGAAAAATTCAAATGCAGAATTTTGCGTCCAATCTCCCCATTCATCGTAAACAATGTAGAGACAACATTTGGTATCTATTCTTCTCGAATCAAAGCGAGTTGGCTCGCTCGCTGTGATTGTTTTATCGCAAGAAAATAAAAAAAACGTAATCGTCCCCACTATTGAATAGCGACTAAGCGACGAGGCATCAAGAGGTATTTCTGTCGAATGAAACTACATGTACGGAAGTTCTTTGTGAATACTTTCGTTATTAATACGTAATTATGAAACTTAATAAGTGTAATTATGATTAACGTGATTATGAAGCTATTGTTTAAAAGACAGCGGTCTCGCACATAAACGGAATTTTCAATTGCGACTTACATACAAAATAACGTACATAAAATTAATAGCTGAAGCCTCAAAGCGTCTAAGTAAATACAATATATTTGTTTTCACTAGCACAAAGCGCTTTAAAAACCTCGAAAATTGATAATATGTCCTGCAAATTGTATAGTTTATAATTTTATTAATTTTAAACATTTTGTTAATTTGTCTCAATTAAGATTTGTCTTTACAATCTTGGCTTCAATTTTATAAGAAAATATGTTTCGTATATGCAAGAATTTAATGGTTGCCGTCTTTATTATAATACTTGTATTGTATCCATTATAGCAAATGATATTTAGTTCATTAGTTTTAAATTTGTGTTAAAACCCTATCTAAGTAAAAGTTTAAAAAATTTCAAAGCTATTGTATAACTTCTGATATAAATGAATAATAAAAACCCACATTTTCATGATAAAAAATTCGAAAATATTCATTATTATTGAAAAGAAAGCCTTAATAACTAAGCTAAAATAAAAGAGTACCAACATAAAATATACAATAAACTAAAAATATAAAATTGTAATCAAAATGGTAAAATATTGCAAACATTAAGTAAAAGATTGTCCATAATTATAATGTGCAAACTTTTAAAGATTATAATACTTTTTAATAATATAATATAATATTTACTTTCTGTGATCCATACTTGTTCTGTAATCTCTTAAAATAAAGTTGCCAAAAATGTCGGACATGAATTGAAGCTAAACGAGGTATTATTCGTTATCATTGACATTGTTAAACTCTAAATATTTTCCTTGCGAAGATATTTTAAAATTACTACGCAGTATTTTTATCCAATTTAGAATTTAAACATAATATTGTTACAAAATATTTTTACATATCTCATAATCACCTAAGTATGATTCCACTCCTATTAAAAGGATAATTATAATTGTAACATTATACTTTATTTCTAGTAACACTTTTACAGATTTCTGTGTTATCAATATTTTGTGCCATCTGTGTTCATATTAATAAATCATCCATAAATTAGATTTTGAGAATTTTCCAGAGAATATATTGTTTAAATAACTGATAATTCATAAGAATGTGTTAAGTTGTGCAAAAAAGGGTGAAAATTATTAAGAATAATTTTTCGGAAAAATTCTTGCTGGAATCGAGTTAGTGGTGAAAAAAAACTTTATTTCTCAATGTTTATGCGATCTTACCATCATGGAAAATAGAAATTTAAAAATGAACCGTATAGTTAATTTGTTTAAGTTATTTGAGTCTATTTTTATTTATGTGTAGTAAAATATTAAAAATGTCTTTTGTTATATGTTGTTTTGACTCAAACGAGACCCATGACATTGTAGAAGCTATTGTTCAAAAGTGTACGGATCCAGGATGTAAGTACACATTTTGGAAATCAAAATTCACATTCATTATCATATTTATTAGATTATACTCTCTTCCCATGCTGTCATTATCGATTTTCTTTTCATTTTCTTTTGTGTTGCCGCGGAAACTCAGTGATGCCAATATGAATTTTTATTTTGTGGGTACCTGTGCATTGAATAATATAATCAATTTTTGGGTTTTTCTTTATTTTATTAGTGTATGGAAATTTCACATCATGCTCCCTTTACTGCTTAAAAGATTAATGTTAAAAAATGAGAGGAGTTGTGCAATAATATGTCTATTCAAATATGCTTAAATATGTTTGTTTAACAGACTTGAATTATGCGTTCATAGATAAAATGACAAGATCTTCAATCTATTGTCTGTGGCTCTGCCTCCGAGGCGTTCATAGATAAAATGTATACTGAGGCGTTTGACTTTTGACACAAAGGAGGGTGTCAAAATGTCAAATTTTTGACCTATTGAAAAACATTTTTATAATTATCCCAAGCTAATGGCATTGTTTGCTTGATTAATTTTAGTTTAGTGTTATGAAACCGATCTGTTATTCGAATTTGTGTAGATTTTTCATTTAAAGTATTGTGTGAAAATCATGAAAAATGTCTATCTGACTCATTCATGTTTTCTTGTTTAATTTTCTACTGACTCAACATGTCATTCGGTAAGTAAATTTAAAATATCACCATATTTTTAGGTATATTCGTCATATTTTTTATGAACTAAGTTATGAATTATAAACGATTTTTTTTTCATAATTAGGAACCTTGACCGAACTCAGCTAGCGATCTTTGGAATCATAATTTTGTTAATTTTCCTGTGTAACATAAAAACAGATTTCTTTGTAGAATTATAGATGATGTACAGGTACAGTGGTTTAATCTCCATCAACTGAATTTGATGCGTTTTTTGTGACACAATATTTTACTAATTGTGATACGCATGGTTTATGGTTTAGCACGAATTTTTGCCAAAAAAATTAGAATTTTTAAAAATGATTATTTTTTGTCATAATTTCATTAATATATTGATTCAGTCCGGTAGTTTACTTGGATGGTGTTTGTTTCTCGATTATTATTATTATTTACTAGCCTGATTATCGGATTTTCGAAATTATCAGCACTTTCGGATTGCGAAATTTTCACATTTTAATAGAAATCATTTAAGGTGCGCCCCGCCCCGCCCTTTTCAACCATAATTAATCTTTTTGTGTTTTTTTTTACGATAATGTGGGTTAATATTATTAATTTATGTCAGAAGTTATACATTAGATTAGACCTTTTTTAAACTATTACATAGATAGGACCTTTCCACTACTTTAAAACTAATAATATGAATATTATTTGCCATAATTCAGACAATACAAGTATTATAAGAAAGACTGCGACCATTAAATTCATTGTCAATGTGCCACAAAATTGCCTTACTATGATAAATTCTTGCATATACGAAATATATTTTCTTGAAGCCTACTTTTACAATTTTAAATAATATATTGTATTTAATCAAATGCTTCGGGGCATAAAGTACTATTTAAAACCAAGTTTTATATCAAAAATACAATAATTGTTTTCAATCTTATAAAAGATGATTATTTTGATGTTCCTTCGAAATTCAGTATGCAGCTCGGTCCGGCCAAAGTTGACGTGGAATCTGTCACTCACTTACTTAAATATGCTGATTTTCACGCATATTTTAGCCACAATATGAATTAATATTGATTTGATTCACAATATAAGTTGTAAAATTATTGAAATTAAAAATTGAAAGTACAGTAAGACCCCGCTTAACGCTGTTTCAGTATTATGCCGTAGATTTGGGATTTCCCGAAATCGCACGCGGTATTGGTATACACGCTGGAACTTATTGGAACGTATCCCATGCATTAAGCGGGGTCTTACTGTTACACTCTTAAATGAATATTTTTTTATATGATCTAATTATTTTTTAAATTCACCACAACAAGAAATGGAATTATGAAACTTAGAAAATAATTTCTCGCTTGTATTACGAAAATACATGAAAACATTATCTTCTTCTTGTTCACTATCCGTTCAACGGATGTTGGCTATCATCAATTTGTTTGTCGTTTGATGTCTCATTACATGTCCGAGATATTGAAGTTTACCTTTTTTATTGTCTTAAATACTTATTTTTCTTTATTCATCCGATCTATAACATCTTCATTTGTAACTATCCATCCAGCTTATTTATATAATATTATCAATGTTTACAATAGTACCCTTCTGCTATGTTGAGCTAGGAACCAGACCAAAATGAGCCTACACATGTTACACCCTTAAACGAATTTCATGATAGAATAATTTAAAGATAACTCACTATCTATGTTTTCAATGTAATAATTAAAATAATCATGGTAGAAATTTTAAATAAACGCATGGACCGAGTTAACATTTGTTTAGACTGTATGTGTAATGCTGCATGTACACAAAGTCAAACATAGTTTATTTAACATTTTATATTTACATTTATTACAGCAGTTATAAGAATACATGAGATATGTAAAAATTCAGGATGAAATAAAAATGTATTGTACATTATTTGAAATCTTTTATGCACCGTGTTATTTTTCATCCAGTGATCCATAGTTTTTTTCATATTGTCCATTGTTTGATTCATTTTATGATTATTATTTATTCTTAATATAGTGCATACATAAGTATTTTTATATATGCTCTAATATAAATAAAATCAAAATCGTTTCTTTTTACTAGAACTTATCTTTCACATATTTGCTTAGTTTCACTTTGAATCTATGTAGTTTCTCCTCCTTTTTTATGTTTTCTGGCATTTCATTAAAAATCTTCATCGCACTGTACATCATCGATTTCTGAGATTTAGCCTTCTTCCCAATGACAATCTCAGTCTATCTTTTCCTCTTGTATGGTGTTCGTTGCCTTGTTGATTTGCATCAATTTTTCGTATAAATTCTGCCAATATTTTCTTAGTGAGGATTTTATAAATAAATACCATTGCATTGAAATACATTTTTTGCTTAAAGACCATTATATTCAGATCTTTCAGCATTGCACTGATTTGAGTATATCTATTTTTTCCGAGTATTATTCTCAAAGCTTTATTTTGCAACATTGGCAATTGATACATTTCTTCCTTATTAGTAGCCCTTTATGAATATCAAAAAATATTTTCGAATTAAGGTTTTTTTTTCTCATTATTAAATATGAATTAAATAAAATTAATATATGAAATGACATAATTGATAATAGCGAAATAGAATAAAAACATTATACAACACACTGTTTAATTTGGACTCAAAATGTGTGGTGGTGAATTGTTGAAGGTTATCCGAAAACTCAAATAGATTGCCTCCCGTCAGAATTAGTTTAATTTAGTTTAGTCAAGTCCTATGTGGTTACTCCTAGCTTCTTTACTCCCCCTTACATATGCACCCTGCACCCCTTTATCTCTCCGCTTCCAACATCAAACTTTTCCATTCAATAACCCCTTTCCTTTTCCTCCTTACTTTATATATTACACCTTCCATTTTTAATATCCTAGAATCCTACATAGTACTCTTTGCTATTATTTTAAAAATTATTTAATTTACATTCCATGTATCTGGAGTAGAAATATTTTTGATATTTCACTTGTGTGAACAAGTTTACATGGTCCTATGTAATAAATATTATGCAGTGCACTTACATCAATATTAAAAAAAAAATAGATATGAAATTTCTGGCTCTACTAATAGTGTAGGAATTTTTTATTACAGTCAAAAGACTCGAGCACCATTTTACAATTTATAATATAGATAGGTTCACAGATATGTACCATAGTATTTGTGTAATATTTACCATAGATTCAAGAAAGAAACTGAGAATTTATATTTTTTCTCCATATTCAAACATGTGACTTCATTTGTTTGCCAATTTCAATACATTTTAGTCTTCTGTATTTTATAAAATCGGTTAGATAATTTTATTATGACAGTTAAAAATCAGATGACAATTATTCTTTAAAAATATGTCTTATTCAAAACCGAAGTCTTTTTTATTTATTTTATGTAAGTCAAAGAACTATTTTTTTGGGATATTATTTGAGTCCATAATATATAATTTAATGTTATTAAAATCATTCTAAGTCTGTTATTGTTCATGTAACCAACCTTGGTGCTTTTTTACACTAAATGAATTTATTATGTATGTATAATGAACAATAGGCGCCAGTTATTATGATCACATCGGTTCTCGGAGATTTTGATTCTAATATCCAATAGGTCTATTATTATTTGAAAATTACAATCTACACAAAAAAAAGTGTGTGAATGTTTTTAACACCTATTAATTTATTGTATATATGTACTTTAAACAAATATAATATCAAACATGTTTTATAATTCTTGTACATAAAACATGCAATATCAAAATATTTTATAATTGTTTTATTTAAAATAGTCACTAATTTTAGTTTGTTTACTAGAGCCTATGAACATTCCATTTGATTTTCAATACAGTCAGTGCAATAGTGATGCACAGATTTAAACTGATTATCTTTGAGAAAAACGTAATAAAGTATAAAAATAAATAAACAAATATAAAAATAAAACCGAACACTTCTTGCAACTTCTTTTAGCCTTGTGTGTAGTTGTCGGCGCGTAGTTGCCTTACGCGTAATTGTCAGGGTGCCTTGACAAAGCGGTGGTGAACGTCTAATAGGAGATTAATGAGGGTAATTACATTCCGCCAGAAACTACACAAGTCCCGGTTCCTAAAATAGAAAACATTTACAAAAAAAATCTCAATTAAGATGTATTATTATACATTACATTAGATGTATTATTATATATTATTTTGCTGGTATTATACATTACCAGCAAAATTTCATATACTTATGGATAAAAAAAATTAATAGCCTCCCCTACAGAAATTAAATGAACACTTCAGAAGCACACAATTAGATAATAAATAATATTATAGATTACAAATATATAACTTATAACTCTATTAAAATACTACAGTGTAAGTCCCTCTCCGAGCTCAAGAGTTAGTCTCTTTTTTGGAACAGTACAGCGGTTCACAAAAATATGTAACTTTAGCTTTGTAACAGATTCAAGTAACTCATATATTATATAAAATTGTAAAAATTTCATAATAATAATAAAAAATATATTTTACTCAAAGGTGTTTGAAATTCCGTAAATATAAAGAAGATGGCTTTCAAATAATGGAACAGCAGATGTATCAATTTGAAAGTGCAACATATAAGTTCGAAAATTTGTCATCAACTTATTATGTTGGTGTAGCATAATTGGTTAATGTATTTCCTCAGATAGGAAAAAATCCAGGTTCGAATCCCGGTAGATTGTTAACTTTGTTTTATTAACATTAAGTGTAGTAATCAACATTGTGGTTAATGGATTTTAACCACAAAATTGATTTTGCTAATCTTAAAAATATATCTTTTTAATTTATACATTTAATTTGTATTAAAATATAATGTGTACAATACAGTACACAATACACAATATAATTTAATTCAACGTCGTAACTACGCTAATGCCGCTAATAGAGTGCATTGGGGCCCACATTACACAGAGGTCCAAAAGGTTCCTGCTCCATAAAATTTTTAACACGGATATTTTTCTATATGGACTAATTATTTTTTAAATTCACCACAACAAGAAATGGAATTATAAAGCTTAGAAAATAATTTCTCGCGTGCATTACGAAAATACATGAAAACATTAATCTTTTTCTTGTGCACTATCCGTTCAACGGACGTTGGTTATCATCAATTTGTTTGTCGTTTGATGTCTCATTACATGTCGAGATATTGAAGTTTTCAGATTTTTATTGTTTTAAATACTTATTTTTCTTTATTCATCCGATCTATAACATCTTCATTTATAACTCTATTCATCCAGCTTATTCATATAACGTTATCGATTTTTACAATAGTACCCTCCTGCTTCGTTGAGCTAGGAACCAGACCAAAATGAGCATACACATGTCAAAATTTTTATAGTTATATCATTGATTGAATTCTCCAAAATAATCTCTAATGGATTTTCTTCATTTTGAGTAAATAATCAATAACTATTCTAAATTTTAGGCGTTTTCAAACTCAGCTAAATATTCAAATGTAATTAACAATGAAGTGAATATGAATTTGAACTTCATATTTGTATGACATCACAAAACAATTCTGGAAATTATAATTTATCTGCTGATATCTATTGAAGCAGGTTTTGAAAGTTAATTTTCAGAAATATTAAATTAATATTATTCTGAATCAATATTTTAAAATTTGTTTATATAACACTAATAGCCGCTCAGTGATATTAATGTCACCTCCAGTTATTTATTAATTTACATGCGCAATTATATAGATAATACTTAAAAACAATAATTGCATCATTAATGCAAATTATTTTATACAAGTTTCATAACATAAACGTTCTTCAATCTGTGCGCTGCAATATTTCTATCTTGGGATAATAAGTCCTTTTTAAATTATCCCCACTGTTCAAAGTATGTATACTGTAATTTTAGAGAAAACATGTAACTGGTTAAATTATTGTTTCACTTTCATTATGATTTTTGTTGTTATAGACAAATTGTATGTTACTTTTCTCTCTTGCACCCTTGCACGTATATACATACATTGAATTTTTATTTAAAGCACTTATCTTTATATGAATTTTAATATTTTTATTATTGAATAAGTTTTAGGACTAATATTTAAAAACAACAGTTTAGCCAACTTTCAATAGGAATATATTATTATAAATGTTTTTAAATAATCAAAAGGGCCAGAGATAATTGCCCAATGCTGTTGAGTAGGTGATCATTACTATTTAAAAAATCCATTCGTGGTTCAGAATAAAGAGTACTTAATATTATTGAATGTAGCCAGATCACCATTCAGTATCGAAATATAAGTACATGACAGGTTTCAATAAGCTAATAAATGGAGTATTGGCCATCTTGGATGACATACAGTGTTGTTTGCAGAGAAGATCACTCATGAATTATGTCTAATAGTATTTTTAATAATAAGAATAACAATAAGAAAATAATAAACATCCAAATACCACCCATTACAACCCCTCTCTTTTCCGTTTTAACTCTACCCTTACCCCCACTTCCCTTTAACTTTAGTTGAATTGTATTATTGATAATGGGAAGATGTCCCTGAAAACGTTCTTATGTTTATTATAAATATTGCGGAATAAAACAGTGTTTCAACTCAATTTACAAAATATTTTTATTTATTAGATATGGTTGTATATCATTCAATGTCCAAGAAGATATACAACATTGTGAGATTCATAACTCAGATTTGCCCAAAACCGATATATGTAGTGTTGTTGCAGATGGTCTCATATGACGGTGTGCTATCTATTGTATAGCTAACTCTCATATAGCATTGTTATTTGATTCCACAAAAATGTTGTTTTATATAAAACTGAGTTCAAAGTTTTTACAAAATAGCTTATACCTTTCCTATAGTACTATGCTGCTGTTATTGTATATTGATAACTGCTAAAGTAACAATTTGTATCTACTTTGAACAGGATATTAAAAGAAGTTAGTTAATGATCATAAAATTAACCTTAAGTGCACATAGGCCAGATGGACTTTGTTTTCTGTTTATTTTCCAGAAATTATTTCCAATATAAGTAAATGCCTTGTCTTTATAATTTAAACTAATTGCTATTGCATGTCACAGCCTACGTGAATATTCTCTGTAGCCCGTGATCTTTTAATTACTCTTCAATAGCTCCCGTGTCATTTATAAGGAATAATCCATTCAGAATGTCTGTGGTGTTAAATGTCTTTTTTATCTTATGCACAGTTTGATAATATATAATATCTGATAAGAAAAATACTTAGTCATCGAATGTGGTTTATATTTAGTGATTTGGAACCAATTGAATCAGTCATTTTACACTACTTAGTGCCTGTTTATATTTTAAATGATTCGAGAGATATTAATAAGAAAATGTAGTTTCTGTTTGACGCGCGTGAAAACATGATTTTTGTGAATACACACTTCAAGAATGAATTTTTGCGAATTGAAGAATTTTCTGATACATTTGTATTATTATTATATGTATTATAAAATAATTTGTATTTTTGTTCCAACAATATGTTAAGAAAATGAAATTGTTCAAAGTTCAAACGGAATTTGAAATAATCAATAATGATGTACTTTACAAATAAATTATCATCTTATCATTTTTCACTGCAGTTTTTTATAAATTGAATTCAAATTATGATACTTTTTTCTGATAGTTCAAAAGTTATGTTATAAAACACTTTTATTTAGTGTACATAGTTTTAATGTGAATGTGATTTTTGCTAGATAACTACAGCATGACATGTAGTCGTTTTTGTTTCTATTTTGCAAGAATTGTTTATTTAACATGTGAGTATTTTTTTTATAGCTATAATTAAGTACCGTCAATCCATTGTTTTACAATTTTTATTTTTTATTAATTTTTAAAACATATTTCTGTAATTACACATGGCGCAAGAAAGAGGGTCAAAAATTGATGATTTTCTGTTTTTATTTAATTTATTATTATTAAATAATAAATTTGTTGTAATTGCTGAAATGTTTTTATTTTTATTTAGGTTGCTGTGGTTGTTGTTCGGCACTGCGCCCGCGTTACAAACGTTTGGTAGACAATATCTTCCCGGTGAACCCTCACGATGGCCTTGTCAAGTCCAACATGGAGAAGCTTACCTTCTACTCGCTGTCCAGCCCTGAGAAGCTGGACCGCATCGGGGAGTATCTCTTCCAGAAGGCCAGCAGGGATATCTACAGGAAGCGCAATGGGTGAGTCAACTGTTATTTTGATTCAGTTTCACTAAATAAAATTTAGACACAACATTAAAATTTCATTTAACTTTGAATTATGTGACTATTAGACATAATTCAAAGTTATAATGAGCTATACAGTTATTTTGTGATGATATAGACAGTTATTTTAACCGTGATTGTGAGGTTTGTATTTGATTGTAACAATGATTAGTAACTGATTATTCGTAATCTACTCACTGATACGTTAGAAACTAAATCTCCAATAGTAAAATCTCATTTACCAATCATCATTACAATACAATACCAATCACAGTTACAATAACGGTTTAGTTCATCATTAATTAGGGTTGGTTGAGGTGCATGTTTAAAACTCTTACAGAACAACTTAGAATTAGTTCATATTGGAAAAATAAAAGTCCCCCATTGTTGACCAATAGTTTCAAGACTTTTCAGACGTATTCTGACAAAATTTTACGACAAAACCTTCTTCCCCTATATGCCACTCATTTCCAAACCCATATATTCACCCCCAAAATACTACTATCATTCGGAATCCAGAATAACCCCCACGCCAATAGAGACTTCATCAATATTATCAGATCAAAGTGGCTGGGCTAGAAACTTTTTTTTACGGATGGCTCCAAAATAGATTTAACTAGTCACACCGGGGCAGCAATATTCTGTGATTCAGAAAACCTGGCACAGAAATATCGATTACCAAAAGAAACCTCAATATTTACTGCTGAGACCATTGCAATCCTCGAGACATTAAAATATATTATGAAAAATCTACCCATTTGCAATAAAAGCTTGATCCTGTCAGATTCTCTTAGCATCCTACAAAAATTAAAATCGTGTCCCTTTTCATATGCCGAAGACGAGCAGTGTATCCAAATACGAGAATTAATGCTTAGTATGAAACAAAAAGACATGGATATTGCTTTAGCTTGGATTCCCAGTCATTGTGGAATTCCGGGAAACGAAAAAGCCGATGCCTTAGCAAAGGAAACCTCTACTTCTGGCGTCCCTTTACATAATCATGTGACAATATCTGATATACTTCCTATTCTCAAAGTGAAAATGATCTGCATTTGGAGAGATCAATGGGAGACTTCTAAAAGGTAAATGGTTTGCGGAAATTCAGCCAGAGATTCCTACTAGGCCCTGGTTTTCCAAAACGAAATTAAATAAGTTTGAAACTTCCTCAATCTACCGTATGAGGATCGGCCATTGTTGTATCAATTCTCACTTGTTTAAAATCCGCATTCGGGACTCTCTTATGTGTGAATGTCAACTAGAAGAGGAAAATTTAAATCATGTTTTTTTAGGATGCCCTATCAATGACCAGTATCCAAATTTAATCCAAGATCTTTCTAACAACAAAATTCCATTCCCCATCAACATCCCAACTTTGTTATCATCTAACAATCAAACTATTTTTAAAATATTAACGAGGTTCCTAAACGCCAATGAAATATGTTTCAGAAAGTTTTGAAAATAATAATGTGAATCTTATTTTGTATGTGAAGTGTAAATATTTAAATTATTCTTTTAAATTTTAAGTCTTTTTAATTTTAAGTCTCCAATTTGTAGTGGTGAATTGTAAAACCTCATCATGTACTTCTTTCATTTGTCTTAGATTTTATGTGATGGGATTTAATTATTTTTACAGCTTGGTTATCATTGCCATGGAAGCTATGGATCAGCTATTGGTGGCTTGTCACGCCCAAACACTCAATTTGTTTGTTGAGAGTTTTCTAAAAATGGTGCAGAAGCTTCTGGAATCTACGGATCCACAGTTACAGATACTGGCAACTCAGAGTGTAAGACCCTTGCCCATGATATTGTAGTCATACTTCATTTTCATTCTAATTTTCATTTCAATTGTAAAATGCCATTGAGGTGATAACATTGTAAAACCATTAAAACACTTTAATTTTATATAACTTTCAATTAACCAAAATTGTGATCCTAGATCATATTTTATGTACACTATTATTAATATACATTTTAATATTTTACCTCGTTTGACAAGTATTATAATTTGATTGCAGAACATATATAAATTATTAACACTCACTAAAACTAATAGTATGTATTAAATTGACATTGCAATTGCTTTGTGGTGTCATATGATTATTAGAATTTTTTAAATAAACTAAACGTTGAGTTCTGTTTTTGTGATGAATATAGTTTCAAAGGTGCGGTGTGCCTCTCATCACTAACAACTAATATTATAAACACCTGTAATTACACCTCCCGAAACTCGTGACTAAAATAAAACACCGTTGTGTGTAGTAAAAACTTAAAATATGTACAGTGGAAACTCGGTTTACGAATGACTGTTTACGAACTGGCAGAAAGTCTCAGAACTCACTATGGAAGGACTGGAACAGCAAAAAATGGTGACAGAGAATTCATAGACTGCCTCGATCCACGAAATGTGCGCAAAGTGGAGCGAGGTGCAAATATTATACGTTTTCTCAATACCAATTGCTTATTTTTGTAAATTGTATGGTTTTGAGCTGTTTTGACAACGTTGTATTTATGCAATGTTGCCGTGAAATATGCGAAGACGTGAAATTTGCGAAGCTGTGATTTTTTTGTTGGGTTTGGTTCTCATTAAAAGTCAATAATATATTATTATACATATTATTGTTCTGAAATTACTGCCTCCTGTGACTCAAGATGTCTAAGGTCAAAAAATATTCAACAAAAAAAAAATTTCAAAAAATCACAACGTAAGTTGATAATTTTTACCATTCCTATAACAATTATCTATTTGATTTAACAATATAAATTACATTGTTCAATATACATATACAGTAAAACCGCGATATAACGAAATCCAAGGGACCAAAAAATAAAAATTCGTAATAACGAATTCCCACATATAACGAAATAAATAAAAAAAATCCTACTATATGTTACGCGCCGTCGCAAAAAAATGTCGCGCGGCTTCAAAAAAGATCGCAAATTCTGCAAACAAAGAAGGAAAAAGGCCATAGGGAACTGAATACCTACATATTTTTAGTAGTTTTGTTATTAAAACAGATAAGCAAATGGATAATCAAAGGAATTAAATTAAGAACAGAACCTATTCAACACTAATTGGAAGATATTTTTGTAAATTCCAGAATATTGCAAACACAAAACAATATTTTAATTGTGTTTAAATGTAGAGCCGCTTCATAGTTTTGGGCATGAAACATAAAAAATAATTCAAAAATAAAAATTTGACAGTTGAATCGCGGCATTTTTATAAAATGAGTCGTATATAAATTACGAAGGTACTTACCGGTAACGGCGACAACCACTTCAAAATATGACATTCAGGCCTATTCTCAAAATTGCAATATTGAAATGAATGTGATTGTTACACCAACCCTCAAAAATAGTGTTATATTTGAATGAGAGAGAGTGAGGGAGATAAACGTACCATAATCTGTCAAAACTATCTGTCTATTTTTGAGGGTTGGTGTAACAATCACCTTCATTTCAATATTGCAATTTTGAGAATAGGCCTGACTATGAACCCAAGAAGAAGTTTGAATTGTTTTACTACCTTGTCGGCAGACCGCCGCGCACCGCCGAAAAGGCCATAAAACCGTTCGCATACGGCAGATGCAGCGGCGCGGCTTTGTAAGTGCGAAATAATATTTTCATCTTTTAACATTTTATTTCGTTATAAATTTACGTAAATGTATTGGCATTTTTTCGTACGGGACAAAAATGATTTTGTTATAAATATTAACGGGATTTCGTTATATAAATGCATTTTTGTATGAAAAATTGGTTTTAGGGACTAAATTTCGATTTTTTTTTCGATATACGTCATTTTTCGCTATATCGGGTTTCGTTATATCGCGGTTTTACTGTATTATGTAGTGCAGATAAATTATTTTCTATTGGAAATACTTGGAAATACCTTAAAGATAAATTATTTTATCAAAAGAATTATACATGACAGACCTGTCTGATTGATACAAATGTATTTGTTATAGTCAAATAAATGAATAAACACATATTTTAATATTTTAGACATAAAAATACCGATTTTATTATATATGTATTAACATTGTTTTTATTTTATTAGAAAATTAGGAATCAGAAATAGGACCACAAAGCATTTCCTTCAACCAGCATTGTAAGTGCATCATTCTTTTGGACAGTCTGTTGATTTTATCTCTTTATATATGATCATGATAATGAATCTTGCACTGTAAAATATTATTGGATATGTTTAATTTAAATGAATTTAGTTGTGGGCGTTTCCCATTCAAGATTACTCAATATATTTTCTTTTTTGTGGACAAAACATTGCAACTATATGGTGGAGTATGCTATATTAATAGACAAGGTCTCCATATCTAACCAGTGGTGGCATCTTATATTATTTATTAATTATTATTAATTAAACCCTTATTTCAATTTTAGATTATTGTATATTATTTTCAGGATGTTCCCGAACTGAGCGTTGAATGTGTGGACTCGTGTGAACTTACTAAATTGGATGGCAAAAGAGTGATCGACATACACCAATTCTTTACTCCCACAAATCGATGTTTGGGTGTACAGGAACGAATATTGAATATGTGAAAGAACGTAAAGTTTTATTTCTAAATTCAGTTTAAAGTGTAATATGTGTGGATCAAATTTTATTTTGAATATGTGTAAAGAAAAAACAACAAAATTATGAAGAGCGATAATATGCTCGATGAACAACTAATTATTTAACAGTGAATAATAATACTTTTGTCATATTTTCATTTATATTCTAATGTTAAATATATATGTAATGTATTATGTGCATTAAAACAATAAATAAATATTTTAAAAAAAAAACTGTTTTTTTTTATTACAACCGGAGTATTAATATTATATAATATAATATTAGCATAAATAGTTTTCTTTTCACAAATACAGCTGCTTCAAAAGTTATCAACATTATTTATCTGTATAAATTTACATCAATTTTTTCCTTATAAATCGGGACAAAATTGTAATATTTTATAATCATATGTTTATCGACACAAACAATAGTTTTTATCATAAACATAATAATTTTTCATAGTATAAACATAACACTTCTTAGGTGAGAACTTGAACAAATTATTTAATTTTCACTTCATAATTTTAAATGGCAATACATATGCTGAAGAAATGGCTATTTTTTAATAGCTTATTACCTAGGAATTTAAGAGAACCAACAATTGTATACTTATCCTTTTCTATTGATACCTTTCACTCTAGCAATATTTACGTAAAAAATAATGCACTTTTATGTTTACTTGATATTGTAAAAGAATGAACTATTAGTCTCATCTTGAAAGAGTATGCAAAATGCAAAAATATCTCAAAAATTCAAACTGTAAAAATGAAAGTTGTCCCTTAACTGATATGCAGCAGCAGCTGCAATTATTATATATTTCATTCATGGTTTTAGTCATTACATTTATACTGCATAAAAGTTGTTATTGTGACCAAAATTGATCATTCAAAAACAACACGATAGCAATAAAACTAATTATATTTTTGCAGTTTGTACGGTTTGCAAATATCGAGGAAGATACTCCATCATATCATCGCCGATATGATTTCTTTGTGTCTAAATTCTCGGCGATGTGTCATAGCAACCATACCGACAAAGTTACGAGGGATAGCATTAGATTGGCTGGTATCAAGGGGCTTCAGGTAAGACTATCATTGTTATTTGTTTAACCACTATTTACTAATGAATTCTGTTTCGAGAGCTTGTTTGCAAGTTGAACAAAGTTAGCCTAGGCATCCAGCATTTACTGCAACCATCATCACTGTTCTTGCGCTTAACATCTCGACCCTTTAGAATAACAAGGTTCCAACTAACATTTTGGGCTAATTAGAGTTATTGTGTGAAAAGGGTTCCAAATGCATTATTCTTTATTTCTTCCATACACACCAACTTTATTTAATGGATATTATAGGAAATAGCATGAGCTGAAAGTTCCAACTGTATCAGTTATTTATTTCAATCTATGGATCATTATTGTTAATTTACAATGTTTTTATTTATTTTTAATTTCCCTCATCTCACAGTGGTCATTGATAATACTGAAAATAAGTTAAGACCTTAAAACTGATCATATTTGCATACTCTAAACAAAATATACATGAATATATGTTGAAATTTAATCAACACTTTTGAGCTCATTATCTCAAAACAGTGTCAGTGTCAGATGGAACCTTGTTATTCTGAGGGGTCAATCTGATAATATGCAGTTCTGGAGTTAAAATTAATCACACAGTAATTAAAGCAAATATAGAATCACACACACTCTTTAAAAAAGACACCACACAACTACTGTAAACATTATTAAAAGCATGGGTCCTGCTCGCCGTCTTCCATGTGGCAGAAACACGAACTAACCTTATGTGCCACAAAGAGCACTTTATACTTTCTCAGAAAAATAAATCTAGTAATTTTGATCTTTTATTTCAGGGTGTTGTTAGAAAAACTGTCACTGATGACCTAGTCGAAAATATTTGGGAAGCACAGCATATGGAAAAAATTGTTCCATCTCTTCTATACAATATGCAGGTAATTAATGTTTCTTAAAATATGTACATAGGTACCAGATCCTTTTTCAAATAATACACACATGTATACAAAGGTTAACAATTTATACATATTACATATAAGTTTGTCCAAAATAATGTGTTTTTTTTTTACAGAACTGCCAATACGAAAAGGCAAATGAAGGTGTCAAAGCTGTTGAGAGTGTAGAAGGTAGTCAGGACAGTACCCCACCGGCGCTGGCTGAGGCTTGTTTGAGGGAGTTGGTTGGAAGAGCCAGTTTTGGCCATATTAAAAGTGTACTTCGACCTGTACTTAAGTAAGAGCATATTTCATTTAAAGTACACGCCTTCTCTGGCATAAAACTATCTCTAGTTGTAAAGGTGTTGCTACCAACAAATGTTATCTATATTATATTAATTTATTAAATGATTTTATTATCTTATTGTGCTTGATTGATTTTTATCACAATTACATGTGTAGTGTGAAGTGTGTGTTGTGATATGACTGTGATACTATTGATATCCGTAAACAAATAATCTGATTACATTATTTTTATATTACATACATAATTGTTATTTTTTTTTTTACAGACATTTTGACCTCCATAAGCTGTGGGTGCCAAATGATTTTGCCATTCACACTTTTAGGATTATCATGTTTTCAATTCAGGTGAAGAAATGCTATATATACATTAATTAAGAATTTGGAGGCCGTCATTTCAGTTGTTTAAATACTATTGTGGTACTTCAAATAAATGTAAGACTATTGTAGTACAATAAAAAAAGATGTAAAGTATAGTAAAAAAAATAATAAAATTTAAAATTATTACACATTGAAACATGTATACAATCTACATCTATTTTACAATAATAATAAAAAAAAATCTTTTAAGTTTGAATTAAATAAAATTGCAATTAATTAAATATAAGTATCTTTGCTATAACAATCGTTATAATGCTGATCTACAGCTGATCTTTTCAGCCATGAAAGCGAGCATATGGCATCCATTGACCTTTGCATTTTCCAAGAAAGAATCAGAAAATCTCAGCAACCTTATTCTGAGTTTTGTGTTAGCGACGCCTATCGTTAACCTAAGCAATCCGAGCGCAGTATTCTTTGTTGTGTTACATATGCGACGTTTGGATTTTAATAATTAGACATAATAATTTTAAACAGGCTCAGTACTCCTACACGGTTGTGGAGACTCTGATGACCCACTTGGATGATGACAGGAAGCCATCAGAGCAGATGGTGGCAACACTAAATGTGACCAACCGGCCAGGAGCTACGGGAAGGGAGAGTACAAAAGTGCGTACAGCTGTTGCTGAAGTACTAGCCAAAATCATAGCCATCGCAGCTGGTGAGAGTGTTGGTAGGTGTTTTATTTATTTACATATAACTATCAGTAAATTTTAAAAATTTTAATGTTCTGAATGGAATTATTTACACTTTTTTATTTCTACTCTTTTTAGGTCCATCTGTACTGGAAATCATCAACTGCCTGCTTACCCATCTGAGGTCTTCTGTAACCCGTGATTCTGAAGTAAGCATAACAAATTATCATACATATAATGAAAATATTAATTTATGTCTATTAAATCAATATTACGCATATTCTCTGCAATAATATTTTTACACAAATTTCTGCAAACTTTTGAGGCCCATATTTAAAAAAATTCTTTGACTGCTATATTTTAACCTTTTTTTACTCCTTTAATTTAGGTGTATTTTAAGATCATTAATTGACATGGCGGTTACTTTGTGATGTAACATGATTATTTCAATTTTCACAACTAAACTTTGTACTTCTCACACATAATACCACACACAAAGCATTCTTTCAATAAGTCATAAACAAACTTCTTCATTTGGTACCTTATAAAGGATCAATAATAAACAATTTAGAAATGGTTGAAATACAAAAGAATTTAAATTTTGAGAAAACACTAATTAACAACATAACATTCCCTAACACTTCACCTTTACTGTCCATATTCATACAAAGTTTAGTTGTGAAAATTAAAATAGGTTTATTTTAATTTATAAGGTAACAGCATTTTGTATACATTTCAGATAGTTACATGAATTCAATTGATACTCACTTTGATACAATTACGACACTTGTTGAACTCGTGGGAAGATACTCATCTAATGATCAAGCGGTCGGGGATTCGTATTCTGTGCTATGCTTCTCTATGTTAAAAATTAATGTTTTATCTTTTTCAAATGCAATGGTCATGGCTACCATAAACATGCACAGAATTTAGGCATTCGCCTTATAATATTTGTATAATGGATAACTTTTCAGAATGAAACTGACGAGAAGCAATATCAGGAGGCTCTAATCAATGGGTTAGGAGAGTTCGCCAATCATCTTCCTGACTATCAAAAGATCGACATCATGATGTTTATTATGTCGAAAGTCCCTTACCAGCCAGGAAACAGTAAACAGCACAAGCCGAAAAAGGGGGATATAATGCTCCAAAGTATTCTACTCAAAAGTTTGCTAAAGGTAAAATAAATATGCATTCAGATGTTTTTTCGCTATTTGAATATATGTACAACTGTCACAAAATACACATATTTATCAATGATTGTGATCTAATAGGTCGGAAGCAAGTACAAGACAACTCAACTGAGCAAAGCTTTTCCTATTTCTTTCCTGGAGCCACTGCTGCGAATGGCTGGTTCCCCCAGCCCCGAAACCAGGATTCTGGTGCAACAAATTCTTCATCAACTCATCGATAGAAGAAGTAATCTGGATAGGCTAAGCATTATGAGGTACACAATATATGTAACCTTCACAAATAAAGTAATTTACCCAATCAATTAAAAATAATAATAAACAGGCAGAGCATATTTTCTATAGCTGTTTTCATCCAATTCAGTTAATATAATTGTAAAATTTTCACTACTTCATAATTGCACATTATTATAAAATGCTCAATTTAGTTTTTTTATTAGGTTCTCATTTCATAGTAACATTTTTCTTTTCCCCAGTAAGTGTGACCGCATTATATTATTTAAAATTAATTAGGTTTGAGTGTATTGCGTATTTTGATATGCCCAACTGTATAAGCTTGTAACATCTGTGTAATTAAATTTACTCGGGTAATGAGGTATTTATGTTTTACGCATTTAAAAAAATGAATAATATAATAACAAGTATAATGTAAACAAAAATTTGCATAGATGTGATATATAATAGTATTAGAAAATAACTGGCGGAAGAGTTTAAACTTTAGCTATTGCCTCTAATGTTTTGTTATCAGTTAATATGTAGTCTGGAGATTGTATTTTTCTTAGAAATTACTCGGCAGAAGTCAACTGGCAGCCATCTTTCCATTTTGGATTATCTTTCAATCATCTTCCTGCCGCTCTCTCTCGTGCCACAGTGTGCACCATTTGGTCCTCTACCATCCTGTATACAAGCTTTCTCCTTTATCGTCTTCTACCTCTGCTCCATCTCATGATATCCTCCATGTCGCATGTTTCGCTTATAATTATGTTATATTTTATATCTTTTTGGCATTTTGTTAGATGGAATGAAGAATTCTTGATTCGGTTGTTCTTATTGCAGATTTGGTTCTGGTGGTGTCTGCTCGACTTTCGACTATATATAGATTCCAAACGTCATATTTTATATATTCGCACTTTGCTATCGGTTCTCATGTTTGTTTCACCTTATGACATCTCTTAAACCAATCCCAAAATTGTCTTATATCTACTTCATTATACAGGTGGTTTTGGTTAAAAAATTTGACGCCTTAGTAATTAAATTGGGAGATTTGTTCTCAGATATGCAAATTCAAAATACACCAACCTTTGTGAACCTGGGCTGGTAGACGCCGATACTTAACTTTGCTGGCCAGCCTCCGAAACTTTATCACAATCAAAAATCATAAATATACAATACGAAATATTTTTATATCGCCGCCGTAAATATGTCCGTCCGAACCGAAAAAAACTGTCTCTTTCCAGAAGCAGCTTCGCTTTTGTTTTTTGTTTTTAAATCCATACAAATAGAATACACATGTTCATAATTTTATACCAGGCCTACCTATCGAAGTATAAAAGCGCGTAAACAATATATGTAGTGATAAAAAGTAAAATAGTGTAATACGTAATTGAATAAAATATTATACATATATATTATACATTCATTCCATTATTATTTTTAGCATACAAGTTGCTGAATTGGAGTTGAATCTTGAAAAATCATCAAGGCCTGATTTGATATTTATGAATAAACATGGACCAGCTATTTATTCTTCTCTTTATGAAGGTTTTTATTAAAAACTCATTTTAATAATTTTATCTATCAAAATATTTTTTTCACACTACATTAACAATTGAATTATTTCAGGGCTGCAAATCGAAAATAATACAGCAGAAAACATTGAGGCGATATACACCACTTTGGCGCTCTTATGTGTTGAATTGACCTCAGAAGAAACAGTATGTGACATGTTGCAGTTTGTGTTGGGGTAAGCCTATTTTTATACAATAACATACTCGGTTTCAGTTATTTTAGTTATTAATCATCGTCACAATAACAGTTTAAATAACGGTTTACCATTAGTAATAAATAAAAATATTTTCCTGAACCTAAAATTTTTTTAAAATATTTTTTTGTCATCTTATTAAAAGCAAGGCTTTCTTATTAATTCTTCAATCACAAACATTTGAAACATTACTAGAAAGTATTTATTAATCTTTGTCTTTCACACAAACAAAATTGTGCATTTGTAAAACTACTTTGATTCGAGTAATAATTTTTTATTTTCATTTCAGAGTTCAACACCTGGCATTGACAAACCCAGCTTTGTCTCGTTCGAGGCGTTACCAACTGCACGCCTTGTCCGCAGCCTTATTGGCACTTGTGCCGCACACTCTCCAATTACCTCTGCTGGATGAGTATGCAAAGAAAGTAAGTGCATTCATCAAAGAATAACCAAATATAACATTTTTATTTGGATGAAACTAACTACAAATTTGGAGTGTGAATACACATTGTATGTGTACTCACATTTTAAACTTCTCATTTTAAGGCCAGGGATAGATAATTTAAACCTTTAAATTTATGTTAATAAATAATAATAATTTAAGTTATGATGAAATATATTTATGTTTTGAACACAATTCTTACGGACTACGAAACCTAGTGGTTGGCATTTAAATTTAATGGTGTTCAGGTCTAGCTATCATTTTAGCATTTAAAATAAAACTCCATGCAGCTCTCCACTCAGTACCTTCTAAAGGACTAATAATGAACAATTTATAAATCGTTGAAATACAAAAGAATTTAAATTGGGAGAAAACGCTAATTAACAACATGACAATCCCTAACACTTTTACTCTACATATTCCCGTTAATGATCGAAACCTTTCCACCCTTTCAATCCCTGCCATCAACCCGAATAGATTAACACACTATCACTTATCCCCTGATGGTGAGAGGGACTGCACCTCATGAAACTATAGTAGTGGCATTAACACGTGTGCGTAGTGCAAAGTATAGTTGTGAAAATTAAAATAATATTGAGTTTCACAATGCCTTTTTTCTTTAAGGTATGATAAATTGTGTGATTTTGTTAAAGATCCATTGTAAAAATAGGAGCGTTCTGTTGGCAAATTTTGAAATTGTATAGATACAATTACTATAACACATATTTTTCAGATTATCGAAGCTCGGATAAATGATGCTTCTCACCTTTTGCCGTCACTATCTGATGAGTACGAGGATTGCGAATCTCCTTCGAAAATGCCTTATTTAATGATCGATCAGGTACATACATATTTTACTAAAAAATATTTGATAAATAAATCTCTGTACTACATAATACTTTTCTAATATATACATATAATAATTTTGGTTAAAAAAAATTAAGCATTTCACATATATAAGAAGAATGTTTTAAAAAATTACAGATGGCACTTTGTGACTGCCTGAAAGCTTCGGGTATGGATGCGTCCCGCTTGCAGGCTGCCAGTCCCTACACCGGAGGGTCGGCCATGCATCATAGCCACCAGAGACACAGTTGGGTGGATACCGGTGAGATATTTTCTCAATTGGATATGTACACGTTAACCTATTTGGGGCCATTAATGTGCAAGCATGCAAAACTTTTCATGTCGCGTCAGGCTGTGGACGCGCAAATACGCACGTGCTGTTCAATCTTAAATACGCGTGATAAATCACGATTTTCAACACGTCACCCATTTGAAATTGTACCATCATCTATGGACAACCCATAATAAGTAAAGCTGACATTCAAAAGGTTAATAGTTAGTATTTATTTTATCCTTTCTCTTTTTTTCTTCTCTTTCTCCTTTTTCTTCTTATATTATGTTCTTATTTTATATTATGTTTTCATGCATATTCCTTTTTTTGCATCTTTATCTAAAACTACATTTTTAGTGAAATATGTATACCCTCTTTAAGGAGAACCCATTTTTGTTGTGAAGTTGCATTTTCAAAACATAATTCTGTTGTATTTTTAATACAAATATTAATGAACCAGAAAGATATAAAGAAAAAAATCGATAAAATATTTTGTTGCTAATCTTTCCAATTGATACATATATTATTCCATTTTTAAAAACAATCAACTTTAAATCTTGTTGTAAATCTCAAATACTTTTAGGTATAACATGCTAAGAGACGACAGCATTAAATAAATTATTAATCCATTTATTATTATATGTATTTGGATAATGTTTTATATAATATATTTTTAAGGAGAATACATTTTTTCTGCATATCTTTCTAGTTGATTAATTTAATTTGTTTTTAATGGTTCTACTCTAGATGTGAAATGATTAAAGTGAACTTATAACTTTTATTAGTATAATATGCATTTAATCGCCAATAATTGTAACTTTATTTCTATTTTCTACCAAAAGTAATTTTTTTTCACTCTCAAAAGTCAGTTTCATTGACCAATTGCATGTTCGAGTTAAACATACTGCATTAAAGTATAATTAAATTACTAATACTTTGTTTAACTTCCTTACTTTTTGGAATATTTTTTCTATTACATATTGTTTACTCCATTTAGGTCACGGTCGAGACAGCATCACTGATCTCTCAGCCAATCAAAATACAGATGTGGATAGTGTCAACAGTTCGCCAGGGGTGCAAAGAGTAAGGGTCTTTAAATCTTGAATAATGATTAAGTTGACAAATTTTTTTTTTACATTAATGAGATGGAGCGGAACAACATTGTTTAACGTATACCTGTCATGCAATATTTTTTTTTAGAGCACCAAAGCAACTGTTAACTAACTACTGCTGAAAAAGCATGTTTTTTCTCATTCATCTTCAATCTTCATCTTTTCTCTTTACATGAACATACAAATATGTGTTTTTAAACAGCAG
Source organism: Eubasilissa splendida (assembly GCA_031772225.1). Classification (NCBI taxonomy): domain Eukaryota; kingdom Metazoa; phylum Arthropoda; class Insecta; order Trichoptera; family Phryganeidae; genus Eubasilissa; species Eubasilissa splendida. The sequence continues at coordinate 31,961,891 of CM062850.1, read as the reverse complement.
AAGCCGCCACCGTCAGAGTTGACATTTGAGTGTATGCGGCGAGTGTTGGCTGACACAGGTGAGGCGCGTGGCAGGGAGCAGCAAGAGAGGGAGGAACATGCGCGTAAGTTGGCGCAGACTTTCCGCACCGCACCTTTTAGTGAACTGCAGACAATGACGCAGCCCAAGGTAACACTCTTCTTTCCTAAGTAAATCGTTATGCTATATATATTACAGAGTCTGTATTATCTTCTCAACTTGTTTATCTTAGAGCTGATTCTCTAGCCTTTTTAACTAAACTGCGGTATGTTCACTACTTTATATGGTATTTCTTTTTATTAACATTTTTTCAAAAAATTAATTTCTTTGTAAATTTGTTTGGGAAATAATGTTATGCATATTTAACTCAATTGATTTTAAATATTTTATAATTACTTTAGTATAGTTTTATCTTTAGAATGTTTAAATTAAATATATATTTGCTACAGACCAATAAATAAATATACATGAAATAAAGTGTACATATAGGAGAGTGGTTTGGAACATTAGTTGCGGGATGAGGGGCATTCTACAAACATTCTTTGTGGAAACATAAATCCGATAGTTTATGACACATTTATGCAACAGTAAAAGTATTTACTCTTTGAAAATTAAATCTCTGTGTAAACAAGACGTATTTTTTACATTAATGCATATTATATTATCAGCATTTAAATTTTCGTTTCAATCAAGTCACAGAGCTATTTGATTTCGTAAGTAGTATCAAAGTGATCAAAATATTGAATCAAGGAATTTACATTAGTTCATGTCTATGTATTTGGTAGTCTGTGATATTTGCTTAAATTGTCCGTAGCTATAGAGGATTCTGGTACATTGAAAACTCTAAAAAGCCTATCTAAAATGTTGAATCGCCGAACTAAGACATAATGTTATTATTACAGCATGATCTCCAGCACAAGTTGACGGAAATCTTTAACTCCTTGGACTGGGAGCCACCGGTCCCGGTGCATGAACATCCTGCCAGTTCTAGTAGGCAGCACTCCCCGCTGACCAGGACCGGCAGCTATCGTAAAAACTTTCGTGGACACCAGCAGAATATTCCAGCTTACGAGAAGTACTTCCCCGAAATGTTCCTTTATTAATTATTGGTTAGAATTTTAATCTAAATTATTTACTTACAATATTTCTTGAATATGTTTATCAAAACAGTATATTATTGTGTAACGCTCTTGTTCATCTTATTACCTAGCTGTTTAATGCCTGGGAGGGGATCAATAACTGTTGATAGTTAATTAACGCAAGTGGACAAGCTTGCACTGAAATGTTTTGTGATGTTGAAATATTTACTCTTTTTATGGAGCTTAGTATTGTTGCTGTTCTAATTCCAATCCAATCCTGTTGGAAAAAGAACATGTATAAGTGCTGTTTTACTTTTGAAATTGAGCATTTTAATTAAAAAAATATTACAATCACTTTAATTAATTATGTATTACAATATTTTGAGTATGTTCAAATCTTTGTAGGAACTAATTACTGGGTTTTATCAAGATTAAGATGTCTCACAGAGATCTTTATTATGTATTCACTATTATTAAGTACTGCTTGTTCCTTCCTTCCTTGAAGAATTTTCAATGAGAAAAATGTTTTCAACTTGTGAAAGTGAACTTCTGCAGCATTTTGGAAAATTTTCCCATTTGGTGCACTTTGCAGAGACCTGAACAGGTAAAAATCTGTTGGGGTAAGGTCCGGAGAGTTAGGAGGGTATTGTAAAATCGACCACAAAAGTAACAAATCTTGGGTTGTGCTCTTTTAAATTGTCCGTTTTGGGGTTTGAATTTAATGTAATAAATAATGTTTGCAAAACAAATACTGCTTTGTAATTGACGGACAGCCAACTACCTGCTGTAGGCAAAAAGAGAACTGATTTTTCATAAGAAATAATTTAAGGTCGAATGATATAGATGGAGGGATGAGAACGCGTTCTCTTGTTTCCGATATCTCGAGTGCGATAACAAATCCCTTACGACGGCACTTATTTATAAATCAACTCTGTATTTAATTGGTATCACCATCTCTTTTTGATTGATGTATTAGGCCCGTATTTAATCAGAATGAATTTATCCTTTTTTTTTTTACCTATCTAGTACAAAATAATTATTTCCACAATGGAATGGATGGCATCGATTGAAATAGATATTATTGTTTTACTGTAGATAATTATTTGATTGTATTTGATTTGAAATCTCACATTTGCAAAAGTGAGTAATTTCTCATGTCTTGTACTTATTACAAGTTTTGGAGAAAAATCTTTGATGTTTTTCTTTTCAGCATTAATTATTTTTTAATTCCATTAAAAATATTGGATTCTTTAATATTTTAATTAATGAGGTGATAGCATCATATGGTCTTAAAAACTGAAAATGCCTCATTGATTGCAATTCGTCCCTTAGCATGATGTTGTAATTCAGTCTGCTAGGCATGCAGGTCTGTCTAGATCCTGTTTGCTTGCGTTAGAGGGTGTCTACTCTGCTGTATGTCCTGTGCACTGCAGCTTCCTTGCTTTCATCTTCTCAGAATATCTGAGACTGTTCCCAAAGTTTCACATGCTTTAATTTAAGGTAATGCCTGTAAATCTTGCGCAAGACTGTTTTTTCGAAGACCTACAACTTGGTTTCCCCCACCAAAGTGAGAGATGAAGCTTCACATCCGTGTAGAGCAATCGGTTGTATCAGAATGAAACATAATTTATTTAATTCATATTAATACATTTTTTATATTGATTATAAATTCTATAATATATTTAAAAAAAACTTCAATTAAATGACCTAATTAGATTAGTTTAAAAACAGGTTGTTGTCTTTCACCACTAAATAAAGTGAGGCTCTTTTTGAAAGAATTTATATCTTTAAGGACATATGCTTAAGAATGAGATTTTCTCACTTTCTTCGCTGTTGGGGATAGGATTTTTAATTGGTTGTTGTGGGTATTTTTTTTACATATATATATATTCTAGCGAGTAACTGTTGTGTAATTAGTTGAGCGGTTGAGTAACGGTTGAGCTTAAAATGCAAGGATGATCATATTCGTAAATTAATTATTTTTGAGATTGATTGCTAATGAGTCATCCCATGTGAAATCACCTAATTTAAAAATAAACGGTTGCTTGACCATTTCAGATATTTTTTTACCACAGGTAACCCCATGAGTGTGAAGCTCAAAACAATTTTTATTTAAAGAAGACGCAATTGAGTTAAGAAATGATAGAAAATTGTATATAAACCATGATTTAAATCACCTTGAAATGTGCCAAATTTGGAAGTCTTGATGACCTTTTAAGGTGACTGGGGGTTGGAATCACAAGATATTTTTTTTTTTTATAACTATGGCTAGTAGAGTTCCCAGTTATGAAGAATTAAAGTTTGGGTTAGGAACCCTTCCCACCTTTTTTTGGCATCAAAGTTTTAACATTTTCAATATTTGCTGATTTCAAAGTAAAATATCTCAAATGGGGGACCAGATAAAAATTTAAGTTTTTGCCCAAGGATACGTGTATTGGTACTTAACAAAACCTGTAAGTTTCATTTTGTGGTTCAAACTGGTTTAGAAGTTACAGTTTCCATGTAACTGTAACCTACAGATGTATAGAAATTGTAACTTTAATCATTTAAGTCATGGTTTATATATAATTTTCTATATATTTTCTATAACCCTATTGTGTATTCTTTATGTTAGTGAAAACCAGAATCTTTTATGGGAGGAGAACAATATATTTTTTCTCTGCAAAGCCCTGTCTTACTTGTCGCTGTGAAAAAAATTGAGCCTAGATTCATGATGGTGGCAGTTAAAAATATAAAGGTTTTGAGCTACACACTGATGGGGTTACGTATAGTAAAAATATATCAGAAATAGTCAAGCAACCACACCTAGGTGATTTTACATGAAATAACTAATGAGAGTGGAAAATGATATGAAACAATTATATTTCTGTTAAAATCAAGACACATTTATAATAAAGAATAAGTTTTGCTTCATGATCTGACTTCCAGCAAAGAAAATGGCATACATTTAAAAAATTTGCTTAATGGGGGTTATTATTGCACAAATGATGCCTATTATTTCTTCTTCTGCTCGATTGACTTATTTATAAAAAAAATCTAGCTTTAATTGCTGTGTTTGCATGATTGGCGGACTATTTTAAATTCTTCTTTTGATATTGATATTTACTTTAAATAATGTTTTCAATTGGTGCTCAAATAGTGGTTTTTGTATAATTTTTTTTTACTTTCTAACACTGAAAAAGTAGGCTATGTAATTATTTTTTTTGTGAATTCTGTTCTCTCGAATTTTTAATTAATGTACTTTTACTGTGTCTGTTATGTATATAAACTTATTAAAAATTGAAGTCACTCCAGAAACATTTAGAATGTGTGAAAGGGAAAATGGAACGGTTAGTCACTTAATCAGTTTAATATATCAGGTAGATAGCAATAATAATAATCATGTTAAAAGTGTTCACAATTTTTAGGAATATCTAGCTTTACTAACCCAGTTTTTGGAGTACATATTAGCAGTGCCCAATAATGTCATAATAATCTATTTTAGTATACTGTTAGTCATCTATTTTATTCTGAAATTATACACAGAATAACTTATAAGTCTTTACACGACCAAACATTTTTTTAATATGTATGTTTGATATCAGTTATAAATATTTTACTAGCAGTTTTATTCCGCGTATCACCCTAGCGAAGCATATTATTAACATGAGCAGTCCGAGCATGGTATTCATTATTGTTTGAGTTAGTGCAATATCTGGAATAGGGCTGCGGGTTTTATTTTGTAATGCTTTAAGTAGTTATTTTACAAAAAAGGCATTCCAAAATAGATATTGAATGTATATCAAGATTTATAATAAATATATATTAATCTTTATGTAATTTGCCATTAAGACATTAAGCCGCCATTTTCAATTTTAAATCATTTACAATTTGTGCATATTTTCTATAATATATTCACTTAGAGCCGGTTGTGTAATCAGTAGTAAATATTGATTGTGGTAAATTTTTACTTTATTTTTTCCGCCCATGGTAAAAAACATTTGCGGGGTATGTCAAATTTATTATTGTCAAAGTCAATCCCGTCTAATATATACAATTTTATGCTTTATCTGTGGCTTTACTCATTCACTGTGTTCAAAATCTGTCACTTTGAAAAATCTTTGGTTAAATAAATGAAACAGCGGGATCATCATTGGACGAATCTCATCATTAAAATAGCAGGATATTGAGTGTTTCATTGTAGTATACTGCAACTTACAAGGTATCAATGTGACAAATGACTATTGAAACAGCTGTGAAGAATCAGCCATTTTTAACTAACGATTAACGATTTTACCATTGGATTTCAGAGAGTAAAATTAGTTTCCTACTGGATGTACTTTCGAGAAGTAAATATTTTTTACCAACGATTGAACAACCCATTTTCGCAAAATTTGTTACTTTTTTACCATAGTAAAAACTTACCACTGATCACACAACCGGCCCTTGGAATTTGATCACTTTTCATGAAATATTTCAATAAATGTAAAATTTACAGGAATTAGATTGCATTACACTTGTAAAAAAGGAAGAGTGCATAGAATTTTGTAGAAATATCGTCAAAATGGATGGGAAATTGTAGTGGTAATACAAAGTATGGGTATGGTAATATAAAGTAGGGAATGCTTAGAAAGTTTATTCATATGTATACATATCATTATTTTTGTTTGAAAAATACTTTCATCTATTTCAGAGTTAGGAAATGATTTGCGTTTTCTTAATTGATTAAATGTAATGCAATGATGGAAGTGTTGAATAGAATTCGGGAACTTGTTACGAATCGTGTATAACAATTTTGCCTTCTTCCATCTCCTCTTCTACACAGATGCAATAGATAGCATCTTGACATAAGATGGGATTCATCTGTGGGATAATATGTAATTTTAAAAAAATACAATAAGAAATTTGTAGGTATACTTACATTTTATTTTGCATACAATCACAATAAATTATACAACGGTCACTTAGGGGCGGTTGTGTAATCAGTAGTAAATTTTTACTATGGTAACTTTTTACTAATGCCCGTTGTTAAAATCGTTTGCGGGCTGTTTGAATGTCAAATTTACTATTATCAGAGCATAGATGCAATATCTATAAGCGCGACAAATAATCATGAAATATGCTTTATCTATGAATTTTTTCACCTCTGCGTTCGAAATCTGTCACTTTGGTGATCATTATCGGACGAACTCTCATCACTAAAATAGCAGGATATTGAATGATTATTTGTCATTTACTGCAACTTTCAAAGTATCAAAGTGTCAGATGACTTTTGGAACAGGCGTGAATAGTCCGCCATATTTTACTATCGGATATCAGAGAGTAAAATGAGTTTACTACGATATGTACTTACAAGAAGTAAATATTTTTTTACCGACAATTAAACAACTCTTTTTTGCGAAAAATTTTACTATAATAACTTTTTTTACTAAAGTGAAGAGTTACTACTGATCACACTACCGGCCCTTATAGTAAACATTGGTTGTACTTATAAAACTTTGGAAATTTGTCTTGTTCATTTAAATCATTAATTATCTTTTTATTTCACAAAAATATAATATGTATAATACTATCTGTAGTCATAAATTCCTTCGATAATATAGCTGTGGTTTCCAATTGGTTTATATTTATTGAAGTATGTCACTCCAGGGAAACCATTAATCTGCTTTATTTGGTCACGTAATCTGCTTGTTGTTTCCTTGGTTTTAACTTTCTTAACTTCCAGAACTTAAACCGATCACTGAAACGGCAAGTTTGCAGTTTATCCACATAAAATAGAGTGCACATACTCAATGTTTTAAAAAATCTGGGCTAACAACCATAGAGCTAAAATATCAGAAATATTTGATTGATTTAATTTGTACAAAATAATTGTAATATATTAGACAAAAAAATTTTTTACACTACAATTTTTTTTAATATATAAATTTAATGTGTACTGCTGTCATCTTAGATTTGATGATTTCAAATTTAAATATTGATTCTGTAATACAGTAAAATCCCGTTAATTCAAATATGAGGGACCGAAAATTAAGAAAATAATTTCGAATAATGACTTACGTTAATGAATATGAAAATTTTAAAAATTTGATTTTATTACATACTAACTTTTTTCTTTACAATTTGTAGTAATTATGTACACTTTGAAATAACAAACAAGTTGTCAAATTACATTTTAAACAAATTATGGTGATTGTAATTTATCTTAGGGTGGTGATCGGCTTCCAGCCGTCGCAGAGGTATTGTTGTCACCAATATGAGAAATAACTTCAGGTTTATATCCTACCGCTAGAAGGCTAAGGGCATATACAATCAACACAGGTTTTATCTTGCGTTTATTGCTCGTAAGTTAACACTGCATCTGGAGTTTCATACCACAGTAAGAATTTTCGGGGAGTGGTGATCATGGAATGAAATACAAGGTTGGTGTAGTCATTTATTTGGTCACAGATAAAGAAGCAAGAATAAGAGGTAGCGGAGTAAGAAATGTGAAGAGTTAGAGGAGCGAGTCTGCGGTGCTCGGTGCCCTTCCAGTCCGGCGCTCGAACGCTGGGCGAGACTCGTGGTGGAGAAAAAGACTGTCTGCTCTCTGCTGCAGCCTGGGTCCTGAATTCAGATGCCGCTCGATGCTGGCGATTGATTTAAATTACCCCCCACAATCACGTGTCTACCCTGAAGGTTTTCCAAAACACGGACAATTTCAAGATGTGTGGTTCCACTGTGTCCCTATATTTAAAATATACAGATATGAAAACTATTTTGGTTCCACCTATTACAAATAAGGTATTGGTCCGAGAGATGCTCCAAGAAGAGTGGTTTCAGTCGACCGAAGTCTACTAATATTCCCACCCCCGAGAGAGCCCTCGCTCCAGCATTGAAAGTGATGCCTCGATACTGGGTATTTACTTTTATAAGTATATTGTTCTTGGACCAATAATATAGTTATTTTCATATCCTGAAGTTTCCGTTGCGAGGAAAGGAATGCAACGTGCATGCGGGCAACATTAGTCTGTCCAATGACAATGCCGAAGGCCTCAGCCATAGTTAGTTGTCTTAATAGAGATTTCAATTCAAAGAGTCCCACAGTTGGGACCCATTGTGATTAAAAGGTAATGGGGTTCAAATAAGAGATGAGACATTTCGTTCTTGGTTGTAACCATGTCACGGTTTAGCTTCCGGGATATCACACCAATCCTTGCACTATGGTTGTGATGGGTGCAGGTTAATATGAAAACACAGATGACATACTAATCAAATTACATATTTTTACTACACATATAATACAATAACACAATCTTATAATTACTTAAGTACTACTTAATTAACTTGTTGCTGTCGGTTTCGGATTCGATATCAGCCATACGAAGGATGGTGTCATCTTCCACGTTTCTCCGTCCATCCTCTGTCACTGGGATGTCCACTTTGCTGCTCAGTCCGATGGATAATTCCACCTGGTGAACGTGCGGTTAACACTGCACCCGCCTACCTGGTCTCGTGTGACTATTCCTATCTGGTACACTTTCGGGTTTCCGCTTCCGTCAAGAGGCCTAATTTTTTTCCTTATCGGTACTACCCTTCCTCATTATTAATTATAATTTAAATTATCTCTATACATTTATTCATGAATATCTTATGGCTGGTCATATACATTGCTTAGTTGTAGGGCAGTTGAGGTTATTTATTAACATCTTAATATAATATTGGATAATTAAAAAAAAAAAAAAACTTTCACCTCAAGGGTGCTTAATCCTATACCTATGTACAATTGGTATTTAATTTACTAACAAGAACCAAGCGTCAGAGCATAACACATTCTTTGAATAAACGGGATTTTACTGTAAATATCTATAATCTGGCGCTTTGTCTGGATGATTGTTTTGTGTTGTCAACCTAGGTAGGTAGCTACTTTCCATTCATTCAGTGTTCAATACCAGAAAATAGGCACCTACTATATATTCCGTGTAAATTTGAAAATATGATTTTTTTTGTCATTTTTGACAGTCTTTCACATAATATAGCAATCATATAATTTATGTATTAATTCATGTAACTAAATCATTTATATGTAGTATTAAGATTAAATATTATATTGTTTGGGTTTTTAATATTTATTGTCTCTATAATCAGATATGTGAAAATAAAACACTTGAATCTATTTGTTTCGTCTAGATCAATTAACTCAATAACTTTTAACATTGACTTGTGCAACAATTTGCTTACACAGTTCACATTGTGATGATTTCATAACTTATTTTATGGAGACAGATCTGGTAGAGGAAATACTTTTATAATATTCTACAAAAGGACTCCTAGAACTAATAATTCTCTTCAATTAGAATTAAAATTAGTTTATTTATTTAGATATTTTTACTAATTTAGAAAGTTCTTTCAATGGCGTTGAGAAATAAACTGGTAATGCATTTAATACTAACATCCCTATTTACATAGGAAAGTTATTAGAAAATTCTATTTACATAATATGTAACTGTCAATCCATTTAAAATTAAACTCTTTTCACAACAAATTATTTTGTTGTGAATCAAATTTCATCATCAAAATAATAAAATAAACTATTCACTGTTTAGCAACGGTACACAAAGTACATTAAAAGTAATTTTTTTTAAATTGTTCACAAAACTTAAATTTTAATAATGTATTAATAAATTATTTTGTTTATTAATAAATTGAAGTTGCAAAATGTCTAAAAATATGCATTGCACAGTGCTTGGTTCGTGTGCATTATTTCAAAATTAAATTTTTTAGGACATTACAATTTATTTATATGCGATTAATCAATTCATTATAAATTATTATGACAATTTAACTGTCACAGGTGTAAGTTTTGTCTCGAAGTGGTTGGTGACTGTCCCCGACTGATGACATACTTCCACCCTGGGATTCAGATAGATAGATCCTTGCCGCATTTGGAATTAATCACGATCTTTTGGGCATTGTCGTGCTGCAATCTGCTCAACTCAGTTTCTGTTTGAAAATCCTAGTTTTCGAATACTGTGCATATGTCAGATAAACAAATGAAGTTTTTCCATGTAAATAGGGTTTAAGAAAACACCACAGTGGAGATATTCAAATCCTGTATTGTAGAAATTGTGCTGGTTTACTAATTTATTTTAGTTTTTTATGTACCTATGTGAAAGTTTTGGAAATTAAGATTATTATCACATAATAGCTGACAAGATAATTAAATCGTAATTTTATTAAAATTCATATTTAAAAAATCAAATATTTAACTAAGATATTATTCAATTATAAAAATGTTAATAAAAATTCTAATACTCCTAATAGTTTAACAATATTTTAATTTAATTACCTATCAAGCATCAATTAAAAGGCAATAAGCCGAGAGTTAAAGTTGTCTGTACCAAATAAAATGTCGCCATTATTATTAAATATAAATGTTATCAGTCCCGCATGTTAACAAATAATTATCACTCAAAATGGCCAGTAGGCTTGCGAAAATTGTATGGTGTCAGTGTATTATTTATTCCATTAAATTAAAAAATTTGTTTTCCAACTAGTCATAATAGGGAATTCTAATTTCTGACAATTAAAAAAAAATTGATTTGACTCTCACTCTGTGTAATAAAAAAAAACTATTTCCATTGCAATTAACAAAAAACAATAATTTCAAAGCTCGAATGAAAAAATGTGTAGATTTTGCAATAACATGTGACATTTAGAATCATCAAAATTGCTTCCTGTGTTGTTGATTTATCAGGTTTACTCAAAGTAAAAGATATATTTTAGATAAATAAAAGATGAACATTTAAAATCACATTTGACACCTAATAAGATCATATACATATTTGTTATTGTTCTGAAATAATAATCAACATCTGCGAAATTTGTTATTCTCTATATGTATACATAATATTGTATACATATAATTAAAACCATTTTATATTTGATGTGCATGTGACAAAAATTATATGGTGTTTGAAATTGAAAAAAAATAGTGTTTAAGAGTGTTAATTTTGATTGTATGTCAATTTGTATATTAAATGATTTATTTGATTTATTAATAAAATTCCTGCTGTTATAAAAAATAATGTTTATTTCTACCTGAGTATTATCAATATGAATCTTATCTATAATTTAAACAAATTAACAAAAATAACATGTTTATATAAAACTTACTACTTGACTTACTTTTTTAAACAACCCAAATAAGGTATAAATGTATGTTTTTTAAATAAAAGTTACATTTTGAATTTTATACACATGACTAAAAAAAGTTTGGGAATATAAATAGCCGTGAAAACATAACAATATTTTTATCGCCAATTATTTTTCTTTTTGTACTCTGTACTGTTATAAAGATTACTTATGTTTCTGTTCATGTCCCATCAACCATGTCTTTCTGTCCTTTCCTGAGCTGAATCCGCCCTGTTTCCCACCAGAAGCTATCAGACGATGGCACGGAACGAGTATGAGCAGCGAATTGGCTCCTGCAGCAGACCCTACTGCTCTGGAATATCGAGGACCTTTGCCTATTCGAGATGCTAGCTGGGAATAGCTTAAGGTTTCACCGAATTTAATCTTTCCTAATTCTGTCCAGCATTCCTGCAAAAATATTCATTTAATGATGGTTAAATGCAAACTTATCTACTGATCCAAAAATTAGGGAGTTATTCTACTCCTGGCGGTTACAACTTAATTACATTTATTTATATTTGTAATAAATAATATATTTATTTATATTTGTATACATAAAAAAAATGATAATGCTGATAGCAACCAGACATGTTACCTTCTGGAATACGGTTCCTAAGAATTTTTGTGGGATAGACAGTTCTTTTAATTTTCCCTCGAAATAAGCGGCTAATTCCTTTTTGAGATCGGCGAGTAGAAGAGATTCTCCAATAAAAATATCTTTGTGTGTCTCATTCATCAAATATTTAATTTTATTTTGTAATCTTTTGCCATCTACAAATTCTAACAAGTATAAATAATTATCGTCGCCAATCGCGATCATTTCCCCAATGGGTGTTTCAATGCTGCAAGCTCTTAGTAATTCATCATTTTTCTCATGTTCGATTTCTTTGGAAAACGTGGAAAATATGTCAGATCTTGACATTTTGTTTTTGAATAATTTCGTTATAATTAATCAAATTTGAAATTAGTTAATTGCTGAATCTTCTAAACAGACTTTATATATTTATGAAAATTAAGGATTTTTGAAAACACGAAATCCTGAAAACTGAAGGAAAGGTTACTATAATACTGTATTTTATTTTATCAACAATAACAAGGTTCAAATTTGGAGGGATCCATAGATAAACTTACCGAGAACCTTCGTTTGACATTTAACATTTGAAGTTAATACATAGATAAGAGTTAATATTTGCGTTCGTTCCATAGATAAGAAAATAATGTTATCGAGTGAATGTTTCAGTTGTCAGACATGAGCGTCAATTTAACCCATCCTGAATAACTTACCCCCTGATTACGGTGCAAATCTGATACAAATTTTGATGATAAAACGGTGGGTTTATTAATTTGATCAATTAAGGATCATTAATCTCTTGGTTCTTTTTTTTCGCTAGAGCACCCCCATACTCTGGTAAAATGTCCCGCTTCGTCATCATTCACCAGGAACACGCATTTACATATGTATACTATGATTATAAATCTGGACAGGTAGAAAACAGAAAAACACATAAAACTCACATTAATCGGTTATTTATCTATATGGGTGGGCAGATGTACAAATATTAATTCTAATTTAAACTAACTTATGATTTCTTTTATATTAATCCGCGATGGGGTATCGAGATCTCCAGAAATTTAGCTCTCCGTAGCTGGCTGTGCTCCTGGTTGGGGCGGCTGCTTGACGGTTCCCTCCAAGCTGGCCTCTCGTGATTGGTCTCCGGTGATCCAGATTGCTCCGGCAGCAGCTCGTGGTGGATTCTGTTGGTCTATGGTTAGACCTTCTGTGCTGTGGTTCTAACTTATGTGTCTTCAGTTTCCGATATCGGCTGTCAACTGATCGGAACGGCGGTTGTTTCTAAACTCTGTTTTCAACTGCTTGGTATCTTCTAGTTCCCAACACCAACTCTCAACTGACTCCTCCGGCTTCTGATGTAGACTTTGAACTCCTTAGACTTCTGATACCAACGACGTCGACTCCCGACACCACTTTTTAACTGGCAAATATTGCTTTCTCCTCCGTTTTCCAACTGCTCTCTCCTCTGACTCCGGAGATCGATTTTCAACTAGTCCTTCGGGCGGTGTGTAGTCTCTGTTTATCTCTTGCTAATGGGTTGTCTCCCATTTATGCAACTTACCCGAAATGGAATCCTTAACAAATATTATATATTTTATTACACAATATTATAATTCACGTCAAATTAACTACAATGATCAGGCCACATTAAACTAAACAGCTAAATAAGACACCAATCTAGGTAACAACGAATGCGCTTTTTGGCTTCATTAGGTTTTAGAACAGCTTCTCTGTTGTGAAAAGCAGTTGCAACATTATTAATGTTAATTTATTCCATGATGTGGTTAGTAAATGGGACATTTAATAAATGTGAAAGAAACTTATTAGATATTAAGCTAACATATTCAATTTGGGGTATAATATTATTTTTTAAATGGGAGAAGACATTATTATTGTGAAGATTTATGTATATCTTTCTAGTTGATACATTTAATTTGTATTAATATTTTTTTATTAAGGAGAACACACTCTTATTGTGAAGTTATAATTATTTAATTGCGGTAGCGCAAAAACAATATTTTTCAACAAAATTGATTTTATATGTATATATTTATAATTAATAGATTAAATTAATATTGTTTAATATTGAACTGATGAAGCAGGGGTCTTGATTAATTTAAAATGTGAATATGATTACCTCTACCTGCTCATTATCTAATGCGCTCGTATCAATACCGCGGTTGGTTACATCAGAACGAATGACTTTGAATAGAAGAACCTCTGCAATCGTTACAAAATTTATTCTAAGATGATACAATTTGAAAATACATCATCCCTTTCTACAGAACATCATAAGCAACAAAATTTTAATCTTTCAGAAGCAGTCTTTTAGTTCAATCATTTGTGAGTAACTTTTTGATTCAAATTTTGGGGTGTAGATTTTTTATGTTCATCTTTTAAAAAAAAAACAGTATATTCATATACGATATTTTATTTGGAACAGTTATGTAATAATTTTAAGTTAAATTGAATCACGCATTGTAATAGAATAATGATTATAACAAAACACCATGACAATTTGCTTGGCGACATTTCAATTAGTATTTCGTTTTTTCGAAAATACTTTTATGTTAACTTGATGGCATCGAAAAAACTTAATGTCTACCAGTTGCGATATCATCGATTACACATCTTTGCGAATATTTTAAATCAATAACTGTGTGCGGCTAACTTTACCTCTATATAATCTAGAAAAATTGTTTGTATTCTATGGTTTTGTTTTCGCCATATTGAAAAGTTTGTTTTGCGTGCGTAAGGTTGTCAATTTTGTGCTTGGTTATAAAAGTTGTACATTTTGTTTAAATTCACTTGATATATTAGATGTATTGAAATTGTCTAGTAGAACGGACAAAATGACTGCGTCACAACATAATAATAAACCCGCCCCGACTAAGCCAGCACCCAAAACATACGGAAAAATCGTGTTAACCTTACAAAATTGTCTTCTTCCAGATGAGGCTTTCGTTCAAACGCCGTCGCAAGCAGATGGTTTGGATATTGAAACCGAGACTGACCTTCGTATTTTAGGATGTGAATTAATTCAAACGGCCGGCATTTTATTGAAAATGCCTCAAGTCGCAATGGCCACTGGTCAGGTATATCTGCAGAGGTTCTACTATTCAAAGTCATTCGTCCGGTACCCCATGGAGACCATGGCGATGGGCAGTATATATTTAGCGTCTAAAATTGAAGAAAAACCATGTAGAATTCGTGATGTAATTAATGTTTTTCATCACATCAAACAAGTGAGAGCCCAGAAACCAATATCTCCTTTACTTCTAGATAATAGCTATATTGAGTTGAAGAACCAAGTGATAAAAGCTGAAAGGCGAATTCTTAAAGAATTAGGATTTTGTGTTCATGTTAAGCACCCACACAAATTAATTGTGGTTTATCTTCAATTACTGAGCTATGAACGAAATAAACAATTAATGCAACTCTCTTGGAACTACATGAACGATGCGTTGAGAACAGATGTGTTTGTGAGGTTTCAGCCGGAAACGATAGCTTGTGCATGTATCTATCTGACAGCCCGCAAGATTGGATTACCTTTACCGAACAATCCTCACTGGTTTTCTCTTTTCTCTGTGAAGGAAGAAGATATCCAGGATGTCTGCTTACGAATTCTCAGACTCTACAAGCGTTCTAAAGTTAACTCCGATGAAGTGGAGCGAAAAGTCGAAATTCAGAAGAGAATATACCAAGCCAATAAACTTATCAGTCTTGGCGTGCTGGGGCCCACCGCAGTGAGCTACGCCAAGAATTCAGAGTCCAGAGACAAGTCGGGGCAGTCTTCACCTACAGGGCCTTCTAATTCTTCTAATCGAGATGACAAAAGAGATAGAAAGGACTCTTTGAAGTCGACAACGCCTCCCTTGAAACATCACAGGAAATACAAACACGAATCGAGACGATCACGCTCACACGATAGGAAGGACCGCCAACACAAAAAACAGCGCTCTCCCGTGTCTCCTCTCAGACAGCGACACCGCTCCAAGCATCATCACTCCGACAGGTCCAGGTCTCGAGACTCAAGAGATGATAAGAGAAAATATTAAAATTGTATATTCCCAAACGAGGAAGGCAGTTATCAAGTGATTATTTTAGTAAAGTTAATATGGACTCTGTGGCATATTCAATCAACATTGGTGTAAATGTACTTCAAAGCTCAATGAGAAAAACGTTAAGCTTCATTTGACTATGAACAATTTTTGTATTTCGAGATTGTTTGATTTCACAGAAAAGATTTGACAAGTCCAACTTACAAAATTAAAAATTTTCTGCCTAACATGTTAATAGTTGAAATGTTTCAGAACATTATCTATTGTAGTTTTGTCGAAAGATAAAATATCTGTATGAACTATTTAGTTTTAAAATACTGAAATTTTTTAGATAGTTTAACATCAAATTATTAAGCGTTAATATTATTCAAATTATGAAAATTTATTTCGGGGATTTTGTAACTACTTGTCTCTTATAATTTTTTTATTTGTCATTATCTCAAACTACTGAATGCACAATATTGTCTATTGGTAATTATTGTCGGGGTTTATTTTTCAGTTTAAGGTTTACATATAATATACCTTTTATGATACATTTACGTCTCAGGTTAGTTTGTCATTGATTAAATATAATGGATAAACCAAATTTTCATTATGTTTATATGTAAATAATTCTTTTAGGTACTTAAATAAATCAATCTTGAAATTATGCAACATAATCATTAATTATAATTACCGACGGTTGGGCTTATATCACGATGGAGATGAGAATAAATGGATAATTCCCTTATTTTGGTACCATGAGTTTCAGGTTATCAAATTTTAACTTTATTTTAAGATAAAGAGTCCTTAACATCTATTTATAGTCACATTGTGAGCGCACTAGACTATACATTTTGATTCCATTTCCCTCTGGCCTATTGGGAAACTGTATTACAAATTTTAATAAAGTGTTCCAAAAGCCCTGCCGTATAATTAATATTTAATTGTGGAGTATTATTGCAAAATTGACTTATTCTACTTGTTTGGCCAGGTTAATCACAAAAAGGTGACAAGTCAATTTTCCAAATATACCCCTCAATTAATCTACTGTACGATCACTAAGTGGTAGCACTTTGCAGTATACACCAGTACAGCACTACACTTGTGTAGTTTTTGGAGTTCTTTTAAGTTATGCTGTAATGCCTTTAAAATGTAATCATTTCTAGAAATCTGGCCATTTTATCCACAAGATTTTTTGATTGATTTAATATTGTCTAGTCCACATTGACCTGATGTTGAAATGTCCACAGAATTCAAGATTACTCAGGGTGGAGTCACAATCTAAAGTAGCTTATATTTAAAAAAAATGTGATTTGCGAGCTTTCTCACTATTATTTTGTAAGTCACTAGATTAATAGATTGGTAGCCGACGGTAATTAACTCATCCTTTCTAAAAGTTTATTTTACAGTCAAAATATATCTTACTTTCTGTTACAAAAGTTTTGCTACCAAATCACTGTTTTTTTATTTAAAATATACTGTATTTTCAAATTTGTACATAAAATTTAAATTTTGTAATAAAACATTATAATTATATTAGCCGTGTTCCTATGTTGATTATGTTTTAACACTTTCAGACACTTCCCAACAATCAAATAAATTTGTTTAGTGATTAAATCAGCGGTCAGTATCCAAAGCTCTGCTTTGCTTTTTTGATGTTGTCAATATTAATTATCTTGTTGGTTAATTTATTATACACTAGCAAGTAGGTGTGAAACTCATCATTTTTTTCTCCAGTTGAGTGATGCTAATCAGAACGACACCGTCGGCCTTATTATGGATTTCACGTTAATTCATATTTGCATATAGATGCGAGCGTGATACCCGGAATAAGATTTCTGAGGTGCTTAAACAGCCTTATCAATTATGAAGAACAACAGTTAAAAGATCTAGGAGATTTTTGCAAAATATGTTTGATCCAAATTTTTGAAAAGTACTCCTTAAATTTTAGTACAATCTCTATGTTTAACAAGTTCCTTTTGTCTCCTGAGTTGTGATTTTAAAGTTTTAATTGTAATATTAAGACAGCGTTTTGCCGCTGCCCTCCTAGTGATGATAGTGGTTTGATTGTAATGAGATCTGTTGGAGTTTTAGTGATTGTTTGAAAAATTACAAATATGTAATCAGTTACCAATCATCGTTACAATCAAGCACAATCACAATTATAATGACGATTTAACCATCACTACCTTCATCCTGCGTGAGCAGTCCATGTAGCAACCTACCCATAGACTGGCACAAAGCGTAACAAATGCAAAAATGATTCATTAGTTTTATGCCTACATGTAGCAGAAAACATCTTCCCGAATAATAAAGGTAAGTAAAAAGTGTTTTATTTGGGTTACATTTTATTTAATATTTATAAATTTTATTATGCTTTCTATGTATAATTTTTTTATTTTTGTAATGTCATTTTTACCCATTGGATTGCATACAGGATGTAACAGACCCAGTCCACAATATTTTATGGGTGGATACCTTATTAAATTACGAGTCAAAAATGTTCAAGGAATATATGCAAAATTCTGCACCATTTCGGAATATATATTTTTTGTTAAGCTGTAAGTCTACATACATTGAAAAAAATATTTATGAAATGTATCCATTATTAACATGTGACCAAAAATAACTGCTTGAAATTCAATGATCTTTAATTTTTTGTATTCCATATATAATTTGGAATCAATGAAATATTTCAAATAATCGCATAATTACAAATTCATTGGAATGCTTGTATCTCTGACATGGTAGAGGTTAGGCAAGTATTCCTTGAACATTTTCAACTCGTAATTTAGTCGGGTTTTCACTCCTAACATATTGTGGACTAGGTTAATAACACCTTTACCTTAAGTTATTTATACTTTATTGGTTTAATCCTATTAAAAGTTTTGAAATGTCAGAAGAGCACATAGCTGTTATAATATATATTTTTTAAATCGCAATATATTCCGAGAGACTGCCGGGCCCCACAGAAAACTACCATCATAGATTTAGGTCGCGTATCTATATTTGCGCGAGGGCGCTCATTAGACATGGCGCGGCCCTGTATGTAAGAAATTTGGAAGGGCTCAAATAATTTAATGGAAATTAAAAAAATATATAGTTTGCAGTTATTTGTGTTTGTTACTCATGGGCGCGACTTATGTATGCTTGTGATTTATTTTTTTAAATCTTGCATCACGCCGTTTCCCCGAGGGGGTAGGCAGAGTGGATAGAGCGCCACACTCTTCTGTCCTAACACACAATACTCGCCTCATTCACATTCATATATCTTCTCATACACGCTCGCCATAACAGGACCATCTTCCAGTATCTGGTTTTCCTGGTCGTGCCAAGTTTTTCGCGGATGTCCTTTATTTTTGGTGCCATCAGCACTTGCGTCATATATTTCTCATTTTTCCGTTCCATGTGACCTAACCGCCTAAGTGATCTTTTCTTAATCTTACTCATTATACCTACTGAGATCAACTTTACATTCTTTCCTTATTTCTTTACTCTGTCATAAATGGATTTGCCACATATACGCCTAAGTAATCTCATTTCCACTGTATTCAGTCTATTTTCGTTTCTCTTCTGCCAGATCCAGGCTTCACTTCCGTACACCAGTGTCGGTACCAGGACTACTTTTAAATCTTTCGCAGTAAATATTGCATTTACAGCGTTTACGCGCGCGTCAGTGAATGCCGTGGCGTTTTCGTATCTTGAGTTACAATTTATTTTTATATGCAACGATATAAAAATGTAACAATATTTTTCATCTTTTTAGCACGATATCGACATAATTAAATGCAAGTTTTCACGACTGTTTTAATATTTATTTCTACGTAATTATTCATTACCAGCATAATTTATTTAAAAAATAAATAATGTTTATCGTAAGTGCAACTACCCATTTACGATTTATTGTTTTCGATTCATCTTATTTGATCTTTTCTGGTTCAGTCGATAATCGGTATAAAAAATGCGCCACACGTATCGTACTGATTTTGTTTTTTAATATTCATAAATTTTGTTAAATAAATAAAAATCTCCCTGGTGGAGAACTGAACACCGGTCGCGTAACAGAGCGAGAATACTGATCACTTCCGCTGCCGAGAAGTCAATGAGTTTCCTGCTTCAGCTTAACCTTTACCATACCGTGATATGAAGTACCCGTACGCTACCATGCTGTCAACTCGTGTTACCGTAAGAGTTTATAGAGTTTTTTTAATCTCTAAAATGTGAAAAAATGCTTTTATTAACTTAAGTGACTCTAAAATTGTTAATTTACTCTAAATTTTGAGTATTAAATGTGAAAATAGGATTAATATAATATAATTCGGAGCATTCATGAAAATCTATACATCCTCCCTTCTTATATCGCTTCATTTAATTAGTTAAAAAGAGACATAATTACATTTGTATGTTTGTTATTCTTTTGATTGTGAAATGAATGTGTGATCTCTTTATGTATTACCTACAAGTTGTAGTTTTACTAACGTATTAATTTTACAATGGATTTGAATTGAAAAATAATAATTTTTCTAGGAAACTCTTTAAATAATTGCTTTTCATTATTTATTTTTAAACGTAAATGTTTTGCTTAGTATTAACTAAAATGTGAATATTATATTGCGTGTATTTACAGAAATATTGGGGCGGTATACCTGTGTTACTACTGCATGGTTTGGGAAGGGTTAAGGCCTAGCACGCCCTGCGGTCAAACACGTGCGTTATTCTAGATCATAGATTTGTATGCGAGCGTACGCACTTGCGTTTTATTCCCGCGACTGATTTTAAAAACGCATCCGGACACATTTTGCTTGGATTCGTGATCTATGGAAATGTATGGTGGCGCTCGCACAGCTGTTCAACGTGGCCGGTTTTTTTTCGCGTTGAACCCAACGGAGAGACTAGACGTATCATCCATCACTATGTCAACTGGCTCCGAGTCTACATCGTATAAGAATATATATAAAATTATATGCGTAGTAAGTCCAAAAACGACATGTTGTACGATTAAACAATTATTATTGAGTTTTATTATTATTACAATAATTAAAAATTGTTGTTTTCTAACTTCAAAGTAATAGAGAGACGTTCTTCTGGTGGTACTGATTTGCGAAATGGGTCCTGAAACGTAAACGTAGTTTGTCAAAAACTATTTATTTACATACTATTACAATTTTTAAAAACTTTTCGAAAAGTTCTCGCATATTATGGTACAGTTTATAAAAATAACTAATTAGGTATCTTTGATTAGTTAACGGATACGCCCAGTATCTACGATGGGAGTGGCGATTATTTTTTCTATTTCTGATAACCAGAGATACAACATAGCTATCGTCCAGAAGTCCGATTTGATACTGAACTGAAAATAAGCGGTTTAAATTCGCAGTGCGTGTTGGTGCGCGGTTTGTCGCGTCGGTGTGCTTTTTGCGCGTGTTGGTGCGGTGTACATCGCGGTAAAAAAAACACAATGCACGCTAGGCCTAAAGAAAATCAGTGCTGAGATTACGTGAGCATATTTGAAATGAAGCTTCTTCAGTCACTCTGTAATAATTTCAATTAGTATTCAATCCATATTCGCACAGATTTGACTTATTCATGGATAGTCTGAAATACATTTTGAAATAACAGAAAGACTGCTTTCGTTTAAATAATTCACGTGGCTTACGCCGTTGTGATGTTGTGAATATTTGTAATTCATTTCTTGAATCATTAAATCGTGAAATCAGAAGAAACATTTTTACACGAGTGTCCGATGGCGTTTGTTACGTTTTCAGACTTCTCCGTACAATTCCTAAAATCTTTTATTTTTATGATAACGATAAACATGCGGGTGGTCTCTGCGTGTTGAAAGTATCTCTGTCTCATTTCAACATATTCAATTTTTTATAAGTTTGTTTAGTTTTTTTTACGATATTTTTGTTAGGTTTTATTAGTTTTTCTTATTTTCAATTTATCCACTATGTTTGTTTATTACTTTACTAAAAAAAAAATTGGATAATAAATTTAACTTAACAATAAATAATAATCAGATTGTATCAACTACAAATTCAGGAACGGCAATTTATATACTAGGTATTTACAACGTACATATTTAGTTAGATTACAGCCAAGAATGTTTGTATCATGACTTAGATATCATAAGCCACTATCATTTAAAGATTGTGAGAATTCGTATACGTTTGAATAAAGAAATATTGTTGTTTATCAATCTTTTGTTAAGGCCTCCTTTCAATAATAATTCGTATTTTCGCGTTTTTTTACGAAAATATGGATTTTTATTATTCATTTATATCGGAAGTTATTCACTAGATAATACTTTTTTAAAATATGACCATTACACTACTTTCAAACTAATAAACTGAATATTATTTGCCACAGTTAAGACAATACAAGCATTATAAGGAAGACCGCGACCATTAAATTCATTTTCCGCGTGTCACAAAATCGCCTTAATATGGAAAATTCTTGCATACACGAAATATATTTTCTTATAATCTTGAAGTCGAGATTACGGAGATAAATCTAGATTTATTAATTAACATAATGTTTAAAATTAATACTGTTATAAACCGTTACATTTGCAAGTCATTATTTGATTTTTTTTTAAATGATTTTAAAGTGCTTTGTACAAACAGACAATTTTAAATAATAGGTATATTGTATTAACTCACATGCTTTGGAGTATCAACTACTATTTAAAACTATATTTTGTATAAAAAAAACGTAATAATTTCTTACTAAATAATATTTATATCGATCCTATTAATGTGTTTTTTTTGTTTCATTCTACCGGACCTAAGCGTCATAATAGACGTCAAAAAAAAACGTTAAAAGTGTTGAAAAATAATAATTTCGCGTATATTTAAGCAATAATTCGAATTAATATTGAATTTATTCACAACATTCGTTGGAAATTTCGTAAATTATGTGTTTTTTCACAGATTTTAAGAAAAATAACATTTTCTTGAGCGAAGTAAACATTTTATGTATCTACGTTATTTTATATGTATCTACCTAAGTCGCAATTGAATATTTTGCATATATGTATGTAACGCCGTTGTCTCTTAAACAGCAAAATACTACGTAATTATGAAATAAACATATCACAAAACGGCAATATATATATATATATATATATTTGGGGGTTAGGACGGTGGTTAAATGAAATTAATGTGATTGGCGTGTGAGGTTTATTATGACAGTATGATATGACAATGACAATGAAGACAGATAGAATTAAAGAATGAATGAAGATGTAGAAGGTGCACGTGTCTTATGAAATGAAATGAAGCGAGTTGGCGGTCTTGCTCGGCGAGCGCGAACCGGCAAGACCGCCGTTGTGAAACGATGAAACTGGAGAGACTGCTTGGCGGTGAATGCTTGAGCCCGACTTGTGGCAGCAGCCGGCAGCGCCGTCGCTAGCGTCGATGCCGACTGAGATGGCGGTAGATTTGAATTCCGATCGCTACATATATATAAATCGATCTCTATAAATAAATTAATAAATTGAAGCTGTCACAACATCATTGATGATTTTTGCTTGCGGAACATCGTTGACGGTAGGTACTTTGAGTGATCTCAAAACATATTTACGGATATGAACTAGGTATGTAAGTACCTACTTCAATAAATTATTTAATTTTCGATCGATTAATTTAAATGACACACATATTGTTTCATTCCACAATATTAATATGAAAAAAACTGGATTAAATTTTAGATATGATTTTTTTGACAGCTCGACTTGAATGTGAGAAAATCAACTATTTTTTGTTGTTGTCTTTTTGTATAAAACCTTCCTCTCTGGCAAGATTTACGTAACATGTGACGTCCTTTAGGTGGACATTGTAAGAAGTTTAACTATTAGTCTCATTTTGAAAGAATATGTGATTTGTGCAGAATTTCAAACTGGAATAATGAAAGTACGCCCTTAACATAACCTGATAAACTATTTGTTGTATCTACCGATTTGTTCATTCTTGTGTTTTAAAAGTTGTAATAAACAAATATATCCTGGGATTTTATTTATTAGATATGGATATTTTAATGAGCACGAGCCCGCGCAACGACAGGAAAAATAAGTTTATTTTCTAATATTTAAGGATACTTAAATAAATACTTCAATACTGACGACAAACAAGCCACCCACGGAGATAAACCACAAAGCGCAAACCTTACATCGCTCTCAAAGCATGCATTGTTAATGTTGAGTAAGGTATATATCAAAGAAATTAAATAATGCAATTATTTAGCTCAAAAGGTTTTATTTCAATAGCGTTTCGCGAAACGGAATTATGTTTATTACAGCTACTCGCCGTCAGCTAAGTGAATGTTTTCTTATTTTTATTTATAGCCAGCTTTTTTCGTACGCCGGTAGGTTTTCGCCGTGAAAATATTTATATACGTATTCACATATGAATTTTATAAAACTGGTACATGTATCCTTAATCAGTATACATGATCAGTGGCATAGCAAAAAATCCTTACCCATCCCCCTCCAAGAGCACACCTCGTTTAACAATTAGTTTTTTAATTGAAAATAATTTTTATGTGATCACTAATATTTAATATTGTCTCTTTTAGCTACATAGTTAATGTAAGGTATACATATATGTCACTAGTCACTACTAAGAACGTCCTAAAACGGGTTTATTTGGTTAGGAATTAATACCTTGTCTACTATTCAACGGTACCGCGAAATAATTAATTTCTCGAATAAATTCGAGTACGTATGTATAAATCATATTCGTTCATTTGTCACTAAGATTTTCAAAAGTATGCTTTAATTGTTGTGAGCGTTGAACTAGCTCAGTGATTACGGGACCCGGGTCCCCGGGCAGCTGCCCAGGCGGCAGCTATGCCAACGTATATGATATATATACAGAGGGATTGTTATTTGAAAAAACAGACTCACTAGGGAGGTGGTTTCATCCTAATTTTTTAACAATCGGTTCGGTGTTTTCTTTCTTCTTTCAACTAGAACCTAGATACAATTTTAATATATGTATATGTGAGTGTTCATAGTGTAGTGACAAGTTACGAGTTTCGAGACTGTATTATTATTTTGATCTATCGCCTCCACAATCATCATCATCGCCGACGATTCTTAAACGCACCGTGCACCTGGGCGTAAAACAAAGCTCCTGACAGCCTAAATAACATGCGTCCGGGAGGCCGTCTCCTCAGCACCATTCTACTCGCCCCCATCTTCCCGACTACAAGTTCGTTAACTACTTACGCGTAACTTTATTACACGGACTAATTTCTCCATATTTCTGTAAATTGTTCTCAATAAACTTTTGTCAACTGCAAGTAGTCTTTCTCGTCTCCAACCCGCTAACCCGCTCTTGTCAGGCCACCCACACGTACGTACTGCATCTCCGCGATCATGATCAAACGAACACGAGGACAATATTTCAATGCGGGAACGGTGGGCGAAATATATAGAGCATCCAGCGCTTACACACATAACCTTATATAGTATAATTGGTGACCTAGCCGATTCCGATACCGTTTTACTTATCTCCCCCATAGATCGAAAATTCATCATTATAAATACAAAGCAAAACTTTTAATATCGATTTATGATTTTAAATTATTTAAAGTGCGAGCTCAAGCTGTGGTGCTTCACTCATAAGACGGACGTACTGAGTTAATTCTGATTTTAAAAAAAAATTTAATAATGTGCATTGAAAATATTCTAAAGTGTCATTTTTTCGCTTTCCACAGCTCACATATTATTTTATTACACATTTTAAGTTATTTATTGTGAACGCATATCTTCCTCCAAATCTGATTTGCGTCACATATACTTTCACATTTATTTAATAGATTTGAAGATTATTTCCATAAATTTTTAACTTGATAAAAGTTTTTTTTCTTTTTTAATTACTTCTGAGATTGAATAAATGTTTGCACTTCTTTGTACATTGAATTGAGAATAATTATTATTATGCCTTATTTCATTGCGCAGTCTAATTTTATAACTATTGAGTTTTCGTAAAATTTTAATTATATAACTTTTTAAAAGGTTCGAAAACAATTATTTGACTTTAGGCGAAAAATTATATGGAAAAAATAAATTTTCAGTGATTTCTGTGGGTTTCTATCAGCGATGTAAATATTGTTGGTAAATTTCTGTCAGTGAAAGCTGCCCGCACTAACATAAAAAAACACAAGAATGGACTCTTCCGCAACAGATTGTATCAAAACTGCCAACTGTGCAAAGATGAATGGAATGAGAAATGCTGGGTATATCTTCGAGAAGAAGAAAATCCAACGAGTGAATGAAAAGGAAATTGGTTGCCGACATTGTATGAACTGTTGCGAAACTGAAGTGGGACTGTGCCAGACACGTAGCGAGGCCAACCTGAAATCCTGCAATGGCGTCAAAATATGTTGAACTGACGACGATAAAAAGACAGTTGGAAGAGGACCGCACAGAACCGAGGAGGAGGGATACACATACAGGTTAACCTTTCCCTTACGGCGGTGCTAAAATAAAAACGTGCGTTCCGGTGCTGTAAACTCAGTGTATATGTAGACTTTTGCGATTTTTAAGTCGGATAAATATGAATATTTTACATTTATTACTTATATTCATCATTAAAATAATAGTTGACGTATATATTAATTATTGGTTAAAGTGCTAAATATGAGAAAAAACATTGATCATCACGAACGACGGCATAAGACACGTCTAACTCGGCTAGCGCACGCTCTGCCACTAAGTGACGATCGGCATCCGGCACCCTACGCCACGCGTATTATGCCGTCCGCACCAATTCGCACGTACACATATACGAATTGACAAATTCACGCCAGGTTCTTCGAGAAAACATTTATTATTATTAGGAGAACATATTCTTATTGTGAAGTTGTAATTATTCAGAACATAGGTCTGTAATATTTTAAATATTAATTAGAAAGATATAAATATAAAATCAATTTTATCGAAAAATATTGTTGTTGCGCCACCGGGATTCGAACCTGGGTTTCTTACCAAATTATTATATGTATATCTTTCTAATTAATATATTTAATTAATTAATATTTAACATTTTTTATTGTTGCGTATGGTAAATACTTATGTATTGTAATTATTTTATTCAATCCATAAGTATATTATGGAGGAATATTTAAAATATCAACTCTGTATTAAGTATATGTACAGAGATATTCATATAGTTAGAGGCAATGTCAACTCAATTTACATCATCGGAGAAGAAAGGTTAAAGAAAAATAAGTATTTTCGGTAAATTATTATCAATGAAGTTAGCGTAGGTAGATCCGCACCTACCTGGAAAAACTAATAATATGAATCTATTTTAATTTAAACCTTACAAAGAGAATTCCCTCTGAGTATTTATTACTTCATTAATATTGAAATATTAATTAATTCTATTATCGAAATCAGTTCGACGATATAATTTATTATGCACGGATATAATTAATCCGATTACAGGTAGGTGACTCGTATCAACGATCAAAAGGTTTATTTTAATGTTGGTAATTCTATTCTGTAGTAATTAATATTTCATTGTCAAAAGATTAGTATTCTTATGAGTTAAGAAATCCTTTCATTTATTGACTAGTAATTAATTTTTGCCTTTTCCTATATTTAACTAAGATATCTAATTAAACTATTTTATCGTGTTGGTATTTTATAAGTACCTGCCCTGATTTGCCAGTCGCAATGAGTCACTGGTCGGGAGCACACCGCGCGTTCGCGGTTGAGCAGTATTTAAAGTGCGGTGATTCATTGGTTCGTACGCGTCGCGGTCCGGGACCATCAACGTCAGCAGCGACGCCAGAACATGTGGCTCAAGTTTCGACGTGAAATTATGCGCAATCCGCGTAAATCGTAAGGAATACTGTACTGGAATAAAAAAATCAACAGTGCACGTTATTTTTAAAAGAAACTACAGTTTCTCAACGAAAATGACTATTCTTTACGTGGAACCTTAGCGAGAACGATGCTGGAACATTTTGGAACAGCACGAACGCTTGAACATATTGTTTACTGACGAAGCAAATTTTCATATCGATGGCTATGTTAATAAACAGAACATAAGATAACACAACAGCGAGAGATAGTCACTGCTAAAGTGTATTGTCGAATGATCGACGGGTTTTTGGTACCGCAACTGCAGCTGTTTCCCAGACTCAATAACAGAACACAATTTCAGCAAGACGGGGCCACTCCACACATAGCTAGAGTTTCAATGGAGAAGCTTTCAGAAATTTTCCCAATAAATTAATCATAAGTATGGAGACATACCCTGGGCACTTCGGTCACCGGACCTTATACCGTGCGACTTTTTTTTGTGGGGATCCTTGAGTCGAGAGTTTACAGCAACAATCCTCGAGCAATTCAGGCCCTACAAGAAAATATTCGCCGTGAAGTTGCTGCCATTGAACCAACGCTTTGTTCTCGCGCGTTCGCAAATTTAAGAGTCCGATTGCAAGAGTGTTTTGAGAGAAATGGACGGTATTTAGACGATATTGTTTATAAAACGTAAAATCCAACTCCATTTTGTATAAATAGAATAAGAGAATAACATTGTGGCATTATTTTTATTTAATATTAAACTCGAAAATTTTCCGCCGGACACCCTTTACAAACCTCGGAATGGACCGGAGCGGATCGGAACACCGCCCTGGCTCGTGTTACCCTTTAGAATTCAATTTCGGTTCGTTAAATTTTAGATTTTCAGCCCTGCGTATAAACGTTCGTTTAAAATTATTTTAGAAGAACTTGTTTTCTGTATGAAGATTTTAAATATAGGTATTTAAATTATATTTATGTTATAATATGTAGTTAGTTAATTCACGTAATTAGCAATTGCGTCGTTACGCTATTACTACTGTACACTAGGTATTAAAAAAAAGTGAGTGAAATTATTCAAATTTTGAGAACAATTTTATCTAATTTAATTTTTTTTAAATTGCTTGTTCTTTTATTGTTACATACCGATCTCTGCTTCCGATTTCGCTTAAAATATTATTTATCTACGATTTCTCCTTCGGATAACGGATATTTAAAATGATTCATGATGACGGTGATCAAAAACTTACCATAACCGAAACTCTTATATTAACCTTTACCATACCATGATATAAAATATCCGAACGCAGCCATGCTGTCAACTCGTGTTACCGTAAACAACAGTTAGAAAAAATGTTTTTATTAGCTTAAATGGTTTTAATGACTTGAATTTATTTTAAATATTGAACACTCAATTTTGAAAAAATGATTAAATGATAAAATCATATACAATGTGTCCGTCCTTCTTATCTCTCTTCATTTAATTTGTGAGAAAGAGATAATTATATTTGTTGTTCTTTTTACTGTGAAAATAGTGTGTGATCTCTGTCTTTCATATCGCAAATGGTATTTTTACCAACGTATTAATTTTACAACGGAGTGAATGGAAAAAATAATTGTTTTTGTACGATTCCCTTTTCATAATTGGTTTTTTACTAGTCATTCCTAAGCGCTAATATTTTCTTTAGGATTATCTAAAATATGAATTTTATGTTGTATGTATTTACCGAAATATTACAGGTTTAATTATGATGGTAGACCTGTGTTACTGCATGGTTTGGGAAGGGTTAAAGAAGGAAATATATTTCAACATTTAATATTTCACTCTAAACGGTAATAATCGATATAAAATATTAAAACTAGCTCGCTTGACAGATAAATGACGAAATGACGTTGGAATACATCATGAGAAAAAACCTGCGGAATTGAAAAAGGGCCATTGCACGCAGTTTTCAGTCAAAATGATCCTTTTCAAAAAACAGAGTAGGGACAGTAAGAAAACATTGCTTGAAAACTATACCCCTAATACAGCACAGCTTTAGTAGAGTAATATTTAGCAATACTTGAATATGCCCAAAAAACACACAATTACTGGATGTTCACCTACAAAGTCACTGTTATTCAACAAATAATAGATATCTCATAGAGACGAAGCTATTTTTTATATTTAATGGAAAATATACGGAAGTATGGGTAATTACAGGGCTTACGACCTGTCTTTGGCTGGTTTAAGTTATCACTTTATATAAATATAACGTTCACCATTCTCGCTTCGAGTACCACTCTACACTCTCGCCATCTAAGGACTAAATTTGATAATTTGTTATTTTAGTTTTTATGGAGATTGATGGGTGAGAATTGTGAACGTTATATTTATGTAAAGTGATCACTTAAGCCAGCCGAAGACAGGTTGTAAGCCCTGTAATAACCTATACTTCCATATATTTTCTATTAAATATTAAATATAGCTTCGTCTCTATGAGATATCCATTATTTGTTTGAGAAATATTTAGTTCAGTAAGATTGTTATGCGGATTGAACAAACTGGATGCGCACAAACAAGCAAATTGTTTCGAAGCATAGGCATGACGTTTCGCGCGGAAGGACTATCCGAATTAAAAACTCTAGCCGTTGGTTATGGTGCGTAATAACGCTAAGCGCTAGATTTTATTGAATCTTTTCAGAAGATGATGATTGTATAATTTATATTCATTTTCAGAATCTTTAGAATGCACAGCTTTTTTGCTTGTATCGGTGCACGTCGTACATATACGAATATAGAATAGTAGTTATTTTACTACCAGCATGTTTTGAAATTAAATTAATATAAAATAAAATTGTTCCGGTCATTACAGGGTTACACAGTGGCGGCGGCAACAGTGCCCACGTTACCGAAAGGAGACAAAAACTAAATCTACGTGCACCAGCCCCAATAAAGTGATATGCGAGTACAAGGTACTGGATTTTCGTTGAAAGTAACAATCTTTCTATTTTATCACATTTCCGCCAATGCGCGCGCCCCTACACGTGCGACACGTGTATTGGGAATTATATTTAGGCAGGCACATCGAGGTTCTGAAAAATCATGTATTGAGCGTTGAAGGTCAAAGAAAATATTTGGCCCTTTAAATACTATTAAATATTTACATCTTTATTATTCACCGGTTGACGTACCGGCTCTAGTAATAGCTAGCCTCAGTAATTTATGTGAACTTTTTCATTTATACACAATGGCTACGAATGCGATTTTCGTCTCAAATAAAATAAAATGGCCGACTCACAGATGTGTCCCACGTGGAACATGTCAAAAAGTTTGGAAAATAAAAAATATTTTTTTTAAAAACATTAAATATTTTGTAGACATATTAATTTCTGCAGCTTAATTGATGAGATTTTTCTATAGAGAATATCTCTGAAATAGAGATTATGCTCCCATTCTATGGATACGTAGCCCACCAAGTCCAATATGCGAGCGTAGACTCGCATTATATAGGGTTTGATATTTAATTTGTTTCGCGCCTTACTTCACGCTTGTCGTACAACAAACATCAAACGTTAGTCCATCGACTATAGATGTTTGGTTCGTCCGTCGGTTAATTTTGAATCTCCTCCGCAGTATTTAGAGTAAAATAAATCTTTTGTAATTTACCGCTTTCTGTTATATAAATATAAGAAAAAATACTTTGTTAAAACCACTATTTATTGATAAATGTATATATATCAAGACCAATGGTTCCTACATCATGATACAGTGTATACTATATACCTACTAAAATTAAAAATATAATAAAATGTATAGTTTTAGTTGACGTTTGTGCGCACGCGTCGTGACTCGCTGTCGAATCGAAAGACACGTACGCGGATTGGTCAGATCAAAATATCAACACGTATGTATGGTACTGACATTTCTTTTTCTCCTTCCACGTCACTATATATTCCAAAGTAGGATTTGATCTCTTCCACAAGTGTTCTCCACCGACTCCTGTCTCTGGCCAATCTTCTTCAGTTCCCGGACTCTCCCATCCTGTTCCAGTCATCTTCCACACAGTCTAGGTGGCTTCCACTTGGTCATTATCTTTGGTGTCCTGTACTGAAATTGATCTCAACTAAGTCTCTAAGGTTTATCTCATCGTACCTCATTTCGCGGACACGGGCCATAAAAAACCAACAACCTTTTTCCACCTCAGGAATTGGTGTCTAACCCTTGTCAGTTAGACAAAGCACCACAATGCTGCAGGATCTACCAGTTTCCGAGAACAGTACACTTTCAATTTGATTATTTTTTTTTAAATAGAGTTGCGTACACGGAATACATGTCACATTAATATTATAACTATTTTAAAACTAAGCTAAACGCTTGTACTATGAAAACAGGACTAACTTGCTGGTGTCCTGGAGCGAGGCTAGCGTCTTAACCACTATACTAATAAGCCACCCTGATTCAGTCTGAAAAAAAATAAACTTCGAATAGTAAAAATCTAATCGTAGCACAATTAAAACGAAATATCGACAAAATAAATAAATAATACTCACCCTTATTTTAAACCCTTTTTGCAATGTAATTTGAATTTTAAAATAATCCAATACCTACTATTAGTACTCTAATGGTCACGTCTACAGTTCACCTATAAGGGAGGAAGGAATTAAATTTGATTACATTTATTTTAGATGTTTTAAAATGGTAGGTGTACATTTTTTAGGTGGGTGCTAAGTTTTGGAGCATCTTGCGAGAAGGGAAGATTGCTCGAAAAACCTTGTTGAGGTGGGCCACGTTTGAAGGACGGAGAAGAAGGGGAAGATCAACTCCTCACCCGTTGGACAGACCAAGTGGAAATGGCTAATTTTTGTAGCGCCATTTTCATAAAAAAATTCACCTCAAGAGCGTTTTACGCATAAACTGTTTAGACCTACATTACCTGTGTATTTAAATTTAAAATTCTCCAGTGGCAGTCCTATGATCTGCAGGACACCGATCCTCAATCATTAGGTTAAATTGAATTGTAAAATGTGTTGTCAACATATTTGGTAATATGTATATTAGTTCGGTCACTTTTTCGACACATATTTTTTTAAGAATATGTACTCAATTACAATTTTTTTTTAGTTATCGGAGCTAAGATTAAAAGTACATATATATATAGTAACAACTAGTGATGAGAAAAAATGCTACTCTTGACTCACTGGCGTGATTGTGATTGGTGTTCGATAATATCAGTGATCGAAAACTGTGACTGTGATCACAGTTTCATTACTAATACGCGAGCGCCGCACAATATTACAATACACAAAATAAATAAAACATAATTTTGAGCATATTTACTTATATTTTTCAAACTTCATGTGCGTAATAAACATTCTAGCTTATATAATTAATACATATCTAATTTAATATCATCATAAAGAGAATGAAAACCCTTAAAAAAACGTGATTTTATTTTTCGGGTCAAATTTTTTGCATTTCGGGTGAAATGCGTAAAACGTTTTGGCAGAATCTACTAAATGGTTATCACGAATTATAACGTCATTCCTCCATGAATATTTTTGTTTCATATGCACTTGTGCCGAATCACGGTTCACAACCAAATTTAAATTTTTAAAAAAATCATGAATCACGATATTTCCAGATATTCAATCACTGATAGCGAGTGTGACTCAAAGATATCAGTGATTGACTCGCGGTTCGTGATTTTGAGCTCATCACCAGTAACAACCAATACTAAGGACGTTAAAAGTATTAATAATAATTATGTCACTTAAAAGTATTTGCATGCGGATTGTTGGATTTGACGTAAAAACATTATATATTATAAATCTTCCTCAACGCGTGCTGTCAAATGTTTCAAAACAAAACGTGGCGGGTTGCAGTAAGTAATGGCGCACGATCAATCGGTTTCATTTCAGTTCTGACATTATTTAGTGTCGGGAATCACAGTTCTGGCAGATTACAAATGGAGTCGGTTGAATAATGAATGGTTTGATTTTGATATAATTATCCTTCCCGGATTACCTGTGTAACGAATGGCCGCTTCGACAACCTGACCGGGGATTGGTGGCCGAAGAATCGGCAGAAACTAATCCATCGGTCTCTCGATATTTTATTATTTTTCCCAGCTTCGCTTTCTCCCTCTCGCCTGTGCCTTTCCCCACGAAGCGTACGCGTAAAATGTTACAAACCATTACCTTAAATAATGTATATTGGATAGAGGATGCTCACGGTAGCTAAATCTCGGATAAAATACTGTAATATCAACATGCTGATAAATTCTTCCGACAGTATATAATAGCTCGCGTTCACGGATGAGATTTTTACGACATTTTCGATTCGGTACAATCTCTGAGACAGAAATTATGCCGCTATTGGAATTCTCGGCATTCGCAGTTCACCTCGTCTCGGAGATTTGTCGTCTCGCGCGCCTCACTTAGTGCTTGTTTTACATCAAGCGTCAAATATCAGTCCATTGACACCATTGATGTTCCGTTTATCAGTCGGGTGAATTTGACTTTCCCCGGCAGCGGTCAAAATGAAATATATGACTATTTAATGCCTTCTCTTTTGTGTAACTCTTCAGAATAAATAGTTGTAGGTATATGAAATTTGCACTCACGTACTGAATCTCGTCAATTCGGACGTTGTGTTTGTCAAGCTGATCTCTGAAATCAAAATTCAAGAACTGAAATTTATCTCTATTAAATTTCTGAGATTTATTTCGTCATATCTCATATCCGCGGACACGAGCCACAAACACCAAACGGCTCTTACAAAATACGTATATTTATTTATATATTTATCTGTATAATACATATGTTTATTTGTGTTTGGACTGTGCCTGTCTCACTAAAGAAATCTGCGTTGAGACGGGCAAGTATATATATAATGAATATATATATATTCATTCGTGTATATGTATAAAACCGTCACTTTTATTATACTTACATAAATATATAAATTATTATGGCGTGCAACAGTGATGGTGGCCTCTGTCGAAGTTCGGCGCCAAGTTGTGATTGGATAGTTAACCCAACCGCTGCGGAGTTAATGCTTCAAACTCTCCGCCATGCTGAATTAAAGCTTCTTACATAATGCTCGCACTGTCGATGTTAATTATTACATATGTGCAGTGGCGTAACTACGCCAATGTGGTGCAGTGGGGCCCAAAAAGTCTCCGATCTACAGTAGGTACATTTGGTATCAATGTTTTTCCCAATACTAATATGAATCAACAATGGGTTTTAATCAAAGGTATTTAAGATTTATCGTAATATAAAATTGATTGCTTTTAAAAATAGAATAGTAGATGTATCAATTGGAAATACTAATAAGTTTAAAATTTGTCGAAAATGTATTCGATTGCTATAGCGAAAGTGGAGGACGCACTTCTTCAGATTTTTTCGATAAATATATTTTTGTCCGAATATCTTTCGAGTTAATTAATATAATTTGTATTAAAATATACCACAGAACTATGTTCTGAATATACAATCTTACAACGACAAAAAAATACAAAATTAAAAAATTCATATCTCACGTACATAACGAAAACATATGGAAATATTATCGATGTATAGAATAGTACCCCGCTAATATATATGTCGGGTTATGACCAGGATCGTTCAATTAACAGTACAAAAACAGTACATTTAATATTGTAGGAAACAAAATACAAATTTTGTTCTAACTATTTAGTAATGGATAAAACTACGCGGTAGGTACTCAAAATTATTATTATATAACATACCTACACTATATATACATACTACATTTTACATAGGGGCCCAATTTCGTTTTTCTATTTTGCATTAGAGCCCAATTTTTTTGTTACGCCTCTGCATAATAGATGACACCAACAACTTTCGTGAATATCAAATCTTGAAATAATAAATATTGTCCCATTATTCCCTATCACCTTAGAAGTAATTTTTATTTTTTTGTGTTTATATTGTTAATGTTTGAATACTTCTTAATTTCTTTTTAATTTTTGTGTTTATTATCTACGCGTTAACCTTTACCATACCGTGACATGAAATACTCGTATGCAGCCATGCTATGCTGTCAACTCGTGTTACCGTAAGAAATTAGACTTCTATTAGCCTCTAAAATGTGAAAAAATGGTCACGCCATAAATTTACTTTAAGTATTGAGCATTAAATATTATAAAAAAAAGTCATATTATAATTCGGAGCATTGGAGAGATTGCATTGTATAATACAACTTTCCGTTTCATCTATCTTCATTTAATTAGTAAGAAAGAGACACCATTATATTTGTGTTTGTGATTTTTTTCACTAATAAATTAATGTGTGATTTCTATCTGTCTTGCCACAAATGGTATTTTACAACGGAATGAATTTAAAATAATTATTTTCGTTGGATTCGTCTTATATACTCGATTTTTCACTAGTCATTTATAATTAATAATTATTCAAATTAACTAAAATATGAAGTGTATGTTGCGTGTATTTACCGAAATATTACAGATTTAATTAGAGCGGTAGACTTGTGTTACTGCATGGTTTGGGAAGGGTTAAGCAGTCGCAAAATGTTATCTTATTGGTCTATACAGTATATTGTATTATATAATAAAATATTGTAATTTTAATATTAAGAAAATTAAATATCTCAATTAATTTACGTTATTGATAAATGAGAAAATCTGGATTGAATTGAAATCATGCTCGGGATAAACACAACTAAGTGTGCTTTGTGTTGTGATTGGATTATTGATCACATGTTGGTGTTACTTTCAAATCTTAGTTACTATAACAAACGTGAAATACCTACTCGTTAAGATAGGTTAGGTTGAAATACCTACTCGTTAAGTTAGGTTAGGTTAATTAAACGTGATTTTTTTAAACTATTGGTTGTATTGTGTCGCTGACATTATTTTGTCGCTTTTTTTGTGTTCAATATTTAAAACCATTTTGTTTTGAATATATAATAATGTATATAATTTTTTATTCATATTTTTATTTCTTTGTGACAAAGAAGTACATAACGGAATTATATTTCGACAATAATATGTTTCAGCGGTATGCTTAAGTAGAGTAGCGTTATTATATAATATTTATATATTAAATGATGCGATGAAAGAACTACCCTTATATTGAAAGACGTCGTAATATATAATTCTCTCAGCCGTCGGGTTTGGCGCGCACGTACACGATACGCGCGCGTGTGTGTGCGTGTGCGTGCGTGTGCGTGTCTGTGCTCATCAGCTCCACACTGGTAGCCTACAGCTGCGTGTTGTAATAATAATAATAATAGGACGTAGTAGAAAGCCTTCCGTCGGTCAAGTATTCAGCCGTGTCTCGCGGAGCTTTCACGCTGCTCAACTTCGGTCGGCCGCGGCGCGGGAGGGGCAGGGGGGAGGGCAGCTTCCCGCGCCCGCCGCGCGGCGCTCGCGTCGCTTTCCCCCGGAACCTTCGCAATTCAAAATATAACACGAGCGCGCCCGCTACTAGCGTCACTTTAAAGTTGACGTCTGTGCCCGGCGCAGCTGCACAGCGGCCACTTTCTAACAATTTCCGTTTTTTTCAAAGTTTATCCGTACAACTCCGCCCGCGTGTCGGGTGATTGAATCACTCCTTTGAATATACAACTGTCTAGTTGATTGGCGGTGTTTTCGTTCTCGTGAAAAATTTGTAAACAAATTAGTTTTGCCGCGAACAAATTATACCCGACACGATAAAAATCGCGCGAACCATGCGGGACATCCTCAACTCTGGCTAGGCGGGACTGTCGCTCTATCCTCCCCGGAGGCGGTGGTCGTCTCATCGGCCGTGATGCGATCACTCTAACCAGCGAAATATTCGTGTTGAATTATTAAATCGTTGTATCAAAATGTCTCCGGTTAAAGAAGTGCGCGTGATGGGCACCAGGGGCGCGCTACCAGAGGCGAAGAAGGAACAGAACCAGTGGAAGAATGCCGGGAACAACGGCTACCTGTGTTCACCGCAGGACAACGGCGGGAGCGACGACTCCACCGGCGTCCTCCTGGAAGACATGAACGCCCCGAGGAGCACGGTGGTCCACTTCGGGCCCGGAGCCAAGACTCACACGGTCCTGTCGGAGGCGGACAGCGAGGCCAGGCACTGCGGCAAATTGCAGACGAAGTTCTGGATTGTCTCGGCTCTGGTGCTATTCATCATCAGCATCATCTTGGCCAGCACGGTGCTGCAGCTCAGTGGACAACAGTGTGAACCGTTGTCAGAAGGTAACAGATTTTAACGTAATAAAATTAATTTTACAAATAAGTATTATACTATATATATATATGTATTGAGTTGTTTAATGATTTCTGAAATATATACTTAAATAATGATGCCGGCACAATACACATTGGTTCTAATAAAATGCATTTTGGTGCCTATAAATATTTAAATATATATATTTATATTATTCTGTACTCGATTAAAAATATATTTGAAAAAAATTCTCACAATATTTCTCAGATGTAGGTATTTTGATATTTTAAATAAGCCGCACAGGGGCAGAGTGACCCGAGTGAAAAATGACATATTTAGAGTTACACACAATAATACGCTGAAAATTAATTATTTTATATTGGCTTATTTTAGTGTGCAGAAATATTATCATTATCAAATATACATTAACATCATTACAATTATATGATGATGTTAATATATATTTTTTTATAAATAAAAAATAGATTCATTTGATCACTTGCAGATAAGCCACTCTGCAATTCAAATAATATTAAAACTTATATCAAAACATAAGATTACACGTATATTTTTAATTATAATGTATAATATTACACGCGAGTGAAACAGGACCCCCTGTAATTCGGACCTTTGTCTAGCGAGATGGGCGGAATTTATTGTATTGATATATAATTTACGTATGTAACAAAATATAAAATAAATAAATCACGTCACTGTTCTTGACGTCACGAGATGTCTCACTAATATCACATACCTCATCGCTAAAATATTGTTATCGAAGAATTGCGAAATCTTAAAACCTTTCCAGGCACTCGCACATGACTTTGTTCTCAAAAGAGGATGAAACTAATTGGTTTTCCTGCAACGGGAAGAAATGGGTTCCCACAAACGCTGGTACTGTTCTGCTACGCTCTTGAATCGTGAATTGAAGTTCAGACTCTTCGCTCTTTAGTGGCGGTCACGACCAACAGGTAAATGCATCTCATGAGATGTTATTTTTACCGACACGGTATAGAAAATAATATTTTGAATTTTATTACCACTATGATTATAATGGTAATTAAAATAATCATGGATCCACGGACCCTGAAAGCAAGGGAGAGTAGACGGATCAATGTCTTTGAGATGTGGTGCTAGAGACACATGTTGCGCATACCATGGACGGCGTGATGTACGAATGTCGTTATTCTGCAGGACACTCAAGAACACTCTCAACCTGCAGTCCGAGACTGCCTTCAATTTTTGGGCATCTTACAAAAAGGGAAGATAGCTCGGAGAACCAATCGACCGAGTGGAAAGGGCAACAGGCACTTCTCTGGTGTCAGGTCTGCAGGGTGCCGAGAAAAGTGGAGCAGCATAGTTAAGTGGGCGATTTACGATGGACCGACTGTTCATCATACATAAAAGTTTAACGGAAAATTTATGGATTTCTTTGAAGAGATGTGTCACATTCCTTTGAGAGTGTACAAATACTGAAGGTAGTTTTAAAAAAAATATTAAACAAAGAAATGTACCGTCAGATATTTCACAAAATTGTAACATTGTAATGCTTGTAAATGTGATGTAAATTAATATAGATTTAAAATTAAATTAAATTTTATTTAGGTACCTTACAGTAATAATTATAATTATTCCATCATGATCTGTTTTCAAAATTAAAATGTCAAGATATATTTCTTAACGTTTTATTTGACGCCAGATATGAAAAAATGGTTTTGGTGTTTAGTTTGTGATGTTTCAGTTCAGAAAAATCTCTTCTTAGACAGAGAAAGACGGCAACAATAATGAGCTCGATAAAGTAACGACATTAAACAGAATGCGCAGGTAAAAAATAGAATGGTAAATCATCTCGCGCAACAAAGATTGAAGCAAACGCAAACTAGACGTTCGGTTGATGTTTTCTACCACGCTAACCGTCCAATGTACATTTTTGGGATCCCATTAAACACTAGTAAATACATAAATAAATATATTTTATTATTGTAGAAACAAGCGAAAGATATATATTATATACTTAAAATAATCCATTGATTCTGAGGTTATATCATTATTATTATAAACCTATTTTAGAGTATCCCATTTTAAACCAAAAAATGTTTAATATTTTATGAGCAGTATATATTTCTGAAACTCCAAAAGCCTTTGATTTGCTCAAATTATATTTTAACAAACAGGATATATAAAATATTACTTTGATGTAACCGAGAATTCAGTTTATGTTCTGCTAAACCGAGCTCGGGCAACATTAAAGGTCATTTCAGCGTGATAGAAACGGAAACTGTCATTATACATTTTGGGATGTGAAAAACAGGTTGACATTTTTCCTCATGGGAAAACAACATTTACGAGGGATGTTCAAATAATTCAAAAAAAGTGGATTTTATTCATTAATGCTGCGTAGTAAGCCTAGTTTGACCATGTGAATTTTAACTTGATCTTCTTCTTCACGGTACTACATCTCAGGATGGGATTTGGATCTCCTATCACTGAATTTTCTTCTTCAGTTCCCGGACTCTCCCATCCCGCTTCAGCTTTCTTTCACACAGTCAGCCCGCGTCTTCCTTGATTTGCCTCTAGGTAGCTTCAATCGAAGTATCCACTTTATCATGATTTTTGGTGTCTTATCATCTGGCGTTCTTTCAACGTGGCCTGTCCATCGCAGTCTTTGGGACATACATAATTTTATTATTATAATTCATTTTTATTTTGATAGTTACATTTGCTAGTGTAAGTTCGTAAATTTTTCTTAGTAGGTATTTTGAGTTCAAAACTGACCATAAAATATATGATGATATCTGTAATATATAATATATTATTTGCGGCAGTACATAATTACATTTGTACATAGAAATATATCTAGTTTGAGTTGAACTTTTTTCTCAAGAACATGGATTCCGTGAAACTTGAGGTAAGGGCGAGTTAAAACCCCTTCACATCTTCTTCTTCTCATACCGTATCCGGTTAAAGCTGCACTGTGGTCTATCAAAACCACTGTCGTGGATTCTTCAGTCACGAGGTTCGGCCCTTCGCGGCCACGCTGTTCAGCAATTTTTCCAT
This sequence comes from Eubasilissa splendida, assembly GCA_031772225.1. Taxonomy (NCBI): domain Eukaryota; kingdom Metazoa; phylum Arthropoda; class Insecta; order Trichoptera; family Phryganeidae; genus Eubasilissa; species Eubasilissa splendida. Next base: position 31,920,971 of record CM062850.1, on the reverse strand, counting down.
GAATTATATGTATGATATACAGCTTCCTTTCCAAGTCACCTAACAGTCCATGCTTCTATCCGTAGATCAGTTTTCAGAACATGTAACATCGGACTATTCGCATTCGAAGCTTTAGGCTAGGTTCACGGCTGCAGCGTTCCTTTTTTTCATAGGCAGAAATGTCGCACGGGCTCGCTCAATACATTTCATCCCAATACATGGATTTCATCTGTCGTTTATACTGCGTTACAGATTTTTCGCTACGTATGAAATTGAAGACGACCGTCGATGTAGATTATGTAAATAATATTATTTACTGTGTTTTCACTAGTTGAAATTAATCATCGAATAACAGCGCTAATGGTATTTCAGAATGTTTGAAATTGAAACAATTTTAAGACAACAATTAATTTTTAGCCAACTATAGTGCAAAAACTTTTTCCTGAATACCAGTTAGCATTGTGATCCCGAAGATTTTTTCTGCAGAATTGTCGCTGGTAATAAAACTAACATCTACTTGTAATCGGCTAATTGAATTTATTATATATTTATTTGATTTTCCGAAAAACTTTTTGAACACTCTACATATCTATACTATATATGTGACGGTGGAAATAGGTATATGGTACATATGTGGCGGCTAGCAGATTGTTATGTACACATTATTCCTACACTCTTGAAAGCACGTTTCAGTGTTTACAGTTAGATTGTGAAGTTGGTTTTCGAAGTTTTGTTTGTCATTTTACTGATAGATTTTCTTCCCAAACTAAGGCAAAAATATTTCAAGTTTCGTTGTGAACTAACGATACACAATCATCTGGTTATTGAAAAAAAAAAAACGAACGAGTACTCTCAGGGTTATGCGTAAACATCACGCGCGCGTGTGTGTGACACGTGTCTAGTTCGCTCGGAAGGAAATACATCTTATTGCATTTATTTTTGAAATATTAAAATTTAATTTGTTAGTCAACTGTCGCTCAGCATCGTAGGTAGATATAGGTATTCATCATTTTAATAATTAATTTTTTTAAATAGGTACCGTGTAGATATTGATTTCACAATGAAGTTCTTTTTTTACCTACCTGCCGGAACGTGACTAATTTTAATTTCTGAATATGTATGTTGCGGCTTATCGAATTTCAAAAAAAAGTGTCAAAATGCAAGTTTGACGTTTATGGGTACTGAATATAATGTGTAGTAACCACGGTTACAGTCTTTACATCGTTACAATTAACTCATCACTGTTGCGATTAGTGTCACTTATTTGTTTGGTCTATTTTTCTGAAATTACTCTAGTAGGCAACTGGCTGCAGTGCTGAGCGGATGGAGGAGAAATGTTTAAATATCATAAAACATTTTAAAATGATTTTTTTGGTAATATTTACATTTTAAGAGAAGAATTTTTGTGTTTGACGTAGAAATTCTAGAGTTGAATTCATGAATTTTAGATCAGAATGCGGCTTATCTCGCGATTTCTTTCAAAAACCAACCTCCGGAATCCGATTTACCCAAAACTCTCCATTATTTCTGACTTCGGCTTATTATTTTACCGAGGTTTTTTTTTTCTCGGAAGCCGAGTCAATTAACAGTACAAAGCGCTATAGAGATGTGTATTTCAATAGTCTCGAAAATAATAAAAAAATAATAATACCTAAAGATCATTTCGGACAACTTTTCCATTACTCTAATACAAAATATCGCAATTATTCGAAGACGGAATAAATTTAATTATAACTTTAATGGAATTTAATTTTAGGATGCTGCTTCTAATTATATCTATTACGATTGAATCTACTGCAGTTTTAAGTACTACATGCTATACTGCATTTTTATTTGCCAAAGAGTAAATTAAAAAAGAATAGTATTTATTAATAGTAGTTAGAATAAAAATGTTTGTTAATTTGCTTTTATTAGAAGTTTTATTTTTAACGAAATCATGTATCAATTTTTTTTGTTCGGAATACAGAAAAAAATTATCTATCGAAAAAATATTTGGCTTCAGTACGATACAAAACCGGAACTTTGCCTATTCGGGGAATACATGTTACCATTTCGCCACGTCGACCATATATTTATGCTTTACATGCTTTACTTTTTACTATTTACACTGTAGGAGATGCCAGGTTTAAATTAATCAATTTTGTTAAATTTGCATAACCTTTGATACGACTTATATATATTTTTTCTTTAATTGATTCATTTAATTTGTTTTTAAAATATCGCAGAACTGTACACTTAAACCTTTTTTCGTGCGGTAGTAGATGCGTTCTGCGGAAAATCGAACAAATAATTCTTATTTACTTTATTTTACTAAACAATTACATTTTGGGTGACATTTTAAGAATGTCTCGCATTATTGGCAAAATATTAAGGATCGCTGACATCTCTAACGCCAGACATCCACTAGAGAAATAATAATCATTTTAATTACAAACTATCATCGCTGTATGATAATTTTCGTTGCGATTTGCGATATGGCCCTAAATTGCTGTCTTCTTCGGAAGAAATAGTATGTGCAGTCGTAGTATCAGCGTCGATTTTCTCTTTCTAACAATATAATTAGTGATCAAAGTTTGTTCGGATATTCTTGTTTCGATAACTAATTGTTTATGCAGTTCCTCATACCCATAAATACACTAGCTCGCTTTTTTAATGAAACGAAGCCGTTTGAACTTCTCTACTATGCTTACAATATGGTATAATATGTACAAGGGCGCACGTGCCAATGTCACATTGCAATAAATAGGTGAAATACTGAATTTTGCACTACAGAGTATGTGAACAACGTGCTGTTAGTTACGTTTTTACATATGTACGTTGATATAGTCACGAAAATATATGTATTTAAAAAAAAAATTGCAAAAAAAAACCGCATAACTTAGAAATCGCACAAAAAGAGGGTCGAGTGCATTCTGTAATTGCAACTTTACAATAAAAAGGTTTTACAAATTTAATTGTTAGACATACTTAATTTTGGTTCTAGGTAAATTGATCGAAATCAGTTGTTCGAAGCAAATTTCTCGAAAGGAAATTGCTCGAAATACAAATTCTTCGAAAACCAATTACTCGAATGTAAATTGCTCGATATAATATTTGCATGAAAAAGTTATGAAATAAGGTATTTATTTAATGAAAGTATTTTATTTTTTTATTAATATTAAAAATATAATACAATTTCAATAATCAGTGGATATATATATATATATATATATAGATATATATATTTATATTTTAACATTTGTTTCTTCTCTATGAGAGTAGGACTCGTGTATAGAGAAGGAGTATATTCGAGTTAATTAATGTTTCAGTTAGTCTGTGTACATTTTTTTTTTACTTCAGTTACAAATTTATGATAGTCCGTAATTTTTCTAATTGTGATGGGGAGATTGTTAAAAAAATTGATACGTTGATAAATATATTGATTTTGAGTTGCGGTATATTTTAGTTTTGGGATATCAATGTGATCTCTATATCTTGTAGATCGGAATTCGCTTCTAAAATTTAATTGATTTTTAATTTTGAAAATTTGAATTTTTTTGTATATGTCTACTATTTTTGGTACTTTAAAATCTGTGAAAAGTTGTATACTTGGATAGTCTTTTTTTTTTTAGAATAATTTTTATTATCATTTTTTGAGTGATTTCTAATTGTGACATTGAAGTTTTATATGCACCTCCCCATCCAATAATACCGTATTGTAAATGATTCATAATTTGATAATTCAAGCAATACAGGAAATATTTACGCAAGTCGAGAAAAAAATTCACAATACAAAATTTAACCTAACCTAACCTTTGACACCCTCTAAATAACCAAATTCGATAAATTGCATTTCGAGCAAAGTAACATTCGAGGAATTTGACTTTCAAGCAATTGATTTTGAAGAATTCAGTACCCGTAGTTTTTCCGTTAGGTATATATTTTTAAAGAGAGTGGCAGTCATGGGGGGGCCTTCGTCCAGTATTGGATTGATCATGGCTGATTATGATAATAATTTTATAGTAATTTACAACTGTAAATAATATTATGTGACAAAGCGGTTAAATTGGACAAAAAAAGGAAATCGAGAAATGTTTTAAAAAATAAAAAAACGGTTTAATTGTAACCAATTCTAAAAACGTATTGTCACAAAATGACAGCTGTTGAGTAAAAAAAGTAAAACACTTTCACACACAAATATGATCTATCTTATTCTTGCGGCTAATGCCGAAAGAAATTTAAAAAATAAATTATAATAAAAAACTCTACTTTTGACGGGTTGCAGCTAGCAGCGCAATAAAATTTGTTTGAAATGTTTTAAAAGCAACTTGTTTTTGTTTTTAGCACAACCCTTAACACAACCAACCCCATATACATATGTACGTTGTCGTGTCGGTGTTGGTGTTCACGTGTACGGACATTATATATTTTGTTGACACGCTTCTGTGAAACTCTCTCATCGCATTTTGTTCTTTCATTTACATATTTGGGCAGGGTTGGTTTTGTTTTTGATAATTTGCGGTATTCGTTGTAAAATTCAAAGTTTCAGGGGGAAACTTTGTTCATGAAATCTGAGTTTACACAATTAACCGTTCAAACAACGATGGGATAATGTGTGAAGCGGTGCGCCCACTCGAATGCTCTGTTACGGAAATGTTGAAAATAAATTTACATTTATTTTTAATTTCTAAATTTTGCTGTTTTCAAGCGGACATTGCAGATTTGCAGGATTGATTATTATCAGTAATTGAAATATTATACTTATAAACACGTTTATAACTTGTTAAATAACTAACTTATCATCACACCGTTTTGTTTAAGATCCATAGACCAGTCAATTAAATAAAGTGTACATACAGGAGAGGGGTTTGGAAAATTAGTTATTAGTTCCGGAATGAGATGTATTCTGCACACATTCTTGATGGACACATTTTAATTTGATTTTAAATCTTTTTGTTAACAAGACATATTTTTTACATCTACATCTACATTCACAATATTCGTTTCAATCGAATCATATATTTAAAAAAAGTCGCGGAGCTATTTGATTGCGTAAATAAGTGGTACCAGTGTGATCACGTGAGTGATACCAAAATTAAAATATTGGGACAAGAAGTTTGCGTTAGTTCATTATTATATATTTGGTGGTCTGTGTTTAGATCTTAATATCATTTCACTGAATGTTTAAAATTCATAGTTAACTTTTCAGTATACGTATAATCATTAAATAATATATAAAAAAATACTAAAATAAATCATTATAATAAGCATTATTATTATAAACGAAAAATAATGTTAAAAACCGACTAATCAATTATACTATTGTATCAACATAGTATCAAAAAGATTACACCTATATTTAAGCATTGAACTCAAGAAAACAGATAATATATTAATTTTTTTTTTTTTGGATAGTCAATTTTTTCGGCAGTCCATAACATAAAATTAAATTTTTCGCTCACTGGATATGTATATATTGGATGTGTCATTCTAATTCGCCAGCAAAACACATGCGGTGATGATTCATAGATTGCTTCACGCTGAACTCTGTACTCTTTTTTACGCGCACTCGAGCCGTATCTTCGAAAGGAATCTTATCAAATTATAATGATTTAATACTTTGATTAAGAACATTGCATCCAGCTTGCCATTTTTTAATTTATATAAATCACAGTTCTATATATAATAAATGTACATAGATTGCTGTAATTTATATTTAAAAAATTGAAATATCTTGTTTGTATATAAATTTATAAATGTATTATCAGTTAGAGCTCCATTATGGTATAAAATTATAATCCAAAAGGTATTTTTCATTCAAAATAAATTCGGAACATGAGCGCAATACTAAGTTCACCAACATGATAGTGGTATCGAAGTACAAAAAGTAAGTACGGTCAAACAATATATTAGAATATACGAGTAATGTGCCTAATATGCTGTCTGCCAACGTAAAAAGCCAAATAAAACAAATAAGATAGATCACCCTGTATTAATGCGGATTCTATTTTTTGTATGGTTATTTAAAAGAAGAATGGATATTTTTGTGTTTCCTATGTTGTTGGTTTGGAATTCATTTGAGGTGTCACCAGAGCGAGTTCGGGCGCCGAATAAGCCGAAATAATAAAACAAAAAGCGGACAGTTGGAACAAAATAAAAAGTTCATCAGCATTACTAAATACATAATGCGAGAAGAGCAAGATGATCATCATTCAGATCCAGAAGACCCATCTTCTGCTTCTTCAAACATTATCACAAATGTCTCCGCTGAAGTGGAGTGAAGCTAATTCTTCAGTATCACAATAATGACAGCTTACGGGGCGCCGTTAAAAAAGACTGACCCGGGCTGTAATCTTAATAATAACTGGGAAATGAACTAAGAAATCAATGAAGATTCAGTGCAAAATTGAATCACAAAATAGAGGGTCTGACTGCAGAAGGACGTTGTAACTGCGAAATCTGAGAGTCTGAAAGAATGGTTCAACACATGCACTGTTTTCTTTTTTAAATTAAGAATGGGGGCGCCCAGAAAAATTTCGCCCGAGGGCGCCACAAAGGCTAGCGCCGGCACTGGGTATCACACATAGCGTTATAACACTTGGAACAATACGCTCATTTTTCTATAGTTTTTTATTAATTTTTTCTTTACTGTATAATTCAGTATTATTCAGGACTATAAATTGTATTTGATATAGCACGCGTTAACAATCTACCGCAAGAGTTTAACAAGACTTTTGCTTATAAAAAAATATTTTTAAATGTTTAAAAATTATCCGTTAAATCCATTAATTATGACTGAAATTAATATAACAATTAATCATACTCTGGTTTTAAAATTGGACTGAGTATCTATCCTGGTGCCATCTAGTAAATTTTCTTTAAACCTAATTCTGATTAACTTACAAGATAATAAAATTATTTCTGTAAATACGCGTGAATAAAATTGGCACATTACCGGCAATAGAAAGGCCAATTTGATGAAAAAAAAAATTGTCATTAAATTTTTTAGACATACATATTTACTTCGGTTTAATGTGAGTGTTACATTCTCATTAAAATCTAAAACACTGCGAACGGTATTATCGCAAAGTTTCAGGGTTTAATATTTTCCGTCTCAGAAATATGAGCCTCTCGGTCTGTTAGACTGAAGAATAAATTTAAATTATGAATTTGTTTGAGCGAGTTTGGAAAATCACGGTTCCCATTATTAAAGTTGAGCAGTCACAAGTCTTATAAATTTCTTGGTTAGTACTAAATTTAATTCAAACGAATTCTCGTTTTACGGCGTGGTATTTTACATCAATCTCGCTAGATGAAAATTCCCGTCTTAATTCATCTAATGTTTAATAATCATATATGATATTACTAGATGACAGGTGAGCCCGTCGGTGAGGAAAAAAATGATATTTTCAAATTTACACAGAGTAGTTGGTAGGTACCCGGCAGTGGCGGTCGGTGACGTTCTGTAGAAAGGATGCTGGATATAAATGATATTTTCAAATTTACACAGAATAGTTGGTAGGTACCTACCTGGTAACGAATTAAATGTGGACCAGTTTACCTACCTAGGTTAGATACGCAAAGTTCAACTGATTTATTTGATAACACAGAACGTCCAGAGAGAGCAAAAATTTTTATATCCATATTTAAGTGACAAAATGTCAGATGTGTATATGAGTAATTATATATATAATGTGTGCGCGTATGTTCTAACCCAATCAGGCTTTTATAAAATGTGTGACAGACGTATAAATGGCGAAAATTACTTTAATGTAAGTTATAAGTGTGTTTAAGAGGTATTAAGTTAATATTGGCGAAATAATGTCTCTATTTTTATGAAGCATAGTTTTTTAAATGATTTATCGAAGTTTAATTTAACACATTGGTTAGCAATCAGGATACAGATATATTAGTATGCTTATATTGATAGCAACCAATTGCTTATATATGTCGTCTTATATCTATGTTGATTGATTAAGAAAAACATTTCTTCAATACCTATATTCCCAGAATAAATGTGTTTTCCTCTGATAATAAATTGATAAAAATCAAACAAGCCATTTGGTTTTACGTAAATTTTTTAAACTGATGCTATTTTTTTAATTTCAAATGACTACTTTGAAACGGAACGAACAAAATCATCATTAATTCACAGTGTGACAAAACCATTTTCGCAATAATACATTTTCTTAAAATTAATTGATTTGTATCATTCTTTAATTAGATGAAAAAATACATTTATTATTGGAAAAAAATCACAATTGATTTAATTACGCATTAAGTATATACGATATTATTGTAAGTAGAAATATATATAAGCGTACGCACGTTGCGGCGACTATATATATTTATTACTTAAAACGTGGTAGGAAAATAGACAAATAATATGACAAAAAAAATGTATGTAGGAATTGATTATTTAAATATGATCGAGTCGTGATTGTATCTGAACGTTTTGTTGTGAAACAGTAGCTCCTGACATCTTCTAGTCTTACGCGTGTTGTTTGTATGTCGCAATGTAGGGTGTCTGTTATTGTAACTAGAGCAGGGTGTACAAATAAAAGAGCACTTACAAAATTTCGTTTATTGACGTGATGAATTACTCTCGTGATGAATTACGTCTCTGGAGTAGCTCGCTCGAGATGCTGTTGAATGGAGATATCTATAAGAGGACGGTCTGCGGAAGAGTGATCGCTAGCTGCTTGGGCAGTGTCCGTCTCTGGTGCTCATGTCTTATTACGTTTGCTGTCACACCACACTACAGGGTTTCTACTTACAGGGTGACCACACTTAATTATTGGGCTTTAATAACGGAGTGTCAAGTTGAGAAAAATTAATATTTTCGACACACACTTCTTTTAGCCTTTAATCAAGGTTCCAATGCTTCCAAAGGACAATTTTGTCGCATCCACGCAACAGTCCCGATCTCGCTCCGTCAGGTTATCACCCTTTTCGGTCGCTCTCCATTCAAATGCCTGGCGTTACGTTCAAAAATTGACTCGATAACTATTTCGATACCAGACCAGCCTCTTTTCATAGAAAGGACATCGACTAATTAGTTGAAAGATGGGATGAAGTCATAAACAATAATGGAGAATACATTATTGATTGAATATTGCAAGTTTTGTTTAAAAATTTGATTTCATAATATATAATTAAAAAAAACCGAAGACTTATTAGACAACCCAATGTAATTCCGCGCGCAAGGATTTAGACGAGATTAGATTGAATTAGACGGATTAGAATGACTTTTCTAGTACACGAGATCAAAGTATCATCGAAAGGTCAGATCGAAGGTCATCGTGGACACGGGCCTAATATTATTCGTGAAATATAATTTTCAATATGCGTGTGGATGTTATTTGTTATAAGCACCTCCCCAACTAATTATTCCATATGCAATAAACGTATGAACTACTCCTTGTTAGAACATTTTTGTTATTTTGATACTAAAATGTATTGCAAGAGTAACCAAGTTAAATGCGTTGCAAGTATTATTAAAAACGACATTTTTGAGAATGTCGAATATCAAATGAATAATTTCATTTTGACGGAATAGATTTATCTCCTTTCAATACTGCGAACGTCTTCGCCAACACAAAGGGTGGGTGGAAGTTTCTCATTACTGCGGCTTAGTCCTTCAGCGACTCCCGTCGGAAGTAGGAATGTATAAATATGTATATTACTCGCGACGGGGTGGTGTCGGAAATAATTATCAGCCATCGCTTCATCAGGTATTCCCTCCGCGTTTCTTGGCGGCAGGTTTTCCTATTTTTTCTCGTTCCCGTTCCCGTCACTGGCGCGTAGGGCGTCCTACACCCGCCCCTGCACCTCCGCCTTTCCAGAATTCAAAGGAGGCTTTGTGTAAAATAAATACTTTAAAGAAAACAATACCTGTTTGGACAAGAAGATGTACAGAAAGTGTATGAGACGTGAAGTAACCTGATGAGCTCAACCGTTATTATTGTGACTGTGATTGTGAAATTTGTGTAACGATGATAAGTAACTGGTTATTCGTAATTCGGCGAGCAATCACTGATATGCTGGAAACTAAACCTTTAACAATAAAATATCAGATACCAATCATCGTTATAAAATCACAGTCACAATAACGTTTAGCTCATCACTACTGAGAACATAATAGTAATGCCATATCGTCGCCTTAATTTGATTGTTAAGATCGGTGTACGGGACGTGCGTACTGGATCATCTCTTATGATTGAGGATCGTGATCTCCAAGAACTCTCTCTTGACTATGCTACTTCCTCTTCCTTTTCGTCCTTTAACGTGACCCACCACATCAATTTTTTCCAAGCTATCTTCTCTTTTCGCAAGATAGCCAAAACATTTAATTTCTCAGGCAAGTAGTTGAAGGTCTGTCTTTGATGTTTAGCTCCTGCATTCAGGAGACATTCGTGCGTCTCGCCGTCCATGGTATACGCAACAAATATCTCCAGCACCACATCTCAAAGGCATCCGTCTTCTCTACCTTACTATACTAAATGACTCGTTCACCAAGACCAGGAGCAAAATACATGCGGTGATGATTCATTGATCGCTCTGTATTTTTCTTAATGCGCGTTCGAATCGACTGTCCAAGAAAAATCTCAACCGTGGACACGGACCATAAAGCCTGATTTTATTGAAGACGCGTTTTTGTTAAAACTACAGAATAGTATATAAACATAGTAAAAATAGACAAAATATGGGTGATTTAAAAATATATATACAGGGCGAATATTATGTTCTTGGCCGATGTTGTTTCATTCATCAAAATTTCAAGAGTAGCTCGGGCTGTGTATGAGGTGGCACCATCCTATTAAAACCACATATGTGCAAGCTCAATCGACCAAATTCAGTCACCAGTAAGTTTTTACAGCATTGCATCTTGCATTCTGAATGAAATAGGGCCCAATGATTCTGCTGGCTCACATGGCGCACCACACAATAACTCTGAGTGGAGATAAAGGTCGTTGGTGTATTAATTGAGGTGTCCCAATAACGGCTGTTTTGTTTATTAAAAAAACCCGCCAAATCGAAATGAGCTTCGTCGCTCATGATGATTTTTCTCCAAAGGTCAGGTTTGTGTTTGTTTTAATGTATTAATGACTAACACGTTATTGAAGCATTAAATTCTTCATGATAAATTGTAATTAACTACTCTCTACGACTATTAAATGCGAACTTACAAATATTTGTCGAATCGAAATGGTGATCAAACAAAATCGGCCTGGAACATAATATTCATTCTGTATATGAATGTGAGTTCTCAGTTCTGTAAAAGAAATGCGTCACATGACATATTTATAATACCACCCCATCACATTACGTTTTGGGATTCATCCCATCTCGTTGTAGTTCGTTTTGGTCTCTTCATTATCATCGTCTGAATTTTATTTCGAATGGTGTTCATTTGTTTTGTGTTAACACATTTTCGTGACACATATCTGGGAAGTTTCCGAGAAAACATATGCTATGTTAAAATTATTATTTTATTTTACTTGCTTTAATTAATGTATTCATGATCATTGCTTATTTTTAACGTGAATTTGTAATGCGTTAGGATTTTTTAATGACTTTTTTAACGGTCTCCACGAATATCTGAAGAATCACATAAAATAATTCGATTTTTATTAAAATGTACCTATAATAAATACCATAGAAATACATTATGTATCCTCGTTCGGATTATTTCATATCATAGTATAACGAAAAAAATTATAAAATGTAAAATATTAAACTTCAGTAATTATTAACCTACAAAAGTACTTTTATAGTTTAAGCCAATTCAACCATTAAATGAATTACATCATTGTAGACGATATTTTTTATGAATATCGTTATAAAAAAATAAAATGAATTACATCATTGTAGACGAAATTTTTTATGAATATCTTTATCAAAAAATAAAATGTATTACATCATTGTAGACGATATTTTTTATAAACATCGTTATCAAAAAATAAAATGAATTACATCTTTGTAGACGATATTTTTTATGAATATAGTTTTCAGAAAATAAAATGAATTACATCATTGTAGACGATATTTTTTATGAACATCGTTATCAAAAAATAAAATAAATTACATCATTGTAGACCAAATTTTTTTATGAATATGTTTATCAAAAAATAAAATGAATTACATCATTGTAGACGATATTTTTTATGAATATCGTTATCAAAAAATAAAATGAGAAACTTCTTGTTCTGCTTTGAGATAGTACACCTCTAATAATAATAATATGCTTTAAAGCCATAACTCACAACATCTAAATATAACATATCCGAGTTTGTATAAAGATGGCGGAGTCTCAATTGTTTTACGATATTCAGTTATATAATTTGAAAATAATCATTTTATAAATACTTTTTAATCTCTTGATACGCATTAGATTAGACACAAAATATGGGGCATGAATGCTAAGTCTAATCAGGCTAATAGCAGTATTAAACTGACGTTTTATCTTACTATCAGGTTTCGGAGGAAACTGCTCGGCACGCCACTCAATTTTCATGCTATAGATATTTTAGAAGTAATTTTGTCATTTTGATGATATTGTCAAGAAAGTTCTGAAAATTGACTAACTTTTGTATCATTCAAATCGATATGTAAAATATGAATATTATCAACATCTGTTTTTTTTATCAACATGCTGCTAATTTTTACGCCTAGCGCTCTTCGCAACTTACTTTATATATATAAGCGAATTATCATGAGTTATTTCTCTATTATCCGGTTTCAAATAAGATTGAAACTTTCCATGAAAAGAAATCAATTCATCTTCGGTATTCTTCTGTTTCAAATAAGATAGAAATTTTTCATGAATATAAATCTAGACGCCTTCTATATTCTTTTGTTTCATATAAGATCGAAACTCTCCATGAAAATAAATCTAGTCGCCTTCTATATTCTTTTGTTTCATATAAAATCGAAACTTTCCATGATGAGAAATGGAGCCCGCCTTTTATCTTTTAGACATATTTATACATTTTTTACACCAGAAGTGACCACACAATAATAAAATTATATAATATTATTTTAGCGTTAACTTTTTGGTTCGAGATAATTATTATTTATTTTAAGAATTTTACGAGTTAGTGTAAGTACATACTGACGAATATGCAGTAGTTTCGAAACCGGCCGACGTTAAAGTAATCGAGACGAAGGTTGTTAGTTTATAAATCTAAGTCTTTCATGTTTTAATTCTCTATTTTTACGCCTTACTCATTAGTACTTGAGATATAAAATTATTCTAACTTAAAAAAATACTATAATAATAGAGTTATTAAGGGATTGTTAGAAAAGTTCCATCACATGGTAAAATTTTGGTTTTTACATTTTGGGCTCAACCATTATATTATTGAAATCATGGTAGAGCGGATCTGGAGGACCTCTGCACGTGTCGAAATTTTTAATGTGGCAGTTCAATGTGGTCCAATACTAGGAGCCACGACAGCGGCGTAGACTTAAATGAGCCGTTATTTTAACGTATTCTACGTAGCACAGTATTCCACTATGGATATATAGGAATATGTACATCCTATTATCGGTCCAAAGATACGGGGAGATGGGAGTAATTTTCCGGATTTAAAACCGGAGCAAATTTCTTCGGGAAGCTAAGAAGTATGCATGTGAATTGCATCTGAAACTGCCATAGCATATTTGACACAAAAATAAAGATTAAATATGTCATCTCCGTGAACGGAGTTCCTCAAATTAAACACTCGTACTTGGTGGATATATACCTGAAGTACTTTTCTCGGTAGTCCACAAGCAACTTCAGAGGCATCGAGTAAGATTTAAAGCTTGCTCCTATGGTGGTACCTACTTTGTATTTTTTTTTTTGTAGCATAAATAGTACATATGACAAAATAAAGGTAATTGTTTTACTAGACGTAGTCTGTTCTAAAGCAATTACCTGTGCAGTTTTTAAAAGTTGTAAATGTTAAGAATGTTAAGTGAGTTATAAAAAGATGCGTGAAAAAAGTATAATCAGAAGTTATAAAAAGATATCGAAGAAAAGTTATAAAAAAAAATAGTTTTAAGATTGCTCTGGTAAACAGTTGTCTTATATCCAAAACTTGAAAGGTTTAAAGAGTTCTTCAGAGTTATGTCTAAATGGCCTCTTATTTATTACTCTGATGACTCTTTAACAGTCTTTCTGTCATCTCTCCCGATATGCTCATGTCTGAGCATCGGGGTCCTTTGATCTGCATCGACAACAGGAACCGTTTGCCTCCACTTTACGCCATTCTGGCCCTTGCTTAGTACGACGTGTAGCAAGGTTCCGCTATTTCTCGGACTTGGCCTGTTCGTTGAAATTCGACTTCTCGCTTTTAACATTGCCAGTGATCACTAATATTTCCAGGCTATTTCTATATCTCATTACAACATGCCCAAAGTGCGTGAGTTTCTGAAAAATATAGACTATTATTCGACGCTAACACTGCATCTTGAAGGTTTCGAGCATCTTTGGTTCTTGCTTTTTCAGGGTTCGTGTTTCACAATTCGAAATTTTATTATTCTTGAGATTGAGTAGTTCTTTTAAATTTTAAATTTTAAATTTGGTCAGTTTCTGTACAATAGACTTGGCCATATCAATTATCCTTTGTGCATCTTCCATTTTTCATTTCTTCCAGCTTTAAACCTTCCATTTCTTGGGTCGAGAGCTCCAATTACCGACTTGTTGGTAGTAGTCAACAAGAATCTTTAGTTTTCTGCATGTGATCAAAGCGATCCATACAGAGTATCTTTGTCTTGCTTATGCACAGGCAACAAAATACATGTTGACATGAACTAACGCGAATTCCTCGTTTCACTATTTTCAATTTTGTGTCATTCATATGATCATTTTGGTACCACTTACGCAATCAAATAGATACACGACTTTTTTTTTAAATATGACTCGGTTGGAACGAAAATTTAAACGCTGATAATATAATATGCATTTATGTAAAAAATACGTCTTGTTTACATAAAGATTTAATTTTCGAAGAGTGAATACTTTACCACTTCGTCTTTACCGACAATCATTATTGTAATATTTATTATCTACAAATAGAAAGTGAGAGAATATTTTATTGAAACTATTAAACCATCTTCTTCACATCCATTCAGTACCATACTTATTTCATTTGATCCTCAAATAATGTAAAGGTCGAACTTTTATACACGCATTTCTAAATAATTTAAATGTGATTTGTTCCTTTTTTAAATTTGAATAACTAAAGACACTATTTTAATCCTATCGTCCTCGTGTTGTCTTGTACAACATCTCAGCCACGATGTAGATTCCGGAGGTCCTCCCGAGAGGCTGGAGAGAGGCACGTACGAGATGAATTGTTGATATCGCAGTCAGCCGAGCTAACTGGAGCACATCCCGGCATGTAAAGAATCTAATAAGATCTGTGTCACGATTTTTCCTTAGATATAAAATTATGAAAGAAAAATACTTCATACTACAATTTTCAATAAAAGGAAATCATGGTTATGCCTAAGTGAATCCTATTTTAATACGTGTTATATATTAAAGAATAATGTATATAAAATATATTTTAATATCTCGCCTTCCTGGTGTATTTTTGCATTAGTTAATAGCTTTGTCGCGTAATAGCACAATAGCATTGTTTGTAATACTGCCAAAGCTTAGAAAGTGAACAATCTAAAAGTTAATTAACGAGAACAATCATAGCGTTGATCTAATCTAAATAGATTTTGAATAATTGTGACCTTGAAATAACAAGATATTAATCCGAAATTTTGTATAATCCAAAGTATTATAATATTAAAATTCTGATAATATATTTTTATTTATATCTGTGTTGCGAACACGTGTCAAATGTCTTAGTAATTTAGAAGATAACTAGAAAATAAAGTATAATAAAATATATATTATTTAAAACACTGAAGCTCAATGTCTCAGTTTGATATCTTGTTGTTTTAAGGGTAAGAAATGTATTTGATAGATATGTGATTTTCATATTAATAATGGACCCCAAATACAGCATATTGAATATATTTATTTTTCAATATTCATCTCACTGTATATTTTCAAGCCCCTGTTTTAACGATTATCTTTTATAGAAACTATAATTATTCAAATAGAGGGTAGTGACAGATAACTAAACGAAGGCACGTTACTTAATTATATAATGAAGATAATATATATACGTAATAAAAGTACGCGGTGTTTATGGGGGTAAAATAAGTTTAGTGAATTGTATTTATATTTAAGTTTGTTTAAACCACTGTATTGTTTTTACGTCAACCGGTTTCGATATTCACGTTCTTCGCCAGGACTGGCGTACAACTGAACTATTCCATAAAATGTAAACGACTACGGGGTGTAGGCGGAGTCCCCTCCCCACTCTTACCAAGACAAAGATAAATAAAAACACAATTTTAAATTACGTCTAACTTAAACAACAATATTAATAATATAAAATCAAATAAGTTCTATGTTTATTCATAATTTTAAAATGTTATCAGGTTTTCACGGCTGTTTAGATTTTTCTGAGTAGAGTTTTGTGGGTTATTCTGCCGTGTCTATGGTAGTGTCTCCGACATAAGTCTTGATAATGGATTATGATGAGAAGTCGGAAAACTGTACACAGATGATTATTTTTATCTCGTTAAATAGTGTGTAATAAATTAAACCTATTTATTACTTAACAATTCCTGGAGTAAGACCAATTTATAACATCAGATTAGGCCCTTTTAGGTACACACATATCATATCCGAATGTATTTAATTTTATGAAAACAATTAAATATTTTAACGTGGATGGTTTAACGTAAGATGACTGTGTTAATCCAAATTTCTCAGCTATAAAAGTTTTCTTATTGTGTATTTAAAATAATTATATAGTTCTTTTCCATTTTATAATCTTCTATTTTTACCGACCTGCGTCCAGTGTTGGATATAGATCTTCCTTTTTTAATTTTCCACAGCTTGTGTTTTATTTATAATTATGCCCGACAGCTTTTCTGATATTTTCTGATCGTCGCATCTCGGGACAGGTAAAATACTATTTCTATAACAATTTAGACGATTTAAGAGGTAATTAAGAATAACCATTTTAATCTTTCAAATGTTAGATAAATCGCCAGCTTGATCAAGTCTCAGAGACTCACTTCACGCTTGTTGTATGTCAGTCAGTGAATGCCTTCTGTTTGTCTAATATCCGAATAAATAGTTCTAGGTGATGTAAGTGCACACGTGTGTTTACACCGGTTTGAGTTTTTGTTTCTTTCTACCAATCTCAAGCTCTTCTCTGAGTTTATCTCCAGATTAAAATCTCAACAGGTGCATTGTACTGAAATTTATTTGAGATATAAAATCTCAATATATATATTATCATCGCGTTTCTTTCCGTGGACGTGGGCTATTAGAAAAGGTTACTACTTTATACTTAAAAGGGTTATCTATCTTATGTTGGTCAGAGAAAAATAAATTATATAAGCAGTTAATAAAAATATTAATTCTAGTAAAAAATTTTAACGAAGATTTTTTGACTTGTTCGTTTTGAATGAGGCCATTTTCTCGCACATTTTGCGTAACACAGATACACGTGTAGGCCATTTTATTAACGGTATACATAACATGAATAAACAAGTGGGTGGAACAACAATGTGAAGTAAGAGTTTACATCCGACATGAAGGAACAGGGCTCAAGGGTTCGTTGAACACTGCGAGACCTCTGACCTTTCTCATCTGCAATAAAACAGTTGGAGTACTCGCACATTCGCTACGTCACAGGAAAGATGCAAAAATTATTAAAACATATGCCGGCGAAGTTGCAACAGACTACACTGTGATAAGTACGATATTAAAAATATACATGATATGTAATTCAAGTAGATTATCTATTGTTCGTTTGGAGTGCTAGAAAACAAATTTGGCTCGATAATATTATATAATATCTAGAAGAGATGAACAAATATAATTAATATAATAAATACTCAGATTTCTCCGGAACGATTTGAACTTCGTCCGGACTGGCGCATTATTGTATGTAGGTATATGTTGCAGTGAATGCGTATTACCAGTGAACTTATATTTTCACTGGCCGAATCGTATCCGAATACATTTTCACCGGAAGATATATATTTCTACTAGCGAAAATATAATTCAACTAAAACTTTGTGAAATCACATACTTTTGTTATCTGTCAATTTGACAGATGTGAAGCGTAAATTATTGTATAATTATCAAAATAATATACTTATTTTCGATGAATATTGTATTTTTATTTTTTCGAACCAATACATGCTTTAAAATGAAAGTTATAAAATTAACACTTACTTAAACTAACCTAACCTAACCAACTTTCAAAACACAGTTGTAGTCCGACACATCACCAGCTAAGGCCCACATATTCCGATGTCAGGTGGCATCAATGACACAAACACATGCGCGACGTATCCCTACGTACGTACGTGCACCGGATGATCCTTTGTGGACAAATACTTCCAGTTCGATTTATAATATTTAATGTTTAATGGATTTTAACTGACCGAGTTAGTGAAATTATATTTATACTCTTAAATATATAACTTCACTGCTAATACAAATTCACTGTAACATACAGCATATATAATAGCTCAATCTCTGTCATATTATGTTGTACCCGGGCGCAATCTTCGCAAAATAGAATAACTGATTTCAAAACATTTTACAAAATAAGGGTTTGAAAAGGAATTCTTCTTATACTTAGGAATTCATTTAATTATAATACTATATTGATTGTTTAATGTTTAATTATTTACTTATAAGTTTTCTTAGTTACATAGTAACGGGTAAATTACTATTATCGTTTTCTTTTTTTCGCAGTATTAAATAGTTAAAATTCCACTGTATTCTCTTCTTCATCTTCCGTCACATCCAACAACTTGTCTGATCATCACTTCTTGGGGTGGGTAAAACTCTAATTGTCAGTAATAGTCTTTCTATTTCTAATGATAACGGATCTGATGATTGGGCGATTAGTCAGGGCGTTGTTGCTGTATTTAACGCGGTTTTTAAATGGGAAATTTATGTAAAGAGATGTTTAAACTCTGAAACCGTGCATGCCACGGGTTAATCGTCTAGTAATAAAATAAAAAATTGAATTGGGCTTATATATTTTATATAACTGACGTGCCCTTTTTCAGTTAGTGGATGCCAGTGCCGTAGCCAGGATTTCTTTCGGGGAAGGGCCGATTTCCTGTGATTTACTAACCATTATCATAACTTTATGCTTGGGGGCTGTTTACGCGTTTTATACTTCGATGGGTAGGCCTGGTATTATAGTTTGAATATGTACATTCCATTTACGTAAATTTAAAATAGAAACAATAGCGAAACTGCTTCTGTTCAGATACAGTTTCGGAGTCGGTCTGATATAAAAACATTTTGTGTATTATTTTTCGGTTATCGTGTAAAGTATTATTATGTAAAGTTCCGGAGGCTGGTCAGCCGAGTTTTCGTAACATTCGAGACTGCAGAGAGAGCGACCTTCGGTGGAAGGATCGGCGAGTGGCACCACTGTTTCGCAAAGGTTAGATTATATTAATATATTCAACAATACCAATAGAAAACCCAAAACTAGCTATCGAAGGTAATAACGGCAACACGGACATTCAGGTCCAAAGCTGATTGCACAAATTTTCTCTAGGCATCCTTGTCCCCAAAGCCAAGAACCTTAATTTCATCTGCATATTTTTCACTATACTTTCTCACCTCATTGTGTGCATTGAAATTGACCAGTGGTCGAGTTCCAGCCGGGATTTCCTCCAAGACTCTTTAGAAAGCCCTAGAATTCTTGCTTCTTATAGCGCAGTGTCCTCATAACTGTTGCTATTTTGGACTGTTTGAATCTCTTGTAAAACTCTGAAAAAAAAAAAAATCTGTCATAAATATCAAAAGTATCGACTGTATAAAAACAAGATTCATATAATTATGTCAGAATAGTCAATATTCTGTCATAATGTCAAAATTTGTAAATTGTGTAATAAAATATATTTCAAAGTTACATTTACCGTAGCGTGTAAATCGATTTCGGGAAGGTCTGAAATTCCCTCGCCTACCCCATTAATTATGCCACTTGTTGAAGCCACCGTAGCAGAAGATGATAAACATATGAATGTTTTATCACATTTATTTTTTGGGTTTATTTAAAACTGTGGACGGAATTTTATTAACGTATTTAGGTAGATTTTGATAAAAAAGGTATCGGAATATTTCAATGCGCTCTATTCAATCATGGTGATATTAGAATGTTATCAAATAACCAGATTTTCATCTCTGTATTGGCATTGTTTCCAAATGTCCAAAAGTTTAATCGAATATCTCCCGAATCATATTATAAAATAAAAAGATAACATTATATCTTCATTAAAACAAACAATTTAAAAAGAAGCTGGAAATTGGAACTAGTCGGTTATGATAATGGCTGTCGTTGTCCGAGCATGTGCGAATGGCGCGTCTGAAAATTTGGCAAAGAAGATCTTGAACGACCTTGAAAACGTGAGAACATTTTTTATAACTGGCGGCCTTGAATTTATAGTACAGTATGAATAGATTTTTATACAAAGCTTGCTGTCAGATATAAATAAGATTTATGCCAGTTGAGCAATTTACCTCTGATCCCTAATTTTTCCAATTTGTATACAAGAATGGCCCGTGACTGCCTTGATCCATTTTTATTGCCAGGCTACTCTCAACTAGGACACTTGATGTGCTTTCTTAAGGATTAAGAGAAATTCCAAAAGAATTTCGTGTTGGACGGAACTGAACCTTCGACTAAGTCTATCTGGTTGGTTAGTAAAACATTTCTTTGAAAGTGATTTTTCCTAGTTTGCGTAAAAAATTTCATAATTTTTTTGATTATATTGAGTTTATCACGGTTAAAAATCTTCTTTCGTAAACGAATTACGAAGTTTTTTTAATTTAAGGTATATAATGAAGTATAACATTTAATTATTTTTTCAAGTTTTAAAGATTTTTGGTGACATAATTTTCTTATATCTGTCCTTGTCGTATAACTATGTAAAACAAACATACGTGTCGCAACACAAAATAAACTTGATATGTTGTCAATTTTATCACGTGAAAGTGTGCGGTTATCGCGTTAAATAAAGTAAAGTGTCATGACAAAACTGACTGTATACATGGTCACCTTACGGAGAGAGTGGGATCTATAATACAGGCTGCCGAAATGAGTTACCTTAGGGTAGTGGCAGGAGTGTCATTATTGGACCGAGCGAGAAGTACCGATATAAGGGAGACCCTCGGTATGGAACCCCTATTTCTATATATAGAAAGATCTCAATTAAGGTGGCTTGGACACGTCTTGCGAATGCCACAGGAATGACTAACGAGATGTATCTTCTTGGCAACTCATTCTTCTAAACAGCAAAAGAGATAAAGGGGATGATGATGAAATAAATAAAGGTTTTAAAAATTATTAATTTTCGTATGATTTCCCGTAATTATTGACGGGTTATTTCTAGTTTTAACATAATCAGCTATGTAATATTGATCAACATTTATATAACTATCTCCAAGACTAATGTTGATGAAGGGAGTCTATTAGGGGTGGGGGGAGTTTCGTTTGATTATGACTATTATAGACACTAGTTCGTGTAATTGTTCATTCGTGTCATAAGTGTAATTTATTTGATAAAGTCCCAAGTTCGGCACACCTAATATTTCACAGACATCATTTAATTGTGTTGATAAATTGTCGTCATTTGAGTCCTACTAAAACCTTGGTACATTTTGTAATTTGCCCGAATGAATTTTGCTTTTGAAGTATTTGATTTGATAATCTCAATATCTTCCATAACATATTTATTTTGGTAGGCGTATCTTTATTATATTAGTTTACCACCTCCTCTTGATTTGAGATATATGTATGAATAAGAATTGTGAGTAATAATAATAATTTCGTGATCTAGTCAGGTTTTACTCAGGATTCATTAAGTAGGTTAGGAATAGTAGTTTTCGATTAAATAACTAAAAGCACTTTTATGTAGGGCCACAAGCCAGAGGTCCCAAATTGGTAGGGGCCACAAAAAATTCTATGTATACCTGTAACGAATTTTCAAACAATTGTCATGAATTATTTTTTAATTAGTTTTCCTGTATTAAAAATATCAAAATTTGATGAAATGATAAGTGATTTTGCGAACAAAAAAATAAGGTATATTTGAAACAAGATCATTTAAAAAAATTAAGTAAAACGTTCAATAATAGGGCCCAGGGCCCCTTAAAGCATAAATCCGGCTTTATTGGCTAGCAATACTATTTATATCGATGAATTGTATGTGTGTGTATGTCGGTGTGTATGTTTTGTAGCAATACCGTGTCGATGACAGGGTATTGCAATATGTGCA
The DNA here is from genome assembly GCA_031772225.1 of Eubasilissa splendida. NCBI lineage: Eukaryota > Metazoa > Arthropoda > Insecta > Trichoptera > Phryganeidae > Eubasilissa > Eubasilissa splendida. The sequence goes on along the minus strand of CM062850.1, from coordinate 31,898,633 downwards.
GCTTCCGTATTTTGTCGGTTGACTAAATAACGTGGGTGAAACCTTCGACTCGAGCGAGTTTTGTACCCGTAAATAAGGTTTTTGTGATAAATCTGCTGGACAGTGCCGTCTCAAGGCGTAGGTACACGGTGAATATTATGTTCCAGATCGATGTTGTTTGTAAATAACTAACAAATAATACATAATGTTTTAATTTGTTTTTTTTTATCGATTACTTGATTTACTACAATTATGTATGGAATATGAAATCGGCCAAGTGACTACCCCTGGCAGTGACGCAAATGCGTGCTTTTTAAAGCACATTCTCGCACACAACGCGTGTTATTTCAGCAATTTCATTTCAAATATTGTCCTGTAGTATCGGAATTGTTGTTGGCTGTTGGTGTAGACCTTTCCTTTCAAGAACCTCTACAGAAAATAGTCGAGAACCGTCAAATCAGGTGATCAAAGAGATCCGTCGATATCACCACTTTTTGACATTATGCGGCCGGGATAAATTTCTCGCAAAATTTCAAGCGCAGCTCAGGCTGTGTATAAAGTGGCAACTCACCAAGAAGTTTTCCAACATGTGACTATAGCGATCACCATTAACTGTTACAGCATTGCCTCTTGCATCCTGAAAGAAATCGACACACACACCAGATGGCGCACCATACAGTCACTCTGCGTATTAATTGTGTATTAATTGAGAATTTTTAGTGCCCCAATAATGGCTGTTTTGTTTATTAACAAATTTCGCCGAATCGAAATAAACTTCGTCGCTCATGATGATTTTTTTCCAATAGTCAAGGTCATCAATATTGAGCTGCAAAACATGTGCTGTTGCATATTGTTGAGGCGTTAGATGCTTCATAATAAATTGTAATCAACTCTTCTCTACGATTACCATATGCGAACTGACAAATGTTTGCCAAACTAAAATAGCAGCTAAATAAAATCGGCCTGGAACATAATATTCACTCTGTTGTAAGCGGTGAGGGCTTCAAAATTCTAAAGACGGACAGGGCCGGTTAAGGTCTTAGTGCGTTAATTTGCCCAAGACCTGCAATATTAAGATGGCCATGCCTCCAATAGTTTAATAATGAGATCTTACTTTACATGCATTTAGTTCTTTGGCGAGAAGGTATACAATTTGATTAGACAATCATTATAGTCAAGTAAGATAAATTGAGTTTTTAAAATAGATTATGCATCACTTAAAGCATGGGTGGCCAACCCGCGGCCCACCGAGTGTCTACTTGTGACCCGCGGAGCATATGCACCCTTTTTTTTATTTTAGTATACATAAAACCAACAAAAAAACATTCCGACGTGCGTAGTTCTTATCATATCTCACATATGGAAGTATCTCAGTACACTAATTCAACTATCGTGACAATTTCTTCTGTGGTACATTCGTATTAACAAACAATCACAACGTTAAGCTGATTTAGCGTGGATAGCCGCGAGCGCGAATGCGGGGCGGGATGGACCGCCAGCCGAGCCACCCTGTGGCAAGCTCGCAACGCCGTCGTTCGCTTTGAATAATAAATTAAATTTTGTTGTACGGCCCGGTAGAAAATCTCATTTCTAAAATCTGGCCCGGCTGCTGAAAAGGTTGGCTACCCACTACTTAAACGGTACCAGAATACGATGGGTTAGATCAAATATGAACACACAGGATTCTTGATTTAACTAGTTTCACTTCGGTCATATAATCAATCGCACGGATATGTGAATGTGACGAAGGCCTATTTTTACAATATTAAATTGTATTAATATTAATTATTATTTTTATATTAATATTAATTATTTTAATATTAATTTATATTAAAATAATTTCAGATAAGGCTAATATGTTGAAACTCTTCAACGTAAACATTCTCATACTTATCTTTAATATAAGATCACCAATTAATATTAAGACGTGTACTGTACGTTGTATTTATTACATTTCTTTTTAATGTGTTCATCTTTTTTTAAAAATTAACACTAAAATATTCACAAATAATACGTGACGATAAAGTGACCAACCAATCACGCTATACTCGTTACTGTGGCAACTGTGTACCCATAAACGTCAAACTTACGTTTTGACACTCTTATTTACACATAAAAATTAATATGTTTTAAAAGCCACACTATTGACATGTTAAAAAAATATGTCCTTTTACGTAGTGGTAGGAAGGTAAAGGTATTTGTGAATTCGGTATCTATACGAGGTGTAACAGACCAAAATATTTTATGGGTGTGTTGGAAATGTTCAAGGAATGTTAGCAAATTCTAAACTGTCATAGATTTTTTTCCATTATTTAATTGTTCCATTATTAATTCATATCTTTGCATATCATCTAACAAAAAATAGTCTAGCCGCTCGAAATTCGATAAAATTCAATTTTTCATATTCATTATGTAATTTTAAATCGATGAAATATTTCAATTAATCAAAATAATCGCATACTTACGTTTTTTTTAAAAATGCTTATATCTGGCATGGTTGAGATTATACACATATCCTTTGAATATTTTCGACCCGTAATTTAGTCAGTATCTACCCATAGAATGTTACACTCTGTATAGTACCTAAATAGAAATATTGATTAAAAAAAATAATACATACTTACACAAAGCAACCGTTTTAGAAAAAAATGATTCTTTTAAATGTCAAAAATAAATGTTGAAAATTTTTCATTCCTTCCTTTCTTTGCAATAAAGTGAACACAAAACTTTCACACACCTTACACATAACCACGAGAATACTAACATATAATATATATTTTGTAAATAACCATATATATTTAATGATACCTTATAATATGTAATATTTTTAATAACTGTTTGTTCACTCAATGAATAAAATAAAATTAAAAAGTATTAAAAATAAAATATTACAAGAGTCAAAATAAAAAGGTTGTTTTTTGCCTATATAGGTCAGTATATATATATATATATATATATATGTATGTACATATACAATTAGATAATAATTTCTTAATTCACTTATTGTTGCCAATATACGTGCATATATTTAAAAAATAAAACTGTTTTAATATGACTTTTTGTGAATTTTAATTGATCTATGTTACAATTTACAAACCTACTGTTACAAACATTATTATGTATGCAATACTGAAAAAATGATGTATACTATTTATCTTACACGGGCTGGATTATGTTAAAAAACAATGAGACGTGAAAACACTTATTTAACTAATACAAATTATAGATATCTCATAGAGACGAAGCTATTTATATTATATTATATGGGAATTGTGGAAGTATGGGTATTACAGGGTTTACGACCTGTCTTCGGCTGGCTTAAGTTATCACTTTACTTAATGTGACGTTCACCAATTCTACCCATAATCAACCTCTACATCTATCAAATTTTTGGAAGTTATGTATATTTTAAGTATTTTACTACAACTTCGCTGTCGTCATCCATGGTTTGAAATATTTTTTCCCCTGAAACAGCATATATGTTTATTTAACTATTCTACGGATTATGATTATGTATCGAATAACCTTCAATTCTATTATATATTTTGTTTGTCTAGGTATACATGAATAAATATATATTAAAAGGTATAAAGTAACATATTTTGTAAGTAAATATCTTTCGGTAGAAAATTAATATTCTATTTATGTTGTATATTTCTATAAGTACATATGTTTTCTGAATTGTATTTCTCTTGATCAATTCAGTTTGGATTTGTTAAAATATTATTCAAGCACGAGGTGAGCATAAATTATACCTGTGTCGATGTCACGTTTTGTCGATATCTCCGATACTGATTGCCGCCGATTGTCTGCTGATTTTGATGCCGTTACTAATTATACGATAAAAACATATTAGTAGTTGCGCAGATAAAAATGCTGTTGAACCTGAAAGGGCATAGTAAATCAAATAAAATCACACGATGAAAAAATAAAATGTAAAAATTAGGAAATAAAAAATAAAAAATATTATATAAATTGTTATAATGGACATAATAATACATAATTAATTAATGATGTGCTCGTAGTCTAATAGTTGCAATATTACAGGCCTTAGAGCCTTCAGTTCATGAATTTATTTTTTTAAATATATTTAAGTATAAGCTAAACATGTATAAAACAAGAATGTGCGAGAATATCATATCGCAAAAATTTTGGAAAATATTGTCATGGAAGAAAATAGAGATCTATTATAAATATTTTTAAATAAAAATTAAATGTATTAATTAGAATGATGTATATTGATTTTATATGTATATCTTTCTAATTAATACATTTTATTTCTCGCCAAGCAGGTGCAGATATTAATTAATATGATAAGACACGTGTTAATGATTTCAAGGCGCAGTCATCGGCGCGGCGCCAAAAACATTGTGGGATAGATTTAGGAAAACAAAGACGTTTTAGAAGAACGTCTCAAGCGGCGGGCTGTCGCCGTTTTACGTATGTACTTGCAAAATGACTGTATGTATTGTAATGAATTTGAATAAAAACAGGAGTATTCAGCTGTGGCAGGCATTCTCCATTTTGTCGCCGTAGTGTGCTTATATTGAACATCTTTCGTATTTCATTTCTTTCGACCTCATTATTATCATCATCATCGCCGGGTTGAGAGAAGCTGAGATCCGCGAACCACCCTTGTTTTCTTGTTTCCTGTACGGAACACCTATGTTCTGAATAATTACAACTTCACAATAAGAATGTGTTCTCCTTCGTTGTTGTATCAATGTGTCCGAAATTTAATAAAAATGAATTGTTAATTCTGGCGTCTCCTAACGGACTACTCAATAAAGTAGATGGCTTTCAAATAATGGAACAATAGATGTATAAATTTAAAAAGTGTAACATATAGGTTCGAAAATTTGTCGTCATTGTACTGTGTGCTGTAGCATAATCGGTTAATGCACGTTTCCCGGATTGGAAGAGACAGGTTTGAATTGTTTTATATGTACATATTTATAATTAATACATTTAATTAGTATTTAATATATCACAGACCTATGTTTTGACCAATTACAACTTCACAATTAAAATGTGTTCTACTTAATAATATTTTTAATCTAAATAAATTTGAAGAGATAAAAATTGAACTCAAATTTTGATTTTGACGATTATGCCAACAATCTTTCGATCGTGACTGATGTCGATTAATGGCGTGAGTATTTGTATAATATTTTATAATTGCATTTTAATTATAATTAGAGGTAAAACACACCATGGGCGCCTAAATTCTTCAATTATACTGTAGCGAGTGAGCGAAGCCTTCTCGCGCAAGAGTGAAAGCCTAATTTCCGTAAAATAGTTCGCGCTCACTGCTGTCATCAGACTTGTTCATCTCGCAGTATAATTAATTAGAGTCTCGCGCGTCCTCGTCCTGCTGCATCAAACTGGGCGAGCTTCAGCAGTGGCGAGCTGTATTCTACGATTCCAGATCGGGTAAACTAAAATGTTTCGCATTTGTTTGGGACATATATTTATTTGTTAATTATTCTCGAACGACAATAATGCACTGTGCCTTACCCCTCCCCTCCCTCTCCTCGCCCGGCACGCCGCCGCCAGTGGAAAGGCGACCTTGAAACGGTGCGGTAATTTGTGAAATGAAATATAGTATTAAATTGAGACGTCGCGTCTAATACAGTGCATTCTAGAGGAACCTTGACCGAAGAAAGTGATAAATTTACAGTCCACCTTGGAGGTGTCTGAAGAACTGGATTGTGGTGAGTGCAAAACTCCTTCCGAATATCCTGCTTCTTCCGGCATCTATGCTGTTACGCAACAGCATTATTAGTGAAAGATGGAACCTACTGTTTAAATAAATAAAAAAATTAAAATTGTATTTTTATTTAACTCTGTTTAAACCACTGTGTTGTTTTGACGTCAACAGGTTTCGATACCGACGTATCTTTTTCGGGACTGGCGTACAACTGAACTATTTTTATATATTATCTTAGATGAGATGATATTATCAAAGTGAGAGATTTTGAACGCAGGAGTGATTAATGTCATACACAAAGCATAAAATTGTATGTATTGCCAATGGTGAATATTTAAGATAAATCATATTTTACGATCTCTGAGATATTTGATGATTATTCGCCTTGCCACACCATTAGGCGGGATCAACTTGACGTTCAAACAAGCCACAATTTTTTTTTTTACCACGGCCGATGATAAAACATTTACTGTGGTTAAATTTTATTATTGATCAAACAACCGATCCTTAGACTTTGTGGTCTAGACTTAATTGACGATTGATTACTTTGACGTCGACCGGTTTCAATATCACTGTATCATCGTGAGGATAGACGTACATTAATTCAGTCAAAGCTAATTACATTTTTGCATTAATTTCTAATTAATTTTTGTATTTCCTCGATTATAAGACGCATATTTTTTCCTATGTTGGTGTCTCTGAATTCTAGGTGCGTCTTACAATCGCTGTAAAATTCATGAATCATCACTGATTTATAGTTGAACTGAGTCGAAAAGTGATTCAGAAAAATCGGACACTGAATCTGAAGAAATTTCGGACTCTGATAGTGATAGTACATAAATAATATGCCTTTTTATTGTGATTGTATGACTTTGTTATAATAAAGTTTACAAAATGTTTTTAAGGGCGCGTCTTACAATCGATGGCGTCTTATAATCGAAGAAATTCGGTATTTAAAAAAAAAATATTATTATTTTATTCAGTTGTAAAAATTAAAATTATAATATTCTTACATCTATCTTATATCGCATATCAATTAGCATTAGATAAATAGATTATAATTGCGAAAGAAAATAAACACATGAAAAATGATCAGTTATTAAACTTGGATACTACATATTCTGCATTTAACCTACGAAAAGTACCAAGACTAGTTACTTCCTTTACATTCGATGGCAGTTCATTGAACAATTTGTAACCTTTATAATATAAAGTATTTAGTGTTTCTGCCAGATTTGTCTGTGGAAGTCTAAAATTCCACCCATTTCTCGTAGGAGTTATATTATATGTATATTTTTTATCATGTATGATGGCAAAAATCGATTTTTTAATTGTATATATCAATACTAGAACATTTAGTAAATTTTTTTGATTAACCATCATTAATTTTAGTTATTTTAACATACAACTTATTTATATTTTTATTTGTTAACTATTATTGAGTTTAAATACATCTACTGGTTTCGAAAAATACCATTTTCTTCTTCATGATGTCAATACTAACTAAAAACATATATTATTGTTTCATTACCAGAATCTATTTTTAAAAAAACAACAATTATTTAAAAACTAAATAGTACCTAACTGAAATTGTTACTTAATACAAATTTACTCGAATAATTTTTAGATTTTTTTGATTAGTTTTACACGCTTTATTTATCTTCATCGATTCCAAATTATTTAATTTGCGACCAACACCGTTTATATGCAAAATTTTCAATCTTTATTTTTTTATCAAAACCATGACCATTTTCTATCAAATGATTAGCGTTCTGAAAACCCACTATTGTATTTAAATTCAATGAGTTAACAAATAAAAATATGAATTTTAACCACAAAGTTAATTTTGCTAATTTCAAAAGTATACAAATTATTCTTGTATATCTATTACATCTTAAAGAATGGGGTTATTTGGCCGGGAGAATTGAGAGTTCTGGGAGGGTGTGGTATCAAAACTGTTTGATCAAAAAGATGAAAGAAATCTGCAAAGCCTACCTGTAACACTCGGTGATATCGGCAGGTTTCTGTTGATAGTTGATACCCACCTGATTTAGAGTGGAGTCAAATAACATGAGTTGTTATAAATACATTTATTCTGTGTAAATATTTGTTGGATGTTTTCACAATGTTACCATTAGTATTCATCGTGACTTGAACTATGCGCGTCGCAGCGTCCTCGTTTCAAGCTTTAATTGGCCAAAATTGTTTAAAATTTACCCAGGAAATCGTATTATGTTTGTGTGCAAGTTGCTCGACCAGATACACCTGAACCGCCTGCATATTGATGCACTAATGCAATTTCAACGTTGACAGGTACACCGTGCAGGCAAACTTCGTGTTTACGAACACATAACTTAGCCATTCTATGCAGCTAAACTGCGCAATAAATACCACAGGAACTTCAACACCATCCAACTTGGCAGCTATTTTTATTCGGTTATTTTCTAATACAAATTAAATGTATTTATTAGAAAGATATAGATATAAAATCAATTTTATTGAAAAATATTATTATTACTACCGGCATTCGAACCTGGATCTCTTGCAATCCAGGGATCGTGAATTAACCAATTATGCTACAGCACCACAGTGCATTGACGACGAATTTTCGAACCTATATGTTACATTTTTAAAATTAATACATCTATCGTTCCATTATTTGAAAGCCATCTTCTTTATTTTTACGGCATCTCAAATACCTTTGATTAATCGGTTAATGCACGTTCCCCGGATTGGAAGAGATCCTGGTTTGAATCCCTGTAGCAACAACAATATTTTTCGATAAAACTGATTTTATATGTATATCTTTCTAATTAATACATTTATTTTGTATTTAAAAGAAAACTGATTGTTAGAGGGTTTTATGCACACAAATGAATATGGGAAATTGACTAATTTAATATTTAAAAAATGTTATCTCAACTTGTTATTATTTCAATATATAAAAAAATAGTTATGTCATTTTTTTTATAAAACGTCATATTAATTTCAATGCCTCTTCATTGCATGGAAAGTGTGTGAAAAAGTTAGGATGTAGATTAGTGAATTTGGTTTTATTCTTAGGTGTAATAAATAAACTAATTGTTCATGTTATTTCTCGTGCCATGACAATGATTTATGACAGAGATATTAGTTTTGTATCGCAGGAAATATTATCTTAAGGCTAGTTAGTCTGATATCAATCAAAGCGCACCGTCGGAAAAGAAGATCAAAAGTATTTTAGGTACCTAAAGGGTTGATAGAATCGGCGTTAACTTTGTAGAGTTTCATCAGAATGGATGGATATAAATAAAAACAATGTTATAACTCTACTTGAGTTTATTAGCACTACTCGAGTACTGTTACTTCAGTATTAAACTGTGCAAATAAATTGAAGTAAAGTTATAACATTGTGTTTATTTAAATGCATCAACCTGTAGGGTTTATTAAATAACGAATCTGTATTTTTACTGGTAAATAAATCACAATAAATGCACATAGCTGTATCGCCTTTTTTTTGATATATACTACTTTAGTTAACAAGTTTTATATTGTATTCTTTTCTTTTGGTTTTCTTGAGCCCTTATATAAGCAATAGTTTGATCCACTCTAATTGGAAAACCTGTTCATTATAAACAAACACTCCGTGTTTACAACCCCTGTTAGTTCCACAGGTATGTTCCTCCTCGGTCCACGTATCCATTGCAAAAGCAATCGCTATAATTGCCAATTTATAAAGTGAAATGAAAGGAAGGGATCGTCCAGGGACCTGACCATGGCGAGTGAATGTGGCATTGGAATAACGGTCTTCGAAATATTCTCTGAGTGATGGCAACATTAAGAAATTGCCTATTATTGTATTGGTATCGGGCGATAAAATAGATCTTTCGCAAGGAACTACGCAGTGAAAAGATAAAATACAATACTAAAATTTTATTGTAAAATAAATTGTTCCAATTTGTTCACATTGTTAGTATTAACGGCTTGTTAGCTTGAGTGTTTATCCAAAGATCGAGAATTCGATCCACATTCCTGATAGCCATAAATTATCCTACGTTCGTACCTACTCTGGAACCTTACACAGATAAATTTATAAATACTCATTAAATATATTGGGCAAAAACATAATCTTTTTGTTTGTTTTTTAATTTACTATAATATGGTTTTTTTCATCGTTTTTAATTTTTTGAGTGTTCTAATGAATTTAAAATATTTTTTGTCAGAAAAATATAAATATTTTTGAATTCAAAAGAAATGGATTTAAGCAAGCTTAAAACGATGTAAATAATGTCGAAAAATTCATATAAAAAATACACACACACATATATATATATATTATGTTTTATTCTGGATGGCAAGATAGAAACGTTATTATTATAATAATTTCCTTAATTCTGTCTATATGTGTCGCACAGCTACGTAAAACGAAGATGTGAAGATGTATGCGTATAAATATAATAAATTATTATGTATTTTAGCTGTTTTTATAAAAAAATAAATGAAGGTTATAATAATGAATGTTTCTCGAATGAAATAGAGTAATTTTTTTATGAACAAATTAGTCTGCTATTCAGTACGTTATTGTGGTTAAATTTTGTATCATAAATTCTTCTCTGTTTTTGCGTCATTAAGGAGGGCATAAAAAATCTTATTCCGCAGGGTAGTTCCCACAGAAAGTTTGAGCAAATGGCCAATTATGTTAGTAGTATTATGAGTACTTTTCTCTATAGGTAATGTTTTATTTTTATTTTTACGCCATTCACTCGCGAAGAGAGAGAACAGGAAGATGAAAGGATGAAAGGATATGGAAAACGTGCTGCCATGTATTAATCTCTTTTTTTTCATTGAACTATGACATATTAAGAAATGCCCAGCTTTGTATATAATGCTATTTTTGTAAGCAATTTTGAAATAAAACAGATACATTACGTCGGCATCAATTTCCTTTGAAATACGAATGAGATGGAAAAATGTAATTTTTCAAACAGAAAAACAAAACTTTATTTCTACCGTCAAAAATTTCAAAAATAGAATTTGTTTCAGAATTTTACAACCTCATTTTATTATGATCGTAAACCGTAACAGTGAACAAAAAAAATTTTTTTTTTTCACGCTGTACTGATTTTTTTTATTAATATACCTAAATATAACATTTCTATACCTTCGGGCTTAACTATAAATATTATAATTTCCGTATTAATTTAGCTTTGTGAAAAAGATTTCGTCATTTAAAGTGGAAGCTTAAGTTCCATAATCCGTTCCAAGACGGATAAAGGTTACAGCTAAACTAACTAAATTAAAAAACTGATTTTAAGCTACAAATGTTTTTATTCTAAATTAAATTTTCTTTTAATAATCTTCTTTTTCTACCGATCTGTGCCCAGTGCTGAATAAAGGTCTCCCTTTTTAACCGATTTTTTTTCTAATCTTGCGCTTTGCTTCCAATTTTGCCCAACAGCTTGCTTGATGTTATCTGAATATTGGCTAGTTATATAATACCGCTACTTTAGATAATATTGTACGCACGTGCGAACTCTGTCATAGTTTTATTTATACTGTCGAGTATATTTTCATATCTTCCTCATTTATACACACGTACATGGATGAAATAATGCTCTCGAATCTAGTGTCTATAGAACACTACATAATTAGAATCGAGTTGTTCATTTAAACGTTGTCTGTGCAATTTTTATGGGGAGCATACGGAACCAACGGGTATACATCGGTTTTTGAATGAACAAAATTTAACCATGGCCAATTTATAAGCATCATAATATTTATTATGTCTCGCAACTCACTTCACGCTCATTGTACATCAAACGTCAGTCCATTAGCTATTGATGTTTCGTTCGTAGTTAAAATGAAATAAATATTTGTAATTTAACAGCTTTAAGTATCTATAATTCTATGTGACGCTTGTGTACACCTTTCGAGTCTTGATGTCAAACCAATTGTCATGTACACGGATTTAAGTTGATGCCTCTTTATTCCATTAACTATTAATGTTCCGTTTGTAGTTAAAATGAAATAAATATTTGTAATTTAACAGCTTTAAGTATCTATAATTCTATGTGACGCTTGTGTACACCTTTCGAGTCTTGATGTCAAACCAATTGTCATGTACACGGATTTAAGTTGATGCCTCTTTATTCCAATCTCGAGCTTATCTATGAGATTATCTTAATTTACTCGTAAAAATATCAACAAAAGCGTACATAATAGAGATACTGAGATTTAGCTCAAGTAAATCTCTGAGATTTATCTTATCGCGTCTTATTCTGTGGATACGGGGCATTAGTGTTGGAAACACATCTAGAAGGAAATATATTACCCAAGAGAAAATTGTAAAACTTCGGGATTAAACTTGTATCAGAGGAGTTAGTAATTTAATATACATTAAAATTTAATAAAATTAAATAAACATTATTACCAACCCCACCGGAGAAAAATTAAAATGAAAGTCTTAGGGCATAATACAGGGGCAAGAACTTCATTGAAAATAAAGTCTAACAATGTTTCACAGACCATTTTTTAAGACGTTTTCTTAAAGTTTTCTTAACGACATCGTTCATTTAATATGTATTTAAGATAGCCGCCCCTCGGGGCCGCCTTAATTGTTTGGCTTATTTTCTGTTTTTATAATGTCTGGGGGTTTTCAAATTAAAAATTGTAGCAACGCTGGCTTTGATTAAACAACTCACAAAAATATTTGACAAATTAAACACTTTTTTGTTACATCATTGTAACAAACTATACTGACCAGGTGCGATGTGGATGGCACTGGAAACAACCAATTGTTCTGGGAAATAAATCAAAAATAAATATGTATCTGACAATATTCATAGTATCAATAAAATCATGTTCAAAGAATTGTTGGAACCTGCATATGCAGTGGCGTACACTAGGCGTAGATTTAGGTTATGCTACTAGTATTTTTTCAGTAAAAGAACGATGCGCAGTATTATCACTTGTATTTGGCAGCTTATATTCATCTGATAGAATGCATCGTTCGGAAACGTGTTTTTGTAAAAAAGTACCAGAGTGAGATTATTTCCGTTCTTGAAAAATATTAATATTTTTTTACTATCGTTCAAGTTATTAATTGAAGGATTGAACATATGTTGTACTGGAATGTGTACATTAAAGTTCGCTTCAACACACAAAATCGTAAATAATTTGCGATGTTTTATAACACGCATGCTCGAGCGAAGACGTGAATTCAGATCCCCTCTCGATATAGAGATTAAGTGCGTTTGATGGTATACTCGTACGTTTGGGGTAGATTTTGCGAGAAACACATTCGTAGCTTTGTTTGTCGTTTCTAAACTCTTCCTCTATATAGTTCTAGTTAAATCATTAACATGTGGAGTATGCATCATTTATGAGTGGACCTATATACACACTTAATAAATTATATAAGTGCACGCCCCTTGTAGGTACCTAATTACTACCGCAAAACTTCCATGCAGTTTGGCAAAAAAAAAAAAAAATGTAACAAAGAAGAAATAAAAACTAAATAGATATTAAGGAGAACGCATTCTTATTGTGAAGTTGTAATTATTCAGAACATAGGTCTGTGATGTTTTAAATACTAATTTAATGTATTAATTATAAATATATACATATAAAATCAATTTTGTCGAAAAATATTGTTTTTGTATAATAATAATGGAATAGCAGATGTATTAATTTGAAAAAGTGTAACATATAGGTCCGAAAATTTGTCATGAAAAATACTGGCGCTATAACACAATTGGTAGTGTACTTCCCCGGATTGGAAATAGAGATCCAGGTTCGTATCCCGGTAGCGCAAACACAATATTTTTCGACAAAATTGATTTTATATGTATATATTTATAATTAATACATTAAATTACTAAATAGATACATATAAAGGTACGATTCGCAAAGTTCGGTTGATTCATTTAAAAAAAAATTGAACGTCCCGAGAGCAACATTTTTCATATCCAGTCAAGTGACAAAGTATTAGACGATTATATCAATTCTATTTGAAATATGTATACGTGCATATTTATTATATTATGCCTCATGTTATTATAATTTTGACTGACGTAAAAACGACGAGAATTTAATTTAAGTTATGTATAGATTAATCGCATTTTCATCTGTCACGTGACTAATTTACCATCACGCCAGGCGGAGAGGGTAGAGTGCCAGACACTTTTGTTCTGACCCCCTACTCTAGTCTTCATCCACATTTACATATCTCCTCATGCAAGCGCGTTGATTGTTGTAACTTTTGAAGATCATTTTCTAGTATCTTATTTACCTGATCGTGCTTATGCTATTAAGTATTCCGCGGACGACTTTACTAGTAAAACGTAAAGTATAAACATAACGTTTTTAATAATGAAAAAAAAATCTTTTTTTTTGTCTTTCCTAATTTTTTAAAATACTAAATGATGTTGCTTTGTCTACCCTCGATTTTTAATGTTTTCTGGTTACTTCGAAGTTAGGCTTTATATATTTTATTCAAAGAAGGATTGCGTTCATACGCATGGCGTGTGACTTTTGAATCGTGGCTTAATGATTTCTATTCGGACGGATTTTAACAAAATATAGATACATATTTTACCAAATATTTCAAAATGAACTTCACATATGATTTTCATTTCTAAAAAAAGACAGATTAAGTTATTATTTATAACACCTATGTTCTAAATAATTACACTTTCACAATGAGAAAGTGTTCTCCTATAATAATAAAGTTGTATCAATGTGTCCAAAATTTAATAAAAATTAATTGATAATTTTGGCGTCTGCTATCAGATTACTCAAAGGTATTTGAGATTCTGTTAAAATAAGGTAGATGGCTCTTTCAAATAATGGAACGATTAAATGTATTAATATCAAAAAGGTAACATATAGGTTCGAAAATTTGTCACCAAAAATATAGTCACTGTAGCATAGTTGGATAATACACCTTCCCCGGTTAGGTAAGAGATCCAGATTCGAATCCCGATGGCGCAACAACAATATTTTTTGATAAAATTGATTTTATATGTATATATTTCTTATTAATATATTTAATTCATATTTAAAATATCACAGACCGTCTGTTCTGAATAATTACAACTTCACAATAAGAATGTGTAAAGTTATTTCGTGATTTATGTATTATTCAAATGATAATAATTATTCTGTAAATATATAATCAACATCAGTATGTGAGACAAATATTACATTGCTGATGAAAGCATCAACATAATCAAAGGCACTATTGTTATACGTAATATTGCCGAAGCCAAATTATTAGCCAAGAATTAAAATAACAATTTTTGTCTCACGTTAGCCTGCTGTCTCAAGTAACCCTGTTTTACGTTATTTTACGGCTACAACGTCCTAGGATAGGTTAACTCGTATTTATTATATAACAGAGTTACAAGTTAATTAGATTATAAAAGATAGACACAGAATCCTAAGACGGGCTAACCCTTAGTAAAATAAATGATTATATAATAAAAAACACACGTACGTACTTCTAAGAATTACATGAATGCTTTATATCCTCCAGACTCCAGACATGTCTACAGTCTACACGTCTGTATTCATGAGGTATATTAATATTTCCCTCGCAATCCAACTTTATTTTTCGGTTCCTCGTTTTCCCTCGGGGCCCTCGACGACTTCTAGTGTTCTCCATATTATTTTCTGTTCCGTGTATCTATTACCGTGTGTTCGACAAGCCCAGACTCATAAATAATTTACTGTACAACGTACAGCCAGGATACTGGGCTTCCTCTGCCATTACTCACAGTGCGGTATAAGATTGTGAACATCAAGTGGTAATAAAATAATTCAACTTAGGACGTCAAAACGAATTGCTCGATTACAATTTTCATATATGCATTCAGTTTTTTAAAATATACTTTATGTAATAATTTTGTTTTAATAGTTGACCGGGTATTTATTGTCACGATGACCGGAAACACACGAAGCAGATGCAGTAGCATAACTAAAATAATTGGGCCCAATGAAAAATGAAAAAATACTGTATATTATAAAAATGTTTATTTAATTAATTAATCATTTAGATGGATATACAGAAAAAAACCTACTTTTTGAAAACATATTTTGGTTGCTACCGGAATACGAATCCGAATCTTTTCTAATTCGGTTGATATAGCGAAATGGGAACGCATTTCTAACGATAGGAAATGTTCCGGGTTTATATCACGGCACCAATCAAAATAGATTTTTTTTTGTATTTTTCGAATTGATTCATTTAATTTTTATTTAGAAATATTACAGAACTAAAAATTGGTATTTTAAACAATTTATACACATTCGCAACTGAAAGAAAATCTTACTTTGCTTTCCAGCGACGGTCTGGTTCCAAAATGTAAAATTGTTCCCTGTCATTACCACCATATTTGAAGTTTGTAAAGTCAATCAATATATTAGGTAAACAAAAAAATGCGAAATACCATTATCAGGAGAACACATTCTTATTGTGAAGTTGTATTTATTCAGAACAGACGGTCTGTGATATTTTAAATACTAATTAAATGTATTTATTAGAAAAATATATATATAAAATCAATTTTATCGAAAAATATTGTTGTCGTTACCGGGATTCGAACCTGGATCTCTTTCCAAACCGGGGAAGGAGCATTATCCAACTATGCTATAGCGACATTATTTGTGACGATAAATTTTCGAACCTATATGTTACACCTTTTTCAAATTATAACAGATATTGTTCCATCTACATTGTTTTTACGGAATCTCATATACCTTTGAGTAAACCGATAGCAGACGCCAGAATTAACAATTCATTTTTATTAAATTTTGTAGATGGCTCTTTCATGTAATGAAACGATAAATGTATTAATTTGAAAAATGTGTAAAATTTGTCGTCAAAAATAATGTCGCTGTAGCATAGTTGGATAATGCACCTTCCCCGGTTTGGAAAAAGATACGGGTTCGAATCCCGTTGGTGCAACAACGATATTTTTCAATAAAATTGATTTTTTATGTATATCTTTCTAATTAATACATTTAATTAGTATTTGAAATACCATTACACTAAAAAATGCAATTTTTTTAATTGTCTTGTTTTCAACGTACTCGTAATCAAAGTCGTAGGTATCTGTCGTCGATAAGATAAAAATTGGTAAAATAGGTTATATATAACAAGATAAAATTATCTTTGAATTATTTTGTTTATTTTTACATTTTTAAAATTGAACAGAACACCGATTACTTTAACCTATAGGTTAAACTGTTTATTTGTCTGACTGGTTAGGTACAGCGATTGTAATCTATATCCCATCAAATCCACGTAAAGGTTATCTATCCCAAGGGTGAAGATCTAACTGGATATAATCTTTAATAAATAAGCGCCCGAAATGTGGAGACTTAATAACTTGGCATAATTTTTTACTAATACATTAGTAAATCGAGAAAAAAAGTATGGTCAGTGTTATGTGCCAATTGTAAATTCTATTTCATTTCATCATACCTATAATCATGTTCGCACTTCGTAACATAAATATAATACACTGCGACATTCGTATACATGCGTGAGAATGTGAGGAGGATTAGAGCCCTCAGACTCACCTTGAACAAATCGTTCTGAAATTCATAACCTACAAAAATCAGTCGCTCCATCCGAGTGATTCACAATATACAATCAATACAATCCCTAAAAGACCATCAAGATAATCTTATTTTAGATTTATATTTTTCATAGTATAAGTGCTTAGCTCAGTTTGAAAATAATAATATTGATGTGTCGTGTATTCCGTGTATGGATAGCTATATGCATAATTAGGAAGTATGGTAGGACTAATTTAACCAAATTAAATAGTAAAAAAACAGAGCAATCAAAAAGGAGACAAGGAGAAAATAAGTAAAAAGAACAAATTAAAAATTTAGATACAGACTAAAGACATGTAAGAAGTAAGGAACAGAATATAAAGAAAATTAAAGTAAGAGTATATTAAAGAAACCGAGTAAAAAATAATAACAGGTTAAAACAAGTAGACATGAGAAACATTTAAAAAAAGCATGGTAAACAGAGTAAAACCAAGGTAAAAAGCAGGATCAGTAAATAAAATAAGATAAGTACGAGGTAGGATGTAAGATGACAGAAAATAATTACATGGAACGAGTAGCTTTGATCATTTAACGACTTCTTCTAGCTGACTTCTTCCAATTTTTAAAAACCATTTCCTTTGTAAGCACGCAGAATTGACGATACAATACCGTTGTCATCTCTTGTGATAGGTATATCTGCGGTCCTATAAAACATCCATGTCTTTGAGCAAATGAAGTTTTCATTAACGGGACAGCTAGTTTTCTTTGAGTTTTTGTCCGAGTACACATATGATGTGGGATAAGGCGCAGGGTTCTGTTTTCATGTATGTCCTTATGAATAATTGCCTGATATTTAGTACCTTGAGTTTTTGGAATATCAGCTCTGAATCATGCTGAAAGAATTTATTGAGAATTATTCTAATTATGGCTTTTTACATTTAAATCAGCGTGTCGAGCATTGCGATGGCGGCCCACTCCAGCCCACTATACCATATTCTGTGATGCTCTGACAGAGTGCGAAATATACATTACGCATTTGTCTCAGGTTCAGTTATAACTTGACCAGAGGTCTGCTTTATTATATTAAACTTAAAGCGTAACGTGTTGAAGATTGTATTAAAAAAAGATTTGTATTCTTTGTAGGTATATTTATTGATTGACTGTACTCTCTGATTCGATTGTTAAAGGGGGGAGGGATAAGGGCTGAGTCCTCTTGTCTCCGACATATGAGGTAACAATAATGGCGTAAGATTTGCAAAATTGTTTTTTTTTTTTTTTTTTAATATCAGGTTATTTCAACTTTGTATATAATTGTATAAAGTAGTAGCAAAAATGGGTAAAGTTTTTTTTATGTAATACTTTTATTTTATATTCCGTTAATTCTTTTTTTTGTTTGATTTTGTTGAATTTTTAACAAACTTTTATATTTTTAGTGAAAGTTTTTATAGAATCTTTTTATAAATTTTGTTCAATAGGGTCAACAACAGGGTAAAGAAGTGAAATGGGACGAAGATGATGGGGATCGGATGAGGGATCATATAGGCCGAGGGAGTTATGGAAGGGTTTGGGATGGAAATTAATTTAGAATTAAATTTAGACGATAAATCGTGTGTGTGTCGTTTGAGTGAGGGTATGTTTGAGTCTCTGCAAATGATTGTGTTTCTGACAAACCATGGTGAATTTGTGATTCTCCTAAGGATGTAGTTTCGTTTAGATTCTAAAATTTTCCTCACCTGTGACATGTTAATGATTGAATTTAATCTTAATTAACACAATTGTTGGACGTATATATCGGAAAGTGGAAGAAGGGATTGGTTCAACACAGTTTGGCTTTCGAAATGGGATAGATACTCGAGAGGCGTTATTTGGTATTCAAGTTCTTATCCAAAGATGTCGAGATGTGAATCCGAATGTACATATATGCTTCGTCGACTTCCTTAAAGCATTTGGCAGAGTTAGACATGATAAAATTATTCAAATCCTGAAAGCTTTTGGGATTGATGATAAAGACGTAAGAATAATATGAAATCTTTATTGGAACCAGAGGAGCAGCAGCAAGGGTAGAACAATGTCTAATAGACGAAGTAGAAGTAAAAAGAGGCGTGTATTTTCTCACTCATATTGTTCAACTTATATTCCGAAAAAATATTCGATGGAGCGCTTGAAGAAGCCACTCAAAGAATTATTATAAATGGAAAGATTCTGAACAATCTGCGTTATGCAGATGATACGGTACTTTTAGCGAGTAACATTGAAGATTTACAACTTTTTCTGAACCAAGTAGTGAACACGTGTGAGATTTTTATGTAAGAACTTAATACAACTAAAACAAAATGTTACGTACTTGTTTTAATAGTACATATTCGTTGTACACTTTGGTGATGTTGAAGGTCTCAATGAAACTCTTTGTGACAATTAAATGTTTTTTACAGTAAGATACAATTGATATACAAGATGTACAACTAATAACGTGACAACGATAGCGTAGAAAAGAGACCCGCGCCCCGTGTGTGACCACTATTTATATCCGCACATACACACGCATTCACGCACATATATACGTCCTGCGCGGGCGGTGAGGCTCACATACACACACATACATCGGTAAAATCCAAGGACATCACACAAAATATATATATAGTATTTATATATTATTGCTGGAAATAAATTGGAAAAGATACAAAGTATTATATGTCTGGGTTGTAATATAAATGAAAGATGGGATCTTTCTGTTGAAATCAAATGACGCATTGAGCAAGCTCGTGCAACCTTTATCCGCATGTTCTACAGTCATGATCTCATCCTTTGATTACAAATGAGAATGGTCAGATGCTGTGTGTTCTCGATTTTATTTTATGACACTTACCGAAGAAATGATAAGGCGACTTGAAACTTTTGAGATGTGGATCTACAGAAGAATGCTCAAAATAAGCTGGATGGATAGAGTTACGAATGAAAATGTTATGATTCGGATGAACAAAGAAAAGTAAGTATTTAAAATAATAAAAATCTGAAAACTTGAATATCTCGGACATGTGATGAGACATCCAGAGAAGTGCGAGATCTTGCACCTCATAATGCAGGAAAGATTGCTGGAAGTCGGGGCCCTGGAAAATGGCTGAAAAACCTGAGGCTTTCGTTTGGCCAGTCTACTGTAGAGTTTTTCAGCAAACACAGTAATGATAGCCAACGTCTGTTGAACGAATAGAACACAAGAAGAAGAACTCAAAATCGTGTGTCAACAAAATGCCGAAGTGAAATTGAAGTACCATATCGATGTACCTTCAAAACACATTTTCTCTAAATAAATTAAAATATAAGGATTATGATTCCGTGATTGTGGCTTTTGGGGATTTCGACCGACGCGAAACCTAGTTCGAGGGCCACATGGTAATCTTATGAAATAACAGAGAAGTGTTGTTTTAGGCTCCGTGTAGATAATAGACCGTGGCATATTATATCATCCCGTCCAAACAAACCTTAAGAATCGATGTTTATTTTAATTAAATTGGTTTAATTACCAGACATCACATTAATATTCCAAATTAAATCATCAGAAAGAGCTCTGTATTATTTAAAGTTAAGATATTTTTTGAATTGAATTCGTAATAATGTTATCAAATGTGTATTAATCGACTAGAAAAATATACGGAAAAAATCTATCTATCGAAAAAATATTTAGTTGCTGTCGGGAATTACGTTCTGAAAATGCAACTTCACAACTAAAATGCATTATGTAATTTTTATTGTTTTGTCTCATAGTTATGACGTCATCAATTATATATTTTTTAAACATTAATTCATTTATTAATTATATATAGATAGATACATCATTTCATCAAATCATTGACCTAAATAAAATAGCTCCCTGCTAAGTCAGCTGACTCTAAACAGACTGTGTGCATCCATTTGTAATAATTACACGTAAAACAGTGCATATATGTACGTATTTAGAATGAAAAAAAATTCTATATTATACTAATAAAATGATTAAATTAAAAATTAACGAAAAATTTAGAAAAGATTTAGCTTTATGAACCGAATAATACTGGTTACAACTAATTTTACAAATTCAGATAAAATTAAATTACAAAACTCTTGAATATGTAAAGGTCTTTCCGTACTTAGGTAGCATTATAGATTAAAATGGTAGAAGCGAAAAATAAATAAGAAAAATAATAATATGGCAAAACAAGCAGTCACAACGACCCACCTCTACTGTATAGAAACTAAATAAATATTAATAAAAAATATTATCAGTATAAAGACGCCCATACACACATGGAGCTTAAAATTACATACATGGATGTGAACGTTGGAACATAACTCTTTTCGTTAACGTTGAAGAAACGCTGGAAGCTTTCGAAATATGGTATTGGAGAAGAATGATTGTGAAAACTAGATGGACGAAAAGGAATTAAAAAGAAATAGATGTATCTTGAGGACAGGACGGAATGAAAATAAACTGATTTTTTTTCAATCGATGGGGGAATATTATTTTCCCTAGTATATCTACATTCTCTTGAATTTATTTATTATTTACATATAAATTATTCATAAAATGTTCAAAATTCAAAGAAACTGAGAACAAATATATAAAAATAACATAAAATAAATAAACATAATACGTATAAAATTCTAAAATACGAGATTCACCCTCCACGCACCACTGCCGGCAGATTTATCAGGGGATAAATTCCAGTAACTGGTTCCTACAAATATTTGGACATACTCAAAATATTAGGATTTTCAATTGTAACTTTATAACTTGGACAGCTGAGTAGCTTCATCATTATTTGTTATTCTTATTTCGTTCACTTCATTATTCTTATTTTATACCTTCTGCCCAAATATAATCTGCCATGTACTGTTCTTGTGGGATAAATCTGCCGGCAGTGGTGCGTGGAGGGTGAATCTCGTATATGTTTTCATTTTGTGCCGTCTCGTTTCTTTACTTTTCCTCTGCTCCCCAGCCTTGTTAATTGTATTATTTTATATTATCTTTGTATTATATTATTCACTGATAAAGTGAGTCAACCGGGGACAATGAGGACAAATTTTGTTTCGGCAGCTGTGCGGTATTGTCCTGTCAATATGCGGAGTGCTGTCGAACAGCTGATTAGTAGCATTAAAAAATGCCAAACAGGCAGTAGGATCGAGATAAAATCCTCGAGCTTATTGCATCGGTCCTGGATATGCGGTAGGTCCGCCCTCATTGCAACTATAGAATGGAGGAGCAATGTCGGAGCGATTAGTGAGGAGCTCCATGAAAGTCACGCTGCTCAGTCATGAGGAAACGTTATTACATAAATATGTGCATTTTAAATATATGAGATACAGTTAAAAGTTATTCCATCCCTTTTGTGATTCTCCATTGCTAACACTCTTATTACGTAATGTGAATCAACAGGTCGGCAGAAGTCACCCGTGAATGATACTGATTTTAAAAGGCTGCGTGTCAGGGCGTACGGAATTAATAATATATCCTCCCTTGTCGTAAAGACATCCACCCTTATCTGTATTCTAATAGATTCATTTTCAACCTCGAACAAATAAATGAAATGATAATACAACTAATCCAAATAAATGTTTAATTACACATTTTCATATTGTGATTATATATGTAACTTACCGTTCCAGCGATACAACACAACTGGTTTGGTTCAAATTAATTATATTATTTATTCTTCTATTATAGATAGATTTATTAGTCGGTTAAAAAATTGATTAATTATAATTATTAATGTATTAAAAAAAAGTTAAACAATAGAGAAAATAAAAGAAGAAACAGTTTCTAAACAAAAAATAAATCTTTGTAATTGGGGTCATTCAATCCAATACTTACATAATAATAATCGATATATCCGTACTGGTGTGTGGAGAATATAACATATATCCTTCTTGCACATATACGAGTGTACCGAACCATCACTTTTGAGACTAATACCTTGGAAATGGTACGTTTCAGGTCAGAAATGGTAGGTTCGTGGTAAATGTCAGGTTTCTTCAAGGGAGTCACCCGCAAACGTGCTTAAACCTAGAAGAGACACTAGTTCCATATGTTTGATTTAAGGTTTCCGCGACCACTAGTATATGGTACGTGCATCTTCTGTAGATGGTTTCTTCGAGGAATACGTGCCATTGTCAAGGCGTTGCCTCAAAAAGTTAGGGTACCAGTTCCACATATATAATATATGTCCACCTACAAAAAACGCGAAAAACTAGGTAGCGAAAGTAGTAAAACACGACAACACGTGCCATCTTTGATCACGTCAAGACTTTGCCCTAAACAATACGGTTTAACCGCACCGTATACCTACAGTTGAGTGTAAAATCTCTCACATTTATATCCACCATTAATAAGTACGGTTATACCATATCTTTAGAGACAAAACATGCCATCTAATCTAAGAAATACACCACTTCCATATACTAGTGCTCGCGTAAAGATTAAATTAAACATATTATATATATACTTGTGAGGTCTCCAGAATAGACGAAGAGTGGAGAATCCACGATAATTTAGAAATGAAATATTTATGCCCGTGTAACTAAATTAATTAACAAGAGGAAAAAGATTTTGATATTATTCAATATTTTTTGCGTGGGAGATTAAAAAAATATAGTCTCTGAATCACCGATCATTTCTGAACCTGTCTCCCCAGTCGACGGTGGCTTCCATCCGTGCAGAAGAATATATTACTCATTTGATATTAAATTGAAGACTAGACGAAAGTCTCCCGTTTCCACCGTCGCCCACTGGATCCATCAGATTTATCCCACGGACTCTAAACGAGCATGATAAGTTTATCGGTTTCTGGAGAGTTCTTTGATATGTTAGCCCACGGGAAAAATTTAAATCTTATTAATGCATTGTGACATCGTTCGAAGACTGGCTTTATCGGTTATGTTGTCATTATCTTGAATCTCACAGCCACAAGCTAAAAGAGAATCAAAAGATATAATACTTTCATCAGCGAGGTACCTATTGTAAATAAGTACAAAGCGGATAGGGTACCCAATCATCATTAGCCTAGTACCTTTTCAGGCTGTTTTATTAAGATCGATCGAATCCATTATTGATTTAAACGAATCGGTATCATTATTGACAATCGGGGTTGACATTATGAATTTATATATTCTTATTTAAAAAAAATATCACAACACAACGTACAGCTATTCTATTTTCATTATACTTTTTATTGTAGTAAACAATTTTGTTATTATAATAGCACTAGAAATAACTGATCGAATCTGATGACGTATGTGAGAAAATAAGTCAACAAACACGTCACGAACGGTACGTTCGCGATACGGTGTTGCCCTTTGATGGTCGAAAACGTCAGCCACGTCAGAAAACAACTCGTGGCAAGATAATTTTCTAGAAACTTTCGCATTATCCGATAGCTCTGAAACCGTACGATTATATTTGACTTGTTCCATCTCACTGTCGAGAAATCCAGTCCGAGAAGATGAAGCTAGTTCTTGTTTCGTGGAGACTCAGATCGCTTCCTCCACCAGTTGTATTACTCCCCGGAGACTCACTTATCAGCTGAAGACGGCGACCTACTTGGCGAACTTGGAAGCAGATGTCCGAACAGCCCCTAAGTGATGTTCTAGTTCTTAATTATATTCCCCTGCTCTCATCATTTGAAAGAATCCACCCGATTTCACAAAGTTACATAATTACACACATAGGTACAGTGCTTTTTTTATTATTATAAGAAAATGGGTTACTGATATAGAAAATAAAAACTCTATTAAAACGAATGTTAAAATAGTCACAAAAGTAGAACATAGAAGAATCTGAAAATGTATGAGAAGGTTTTATCTAATTCTCATCAAATTAATTTCACTCCTTTTCTTGCTAATACATATTAATATAATTGTATATGAGTATGGTTAAATGTCGTCTGAAGTAACTACATAATAATATACTTTAAAGGATCGCAGCGTGTCAGATGTGATCCAACTGATCTGATCAATAAAAATATTTAAATTCTTTTAGTCATAAACGAAGCTCATGTGGGGGTGATTATCAAATTCGATCGAATTATCGGTATATACAAAAATAGATGCTTTCACAGAAAACGGGCACTATTCTTATTTCTTTAATTAACTTTTATTTAAAATTATTCGAGTAAATTTGTATTGAGTAACAATTTGAGTTAGATACTAAATTTATTATTTAAATATTTTTTTTTTTTTTGGATTCTGGTAAAGAAACAATAATGTATGTTTTTAGTTAGTAACGCCATCCTGAAGAATAAAATGGTATTTTTCGAAATCGGTAGATGTATTTAAACTCAATTAAGTGGTTAATAAAACAAAGATAACAAATAAAAATATGAAAGTTAATATTGCTAATTTTAAAAGTAACTTTTATTTAATTTATTAAGGCATCAATATTCAGTTCTTTTACACAATGTAATATATGAATAACGTCAAAATACATAGGGCGTGTACATTTTCAAAAATTACTTTTAAAACATTGCAAAAACAGCCGAAAAAACGAACGTTTCGGTAAATACCTTTAAATAAAAAGCATTAGGTATATACATATATATTATTTGTATGTGTAATATTTAATATTTATAATAGATGATATGCATATTATTTATTTGTACGTATTATAATAACAGTTAGCCTGCTGATTACTGCAGTGAATTTTTTATTTTAATTTTTTTTTTAGCATAAAAGAATTCATTTGAAATAAAGGTAATTAATTACTTTACTAGACGTGGTCGGTTATAAAGCAATTACCTGTAGTTTTTATAAGTTGTATATTGTTAAGGTTATAAAAAATATTTTTGACTATAATATAGTTGGAGACATGTAGGTAGTTAGGTTAGCACAAATAACAAATTAGTTTATTTTTATATTCTATCTAGAACAAGCAACCACTTTGTTATTTTTGGTTTAAAATCGTTAATCACTTTAAACCCTTTAAGATCTAGATGGTAGTTTATTAAATATAAGCGGTGTACAAAATAAGAAAGATCGTTGACCAAATTTGGTATCCATTTTTGGCACTAAAAAGAATCCTAAGTTTTGTAATGCCTTTTTACAACACACAAGTAAACATCTATCGGCGACTGTCATGTGTATTCATTCTTTGTAAGCAGTAGTCTGTGTTAATATAATGTAAAATTCTATTATTACTCTTTTTTTTTAATAAATAAAATAGCATATTTTTAATATAGTTTTCTAACACTGATCAAAAAATGCGAATGATCGGTATTTCGATCATAGCTATAATAGGTAAGTAAATAGTTAAAGAAAGTTTCATTATAAAATATTAACTAATTCATTGGTTAATATATTTTTATAATTATTTTTTAATTTCAGTATAAGTGTTTTTCACATTTTGACTATTCCTAGAATAGAAAAAGTCACTTTTTTTTAACCATAAATAGTAATTAAACTTAACATCCTTAATAAACAATTGCTACGTTTCTTCTTATCTTACATTATCATCTAAAGACGCCATTTTTATGCCAGTTTTGGCAGCTATTGTTTTTGTGTCAATGCCGTAGATAAGAGACAATGTAGTCAATATGCTTGTCAGTAGATTTAAAAGAAAAACGTTACTTTGGTGTAAAATTATACGTATATTTGCGTACTGTAATATAAATACATAATAAATGTCATTGAATATATAAAAGATATTAAAAACACTTTCGACATACTTATATAAGACATGCGATCTTCCTACTTTGGTGTTTTTTCTTTACAAGTAATGTACACAAACAAACGTAAGACAATATAATATATGATATCGTGAAACAAACTTTATCTATAATATACTGTTTTAAATTCTATTTCGAAAAATGTTCAAACAGCAAGTTAAAATTCCACATCGTTATTATTAATAATGTAGGAAAGGTGATAGGAATTTGGCAATAATAATGGCTCAAGGACAAACCAGGAAGCACGCCTTACCTGGATTTTCCGAATACACATTAGTAAAAGTAACTTTAGATACTAATAACAGATCAGTGTAGCAAACACACAGCTTTCACTCACGTTTACTTCTTGACAGTTCCAAGTCATAGACAAAGTCGTGCTCTGAGGGTATGGTATAGGTAATGGAAAGGAGGACACATATAGATATTTTAAACCTAAAGGAGCATCCACACACGCTCACGACGACCGGCGATCTGGTCCTGTCGTAAATACCGAACTATGGGTAACATCTTTATTCTTCTTCTTTGCCTTGCCTTCAATTAGAGCAGTCATGATCATAGAACTGCGGCTAATTATTGTGGATGAGTTTTTATTTATTTATTTATTAATATGCGCGGTACACAAAACAAGACAGTTCGTTGACCAAATTTGGTATCCATTTTTGCCGCTGAAAAGTATCTTAAGGTAGCCCCATTTATTCCGATCCGTGGCATTTCTTCTGAATTCCAGGAGTGGGTTCTGCATCGAAGTTATTACCAGGTCGGTCCATCGTGTTGGTGATCTTCCACGAGATCTGGTTCCTTCCACCCATCCTTGTATCACCAATTTTTCCTCTGTCTCTCATATCTGGTAGCATAGCCATTCGGTGATTATATTTTACATAACGTAATGAATTTTTTCGAATTCCACGTCCACGGCCTTAATAAAATGCTAATATTTCTGAACGGTTGGGCGTATGCGCATATAGTTTGAATATTTTTAACCCAAATGCCTCTAAACTTGTATACCCTTATACTCCCCTAAAGCATTATGAAAGAAGTCTATTAGATTTGGTTGATAACATGATAGAATTACTTTATTTTCCATAAATATAATTTAATTGAGTTACTTTGTAATCTAATTATTATTAAAAAGTGTTTTTACAATTACAGCTAATTATATATATAGGTATATATTAATTAAACATTTGGAAGAACAATTGATATAGTTGGTCATTAGTTATCAATAATCCTGAATTAATAATATCCAACTATTAAAACTGTAACCTTGTCGCCGTCATGTATAAATGAGTTTTGTATTTTTATCATGTGTCAAGTTGAGTTTGCATGAAAAATGTATTATTAATCATTTATCCACTTAGGAATCAATCTCGCTACATGATTTCGCACTTCAGATACATCATATCGCCATTAAACTTATACAATCCAGCATTATGATATTGATATGTCCTAAAATTAATACCATATCTTTGAAATTACTTATCACACATTCATTAAACCAGTGACTCCCAAACGGTTTGCCCGTAGACTGTATTCTGCTCAAATTAAATTATATTTTTCTTTACTTCTAACCGTTATTGTGACTGATTATATTCGATTGTAATTATGATTGGTAAATTATTTTTTGTAATTTTTCGAGAAACACTAGAAATTAGAAATTAAGAAATACTCAATTTCAGTTATCAATCATCCTTACAATCAGTCACAATAACGGTTTAAATAACCATCACTTAAATATGCCCGTCGACACGCAATTTTGCTACGTTTCTATTGTTTTTCTATAATATATTATATTATTATTTTATAACAATCTTTATTGCAATAAACTGCACAGAATCTTGTTTTTTTGTTCAGGTGAAACACTCAAGAAATGTTAATTTAATAATTTGAAAAAAAGTGACATGTACGCTAGTATTCTTCAGTGTGCCGCGACATCTATTATAATTTGAAAAACGTGTCGCGATTTGAAAAACGTTGGAAACCATTTTATTAGATAGCTTAACGTATATTTATATCTTCAAACAATATGTCATTCGGCTAACATGAAAGTAAAGATTATTAATGAATATTAAAATACAATTTTGAGTCATTTTGTTTTTCATACGCCTCATTCTTTATTGGTATGTCTAGACTTTCACACTATCTGTTGACGTATGTATGTATGTGTATACATACTCGTATATGTTACCGTTAAAATGTATAATTCAAGCACCTAGGTATTCTATGAACTAACTGGCCGTTTCAGTAATAATGTAAATATATACGCTATTTGCGGCCGTGCCGTGAATATATTCAAACCATCTGTGGAGAGACTTAATTTCTGGGAAATAAATTATAATTAAATATTAATTTGATAGTATATAATCAGATATCTGAACAATTCTATAATAATTGCGCTGTGAATGTCAATGCATTAGATAAATAATAAATTTTAATGTAATGTTAAATGTTTAATGTTAATGTCGTTAGAGAAATTCTTGCCATCTATAATACATTGCCATCGGGTAGCAACCAAATATTTTTTAGATAAGATAGATTTTTTTCTGTATATCTTTCTAATTAATTAATTTCATTTGTTTTACAATACCACAGATGTTCTGCGACAGAACTATGTTCTGAAAATGAAATTTCACAGCAAAATATGTGTTCTCCTTAATAAAATTATTTGAACTAGCTATGACATATCTACGACACGTAACGGCAGATTTGCTTATTTTACGTTGCTATGCGAAACACACAGACAACTATAACTTTATTACTATAATTACTATAATTATTAATTATTACTATAATTTTATAACTTTGCGAAATTTGATTTTATTTATTAATTAATCGTTTTTATCATATGGTTGTTTTTATCTGATATTAATTATTCAAATTTGTCACTAAACTAAACTTTGTACTACATATATCTCTTCTAATGTTTTGAGGTATGCAGTTCCTCTCATCATTAAGTGAAATTTATAACAATAAGTTATAATTGAAGTATGTAAGTATTGAACCACAAAATAACTGCCATGCCAAATAATGATTCTTTATATTGATAATTTTAAATTATTTGTTTCACCTCTGACAACTTTCACGACACATATATTTTTCGGCATAAGCCAATTAATTTAATAGTTGATTTTAAAACATACTTGTTTTATAATATCATCTAGAAAAATATCAATTAACCTGTTAATTTATAAATCCGTCAATATGTTTTATATTGTAGTGTGTGTGTTATAGATTGCTTAATGATTAGACTTTTGTAAAATTGAGAGGTTCAAAAACAATAACCGTAATAATAAGTGATTTTATAACCAGAGCGGAGATTTTAATATTGATACGCCTCGGATAAAATGCTTCTAAAAAAAGAGCAGTTATCAATTGCCGGATAATCATTTTCACCCTCTATTTTTCGTCAACCGCCTGGTGGCGGTTTTGTTTTTGAAGCTCTCAATTGTAAAAACCTGGCAGTTGATTCTGAAGGTAATTAGCGTTCCCCCCGGGCACGCAGAGTAGCAGGGAAAACTGTGTCGGGGTGTCAAGTCGCGCCTGTCACATCTGTTGTGAATTATTTTGAGTAGTGTCATGTCTGCTACAGTGGGCCTATTTTCACGGGTGTTGACACTGTGATAATTTGCAGCATTCAAATGCGCGATGTGGACACGTTAATGGTAATTAATTCCACTAATCTGTTGAATAATTAGGTAATGTAGTAAATAACGAATTTCGTACTTTAACGGTGACATAAATCTATTATGATTGTATTATAAATTGAGCAAGCGAATTATGAAGCCATTTATTACAGTGACGCGTATTGCGTCAATTTACAAACAACGTATTTGCGTAATCCGTGTGTCGTTTCGGCCATTTCTATTTCCGATATTTTATTACGTTGTCCGCGGTGGCGAGCGGCGAGCGGTGAGCGGTGACGCTTCGGCGGAATAAATATCTCACCGCCGCCATTTGGCTTCGTGTGAACTCGCCGCTTTTAAAAAAGTCTAACCGACCTTAAGGAGATTAATAAATGACAACTTATATCGCAATGCATATCGAGAGGGGTGATCAACAACGCGGTGCCGCTGGCTCTTCTTGTTCCCACTCTTAGCGATCCTGGACCTGTTTTGTGACACGTGTGGCGATGCTCTGATCATTTCTTAGACTTGTTTTTTCCACCTTGTGGGAAATCAACCTTTCGCTCTTTGCCCTTGCACATTCACAATGGTCATTTATTTATCTAACATGCCCAACTACGGAGTTCCTATACATTCGTTCGTCTCGCAATCCACGGTTTACGTATTATACAACTAATAGAATTTCTCTAAGAAAATGTATTGTTTACCTGTTTTTTAAAAATTAATTAATAAATAGATTTATTTAAATGCAGCATATTACGTATAGACAATACATCTCATAGGTGTCGGGCATGTTTCTTTCTTTCCTTCTTAGGATCCATGTTTTTTCTCCGTGCAGACCTATGGAGAGTGCCGAGATTTTAACCTTTCCCAAACCATGCAGTAACACATGTCTACCGTACCAATTGAACCTATAATATTTCGGTAATTACACGCTACATAAAATTCGCATTTTATTTAACCCTAAGGAAATCATTTGCGCTTAGAAATGGCTAGTGGAAAACTAATTTTGAATAGAGAATCCCACAAAAATAATTAAATAATTTCAATCCGTTGTAAAATTAATACATTGGCAAAAATACCATTTGTGGTATGTTAGAAAGCAATCACACTCTGTTTCATATCTAATTCACAGTGAAAAGAATAACAAACATACGAATATAATTATATCTCTTTCCCACTAATTGAATAACGAGAGAAAAGAAGAAAGGTCGCATTGTATAGAACTTGATGAATGCTTCAAATTACATATATTATTATATTTAATCCTTTTTTTCACATTTAATGGTCAATATTCAGACAATAATCATTTAAGCTAATAAAAATATTTTTTCTCATTTAGAATGACAAAAAACACAATTTTCTTACGGTAAGACGAGTTGACTGCGTACGGGTATTTTATATCGCAGTATGGTAAAGGTTAATTAGTCGATTATTTCTCTGTTGATGTTTCTTGAGCTTCCAGAGTTCAGAAAGTTCTTCCATTTTGGTCATTTTTGGCCATTTTGACTTAGCAGACTTTATCAATTCTCCTCGTGCCTCGTACTACCATTTGAATTTTGTAAGTATCTTTAAAAAAGGTTCTATTAATAATTATATAGAATTTATTATAAAATGATATTCTTCTGTCAAAGTTTGAAACTACCCATGTAAGTAAATACATAAAGAACGCACTAATGGCGCATAGATTTGTCGGTAAAGGTAAATATGTGTCAGTTACGTCAATTCTGCACTGTCCTTTACGCGACATTCGCGACTCGCCTCTGAGACGAGTCTCATTCATGCGAACGCGCCATAAGGTTTGCACCTTTGCTCTAATAAATCTCCAGCAGTTAATAAGACACAAGAATTGCTAGATTTCAGCTCAACAGTGACGTGAACACTGTTCAAAAATAATGTGATCTCAGCGTCGAAGCGCTTCGTTAAAGAAAATGTATATTTTCAATATCAAGTCTTTATTTGACATTTTTATTGTGAGTAATGTCGTAGATTTTTTTACGATTATTTTATACAATTCACAATCAGTTATATAAAATTTATCACGTTCCATAAATTTATATACGTATGAAGACATATTTACGTTAAGAACAAATTATTATAGAACGCACCTTATATATTAATCAATTTCCAGAAACTTCAAAAAGTGTCGGTATCTAACATTTAGGTTGTTTCAAAAATTATCGCCCATTTTAACCTTTGAATTCAATTAAATATAATTTTAGAGTTAATGAACTTTATTAATCAAAGTAAAAGCTATTTCATTCTAGGTATTTTAGCCGACGAGCTTATTTATGAATAAAACTGTAAATAGATATTGAAGTGCTTGAAAAGCTAAAAGTTAACGTGAAGCAAGATGGGTCCTCTTAATCCTTGTTAATCAGTGCTGTTTATATATCGTGCGTTTTTTCTACTAAAGCTTTCAATTGGTCGTTTTCTATAGTAAAAGGACATTCTCAATCCTTTTCATCAATAAGATTTATGTCTCTGTTCCTAAACTTTTAGATCCAATGGCACTGTTCGTTTAGAAATTATCCTATAGGGATAATGAATAGACATGTACATGTGAGTATATGATGTACCAGAAGGATTAACTTTGAATGATGCTTAATGTGAAAGTGGTGGATTTCCCACCACTCTCGTGTCCGATTGATAGTCGCAGGATGTATTATATATGTGGCCAGATTAGGTTATGAAAAGAATAAACTACTTACGGTTGACACATGATATTGTTTGGCTCAGTTTACAAGTATGGAGAAGTTAAACTGTACAATTAAAGTTACCACACGCAAATAGTTTACAAAGGCGATGGAGAAGAGTGGCGATCGAGAGATGGCCATCCGGACGTTTGCCGACCGCATTTGTATTGCTACACGGTGTCAATATTTCGTGTGTTTTAAGATTGGTAGGAGTTTGGTGTCACGCACCGGTATCTGCAGGGTGCGTTCAGTACCGCTGGGTGGTGCTAAGTACCTTAATCCCATTCTTCATTAATCTTGCGTACTCTTTGAGAGACATAATGCCCAAGTATAAATTGATACAAAAAAATTTCATGTAATTTTTCTTTTTTCAATATCATTTCACAAATAAAATACAATTTATTTTTATAAAATTTCTAATACAAATGAATGGCTTGACTCAATAAATAGATATAGCAGATTCCTAACAATTAAAATAAAAAAACAAATTTACAAATATTCGCTAACAAAGAATGTTCAAAATGATTTGTAATATGAAAATCAGTCATTATTTTCAGAATAATCTATGATATATTGCTGAGTTTCTTGTAAAAGAAAATAATTATTTAAATACATCGTTACAGGTTTAATTAAACGTATAATTACTGAATCGGTATTTTGTTTTATATAATATTTTATCTCTCTCTTTTTACATAGGTACGTGTTTATTTCTCTGACAAACACGAAATATGTACTTTTGCCGAAATTATAATCAAATTTTCGATGAGGTTCTAAGTTTTTAATGCTCTCCAAATTACAAAGATGTTAAGATGAGAGGAAGGAGAGCTTACAGAGGTAGGGTTGTTTTCTTTTGATAAACTTTGTAATCTATCGGGAAATTTTGTTAGCATCAAAGATCAGTTATTGTTGTTTATCAACATTTATCCTTTAACATTTTGCTCGCAACTAAAGCACTTTTCAGAGAAGTCGATTCGCTAACGGGTATTACAGAGATTGTATTGTTCCAGACAATTAATTGCAGCTTTTATCGGACACGATATTATATTTCGCGTAGTTTCATTTTCAAATACAATTCAAGAGAATCGCAATTTAGAATATCTGCGAATAATACATTTGTCTTTTATTTGACAACTAGAATTTAAAGCTCGTCCTATCACGGCATTAATATTAATTAAACACAACAACACAAAACACTTTTTAATTACCGACGCTATGAAATTTTTAAAGAAATAATTAGATGTTTGAAAAACGATTTTTTTTTTTTACTTTGTGGTTTGACATATTAGATTAAATAAAATACAATCACTTTGTGTAAAACCACGAATTATATTAAACGCCACCCGGTTTCGCTTTGCTAAAATTTCGCCAGGGCGTATTTAAAACTGTTTTAAATACCCCTTAATACACTCAATACAATGGCGATCTATCCTCTGTGTATATCCCTGTTACAGGTTAGTTAACAGTTTCGATCAATTCATTTGTCGTGGTTAGTTGTTTTTCTGTTAAATATATTATATAGTTAAGTTAGTTCTAACTAGTAGACAAACGCGGCACAATTCACTATTTTATTGTCAGATACAAAGTACTGTCCCTCGGATTCTTCAATTGGCAAATGATTTTACTGCCCTAATAGACATATTTAATATAAACTGGCTAAGTTTCAATAGCATTTTTACAAATGAATGAGATAATACCGTATTTCCTCGATTATGAGACGCATGTTCTTGTTGTCTCTGAATACGGGGGGCGTCTTACAATCGATGGCGTCTTACAATCGATGGCGTCTTACAATCGATGGCGTATTACAATCGATAGCGTCTTACAATCGATGGCGTCTTACAATCGATGGCGTATTACAATCGATAGCGTCTTTCAATCGATGGCGTCTTACAATCGATAGCGTCTTACAATCGATGGCGTCTTACAATCGATAGCGTCTTACAATCGA
This sequence comes from Eubasilissa splendida, assembly GCA_031772225.1. Taxonomy (NCBI): domain Eukaryota; kingdom Metazoa; phylum Arthropoda; class Insecta; order Trichoptera; family Phryganeidae; genus Eubasilissa; species Eubasilissa splendida. The sequence goes on along the minus strand of CM062850.1, from coordinate 31,863,450 downwards.
TGGCGTCTTACAATCGCTATAAAATTCCGCAGTCGTGATGAATCATCACTGATTACTAGTAGAACTGAGTCGAAAAGTAATTCAGAAAAATCAAACACTAAATCTGAAGAAATTATAATACGTAAATAATATGCCTATTTTTAAAACTTTTTTATTGTGATTGTATGACATTGTCTGTTATAATATAGTTTACATAATGTTTTTATTTTTTATTATATATGTTATATAAAAATAAGGATGTGTCTTATAATCGAAGAAATACGGTAATTATTTTTTTAATGCAATGTGAATTATATATAGTCTGCAATTTATATCTTTGCTAATTTATGTATATGTATGTACAATTACTACTATATTCATTTTCCTTAATTATTCATTATACTGCATATACAAATGTAAGAAATGAATGTTAAAAAAATATTAATAATATTTTAATATGTCCAAAAACACACAGTTACTGGATTTTTACCTGCAATGGCACTGTTATTAAACAAATATTAGATATCTCATAGAGATAAAGCTATTTTTTATTATATATTAATGGAAGTATGTAAGTATACTGGTCAAAATAAGAATATATATATATGTCAAATATGTATATGTAATATGTTAAAAAACATTTTACAGATAAAGAGTATTGCTTTAAAATAATTTCAAAAAAAATTTATCAGATTCTCATTCTCACCCATTATATCATATAGGAATGCTGTTTTAAAAAAATGGGAAAAACGAATTATCTAATTTGGTCCATAGATGACGATGATGTAGTGGTACTCGAAGAGCAAATATACAACTTTCAAAAATTTGATAAATGTGGACATTGAGGGGTAAGAATTGGTGAACGATTTATATATATATAAAGTGATCACATAAGCCAGTCGAAGACAGGTCTTAATCCCTGTAATTACCCCATACTTCCATATATTTTCCATTAAAATATAATAAAAAAAATAACTTTGTCTCTATGAGATATCTGATATTTGTTAAATATATATATTTTAACCTAAAGAAGTAAAAAAACGCAACCAATGGTATATGTATACACATGTATGCCCCAGTTTACAAGATGTTAGTAAGAATTATTCAAAAAGATTGAACGAATGCACGATTGGAGTGTGAGAGGTTAAGTGTCAGCAGTTTTAATTTAACCATAACCATTAACCGTAAGAGCTCCGAGCAGGCACGTGATCAGCCAGGTCTGTCGCCTCTCCACGTGTGAGTGTAGCGCGCGCACATCTCCGAGATAATCAAGATGTAATGTGACAGGGCGAGAGTAACCGCACGAGCGACACACGGTGGCGGGGCCGGAGCCGGAGCCCGAGCCGGAGCCGGAGAGCGGAGAGAGGGCAGGCTGCGTGGAGGATACGTGTATCGATTTTGTGGTGTTTGGTAGCCATGATCTAAATATTTAAGCAGTTGGCCGATGGTAATTCACTTAATTCAGGGTCACGAACCATCCCCCGCCTCGCTCCAACCCTTCCGATCGTTTCGCGACAGTTTAGGGAATAAACACATTTTACAATACGCCTACATTATCAAAATTACCGCGACCTTGGAACAACCAAGTATCATGTGAAAATAAAACACATGTTTTTTTTATTCTACTCGTTTAATTTACTTGAGACGCGTTTCGCCTTGTAAGGGCATTATCAATCTAATAATTTAACTAAACAACTTGTATTTATATCTATAATGGAGGACACCTATAGAATTTTATTTGCATGAGATGAAAAGGAACGACAAGTTGTCGAGTTAAATTGTTAAATTGATAATGCCCTTACAAGGCGAAACGCGTCTCAAGTAAATTAAACGAGTAGAATAAAAATAAGTTTTTTTATTTTTACATATGTATGTGATTATGGAGTTTTACAAATTTTCGGACCTAAACACGTTAGTCAAATTATGTGATTTAAGGCTCGTGTCCACGGAAGGAGACACGGTGAGATAATCTCAGCAGTTTAGTTGAGATACATCGCAAAATCATGTAGGTCATCATCATAGATAGATATATTGAAGGTGCATAACTCTATTGTTGTATTATGTTGTCGAATGTATATATATAAATATAAATAAATATAAATCAACTCTGAGTTCAGCTTGTACACAAGCGAGACTCGATACGTGCACATAAATATTACCTAAACCACAAAGATATCTACAACTATCTATTCTGAAAGTTAGACATAAATGATTAAACGTTAACATTGATGTAAGGTGTTAAATAACACGCAGTCATTCTGTTTTAATTACTGCAGGGGAGTTTCAAGATCTAACTGCGACAATGACATTTGACATATAACGAGCATGAAGCGAGACGGCGAATCTATAAAATATAGACTACAAAATTAGACAGTCATCTGCCAAGAATCACATAGAGATATAATCCACGATTCAGAGATTGTCTTAAGTCGTAAATTTCATCCACGGCACCGGCTAAAAAGTCAACAGAAACTGAAACGTTAAAATTATTAGACTTTTACAAAAATGCAAAAATAACAATTATTAAAAAAAAAAGTTAATTGTTTTTATTTTTGGGTTCACAGTGTACAATATTATCAATGCGCTCCTTCAAGGGTGAATCCGGCCCTGCCCGGAGGCTTTCCGGGATTGCCGAGTCCTTTTCATCTGGGACGGAATCTTCTTCAGATCTTGATCAGATGTAATATTAGTCACGACTGACACAAACTCACCGAACCACAAAAACAGCCGAGATTCGCACCACAATCCACCGAATCTACGCAGCTTAAGTATTGCACGTGCTTCCAGTACGTCATAACCGCAAACATCTTTGAAAACACACTCGATCATTACTACCAGCTACTAGCTGAGCCCGTGCGAATATTTCTTTCAAATTATTTCTTACGATAACGTTATACAATACAAAATAATAATATTGTACTCTTTTTTATGTTTAAGGGGGAGCCTTTCAGTACTAATTCATCTATTCGCGTTTTTTTTTTTTTTTACGAAAATGTAGGTTTTTTGCACCACATGGCTGACTCGAGTCGGGGAAAAACTAGTAAAAAATACACATTCATAAGACCAATAAAAATATTATTATTAGAGAGAAAAAAATATTATTGTGAAGTTTTAATTATTCAGAACATTGGTCTGTGACATTTTAAATACAAATTAAAATTATTAATTTGAAAGATATAATACATATAAAATCAATTAAGTTGTTGGCTTTCAAATAATGGAATGATAATTAATTTGAAAAGTGTAATATATAGGTTCAAAAATAGATCGTCAATGTACTGTGTGCTGTAGCATAATCGGTTAATGCACGTTCTACGGATTGGAAGAGATCCAGGTTCGAATATTCTTCGATAAAATTGATTTTATATACATTTTATTTGTATTTAGAAAGTATTATTTTTTTGATACAAAACATAGTTAAATATAGTAATTGAAACCCTAAAGCGTATAACTAAATATAATATATTTATTAAAATGTTTTTTTACACGAATACAATGCATTTTAAAACCATAAAAAATGTAATGTCAGGCAAATTTAACGATGTATAACTGTATTAGTTTTAACATTTCTTTAATTTCATTTATTGTAGCGATCTTGGCTATGCACACTGAAAACGAATTTAATGTTTAAATATAAAATAATATTCGGTTTATTAGTTTTATATAAGTACACAGGTTAATCTAGTCTAATCTTCTGAAATAAAAGAAAAAGAAAAATATGAATTAGTATTGAAGATATTCTCGAGATAATAATACGCGCTGTTGATTGGTTGGTTTATTACTGAAAAATCACACGCTGTTTTTTTATACAAAATTGTTTTCTCAAATATTTTCATTCAATAAGAATATAATTTTAATAATTAACCTAAATAAAATATGTGAAAAGGAGTTTTACGACATTTTTTAAAATTAGGACCAACCATATAATAAATTTCACAATTAAAATTGATAGAAATCACCCGTTCTGCATACCTAATTTACGTATTATATAAATGATGGGATATGAACAGATGATATACGACGCCAGAAATAGAGAACGTCCGCAGAACATTTAATTTAACCAAGTAAACCAAAAACTAAAAGATAGTTCATTATGAAGTCTGCAGAATGAAGAATGCATATAGATAAGATATATTAATGAATATGCCTACGAGACGAGAGTTATGTATAGAGTCAGAAGAGTGTGAAGTTCTATCCTCCATTCCTACACCCGAGTATAGAACATATACCTGACTATTTTGTATTCAATATATAAGGATCTCGAAATATATGTACTAAAGCAGATATGGCATATTTATACAAAACAATACACGGTGAAATTGAGTGTCCTGATAGTGTTGCAAATATCATCCTCATCGTCGTGCTCCGTTACTATTCTGCATTCCTCAAATCGACATAATATATGGTCGGAACAATGTGTTAATCGAATGACGTTAAATTGCACTGAAATTTTTTAACACATACATATTTATTGAATGTTTCATAAAATACATCTCGAACTAGTAAAATATTTTCTACCTCCCTATCTCTCTATTAAAGTGCCCACACACGTATAAACGAACAAAGTTGAAACATATTTTGACTTATTAGACTGCGCGTTAGAAAATTTCTGAACATTTTAAGGTTCGCGGATTGGGGTGTAATATATAAAAACATGGTTGCGGGTGTTTCGTATCTTCGTGTAATAGAAGCTAGCGAGAAAGAAATATGCAGGAAAAAAACATAGTAAAGGATATTTTTTTTAGAGGTATAGAAATTTAATAGGAAATAAAACGCGTAAAAATTGTGGTAATGGCCATGGCATTGGCTTTATTGGAAAGATAATTTTATCCCATTAGTGTTTAAATATGATTTCGTGCACACGAAATTGGAGGCCAATTCACGGGTCCATTACGCGAAATGATGCGCTCATCTAATGTTTTCTTCAATAAATTGATTGTGGCGCGCGCTGTGTAGTATGTTGCGTCGTCTTGTTAAAACTATAGCTCTTCCACATTAATGCCATTTAATTTGGGAACGAAAAAGTCAGTAATCATGGATCTACAGCACTCTACACTGACTGTAATATTCTGGCCTGCATCATTTTTGAAGAAATATGGACCGATGATTCCACCAGCCCATAAAGCACACTATACAGTGACTTTTAGTCGATATAACAACGTCTCAATAATGGTTTGTGGATTTTCTTCAGATCAAATGTAGCAATTTTGCTTATTGACGTAACCATTCAACCAAAAATGAGCCTCATTAGTGAATAAAATTTTGTGTTAAAAATGAAGATAAAGAGCAATCTCGTTTACGGTCCATTCACCGAACGTACGACGCATACGATGGTCAAGCGACTTCAATTCTTGCACAATCTGGATTTTGTAAGCTCGTAAATCAAGATCTTTCCGCACACAGCTCCAGTTGCTGTGCACGATGGCGAATCGACTCATTCAGTATTGATGTACTACGCTCTACTGCAGCAATAGTTTCTTCGGTGCGCACTGTACGACGTCTCTGCGGATGCGTATTATCAATTAAAGTATGCGTGGTGCGAAAATTATCCATGGTTATTCGAATTACTTGCTCGGGTGGATGATTATATCGACCCTTAAATGAACGTAGCGCACGGCAAGTTTCGCGAACTGAACCACGATTTTCGAAATAACTTTGGGTAATTTGCGAGCGTTGTTTTGGCGTTAGTCTATTGATGCTAAAATGACAAACCAAACTGAGCACAAATCAGCTATCAGCTATCAAATTGGATGTCGCTAGGAAAAGTGTTGCCAATTTGAAAAACAAACCTATTAAAAAACATCTTTATAAACGTATCTTAAGATATAAGTGCGTTTTTTTTTTATTAAGAAAATAAAAATAAATAGTCATTCAAAAAATATATCGATTTTATTCTCAATACTGACACATTATTGAATGTATTATTAAGCTTTCAAAAATGTCACGTATGTAGCTATGCACTATGTTGTACATGTCGATACATTTTTATATTAAAAAAAACTGCACCTTACTAATATAACCCGTTCACGAAAACATTGAACTTGTAGATTGTGAAATAATAATATTAGCATAGTCAATTTAGCCTTACGGATAACAGGGCAGAGTGGGGCAAGTGGTCAATAATTAATGAAGACTGGGGCAAGTATTAATGAACCCCGAAGTGTCGGCCAATCCTCGGACAACCGGTTAATTATTCAAATATGTGTTTGTATTGCTTCATTGTCTCCCAATTAAAAATAATTCATGACTCTATCTCGTAGCTATGGTTTTTTTAAACAATTTATATTGAACGCCAATCTTAATAATATATCAATAAATACGACAGCTGTCTGGGTCGGCAGTGCCCAAGATCGATTAATTTACATAATAGCAATCATTTACTAATCAAATACTAACATTACAATAGCAATTATTTATTAATCAAATACTAACATTACAATAGCAATCATTTACTAATCAAATACTAACATTACAATAGCAATTATTTACTAATCAAATACTAATATTACAATAGCAATCATTTACTAATCAAATACTAATATTACAATAGCAATCATTTACGTTCGAGTTTGAACGAGAAAATTTGTTATTGTGATGTTTATGTTTTTTGAAACTAACCTAACCTAACATAGTTAATTTTGATAAATATCAATATCTGCAAAAAAATTGAATAAATCACTTAGAAATATATCTGTGGTATGGCACTAATTGTCACAAATCACATGTGGCATGTTATTTATCGTATGTAACAAGTTACCTGTGGTATGGGACAAGTTATCTGTCGTATGGGACAAGTTATTTGTCGTATGGGACATGTTATCGCTGTCGCGTGAGATAAAGAAAAAGTGATGGTCGCAAAACCCAAGAAAGAGAAAAAAATATACATTTTATTTTATATTGGTATCGAAAAAATATAGTTACCACCAATACTTAAATCCGGAACTTTATATATGGTATACATTCCCGTCTAATTTTGATCTATACATCTAATTTTTAGTGAGACATCTATTTTTTTTCGTCAGAAGCAATCATCTTATTAATCGCAATATTTCTCAAATACCATTTTCGTTTATAACATTTATGCAGTCCAGACCATTTTTATTTAACAGAAAAACATTAACAAAAAATAATGAATAAGTTCCAGGTTTGAGTTCTGGTGGTGACTTTATTTTTTCGATAGATAAATTTTTCTGTGTACGTTTTTAAATGATTTATCTTATTTGTTTAATAATCAAGTCGAGTCTCAATTTCCCAAATAAAATGTGATTTCACATAAAATTCATGTTTATTTTGTGTCACCGTTTTATATTCTATATTAATGTTGTATTATGTACAAAAACAACGCATTAATATGTTAATTAAAATAATATTATGTACATTGGAATGAAACTAGTGGTTGCGTATTGTATGATAACTACATTATTGTAAGTCTCTTTGCAAAAACACGTGTACCTAAAAAATTTCATGTAACTAAATTATACGTTCATTCTAGAAATTAAAATATGTATATTAAGGATTTTGTGATAAATACCATGAAACAAAAAGGTTTATAAGTTTTACCCTATTATATTACGAGCGGAATTTAAGAAAACTGAAAAAATGGAAATGTCTTAAAATTGATCGATGTAATGAAAATTATTCTTGAATTGAAATTTTTTGATATTTGAAATACAAGTTTTGTCATATTTAATAAAATATTTATTAAAATTCAATAAACTCTTTTCAAATAACTAGTTTTTATATTCATTATTGAATGAAACGAATGAATAAACAGTGACGTTTGTTATGAATGTGTCAAATCTCACTTTCAGATCGAATGTAATTTTACCATATTTTTAATTTCTTTCTGCCAATCTAAGGATTTATTAATGTTGTATACAAATTAGTCCTTACATTTCAACTGAATACCAAATATTCCAACTTTCTCCTCCAGAATATCCTGACCCACTTGAGTCTTGTACAATAGCAGAGTACTCGTTCAATTAGCAGCTACTCTTCATTTTGAAAGCTCTACCACTCTAAACCTGGGTAGACACACTTCCTTGCCTTCCTGACAAGTCTAACTTTATACGGTATCTATGAAACTAGACTGTTTCAACCATACCTCTTGTTCACTGGCTTAAAGTACTCACCTTCGTACATTTGCGTATTAGTTAATGTGCAAGTTTGTATACATTAATTAGTTAAAAGGCTGTACAACATAGGTATTTTGTTGATGGTGTTATCTTTACATCTATTATGATATTCTAGCCAATCAACACTACAAACAAAATTATTATTTTTATTAGAACATATTATTATTGTGAAGTTGTAATTATTCAGAACATAGGTCTGTGATATTTTAAATATGAATTAAATATATTAATTGGAAAGATATACATATAAAATCAATTTTATCGAAAAATATTGTTGTTGCGCCACCTAATATATAATGTAATTAGTATAACTAGAATAAAAATAAAATTAAAATAACACCTGTGGGATGAAAACATTGATAAATTGATGCAAATGAATAAGATAATTTAGATATCGATAGATTAATTCTGGAAGAATGCAAGGATGAAACTAATGTAAAGTTTGAACTCGGTTTTTGCGAATTGGTATGAACAATTAGAATTATGTATCTATTTATTCCATAGGGAATTAGTATATGCGGTATATACTCCGGTCGGTACATAGATTCATTAGCGATCGCTAATGAATCTATGTGAAATCGATCCCTAAGAATAAAATTTTGAGACACAGAATTGTTGAGGAAGTAACGAAGCTTTAAAGAATTTATATATATCCATGCTGAACGTAATAAATCAATAGAAAAAATGTTTAATTAATTAAAAGATGTTAATAAAAAGCTTGCAAATTGACAGACAAAGTTAATTTGTTTATTTATTAGGCATTTACAACACAATAACGTAAAATGTAGACTAAATCTAAATTGAAAAAGACCAAATCAATATTTGAACTCGTCGTTCCAGGTAACCAAATTATTCTTATTTTTCATAGTACAAGCGCTCAGCTTAGTTTGAAAAATAATAATAATATTGAAGAGACGTGCATCCTGCGTACGCATCTTTATTTAAAAAATATATATTAGATGTTTTGAATATGTAAAAAGGTGCATGAATGTGTAGGAGAGAATGATATTATGGTAGAAACATGCTGCGTTCTAATCTTTTCTACTAATGAAGTTAAAATAAATTTTAATTTGTCATTTGATTGATTAATAGGAATGTCGTAATCTTTTTTTAAAATCTATTTATTAATTGAGTTTTGCAATTTTATTTATTCTTTATGTTGTGTATATTATTTTATATTATATCATGAATTATTAGCCCACCTGCGAGCGACAAGTCATAATGTGGCTTGAATTGAATAAATAAATAAATTTAATTATATTTCTGTACCTATTCCGTTTGTAAACAGTATAATAATACTGATTAAAAAAATATATCTAAATTACACATTTTTTAATGTAATCTGAAAATATTAAATATGCAATAATAATTATAATATTAATGTCCAAACGCCGGCAATTTTTTTTCGTATTTCTTTAGAATAACTTCATGATTAAAAAAATATGTTTTTCTTTGATCCGACTCCGTTTCGTAAAATTTTACCGAAATATTCATAAAAACATTTTCGAAAAAAAATCTTTGATATTCACATAGCGTCTAAATTATGATCCTACTGAATTGAAAATGTATAAGCCCACGCTCGTTTATAGCGGGTAAATATGTATAACCTTACCAAAACATTATAATGCAGGTTCTTCGGCAAATGTAAACTGATATAATGGTAATTGTATGTAAAATAAATATTTTATGTATCTTCAGAGACCGGTGGCATCACTATTTGTATTTTTATTAAATAATGTGGAGAGAAATGATTTCAGAATATATGACTAAATTAGGGTATTTTTGAAACATTCTTCTGAAATATATTTTTTAAATGATTCATTTTTTTTATTTTATTTTTTGTTAAAGAGAACACATACATGCAAGAAAATTTAATTGATCCAAAAAATATTTTTGTGGCTACCGAGATTCGAACCTGGAACTTTTCCTATCCGGGGAAATGCGTTAACCGATTATACTACACCAGCATAGTAAGTTGACGTCAAATTTTCGAACTTATATGCTGTAGTTCTTTCAAATTAATACATCTATTATTCTAAACTTAAAAGTTATCACCTTTTTTTCTATAAATTGAATTCTTCCGTATATCTTTCGAATTGATACATTTAATTTGTATTAAAACACTACAGAACTTTGATCTGAAAAACCGCAACTTCATAATAATAATAATAATATTTTCTATTTAATATGTTGTATCAATGTTTATATAATATGTATACATAAAATAATCAATATTTTAAAAACTCTAAATGTAATACTCCACAAGGCTTATTTAAAAAAATCGCTAGGTAACACAAGCACCAACCCATTATATAAATAATGTAACTGCTTATTAATTCTCTTTCTTATTGAGCCAATTCCTTTCGAAGGTCAGCTATGATTCTGGCTGTAATAATCTTATTGATAGCAGCTCTAAAGAGTTTTTTCAGCCATGACATTCTTATTCTTCTTTCTAGCCAGTTTTGCCATCAATTTTGCCTTGAATCATGAGTTGTAGAAATCAATATTCCTCTAATTATATATCCGAAATACCATTTCAGATTCTGGTTTATAATTTCGGTTAACCGATGTAATTTTAAGAATTCTTTAGTAAAACTGCATTTAAAATACTTCCAATTTTCCTCCCTTAATATCCATGCTTCTGATCCATACAAAAAATGGATATACATATCGTAAAAAGTATTCAATTAATTGCAAATATTCACGTTGCATATAAGTGTGTTAATTTTAATGAAACTCGTTCTAGGTTGTTCAATTTTTTATTAAATTTCTTGCACTTAGTCATTATTAAGGATGCATTCCAGATCAGATTAAAATAGTTTGCAGTAATGTGGACAATTACGCTTTTTTTTAAATGACTATTGTTTTTGTTTTGAAATCATTCATATCTTGTCCATACTTAATGCTTGCGTTTACTCTTTTCACTAAGATTAAAATATTACATATATACTTAAATACATTTTAATTTAAGATAGAAATTAATTCCTTATTTGAATTTCTATTGCTTCAGTTGAATTTTTACGATTTTGACCTTTGTTGCCAAAGAAAATTTATTATAATATTGAGATCATTTGGTCTAAACCAGTGATTGGCAACCTTTTGAGAGACTGGGTAAAAAATTTCAATTTTGAAAATTTCATTCGATAGTGGGTAAAAAAAATTATAATTTTAAAGAAAAATTTTATTTTCATAAAATAGAATATATACGTGTATGTGTAAATACAAATTTATTTTATAAAGCAAACATTTATAAAAAAATATTTTTATAAATGTTTGTTTTTAATATAACCTTGGTTTTGAATTTTTTTAAAAAGTTTTTAGATGTTTGACAAACATGTGGTTAACTTTAGTCGAACACAGAAATCGAGATTTGCTAGCGTAAGTCTATTCCGCAGCGTATTCTGGACATATTTCATTTGGGAAAATGTTAGCTCACAAGAATACGTGAAACCAAATGCTGATAATAGAGCAAATGCAATTTTTTTAAGCATAAATTTTTTTGTGATAATGTCGCCCAGCATGATGATATTGCATGATATGTTTTCGAGATGCTGGCGAAGATCTTTAAATTTATTTGTCCGTAGAACTGAATTTTTGAATTCAATGAATTCTAATTCTATATCATCATCATATTTTCTTGGTGGGTAATTCAAAATGTCGGTAGTGGGTAGTAGGTTGCCGACCACTGGTCTAGACCAATTTAACATAGTTCTTTTAAAATTGATTTATTTTGAATTAAATAAATGATTATAAAATAAACAAAAATATCTTTGAATTTCTTATCAATTTAATCAATTCTTTTTTAAATAATCGCATAGAATCAACGTAGTATCAGGACTGCACAATGGATAGATCCAAATAATCATAAGGGTAATCGGCTTAAAATAATTCAAAAATCTATTCCCCGCACTCCCTGGTTCTCCAAAAGGTGAGTCTCCAAAAGAACAATATCAAATATCTCTAGAATGAGATTTAGGCATTGCCAGGTAGCCTCCCATTTATTCAGATTGAACTTAATAGATCCCCAATGTGTGAGTGTGGTGCCGAGTAGGGAACCCTCGACCGTATCTTTTTTGTCTGTCCATTGCGGATCACAATTTTTTTTACAGTAATATCGTCAATGGTAATTTTCAACTCCCGGTTAACTTGTGTCATCTTCTTTCCCTTAACTCGCCACATTTAATCTATATAATGGTACATTTTTTGAACGACAATGGTATTGACTTGTAATATAATATTTTCTATTTTATAATATTATTGTACTTTTTTTTATAAAATAAAGTTTTCACTTGATTAATAGCACAAATCAATCTTGAAGGGTGGATTGCCTATTTAAAAGAAGAAGAATAACGTAGCACCATATTAACTGCATAATTTTAATGAAATATTTTAATGTAATATCTTTATTCTACAATTGAAATCACAGAAGCGAACGATTTTTAATATAAAACTTTTGAAAAATATCATGTCACGAAGTTTAACGCCATTTAGAATATTTATATTGTTGAACTTGTGTTAGCTAATTATGAAGTGAATCCACGCCCTATGGAAGCTATCGGCGGCTTCCCAGGCAGTAGATAGCCACTGATGTGATATAAATAATAAAAATATATTTATCGGAATTAATGTACATTAATTCAAGTACTATTTACTCCTATATTCTGTTTATATATTTATAATTATATACATTGAAATGTATTTTTTATATTCTTTTTCGTTGTTTGTTTTTATTATTCTATTTTATGCTCTATTATAATATTTAACTAGAGCCCTGGCACGACACGGATTATTTTCAAATCATCCGAACGCGTAACGTATTGCGTAACAATTTTTCTTTTAACAAATAAATAAAATAAACGGGTTAAGAGACAAGAATACATTATTGAACAGCTTAGTTCATTGCTGAATTATGTATATATTATGTGGATATCATAAATCGTACGCACCGAACAATTATGCAATATGAATGCAATTTAACCTCGACAAAATTTACATACTACGTATACACCAACACACATAGTATGTTAATCCACTAAAGTTGGCTAAATGTGCCAACTATAGTGGTACAATAACAAATATATGTAAATATATATATAACATGTTTATTATATTGTTCAGTCTGTGTGAATGACAAAAATATAAGCCTGACTATTTTCTATATCAAGTCTAAAAGTTTTTTCTCAGATGTGTATCGAACATTATTATGTTTAAGCTTAGTGTTTCTAAAAATTTAATTACGTAATAAATATTTTATCCATACATTTATAAAACACTTTAAAATTGATGTTTATGAATTGTGTGGTGTACTTAACGAGATGTATCTTAACAATATATATTATTATAATTTAAAATGTATTATTTTTGAATTATGTAATTAGGACAAATATTGATAGAATATAATATTTTTAACTCGATATATATTAAAATTTAAAAGATATATTATTTTTATATTGACTTTGTACTACACACATACACACACAATTTTTGAGTTAATATCACCATTAGTTTCGGGAAGAGCAGTCCTTTCCATCTTCAGGTGTAAATTAAACGCAGTTGAATACATTTGGCTATGGGGGTCGTAAGGGTGGGAGTGGTTTTATTGTTTTTGGAAACATCATTAATGTTTTTTTCGAAATCAGATTTTTCTGGACTTCTATCATTTCAAGAGTGGAGTAATTTTAGATCACGGCTATCGAGAGATCTGTTGGTTTCAATAGTATTGTTAGCGAATTCGGAAAAATTATTGTAATATTTTTCAGACAGCGTCGGTGTTCCTTAATTCTGGTATTAAAAAAAAAATTAAATGAATGAAATAATAAAAATTAAAAGAATTACAAATTAAGTAACTGCGAAATCAATCAATGATATCGATATATATATATATTCTTTTATAAACATTACTAAGAATAATTTTATGTACCTAACTAAATTATTAATTAATAAATAAATTAAGAGGTAATTTTTAAAAGTGGGTTCAAATTATTATTTTTACCGGCAATGCTAGATCACTTTTCAAATCTAGCCAAATTCAAAGTCAAATCGTTTAAAAAACCTACTTTAATATTTGACTAATTTTAAATAACGCACAGGTTTCAACCAATCATAAAGGCATACGCCATCTTGTTGAATTCCATACATTGCGAAGGTGATCAGAGAGACCACGTGACAAAATACTGAATTTATCTTAAAATTATTAAGTGCCCCATTTATCTTTTCATTTCTACCGCCTACTTTGATAAACGCAAACAAATTTGGAATAAAATTAATTCTGAAACAATATTCGCTCCGGCGTGTTTATAAAATGCTGCACCCGGTTGCCGGCGCCCGGCGCCTCGACGCGCGGCACGGCGGCCCTGAAATTAGTTTAGTGCTGAAGCGTAATACGGTTTGAGATGGGTAGGTACTTACTTCACATCCAATTCTGTGTCAATCACGGTGACAGGAAGTGTTCTGGAGGAGATAATTACATTTTAGGGTAACTAATGGAGAGTACACATCTCCCAGAGCCGGGGAAGACCAACATCATCATCTTAATGTAATCATTTAGGTGTGTGTTGAATAATGCATGGTCCGGATTCGGTAGCTACACTCGGTATGCAAGAGCACGCAGATTTGCCAAATTAATTAATCAGTACACAATTCTGTACAACTGTGGGCTTGTCGGTCTGTATACCGGATTTGGATTTATATGAATAATTTGTACGTTCAATTATTTAATGGAGGCGTATTCAAAATAGGGCAGCGTTTCGGTGGATTTCGAAAATAATAATATTTTTAAATGTGCGACATCAACCTTGATTATGGACCCTTAATGTATATAAAAAAGACAGTTTGACAATAGAATATACTGTAAAAAAGTGATGGTTTTATTATTTATGGCCAGTCGATATCATCACTCTCTCGCAAAATTTCAAGCGTAGCTCGGCTGTGCGTGAGGTGGCATCGTCCTTTTGAAACCACGTGTGTTACAGCCCAATCCACTCAATTAGGGTACCGAGAAGTTTTCCAATATGTGACGATAGCGATCACCATTAATGGTTACAGCATTGCCATTATTATTTACTTAAATGTTTAGGTATAGCTATTTGTATAGGCATTAGATACTCCATAATAAAGTGTAATCAACTATTCTCTACCACTATCAAATGCAAATTTACAAACATCTGTCAAACCATAATGGCGGAACATAATATTCACCCTGTAATTTGTCCATAATTTCCAGTATGATATTACATCTGAATTTATCTGTAGGATAATTTCACGCCTATATATTCAGATTCTGAAGCAGTTCTACTGCTTCTTTCTTTATTTATAAGGATCCTTTTTGGGATCCGCGCTTCCCGCACCCTAAAAACGTGCCGCACCCACCTGAGTCGCTGAATGGCTGGAAAGATTGGGGCTTTGAGAAATGTTATACAACTCATGATTGTATCTTATTGTTTATACTGCCCCATGCCGCACAGGTGTGTACAATCTCCGCAGCACTTTCCTTTCAAAACTGTCTAACATTTCTCTCAATTTGACAGGGATTGTCCACGCTTCACACCCCTAGCTCAATACAATATGGGTGATTGTTTGACATTTGACTTAGTTTTCCTGTGGACATTCTGTGATTTCAGAAAGGATAGTGATTCGACGTGGGTTCTATTTCCTGTTGCGATCTTTCTACTACTTCTATAACCTCTTCATTGTTCTTGGCAGATAAATACATACATATAGATTAAACAAATATTAGATATCTCATAGAAATAAAGCTTTTATTATATTTAATGGAAAATATTTGGAAGTATGGGGTAATTAGCGAGTCCACATACTAAGACATATACAACTTTCAAAAATTTGATAAATGTGGTGATTGAGGGGTGAGAATTGGTGAACGTTATCACTTAATTAAGCTGTGATGACTTAAGCCAACAGTGAGTGATCACTTAAGCCAACCGATGACAGGTCGTAAACCCTGTAATTACCCCCATACTTCCATATATTTTCCATTAAATATAATAAAAAATAGCTTTATCTCTATGAGATATCTGATATTTATTTAATAATAGTGCCTTTGTAGGTAAAAATCAATTAATTGTGTGTTCTTGGACATATTCAAATATTGCAAATATGTATAGATTAATCAATTTATCTTGTATTGTGCACAATAAAATAATATACAATAACCCAAAATTAAAAAATATAAGAAAATAAACAAGATTTAAGCAAGTCTTATTATTCATTAATTATGCTTTTTAAACATCTCCACCAATCACATGAAAATATGGATCATATATAATATAATACCTGTATCTATGTGCATGATATACATACTTGATTCTGCCTATATTGGTTTATAAAGCAAAACAAAATTGATGATTTTTGGCACTTTTTATTATACAAATCACAACCATGAGTTGTGATTTGAAAGACATACGAAAGGAGTATTATATGGTTTGGTTTTACTTTTAATATCCGTTTCTTGAAAATATGTATCGCTGTGCTAAGGGTGACAAATTATAGGTCTACGGGGATAAGTGAGAGGATGCGGTTATGATTGAATGTAATGAATCAGAAGATTATGTTCATGAGATACCCCCATATATGATATTACACCCAACGCTCACTCTGGACAACAGCCGTGAGAGAAGTGGCGCGCAAGGGCCGGTCTACGGACGGCTGTGGGTGCATTGTATTGACACATGTTTTTTGATCGGTACCGGCGTATTTTTGCGGCTGATGAGAGCCTAATTTTATAACCAGGCAAGCCGTCGGCAGCGTTGCTGATTGTGGAGGCAATAGACCTACCTCCACAGGCTTTATTTGATATGTGGTGATCCTGCATGCATCCCACAGACATGGTCGTGTAGGGACTCACCTAACAGCCATGTATGGCCTTAGCGACACTGACCAATCAGGAGATGCAATATATCGTGACGGACGAGTTCACGAAGCTAGCCGACCACTTCTCCGCAGACCGTCCTTTCATCGACATCTCGAGCGACCCACTCTTGTATTCAACTTCATATGCGCATTTAACTGTATACTCGTCGAACCTGCCTTTGTAATTTATCCAGAAATGAACGCCAACTCTTTTAAGTGCTTAATTAAATAGCTAGCCATAAAATAAACAATTACACACGCATACCATACACACTGCGACATGCACTCACACGCGTGAGACTAGAAGATAGTTAGGAGCTTCAGTATCACCATCCACCAAACCTTCTGACACGGAGATATTTTCTTATTAACAGAAAATAAAGATGTATTAAAATACCATTTTGTATTGTTTGACTTTTATTTTGACTCTTTGTCTCGGTTTCCTATTTATTATAATTTTAAATATTTCAGTCTGTCGCTCAATTTTATAACACTCTGTCTCAATCTTCAAAATAAGCCGCGGTAGTTCTCCAACTAACGACTCCATTAGCGAAATGCGACAATCTCGTCTCGGATTGTTATCGATGAAAAAATAAGCTTTCAAGGTCTGGGCACTCGGGTAAACAGTTTTTTTTGTTGTAAAAAAAATTGTAAAAGGCGTCGAGGATGGCGCATTTCCCTTTCCAGAAAGCGGGCATGATTTGCTTGTTCGTGGAATGTTCGTAACTGTGTTAGTCAGGACCTTGTACTAAATATACAAGTTTAATGATATGAAAATAAATTCTGCATAATGTTTTTTTTCCTCCATTCTTGGTTCATAAAGTTGTGCACCCGGTCTTTTCATTTGAAAAAAAAAATAATGATGCGGCTTAAGATCTTTTTATCTTTTGTTTTGGGCCTTTTATGGTGATCGTAACGTTGTATATATTCTGTTAAAAGTTGCGTACCAAATGATACTAAATATTTGTTTAAATATATATTTAAAAATAAGTATTTCTTATTAAGAAGAACACATTCTTATTGTGAAGTTGTAATTATTCAGAACATGATATAGATGTATTAATTTGAAAAAGGTTCGAAAATTTGTCGTTAAAAATACTGTCGGCGTAGAATAGTTGGTAATACATCTTCTCCGGATTGGAAAAGAGGTCCAGGTTCGAATTTCG
Organism: Eubasilissa splendida; assembly: GCA_031772225.1. Lineage (NCBI taxonomy): Eukaryota > Metazoa > Arthropoda > Insecta > Trichoptera > Phryganeidae > Eubasilissa > Eubasilissa splendida. The sequence goes on along the minus strand of CM062850.1, from coordinate 31,845,305 downwards.
GTAGCGCAACAATCAGGTAGATTTATATATATATATATTTATAATTAATACATTTACTTAGTATTTATATTGTTATAACATTTATCATTATATTATACAATCAATTTATAAAAAAAGTTCAATTAACTCACCGAAAAAAACGATTAGCCAAAAATAAAATATTTGAATACTATTATTTCAATGGTTCAATAACACAATAATTTATCTTTTTTTAAAAACCTATCTAATTAAGTAAGCTGATTTATTCAGAATAAACGGTTCTCTTAATATAAATTAAATATATTAATTAGAAAGATATACATATAAAATCAATTTTATCGAAAAATATTGTTGTTGCGCCGCCGGGATTCAAACCTGGATCTCTTTTCTAACCGGAGAAGGTGCATTATACAACTATGCTACAGAGACAATATTTTTAGCGACAATTTTTCGAACCTATATGTTACCTTTTTGATATTAATACATTTAATCGTTCCATTATTTGAAAGAGCCATCTACCTTATTTTTTACGGAATCTCAAATACTTATGAGTAATCTAATAGCAGACGCCAGAATTATCAATTCATTTTTATTAAATTTTGGACACATTGAAACAACTTTATTATTAGGTGAACTCATTCATAAGAATAATGTTTCATAAGAATTTTAAATATGAATGAAATATCACAGACCGTCTGTTCTGAATAATTACAACTTCACAATAAGAATGTGTTCTTCTAATAAATAAATATTTTCCCAACTACATACTATAGAAAGTGAAATAATATAAAATGTATCGAAGCTAAAAAATTAACACAATGACGCATCAGCTAATATATCTTTGTGGTTAACCTTTCAGTCTATTTAAAATAGAAAACTCTGTTATATATCTGTTCAAAATTGGTTTAATGTTTACTTTTAGTTAACTAAAAATCAATACTAAATCTTGAAAAAAACATGCTTCCCCTTTTCCTGAAAACTTGACAATTTGTGGATAAGTTTTTATGTTATTCAGGTATCAATTTCACCTCTTTAATTATTATAGTTTGCTATGTCCTTGACAATTGTTAAAAGAGACATCTGTGTATCACAATCTAGAGAACGCCTGAACCGATGTTAAAACGGTTTTCTTCAACATTTTGGAAAATTCTCTGGAATGTTTTAAAGCTATATATCATCACGATACACCATCAGCAGGCTAAGCAGTGAAGAAGTGTATTGCGAAAGTCGGAAAAAATATGAGTTGCATCAAAACAGAGAGACTTTTAAAATTGACTAGTTAATATCCGAGACCAATAAATTTTGATTTTAAGGAGAACACATTTTTGTCGTGAAGTTGCATTTTCACAACAAAATTTGTTTGCTTTTAAAAATGAAATAATAGGTGCGTCAATTAGAAATGTTGGAAAATTTAATTACAAAATTTGTCGAAAACGTTTCCGATTGCTATAGCGAAAATGGTAACGCGTTTTCCCCGAATAGAGAGAGGTCCCGGAAGCAACTAAATATTTTTTCGATAAATAAATTTTTTATGTTTCTAGTTTTTTCTAGTTGATTCATTCATCTTGTATCAATTGATTCCAATGGTCCGGGTGTTCCGCAATATGTTATCATATACAATAATATGTTATCATATACAAGAATATGTTATCATATACAAGAATATGTTATCATATACAAGAATATGTTATCATATACAAGAATATGTTATCATATACAAGAATATGTTATTATATTTGTTCGACCGACTTTACAAATCCACACACTAATCCACAAAACTATCAAAAGGATCAGAAGAAACCGTTTATGGGGTTTTAGTATCCCGGGTAGCCCCCGAAGAACTGTTTCCGAAGCTTCGTTCGTTTCAAATCCTCAGGGATTTGTTCGATTAACTCACATTTGAAATTACGGTACATATCTGTAAGAGAAATAATCGGTTCAAATAAAACACCGATACGATTCAGATTGAAATGTTTTTATTTTATTAGAATTTTTGTACTTCATAATTTTTACTACAACTTTTAGATTTTGTATATGTGTGAGTTGCGTGCCAGCTTAAACAGGGCCTTTCAATATTAATTCATATTTTCGCTTTATTATTTGTTTTTACCAAAATGTGGGTTTTTATTTATTAATTTATTTGTATTCAGAAATTGTATACTAGATTAAATTTTAAAACTAATAAATCGTGTATTAGTTATAAAAATGAATATATACATAACCGCGACCATTAAATTCGTTTTCAGTGTACCAGAAAACCAGTGTAATAATCCACAATCCAGTGCAACTTTCAATATAAATGATCCACGTTTTTGTGAAAAACGAGAAAAGTTGAATTAGTACATAGTACTTTTCTAAGATACACTTTTTTAAATAATATGCTTTACATACAATTTGACAGATTTATTAACCTACCTAAAATGCGAATCTCATAAATATTAAAAGTATTGGGTCGTCTCCAGCGGTTTTTTTTTTCAATGCTATTTTTCCACTCTAAGTCAGTGTTGTCGTTATTCTATATTTTATAGTTTTTCTCAATTTTTAGAGGTGGTTTGGTCATATATGGAACGGATGAATGAGGAGAGAATGGTAAGAAAGATATATGACGCAAGTGTTGATGGAACCAGAAATAGAAGACGTTCTCGAAAGACTTGGCACGACCAGATATACCAGATAATGGAGGATGGTTCTGTTAGAAGCCTCAACAATCAGCGAGCTTGTATGAGAAGACGTATGAATGTGGATGAGGCGAGAATTGTGTGTCACGACAGAAGAGTGTGGCGCTCTATCCTGTCTGTCTACCGCCGCGGGGAAACGGCGTGATGGTAAGTAAGTATGTAACATTTTCGACACATACAACGTTTCTCCTTTAATCAAGGTAAAATGGTTATTCAGGAGCTCATCCTTTTCGGTCGCTCTCCAATCAAATACGTGACGTTATGTTCAACAACGATGATGACCTCATAAATTGGCTCGATAACAATTTAGATACTAGACCAGCCGACAAACTGGTTGAAAGATGGAATGAAGTCCTGAACAATAATGGAGAATACGTCATTTATTAAAATGTTGTAATTTTTGTTTAAAAATTTGATTTTATAATAAATAATTGAACAAAACCGCAAAGATTTATTAGAAAACCCAATTTTATATATGAAAATTATGTATCTACCATTATGGCAGGGGCGTGCAGTAGGCGTCGAGTTAGGTTATGCTGCTCTAAGAAGACTGCTGGAGGGGGGGAAGCCACCGTTTCCCGGGACTGGTTTAAAAGCTAGGGCTCCCTTGTCGGTCCCACTCATCAAAGCTAATAAAAATACGCGACTTTAATTGCAGTATATAAAATAAAAATAAAAATAAATTTATGTAGTTATTAGCAATTTGCACAAAATTTAAAATTTAGACCCTCCAGCAGTCCTAAAGTACTGTCTTTATTCATATAAAACATATAACATAAATCAATAGAATACATATTATTACATATATATGGTAAATTGATGGTAAATTAAGGTGCAGTAGTTCAAGGCAGACACTGACAGACACAGGGATCCGATCATCAAAAACACTCCCAAAAGAGGTTATACTGCTAAAATAGATGCTTTAAATGTAGTAAATAGGTTGTATTAATGTGAAAGATATATAATTTTTCACCTCTTTTCCAAAACCGCGCGGCGTGAGAGACTGAAGTTTTGCATTTAGTTCGCATGCGCATGGGGCAGATTTTACGAAAAATTATGTACGAAACACATACGCTACTTTATTATCTATATATTCTTCCACTAGATGGTTCTAGCCAACACACGAGAACTTTGAATAATTTGTGCGTGGACTTAATACATATATCATAGTTATATAAATTAAATTATGTATTTCGTAGAAATTATAGTTATGCATAGCTTTTTTGATTGTACGTGCTTTTACTGCTTGACGAATTTTACTGGTGGCCCTCTGAATAAATTATATATTATATAAATATATATTTTTTGTGACATTAATTATTTTACTTCACTTATTTGCATGCATGTCTATGATTCGTATTATTTATGGTAAGTGACTATTAAAAGGGCGCACAGGTACGGGTGAATTAATTAACTATCGGAGTACGTTCCCGTGAAACTGTGTATTGATTTTCTATTCATTATTTCGCCACGTTTACCTTAATGCATTAATTCCATGTTGGCTGTACCCAATTAAAGCCGAGTTTTGATTTAATAAACTTCTCGTACCAGCACACAATACATTCCATACGACAATTCACTTTGCATACGTCACGGTGCGACACCCATCCAACGACTGCTCTATGTGACGAATTCAATGGGGGTAGTTTGATCTTATTAGAAAAGCGTAATATTTATGGGACAGGGGTCGGAGTGAAGGGGAGCAAACCGCAACGCCGCTCCGGTTCGTGGGATTCTCGCAAATATACGCAGTAGCGATGGATAAATCGTTGTTTAAACCGTTATTGTAACTGTAATAGTGTTCGATTGAAACGATGATCGATGACAGATTATCCGTAATTATTTGAGCAACGACTGGTGCACCAGACAGTAACCTGATTGTTAAATCTTAGTTACGGACCATCGTTACAATCAGTCACATAACTGTTTATCATTACTAATATGCATCTCCGGCTCGTGATCCAATAAATTCTAATTACAGGTCTTGTTCAATAGATAAAATGAAATTAAAAAGTCTTCAAAATATAGTGATTTATTTGTATTTTGCAATAGAATTAAGTCATATATGTTCATAGTTTATTTTGGTTACCATTCGGGTCATAAATGAATCCTCATAGAACGATAAAAAGGTATTATTCGACTAACGCAGTCACAAGTTGAAAAGATTTAAAATAAATGTAAAATTTCCGATACTATCGATCATTCGCGTTCATTAAATTTTCCATGTCCGAACGTAGTGTATTTTGTCTGAATTTAATGTTAGGTAATTATCAATTAATTAAATTTTAGTCTTTATATACTTATATCATCATTATTCATTGCAAATCAAATACTGTATGACGCTTTCTCATGACACATCTCTTCTCTTCTAATCTGACGAGATAAACAAGGCTGATTAGAAAAAAATGAAGCTCCCGTGTTTAAGTTCTAGTGGTAACTTTTTACGTGCTTATGGTTTAGTGGTTACAATATTCGCTTAGTGACACGGTGGTTGAGGATTCGAGCCTCGTACCAGGAGGCCATCAAGTTAGTCCTATTTTAATTTGTTTTAAAATAGTGAGAATATTGATGCGACACGTATTCCGTGTACTAATATCTATTAAAAAAAAAAAAATCTTTCAAAAGAATGATATATTTACTTTGATTTAATAATATTTTGTGTTCGCAATAAAGTTTCTTGTATATAATAAATGCCTTTTAAATATTTTTTATTGCAATAATAAAATATTTTTTGAATAATGAAGAAAAACTCATAAATAGTGATGTAGTGGTGCCAATCATAATAAAACGTCCCAGACACGAGCGGGTTGGCGCCCTTATAATAGAAAATTTCCTGAAATAAGTACAGTGGAACATCTATATTCATCAGCCCCTATATTCGTCTGGTTCGATATTCGTCACATTTGTATAACAAACAAATGTTTCCATATTAATTAATATTTTATATATTTACCACTTCCACCGCCCGGCAATGCTGTCTAAGTGGGCCAAAACGCAGAATATGGTCGAAAAGTGGCACCCAAATGTTGCCATAGTCAACCAAAACATGAATGGATTCAATGGTAATGTGATTAACTACTTCATGAAGGCTTTAAAAAACAGACAGAAACAGGCAACATTGGACAAGTTCATTGTTAAATCGAGTGCTACGGCAGACGAAAACCACCACCAGAATTAGAGTTAACTGATGTTTAAATCGTCTCCTAAATATTAGTAACTTTCTTCCTCTTCCGCTTCTATAATCATGTCTCTTCTGTATATAATTAAATAAAGGTAAAGTTTTGACATAAAATTCATTTGTGTACTATTTTTGGGGGCTAGGAACAAATTGATTGAATTTCAGTTATTTGTTGTGGGAAAAGCTGTTTCTATACTCGTCAGATCTCAGGAACGGATTAATGGAGAATATAGAGGTTCTACTGTATATCTAATGTATTTATTAATAATATGGCTGTTATTAATTATGACTAATAATTACCTCATTCTTCAAACCGTCACACGATATCCTTTTAGGGTAAAAATTGTACGTATATTTGAGTATCTCGTTAAACAGCCAAGATTCGAAACGCTATTGGATTCCGTTGGAGAAAACACAAAGATGAGTGACTTTGAATTTTCGCAGTTCCCAAAAGACATGGTTGCTAACAATAATGTCTCCAATGATATCACATTACACGTAATCATATTTCAACATGACAAACAGTGCGGATTACATACGGTGTCGTGGAACAAAAGCAACATCAAAAATAACACATCGATTTAGAAATCCAATAGTTATTTTTAAATGTACAGTTACTTATACTTTTAGTATACCTAATAAATTAAATAAAACGTCGGATCCTGTATGAAAAAAATGTGCTGCAGTCACGATCACTCAGATTACGAATGCGTATATTGTCTGATGCTGCGTAATCTCGATATTATTTTATGTAATTGAAATATGGACACTTTCCGAAGACATTATAAGACAACTTGAAGCATTTGAGATGTGGATCTATAGAAAAATGCTCAAAATAAGTTGGATAGATGTAGAGTTACGAATGATGAATGTTATGTTAAATACTAATTAAATGAATTAATTAGAAAGATATACGTATAAAATCAATTTTATCGAAAAATATTGTTGTCGCGCTACCGGGATTGGAATTCGGATCTCTTTCCAAACCGGGGAAGGTACATTATCCAACTATGCTACAGCGACATTATTTTTGACGACAAATTTTCAAACCTTTTTCAAATTAATACATTTATCGTTCCATTATTTGAAAGAGCCATCTACTTTGTTTTACAATTTATTACAACTTCACAATAAGAATGTGTTCTTCTAATAATATGTTATGGTTCGAATGAACAAAGAAAATAAGTATTTAAAACAATAAAAATTTAAAAACTTTAATATGTCAGACATGTGACGAGACATCCAGAGAAGCATCAGATCTTGCATTCATAATATTAGGGAAAGATTGCTGGAAATCGGGGCCCTGGAAGAAGGACAACATCGTAACTGAATAACATGAGGCAATGGTTTGGCCAGTCTACTGTAGAGCTTTTACGGGCCGCAGTGAACATAATCCAACAACAACGTCCATTGAACGGATAAGGCACGAAAGAAGAGAAATAAGAAATACTATGAAATTTTGAAAATACATAACAATATTTTGATAAATTATATTTTGTGAGAAACAGCTGATTGTATCTAGCACAAGAGGTTTTATACCAAAATAATTATTAAGGAGAACACATCTTATTGTGAAGTTGTAATTATTCAGAACACAGGTCTGTGATATTTTAAATACTAATTAAATGTATTAATTAGAAAGATTTTTCAAATCAAATCAATTTTATCAAAAAATATTATTACCGGGATTCGAACCTAGATCTCTTCCAATCCGGGGAACGTGCATTATCCGATTGTACTATACCAACACGGTGGATTGACGACAAATTTTCGAACCCATATGTTACACTTTTCAAATTAATACATCCATCGTTCCATTATTTGAGTAAACCGATAGCAGACGCCAGAATTAACAATTTATTTTTATTAAATTGTGGACATATTGATACAACTTATATATTATTAAGGATAACACATTCTTATTGTGAAGATGTAATTATTCAGAACATAGGCACCTTCCACGGATTAGAAAGCGATCCAGGTTCGAATTCCGGTAGCAACAACAATATATTTTCGATAAATTTGATTTTATATTAATTAATACATTTAATTAGTATTCAAAATAATTCACAAAATTTATGTAATAATCTTCTCAGCGTGGTTCCTTTCCGTGTACTGTTAATACAGTGGGCTTATTTCGGTGCGGCCTTCCTTCTCGTAATTAATTATGTGGGTACACCGAATTAAGGATTTAATAAGTATGGCTTTATATTTAATTAAAAAATGTACAGATACGTGCACGGAAATATAGTTAACGGAAATAATCAACATGCCGTCACCCAGCTTCCCGTGGAGCAGTCACCAGGTGAATGCAGTCAGTAACTGCATAGAAATAAGCTGCACGTAATAATGTATTTTTGAAAATAAAGCTTATTCAAATATTTTTCTAATAATATATTATGATTTATTAAAATCTAAATAATATGATAATATATTTTGCAATTAAATTGATAGATACCACAGAACTATGTTCTAAAAATACGTGTAAAAATAATAGCTTCATCTCTATGAGACATCTATAATATCCAGTATATGGTTTACCTGATCGCCATTTCTGGTGCCATAATTACTCGCGTACTACATTTTCTTACAATCTTCTTATTAATTCGCTCCATATGTGAGTGACTTTTTGTTCATCCTGTGTGATGAGATTAAGTTTATATTCACGTCAATTTGTTCACGAATTATTCCTCGCTTTCCAGTTCCTAGCTTCACTTTCGTACATCCGTGTTGATACCAGAACAACTACTTTTCGCTATTTTTTAAACGAAACTAATTAAAAATATATCTATCTTGCTGATTTTATGATAGGGCAACTAGCAAATGTCTAGAACAAACAAACTATTCGGTCTCGTACATGCTACATAGTCAGAAATGTACTGTACAATAATTGCCTTAATCTTGTCCTATAAATTTTGACCTAGCATGCTGCAGCAGCGTGTTTCTGACACGCTTGCATATTACATTACATAACATGGTGGCAACATTTAGATTCGGAGCACATCGCGAATCAATTTATATTTGTCCATGGTGTCAATGGAATCTAGTTAACGTAGTGAATATTAACCTGATGACTTGGGCAGTGTGATAATGTTGCGATGCCACTCGGAATTGTATACACATTGCATATGGTCAATACGCAATCATCTCTCTTCAATAGGTCTCAGTCATTCCCGACGATTCATCAAAGAACATCATCAACTAGCTCGTTTCACGATGATAAATATTGACATAACTCATGGTTTATATTCATATTAAAATTATTTCAGTCCTTCAGAGCAACGCATTTATGCGCAAACTAAAATCATAGTAAATGTATTAATAAGAAAGATATATATTTATATCAATTTGTCGAAAAAATATTTTTGTTGCCATCCGGACTCAAACCGGGAACCTTTCCTATCCGGGGAAGTGCGCTGACCTATTACACTACGTAACATTGTAAGTTAACGACAAATTTTCGAACTTGTATGTTGCACTTTCAAATTGATACATTTATATGCAACAAAAATATTTTTTCCATAAATTGTTTTAATCTGTATATCTTTCTTACATTTTGGATTGAAATATCACAGGACCATGTTCTGAAAAACTACAACTTCTCAATAATAATGTGTTCTCCTTAATAAAATCATAGTCTTTTAACATGTTTATGAGTATATACACGTGTTATATTTTCACCTTTACCGGTATCCGGATCGATGTCAGGCACATCCGAAATCTTTTTGAAATCAGAAATATTTAGAGGGCGCTGAGTATCGATCCCGGTGCCTCTCACACGCTAAGCGAAAATGCTATCAGTCGTCATATATATTTTAATGCATTATTTTACATATTTGAGATTCTTTTTAATTTATACGTTTTTAAGATCGAATTTTAATACTAATATGTAATACTATTTAAAAAAAATAATCGTGATGAACTATCTAGCAAGCCAGTATTAATAGGTATTTATAAAAATCAAACCTGTTAAACTTAATAATAACCTTAAGGGAAAAAGTTAACCCTGGTGAACTTTGTAATATGCCAGCATTAATAAAGAGTTTAAGTTATTTATAAATTACTATTTTCTCGTTTTGTTTTTTATTCTTCGGTAGTGTAGTGGTAAGTATGCTAGCCTGACCGTGAGAGTTTTATTTTGATTGTATTTGTTATAGTGAATTTATAAATATTTTTTCAAACCTTACATAATAATACAATATAATACATGACTCTGGATCATGTAATACGTTGTTTTTTAAGTGATTTTTACTAATGGAGATATACGACAAGCCATCCATCTGTAGTATTATTTAAACATTTTAATTATATTTCCATGTGAATGGTTTAAAAAAATATCATTAAAAATTGCGATTGAGGATGTAACAAATCAAATATTATTTATTACTCGACCCAAAGAAGATTGCTTTTATAAGTTTTGACCTTATTAAAATCAATGACTTTATGAAATATAATCCGTCAGCGATGTTCCCCTGGGGGTTCGCACCGGTTTGCGTGAACCGGTTCTTAAAATTGATAACATTGTTCCGAATCGTTAGTTGTTGAAAAATTAAAGTATTTACATATCGTTTAGTTGTCTGAGTGCTGGAGTTGTTAGTCGAAAATCATTGTTTATTGTGGTACGCTTAACATCTTTCTTCAAAAATAGTGTTAAAATTTTTGAAATATTTATCAAATTCTTGATTTAGATTTATTCAATACTTGACATAATCGGGAACAATAACTAAAATGCAATCATAATTTATCGGTGTATGTTTTAGTAAATTCTTTTTGTAACCCGAATATATATATATTCCAATAGCAAATCAAACAAATATTCGAAAACTCCGACAGGAATTACAAGTTCTAATTTGATTATGTTTATGTATATGTATTTAATAATTCAATTCTATATTTATATCTTACTTCTTTACCTACCTTAAAATTATTTCAAAATTTAAATACTCCCCAAACACGAGAATTGATTTCTCTATTGAGTTGGCTAATTTTGTGTAAAAAAAAAATTATAATTAATTTTGTTATGTATATACAATATATGTATAAGTGTATATAGTTATCGACTAAAAATTTTAAATCAAAAAAATATATTGTAATTGGTAATATATGGAGGGTATTTAAATAAATGATTGTTAATGTTGGTGATTTTATTTAGGCGTGTCACTGCGATATATGCGTAATAAAAATTTAATTTAATTGACAAAGGCCCTTGTGGAAGGTGTCAGTTCAACTGAGTGGAATATATTTAAAATTGAATCAGATGAAAAAAATATGCTTACTTATAATCTTATGCAATAGTTATGCACAGTAAAAATGTCTGAGTGCTGAGAGAATTAATTATTTATTTTCCAGAAAGAATGTAAAAAATAAATATAGTATTAAATTATCATTGTCATCGAAGTCTGGCTATTTAATAGTTTTTATTTCAAAAGTAGGCAGTCATTTAATAAGTAGTATGCACAAAATAGGCGTAAAATAATAGATTTTACTAGTAATTAAAAAAAAAAAATCTAACATAAATACACGTTTGCTACCAAAACCTTAAAATTATTATAAAATTACATCATATTTCATTTCGATCATAAACAAACTTCCAACAGTTTGTAAATGAGTACGAGTATAATATATTAACATGTAACTGGTTCACATTCATCATTCGTTTCTGAAGAGTGTTAAGCACTGCTCTGCACATAGCATCAATCATCCCAAGTGATCATTGAATATTAATAACTCCGAGCTGCTAGGCAATTCACAGCTTCAAATCGAATGATTAATCGTCCCAATAAATATGCTAATGGTCTGCACTGCCAGGAGCAAGGCTCCTTTATAATCAATTACAATCCGTATAAAAAAAATAAAAGCACATCCATTCAAAATTTCTAACGTCGTAGAAATTCAAGGACCAACATAATAATGTATAATATTTTTATATTATTTTACAAATCCGTTAACTGGCTCCTGCTGATTTTTTTGGAATAACAGCTTAGCTAGTTTCCGTGAGATTGCAGTTCTTATCATTAGCTACGGGGTGACAATTTACGCTGACTTGCATCGTTCTTGACTATTATCTCGTGATCAGCCGAATCTTTCTTATTCCGCAAATATTTGAATATCATAGCATTGTTTGCAACAAATCATCAGCCTGTCTCATTATTGTTGGCTGGTGTATCCTCTTCCGAGGATCGTCAATTCTCTCTGCCTTCAGTTGTGAAAAAATACATTAGTTGTTACAAAAAATGTATTTTTATAAAATCTATGTATTTTAAAAATGTATTAAAAACGCCAAGTGGATAGGTATTTATTTATATTAAACTTCAGTCTCATTTTGGATTTACCTATTCTTCGTCTTTTTTCAGATATACCAAATATTATGCAGCCATTTAGGGCAGCGTTTCCCAACCTTTTTTGGCTCGCGTACCACTTGGTAGTACATCACGCTTAATTGTACCACTTCGTAAAAATGATTGTATTTCGAGAAATTTGTTATTCTATTTGCATTATAAATTTTATAGGGTGACTATATTTCCCAGAACTCAATTTATTTAAGTTTATAAAAAAATACCAAAGGTTTTATTTTTTCTGATAAAAATGAGACATTTGAACTTTACATATCACAATGTTTTTTTTTAAATAAAAGGTGCCGAAGCTCATTTCTTGTCGAAATTCAAAACCGGGACATTTAAAGAAGTATTTTTTTAAACTAATTTTTATTAAAAAAAATTACATAGAATTAAATTAAATTATTTCTATAAAACAAAATGAAATGCGCCGCAGACAATTTTTTTCCAAAAATTACCGATATTAATAGAAAATATATGTATATAAAATTAATTAAACACGGTAAATGTAAGAATTCTTCTGATGATTTTCGATCATCGACTGTACATATTAACAACTGTATATTATTAATTAAAATTAAAAATTATAGAAAAAATACAATAGTTTAAATGATATTTATATGACTGATTTTTTTAAACTTTTTATGTTCGCCATTACTGATTATTTTTCGCGTTCCACCAACTATCCACTCGCGTACCACCGGTGGTACGCGTACCACAGGTTGGGAACCGTATGATCTAGCCATCGAAGCTTCTTTCATTTTATAAATTTTGTGACTATTGGCTCATCATGAGTTGTAATGTTGACATTGCCAAAATCACACTCCATTTCTTTGATAGTTAAGTAAGAATACCTAATATACTAATATGAAATGTAAAATAAATTACATTAGATATACGAATATATAACTTACAAATAGATTTATATAAATGAGTTATCATATGTCACATATATCCTTAAAAAGTTTTTTATTTTTAATTAAAAATCTTACTCTATGAATTTCTGAGTGTCTGTGACAGTTACGTAATACCTTCATTAGTTCTTCAATAATGGTCTCTGCTAGGGAAGCGACATGGCAGCAGAATAACGGCGATTTAAGTGAAGTGTAACATAAATAAATTTAAAAAACTAAATTAATTTGTCGTTTAGTGAGTTTAACTACTCTTTCTGTTTCCGAACGATAAGCCCCAGAGCTTTGTGCGATTTTTAAAATGTTGTATATTTTTCCCGAACCCCAAACATTATAAACAAACGTTAATCTAAATATATTAATTGGTCAAATTATTATGTTATTAAATTATTATATTATGTATTATGGTTACTCTGGAAAAATGTTAAACAGCCAGAAACAACCAAATTGTACAAGTTATTTGCTAAATACAATGTTACTGAATCGTTAGAAAAAAAAGACATTGATTACCAGAATTAGAGTGACCTAATCTTTTTCCCATCTCAACAATCAGTACTTTATAAATAATAAGAAAAAAACACTTTATTTAAACCACTATTTATTGAATTCGCCAATCAACTTTTTCGGAAACAAACAATTATTTTGACATTAACAAGTTAATTAAATAGGGAGGGTTGATAATTAGATAAATTAGAAATTTTAGAAATAAGAAAAGTGTTAATAGTAAATTAAATATTATAAATAACCAAATCTTTTTGCAAATAGTCACCTTTTAAATTTCTTTTCACAATAGTTCCTAATTAGGTACCTACCACTTATAATTTTATAGTTTTGTTTTTATATATGCTTGCATTTTTAATTTTAGTATACATTGTTTTCTGAAGAAACATTTCATAATATGTTGCCGAAAAATAATTATGTTAATTTTGAAGAAATCAGTACTTTCTTTCTCTTTATAATCGCTCCTCAGTAAAGACAATGTTTAAGTTTTTTTTTTTTTTAAATTCATATTAGATTCGGGGCCGAGAGCGGATTATTTTAATTGTAGTTAATTCCTATTGAAAAATTTAACTTATTTAAAAAAACAGGTTTAATTATGATTGGGGTTCAGTATCGAACTCACGTACACAGGAACTGTTGGAATATTTGCACCTTTTTAATCGATATACATATATGTTTGTAGTAATTGTGTATTATAAATATGTTTTATAACTTAATTTAGTATTATTTCGATATAAAACATTTTTTAAATGCGATATGTCGGGCCGACAAATAGAATATCAATATTGAATTAATTGAGTTCATGTAAATATTACATATTCCAGCAACATAAATAATATTAATGGATATTTCCACAAGCGCGGAATATTGTTTCTGATGTAAATATAATATATTTTAAAAGCATAATAAATATACAGAGATTGAGTCTGACGTATAACGCTTCCTACGTTATGTCAAGCTAAATGATTTATCTGTAAATAATACAATTATTTGAAGAATTATTACGTCGGTATAGGCGCAGGCGGTTCTACCGATCTGACTGATTTTGTGAGTGACATGTTGCCGAAATTAAATATTTTATTTATAAAGTCTACTATGAGAAATAAGTTAATATTTTTTAAATTCTATTCACGTGCGAGAGGTTTCTCTTGAAATTTGAAGAATATTATTATTATATACATCGTCTTGCCATTTCCACGAATTTAGTTCATATTATATTGTTCTATCTCAAACAAAGAGAATATTAGCACAAACTCAAGAGAGAACATTTGTATTTTAAAGCAAAAATTAGCATTTACGTTTTAAATGGATGGTAAAATTACATATTTATGAAATCCTAGTTGACGTGCAACACACACGCTCCGGAAGTTTTTGGGTAATGTTGTGGTAATATTTATAAGCAAATAGATATATGTATTATAAAAGTTAATAAATGGAAAATTATGGGGGAAAAAAACGTAGATCATCAGAATTGGAATGTCTGATCTTTTAAATGGAAGGTGACTCCTTGCATCTGCATACAACAATTGATAATATAAGGATAATAATTTCGAATAATAGAAGAAGACATATTATTATATCTTATTCTTTTTCAGCAGCCTCATGAGACTTCATGACTGAAGTCATAATTGAGCGTCATCCATCTCTTCAAATCGCCTTTGTGGTTCTTGACATTATCAGTACATCTACGTCTCGGTCTTACCTACTCTCGGTCTTAATTCTGCTGACTTGTGAGTTTGTGCGTATTACGAGACTCATCTGTTCTCGCTACATACCCCGCCCACTGCCACCTCCTTTCTTTCACCTTTCTCAGGGGTGGTATATCGTGTTCTCGAAGTTTCAGGTTTTTTATTCTACTTAATTTTCCGATTAGTTTTTCACTTATTTTCACGTATTATTTTTGAACACCTGCAATCCATTGTCTTGTGCTGCTTCCAACCAAACCAAACTTTATGCCCGTATACCCGTTAATAGACGATCGGTTGTATCAGTATCATATACAGTTTAATATTCTGTGACAACAATTTCCATAAAGCAAAGTAATAAGCGTTTCCTGATTCAACCCTGATATTTATTTATTGATGTGCATTGGAGTATACAGCAGTAGCATCACTATGTATAGATTTAAGTTATACTATCGCTAACGATGCTACACAAAGGCTGTATGATAAATTTGTTCAACTTACATCCTTAGATAAAATGAAACCGCCATTTAATATATTTGTAAGCATTTATTTATTTGTAATTTTTGAGTAATAGTATTTATATTTATGAGTAATAGTATTTTGTGATATAAATGTTGATAGCCACCCCCATAATTCAATATCATCCTTATTTGGGGGTGAATAACTCTACTGTTGTTGAATGTATGTATATATATAACTCGTATATTTTATTTGTATTCATATCAACAGTTCTAAATAAATAAATTAAAAAATACACTATAAGAACATAAAATGTTTAGTCTGTCAAGTAAAACAAGTACGTAGAAATGTTATTACCCATTTCTACGCAGTTTTCAGTAAGGATTAATACAAATCAGTTGTTTGAAAGATGCAGAAAATCCGCAGACGTCAAGATGCCGACATAGATTCAGTAGAAAAATATTTAGTTTAGTACAATTATTTTAAGGATTGAAAAAAACAATTTAGGTTCGTGCTAGAAAATCGCGAAGCAGAATGCACTTGAAGTTGTTACAAATGGTTCGCAAATAATCCACGGCTAGACGTGGGTTACGCCTTAGACAAGGTTACGCTAATTCTGGTAATAACGGCTAGAATTGTATATAGGGTTTTATCATAATATAAAGATTATTTAATTTGTTTTTATTTCCCAGAATTTTTAATAAGACACAGCTTTTTTGCTTGTATGCAATGCACGCCCCTGCTCGTAGACAAGTGTATGTATGTATACGTATATAATCATATCGTTGAGTCTCACGTACCTATTTGTATTCACATATTACACTTTAATTTAGCAGTGTTGGAAAATGCTAATACGTTTTGACATTGTACTTGTCTGAGATGTAATTTTATTATATAAAAAAATATGAAATACTTTTGTTACAAATTGTTGGAGGCATCCTCGTAGAAAGAAATATTTATTTTTATGATTGTATTATATTATGTTTATGTGAATAAAATATAGTATATTTTGAATAAGATATGCGCAGACAAATAGTCAAATATGTACGTCCATTAAAAAGGTTTTGATTTTGCGTACCTTGATTTAGTTGACTTCGGATTTGACGGACAAAATTTCTGGTCCGTATGTGAAAATCAGCAACCTGTTTATTTTTTAATGATTTTAACCAAGATTTGCTTATTAAATAGACAAGTAATTTTTAAAAATTATTTTATTGTTATTTTTGACAAATTTATCTTATTATTCTGTAGTAATTTCGCTGATATGAATGAATATTATTATTTTTTATTATGTATTCGGAAAACCTGCTTTCATTATCTCATGACTGAGAATAGTGATCTTCGTAAACTCTCGCCTTCTTAATTATGCCCCTTCACTTTTCTCGGCATCCTGCGCAGACCTTTGCTTTTTCCACTTGGTCGGTCCAACGAGTGGAGGATCTTCCTCTTCATTTTCGTCCATCGACGTAGCGCACCACAACAAGCTTCTCCAACATTTCTTCCCTTCTCGCAAGATGCTCAAAAAAAGAATTCGTCTCAGGCAAATCTGTTTTATTATATGACTTTAACGGACACCTCCTCTCCCGTTAAATCGAGATTATATTTAAATGTAATTAAATCGATAGATCAGCCGCGCTATTTGTAATTTTTTTTTGCCTGTTTTTACTATTATCTGATTAATTATTATTACCAATTATAATTTTAATGAGTGACTAAGATTATTGGAAACTCCAGAGAGAAGAGACAGTCGGTGGGCGTTCCGAACTCAGTTGGGATGAACATTAACAAAGATTTTATGTAGACAAATTGAGACTTGATTGGTCATCAAGTATTGAAGAAGCGCAAGACGCGGGAGATCAAAGTGCCTTTTCGAGACTTTGGACTTCCGACCCTTTTAAGAAAAGGGTATGAATATTTTGATTACGAAATTTAATTCGCAAAACTTTTTAATACTTATATTATATATTATATTTCTACACAAAAAAAATAAAATTGTATTTTGGGGATGTGGCTTGTAGATGATACATAATGTTGATGATGATTTGGCATGAACAAAATACAACAATTTGTTGATAGGTGTGTAGCAAGGATATTGGGATGATTTGGCATGAACAAAATACAACAATTTGTTGATAGGTGTGTAGCAAGGATATTGGGATGACAAAGAAGCACACTATATATCGTACTATTCTCTGTACCTCACTACGGAAATTCCATATAAAATTAATCTTTAAAATATACAGAATATAAAAGAAAAGGTAACCAGTGATGGCTCCCCACGGGTTCGCACCGGTTTGCGCGGGTTTCCAATTGGAAACCTCTCGTTGAACCATTTGATGCTGAATATTTATAATAAAATGATATATTGATAAACCCGGTTTTAGACTTTTAGAAATATTTTGAAAATTGATATTTATTTTGATACTTTCAACACCAAATCTGTCAAACTTTTCAAAATATTTCCGTTGCTTCTGAAAATTTTACAACGTGTGGTATTTTTTTTCAAATCCCTCAAAACAGGATAAATTATATAGGTACATAATTAGTCTGTGAAAGATGTAGTATATGAGAGTTTAGCGAACATATTTTTTGGGGGACATCACTGACTTGATTTACAATATTTTTAATTGAATACCTACCTACAAATCGAACATGTTCAAAAAAAAAGATTTGAAAAAACGATATCATCTTTATTGAATGTGTTAATGGTACAATTTCACCCACCAAAATATAAATAATATTGTCTGACAAATGGAGCGAAAACTGCTGATAATTTCTAATTAAATTTATAACACATTAATAATACGCATTTGATGGTTAAAAACTCCTCTCCTTTTCTCAAAACATCAATAGAAATAATTGAAAGCGACCAAAATTCTTGTATCCCTGAAACAGTTGAAATTTTGCACATATTCTGTTAAATAGTCGTTAAAATACCAAATCCTACGAAATGCCTATTAGTCATTAGGTATACGCCTTTCCTATTGTATACAGAAGAGAAATATAATATACTGAAGAGAATGCACACAATGCATTGTGCACATCCAACCGCACCATCCTATGTGGCCGCGGGAGAAAGCTTTGTATGGCGAGAGCATTCCCATTTCGCGAGGCCCGTGGGCGTGATCAGCTGACGCGATTCCTTAATTTATTCTCCGGAACAAAAGAACTCTATAGAAATATCGAGGACGTAAAAAAATGTTTTGCTGTGTTTTAAATGCATTCATTTAATTATTTACTTTTATGTTATTCGTTGGCAACTTTTCGAGAAACCATTCAAATATTTGTTATGTTCTTATAAAGCATTTTTGAAACCATGCAAATGTTGTTTGTAAAGCAAATAAGATACTGTATACACAAAAAAGTATATATAGAAAATATTTACAGAAATTTCTGTCGTCCTACTTGTACCAATTACACCACAGTAACGTATAAATTGTCATCTGTTTTTGATCTATATATATATATATATATATATACATAGGTAGATTGTGCCAGGGCTTTTTAGTCCATTTTTAGCGATAACACAACTATATTAATTGATTTTAAATAAAATCACATTGCGATTTTTAAGAATACAGTTCCTTGATAATTAAAAATAATGTTGCTGAGGCGTAATTAGTATATTTTTTAATTGATAGATTTTATTTATGTTTTTTCTCACTTGTTTTAATTATGCTCTAAAGAATCGCAACTTCACAAATAAGATGTGATAAAAAAATTTTTTTTTCATCATCAACTACTTATTCATAGATTTTCGTATGTACATATGTGAAAGGAAATTTTATGGTGTTATAGAGGATTTTTGGTGTTGGTAGTAGTTTCTAGTTTAGTTTATGATATTTTTTAGAACTTTTTTAAATTTCC
Organism: Eubasilissa splendida; assembly: GCA_031772225.1. Taxonomy (NCBI): domain Eukaryota; kingdom Metazoa; phylum Arthropoda; class Insecta; order Trichoptera; family Phryganeidae; genus Eubasilissa; species Eubasilissa splendida. Next base: position 31,825,712 of record CM062850.1, on the reverse strand, counting down.
ACGTATTGTAGTCGTGAATATACCTCAACAATAATTTTCCACCATATTTATGTAACATATATTTTCCACCCAAGATATAATCATTTTTTCTTATCTTCGATCATGATGTAAGAAATAAAGAGGATAAAAGATTATATATCTTCAGTAATAATGTTTTATACATATTAAAAAATGTCGTTCGCTTCTTGTTGAATATATGTTTGTATAAATCTTTATTTTATTTATTTATTTAACCGTTTTAGCAAATGCCCATTCAACACTGTACGTATTTTTATCCAACAAGATTTATATAATATAAAAATTATAGAATTAATATTAAGGTATGTGAAAAAATATATTAATTCAACCACATAGATGAAACGGTAGAATTAACGTCCTAGCGTACATTTGGGATATTCGGGATCCGTAAAAGAATCTATGAAGGGTGGCTCGGGATAGAGCTGTAGATTAATTCATCCCTAGTGAATATCTACCATGAAAAATAAGAGGGTATAATAAAAAAAGTTTTGAAATAGCTTTTTTATAGTACTTACGTAATACTGTACGACGTGGGCACTTATAATGAATACAATGTTATTATTATTATTATTTTTATTTAATTTAATATCTTTGTTTTATTAACCACTTAATTGAGTTTAAATACATCTACCGGTTTCGAAAAATACCATCTTCTTCAGGATGTCATAACTAACTAAAACATATATTATTGTTTCTTTACCAGAATCTTTTTTTTTTAATAGATTTTTTAAAAATAGACATCCTGAAGAAGAAAATGGTATTTTTCGAAACCGGTAGATGTATTTAAACTCAATTAAGTGGTTAATAAAACAAAGATAATAAATAAAAATATGAATTTTAACCACAAAGTTAATATTGCTAATTTTAAAAGTACAATGTTATTAGTTAAAATTATATTAAAATTTTCTTCTCTCTTGATCAATCATGACGCATAAATTATTTAATAGAATTAATGAGCTGCAATTGATAATTGAGAACAACATAATTTTAGTCAAACAACATAAACAACCTGATTTATATAAAAATTATAACATTGTTATTATAATATTCGAGGACGTTTAGCAAAAACGGACTTTTTACTGTGCATCTTATGAAGCAAATTATTAGCTGTATGTTAAAAGTATTTGTTTGCTAAAATAGGATCACGGGATTTAGAAAAGTTTTAGAAATGACGAAGCACGGAATTAATACAATGAATACATACTTGCAGCACGTAATATGTATATGTAAGAAAATAACATGTTTAAAATTGTTTATTTAGGACTTAAGCCTTTCTTAAGAGCAAAAAAAATATTTATGAGAAATGTTTACTTATGGAAGTAGCCATAGAGATCGAAACCATTTCAATGTAAAGCTCGTTCAGAATGGGAATACAAAACTTGTATTGACTGCAAAATATACAAAAATATTTTATTTTCGTTAATTTATTATTACGTAATTAATTATATTTCTTGAACACACTTGAACTTGACGTGCTTTTGTGTATATTTTTGTTGTAATTTAATTAGCGAGATCTTTTTTCTTAGTCAAACTACAGAGCTGTACAATTTAAAACTGATTTCTAATGCGTGGTTATCATAAGAGGTTTATTATAATATTAATATATTTAATGTTTAAATTATTTATTGAAATCTGGATCTATCTAGGTACCATTAAAATTGTATATTTTAAAAATATAGGTATTAAGCACAGAAATATTTAAAAAAAATACAAATTAAATGTATATCTTTCTAAATATGAATTAAATATATTAATTAGAAAAATATACATATAAAATCAATTTTATCGAAAAATATTGTTGTTGCGCCACCGGGATTCGAACCTGGATCTCTTTCCTAACCGGGGAAGGTGCATTATCCAACTATGCTACAGCGACAATATTTTTAGCGACAAATTTTCGAACCTATATGTTACCTTTTTGATATTAATACATTTAATCGTTCCATTATTTGAAAGAGCCATCTACTTTATTTTTACAGAATCTCAAATACCTTTTAGTAAACTGATAGCAGACGCCAGAGTTATTTCATTTTTATTAAATTTTTGGACACATTGATACAACTTTATTATTAGGAGAACACATTATTATTGTGAATAATTAGTAGTTGGATAATGCACCCTTCCCGGTTAGGAAAGAGATCCAGGTTTGAATCCCGGTATCGCAACAACAATATTTTTCAATAAAATTGATTTTATATGTATATCTTTCTAATTAATATATTTAATTCATATTTAAAATATCACAGACCGTCTGTTCTGAATAATTACAACTTCACAATAAGAATGTGTTCTCCTAGTATATCTTTCTAATTAACACAGACCTATGTTCTGAATAATTACTTCACAATAAGAATGTGTTCTCCTTAATAATTTAAAAAAATGTTTGATTATATTTAATAACAAATTCAATCCTTCAAAAATAATATATAATGTTTATAATAGATCTCGTACACTCCCTTTATAGATGTCCGTTTCGAAGACTTTTGTATCAGGAGCACAAAGGACGGTGGTAGGAGATTAGGTGTAATGAAAATAAATAGAACCCAGAGTTCCTTTGTAGCGTAACGAAAGATAGATATCGCACGAACAACCCAAGTGTTTACGGTATAAGAGTTTCTTTGATACCCCGCTATGTTATGTGGTCTTGGTAATTACAATTTACTGTTTTGGTCGTATTTTTACGTAATTTACGCGAAAATTCTATTTTACTCAATCAACTCGGAGTATATTATTTTTTAACAAACCTGTCCAATAAACCTATCTTTACTTAACATATTTTTAGCAATGTACGCGTCTCTACTAAAAAAAATCTCATTTTAATTGAAATATGGTGATGATCATCAGTCCGAAACATCAATTCATAGCAGAATAATAAAAATCATTTGTCCTGAAACTCAGAAGGTATGTGGAATCAACATTTATTTTTAATTATAAATTGGGATTAGTTGACATTATATATTAAATATCTTTAAATTATTCTGTGCTTTTAATTGTTGAATCTGGCTTGATGGCCTTTACCTTGTCCAACTTCTCGTTGAAAGATTTTTCAATTTTTAAAATAAGGTATTTCAAAACAATTGTATTTTTATCGTGCAGTTTTCTGCAATTTTTCTTCAGACTGGCCGCAGTTTGCGGTTTGCAGTCTCCGGCTGTCACTCCCAGGCCCGGCTGTTGTTCTGCCGACAACGCGATGCAGTAACGAATGAGTTTTCCCTGGAAACTTTTTGCGGCGGTCGGGCTGAAAGTACGCGCGATGGATACATCCCTCGCGTTCCATTGTTGTCCCGCTCCCCCTCCGGTCACGTGACGGCTGCACGATAATGAAAAGTTGAGGATAATGTGAAGTTTTGACGTCCGCATAAAAAAATTGTTTCATTTCATTTTATAAGTACCCTCGTGTCACGTGCACGCGGATGAGACCTTGATCTCTCGGCTCAGAGATTTGCCTGTACCAGTTACGTCAATTTTTTTGTTTGTACTCTCTTTTATACTTTATTTACAACTGCAAAACTTTGACAGCGGATTTGTTCGGCTTCTTCTACATAGCCCAGGTATAATACAAAGACTCAGTATCGAAATGTTGCTTGATATTGCTATATTTAATAACCGGATTTGAATGACCGGGTTATGTCCTCTTTCCTACAACATTATCCTTCATCACTGCATCAACAGATGCAAATGATTGCATTCGATCAATAATGAAAACTTAACTTTAAAGCAGTGATATAAAGTATATTTAGGAGAACACATTCTTATTGGTTAGTTGAATAAAGCACCTTCCCCGGTTAGGAAAGAGATCCAGGTTCGAGTCCCGGTGGCGCAACAACAATATTTTTCGATAAAATTGATTTTATATGTATATCTTTATAATTAATATATTTAAAATATCACAGACCTATGTTCTGAATAATTACAACTTCACAATAAGAATATGTTCTCCTAAATAATAAAGTTGTATCAATGTGTCCAAAATTTAATAAAAATGAAATAACTCTGGCGTCTGCTATCAATTTACTAAAAGGTATTTGAGATTTTGTAAAAATAAGGTAGATGGCTCTTTCAAATAATGGAACGATTAAATGTATTAATATCAAAAAGGTAACATATAGGTTCGAAAATTTGTCGCTAAAAATATTGTCGCTGTAGCATAATTGGATAATGCACCTTCCCTGGTTAGGAAAGAGATCCAGGTTCGAATCCCGGTGGCGCAACAACAATATTTTTCGATAAAATTGATTTTATATGTATATCTTTATAATTAATATATTTAATTCATATTTAAAATATAAATTATAATTTTTTTATAAATATGCTACTTCGAAAGTGAGTTAATATAATAATATAAATACGTATGTAGCGACAAACTTCGTTCGCTAACTCTAATATGAAAAGTAGTTTCACACACTGACACGTGAAGTAGTTTTACCCAACATTAACCTACAAAAGTAGTTCAACAATTTGGTTTTATTTAAACTATACATCCGCATAACTTTTACAATTTTTATGACAATTAACAGGATTATTCCGTAAACGACTATATTGTTGGTAGCTTTATTTTCTAAATACTTTTTTGATGTGTAAACATCTTAGTTTGCGCACCTCTCCCCCGTCGAATTTACAACTAGAGTAATCACAGAAAATATGTGTCGAAAAAGAGAGCAAACAAATATGATGACGTAACCGTTACCATAGTGACTCATTCAGTACCCATAAATATCACACTCACTTTGTGACATATTTCAGAAATCTTCGATAAGCCACAACAACACTCGCATGTTCGAAAATAGAAACATGTCCTTCACGTTCCGGTAGGAATTTTTTTTTTTTTTTTAATTCAGCACCTACGCGGTACCTATCTGAAATTTTTAATTACATAATTATTACATATTTAGTACCTGCTCACACAAAGTACGATAATACGCAACCGTTTTATAGCAAATTATTTTTTTAAATGTCAAATGTAATAGAATTTCATTCCTTACTTCAGTTCCAGTATGCTGTATATATAATACACACTCAATATATGTTCTCATTACGTTTACGTTTTATTTTATTGAAACTAGTTTCCATTTTTATTTTGAACCTATCTACAGAAAGTAATGTATTTTCATTAGTCATTACACTGTATTATAATCATAAATCACTAACGATCACGAAATCACAGAATGAGACACGATTTAGATATAACATCTCAGAGATTTAGTTGCCATAAATCTCAGCACCATGTACACGTATTGAGATTTTGATCTGGAAATAAACTCGGAGATTAGTTTGAGATTCGTAGACAGAGACAAAACTCCCAAGCTCTGGTTTGACAGCGAGACTACGTCTAAAATCTAAATCCATAAGCACTCATAACTATTTATTCTGAATATTAGATAAGCAGAATACATTAAATTACAAACCGTTTCAAATTTCATTTAACTGCTGCTGGTGAGATTCAAATTCACCCAACTAACAAATGGATTGTAAATAATCATTGAAATGATATTTGACGTATGACAAACATGAAATGAGGCGCAACACGGGGAATCTATGAGACATTGTGTATACGAGGTATATATGTAAATACAAGGACTACGAAAGTCGAGATTTGTTTCAAAATAATCTCATGAGAGCAACATCCGTATCTCAGAGATTATCTCGAGTTGAAGATCTCTTCTGTGGAGACCATAACTTATATGTTTCAGGTTTGGAATCAATGTATATTTCTTCTTCTTCTTGTGGCCTATCTGTTCAACGGGCGTTGGCTATCATCACCTTATTTACTGCGGCCTGTAAAAACTCTGCAGTAGACTGACCAAACAATTGCTCCAGGTTCTTTCGCCATGATGTTCTCCTTCTTCCAGGGCCCTGACTTTCAGCAATCTTTCCGTGCATTATGAGATGCAGAATCTCATATTTCTCCGGATGCCTCAATACATTTCCAAGATATTTTAAGTTTTAGGATTTTTCTTGTTTAAAATACTTATATTTCTTTATTCATACGTCGCATATGTGAAAATAAAACATTTGTTTTTAGATTCTACTCATTTAATTTACTTGAAACGCGTTTCGCCTTGCAAGGGCATTATCAATCTAACAATTGTAACTAAAATACCGTTAGTGTTGAAACTGAATGGTTACTTAGAATAATTAGAAGCATTCAAAATGTATGGAAATCCTCAGAATTCCGATGAATGATGTAGTCCCTTTTCATCTCATATAAATAAATTGTATAGCTGGCCCCCATTATAGTTATAAATACAAATTGTTAGATTGATAATGCCCTTGCAAGGCGAAACGCGTCTCAATAAATTAAATGAGTAGAATAAAAAAAACAATGTTTTACTTTCACATATGTGATTATAGAGTTCTACAAACTTACCTCGGAAACAGTAAAAATCTTCATTAAAATATTTACCGTTTGCGACTCTTAAAATTTAAATGGTAAAATATTGTACAATAAAAAAATATAGTATGTATAATTAAATTAAATCGTTATATTTTGACTTAATTAAAGCACAATATTATGATTCCGCCGTTAGAATGTAATATCACATTACGCGAAAAGGTACAAATTCCAAAAGCCGTAACAAATAAGTTTTCATTAAAACAATAAGCGTTCACGTACGGGCTGGGGACTTCAGTTTGATTGTCAACGTGAAGCAAAGTTAGTTGGTAATACATTGCTCCCCATTAGTGGAACGGCGTCGCTGTTAGCTCAGTCAACACTAACAGCCAACCCAGCGGAGCCAGCGCCGCGCGCCACCTATCGGCTGGGGAACCTATCAAACGCAGTCGTGAGAATGTTACCTTTGACGATTCAATTAAACCCCTCTGGTCAGGGCTGCACTTGGTGTTCGTAATAGGGATGATCTATTTTTTTGAACCAAACATTGTCCTACACCAATGCTCCGCGAGCTTGTTGTAAGTGCTCCGCGAAATGATGAAAGCCGAAATTGAATGCTGGATTATTCAAACCTCACAGTGTACGAATATGTGATTGAGTTGCCTCAGATAAGTTTAATTCGAGTATTTTTTTGCTATGAAAATGCATAAATACTTTTTAGATGTACACTTTAATCTGATTGGTGCACGGCGCTCGGTGCGTGCATTCGTTACCACGCCCACACCCACACCACACGCACACCACGATCATGTCACACCCACGCCACACTCACGCCGCACCCGTACTACAGTGATATAAGGAAATATATAATGAAGAGGAAGAAGAAGACGGCCGAGGAAAACATTAATGTACTATTTGGTTGAATTGCTACAGCGATAAAAAAATAAAATTATTCATGTGTAAAAATCAAATAAGTAATATCACTTAATATATTCGTAGCAAGAAAAAAATAGTAAAAGTGCTCTTGCGTCATAGGAAAAAGTGGTTTGAAAAGTGCAGTAATATGTTAGAATTTCGATTTGAATCGTACTCGTATGCTTCTGTCTATTTTATCACTTATTTACTAGTGAAACTAAGATTGTGCCGTATTAGTATGGTCTATCTCTATTTTATAATGTATTTATTAGGAAAATTAACGGTGTGTGTTATGCATTATATCAAAAATATTATAGTAAAAAAATAATAAATAATGTTTTCCGATGCGGACCTCAGAAATCGAAAATGAAATTGCCTTCCGAGTTCTGGGCGAGTAGTGTTCACAATCGTGGCGTTACCATAAAGCTTCATTAAAACTAACCGCTCTCCGAACACCCTGTTTTGTTCACAGGCATTAGTCCGCCAAGGGTTAAACTTTCCGGTCCCCTGACGGGAATAAAGACGTTCCGGTTCGTGTTTAGTCGGCTAAAAATAAGATCGAAACCCTGAATTGGCCATTAGGAAAGTTTAATCACATTTTATTTGCAAATTGGAAACTGTTATATGCTCATTTATTTGTGAAGGTGAAAATGTTTCCATTTTATATATTTTATTTCTCTCTCTGTCTCTCAGTCAATGTGCTCGTGACTGAGTGTCGTGGTCCTTTATTTTCCTTCTACAGCACGATATTTTCGCATCCTAGGATCTTGTTTAGTGCGACGTGTAGCGAGGCTCATTAAATTTAATTAATGTATCTAATATTCCCTGATAAAACCCTAATCCTAATTTGTACGTCCGTTTCCCTGTGGTAAGAGTGGTTTTGTGAATTTGAAAAAATGAGAGAATATTATATCTATTATTAACTATATATAATGGTCAAAATTTCACCCCCCGTGAACGTAGGAATTTTACCAATTCGCGTTTATCATTCAACATCATCAGAAATGAGTGTCAGCCGGTGCTAGAAATGATGCTGGTGCATTAAGGTCAAAGCATCGTGATGAAATATATTGATTTGCGATATTACTGACGAGCTAAACCATTCATCCTGGTACCGACACTGATGTATGGAACTGAGGCCTGGAGGTGGCAGAAGAGGAACGAAAGTAGACTGAATGCAGTGGAAATGAGATCACTTAGGCGTATATGCGGCAAATTTATTTATGATAGAGTAAAGAATGAAGAAATAAGAAAATAATGTAAAGCTAATGTTAGAGTATAGTGAGTAAGATTAAGAAAAGATAACTTAGGTGGTTTGGTCATATGAAACGGATGAATGAGGAGAGAGAAGAGAACCAGAAATAGAGGACGTCCGCGGAAGACTAGGCATGACCAGGTAAACCAGATAATAGAGGATGGTTCTGTTAGAAGCCTCAACAATCGGCGAGCTTGTATGAGAAGATGTATGAATGTGGATGAGGCGAGAATTGTGTGTCAGGACAGAAGAGTGTGGCGCTCTATCCTCTCTGCCTACCCCCGCAGGAAAACGACGTGATGGTAAGTAAGTAAGTAAGTAAACCATTCACTCCACGTGTCCGTAAATTGAATTATTTTGGAACACATCTTCATAAAACAAATATATTCATTAACCGTATCAAAACAAAATACGCTATATATTTAAAATATCAAAAAATTCGAATTAAGAAATTAGTTTCGAAAGTGTCATATTTTGTTATAGACATTAAGGATTTTTTAAAGTGAACGGTTGAAATATACCTAGTAGATTTTTTGTAATGCGCCTACTGTTACTCTTATTGGCAATCTGTATAATACGTGCGTTAGTGGTTTGTCCTACGCAAGTGCAGGAACTGTTAATATGCATACCTTTTTAGCGTTTTATTAAATAGATAATGCTAAACCTATTACAATATTTAAAATACAGTATCATTATCATCATCTTCACCCTTTTTCTATCCACTGCTAATCAAGGCTGGAAAAAAATGCGAATCATAACCACAAAGATGCATTTAGTTAAGCCGTTTTTTCCCTATACACTGACAAGATAAATTGTCCACGATCTTTGTGTGCCATGATATTTTGACAGACAGATAGTTAATGTAGTTTCATGTACAAAGTTGAAAATTTGACGTGAACAAAAAAATTGTTAACATAGTGTAATAGGTAACTTATTCTCTCGGCAAGAGAAAAATTCCCGGTTCGAATCCCCAATTGAAACTATATATTTTTTGCCATTAATTTAATTATTATTTAAGAATTTTTGTTCTAAATTGCAACCACACAATAAAAATGTGATTTCAATCAAATAAAATAAAAATTGTGTAAGCTTTATAACATGTATTAATATTCAGACGTTTATTCTGCGCTGCCTACAAAATATAATATATGTTTTTTTAGTTAAATAAATAACTCAGCAATGACTGCAAAAATCATTGGAGGAATAAATAAAAGCTTGCATATATTAATTTTTTTTTTCTTGCATTTTTATTGTTTTATTTCAGGTAAGCAGTTATAAAATTAAATTAGTAAAAACAGTTTTTCGAGGATAGAATTATAAACTATTTAAAAATTATATTGTTTCTATTTATTTATTTAATATTACCTATATATACCATAAAAGCACAAGTCGCTAGGTAAAAGTTTGTTTATATATATATATATATATAGTACTTAATGTACAGAGATGATGTATTTGTCTGCGTTGTGCTAGCACTCAGCTGCGGTGGACCCAGCTGCTCCTGACGCGAACGACGGACGATGGGATTATGAATCAGCCCTGGTGGTTTGCGGTCCTGCGGCTACCCCTTTAAATGCTCGTTAAAATTATTTTAGTTCCTATTTCGAAAATGATCACTGAAGCCTTTTAACCTCGTTCTTTAAGCTAAGGATGTATTTAGATAATATAAAATTTAAGAAATATGTTTTTTCATCCTCTTTATCTTGTATCCTTTGTCTTCCGGTAGGGATCCTAAATCCGTGGTCTCAACAAGGCACTTCCAGGCGCCCCTGTCCTTAGCTGTTTCAATGACTGTAGCTCATTGTAGACCAAAAGATAAGGGCAAAATAAGGTTAACAATTTGCTTGCTACAACGTTCACACCCTGGGGTACTGCTAATCTGACTAGATTTTCAGAAGACAAAATCAGTATTTACATTTTGATGAAATCATGTAATACGTGTTAAAAGCGATGGCGTGACCACTCCAAAGCGGTGCATTGGGGCCCGCGTTAGATAAGTCCCAAAAATGTCTTCGCCCTAAAATACAATTAGTATCATTAGATAATTTTCCCAGCGTTTATATGGATTAATTTTTTTTTTAATCAGCAAGAAATGGAAATATAAAATTTAAAAAAATGAAAGCATTATCGACGTATACAGTATATCTTTGAAACTATAAGTATACTTACGACAAGTTTATTTTTCAATTATTAACCATCCTTATTTGTTGTGTCTTCACAACACAACAAATAAGGGAGGTTAGGTGCTAGAAGCAGTGATCACACAACTATGCTACCAACATCTCAAAATCTCAATTGCAACTGTGCCATTCCGCAAATAAGGTATTCGAGTGTATGAGTAAGAATGATATCAATATGATGGATAAAAGTAAATGGTAATTTTTTTATACATTTACATTTTTTATATTTTTCAATCTGTATTCTGTCTGTATATACAGAGCTTTCATATTACCAAAACATATAAAAACGTTAATTCAGTATGTTAAATATACACTCATATATCCGACTTGGCTGCTAAAGTTATATAATTAATTAAAGTTGCCTACATTTAATACAATTTCTACAACAACTTGGTAATAAATGGTTAGAAAATAATGGTTAAAGTTAAAATATCTACTTTTATCTATAAACAAAACTAATTAAAGTCTTATTAGAGTCCCACAAATACACGTAAATGCCAAAAATTCTAACTTTTTAATGTGACGGTTCCAGGAAGAAGTTAAAAAAGAAATTAACCTGTCTCAATGTTTAAAGAGTTTGCGGTGATTTATTAAAAAAAACTTGTATTTGCAAAATTTAGTTTGGTAAAGTATCAAGGCGAAATTATTTTTTTATTTACTTTTGGAAAGTTTCCTGAGCTATCGGGCCACTATCTGCCACTATCTGTTCATGTTGTAAATGTAAGGTGTATACGACTGAATAATTCAGAAGTTGTAATGGGAGATTTAGGGATCAGTGAAGATTTTATTTTTATAAAATATACTAATACAAAATTTCCTGAACAGTATGGTAGTTGCATGTTTCATGAAAAGCGCGTAAAGAACAGCACAGAATTTAATGCAAAAGACCTATGATACATACCGACCTTTACTGATAAATCTCTGAGACGATAAATTAAAGTCTCATCCATGGACGCACTTTCTAATAGGTATAAGTCTCATATTTAGAAAAGGGGTACCTACTTAAATATACAAAAAAGAAAAATATTTTAAAGAATGTTATAAAAATTGTTAAGTTGAATAATTAGCATGAAATGTTTATAAAAGGTGTGTTTTGAGATAAAATTGTATAATCTTTCGCAGTTTATTATAATTTACAGGAGACCGCTAAGTTATTAGTATCCAGGTGGGGATAGCACTGTTATCCTCTAGTTTACAATACTTGGCGTGGTTGTGATTTGGATAAAAATCTGCGATACATCAATCTCAATAAACAGATCGCGCGTTAAATAATTCGAAAGCTTTTTGAGAATAATCTTAAATATGAGCTATGGTGCCGTCTCCATTCGTATTTGTCTCAGCGACCTCCCCCCTCCATTCAAATTATTCGTATTTTATTATATGATGGATTGCACGCACGGGGGAAAAGTAAATTGTTTTGACGTCTTCTTCAGATAGGACGATTTTACTTGAATTTTCTGCATAAATTTTTGCACAATATAGATATGTAAATTTAACAATATCTATAATTATTGTGTGATTATTAAAATCTATTTCTGAGAATAGTGATTGCAATAAAGACAATTATCAAAGATCTTTTTTCTCCTCTCTACCGATTGTATTCCACCCTCTGCTTGGCGCTTCTTTGTTTTGTACTCTATTACTACGTTCTAAACTAATTTAGAGAAATATATTAAGCATCCAAAGAATATGATAATATTATATTCTGGCTGGACGGGACGAAATTGAGCATTCAAAGTAAGGTCAAATACCTTGGCCATATATTCAATGAAGATGGACACGAAGATGATGATATAGAACGTCAGAGGAGACAGTTGAGCATTCGTGGAAATATGCTGTCACGGCGTTTCTACCGATGCAGTAAGGAGGTGAAGAGCATCCTGTTTAAGTCGTTCTTCACCAGCATGTTTACCTGCGAGCTCTGGTCGAAATACAAGCGAGTGACGTAGAACCGTCTCAGAATTTAGTACAACAACTCATACAGAATACTGTTTGGATTGGCGCGTTATTGCAGCGCATCTACAATGTTTACCGAAGGCCGTATACATGGATTCGTTCCGCTTCTGAGACATTGAGTTGCGGGCGTAAAAATGCGGCTGGAGCTCAGCACCAATTTTCTGGAGCAAGCGGCGCTCTTATGGAAAGCTGGTTCCCTGACCAGAGAATGGCAACGACTACAGAATAGCTACATATACAATGGCTGTAACTGAAGTAGTTATATATGTAATATTTATATTTTGTGTGAACTTTTTACTTTTTATTTATTAATATTTTCCTCGGTTTTCTTTTTCTTTTTCATAGCATAATATTTATTTCATAACTTTAATGTATAACATGTCTTAATAATATGTCTTAATAAATAATAACATTATCTCTATGGCGAATCAGGTTAAAAAAAAAACTGATCACGCTGGAATAAATACATTATTATTACCAATACAGATTGCAAATAAAGGTAACCTATATTTTAGATATAATTCCAATATTATTTTGTGCATAACTGTATTTAGCATTCTGTGTAGAAATATTGATACATTTCATTAGAGTAGTGTCAATTTCCTTTGAAATGTAGATATGTTACCTGTTTTAGTAATTATTTATATAGCGCAATTTAAAAAAAAAAAAACTTTAAAGGCGCTTTAGACATAAACTAGTATTTAGAATTAAAAAATATTATTTTAACTTACACATATATATACATATGATTTTGTGAAAAGGTGTGTTTCCAGTTTTTTTTTAAATAATGTTTCTGATGTACTGCTTCTTATGACGAAGGGTAAAGAGTTCCACGCCTTTTTTTTCTATATTAAAATAATAAATAAACATGACTTGTCAGAAATTTGATATTTGAATTATTTTTTTATAAGTGAACAATTTCCGGTTAGTGTTAAGTGTAACAAAAGTATAAAGAGTGCAAGTAACCACTGATAGACAACACTTTGGTAACTTGTAATGCTATTATTATTTTTATTTTTTTTGTAGTAAGCAATCGCTTTGTGGTTTGACATATTAGATTAAATAAAACACAATTTATTTGTATATAACCGCGAATTTTATTAAACGCTAACGCCAGTTTTAAATACGCCCTGACGAAGCTCGAGCTAAGCTAAACCGGTTGGCGTTTAATAAAATTCGTGGTTTCATGCAAAGTGATTGTGCTTTATTTAATCTGATATTATTTGTAGTACTTGCGACTTGTAACTTGTTACTAAATAACTTTATGCTTTTTATTTTTCTTTCACATCGTGATCTTCATTAATTCCTGTCTTCTTGACTATCCACTTTTCTCGGCACCTCGCAGATCTAAAGGCAGACAAGTGCCTGTTGCTTTTTCCAATTGGTCCCCGACCAGGGGTCTCTTGCTCTTCGTCCTTTGACGTGGCTCACCTTAACAAGCTTCTCCAAGCTATCTTTTCGTATTGATTTATTGAAAATTTAAGGCTTCTCTTTCAAAAATAATTCATTTTTCCGCATTTTTAACAAAAATGTGGATTTTTATTATTCATTTATATTAGAAGTTATACACTAGATTTGACTTTTTCTTAAACTATTAATTAGATATAACCTTTACACTAATGTAAAACTAATAAACTAAATTCTATTTGCCATAATTAAAAAAATACAAGCATTATAAGAAAGACTTTAAGACTTAATTGGATTTTTTATTTCAAATCGACGATTAAAAACCAATAAAAAACACTCATTAATAGGATCGATATAAATATTATTTAGTAAGAAATTATTGTATTTTTTATATTAAAACTTGATTTTAAATAGTGACTAAAGCCTCAAAACTTGTAAGTAAATATAATATATTATTTAAAATAATTTGTATTCACTAACACAAAGTGTTTCAAAAACGTCGAAAATTGATCATATGTACTACAAATTTAATGGTTTATAACTCTATTCATTTTCAAACATTTTGCTGATTTTCTTCAATGCAGATTTGTCTCCGTAATCTTGGCTTCAAGATTATAAAAAAAATGTATTTCGTTTATGCAATAATTTACCATATTAATACTATTTTGTGGCACTAAATAGTCGCGGTCTTTCCTTAATACTTGTATTGTCTTAATTATGGCAAATAACATTCAATTTATTAGTTTTAAATAAGCATAAAGGTCCTATCAAAGTAATAGTTTAAAAAAAATCAAATCTGGTGTATAACCTCTGATATAAATGAATAATAAAAGCCCATATTTTCGTAAAAAAAACGAGAAATATTAACCGCCACCTTAACGTATAGGGGATTTTCGACTCGAGACAATCTTTTGATACTGGTTCCTGTATCTCAGAGATTCGTCATATTGACCATATCTCAGAAATTCGTCATCTCGCGCTCGTCATAACGTATCAAAAATGTTGAATAATTTTGAATCTCCCCAGCAATAGTTAATACTGATTAAATTATTACAATTTGACGACTTATATTGAGGTTAATGTTTAATGACTTACACTAACTTTTTAAAATAAATAGTTGTAGAGATCTATGGTAGTTTTAGCTGACGTTCGTGTGCGCATGTCAGATCAAACGTCGTTTACATTAGATTGAGGTTTTCAAGATGATTTCTATGTTTATCTTTATATCATAATCTCAACACGCGTACGCGTACATGGTGTTGAGATGAACCTCATCAAATCTCAGATAATTTTATCGCGTTTCCTTCTGCGTACAGGGGCCTTAATAACTGCTTTATTGCTCCAAGTTATCTAAAAGACACCGCGCACTATTAACTAATTCCTGTACAGAAGCGGGAGTGGAAAACATTTTGATACTTAGTACAAGCGGGACGGCATTTTTCAGATTTATTCCCGCGACGCTTAAACGCGGAACAAGTCGACAAATTCGATTTGTGTTCTGGAAAATTCTTGGCAAATTGGGTTCACCCCCCCTGCCCAGACAATTTATCGTCAATGTTTTCTCTTAGGCGAGCATCACAGGATATTCAATTATGTTCGTCGGAGCACCGCGGTGACGTGCCAAGGCATTTTCGGTTCATAGAAGACAAATACACATTTCATATCACCGAGAGAATAAATATTGCGTCAAGACAGTGATTTAAATTGATTCTTTATTTGTTAACTGACACCGGAGATATTGTCTTATATGGCTCGTGTCCGCGGTGATCTCTTAATGAGACTTTGGAGAAAAGAGAATCGACACCATGGAGAGACATGTTGATTGTGCAGTTATAGATGGTTCATTGAATGTGTGCGGGTCAGCGGATGACTGTATATCGGTGTATTTATTTATTTTACTTGTCTTCTAAGTACGTCTTCAGTGTACACCTCGTAATGTGAAGATCCAAGAAATTAATTAAGTCAAGTAAAAATAGCTACAAGGTATATCACTAGTACAAGTCAAAGACACGCAGAGAGAAACGCGCGCCTGACACGCGTCGCCCTTTATAACCCCGCACACACGCCCCGGCGGTGCGACATTCACACACATAACTATACAACCCCAAGGACATCACATTTATTTATTTCATATCATATGTTGTAAGTACATTTCGTATTTTAATATCTGCCTCACTGGGCTTCGCCCGTGCTGAGGCAAGCATTTAACAAGTTTAATCAACAATTAATTGTATATAATTAGTTCATCAACTATAAATTTAGAATAAGAAAGAAGAATAAATAAAAAGTGTAAGTAATAAATTATGATGCAATATTTGATCTTGAGAAATTATAACCTGCTTAAAATTAGTAAGGATAAAACACATTTTAACAAGTTTAAATAATACAGTACAATTTAATTTAACACACACACACACACACGCATGAACAGGCTGCTCACTCATTGGTGTTGGGTCTGAAGTTTTGACTCAGTATGTGTTCAAATTGAAGCGGTGACCATGCTATGAACATACGTTCGGTCTGAGTTTTTTAGCCAGAATATTATTGCGTATTTGAACTTTCTGTGTTGCTTAATGTTTTTTATTTATTTAGGGAGAGAATTATATAATTTGGGTGCTACAAAAACATCGGTTTTTTTTGCCCGTATGTGGTGCACATCCTAGGAATTGCTAAATTGTTCTCCTCTGAGATTATAATATTTTTAGCATTTCCATGGAAACCCCAGATGTCCTTATTGATGAATATGAATCAGAATAATTACGATTGATGATATAATTAATATGAGAAAGTGGGCAGGAGGGTCACGGGTAAGATGAACTATAATTTTGTTTATTAACTTGTGCATCAATAATGCAACATAATCAATAGAACTCGATACATATTTTATATGAAATATAAAAAATCTAATTTTAATAAATATCATTATTGAGTTCCGCTAATTTTTGTAAAGCATTATTTAAATTTTAAAGCAGAAACATTTAAATAACATTCGACACTTCGACACTTGACTGAAAATAAAATAAAATAATTCGATACCGGAATGTAGGGTACGATTTCGTGAACGGGCATTTGCGGCAGCAAAACCTCTTTGCCCTCCGTCATAAGAAACAGTGCATCAGAGATTGTATTTAAGAAGAAAAATTAAAAACTCACCTTTACAAAAAATCATTTCCATAGGTTGAAATAACTATTTTTAATTTAAAAAAAAACGATAATGTAACTATAAACAGTGTCATGTGTAAAGCGCCCTTGAGCTGAATGTGTTCACGAAAATGGCGCTATACAAATTATCCAATATTATTATTATTATTATTATTACAGTTTGAAAATGGCTTTAACCGCCGAAACAGCTGTTACATTTAAAACAACGCTTTACACAAACTAGCAGAAATCATTTTTTCAAATATTTATTAAAAATTGATTTTTTAAATTTCATAAACAATATTTTTTATTTTATTAGAAAAACATACAGTCTATCTATAAAAACAAAAGTCATAATGAAAGTGAAACAATAATTTAACTTACTTTAAACAATGAGGACAATTAAAAATGACTTATTAAATATATAGCTAATTAGGACTATAATGTAAAAAAGTGAGAGAAAATTAGTATATAATTATTAATTCCTCTGTCGTTTGTCACGACGTTTCCCCTCAAGGGTAGGCAGAGAGGATAGAGCGCCACACTCTTCTATCCTGACACACAATTCTCTCCGCATCCACATTCATACATCTTCTCATACCAGCTCGTCGATTAATTAGATTTCTTACAAGACCATCTTCCAGTGTCTGGTTTACCTGGCCGTGCCAAGTCTTCCGCGGACGTCCTCTATTTCTCGCGTCATATGTCTTTCTGTCAAACGAATTTCAAAAAACTAACATGTTTTTAAAAACATATTTTCAGTATAGCTAAAGCACACAAAAATATATGTTAATACTAGAGTATCGACAATTGAATTTTGCATGTTCTTATGGCCCCGTGTCTACGGATTAGATTTATCTAGGAGGTTCGACTCGAGTGCGCGTGAGGGGCATCATCAGCCCGTACGTTGGGTGCGCGAAATAGAATGACGCATCCAGTACGCACGTACCTTCACTAACTTATATATTAAAGTCTCATTGAGAGATCATCGCGGGTAAAGGGCGCAATATTGCCGAGTGGTGTACTTTTATTATGAGTTGGAACTAAAATATGTATTTATTATATCTACCGTTATTTATGAGGAGGAGCTTTAAATACGAAATTTACTCCGGCTGCCTAAATTAAGTTACGCCACTTTCCAGCTCCCAGCATCGGCATATAGTTGACCTCAATCATTGAGTTCCTGATTCGTTTGCGTGCGAAGTGTGGTTGCGGAATGATATGCCTGCTTTTTAGTTTCTTCATTTTTACGACTCAGGTCTTTTTAAGGCACGCTTTAGCCGTTCCTTTTCGAGAGCCTCTTTTCCCTACTCACACGATACGACACCCGCCCTTCACAGGTGACATGGACCCAGCCCTAAAATCCTATAACCCGACCTCGTCTAGGTCAATATTAAAATGTTGGGATTTTTTTTTACACCTGCATACCACATACGTTGACATTATTGTCACGTGTGCTATCAATATAGCTTGTATACGCAGTTATATAACAACACAGATTATACCCTTCAGGCTGTAGGTATGTACGGAATGTGCTAATAGATTTAGGTAATGTTGTACTCCTTTAGTTGAAGAATGTACAAGTTGTACATTCTACCACAGTTCTCGTCAAGGACATCGCCTATTTATAAAACCTATGAAGCGGTTAATTTATAACAACAAAGAAGAATTAACTTAAGCAAGAATATCAATAAAGTTTAAATAAAATAATTAGAAATTGAAAAAACGATTTAATTAGGAAAATTGTATTTTATTATTAAAGCTCTAATTTTTATTTAAGTTAGAAAAAACAAATGCTGAAGCTGGTTAAATAAAATTATCATTTATTATTATTAGCCGTCTTTTGTCCTCTACTGGATGAGAAACCTCCTCATGTGTCTCCCATTTTTGAATTCATTCTTTTAATTTATTGGATATGATGATTTTGTCAGTCCAGCAGATTTTAAGACGGCTTGTCATCCTCTTGATTCCCCTCGGGTACCACTGGATAACTGTATCCGTCCAACGACTGTCCGCCTGGACCTTTCATGCGTCCAAATATAATTATGTCTCGTAGATACAAATGATTATTATATTCATTTGTAGTTCATTCTTT
This sequence comes from Eubasilissa splendida, assembly GCA_031772225.1. NCBI lineage: Eukaryota > Metazoa > Arthropoda > Insecta > Trichoptera > Phryganeidae > Eubasilissa > Eubasilissa splendida. The sequence goes on along the minus strand of CM062850.1, from coordinate 31,806,414 downwards.
CACAGCTTTCAGAAGTGGCCCAAAATTTGTACGAAGTTAACATCAAAATATATCGACAAGACCAAAATCTTTGTGCGGGTGTGTTTCTATAATTGTTCGCATTTGAAGTATTTTGTGCGGGAACATGGTCAAAATTAATTCAGTCAAATTAAAGACGTCCACCATACAATTTACTATTTCAAATAAAAATAATAAATAGTTCTTCTACACTACAAATTAGTTAAATTAAGAATTAGACAATAATAATTCATTTGTTTAAAGCTTATACACAGTTAGAAGTTAATAAATATTAAATTTTTTGTTGATCCATTTCTTATTTAGTTATCTTAACATTTCACATTTATTTGAGTATGAATTCACCTTTGAATTATGCTATACGTAATATTTTTACGAGTATAAGTCGCACCCTAAGTTTATGGACAAAATTATTTGAAAAAATGTTTTTATTGAAAAATATTATTACTGAACATATAGCATTATTACTGAGCACTGTCCTGAACAGTGGACGACTTTCAACTTGAACATAGAAGTGTTTGAAAATCTTCATTGTTTTTCAGACATTTTATAGTTTATAGTTAAACAGTTTCAGTGCTATCCGATCGATTATACTTTTAGAGAAATAAGTTTTTTCAAATGATCAATTTGCACAAGTATAAAGTTCGATACTAGTGTCTAGTGTCACGTCCGTCCATAGTCGTTTATCATAGATAGGACAAAAGATGAAATAGCAAATATGTTTTACTAGTAATATTTTATAACTTGCAAATTGGATTTGCAGTCGCGGGTTTATTTTTTGTGCGACTTGTACAATTGTGGTACGTTATATTTTCTACGATGTTTATTTACAGTTTAAAATTCAAGCGATGATTTCAGAAGTTATCTTTACACGCGTTCACAGTACTGAGATTTATCTCAACTAAAACTCGAAACTCTCAGTGCGTCGATTAGGCTGAAAACTCCGACCGGCTGGAGTAAGCCACAGCCCTAGTTATAATTTATTATTTTTATGACTTGATTATAGAATAGCTCCGCAGTGTGGCGCAGCTTTATACCTGCGCTGTGAAAGTTTATCGTGCTTTATAGTGCGCGAGTCCCCATCGAGCTTGCCCGCGGGGACTCGCCCCCATTACCCAGCCAATATTGAATCTTGCTTATAAAACAAACTTGGTACATAAAATAATAGTAATGTTCGCTACTTCATTAAGGGTGTATATTGGCTTCGGGTCGTGAAATTTTCCTCGATTTTATAACTACCCTAAATCACTTATTTGGGTATTTTTTTCAAATAATATTTTAATTTAATTAACGGCAGTTATAGTCAAAACATATGGGATGATGATTTACTGGATTTAAGATGAGTTCACTTTTGTCCTGAAACTCGCATGAAAGACAGAACAGACTTGAGTGCGGAGTAAACTGTCATTTGTTATAATTGTAATTTGTACGCAGATCAGAATGACCAAACAATATCGACCTTTTCTAGAGCGATGTTTTATCTGTGTATACGCATTCTTACCCACGAGCGAATAAATAAAGCAACAGACATTAAGAATGATGATGATAATTAAAAAAACGCTACGTACTTACGTATCAACCCGATGTATTTTGTAGCAAACTAACCTAGCCTTATAAACATATAGTGTTCCGTATTCGCAAAACACACTTTAGCGTGTTTGTAATATCGGGCGCGAGAAATATTATTGTCACATGCCCGCGTCCAAATTTCCTACCCATGATCTATTCTACTGCTTGCTTTAATATAAATGGTGACCTTGATGCCATCAGACGTCAACTTGTCAATATTAGTCTATTTTTTGATCTCGACAACGCGATATCATTCGCATTATGGACCGTTCAACTCCAGTGCAGTGGAGCATTGTTTTGTGTGATCACGTATTGTTTGTGCGTGCCGTGGATGAACATTGGCATCGCCGTCGGAAGCGGAGATCGATCATCCGCGTGCAACCATTGTGTGATTTCGGCGGCGACGGCAGGGATTGCGAAAACGTTATACTCAAAATAAGGCAAGCAGTCCTTCCAAATCTCGGTTCCCCGAGATCGCTGGTCCTTCATCTAATTCCCTCCCCTTTACCGAACCCTCCCTCTACGTCTCCCGATTCCTCCCCCACCTTGCGGTGGATTCCGACTTACAACCGGAATTGTCATAATCCATTCCGCGAGAAGTGCGACTCGGAAATCGCATATATATAATAGTATTAAAAATATAAAAAAATGTAACAATATTCCTACTAAAATTGTAGTGTTTTGTAACTAAACTGGAGTGGTAGTGCGAAAACAGGAATAACCTGGATGGCCGCTAGCAAGATTCAAACCTCCGATCATTATTGCCAAAGGCGGTTTGACTACACGACCTAGAATATATTGTTTATAAATATATAATCAAATAATTATTTTATTATTTAGAAAACACATTCTTACTGTGAAGTTGTAATTATTCAAACATATAGGTTCGAAAATTTGTCCTCAACAATAATGTCACTGTAGCATAGTTGGATAATGCACCTTCCCCGGTTCGGAAAGAGATCCAGGTTCGAATTCCGGTGGCGCAACAACAATATTTTTCGTTAAAATTGATTTTATATGAATCTTTCTAATTAATACATTGAATTAGTATTTTAAATTATTATTCGCTTTCACGTATTAAAAGTGACTTCCTGTTGAAACGTATTCGAATATTTCTAAATATTTCCTTTTTACTCTTGTTCGTTCTGGTGTTCGTGCGTACATACATATTTATCGAAAACGATTTACATTTAAATTAATGAATTTACTTTGCGAGGGTTCAACTTAGATAGACCCACGCAGGGTTGTGAACAAGACTACCGCAACTTCAATTCACGAATATAAATTCGACAATTACCACACTTTTCTCAGTTATTTGAACACTGGGCTGAGTGCGCCAATCAAGAAGCTATTTTGTATTCTGCGGCCTTTTTGGTTTCCCCACAAAATGTGTATATTTTTGTCTCAACATTTGAAAATAGAATAGTTCGAACTAATTTATTCTTATTACAAAAAAAAAAATGTGGCTTTTGTCCTTTATTTACTTACATCATTTACAGACTGTCGTTAATCATATTTTATCCCAAGTGTTGTAATACTACAGGTGATACCTGAAACGAAAGGTCTCAGTTAGTACAGTATTTTTTTCTATGAGGATGAACTCCAAATCAACAACAAATGTTCGCGTCGATATTTGGACCCCAGATCAACAACTTTATTTTGAGTTGTAAATCATGAACTCCAAATCAACAACATGAATACAAATATGGAACATATGTCATACTAAAACTCCTATTCTCCGATACCTACCTTCTGATATCGAGATGAATTAAAATCATTGAATGTGTAGGAAGTACCAATCTAGATAGATATGCAAAGATCACTTAATTAAGTCAATGATAAAGTGCTAGACAATGAAATAATTAAATAAGGGCAGCTATTGTGGCAACTGCGTGGTCAGTGAATCTATATTTTAATGATAAAGCTTTCCCCAAAACAAACCACACATAAATAAAATATCGATGTAATTAAAATTATTCCATCTTCGAAAGTTAGCTGTCAAAACGAACAAAAATGACATATAAGAATTCAAGATAGACAATTTCAAGTTAAGTAAGATTTCTCTCTTACCATAGACAAATGACAGATGTCAATATACGATTTTGCTAAAATATGTTTTTTTTTCTTATTCGTAATAAAGACTGTGTATTTCACTTCAAATTAAATATATATTTACGTACTGTTATTGAATATATAAAAGAGAAAACATTAAAGTAATCTTAACCTAGAAATATTAAAAACACATTCGTTTTTGCCATGCTCGCGTCTCTCAGACCTGGCTGTTTAATCGAGCATTAGCCATAATGACACTATCGAAGCCGCCACATCCAAAAAGTCATAAATATAGACGGGAAAGCGTAATATTATTATGGATTTTGTTCGAAATATTCGGCTTATGCTCGTGAAAAAATGACATACAACTGGCGAGCATTATATTTATGTAGATCGTGATCGACAGTAGTAAAAATCTACTAAGTTTGTTACTAATTTTGTGTTGCCCTAGTTACTTCACTAATATCTCATTTGTGTTAAAGTAGCCAGTGTTAAAAATATATTAATTATCCCGAAAATAATAATGCGATACAATACAATAAAAAAAAATGTTGGTCCACGTCATTTAAAAATTATTTTCTATGACGAACTAAATTAGTTCAATAGCTTTTGAAATAACATTATGAAAGTAATAAAAAAACAGATGTCTACGAAAAAAAACTGAATGATGGGAGATTGAACCAATTTCATATTTCAAGCTTTATCTTTAATCTTCACAGGTTTCGAAGAAAAATAAAATTTTTGAACATTCATCATTACAGACAAAAAAATATACGAAAAAAATTAAATTTTCTTAAACGTAATTTCAATTGAATCTTTTCTGGGTCATAAAAACTAAAAGAGACATTATCAACTTTCTCAATAATTAATGAGTTTCCTTAGTAGTCAGTCAACAAATAAAAAAAACTGTAAACTCATTTGTACTGCTTCAGACTGAGTGGTTTAATTAATTTTTCAGAAAAAAGAGTATTGTATTATAATAAACATTAAGTCTATTCAGAAATTAATTAATTTTCTTTTTTGTTACAGGCAGAAGAAAAAACGTTTGCTTGACCGAAGAGTGCGTGAGAACAGGTAAGCATCTTTTAAATTGTTTAATTATTTTTTATTAATTTTGTTTATACGAGTATATATGTGTGAATTTCACCTTTTTTGCTTTTCTTTTCATAGCATTTATTTATATCTTTTCATAATTATTTTGTTACTTGAATGTATTATTTTTATGGCGAATCGGGTCTTACATAAACAACCCGATAATGCTGGAAATAAATACATTATTATTAAATGCGAAATACCATTATCAAGAGAACACATTCTTATTGTGAAGTTGTAATTATTCTGAACAGACGGTCTGTGATATTTTAAATACTAATTAAATGTATTAATTAGAAAGGTATACATATAAAATCAATTTGATTGAAAAATATTGTTGTTGCGCCACCGGAATTCGAACCTGGATCTCTTTCCAAACAGGGGAAGATGCATTATCCAATTATGCTACAGCGACATTATTTTTGACGACAATTTTTCGAACCTATATGTTACCTTTTTCAAATTAATACATCTATCGTTCCATTATTAGAAGGCTATCTACTTTGTTTTTACGGAATCTCAAATACCTTTGAGTAAACCGATTAGATTGTAGGGCTAGAAATTTTTGGTCCCTTATCTATCGTGGGCCCTAATGTACTGCATTGGCGTAGTTACGCCACTGCTTTTCCCATAGTGGTGGATAATATAGGCCTAACGTATACTCGTATATAGACGTGTACAATACGGCCCATAATTACAGTTAATTTGCATTTTATTACTCATTTTATTTACATTTGTTTAACCTTTACCATACCGTGATATAAAATACTAGTACGCTGCCATGCTGTCAACTCGTGTTACCGTAAGAAATTAGAGTTGTATTAGCCATTAAAATGTGAAAAAATGGTTAATGCTATAAATTTACTTTAAGTATTGAGCATTAAATATAAAAAAAATATGTAATATTATAATTTGGAGTATTCATGAAGTTCTGTATAGGAGGTTGCATTGTATAATACAACCTTCTTTTTTATCTATCTTCATTTAATTAGTAAGAGACATCATTATATTCGATGTTTGTTATTGTTTTCACTGTGAAATTAATGGGTGATTTCTTTCTGCCTTGCCACAAATGGTATTTTTGTCAACGTATTAATTTTTCAACGGAATGAATTAAAAATAATTATTTTTGTAGGATTCGCCTTATATAATTGATTTTTCACTAGTCATTTCTAAGCGTAAATATTTTCCTTCAAATTAACCAAAATATAAAGTGTATATCACGTATATTTACCGAAATATTACAGATTTAATTAGAGCGGTAGACCTGTGTTACTGCACGGTTTGGGAAGGGTTAATACTGTTTAATTTTGGAAGTATGTATTCGAAATATGTTCCAACAACGTTGCAACATTCTTAGAATCTATCCATCAAAGTCCTTTCGCATAAACGCCTTCGAGATGATTTCTCTCTTATATATTTTGTCCATTGTGTGAGACTTCTTCTTAGAAACCTTATTTGAATTACGCCTCAAAAAAAGTCCATTGGTGTTAAATCGGGTGAACGTGCCGGCCATTCAACGTTGTGGGAAACTGCCGTGAAGATAGTCCCTTACTGAAAACTCATGATGGGGGGGCACCCCATCTTGTTGATAGAGCAGTTCGGCGAAGTTTGCCCTGCTTCTGAGTCCATCGCGCAACATGTCTTGGTAATTGTTACTAACCAAAAACTGTATATCTATTTATAAATGACTCTGTATATGTGATTGATTTTAGGTTTCCGCTAGAACTTCTCTTCTAGGTTAGATGGCGTTTTTGTGGATGGTTTCCTTGGGGAATCTATACCAAAGTTACGGAACTTTAACACGTGCCCATGTCAATGCGTTCCATATATATATTTATATTGTGCAAGGTGGTAGTGCCACAACTCAGAACCAGGGCTAACTGGTCTTTCAACAAGATAACGTGTAACGAGCCTGTTCGTTCTAATGTTTTTTTTAAAAATAGAGATATCAATATTCTCATTCCTAATTGTATGCTGTCTACATGACAACTGTCAAGTGTCAACTTCAAAAATGCACCGCTAGGGAAATGGCGGCAATTTAAAATCGGCTATCTCTTGTTGGAACACTTTTCCATTCGCTCCTAATTCAATTTTATAATATTGGTTAATTTTCTACGGCGATGTTCTTTAGAATTTTTGATATTTTTCATCTCAGTTCAATGCTCTTAACTGCAAGATTGTTGCATCTCGCCAGCCTCTAACGTCCAAACAATGCCTTGCACTTTGCGAGCAATCCTTTCTTTTGCGATGAAATAATACGACAATTTTCCCGAGTCGAGTATTAGCTCTGTCGGTCGAAGTATATAACGCTACCCAAAGCGAGACTCGTTGGAAATCAATTTTGATATCGGAAAAACTCGTTCGTTTCCCTGCAATCCCTACATCACTTCTGAATGCGTCAATGAGACAATTACTGCATGAAGTCGAACGTGCAAGACATCAACGCGTGTCGCAAGAAAGAAACTCCCGTGACTTCGACTAGGGAAAGTTATAACTTTGTGTAGGCAACAAAAAGTATTATGAAACGAGAAATCATAATTTAATTAACCGCCTGATTTTAAATACTAATTTAATGTATTAACTAGAAAGGTACACATATAAAATAAAAGGTTTTTTTGCGCTACCGGGATTCGAACCTGGATCTCTATTTCCAATCCGGGGATGTACACTACCAATTGTGTTGTAGCGCCAGTATTTTTCATGACAAATTTTCGAACCTATATGTTACACTGTCGTTCTGTCGTTCCATTATTTGAAAGCCATCTACATTATTTTTAATTTTTTTATTTTTACGGAATCTCAAATACCTTTGAGTAAACCGACTGCAGACGCCAGAATTATCAATTCATTTTTATTAAATTTTAAATGTAATTTTATTTATAAATCAATGTATAATTTATTTATAACTCGCATATTAAACATTTTACTTGATGTTTTATAATATATATTGATAGCTATATATATAATTTCGTGGTATCGATGGATCTATCAATGTATTATTTGTGCATGAATAGAGATTAGCTTTATATTTAAAATAGCTTGATGCTCTTTTAACATTATAATAAATCGTGATTAAATATAAAAATATTAACAATAAAAAAACATTTTTTTGATAGATTCCTTCGGCATAAAAAACACCGAATTTATGCAACTAAATATAACCCCGTGTCAGCTCTACTAGGTGAACACCTGTCTTAAACAGACTATGTAAGGGTTCTTTTGCTAGAATAATACGCTAGGCAGATAATATATATTTAATTAATATTTTTATTTGTTAACTTTATTTTTTATTAACCACTTATTAAGTTTAAATACATCTACCGGTTTCGAAAAATACAATTTTCATCTTCAGGATGTCAATACTAACTAAAAACATATATTATTGTTTTTTTACCAGAATTTATTTTTAAAAAAACAATAATTATTAAAAAAATTAATTTAGTACCTAACTCAAATTGTTACTAAATGCAAATTAACTCGAATAAATTTTAGGGAAAATTTTAAAAATAGATATGTCACTTAATTCACACACACTCAATATTCGCAGTATTATATATTGATACTAACAAATCTAAACAAATGTGCTGTGAAAATAAGACTAACTTAGAGGTCTCCCTGAGTGACTCTCGAACCCTCGACAACCTAATCCTAAGCGAATACCTTACCGTTACACTAGGCTCGCTTAAATATACTCATACGTTTTCAAGTTTTCAAGGCCGACAGATGATTTAAGGATTTCATCTGGGTTTTGTAGTGAAATATGGTTCGAAAATTCAATTAGCCTATGCATTTCAATGATATGAGAAAGAACTGGAATGTATGAATGTAGGAGCAAAAATGGCCGATTTGAATGTATGCTGTTTATTGTACTCCGATGATGCAGTACTAATGGCGAATAATGAACAAGAACTACAGAGTCTAGTGAGTAGAATGTACGATGTATGTAAGGAAAGCGACTTTATTATAAATAAGTGATGGTATTCGAGAAGAAAGAAGTAGATGAGTTTGTGTATTTGGAAGTATGTCAGATAGAAACGGAAAGGGTGAGAATGATATCGAAAGGAGGGTGACTGCAGGGAATAAAGTGAACGGCGCATTAAACGGAATTATTATCTAAGTGGAATTTGTCAACCGAGGCAAGACTAGCGGTGTACAATGGAGTCCCGGTACCGACACTGATGTATAGAACTGAGGTAGCAGAAGAGGAACGAAAGTAGACTGAATGCAGTGGAAATGAAGTCACTTAGGCGTATATGCGGCAAATTTATTTATGACAGAGTAAAGAATGAAGAAATAAGGAAAGAATGTAAAGCTAATGTTGGAGTATAGTGAGTAAGAGTAAGAAAGGATCACTTAGGTGGTTTAGTCATATGAAACAGATGAATGAGGAGAGAATGGTAAGAAAGATATATGACGCAAGTGTTGACGGCACCAGAAATAGAGGACGTCCACGGAAGATTTGGCACGACTAGATAAACCAGATAATGGAAATGTTCTGTTAGAAGCCTCAACAATCGGCGAGCTTGTATGAGATGATGTATGAATGTGGATGAGGCGAGAATTTTGCCTCTCTGCCCACCTCCGCGGGGACACGGCGTGATGGTAAAGTAAGTAAAATTGATTCACATACTAGCATCCTAAAATATACACTTATACTAGTCTCTATCGCATAAACGCGTGTATAAAAATTTACAAATTAATATTTCATAAAATAATTTTAAATAAAGTAGACTTCGAACCTATCACAATATATATATATATATTATTTTTAAATGTAGAACATTCTTCATCGATACAATAAATGTAATGTATCAAGATGACGCGCGCAAGTTGGCAAGAATGACAGCCTGGAAGGGATAAAGGGGCGTAGCTCACTCCGGAATCGTAGTTCAGAACACATCTCTTATACTGTATTATATTTGTGAGATCTGTAATAAACTGTATTGTTGTACATCGAGTTTTTGACTACCTGAATTCCAGCACACGAGAAGACACCATTGTTTGCAACCGTAATAGTCGGGTTAAGGATATAACAATAAATAAGTAAATAATATAAATAAGAAAATTTTATAAATTATAAATATATTCATTAATTTTAAAAAATATATATGGTTATATTTAGTTGTTATATAAATGTCTTTGCATTTTACAATAACATTATTTTATTTATTTATTTGATCTTAGCATAGTGAGTAAGATTAAAATAGTGTCATTTGGGTCGTCTGGCCATATGAAACGAATGAATAAGGAGAGAATGGTAAGAAAGATGTATGACGCAAGTGTTGATGGTACAAGAAATATAGGATGTCTGCGGAAGATTTGTCTCCTGAATAATCCATATAGTGGTAGTAGTGGACAGTGAAATACTTTGTCATGTGACAATTAGCAGTTTATTGAATACCCGCGATACAATAAAATATGATACAAATATACAAGATAAAGTATTAAATATTTGAATATGTCCAAGAGCACACAATTACTGGATTTTTACCTACAAAGACACTGTTATTAAACAAATATCGGATATCTGATAGAGACAAAGCTATTTTTTATTATATTTAATGGAAAATATATGGAAGTATGGGGTTTACAGGGCTTACGACCTGGCTTAAGTGATCACTTTATATATATAACGTTCACCAATTCTCACCCCTAAATCTCCACATTTTTATCAATTTTTAATAAGTTGTATATATGTTAGTATGTGGACTCGCTTCGAGTACCTCTACACCATCGCCATCCATGGACCAAATTTGATAATTCATTTTCTCTTTTTTTTTAACAGCATAGATGTCATCACTATGAAAATCTGATAATTTTCTTATTCTTTATCTGTTAAATGTTTTTTAACATATTATACTAGAATACGTCTGAAAAATCAATATTTTTCAATTTTTTATATATTTTCTTATTTTGACCATTGTATTATACAGTGATCGAAAACAGGTCGTAAGCCCTGTAATTACCCCATGCTTCCATATATTTTCCATTAAATATAATAAAAAATAGCTTTGTCTCTATGAGATATCTGATATCTGTTTAATGTATTCACGTCAGAGAAGTGAGAGAGAGCTTTGACAGGCGCAGATCCCTTATCTCATTCGGTGCACGCGGATACACACACACTTATCTCTTCCCACGTCGCGCTACCGCTGACAGACGCACATACGTACAAACATTCGGACATTACTTTTATATTTTAAGATAGATTTAATTAGTACATAATATACTACGTCAGTAAGGTTAGGTTAGATAATAATAAAAATAGTTCTGTCATCGACGCCAATATTCAAAATGATTTGGTAATTCCGCCTTAAATCTATTCTACAATATTACACTTTCAACTCAAAGCAAAGAGGTCAATTTGGCCAGGCCAGTTGCTTTGTGGTGTTCCTTTGTGATCTAACCATACTAAAGGATGATGCGATGTCTTCCGCATGATGGATCCCGGCCTGAGGTTACTACCCCCGGGTCCGCTCACTCCCGCTCCCCCACACACGTCCACCACTCACCCCTTCCACTAGTCGAACTTTCTTCGAAGAGAAGTATGACATTTCAGCGCCACTGGAGTTGAATGGTAGTTTTGTGCCGCCGAGAAAAAATGGACGAATTATTAATTTTTTCAATTTTCTGGAGGGAGTTTTCGGCGGTTCCTTTTTTGCGGGAGACCTTTTGTATTTTCGTTTTGCGAGGCTCGACTGCGAGACGGACGAAAGTTTGTCTGCTGACGCGTGACATTTGTCGGCTTTTAGGATAATGGGACAATCTTCCCCGACTTGGCGGAAGTTGTACTTCTTATTTGGGTAAAGTTTCAGGAATCTCGAGCAATCTTGAGAATTTTTAAATTGAGCGAGATAATTAAAAAAATCAACTTCTTGAATTACTTATCAACATTCAAATCATTTTCACAGTTTATACGTCGATCACACATCTAATTGCGTAAGGTGCACTAGGGATTATTCTATAATCGTCGTCGACCCTTCGACACTTCACTGGATTATAAAAAATATTGCTCTCAGTAGGTTTTTTTTTTAAAATAGATCATATCCAACCAAGGTGGATACCTACTTCCTATGTGTTGATAATAATTTAATTCGATACCAGAATGTAGGGTATGGTTTAGTGAACGGACATTTACGGTGGCAGGCCCTTAAAGCGTGGAACCCTTTGCCCTCCGTCGTAAGAAATAGTGCATCAGAGGCTTAATTTAAGATGAAACTAAAAACGCAGCTTTTCTAAAAATCATGTCATAAGTTCAAATAACATTTTTTAATTTTAAAAACAAAGGTAATGCAGGACTATAAATAGTTTATGGGTAAAGCGCCCTTGGGGTGAATTTTTTTTCATAAATGTCACTATACAAATGATCTAATATTATTATACCAATTATTTAGCGCAATCTGTTTTTAAACAAATATCAGATATCTCATAGAGACAAAGCTATATTTTTATTATATTTAATGGAAAAATATATGGAAGCATGGGGTAATAATTACAGGGCTTACGACCTGTCTTCGGCTGGCTTAAGTGATCACTTTATATATAAATAGCTTTGTCTCTATGAGATATCTGATATTTGTTTAATAACAGTGCCAGTGAAAACCAGTAACAGTGAAAATCCAGTAATTGTGTGTTTTTGGACATATTCAAATATTGCCAACAATCTGTTTTCTTTTTAATTCCATTTTGTAAATATATGATATGTTTTTTTTTAAACACCTGGAATTGAAATTTATTTCTGTTATTTTTTATAAACAAGTGAATAAAATAGGTTACAAAAAATATGTAAATCTCACTAAGATAATTTGATAATGCAAGGTGAAGATGATTTAATTATTTTTTGTTAATACAGGTCAAGTTCCGTTATAACGAATACCAGAATAACAAAATTTTCAGAAAACCGAATTATTTTTGTGGTCTCAAACGAAATATTGTGTTTATCTCCCATATTCAACACAACGAAATATTTTTGAAGGTCCTATTAATTATTTTATAACGAGATTTGTCCCGTATATGAGTAGATGAAATTATCAGAGCGGGGGGTGCCATTAACCATTTCAAGAAGGGCTATTTAATAAAGAAAAAATCAACATCTACAGTTTCATAAATTATATTTTCAAATCTTTCTACTGGCAAGTATTTGAATCAATTGGTAATTCAACACGGGGCGACATTTATCAAGGATGCATTCTGTTTGGATTTATTTAAAAGCAGGCTAATTTTAACATTAATCTAGTGGGTACTGGACATATAATGTAACCTCTTACCAATGATCACTGATCACATGTGTCACAGAAGTGACTTCTATTGGTGTATTGTTGACAATATCCCTTTTGATAATTAATTATATTTTCGACGTTGAAAAATATGTTTTATGGAAATACCGCCCGTGGCTGGGCAGCGTCTAATATCGGTCGCGAAGCAGCCACAACCTGAAAAAAAACGCAATCTGCTAGTAGTGTTTTTATATTTTTTAACTGAATTGATTCATTTCTAATTCAATTGTAATTTATAACTCAATTGTAATATCTAACTCAATTAATTTATATTCCAATTTGCAAAAATATCTGTCTTCATTTGCACACATTACATTCCTAGTTCTCTGAAAAACTTGGACATATATATATATATATATACATATACATAAATATATACGTATTTTGATAAAACCCGTCTACTTGAACAACATCACGTGCGCCTTATACGGTACAGTGCCTACACATACCAATCACGTCAATCATTTGACTAAAAACAATTTGTTTCAAAATTTTGCAGTTAATTGTCTAGAGACCCGGTCACATCCTGAGTAATTGCCTGTCACAAATACAGAGATGAAATCTGTTTCATGTTTCTATTAAAATACCGCGTACAAAACACTATTGGTAATGTTTTGAATAAAGTTGATTCGCTTTATCCTTGGCATACATTTTTTTATTGTTATTGACTGTCGAACGGAATACGTGAATTATTTAAATTATGTCTAATACTTTGATGGACCAGCTCTTCAACGAGCCAATAATAAATGAAATATTGATGTACCTTTATTAATGTTATTATTAGATATTAGAACATATAAGTATCAAGACTCTACGGTATTTATAAACATTGTGATTTTATGAAAAGAGGAAGAGAAAAGGAAAATATAATAGATTGAATGCATAGGAAATGAAATTACTTGTTAAATAAAATAACAATAACTTTGTATGAAACCACGAAATTTATTATACGTCAACCGGTTTCGCTTATCTCAAGCTTCATCAGGACGTATTTAAAACTGATCATTAATACAAAAAGAGTGCACTTATATATATATATACATAAAAAGGGAGATTGAATATAAAATTACATGTGAAAGAGAGAGACAGAATACATACACAAATAAATAGAACATTAAGGGATGGGAAAATACAGAGAAAATACTTGAGAGATAGAAACCGGTTGACGTATAATAAATTTCGTGGTTTCATACAAAGTTATTGTTATTTTATTTAATATAATATGTCAAACCACAAAGTGATTGCTTTCTACCAAAGTATGAAATTACTTAGGCAGTGAGGAAACTTAAAAAATTGGGCCACAATGCAAACTGGAAAGGTCCCCTAAATACGTATAAGATGTAAAAAAATTAGCGACTTTATTCAATTCTTTCATTTCATAGAACTCCATTGTTGATCAACACAATAAAGTGAAGTTGCAGTTTTTTCAGGACATTGTTCAGAAGTGTTTTAATACTAATTAAATGTATCCATTAGAAAGATGTATAAGAAAATTCAATTTATCGAAAAAATATTCTTGTTGATCCTTTCCTATCCGAGGAAATGCATCAACCGATTACACCACACCAACAGAACAAGTTGACTACAAATTTTCGAACGTATGTGTTATAATAATTTGTTCTCCTTAATTAACTTATAAGTTGGTAAACTTTTATTAATCACTCATTTCCCTGGTATATAAGTAAATACTTTGTATTCGAGATAAACTGATTGGTGTTGGGTTTACACGCCCGCTATTCTATACTTATGTTTATATTTTGATCTATATCCAAAGTTTGACAGTGACGTACTCTCATATTATGATTTAAATAATTAATTTCTTAAAATGATTTCTCCAAATGGAGACATTGTATTTATATTATATGCTGCTGATTTCCTCAAGCGTTCACGCAATATATCACACAAATATTTTGGCTTCAAGTTCTTCGGTAACCGTTGTATAGTATTATGTTGTTTATATTGATAAGTTGACACTTTGAATTTGTCAGTCGAACTTGATGTCACAGAATCTAAAGATTAAAACTGTATATGGCGCTGATATAATTGATTATTCTTAATCAGTTTAAAACTTGGTCTCACACCTTGGTGCAAGAAACAAGTTACACCTCTTCGAAAATAATTTATTGATCAAATTTAACATTTTACAGCCATTCCATGCCGCCGACGACAATACATCGCGACGCAACCGGCCCGAGAAGCCAGCTGAAGCAATCACTTTTCTCTCGGTCACCTTCCTCCACCTAGGCACAAACTTTAATTTGTAATTTCACCTTCAAGCAGTGTAAATTGATTTATGCATCATTTGACAATAAACGCCAACCGATTGTGAGTCCTGTTTCATTTCGTCAACCTGCTCTAGCCGCAACACCAACACCAACACCTATACCCACACGCACGCTCCGTAACATTAATATTATAAACTGCGACATTCGTAAACATGCGCGAGAATGTGAAGAGGAATAGGGCCATCTCAAACTCACCTTGGACAAATCCTTCTGAAATTCATAACCTACAAAAATCAGTCGCTCCATCCGAGTGACTCACAATATACAATAAAACAATCCCTAAATAATCGTAGAATGGTGTAGGTTGTTCGGAAGAAGGTGAAAGCAAGGAGGCTATAGTGAGCGAGAGATGTCTTCTTCTTTCTTCTTCTCAAATTCGTTCGACTAAAACTCGATAGGAGACGTCATAATTTAATTAATTAATCAATTTTATTAATATTGGAAACTTTGATACAAATTAGGTTTTACACATTTTCGCAATGAAGTTGCATTTTCAGAACACAGTCCTGTGGCATTTTAACACAAATAATCAGAAGACTTCAGTCTCGTTTTGCGTGTATTTTTACGCACATTTCCGTAAGTTTAAATAATAATTTTAAATACAAATATAGTGTAGGACTGAACAGTTTATGTGTAAAGCGCACTTGAGGTGAATTTTTTGTACGAAAATGGCGCTAATTTGTAATTTTTGTTCAATGCTGTAGATAGGGCTTACTGTGGTTGGATTTGTTTCAAGATTAAGACATTCGCGCGTTGTGCTGTCCACGGATACGTAACACGTGGCAATAGTAGTCCAGTAACATGACTGCTGTCATTGTCTTTCGAATCGATGCAACATTTAAGAATATCCGAGACCGCTAGAACTCTTCGCGATAATGTAATTAAATATAACTTTATAGAGGAATTCTTTAATCCACCACCGAGCTTAATATTGCCGCTGAAAATTAAGTGTTCTCATCCGCGTCAGCTCCAATTAGGGGTTGTGGATTGGAACTCGTTATAAATGAATTTGATTAGCGCGAGCCGCCCTGGGGATGGAAAATGATAATTGTTTTATCACCACCGGCGCTAGCAGAACCGCTGGCGATAACTGCCGCACTGATAAAACTTTTATAGTATTACCTAAATTAGTGAATGTTTGTATAATTTATGTATTTCAAGAATATTACACTTTCATTCCCGGCACCTAAAAAACACGAACGCAGACTTCTTGCAGTGGAAGCGCGAACGTACTAGAAGATTATGAGAAGAGTTTGAATTATGAGATGAGGAACGAAAGAATTACAGAGATTGCCATAGAAAGTCATATTTACTAAGAAAAAAATAGGTCTTATTACCATGTTTAGTATTTTTGAACGTAGAAAAAGCAAAAATTGAAGGTTAATAAATATTATATAAGAACACGTAACCTTTTTTACTACCCCAATCACTTTATATATATAAAACGTTCACCAATTCTCACCCCTCAAACTTCACATTTATCAAATTTTTGAAAGTTGTTCATATGTTAGTATGTGGACTCGCTTTGAGTACCACTACACCATCGCCATCTATGGACAAAATTAATTAATTCATTTTTCCATATTTTTTAAAACATCATATATGTTATTACTATAAGAATCAAATTTTTGGAAATAATTTTAAAGCAATATTCTTTATTTGTAAATTTTTTTTTTACATATTAAACTAGAATACGCTTGAAAAATCAATGTTTTTAATTTTTTTATATATTTTATTATTTAGACCGGCTAGTGCCACAATTACACAACTACATATAGACGTTATATATATATATATATATATAGAGTGATCACTTAAGTCAGCCGAAGACAGGTCGTCATATGTCGTCACTTTAAGTTAAATGCATGCCCAATTGGATTCATCGGTCAATCTACTTTTTGTACTACATTTTATAAAATAATGACTCACAAGTAGGAATTCTGAAGTCTCGGGTTTTTTCAATTTCCGGGACTCGAGATCCAAATTTTAAAAGTCCCGGTAATTCCCGGGACTCTTGACTTTGATTATTTTCACTATGAACGACGATATTAAAATACCTTATATTTCATAAACTCGTCCATTTATCCATAGTTAGGCTGAAGCGAGCACCCAACTCTTTAAGATTATTTATTTTTCTAATAATCTCTTTTTTTTATCTTCGTAAAAATTAAATATTAATTTCATGCTATCCGACTAATTCTTCGGTGTATAACCCTTTTTTTCGATGGATTCACGAATAAAAGCACTATTTGTAATAGCTTTGACATAAATACCATCTTCAGCAGCTAGCCGGGCGACAATTTCAGAAAGTGATTTTCTTTTAACGTAATTTGATAATGATGGCTGACTTATTTTGATTCTCTTCGCACTTTTCGAGCATCCTATATCGGTCGATTCCGGAGTTTTATTATGGATGTGAATTTAGTGAATTTTTTCTAAGTGTCTTCACAATCCACTTGTGTTTGACGCCTTACAAGAGATTTGCTATGGACAGTGGCTACATTGGGCTGATTCATTTTGTGTGAGTTTTTTTTGAAATGTTTCTAAATTTCGGATTGATTTTTATCCATTAATTAAAAATAATTAACAAAAAAACTAGTTGAATAATAAAAATGATTCTGTACATACTGTGAACGACAAATATAAATAAGGTAAATAAATAGTAAGTCCGAAATCCGTAGTTCAGAATATACAGCGACGGGAACTGTAAGTACGAAGATACTTTCAACAAATAAAATCAACCCGAAGAGAATTCTTTTAAATTATTCTAGGGATAACACGTGCATCGTATTTGTAATTACACGCCGAAAAGAGTCGATGGAAAATACTTCAAAACATTTTTTTTTCGTTTAAGTGATATTTTACAAATAAATACGAAAGCTTTTACTACAAAGACAATATAATCTCTCGTTACAATATATCATTATCAGCCTCCTTAAAAATAATTTTGTTGATCGGTAAATGTAAAAGGGTTTTTTTTTATCACTGCCGAGTGCCGATGCAACGTGACAAACACAATAGAGTCATTTTGCCGATCCTTCCGCTTGCTCTCTGCTTGTATACAAACCGGGCATGGGTTGTTTTCGACTATGCAGATTTTATTTTGAAAAAATAAAAGTAGGATTATTAAATAAAATTTGAATTGGAAAGTCTCGAGTCCCGAGTTATTTTTTTTTAAATTACCGAGACAGCAAAAAATCTTTGAATTCCCGGGTTGTTTCGACACAGAATCCCTACTCACAAGCATATGTGGAAGAGAAAATTGATAATATTACCGTCGCTAGATTTTAAACAGCCTAAGATTTCTGGAATAGTGTTCCAAGTTCTTATTATTTATTCTTCTGCATTATTTTCAATTATATTCGATATATATAGATCATTTTTAATTCATTTCTCGAATAGACAAGTTTTGTTTCCAGATCGAAAATGTTTGGGGTTCAATTAATTGCATTTCTATATCTGTTAATTGTTACGTGCCAGCTAAATTGATGCCATATCTGGCACGCGTGTCCTAGGTTCTCCACATCTGAAGTAGACAATTAACCTTTACAATACATGTTTTAGAGATTTTTTACAATGTTTCTAAACTGCCAAAAAAACTGTTTTGTTATTAAACGTTGCCAGAGGAAACGAAGAAAAAAAAAATCACGTGATAGCGGAATGTCAAAATTACAAAACCTTCACTAGCGACTATGTAAATATTTAGGAGAACACATTCTTATTGTGATGTTGTAATTATTCAGAACAGACGGTCTGTGATATTTTAAATATGAATTAAATATATTAATTATAATTCACAGACCTATGTTCTGAATAATTACAACTTCACAATAAGAATGTGTTCTCCTAAATAATAAAGTTGTATCAATGTGTCCAAAATTTAATAAAAATGAATTGATAATTCTGGCGTCTGCTATCAGTTTACTCAAAGGTATTTGAGATTCTGTAAAAATAAGGTAGATGGCTCTGTCAAATGATGGAACGATTAAATGTATTAATATCAAAAAGGTAACATATAGGGTCGAAAATTGTCGCTAAAAATAATGTCGCTGTAGCTTAGTTGGATAAAGCACCTTCCCCGGTTAGGAAAGAGATCCAGGTTCGAATCCCGGTGGCGCAACAACAATATTTGTCGATAAAATTGATTTTATATGTATATCTTTATAATTAATATATTTAATTCATATTTAAACTATGTAAATAGTTATTCGACACTACATCAGAACGTTGGTGGATAAAAATAAATGACTTTAATTTTTTACATCTCTCTTTGGCTTTTGTTTCGGATCCTTTTGCAGTGTCTGTCATCAGATTTTTATTTTTTTTCCAATTCCTTAGAGTCTACGATACTCTGAGTACTCTACATGCGGCTAGACCGCCTAATCTACTACTACAAGTGCATCAGCGCTAATCACTTTGACACTTTTACTAACTACCTTATTATTATAAACATCATGTGTGTTTTATATTAATACATGAATTGGAAGGGTAAAAAATTACTGATAAAAAACCCTCGTCTGTCATCAGAGCATCATCACGTTGGTGATGTCATGAATTGCAATACCGTGTCGAAAGCAGGGTAGGGTCATCTAAATTTGAACGACCATGAAAACCTTAGAACATGTTTATCCTTTTTTAGATTTTTGCGTTTTTGCAACAGC
Organism: Eubasilissa splendida; assembly: GCA_031772225.1. NCBI lineage: Eukaryota > Metazoa > Arthropoda > Insecta > Trichoptera > Phryganeidae > Eubasilissa > Eubasilissa splendida. Next base: position 31,786,461 of record CM062850.1, on the reverse strand, counting down.
TGTTTTTATCGGACGACATTTAAAGCTTTCCGAAGAGATCCGTATTTATCATGTTAATGAACAAATTTATATTTTCTTGCATATTTCATTTATCTAATACTTTATTAATAATCAGGTTTGATAATATTTAGAGTCCAGCGGGCGTTGTTCTAGCGCCTTCATATTGAAATTAAACATTGTTGCTGCTTCTGTTTACAGAGCCGGATGAACCCTGTCTGGTAAGGGCGTTACGTAACTTGGAAGTGAGGCCGGGGGGTAAGCGCTGGGTAATGTAACCGGATTATTAAACCAATCAGCGTCTCACCGCCTCCTATAATGAATCTTGTCGTCCCTCTCTGCTGAAGTTCATCTTAGTTTCTTCGAGCATAATACAATTATGACGAAATCGATCAAAATTGATGTGGTATAAAATGAAAAATTAATTTTAACGATTTAAATTAATATGTACCGTGTTATTGTTTATGCGTGAATACGTCTTCAACACGGTATTGCCGGTGGGGGGGTAATCTATGCGTCTAAATGCGGGTGGTACGGTATTGCCAGGTTGGCCGATCGCTTATCTTTAATTGCTGGTGATGGTAACGGCAATAATCAATCCAGAATAAGTGTTAAGTTTACAGTCCACTAAAGATTACGCTATTATATTATTTTTATTTGTATGTAATCTAGCAATTCAATACTAGCGCTAGCCGACACAGCGGCGCACGCATCATGCCGAAGAGTAGGGATGCAACGCTAGTAACGGGTGCTAGTAGCAGCTCCGCTTACATTCTTCTATTTGTGTCACTTTTCTAGACGATACCTATACTAGCATCCATCCACCTCGCTCTTAATTTATAGTCGTGTAATACTGTATCTTTTTACTGAATAAATGAAGTGTTTCTATGTAAGAGCTTATTTTACTCAATCCTTTGTATTAATTTTTTCGTTCCCTTGAATACTAAAATGTTTGAACACGAATGACTGTCCGAACTTTCTGCTACAATCACTTTCATCATTAAATTCCTCCGTACATATTTGACTCTTTTAATTCTGAAATTTGCTGATCTCTGACGCAGAGCATCACATATTATACAAATAAAACTGTTTTATCGTCAGGTCTACCGTAAGTTCTTCATTTTTCACATTCATATTAATATTGATGCGATAAATCAAAGATGTAGTCAACGCACAATGTATCATTTATGGTGTCACCAGATATAGTCATACATTTTGAAGAAGGTGAATGAGAACTTGAGACTTGAAGAACAACTAAGAGATTAGACAGTTTACGGCACGAATTGAAGAGGCCAACTGAGCATTATTTTATGGAGAACTTTGCGACACCGACTGAATTTTTTAACAGTTTCTTTGATGTGTCATGTCGAGACTTTTCTGTCGAGTTGGTGAAAATTTTGTGAAACTTTTTCATATTAATGTTTAATTGTCCGAGGTTGATATAATATATTAATGTACGTCACAACTTACCAAACTGTACGAAATGTAACGGAGAACATTAAAAATACGTACACCGATGTTTTTCAATCTTTTTACCCTCTTCCAAACTCTCATGACACACGATAAAGTTTGTCAAATCTGTGCGATTAACAGTTTTCATTTTAATGGATGGATATAAATGAAACAATGTTGAGTTTATTAGCACTACTCGAGTTTGGAGAGAAACAGTAACTCTCATCGACGCAGTAGTGCTAATAAACTATAATAAACTATACTAATAAACTAACGCTGATTCTATCAATAATATAGTTTTCATTTTATTCAGTGATGTGGCGATTCTGCGGTAGAGTAAGGGTAGAACGGGTGTAGAAAATATTTTTAAAATGTTTATAGTGCAGATTGATCGTCGTGCTAAACTAACACACGTGTAGATGATCTTGTAATTGAGCCTAGCTAGTGGCATACCTGCCGACCGTTATGGCCCGTGTCCACCGAATAGATTTTTAGTTGATTTAGTACGACCAGGTTATCCAGGCACTGGAAGAAGATCCTGTTAGAAGCTTCAATAATCGACGAGCTTTTATGAGAAGATGTATGATTGTGGCTGAGGCGAGAATTGTGTGTTAGAACTGAAAAGTGTGGCGCTGTATTCTCTCCGCTTACTCGAGAAAACGGCGTGATGATGATTTAACTTAGACAATTTCTGAGAAGATAAGGATTTTGCTCTCATGAGATTCTCTGGAGATAACTTTAAGCTTTCGTATTCCCCGTGAACACACCATGTTACAGAGATTTGCCGATTTGGCAAACGTCATTGTCGTTCGTCAGTTGGGTGATTTTGAATCGCTCCAGCAGTTGTTATAACGGAATGTTTGTAATTTAAAACCTTATATTTATGTAATTTTTTCAATATAGGGATCTATGGTAGTTTTAGGTGACGTTAGTGAGCATCTACCGAATCTCGCTGTCGGATCGAACGTCGTGTACCAATCTCAAGTTGATGTTTGAGTTTATCTCAATACATGGTATTGAGATGTATCTCAGCTAAATCTCTGAGATTGTTTCTTTTCGTGGATACAGGCTTATAGGGGCTGGCTTTATTAGTTAATATAGACTCGAAAGGGTCACCAATAGGGATTGCATTTATTGTTATGTTTAAGATTATGTAGTATCAGAATGATAGATTAACGTGAGCACCGAGGGCCTTATTCCTCTTCTAATTCTCACGCATGTATATGAAATGTCGCATTGTATACTAATGTTACCAAATGTGTGTGAGCTTGGATGTTGGTTTCGGCTAGAGCAAGTTGATTATAACGAAATAATAAGTTATTATTGAAGTTCACTGGAAGCGGTGCTGAGCGAGGCGTCCGAGGAGATGGCCAGGAGAAGAGTGATCGGTTGCGGTGTTTTCTAAGACTGGTTGCGGCGCGACGTATTGTTGTCTACATTTCTGACGGTACTAGACGGACTTGAATGGTGCATAGTTACGCACCAATGTCTGTGAGACGCGAGCAGGACTCCACGGGCCTTTAGAAAGTTTGACTTCATTGTCGTTTTTATTATCTTTAAGTAAAACTTAAGAAAATTTAGCGACACACTGGCAACACACTGTTGAAAAAAAACTGGTGTATAGAGTTGATAACAATACTATAGTGGAAGAGAAATAATATACCTTTGTTCAGATCTTTTTGTCGCGTCTCCAGTGACTATTATCGCCCCCGGACACTCCACTTATTCTGGCAACGCGTCCTGAGGGCGCAAGCTCATTATTATTATTATCTCTGCTTATTATGGATACCCTTTGTTTGATATGAATTTCCTGATGAATGGAAGCCACATCACGGCTCGAAGATAGCATATTTCTTTCATTCTCTCGCAACTTTCAAGTTTTAATTTTACACAGAGCTGTAAAAAATACAAAAGATTTATTTAACTAATAAGTTTATTTTGTTTTTTGAGATTGGGTTTTTTTTTCTGATATATGATAACTTTAGACGTTGAAGACTTAACCATATCAATCAGCTATCGGATCTCGGCTTCATACCTTAGATAAGTAAAATCGTCAACTTCTTCGTCCTCGTCAAGACCTCTACATCTAATCAAAGCAATATATTAAAACATATTAAATGTATCAATAAGTTGACGACAAATTTTCACTATCAAATTAATACATCTATTATTTTAATGGTAATGCATTTTCCCAGATAGAAAAAGATTCTGGTTTGAATCCCGGTAGCAACCAAAATATTTTGTCGATAAATTGATTTTTTCTATATATCTTTCTCATTGACACATTTAATTTTTATTCAAATACTGTGGCGGACTTATGGTACCACCTCGCGGTGATTCGCGGAAGCTTGATGACACGCTGCATACGGTTCCCAGTGAACTTATAGTGGATACCACCAGAGGGACGCGGCGCTAGTGGGCGAGGCGGCCAGGAGGCCCTAACCTAACCAAAGCCGAGAATCACATTCTGCTTCCATGGCTGGTGCCTTTAACAAGTCCTATCTTTAAATATAACTTACCTTGTATTTTAATTTAAATTTAACAGCTACCTGTATATAATAATGTGTTCCGACTACGTACCAAAAATAAATCAGCACAGCAAAACCCAAGTTATAGTTCTCTTTAATTAATACATCCCAGTTGTCATCTAACCAAACTATCTTAGAACTATGTTCTTAAAAAAACTACAACTTCACAATAATAATGTATTTTCCTTAAAAATATACAAAGCAATATATGTTAACTATCGTTGCATTTCTTCTGTATATTTTAAAATATAGAAGCGATCTATTTTTTCAAATTCAATAACAACCAACCGCTCCCACTTCCTGCTTCCGTGGAAGATTCCCAACTGGTTGATGAAATTTGCAACCGATGGCTTACTTCTGGAAGCTGTCAAGAATGTGCCAGGTAGTTTTAGCTCTCATTATCATAGCGACCACGCCTGCTATGCCAGGAGCATGATAAAGTAATTAGAAAGTCAAAATTAATTAGTGTACGTCCGGACTGATGAAAATATAATGGATGAAAATAGGAATGGTATCGAAACCAGTCGGCCTTAAAATAATCAACAAGGTTCGTTCCGCTTCTGAGACATCGAGTTGCTGGCGTAAAGCTGCGGCTGGAGCTCAGCACCAACTCTCTGGTGCAAGCGGCGCTCTCATGGAAAGCTGGTTCCCTGACCGTAGAATGGCAGCGCCTACAAAATAGCTACATATACAACAATGGCCGTGACTGAAGTAGTTATATATGTAATATTTATATTTTGTGTGTATATATGTGTGGACTTTTTACTTATTATTAACTTTTTAAAAAATTTAATTTTTTTATTTATGAATATTTTCCTTGGTTTTTTTTTCATAGCATTATATTTATTTCATAACTTTTAATGTATAACATAATATGTATTGTCTTTATGGCGAATCGGGTTAAAAAAAAAACAGATCACGCTGGAACAAACACATTATTATTATTATTAAACAAGTTTATAATTTATTTAAATGAATAATTACGTAGACTGAGAGTTGTCTTCAAAGAATCTCATGGAAGCAAAATGTGTATCTCAGAGATTGTCTCAATTCGAAAATCTCATTCGTGGACATGGGCTATTATACTAAAATAATGTGGATGAAAATCAAAATGGTGTAATGAAATATGCGAAGGAATAGAAAGTTCTTTCATCGTGAATTTCAAAAATGTTTCTTGGATTATTTTATTATTATTTAAATTATACTTGGATTATTTTATTTAAATTATTTTTATTTTTAATTATGTTATGCACAACCTGATGCGTGACTGTAGTGGACCGGGCTCAATGTTTGTCACTACAGGGTTACGGTTTGTAAGTACAGGGTTACGGTTTTCGTGTAAACTGTGTCGCACTTGAACCCAATTAAAACTGTCGAGTGTGAAAGCGTTAGCGTTTGTACCATGAGCTAGACAAGATTAAACTAGAGCAGTGTTTCCCAAACTGTGGTACGAAACTTACCCCTAGCTAGACCTACTAGCCTAGACTTAGATGGTTTGTCGTTGAGATGGAGTGAGAGGAAGAATACGTGATTCGTAAAACTATGAGTATTGACACCGAAAGGAGAAGACCAAGAAGACCATAAACATGGATAGACTGTCGTGACCTTAAGATTTGAATGTGACCATAGATGCAGACCATGACATGTGGAGCATAGTAATCAGTGTAGCCGACCCCAGATGAAAGGTAGAAGGCGAGAACAAAGAAGATATAACAAGAATATTATTAAGTATTTTAGAAAATATAAAAAAATAACATTTTATTTGTTGTGATATTTTGAAACATAGTTCTTTGATAAATATTAAAATAAATTAGAAATATACACAAAAAAATCTACAGTGACTATCTTTTATCGATTTTTTTCTGTGTTTGTTCACTTTATTTATCTTATTTGTTTTAAAAGTTTAGCCAATATTATACGTCATATTATTGTGCGGTACGCTGGTGTATGTCTCCACAGGGGTACCTGCATATTGTAAGTTTGGAAAACACTGAATTAGAATATAAATTGTTCGTATATACGTCGCGACCTTTATGAAATTAATTGGGTTTTTCCACTCCATTAGATAATGTATATTATGATTTATAATTTAAAGGGTGATATGAATAATAGTAGGTTAATATAATATATAATATATTTTATTATTTGTGACAAAGTGGACATAGATTAGAACAAAAATACAAGTCTCTCAATTATTGGGAATGATATTTGTAAAACATTACTCTAGTAATGAATATATTCATAAATTCAGTTAAATAAATAAAATTAAAATTAAATCAGCACTGTCGAGAAATCACATCAATTAATCAAAGTAGCAGCTTGTATTATCTATATTAATACTAGCTTGTTACAAAGTTCAACAAGAGTAACATTTTTTTAAAATTAATTTAAATATTAGTACTAGAAATTTATTTTTAGAAATATAATTAAAAACATTTCATTTTTTAATTGCATTCGTAATGAATTACCACAAAGTCATAGCGGAATACAACAGCATACTTATTTATAGAACGTTTAAATAATAACCGTATCAAAAATATAAAAGATATATAAGATAGAGTCTAGTGAGTAGAATGTACGATGTATGCAAGGAAAGCGACCTTATTACGAATGTTACAAATCGAAAGTAACGGTATTCGAGAAGAAGGAAAGCATGACACCGTGCAGAATACTTGAGAAGATGTATGAATGTAAATGAGGTGAGAATTGTGTGTCAGGACAGAGGAGTGTGACGGCGTGATGGTAAGTAAGTAAAATATAAAAATTAAATTCGTACACAAAAAAATCACTATTATATACTTATGCGAAGCTAAAATTGCAGAGCACTGGCTAAGTATGTGAGAGCCTTCAAAATTTCAAAAAGTTTTATGTTTTAAAGTAGAGGTGAAAACAAAACATAAAGTACTCGTAAAATTGAAAGTATATAAAATTATCTATCGCTCTATTTCTTGTACTGGGGGATTCTCTAAATAAATATATTATGTGTTATGTATTTTTAAAATATCTTTACACAACGAGCTTAACAGAAATTACATAAACACTAATTAAATGTATTAATTATAAAGATATACATATAAAATCAACTTTATCGAAAAATATTGTTGTTGCGCTACCGGGATACGAACCTGAATCTCTTTTCGAATTTGGGGAAGATGCATTACCAACTATGCTACAGCGACAGTATTTTTGAATGTGTTCTCCTTAGAAAATTACATACCCATGAGAAGACATTTTAAAAATGGCAGTGACTTGTAAGGATCTTGTTCTTGTGGCCTATCCGTTCAACGGACGTTGGCTATTATCACTTTATTTACTACGGTCTGAAAAAGCTCTACAGTAGACTGACCAAACCATTGCTTCAGGTGATGTTAGCCTTTTTTGCATTACATAATATTCTTGCATCTAAACATAGATACTACATATTTGCACTTAACCTAGTGTGCCGTTTCCTGGATAATATCTGCCGGCAGTGGTGCTCGGTTAGAGAATCAACTTGTCGTGTTTCCCGTGAGGGAGTTTTTTTGCGTACTTTCCTGGTTGCCCCTCTATCTCCCGGCTTTTGTGTGTTATTATTCCGTATTTTTATAAGGGGTTATAGTTGTAAATGAGGGATGTTTTGGTTCGCGGCATGATATTATCCATTGCATGGACTCTTATGCGCTGAGCTGCGTTGCACAATCGCCTGTTTAACATAAAAAAATGCCAACCTGGTGGTGAGTGAACAGAGTCGATACAAAAGTTTTTGCTCATAAACGGTCCTGGGTTAGCGGTGGGTCCCCTCATTAGTCAGGATGTTTTCCTTCTTCCAGGGCCCCGAATTCCAGAAATCTTTCCCTGAATTACGAGGTGCAAGATCTCGCACTTCTCCGAATGTCTCATCGCATGTCCGAGATATTCAAGTTTTCAAATTTTTATTGTTCGTAACTTTATCCTTCCAGCTTATTTTGACATCTCAGTCGTCTTATCGCACTTCGGTAAGCGTCCATTCCGGTAATCGTAAATCGTCGCGCACAAGAAATGTTAAGCAAACGCACCGATACAGTTTTCTGGGCTAATCTGCCGTCTACATCTGCCATTTCGGATCCCATTGCAGGGTCCATCATCAGGGCTGATGTGGGCCAGAAAACTGTACACAGAAGATTCTAAACGGCCATGAAAACCTAAGAACACAATTTTGGTTATTAAAAAGTGATTTATTTGATATTACAAGTGTATTTCTATATATTATAAATATAGTATAAGATAAATTGTTAAAATTATTGTTTCTCGATGAGTTTTCGACGTAAAACATTTTTTTAAAGAAAACTATGTGTGATATTTTTATTCTAATCGCTCATTTGGAGCTGGCTTCTGTCCCTAGCACTGTTACAAATCAACGGTTGTGGTTTTTTCTCGCCAAAATTTCGCAAAGAATAATCCTTCCGTGTCTAAAGCTCTAAGGCAGCCCCTAATCCAATCTTTTAAAGTTTTTCCGCCTCAAGAAATCTACCTCCGCCCCATCCCCTGCGGAATGTTGCCGCTACGGCGCCACGAACAAGCCTCAAAAGGATTGCCAGGTAGAAAAGGCGCTCGCTTTGAAGGAAAATCGTAAAAGAGGTACCTACCCACTGTTAAATCCAAAGATTCGTTTGGAATTTTAAAGGATACATTTGCAAAGCTCCGGTGAGATGCGCCGAGCTTTGTGAGAGTTTTTATTTTATCTCTCGTGCTCTTTCTCCGCGGACACCGACTGCGACTCAAAATACTGTGGAATGGGAAAAGTACCTATCTGCTGTTCGTGAAATTAAATTATAAAAATAATAATTCTAGCTAATTAATTGCTCTAGCTATCAGCACCGGCGCTTCTGAAACCATAAGTATTCAAGTTGGACCAAAAAGTAAACGGAAATTACTAATTAATTGGGCTAGCAGTCCGAACATAAAATAAATAAAACCAATTAAAGATGTCCTACACATATAACGTCCGCTCATCCGTGACGAATAGTAACATAAAATATAGAAGATCTACTGTCAATTCTATCACGCGAAAGTATGCGGTAATCGCGTTAAATAAATTAAATTATTTCGCTTAAATTAAGATTATAAGAATTATTAATTTTTCGTCAATGTAGATGAGTTATTTTTAGTACGTAAAGTAATATTATTTAACTAAATTTGTAGCAAATAATAATAAACGGTTTCGGTTTGACCTTTTAAAAAATATTCAATTATTTAAAAATACAAAATAAAACGACAATTTTTATACACATGTGAGTGTATATATTTTTTGACCCAAAAATATGTCTTAAAAGTTGTCAAGTATTTATCATTCCCTCTCTGTCCACAGAAATCTTTTTAAGTGCCACCCGAACATCCCCTCCCCGGGCAGTATTCTTTTGCTTGGAGAATTTCAAATCTGATTTGATACACGTCCATGCTCTCCTTCACAACCCTACATCATTTCCATAAACCCAAATTTCTTTCTCAGATTTTCTATATCAACTAGTGTTCATTCATTTTTGTGTATTAGGACATGTGAAACTCTCACTATGTATTAGGAAACATTAAAATTTATGCACAAAATATTTCTCAAAGATTTTTTAAAATCCATTATTATTATTAGCACTGTTTGATATTTGTATTCTGGTGATTTTTAAACGGTTACATCAAATCACCGGAATACCCAGTTACTCTATATCATAATAATCTGTTACACTGATAATTTGATCGGTTATCGTGTATTTTAAAAGTCGGAACCGGTTCAAAAAGTAACCGAACAAATGATCTGATATTTATATGAATCTGTACTACCACACGGAAACTACATCGTACTAAATGTTATCTCACAGAGACAAGCGAAAAATTTAATCTCACAGAAACTATCGTAAAGTATGCTTAGATAGATTTTTATTTAAAAGGCAACAACATTGTATAAGAGTAAGCCTACTTAGATCAAACAACATTACAATATGGAGACAAAATTAAGAAACACATTCAACTGGGTTGGACATCCTTTAGACAGCTAGAGCTTATCCTTAAATTCAAAATACTACAATCTCTGAAGCCACTACAAACCAGAGCGTGTAGATCCTTGTGAAATTGACGATCCTTGAGAGATGATGATGAATTATAATACTATATTTTTATTCATTATCATTGTTTTATTAACCACTAAATTGAGTTTAAATACATCTACCGGTTTCGAAAAATACCATTTTCTTCTTCAGGATGTCATAACTAACTAAAACATATATTATTGTTTCTTTATCAGAATCTATTTTTAAAAATCCATTTTTAAAAAAAAAAAAAAATTTTTAGTACCTAACTCAAATCATTACTTAATACAAATTTACTCGAATAATTTTTAGGAAAAATTTTAGAATGGTACTCGTAGTTAAATTTAGTCGGTTATTTATAATTTTTTGATTAGTTTTACACGCTTTATTTATCTCCAACGATTCCAAATTATTTAATTTGTGACCAACACCGTTTATATGCAAAATTGACAATCCCAATTTTTTATCAAAACCATGACCATTTTCTATCAAATGATTAGCAAATTCTGAAAACCCACTATTGTTCAAACATCTCAAATGCTCCCTACTCTTATATTTAAATTTCTACCCGTTTTACCAATATAAAATGCAGCACAATCCTTGCAACTAAATTTACAGACACCAGAATTGTTAAATTTATCATTTTTGTCTTTAGAATTTATGAGTAAATTTCCTATACTATTATTTGTATAAAATTCCGGTCTAATGTTTCTAATGCTAACATTTTCTTCTTAAGGTAAATGGTATTTTTCGAAACCGGTAGGTGTATTTAAACTCAATTTAGTGGTTAATAAAACAAAGATAATAAATAAAAATATGAAGTTTAACCACAAAGATAATATTGCTAATTTTAAAAGTATAATTATAATACTATCTATTAGTAGACAGTAGCCGAATTTAGATTTGGCTGTCAAAAAAACACAATTTTGTAGCATAAATAAGGCAATAATAATGTAAGGGCATTATCAATCAAGGAAAAACGCGTCTCAGGTAAATTTAACGAGTACCTAGAATTAAAAAACAAGCATTTTATTTTCACATATGCGATTATTGAGTTCTACAAACTTACCTTTAAAATAATAAAAAATAAATTTTTTGATGTCTTAGAAATTAGTTAAATCTATCATCACACGAAAACTAGCATAAACCTAAAATGAATTATTAACTCATTAAACCTTGTATAAATTGTGCGAGACCGTTTTTTTTTTTAGTTTTTATTTCAACTGTATTACATGCATATACATTATAAATTGTATCATTTGCCAAACTGCTCTTCACATAGTAATTAAAGAGTTTTTATCATTATTTTTTTTAATGAAATACAACAAAGGAACCAAAAAATTTGTTGAAAATGTGTTCTTTCACTTTTTATTTTAGGGTGATCACTGGGGTCCCATTATTTTTCATAATGTTAAATAAGTATTTATTGTTTTTTTTCAATATTCTTGGCCCAACACATTCACTGGTTCTCTCACCGTACATATCGTACTCTCACGGTTCGTCCCGACGATCTGGTAGAATAACTATGGTGAGTATTTATATTTACAATATTTATTAACTCTTCGAATATTATACTATATGTTACTTTTTTTGTCAACTGCAAATTGTAAATAATTTACTATAATCATTTTTATACAAACACTTCGTTCTGTTATCTACTATAAATTTTAAAATCTTAATTGTAACTGTTTAATTTTATCAGTATATGTTTTGTAAGTTAGTCCATAGCTACTCACTTCATAGTTGATAACCGAGTCGACCATCGCAAAGTACAGTGAGTATGTACAGTGTGGCCCGAGAGGTGCATAACCTTAACTCACGGAAACGTACAAAGAGCCTTTTAGAAAGGTTGAGGTGAATAGTTTGTTCTAAATGCTGCGTATACGCGATATCTGTCTTGAAAGTCGCATAAGAGTATGGAAGATGCTACGCGTATCGTATGTTGTACGCAGTGCAGAATGACCCAACGCCAAATCTCCGAAAGGAGATATAAACGTCTCATCCGTCTAAACGGCCCATTAAGGTCGGTAGTTTTCACAAACAATACTTTGGCTCATTTTTCAAACTTTGAAATGGGAGACCGGAAGATTCGTCAGACAGACGTCTCTCGCCAGCCGCATTACTCGCCGGCGGGCGTCTGGGCTGCACAATGGCGGCCGGCGGTTCATTTCCGCTTTTCCTAACGACCCCGGCAATCTCCACTATTTTTTCCACCGCTGAATATATTTCCCAAGTGTAACACCGAGCTGCTTCTTTTAAAACCTTCAAAATCGTAAAAAGGATATTATTTCGCTGTAAATTTCGACACTTCTGGTGCATTTGTATAAAATTCCCTTTCTACTCTGCGATTCTTCTTTGCATTTTCGCCTTGCGGATCTATTATGTAACGGATCTGAAGCAATTTCTTTCTTTCATTGCTCCCGCGGGATCAAGCTGGGAAGGAATACAGCGCTCGGATTGGCGCTGATACTCTATTCTCCTTCTTTTTTTTAACACAACCGGAAAAGCGAAAAGGCAAACGTTTTAGTGCGCGCGAATAGCAAATGGATTAACATATTTATTTAAATAGCGTGATAATACCAAATATTTAATTTAAAATATCGAAAGATAACGTACTATTCTACTTGTATCGATTTTCTGTAAAAAAAAATAGCAGAAAATATTTGATTTTCTATCCAAAAGAAACTGTTTTATCATAAGAGCCAATGATGCGGATATCATTTTGAATTTTAAGCTAATAAATCTGTCTATAGAAATCTACTATATCTAGTATTTTCCTGTAACATTTGAGTCATAATTGTTTATCTTATTAATACGACAATAATTTGGGACCACCCTGCAATAACGCTGTATATCGTTTTTGGCAGATGAATGCATATACATTGTATATTCTCTTGGGCTTCGAATGGTATATTAAACAACCATATAAAATATATATAAATACTATTAAACACAATTTCTATTCGATCTTACCTGCAACAATACTTTATATCATCCAAAATGGCCGACGCTCTGTCATATCTATCAACATTTGTAAATAACGATATACAATGCTTACAACTTTTGGTTTATATATATTCTTGAAGCCAATGGAATGTATCTATATTGCTGCTAATAGATAGATAAATTTTCAATGCTTCATTTTGATGGTCTAGCAAAAAAATTAAAGCCGTACAAATATGTGAAATATTTTATATTTCTATTTTAAATATTTGAAATATAAGATAATTTGATACTGACTACAATTAAAAAATTGTTTGAACAGGTTATCATTTGTAATTTCAAATATTCAGTTTTAAAAAATCGAGAAACAGAAATGCCACTCGACGAATAGCATCAAAATTGTTGTACAGTTTTGTTTGAAAAATGCTGTTGTTATTCTAAAATAAAATAAAAATTCTTAACTTATGAATTGTATTTAAGGTTTTGATAAACACCACGTCAGTCAACTAGGATGGCACGTCATCATGTGTTTTTATTATGGATACAAATAATAATTCATATAATAAATTATACACTATTTCTTAAGATGTATATGTTTCGTGTAGCATTATTTAGTTTTTAATTTTAAAGGATTAGCTAAATAAAATTTTAAAAAATCGAAGGTATGAAATTTTATCACATTGATTATCACAGTTATTTTACAATTTAATTTCTTAGAAAATGGTTGCTTATTATTGTACTTTATCTATTTACGTGGAACATGTGAATTTCTCAAAAGTGTCACAACGTAAGTTTAACGTTTATGGTACTGAATAAAATATGTAGTCACTTTTCTGAGATTACTTTTGTACGAACGTATCAAAAATTATTAAATTTTATTTATTATATATAAGAAATCCGACAAAAAAAAATATCGTAGAAATAATTTTTAAAAGTTACGAGGAAGCCAGGGAGACCTACTTAAAGTGTTTTTACATGAATAAATCATTTGAGAGCTTACTTATATTACAAGAAATAATTAAATTTCAGCTTATTTTGTGGCAATATTTCATCCACCCAATTATACCGTAACGTCCTTTGCAAAACGTATTCATCCCCCAGCTTGTTTTTAATAATAAAGCAGTTTTATTCCTTTATAAATGGCTGGGAATTATCTGCGTAGGATGTTACGTACCGTTTCCAGGTAATTCTTAAAAGTAAAGGAATACGGGTACAATCGCGTTCACTCGAGCATAAGTCAAGAAATTTGTTGACATTTTGAAACAATAAATATTAACTTGGATATCCTTAATTGAGTGGTTAACTTCGACTTACAGCCGAGCCGCAAATCTGCCGCGCATCACGTTTTACGCATTATTTAAAAAATATATTTTAACGAATGAAGCCGGATTTATGTTGAAGGTAGAGAAATGCGCAGAGATTGATAGAATATCGCGTTCGTGACTGGCGATAAATGATTCATAGGTTAATAATGATTATTATCGGTAAAGCCAAAATCAAAACAGGCTCGCCGTGGAAACAAATTATTATGGAAAATCTTTTAGCACTTTTAAATATGTACACCTACATATTTTATTTATTTAATGCCTGTTATTTTTAATTTCGCCGTCGATTTCCAACACTTTGAAACCCTAAAAACTTACCTTAGACTTTTGTCAGGATAGCCTTGTAGTCGATTATATATGATACTCATTTTCTAACATAATATTTATGGTATGACAATTATATTGATATTTCTGTAAATATTCTGGGTACACTTACATTCAAATTTTGGAAAAATTACGTATTTATAGTTAATGGATTATATGTTTTAGAAATAGGTATACAATATATATATAAACAAATAGTACATATACAGAAAAATATATAATATAAATGTATAAACTGGGACTCGCAGAGAATCCAAAAAGTAATAATTTAATCATAACAAATTAAATGCATCAATTAGAAAGATATATAACTCAATTTATCGATTTGAACCAGGATATCTTCGTATCCAGGGAAGTGCGATAATAATAAATAATGGAAATAAATAGTAAACAATAAATAATAATTATTAATAGTCGACAGATTTTCGAACTTATTCTATTAACTATTTCAAATTGATTCTAATCTAATCTTACATTCCATTTATTTAAAAGCTATCACCTTTTTATTGCGAATTCTTTTGATAAATGTTCGCTAAGAGACGCCAGAAAATTTTCAAATTTATTTTATTTAATTTTTGGATATACTTTAATACAACTTATATATTTTATTTTAAAGAGAACGTATTATTATTTGTGAAATGTAATTTTTTCAGAACATAGTTCTGTGATATTTTAATACAAATTAAATGCATCAATTAGAAATATATACATACAGATAAACTCTATTCATTTTTAAACATTTTGCTAATTTGGTTCAATGCAGATTTGTTTCCGTAATCTTGGCTTCAAGATTATAAGAAAATATATTTCGTATGTGCAAGAATTTTTTATATTAAGGCAATTTTGTGGCACACTGAAAATAAATTAAATGATCGCCGTCTTTCTTATAATGCTTGTATTTTCTTAATTATGGTAAATAACATTCAGTTTATTAATTTTACGTAAAGATCCTATATAAGTAATAATTTTAAAAAAAGTCAAACCTAGTGTATAACTTCTGATATAAATAAATAATAAAAACTCATATTTTCGTAAAAAAAAAAACGCGGAAACTTGAATTATTTTTGAAAGAGAAGCCTTAATCCTATTTTAGTACTTTTAGTCAAATATGAATACCAAAAGATTCAGGATTAAACGTTCAAATCCCGGGAATCATATATACTGTAAACTGAGCGGAAATATCGGTATTGGACTCCCCACAATACATTGAATATGGTAAAGGTGCCATAAAGGATTTATATGAATAAAAAGAACGTGTGATATTTCATGATTTGCGCTGAAAATGTTCCGCATCCAATAGGTATTTCACGCAAGAATTCCCAGTAATCTACGTACGGAATCTGCTGCAGTCACGTGTTCTCCTGGCAGAGCGTTTCGTTAAATTATACACGGATCACGTGACTCGCCTTTGGTGATTGACAAATCCTTAATAGTTTTCCAACTTTGTTTGTTCATGGAAAATCCACATTATTAAAATAATTCAAGATATACGGTACAGGTATATATAGGCATTTGAATCTGGATCCAATGAATGTAAAGTAAATTAATTTAATTATTTCAACGGAAATAAAATTGTAGTTGTATGTACTTACGATAAATATTTTTTAAAACTATGTATATTAGGCCCAATGCTAAGATAGAGATTAATTAACCGTTAGGCTATGCAAAAGTTTTAATACAATATGCTGATAAAATTTAAAAAATTATTGATATCTAATAATTATAAATTTAAGACAGATTATAGATATCTCATAGAGACGAAGCTATTATATTATATGGGAAGTATGGAAGTATATAGTACAACCTGTCTTCGGCTGACTTAAGTGATCGCTTTACACAACGTAACGTTTACCATTCCACCCAATCAACCTCCACATCTATCAAATGTTTTAAAGTTGTTTATATGAAACCATGTAGAAACACTTCGAGTATTAACTACACTTCGCCGTCACCATCTATGGACTGAAATTTGATATTCATTTCCCTAAAACAGCATAGATGTCACTAATGAGAATCTTATTTTTATTAGAAATATTGGAAGCTATATATATATTTATATATATGACAAATGATTAACATATTATACTATACGCCCGAAAAGTCAATTTTCAATTTTATATATTTCTTATTTAGACCAGTATATTATATTAACAATATTTGAGTATGTCCAAGAACACACAATTACTAAATTTTTACCTCCAAATCGTAAGCCCTGTAATACCAATACTTCCATACTTCCCATATAATATAAATAGCTTCGTCTCTATGAGATATATATAATTTGTCTTAATTACAATGTCTTTGAAGGTAAAAATCCAGTAATTGTGTGTTCTTGGATTTACTCAAAAATTGTTAACTATAAATTTGATTATAACTAATTATACTAATGGCAGAATCAACCTTATTTAGCATTTTGTACTTTGTATTAATTGCTGTTTATCTGATGTGTATGTAAGTGCCAAAATACTTACATTATATTGTGTATAGGAATTTTTTATTACTGTGTTATCGTGCTAAGTGCTAAATATTATTAATTTGTCTACATAGTTAATTCTATTACATCACGACTTCCAAGAAACCTGCAATTTCCCCCGTGTTCCATGTAACCTTCCCCTAATTTTTATTTCATATACACGTGTATTACACTTTAGTATTGGAACATGAGATAATTTTATTTTGTAAAAGTATAACAAAATTATC
The DNA here is from genome assembly GCA_031772225.1 of Eubasilissa splendida. NCBI lineage: Eukaryota > Metazoa > Arthropoda > Insecta > Trichoptera > Phryganeidae > Eubasilissa > Eubasilissa splendida. The sequence continues at coordinate 31,769,157 of CM062850.1, read as the reverse complement.
AATTTGTAATGTGATTAATACTCATTCATCACCTTATGGTAGGTACTAAAAAATTGTAAAAACTTGTTTTCATGTATAATTTTGAATATTAAAATTATTTCATATTTCGAGAAATTTTTAATTGAGTTGTATAGGAGGAGCATGGTGTGCGCATGTTTGGATCATGGTGCACATGAAAAATCTTTTGTTGCAATTTTAAGGATCATTATTTGTGCGTCTTGGGAGAAAATAAGAAAAACATATAAGGCTCCTGGTATTGACCATATTACTAATGAAGATGTATTAAGACGCATAAATAAGTCAACAGAACTAATAATAACTACTATCAAGAATGCTGCATACTTCGGACACATTCTCCGCAATGAAAAATATGATATTTTACAACATAAAACGATAAAAGAAAGCAGAGGCATAGGTAGAAATAAATTATCTTTTCTGAGTAATAATACAGAATACATCAACACACTGCAACACGGTTGCCATAGAAAGCGGCACATGAAGAAGTCTTGTTAAAAAATGTGTGCGCGCTATATTTTTTTATGTGCGCTATGATGCCAAATCAAGTGCGCGCGCACACCCGCTTACATTTGATGAGGGAACATTAACGAGGGATACATATCACGTCGATATTCCTACAATTTAGCAACTAAGCTAAACATAGTAGGATTAGTGAATGGTGACCCGCCGGTTACCCAGGACCGATTTATGAGCAAAAACTCCCATATTAGTTCATCATATTCACCGCCAGATTGATATTTTTTAACACTACTTGGCAACTATGCTGTACCGTAAAGCAACGCGGCATGGCTGCCAACCAAAGGCCCATCACTCTCCGAACAGCGCAGTAAAAAACGTTTATTCAATTAAAACAACATAAATGCACACAAAACAATAAATAAAATAGACTCAAGAATAGAGGCTCAGCAGTTGGCTGTTCTCAAATGCCTCACACACCACTTAAAAAGAAAAAAATAAGAAAATACAAAAAATAAAAACAGTTCTTCAGGTAAAGGGAAGCCAGGGCCGGCAGATATTTATTCTAAAAGGTTTTTTTTAGCAAGAAGGAAAGGCGGATGGTCTAAACACCCGACCGTCTCAAAATCTCCCAGTGAGACACCCACACTTCCACGAATTTCCGGAAAAGTCCGAAATATAAATATCTCACATTCCTGTATAGCCGGTCTGTTGAAACATTTATATCCTGCGATGCTCTATTAAATAACGATATATTGAAAACTTGTATAAGGCGTGTTTCGAAGAAAATACAAATAACATTAAAAGCATTACAGATCAACATTTTATTTAAATATATATCCATTAATCTATTTCAGACAAAAATATGTAATCCATTTGGAAAGAAATAAAGACACGTAAATATTATAGACGCCCTCGGTCCGGTCTCATTTGAAGAATTCATTTAATAATTTAAAATTAGGCCATAATTATTTTGGCTTATTTTCATATATTTTTAATTTAAACATTATTTCATTTTGTTCTTTCATTTGTTTGTTTGTTATTTATCTGCGCACAATTTCGTGGAATAAATTTAAAAAATAATCACACTGTTCTTAAAAAAAGAATTTTTAGATTGATTGAGGGTAAAATAACGCGCTTCCATTTTAATTTAACAAAAATAAAACTAAACAACAAAGTTATTTTAGTCATTGAATTAATATTATAACTGTATTCTAGACTTAATCATTGGCGCTACAGCATCCGTTAATCTTCGTAAGTCATCTCGTAGATTCTGAAAATTTGCATAAATAGCGAGTATTCGAGGCATCTACGTTTTGCAGATGATGTTGTGATCATCTCAAACGAACCAGACGACCATTAAAATAAAATGCAGGAACTATTAGAAGTCAACGGTAGAGTAGGATTGAAAATAATCATCTTAAAGACTAAAGCAATGATGAATAGCCTTGTTGACTCAATAGTCATTCATGTTAATGGGACGAAGCTTGAACAACCATATTAATGATTTTTGAAGCTAGTAAAATAATAATCTTGAACAGTCGATAGTTATATCTACCGACGATGACAAATTTCTATAGTAGGAGACATATCCTATAAAATTGGTCGCAAAACGAAGAAAAAATGTTTTTTAAAAGTGATATTTTACTGTGTCAAAAAAGTAAAGCACTCAATTATTGCATGCTTCCAACGAAACGTGAACTCTCAATAAAGAAGAGATCCATAATGGCACAAATCCAGTGATGAGTTTTATCTAGAAGATTCGACTCGAGAACGGTATAGAATTCAATGCTAAACGACATACAAGTTGGCCCAAAAAAAGTGATAATCGATAAATGATCGTAAAATGTGATATAATTTCATCAAAATTAGTTTAACTATATCAACAATAACTTAAATAGTTTACTAATTGACTTTACTTACATATTTACCTATATTACATTTTATTTCGACAATTTCCGGTCGCCATCTTTGATAATTAATTTTCCCATTGTTTATATTTGTTTTTTTCAAATTGTTGCCCAGAATGACAAAAATCACTGAAGAAGACCGTATTCTGATCAAAAATTTGCGAATTGAAAAACATTGGGGTGCTAGGAAAATGATCAAAGAGTTTCAAAACAAGCCAGGAGTATAGCTAGACATTACAGCATAATTGAAAATTACAGCAGGACGGAGCTCCATCTCACACAGCCAGAAATACGATCAACTTTCTTCGTCGTGAGAATATTAATTTCATCGAGCCAAGTATGTGACCACCGAACAGTCCAGATTTAAACCCAGTAGATTATGCAATATGGGGTATTTTAATGATTTCTGATTAGCTAAATATTATGCAAAAAAATTACATTAAGAATTATAATTAATTATATTATGTTTTGAAATAACTCATGCGTGCTCAGATGTTCTCACTTTTTTTGGGCCACCGTGTATATGAATATCAGCCCGTATACAATATTTTGCGCACGGATTAGAACGACGCAACAAGTGTACCTTTAGCGACTTTCAGATATCAAAGTCTCATTGAATGATCATCGTGGATACGGACCTTAAAGTTAAAGTATCGCCAAGAAGCATGGAGAGATGTAAATTGGGCATCATACAAAGAGACAAGAAATGAAACGTGTAGATATGAGAATAGGTAAGAGTAGTTAATGTCATTGAATTTGCCAAAAAAATGAAATGTCAATTGGTAGGTCACATAGGGACGGATAATCGTTGGACATTATACAGTCATTCAGTAGTGCTTGAGAGGAATTAATAAGCCACTCATATCAGGGGAATTTATAAAAAAAATTAATGCAAATCAACATGAGCACGAACATCATACAAAACTGCCATTCAGGAAGAAGGCTGAATCTCAGAAGTCGGTGGTGTACAGTGCGATAAAGATTTTCAATAAAATGCCAGATGATATAAGAACAGACAAGAAACTACATAGATTCAAAATTAAACTAATTAGATATGTGCAAGATAAGTCAGTACAAAGGAGAATTTTGATCTTGTTTTTATTAGAGCAAATATACACACTTATGGATGCACTTTATTAAGAATAAATAAATAAAACCCGCAGAAGGTAAACTTTTAGAGGTATATAACTTTGAAATGAAATAAAACACATAAATATCATGGTAATGGCCATGGTGTTGGCTTTATTGGAAATATAATTTTATGCCATTAGTGTTTAAATATGATTTCGCGCATATGGGCGCCGCGGCTGGCTCGAATAAAGCGCAATCTGGAAGTCCAACTTTACACTAACTTTCCTCAATCTGGAAGTCCACTTTTTGAAGTAGCTGGGGCCGTATATCGGCAAAAACGTGACGAATGTTGGCTTCATATATCCCCACAGAAAATAATCCAAATGTGTTAAATCACACGGTCTTGGAGGCCAATTCTCAGGTCCATTACGCGATATTATGCACTCATCGAATGCTTCCTTCAATAAATTGATTGTGGCGCGCGCTGTGCGGTATGTTGCGCCGTGTCCTTGAAACCACAGCTCTTCCACATTAATGCCATTCAATTGGGGAATGAAAAAGTCAGTAATCATGGATCTATTACTGTGCACGATGGTGTATCGACTCATTCGGGTCCTCCTCAATACTACGCTCCACTACAGCAACAGCTTCTTCGGTGCGCACTGTACGACGTCTCTGTGGATGTGTATTATCAATTAGAGTATGCGTGGTGCGAAAATGATCCATGGTTATTTGAATTATTTATTGAACCACGATTTTCGAAATATATTTGCACAATTTGCAAACGTTGTTCTGGCGTAAGTATATACACTGTGAAATGACAAACCGAACTGGGCACAAATCAGCTTTCAGGTGTCAAATTGGCAGTCGTTGGAAAAAGTGTTGCCAATTCGAAAAACAAACGTCTAAAAAAATACCCCGTACCTGGACGGAGAGCAGTGGACAGAAAAACATTTACTGATGTCGCCAGGTGTAAATTTATATTTATATTTGTCATTATGAGGGGTTAATTATTTCTTATAAAAAACCAATTCTCTTTGTGGTATCTACAAACGTTATTTGGTTTTTGAACATTATTACATAAAAGTATTAAATTCATCCCCCAAAATGCATCTTCGCGTGTACTGTTATGAAAATTCACTCTCCACGTAATGTTGAGACTAACGAAGTCGATTTTAGCACACTCTCTTTACTCTTCTTCGGACCTTGTTCAATTTTTACCTGTTCAGGTCGAATAATTTTTTTTTCCGAAATTATGCAAAAGTAGGCAATCAATATTTTTTTTCTCATCAAAAAATTTAAAATTTAAAAATTCTTCAATAAATCGCCATATAGTAGGACCAAATGGTAAATACATAATTGATTAAATTGAGGGTAACGTTTTTTAAACAATCTTCAATTTCGTGATACTTATTTATGAATAAACCCAATTTTATATTATGAATTTTTTTATAATATGAGTATATTTATTATACATTATTAAAGTTACATTTTTTTTTATCGATTACCTCTCCAAAAAAGAGACTAGCTCTTATGCTTGGAGAGGGAGTTATACTGTAATAATTTATATAATACATTTGTAATCTGTAATATAATGATTAAAGAATATCTAATTTAGTAGGTACATATATAAATTAGTTATAAAAGCAAAAATATGAATTGGTATTAAAAGTCTTTCCTACGTGAAATGAAATATATTATATGCTCTAAACATATTTATGTAATAACTAGCTATTTATTAATAACAACGATATAAAAATATTATAAATTTCGTGGTACACCAATAGATAAGAGTCGTGAAAATATATGTAATGTTTTTTAAAGTCGTTAATTTGCATTTTTTATGTAATTTTTACTATTTACTCTTTGCAAGTGTTTAAATATCGGTCTATCCAACATGGCGTACTAGTGGTTGTGTAGCGGATGGAAAACTTTTAAGTGGGTAACGAGTTTTTTGTAACTTTTTAACGAGAAATCTATTTTATACTTCCAGACACTTGAAAAACCATAAAGCCTCCGCGCTAAAGAACTCATCAAAAATTAATGACAGTTGAACGAGTTGAGTCAGAGAAAAATTTTGGCCTCCGCTCTATAAAATATGAATTTAAGTTTTTAATATAAATTTATGATTTATTTGGAAGTTTTCGGAATACATGCTAGGTTTGTCAGCGAATTGTCGCTTTAATATTATTATTATTTTATTTTTTTGTCCAAACGACATATATTAAATCAATATTAATCTATTTTAAATATATGTACGTATATAATATATTAAAATCTATTTGAAGGCATTTCTCATTTATACAAAAAAAAAACTTATTTTAAATAGTAATTTACAGACATTTTTTATATTATTATTACCTATTTCATTTCTTATTCAGTACCTACAATTTATTTATTATTTTTTTTTAAAGTACATTTTATACAAAAATCCTGAATATAATCATCCCTCAACGAATCCTGATATTTAAAAAATATATATTGTATGAAACCGATCATTTAAAAAAAGTTTACCTTGCATAAATAAAATTTGTAGTTACTACACATAACTGAATTATATTTTTATCACAACTATCAACGGCTCTCAAGCAGCTCTCGAATCCCTCTCTGCTAATATGAAAGTTTGGCTAGACAATGAGATAATCTGTTCCATCAGAAGATGTCTATTTGATTTGCACAGCAACAATAAACGGGTGTCATTCGTTTGGATCCCTGCACATGAGGGAATTCAGGGAAATGAATGTGCTGATAAACTGGCCTCTTTCCGGAGTTTTTTCCCATCAATTCCATATCCCGATGTATGACAGACTTAATATGGTAAAAAAAACATACGAATTCTATCTGGTCTGCACAATGGATGGATCCAAACAACCACAAAGGTAATCGGCTTAAAATAAACCAAAGATCTATTCCCCGCACCCCTTGGTACTCCAACAGGGAAGTCTCAAAAAGAACAGTAGCAAATATCTCTAGAATGAGAATTGAGAATTGCCAGGTAGCCTCACATTTGTTCAGAATGAACATAATAGACTCCCCAATGTGTGAGTGTGGTGCCGAGGAGGAAACCCTTGACCATGTCTTTTTTGCCTGTCCATTGCGGATCACAGGTTTTTTTTACAATAATCTTGTCAATGGTAATTTTTAACTCCCGGTTAACTTGTGTCATCTTCTTTCCCTTAACTCGCCACATTTAAGCTATATGATAGCAAATTTCTGGAATGTCAATGGTATTAACTTGTAACGCAATATTTCCTATTCTAAAATATTGTTGTACTGCTTTCTATAAAATAATGTTAAAACTTGTTTAATGGCTCAAATCACTCTTGAAGGGTGGATTGCCTGTTTGAAAGAAGAAGAAGAAGAACTCTCAACAGGTATAAATAATAACTGAAACTAGAATTAAATACTAATTTAATGTATTAATTATAAATATATACATATAAAATCAATTTTGTCGAAAAATATTGTTTTTGCGCTAGCGGGATATATATATATATTTATAATTAATACATTAAATTAGTATTTAAAACATCACAGACCTATGTTCTGAATAATTACAACTTCACAATAAGAATGTGTTCTCCTTAAGAAACTATAATTGTTATAAAAAAACCTCAGTATTGTATAATTGTATAAAGTTTGATTTATTTAAAAATTAGAATGAAATTAAACTAAAATTAAAATTTTCCTATTCTTTAATTTAAAACGGCTAATGTAAAAAAAAAACATTTAATAAACACACACGTTCATAAGTTGTTTAAAGTCTAATTAAATAATATCTATATTATTATCTATCGTTTGTATACTTATTTAATATTTTTATTTTATACACAAATACCAAAAATGGTTGTTTCTCGATATTTTCACTGAAGAAAGATCGAGAGGTATTTATATAAAGGAATTAAACCGTATACGGTGGACATAAATGATTTATTGTAGCTCGTAGTCTATCCATCTGTGTCGTAATCACATTATACACAATGTATAGTAAATATGTGGTACATACCCTTACGGAAGCAACGAAAACGGTATTTTTGATCTCCGTATTAAGTACATATAGGCGAAATCTCATTCACCAGATGGAAGGGGCTCACTAGAAGAAAGAAATAGTTTACAGACTGTCCCAATTCTTAATATCTTTACCTAGATATTATATATTATTGAAAAATACTGAAATAATATCTCGATATAAGAAAAATGAATGTTACTTTGATGTGGTGTATAATTGAATTTAGCACCCTAGAGAGTATTTCTTATTTCATCATTGGTAATCTTAATCCTGTTCTTCTCGTCCAATCTATCTCTCTGGGTTGGGTATTATCTATGATAGCATTTTATACCAAATTTTTATTTATCATTTATTTAATGTTATAACTATATTTCAAGTTATAGACGTTTCTTTGTCAACATTTTGTATATGTATATTACTTAAATTTATATTATACGATTTCTTCTGATGAGTCCATCTGAGAATCCGTGAATTTTACACACGTCAATTGAAGTTCTACGTGCCAGTATGGAGATTGCGTGAATAATAACTCGGTACCTATTTTAAAATGTTTTATTTATTTAAACACAAGTCCAAAATAACTGTATTGAAACAAGCAGACGTTCTTATTAAGCTTCATTAAAATACGACTTAATTTATAAGATGTCTTACGATTTTTACGACGCAACAAATAATTTTAATTTAGGAATTAGAGAATACTGCATTAATAACCGCAATCTTATTATAAACAAGATACCTAATAGTTATCACATGGCCACGGCTAGTGTTTCCGTAAAATCTATGTTTTATTTTATAATTTATCTTAAAAGAGATGTAGTCTACCAAAGTACAACTTAACTGATTATCGCAAACACAAAAATTCTTTAAAATATTTAAATACTTAATTTACCGCTGTAGTGAAGGACACGACACACAACTCTGATTCCGCCTAGCGACAGGTTATAATCAGAGATACGCTAAATAAAGCGGTTTGTGCCTTGGCTAAATATAAGTTTTAAAACTGGCCAGATGGAGATCCGAATCTGTGCTCCCAGAATATAATCTCTAGCCGTACGTTTTAACCCACTTATCCGAGACGTGTCGATATTATCGTATATTTATGTGTTCCGGCTAAAGTATACACCATCGTATGATGCCATATGATGATGGTTACTTACGTTTCTCGGATAATATAATATAAGATTGTTATATGCGGTTTCAATACATACTCGTTCACAAAAAAAAATAGCATACCTTGATATTTTATCAACCAAATTGATTGGTAGAGTATCACTGGAGTTAACACATGTTTAAAGCAGTAATTTATAGAGAAGTAAACAAACAAATTAAATTAATTGAATGCAAGATTCCGCTAATCCCTCGATAAATTGCCTTTAAAGTAGACCCTTAAATGTAGACCCTAACATTTTTTTGTTGGAGCAACGGCCCCACGCATAAAGATTTCCATAGATTTTGAATACTTCTAATTATTCTAAGTAACCATTCAGTTTCAACCTATCAAAAATAGCTGTCCATTTCTACATGACATTAAAATACAATTAGTGTTGAAACTGAATGGTTACTTAGAAAATTTTGAAGCATTCAAAATGTATGGAAATCATCGGAATTCCAATAAATAATGTTGTCCCTTTTCACCTCATGTAAATGAAATTGTATCGCTGTCCCCCATTAAAGTTATAAATACAATTGAGTTAAATTGTTAGATTGATAATGCCCTTTCAAGGCGATCCGCTTCTCAAATAAATTAAACGAGTAGAATAAAAAAGCAAATGTTTTATTTTCACATATGTGATTATGGAATTCTACAAACTTACCTTGTAAATTGTAATTAAACCTCTAATCTTTACATCATAGTTACCAATCATCGTTACAGATGAACAATCACAGTTTACCTCATCACTATTATGTCCCTCGTCTACGGTATGAAACACTATGAGATAAATCTCAGCACCGTGTACACGTGTTGAGATTTTGATCTAGAGATAAACTCAGAGATCAGCTTGAGATTAATAGAAAGAGACAACAGCTCAAAAATGACGTTCGATTTGACGAATGCACAAACGTCACCTAGAATAATATGAAAATGTTAACAAACAAGTAGTGATGAGAAAAAATGCTACTCTTGATTCACTGGTGTGATTGTGATTGGTATTCGATAATGTCAGTGATTGAAAACTGTGACTGTGATCACAGTTTCATTACTAATACGCGTGCGCAGCACGATATCACAATATACGAAATTAAAAAAAATAAACATAATTTTAAGCGTATTTACTTATATTATTCAAACTTCATTTGCGAAAAAAACATATTATAGCATATATATATTTAATATCATCACAAAGATAATTAAAACGCTTAAAAAATATGAGTTAATTTTTCGGGTCAAATGAGTAAAACGTTTTGGCAGAATGTACTAGATGGCGCTTATCACGAATTATATCGTCATTTTTTCATGACAACCAAATATAAATAAAATAAAAAAATGAATCACGATATTCCCAGATATTCAATCACTGATAGTGAGTGTGATATCAGTGATTGACTCACGGTTCGTGATTTTAAGCTCATCACTATAAACAAGGTATTATGTTACAAACGCTGGGGAGATTTAAATTCATCCAAATGACGAACGGAACATTATTGATCAAGCATGAAGTGAGACATCGAATCTCTGAGACTTAGTGTGTAGTGTATGAAATCTCATCTAATGACGCGGGCAATAATTACTATCGAACAATCTTAATAGTTTGTTTATCTCTTCAATAATCTCATGATGAACCCTCGTCCGATGGATTCTATTCCTCTAACCCTTTACGCACGTTGCAAACACGTTCCACCATGTTCTGTCATCGCGGATTCATTTTGACATTTCAATATATTCCGGGATAAATCAACCATTTCGCATTGGCTGAATTCCAATATGCGTCCGCAACATCGCCCGTCGCCCGTCGCCCGTCGCCCTGGCCTATCTCGCGCGTGTTTACTCCGGCTTTGACGGGTTCGCATATACCAGATATGAATTTCCGAGTGAATGCGTATTTAATTAAAAACGGCCAATGTCAACGAATTATTTACGATATTTGAAAGTAGGTTCAAGCGACGAGTGGTGGATGATTTGCATTAACTTCTGATTCTTATTCCCTCGTCGTGCAAGTAATCCACAAGGTGAATATTATGTTCCAGGTCGATGTTGTTTTTAAATATAACTGAGAAATAAAACATTTTTTTAAATGTGTTTTTTATTTATCAATTACTTGATTTATTACAATTATGAATAAATAATGATATTGGCCTAGTGGCCGCCTCTGGCAGCGGCACAAATGCGTGATCTTTTAACCATATTTAACATAACATTCTCGCACACTTCGCATGTTATACTAGCACCGGAATTGTTGTTGGCTTATTGGCGTAGCTCTTTCCTTTCAAGTACTCTAACAGAAAATAGTTGAGGGTGACCACTTTTTGACATTATGCGGCCGGGAAAAATTTCTCTCAAAATTTTAAGCGTAGCTCGGGCTCTGTATGAGGTGGCAATGTCCTGTTGAATCGACCCAATTCGACCACCAATAAGTTTTCCAACATGTGATGATAGCGATCAACATTAATGGATACAGCGTTGGCATTATTATTTAGATAATTTTTTTTAATGATTTTAATACGTTGTTGAGGCTCTTAGATGCTTTATAATAAATTATAATCAACTACTTTCTACAACCATCAAATTCGATCTGACAAATGTCTGCCAAAACAAAATGGCGGCCAAATAAGATCGGCCTGGAATACATAATCCCCCTGTATAATACATAATCATTTTAAAAACACAATTTCTACTTTTCTTTTCTTGTTAGGTAGTGCACAAAATTATTATCATTAATCGACACGGCAATTAAATAGTGATTCAACATGTTTATTATCATTTTTTAAATAAATAAACTTTGTACTACACAACTAAATATTATTTTTATCTCGACTTATCGAGACATGCAGTCCTTCCCATCAACAGGTGTAAATAACTACTCATTTGCCACCACGTACGATAATTGAACATATTTATATAAGTATATAATAATTAATAGTTTATTAACTTTAGTTAAGTTATTTATATTCAACCGGTTTCGGAAAAATACATTTTCCTTCATCAGGATGAAAAAAATAACTAAAATAATAATGTGTTAAAATGTTCTTATGTTTTGTAACACGTAGTAGTTTATAAAACAATGTTAATAAACTTGAACTATTCGTTATTAAAAATGGACCGCAGTGTATTTGCTTTAAATATTATAAATATATGTATATTCAGAAGTTATGACAGTACATAAATTTAACAATAAAACATAGTAAAATATAGGTAGCGATTTTTCAGATTTTTCCAATATTTAAACATTCTCATTATTTTTTCACTTTAATTCAATTTTTAATTTTGGCGACCAATTTCGCCGGGAGATCCTTTAAAAAACATATCCAATGTTAAAATACTAAAATATATGTAACGTCGAAAATCTCCTGCACGTAAATATTATTTTGCAATACAAATGTAGTACGTCTCTTTCATACATATATCCGAAATATATAACTGCAAAAAATAAATATATTTTTACATAAGACTACATGTTTAATAACAGAAATAAAACTGGCGAAATTGCGAACGCGGGCCGAGGGTGACCTTGAACGTACTTATTCGGTGTTTACTTTAAAGCATGGGTGGCCAACCCGCGGCCCGCCGAGTGTCTACTTGTGGCCCGCGGAGCATATGCACGAATTTTTTTTAGTGTTCATAAAACCACCAAAAAAACATTCCGACGTGCGTAGTTCGTATCATATCTCACATATGGAAGTATCTCAGAACACTGATTCAACTATCGTGACAATTTCTTCTGTGGTGTATTCGTATTAACAAACAATCACAACGTTAAGGTGATTTAGCGTGGATAGCCGCGAGCGCGAATGCGGGGCGGGATGGACCGCCAGCCGAGCCACCCTGTGGCAAGCTCGCAACGCCGTCGTTCGCTTTGAATAATAAAATTAAATTTGTTGTACGGCCCGGTAGAAAATCTCATTTCTAAAATCTGGCCCGGCTGCTGAAAAGGTTGGCCATCCACGCTTTAAAGCAAAAAGCGGGCACTTTTCGCTAATTTGTTTTAATTCACGTTGAAAGCCTACTCGATTACGTAGAAATGAAGATAGCCCTTGCTGGTAAGCTAATATTGTAGAATCTGCGTAGCAACATTTGCCGAAAAGTTAACCAAGCTATAAAAAAAACGTTTTTGCTGTCGTATTTTAAAGAGAGTACCTAAATTTTTAGTTTTTCTCTTAATTTTTTTCGAATTCTTTACGAGAGTCTGCCGCATATATATATGTAGGTGAATGCAATATCGATAAATATTTAATTTCTCTTAGATACACATGAGAATAAAATGTACGAGGTGTTTAAAAAAAAATCTGTATATAATTATGATTCCGTTGATGATATGAAATCGAGAACAATTCTAAATGGTTAAGAGGTGAAAACAATTATTTTGTAAAAAGTAAATCTAACTAACTTACTTACAACATCACGCCGTTTCCCCGCGGGGGTGGGCAGAGAGGATAGAGCGCCACACTCTTCTATCCTGACACACAATTCTCGCATCATCCACATTCGTACATCTTGTCATAGAAGTTCGCCGATTATTGAGGCTTCTAACAGAACCATCCTCCAGTATCTAGTTTACCTGGTCGTGTCAAGTCTTCCGCGGACGTCCTATATTTCTGGTGCCATCAACACTTGCATCATATATCTTTCTTACCATTGTCTCCTCATTCATCCGTTCCATATAACTAAACTACCTAAGTGATCCTATCTTAATCTTACTATACTAAGATCAGCTTTACGTTATTTACTTATTTTTTCATTATTTACTCTGTCATAAATGGATCTACCGCATATACGTCTAAGCGATCTCATTTCCACTGCATACGGAACTACTTTCGTTCCTCTTCTGCCAACTTCACTTCTATGTATCCGTCTCGGTACCAGGACTGCATTGTGTACCGCTAATCTTGCCTCGGTTGACAAATTCCTGTTAGATATAATTCCATTCAATGCGCCGTTCACTATATTCCCTGCAGTCACCCTCTTTACGATATCTTTCTCAGCCTTTCCGTTCGTATCGAACATACTTGCCAAACACACAAACTCATCTACTTGTTCCAAACATTCATTACTTACAAGTAATCTGAATATACAATTATAAAAAACACATCCTAAGGTAGACAAAAGATCTCCAAAGCATGGATAAAAAATATTTTTCAAACATTAAAAATAAATCAATTTTTTATTCTCAGATCAGGGAATTTTTTTAACCGATATTTATTTTGTTTTCTCTTTATTCAGCTGCGTCGCTGATGGCAGCGATGGACCACACGGCAGACCCTTGCATAGACTTCTTCCAGTTCGCGTGCGGAACGTGGAATAAGAAGCACGTCATTCCAGAGGACAAGGCCTCTATCAGCACCTTCGAAGTCCTCGCTGACCAACTGCAAGTGATCCTCAAGGAGGTCCTGGAGGAGCCGGTGGACGCGCAGGACAGCGAGGCAACAACTAAAGCCAAAGTGTTCTACAAATCGTGCATGGACATACGTAAGTTTTATCTCAATTCTTTCTACAAAGATATACCGCTGGAAAGGTATCCAACACATCACAGAACTGTAGTTCAACTACAAACATGTTAATATCATTCATTGACATGGCGATTATTACGCACACGTTGGGTTATTGTCACTACTGTAGTTTCGAGAGGTGCAGTCCCTCTCATCATCAGGTAATAACTAAACTAAATACAGTATTGTAGTTTATTCGGGTAATGAAGCGGGGCCAGATGGTTCTAGATGCCTTCAATCATTTAATCACGGTTTATCTCATCCAATATTATTTACGCGCAAGCAGCACGTCTTGAAGAATATTTTTAGTTAATTTAAGGGTTGCGCGCACTTGTCTGAATCGAAAAATTCATTCATTCAAAGTATTATATCTGGAAAATATCTCCACAAAATTTCAGAATGATCCGAGCATTTTTCACGAAGTTACGCCAGTATACAGGTAGTGAGCGCACGGCGGGCAGTCACACGCTCTCCCCGCTGGCTCTTTCACCTGTTTATTTCACTCACAATATATAATACAATATCGTTAGAACACGGCTATAGCAGTCTCAAATTAAAAAAAAAAATGCATACAACTTTAAACGCGTTTTTATCGAAAACGTATATTTCAAAAAAAGCTGATATAGTGTACACGACGTCTCAAAAACTACATGTGGAGGACTGCTGAATGAAAAACGAGAATTTTTAATGTCTTAAAAATTGATTATTCAGTAAAAACACTACCATTTTTTCGTAAAAATCAAAATTTTGAAAAATCCTTCGATCATTCAGCAGACGTTGACATCTTCAAACATTTTTTTTTTGTATTTTTCAGATAAGGCGTTCGTAAGTTATCGTGTACATCGCAAAAAAAAAACTTTCCGGAGATTTGCCGTATCTCGCCCATTTTTAAATATATATTAAAATAATTTATACATTAAGCTCAATACTGGCTTGTACTATACCATCATGCTTTGTTTTGGATTAAACAAAATATGTATATAAGTTGTGAAAAAGAATTCTCGAATTTTACCTGTGACAAGTGCGCGTAACCCCTTAACTGATGATGATGTAACTGAGTTGACATTGCCTCTAATTATGTGAATATCTTTGTAAATATACTAAATACAGACTTCATATTTTAGATATTCCTCCGTAATATTTGATGTATTGGATAAACTAATTACAACGCAACAATAAAAAATCTTTTCTTGAAGAACCTGACGTGAAATTGTCAATACATGTATGTATACGTGCCGAGGGGTGCGCACGGCGCAGTGGGCGGGGCGCGGGGTGCCGAATGCCGATCGTCACTTTAGTGGCAGAGCGTGCGCTGGCCGAATTAGATGTATCTTATGCATCTTTATACTGTCATTCGTGATGATCGATGTTTTTTTTCATTTTTAGCACTTTTATACAATAATTGATATATATCGACCATCATTCTAATATAAGTAATAAATGTAAAATATTCTTATTTATCCGACTTAAAAATCGCAAAAGTCTACATGTACACTGAGTTTACAGCACCAGAACGCGCGTTTTATTTTAGCACCGTAAGGGAAAGGTTAAAAAATCTTTTGATTTATTTACGAAGTTACGTAAAGAAACTAAAAAACCTATAATCTTGTAAAACTAATGAAGAAATGCCGTTATCATGGCATTGAAATTTGGCCCAAAACTTGACCACGACAAAAATCAACCCACAGTAAAATTCACATTATCAACTGAAAGCCCTGAAAACCTACAAGTGTACTTTATGATAAAACTAATATTTAGCCCAGAGTAGATATGTTCAGTATTATTAATATGAACACATGCTTTGTTTCCTTCCAATGAAGAGCTGTTACTCTATCTAATAATGACATTACAGATCAGATGAGCAAGTTGGGAGACAGGAAGCTGCGCGAGGTGCTGGCGTCCCTGGGCGGCTGGCCAGTGGCCACCCCCGGTTGGCAGCCTCCCTCCCTGTCCGTGGAGCGAATGCTGGGTCGCGTCAGGAAGGAGTACAACGAGGGCGTGCTGGTGGAGATGTGGGTGGGACCGGACGACAAGAACTCCTCCGTGAACATCATCCAGGTGCGGACAAAGTAAGAAGTGGTCACACGTTCACGAGGGAACTCCGGCCGGCGGCAGAGACGATGTGACCGCACGCGCGTGTGCTGCATACATAGACTGAAGGTGCCGGAGTAAGATGGTTTTAGGATGCTTCCTAAGTGAAATGTATACGTCATCTTGAGTATGTGGATGATTTCTTTCAACATGCGTACCACTGGTTATTCCTAAAAAGTATCTAAATGATTAAGCATTCAGTATTCAGACTAATATAATTTATTTATTTTCATGGTGCATTTAAGATTTCTAAGTCATGTCCATTATCAAGCGAGACAAAGTCTTCACGTGGTTAAACTCACTTATAAGTTTTTCTTGCTAAATACATTTTGGAAATTAAAATTTGCTATCATAAATTACATTATTTTAAAATTAATTAAATAGTAATACTAATATTCTAACACTGTTCTCCTGGACAGTTATGCTGGTTCCACCAATATTTACAATATTTATTGGGGCATCTGTCACATTTCTATAATTATATATATATAATATTACATGTTTAAAATAAATACTCTCAATCTAAAAAATATCTAACAATTTATTTAAAAAGTATATATCTGTTTATAAATAATTCTTCGTGTGTTCATTGGAAACGTGCCAAACCGGTCAAGTTGCTGTGAGTTCATCGATTAGCCAATACAATTCCATAATATTATTCCATTATAGATAGACCAGATGGCCCTCACCCTGCCGTCCCGGGACTACTACCTGAAGGCTAACTCCCAAGGGGACATGGAGGCTTACCACCGGCTGATGACCAGGATAGCTGTGCTCCTCGGTGCTAACTCGACCATAGCCTCGGAAGAACTGCAAAAAGTTGTTGACTTTGAAAGGAAATTAGCAAATGTAAGAAATCGTATTCAATATGTTTTATCAGTTTTTTCACCAAAATTATTTCCAACACATACATATGTAGTAATTACAACCATATTATATATAATTGTATTATAAAAGTACATATACATACCGAATCCTTGAAGAAATCGAAGTGATTTTAGTGAGTGTTGACAAAACTCAATTATATTTCAATATTTAACAGCTCTGAGAGTCGGGATTAATGAGTTCAATTCCCGTTGAGTGCAAGAAAGTTAGTTTTTAATAATTTATTTTTATCTGGGATCTTTTTTAAATCTGGCATTAGCCTATATTAACCCTTTATTTACTGACGGGAAGTCCCAATGAATATAAACCTCACAGAAACGAAAACCGTCAATTAATTCTGATGACACTTTACAGTACAATATAGCACAAGTATTTTATTTTAACAATAGATACCAAACCAAACAACCTACCTAAATCATATTTTTATTTATAATCCTTTTCAAAGTGTGTGCACTTATTTCAATAAAAAAAATGCAGTAGATACTTTGATATTTTCAAAATTCGGTAAATAAAGGGTTAAAGTTCATTTATGTCCTTTTTTAGAATAATTTGTACATAAAATACCTGTCACTGTCATGAAATGAAAAAAATGTAATTTTTAAAGAAACTCATAAGAAATATTATCTGGTTTAGATGACCAAATCTGCCAGTGTTCATCCAAGTGATTTATATTTTTAATTGCATTAGTGCCTTAGATTTAAAATAGAGAATAACAAATATATTAACTTAAATTTAAAATTGTATTTGTATTTAACTTTGTTTCAACCACTGTGTTGTTTTTACGTCAACCAGGTTCGATGTATCTTCGTCAGGACTGGCATACAACCGAACTATTCCATAAAATTTAAACAACATCCATTATATGGATATGCAAAGTCTTGGTAAGAGTGGGGAAATGATTGACAGGGGGGCATTGAAATAGGGAATATATTAAATAGCGTGTTGTTTGTAAGGTTTAATTGAGTTAAGTGATTTTTTGATTTCTAGACTTTTTAAATTATCAAATCTAAGACCTTTTAATGTGTGCAATTTCAATGCCGTTTTCTTTTAGAGACCTGTCTTGTTAAGGCACCTTAAGCATTCTTTTATTCTAGTAATAAAACACCGTGCCGTGAAAATAACACAATGGTTTAAACAAAGTTAAATATAAATACGATTTTAAATTATGTCTAACCACAAAGTTAATGCCACAAACATTAACTTGAATAAAAGTCAAATAACTTTGTTCTTTTTTATCAAAGTTATTTGACTTTATTTCATTAATTATGTCATTACAAAGTAAAAGCCTACCTTCAGAAGAAGTCATTATCACATTTAAAAATATATTTTCAGGTCTCAGTGTCTGAAGCAGACCGCCACGACACCAGTTCCATCTACCAGCAGATGACCCTGACAGAGCTTCAGAAAGCCATTCCCCAACTAGACTGGGAGTCTTACTTGAAGGCCATCCTCGATGTGCCGATAACAAGTGAAGAACCGGTGGTCAGCTATGCGATGCCCTATCTGACTGGAATGGGCAAAATTCTCTCAGAAACCGACACTCGGTGAGTTCGATGTACCAATTTAATATGGGTTTATTTCCTGATACTTATAGGAACTACCAACATACAATCAAATAATGAAGAATCCTTCAAATCCAAAATAGCTGATGGTTGAGACATACTAAATATAATACATTTACACTTCATCAATGGCAATCTGATCTGCAATACTTCAACCAACATTTTTACTTTGGACTTTGGTCTATTGGCAATCAGGTTACCGGGTCCGCTGGACCCCTTGCCCCTTCATCATATTGTTTTCCATGATGGCCTGTTAAGTTTGATTATTAGTGATACTTATTATTAAACTGCTAATAGGAAGGTTTTAAGCTTCCTAACCGGCCGCATGAATATCTGCAAGGTGACACAGTTAATTTTAAGGCCTCTATGCGAGGACTGTCTTCAAGCGTTTTATTTTGGAGGGAATGTTTATGTCGTAATTTGATAGCGAGTTGATCATGGGGTTTCGGTGCTTGGGGAGTTCCGCATAGAAACGCTTGGAAATTTGTTTAATGAACTCCATGACGGGGAGAATGCCGGCATCGTGATGAAGTTAAGTGACTCTGATCCATTTTGGGGCCTTCGGAGCTAGTCTGATGACCTTATTCTGGAAGGTCTGTAGTCTTTTCATGTGTGTTTTGGCCGCGTGCCCCCAGATGGGGGCTGCGTACAGGAGTTGAGGCCTAAGGATGGCCTTGTAAATGAGAAGCTTGTTTTTGGGGGCAAGTTTGCTTTTCCTGCCCATCAATGGATACATTGCGCAGAGTGCACGCGAAGCAGCGCCTAGTTTGTTCTGGATATGTTTGCTCCACGTGAGTTTGGAGTCCAGCGTAACACCAAGATATTTGATGTCGCTGGTCCAAGGAATGTTCTCTCCAAACATTTTTATGTGCGGTATTTTTACAACTAATAAATCCTTATACATATGACAGTTATATACCAGAATTTGTTGCATACTCCCTTATATTGTACAGGCTTGAATAAATATATAAATCAAACAAACAGATATAGCAAAAGTAATCCAGCCACTTGGTGAAAGCAATTTGCATTGTAAATAAGTATTGTATATAAGATGTACAAATATTAGTACTGCGTGGTTTATCTATTAAATATTAAGAACAAAATTAGTCTCATATAATATTTACACTTACAACTTATAATACTTTACAGCGATGGACTGGTCTCTAATCCGACGTATTAATGGGACCTTATTGTATACTTGAAATGTTTTCACGTATTTTTGCTATACACGTGAGATACGATTTTTTAAATTTTACAATTTCATTTTTTGCCGTCGATTACTATTAACACTGGGAAAGGTATCGATACTCACAAAAATAACATTTCAGCGCATTATAGGATGCAAACTTTTTGGACCCCTATCCAACGTGGACCCAAATGCATTGGCTGCATTGGATTAGTCACATCACTGTAATCAAGTAATGTAAACAAATACTCGATCAAACATATTTTTAAAATGATTTAAATAATAACCTAATTTGCCGTTGGTGTCATCTGGTGACAAATTATATTCCTTGTCCACCACCTAGGCAGTGATCATTAAAAGCTTGCTTTTAAAAAATGCAATTTTTATCTTGTCTATATAGAACATCGTATAGATTACTCGCGATTATATACAATAGATATTATAAGGAGTTTCTCTCATACCACCTTTAAAAATACTTATCCTGTGTATCTTGTATTACTGTCACTATTCTATTCTTCCAGAACTGTGCACAACTACGTGATGTGGCGATTAGTCTACGCAATAATCCCACATATGATCGATGAGTACAATCGTGCTAGCGTCGACTTCCGGAGAATCTTACAAGGAATACTCAGCGAACGACACCGGTGGTCCATGTGTGTAGAGTGGTCCAACAAGAAGTTTGGGATGGCTGTGTCTGCACTTTTCATACGGGATAACTTCAATCATGAAAGCAAGGTTCGTTTCATCTTCAGAAAATATAAAACAAAACAGTCAGATTTTGTCTTTGAAGGATGAAATAATAATAAGTAGAAAAAATGTTACTGTAGAAATATTTTGTGTAAATTTAATAATTAATAAAGATATTATATTATGTTCAGTGAAAATGGCAGCTGTTTTAAATACGACCATTCAAAACATTCTCACTTACCACCATTTCATATATGATATTTAATATTGAGTGATTTTACTTTCTTACAGTAAATTTGTTAAGGGATAGCCTACCGTTGATTTCATTATTAGAAGTATTAGATAAAAAATATATTCATTGGTACAATAGTTCTAAATTCTCTAGTTTTTAACTCACAAATCAAGAAACATGCACAGTATGCAATCGGTGGTTTTCAAATTAATTGTATCCCATTCTTTATGGATATTAAACGATTATTGCATATTATTACAGGTCATACTTTCAATATTATAATTTCTATTTATTTATTTAGACACTTATAATATGTATATAAGTATTGTACAACTAAAAAAAAATGCATTGCCCAACTAGGCAAGCCTGTTTTAGGGCAAATCGGCAAACAAATTATATTTCACAAAACCAAATAAATCATTGAATACGAGGCAAAACACAATTAAATAATAGAAAATGAAACATACAAGGCAAGTAAACGTGAAAATATATAATAATTATATAGTTTGTTTTTCTTTTCCTTTTAACTATAAATTAATGTTCAACTGGCGGTTTTTAAATTTATTAAAGGAAAACTGTGTATTTAATCTAATTATTAATGGCTTTTTTTTTTAATTGTACCCGTGTTGTAAATTCTTATAATAATTTGGTTATTTTCTTTAATATATGTATTCTTTTATATAATAAGAGCTTAATGGAGAACCCACCAATAAAATGTAATATTTATGTATTAACAAACAAATAAATAAATACCGCAACAAAATGAAATAATTTTAAGATTTTTAACAAATATATACATACATAACTTTTTCCTTGAAGATCTTAGTACGTATTTAAAAATATATATTCTACTCACCAGGAAGTAGCTCTGCAAATGATTCACACAATCAGAGAAGCTTTCAACGAACTGTTGGCTCACAACCATTGGATGGACGATGAAACACGTGCAGTAGCTAAAGACAAAGCCAACGCCATGAATGAGAGGATCGGTTATCCTGATCTCTTGAAACAACCAGACGAGCTTAGCAAGGAATATACTATGGTATTATTTATATGAGATTATTTACAGAATACATTTTAATTATATTTATCAGTATAAATAATTACATTAATACTCAAAGAAAGCATCTCAGTTCATTTCATATCAGATTAATAATACAAAGTGTCCGCATAGTAAAATAAAAAATACAAATAAATATGTATAATCTCTGTGTTCTGAACCATATTTTTTTCTTTCAGCTTAATATAACCGAAGATGATTTCATTATGAATGTATTGTATGTCTTAAAACATGAAGCCTATCGAAACCTCCAACTGCTGCGACAGCCTGTGAACAAGGATAAGTGGACGACAGAACCAGCAATTGTAAATGCCTTTTACAATCCCAACAGAAATGACATAGGTTGGATCAAATTTCTTAAAAATTCACCCATTATTCAATAATCTATTACAATTATATAAAAAAATTTCATATATTTTATTACTTCAACTGGTAAAAATAGATATCCGACTAAAAAGTAACATATAATGATCAAATTTGACGGAAATAATATAGGTTGCCATAACGTAATTGGTTAAAATCCTTACAAGTTGTGGATTTGAGTCCCGGTACAGTACAGTAAAAAACGTTTAACATGAATAGAGACCGAAATATTTTTCATATTAACGAATTTCATGATAAAAGAAATGACAGATAGGAAGAATAGAAAGTTAATCGTAAAGTCATAAACAGTAAGCAACTAGAAGACAAAGCGGTCGATAGGAATTTGGTTAATTTTTAAGTAATGATAAAGGTGATATGGCAGGTGGTATTTTTAATCTATTGTTTATTATCCGATGTCGACATAGAATTGACTAGTCAGTAAGTATTAAATAGTAAACAATTTAGTAATGATACAGTGACCGGTATATTATTTTGTTCTTTTAGATGCAAAATATTAAATAAATGTACCTAGCATTTGATTGGGACCAGAATATATTTTCATGTTAATGTTTTCTACAGTATATTTTTTCAAAATATACATTTGTCCTTTGTATTTTCTAATTGATACACCTAATTTGTTTTTCAGTATATTTATGTTCACTTATTCATTTGTTATAATCTTTCACATTTTTAAAATTACATTTTATTTTAATTTTAGTAATTCCTGCCGGCATCCTGCAACCATTGTTTTACAGTCAACATTTTCCCAAATCACTCAACTACGGGGGCATTGGAGTTGTAATTGGCCACGAAATTACACACGGCTTTGATGACAAAGGTATATTTTTCTCACATGACATAAATTGTATCGTTCTGAATACAGGCTTCCTCGATGAGAGAAGTAAAGAATTTTGTAAAGTGGATTATCGTCACAGTTAAAAATATGTTTCGAGTTATTGTTTTGAGTTCTCAGTTGTTCAACATGTTCTAACTTTCAAACAGATATACGCCTTATTTATTTCTTCAATTACCACATTTTTAATTACCACTTGCAGGACTATCCACCAACCAGATTCTACCTGCCAGATGGAAACTATATTTTAACTTTAATAATTGTGGATTCTTAATTTTCATTTTATGTGTCTCGACAGCACCTATACATTTTTATATAGAAATGTTACAGCAAATGTACAAACATATGTCATTATGGTCAATTAAAAACATTCACTAAATAAGCATTAAGGTCCGTGTCCACGAAAGGAGACACATGAGATAATCTCGGAGATTTAGTTGATATACATCTCAAATATGAATTAAATATATTAATTAGAATTATCGAAAAATATTGTTGTTGCGTCACCGGGATTCGAACCTGGATCTCTTTCTTAACCGGGGAAGGTGCATTATCCAACTATGCTACAGTGACAATATTCTTAGTGATAATTTTTCGAACCTATATGTTACCTCTTTTTTTGTTGTTGATATTAATACATTTAATCATTCCATTATTTGAAAGAGCCATCTACCTTATATTTACAGAATCTCAAATACCTTTGAGTAATCTGATAGCAGACGCCAGAATTATCAATTCAACTTCACAATAAGAATGTGTTCTCCTACTGATATACATCTCAATACCGTGTACACGTGTTGAGATTTTGATCTGGAGATAAACTCAGAGATCAGTTTGAGTTTGGTAGAAAGATACAAAAACTCAAACTAATGCACATAACGCCTAATCTGACAGATATTTACCATGTGTATACAAATGTCACTTATAACTACCATAGATCCGTACAACTATTCAGTTGGCAGAAGTCGATTGACATTTTCTGGAGAGATTCGAAATCACTCAATTGATAAACGACAATGAGATTTAACATTTGATGTACATAACGAGCGTGAAGTAAGGCGTAAGATGGCGAATCTCTGAGATATTATATGCACACAGGGACTGCAAAATCTGAGAGTTGTCTCCAAAGAATCTCATGGAAGCACAATCTAACTCAGAGATTGTCTCAAGTCGAAAATCTTTTAAAAATCTAATTCGTGGACACGGGCCATTAAAATATCGTAATGCGAAATTAGCATTAAAATAAACTAAGAATTATAAACTAACTAAAAGTAAGATAAAGTGAGAACAATATTAAGATTATAATCTCTCTTGTAAATTATTCAATTACTTCCATTTCTTCAACAAATCGTAAAACACACAAGAAAATTATTATTTCAACTAATATGGATGTAGTTGTTAAAATTTCCCATTCAGATAATGTTCATCTGTGAATAATAGAATCAAAAGTAGTATACATTTAGAATTCAAATAAATCTAATGCCTCAAGATTCATTTGAGAATCAGACCATCTGAAGATAAAATAATAATAGAATTTTTAACATTTGTTAAGAATAAATTATAATCATTCCCTTTTATAAATCACTGACAAGTTATACAATACCACTTTGACCCTTTTCTTCTCTTATATTTTTCACAAAGCAAGATATGTGCATATTTACAGGGTTAAATGCATTACACTTCCTGCTACAATGACAAAAATGCTTGATTCAAACAACAAAATTCTTGTATTTTATCTGTTGGTAAAATAGAAAACTTTTAAATATATTACAATAATTTCTGTAAAAGTCACTAATGTTCTAAATATGTATTTTATGTCATGAGTAGGTATGTACCTACTGCTTTCTAGATTCTTAGGAAGCTGAAGTATACTGTCACTTAATAGGTAGGCTAAGTATGTGATCATAATCTCTGTATGTGATTATAATCTCAATTTAATATATGTAGTTCTAAGAAAACTGGTTTAGAAAAGCATCTAAGGGGAGATTCATGCTGATTACTTATCATTAAAAATACAAGTATATAACTCAATATGTATGTATAGAATATATTTTATAATTGGATCGTTATTTGACTGTTTCAAAAACATATTCATGTTGATTTTACATTTGACAGGGAGACAGTTTGACAAAGATGGTAACATGATGCAGTGGTGGAACAATGCCACTGTGAAGGCCTTTAGAGAAAGGGCTCAATGCATAATCGATCAGTACTCCAAATACCGAATAGATGAGATAGGAATGAATATAAATGGACGCATGACCCAAGGAGAAAATATAGCTGACAATGGTGGACTAAAACAATCATTTAGGGTAAATATAATTCTGTATTATTGAACTCTGCCTTCAAATCGTTTCAATATTTTATTTAATTTTGTGGGAATAAATAGTGGGAATAAGCATTGTATCAATCAAATTAAATAACTTGCATGTTTTGAATTGTCGATGTTTGTAAAATTGATTAAAAATTTGCAAACCTTAAAACGACCAGATTGATTTAATTTAATATTGATTGAATTGCTCAAATGAAAAGTTGTGTTACATTTTTTGTTTTGTTACTATTTAACTACTTAATAAACGAGAACTTTAATACCTAGTTAGTATGAATTAACATTCAGTTATTATTAACTTTGAAACTTAATGTTCATTCAATGTGATAAAATCCACTGCATATTTATAAATACATATATAACTACATATAGATAGCAAAACTAGAAGTCTGTGGAAGCATGCAATGTAATTTTTTATAAATTTATACCATATTTAATTTCCATTACAGGCATACCGTAAATGGGTTTCCAAACACGGTGCCGAGCCTGACCTGCCCGGGTTCAACCTCACCCACGATCAGTTGTTCTTCTTGAACTATGCCCAGATCTGGTGTGGCTCCATGAGGCCAGAAGACGCCCTCAACAAGGTCAGGTCCTCAGTACACGCACCAGGTAAACTTTTATTAATGTAATATGCAAATTATAACAAGAGTATTAAATGTGACGTTGAAGTGTTAAAATGAGGAAGAATGATGCCACACAGATATATTTGTAATCTATGGTTTAGAAATGTGGATTTTAAAATTTTTTAGATAAATAGTTACATTAAAACCTCGCTAAAACGAACCCCGCTATACTGAAAAATGACGTATATTGAAAGTTTTTTCAAAATTAATTCCTTACAATCAATTTTTCATTCAAAAATTAATTTATATAACGAAATTTCGTTAATATGTATAACGATTTTTTTTTGTCATATAACGAAAAAAAAAAATTCATAATATATTCGGCCGTTTACGATCATGTTTGTCAATTGTTTTATTGCCTTGGCGCAGCGGACCAGTCGGCGCGGGCAGCCCGCTGCGCACTTGTAAAACTTCTCTTTGGGATCATAATAGGCCCTTATAAAGACATTTGGCATAATCTCCACTTGTCCAAGGTTGGATTTTTTGCCTATTGTCAAAATGGGTTAGAATGGAACCCTTCCCATGCTCTGAAGCGTACACGTGTTCACGCCTCTAAAAATGGGTCTTATCTTGACCAACTGGAGAAAATAAAAACTCCTGAAATCGCGATTGACACGTCAGCTTTGTGTATGGTATCGCCCGCAAAGCTGGTGATGCCTACAATTCTGCATATTATTATCTTCAATCTCCATTATCATCGTCAACTTATGTCACATTTTACATTATAACTGAACATTTACATCGATTCCAATGAACGGTAATATTGCGTACGACATTTTCGTTAATGTGTTTATTTGACAACTGTTTTCGTGTGTTTATTTACCGACATTTATATATACTAGTATTCCGTAATTTATTCTTTAAGGCTTCAGGTCGTGATGATTCCCGCAAAATGTCAACCCTCGATAAAAAACTATGATTTCGAATTCATCTCTATGATTTGAAGAAATAGGAAGATTGATTGACCGATGCGAAACTCTCAATACTTGTAGCGGCTCTACAATTAAACACAGTTAAAATTGAATGCTGTTTTATATTTGCATGATATTTTGGAATTTATTGAATCTTTTATTGTTTCGTAAAGTGTTTTTAATTTAATTTCTTAATTATTATCCATTTGCTTATCTGTTGAAACAACAAAACTAAATAGATTATTCAGAGTTTTCTTTATACAGAAAATCCTCCATTGTTTGCAGAATGCCTTATTATGTTATATTATTCAATATTAAACTGACAATGGGTATTTTGTTTGCGGATCTTACGAACTTTTTTAAAGCCGTGCTACATTTATTTCTACGGCGCGCACGGAATATTCACATATTAGGAATTTTTATTTCGCTATATGTGGGAATTCGTTATTACGAATTTTTATTTTTTGGTCACTTAGATTTTGCAATAACAAGGTTTTACTATAGTATTAATTATTATAGTTAATTAGATTATTATTACATGTACCTTTATACATGTAGCGATCGGAATTCAAATCCACCGCCATCTCAGTCGGTATCGACGCTAGCGACAGCGCTGCCGGCTGCTGCATGCCCGACTCGATATTTCACCGCCATGCAGTCTCTCTAGTTTCACAACGGCGGTCTTGCTAGCTCGCGCTCACCGAGCAAGACCGCCAACTCGCTTCATTTTATTTCATAAGACACGTGCACCTTCTACATTATTCATTCTATGTCTTCCTTGTTTTTTATCATACCGACAATAAACGCCTCAACACACACCAAAATCATATTTATTTCATTTAACCACCATCCTAACCCCCAAATATACAAAAAGTAAAAGGAATAACAGAGAAAAGTCTGACAGGAATAAAAGATAAACACAAAAAAAGTATCTATATGCAATATAAAATTTTAACAATTGAAAATATGTTAAGTCAGATAAATTTGATAATAATGAATCAAATAAATTGAATTAGATTAATACATACATAAATATATACAGGCAGTTCTGGAATTTATTTATGTAAAGCACAAAGTTGTTGAACTGGGTAATCAAATGGAACTCGAATTTGACTCGGCTCATGTAAAAGAATTGTTGGACTCATATTCTGAGAAATTGATGACTGATGAGTTAATAGAAATAGAAGCAAATTTAAACACAGAAGAAATACAAGAAAATTAGAAATTTAACATTCCAGGACATTTACGATGCAGAAAATGTCTGCAGCTTTTAAGTAAATTTCTGGGGGATTGGCAATGTTTGAAGAACAGGAATATGGAGAGAATTGCGAAAGTGAAAAGAGGCATTTATGATTCACTGACATGTTATAATGACATCTTTAATGAAAAAATAAACTAACTGTGCCGTCAAATCATATTTTAAAAGAGTGAACGAATCACCCGCAACCATTTCATTGAAAGTTCAATCATCGCAAAGTGACACGCATGTGAAAATAACGAACACTGATGAAAATTTGAATGAATAAAAGTTGAATGTTCAATACATAATATATACACATATACCTTTGTTTATGTTTTTAATTAAATTTAATTATTAATGTACATACCTTGTGTTCTCTTAGTATTTTTTCAACTTATTTTACATTCGTAGCGTATCGTTATAATAAAATGTACATATTCAATGTTTAATTTAAAAATGACTGCTAACTTATACAATTACACCATATGTGCAAATAATACATTTTAATATGTCTTGATGCATAACAAATAAAAACAAATAACAAACAACCTTAAGGAATGGAACTCGTTCGTAAATCGAGAACTGCCTGTATGTAATTGAATTGTGGAAAATCTTAGCTATCATGCTCGTAATTGAATAACATTTTTTTATTATATTAAAACGTTTTAAGAAAGTTTCCTGTACTACTCAAAAAAAAACTTTTGATTAGTGGTATTACATGTTTATAAAGTGTTAGTTGTAGAATGTGACAAACCTCTAGATAGGGTGATCCTTTATAAGGACCATTATAATACATGACAAAGGTAGAAGAAACTACACAGTGTGTTATTTTGTTTCAGGTCCAATAAGAGTTCTGGGTCCTCTGTCAAACTCCTGGGATTTCGCAGAAGCGTACAGTTGCCCCCTCGGGTCACCCATGAACCCAGTCAACAAGTGTGATGTGTGGTAACACGGATGGAATGCTGTCCACGGTACTAAATGGTGATGATACACCAGTTATTTATTTCATGCAGTGATATTTACAGGACAGGACTCTTCATGGCGGAATAACTTACTGTGAATTAGGTTTGTGATGTTATTTATGGAATACATTCAATGTTCCACCATCCACCGAACTGGTGAAAGTTTTGGGTCTACATGGAAGACTTGAGGATGGAAAATATTTTAATTGTTCCTCTGAAAACTTAATAGCACCAGCAACACAGGTCTGAAAATCATCTTTACAGCCTGAAAAGCCATATTTAACTTTATTTTTATTATACAGTTTTGCAATTTCTTCAATGCCAGCATACTAATTATTTTTTACTAAATATTCTTCCGATGGAAGGTGAATTCAAGACAGTTAAATCAGTTGTATTTTATAATATATTAGCATAGAAAATGTATTTATTTTTCAACCTAGTATAATAATAGAATTTTGGAATAGATAAATATTAACATAAATAATTGTAGGAATATACATAATATTTACTATTCTACATTTTACGTTCTGAATCTTATTCTTCTAATAAGTTAAAATATTGAAAAATGCATAATTATGTTTACGTGATAATTATTGTGTATTGTAATGTGTAGTTCATTATCTTATGTAAAATGCTATTTTAGGTAAAACCAAGGTTATTTAAAATGTTTGGTTAATTAACCTTTTTTAATGAAAAATAGTTAAATTAAATTTTATCCTATAATTTATATTAACATAATCAAACAAAAATTCAATAGAGCCATTTCTCTCATTTGCAATACAAGTTTAATTATATTTCAATTAGTATTGAAATATAATTATACTAATAATGATTATAACATTGGTGAAGTTTCATTTTATTAGTTATTTAAAAAGGGAAATGCTTAGATGGCAAAAGGTTAGGTTAGTATAAATAAAATTTGGTCAGAAATTTAGTTGATCAACAAACTATTGTACTTAATGATTTTATAATATGGCTAGTTTTTGTAAATGTATAAATAATTTTAATAAAATAAAATAACGTTCTCTCACATATTTTTACTGCGGATGGGCTCGGAACTTTTAGTGGCGTAATATTTAATCAGAGACATATCTAACAAAGACACATTTTGAATTGCAAATTCTTATGCTTTTCTAATTATGAGAATTTTTAAGCATAGTGCCTCAAAATTGTTTAAAATAATTAATTATTTATCAAAGGGCTAGTCTTCGAGGCACTGAGAGGTTTGATAAAGTGTCACTAGAAATATTTTTTTTAAATGCACACATTTAGGTATCGTTTTATTGAAACTTTATATATTTAGAAAGAATATTATTTTTAAATCTGTATTTATAACAGATCTGTTATGTTGTTATATTGTTTTCATTAAAGTTATTTATTCTGATTAATTATTGAATTTGGATTTATCTTTCCTCAAATTTCCTTTAAAAATGTTGGTATAGTGGAAATATACACTGATAAACATGTCAATCTTCATTATTTTACAATTGAATTCCAGTAAAAGAAAGAATGGATTATGGTGACTAGCGTAATTCTTTTGAATGTTGTCCTTCAAATTAATGTTTTTCTTTCCAAGATTAAATAAAAAGAGATCAGCTCAGAAAACCATCACAGTGAAACAATAGGACGTGGACACAATAAAAACTAACTTTTTTTTATTGATGTACTAATACGGTGAGATAATAATGTCATATTATTCATACTTCTTTAAAAATTATTATTAGTTACATTACTTGTACTATTTTTTAAATTAAAATAAACGCTATTGATATGAAAATTAGAGGAACTTGGTAGTCTGTCGGGATGAGAATTGAGCCCAGACCCCATGGCCATGCATGTTATGTTTTTATACTAAAATTTCAAGTCTTCAAATTTGAAATATATTCTTAAAATTGTTCAATCTGATCATTAATTAAATTTTATTGATTTGTATAATTTATTGTGTGGTTTTATTATTAATACTCTTCCTATCGTGTAGATGAACCCATTAATAAACGGTCACCATAATTATTGTATGTATAATATTGCATCTTTGAGGTTACTTTGGAAATCACATAAATACATGATAATGAAAAACATGATCACTATTCCGATAAACAGGAAGAAATTACATTTTGTTGAAGTTCACAGAGAAAATGAAGAAATTCAACAAATGTCATAAACAATCATGATGATACAACAACAACACATGTCATAAACAATCATGATGTCATAAACAATCATGAAACAAATCCCGTAATTATAAGTGTATGTAAATGATTGGGTCAAGCTTAATCCATGAAAAAAACTTCTCTTAGTGATGTCTTCATGTATCTATATTTTCAACTTCTCACTGCTATCGATTTAAAATCTAAATTCATATGTTTTCTGGTATAGTGTTTCTTAATATGGTTTGGTTTCCGGAATGAAAATCTATTTTCAAATATACACTATAATAAAATATTGTTGTTTTTTTGTGGGCTATTTCCACATCTCTACTTATATCATCACCTGACACTTTTTGTATGCTTTACAGTTTTCTTAAACTAACCATTATTATGTATAAGAACAACATCTATTGTAGTAGTTAATAATTTGTTGTAAATCTTTATTGATCATGTTATATACTTAGGAATCATGTTTTTCTATATTTTTTGAAAAATAGCTTTAATAATGACATTTTAAATGCATTTCATTTCAATATAAATAAATATGTAGTCAATGTTAATTATGTTAGTGTATTATAATTTAAAAATATTTAATAAAAACATATTGACTGTCTTGTATACCGCTGCATTATATCTTTCCTCTCACTCATATGATGTTGGGAAGAAAAACCCTAAGCTGCATAAGTAAAAATCTGGACCCCAATTCAAAATGAAAAGGCCCCTGAATATGTATTGTATATAAGAATATTTGGAGGTTAAGTGGTAACATTTGGTCGTATGGATTATGTCCGAGGTCTCTGCAGAGCAGGGAAGATACAATAAAATCAAATACACTCACTCGGATATTTGTTGTTTATTAATGAGTCAACTAACACAATTATTAAGCAGCATAAAAATCGAAGAATGAATAGAATAGTAGAACTTAGCAGGCAGACGGTCAGTACCAGTCTTACGGTCTGCCTTGGTGGTATGGCAACCTGGCGGCCGGATGGCCAACCTCTCGAGTCGCGTGAGATCAGCGTGTCAGCAATAGCTTCAGAGTCGCCCGCCAGGTGGCGCCAGCAGTTTGTCTGTCCTCCACAAATATTATTATAACTATCTCCTTCCACCTTCATGTAAAAACAAAAAAGTATACACACGTAGTCCACAATATTTTTGGGGTAGATATTAAAAATGTTCAAGCTGCGTGTGCTTAACCATGTCAGATATAAAGCACTTTGAAAATGTTCTACTTATGCAATTATTTAGATGAATTGAAATATTTTATTGACTCCAAATTATATATCAAATACAAAAAATAAAAAATCACCGAGCTTCCAGCGACCAGACTGTTTTTTGATAGATGAAATATTGTGGACTAAGGTCGGTTACAACTCTTATGTAATCGCAACTGAAAAAAATCCTTGCTTCACCCACAGCAATTTTCACTTGGTGGTGATGGTCTGCTCCCGAACCTGTTATATTAGCGAGCTAGTACTGTATATTGAATTATATTTTTACATAATTTTGATGATTTTAATAATTTTATTTCTTGTTGTGGTGTATTTTAAAAATGATTAGTCCATATTAACCCTGAGAAAAAAGTACCAAATGTGTTGTAGGATGCGGACTTTTTGGGCCCCTGCACTGCATTACTGCATGGCTTTGAACATGCAGACACATGGGAAATAGTTCAAATAATAAAACGGATTTAAGTTTCATATTATGTTTTATGTATAAAAAATTATGAGAATTTCTACAGAAATCGTTCAGTAGTATAGTAGTAATATGCTTTCATATACAATCATATTTATATATAAAAAAAATGTAAATTAGTAAAATTTGTACATATTGCACTCTCCAAATATTAAAATGTCTATGTATTTATTAAAAAGGTAAACTGATAATTAATCGTAACAATATAATCACTCAATGATAGGGATTTAACACAATAACATAACCGTGAAAGACCACACCTCAGACCCGATGTCAGCGACATTTTAAAATTAAGCCATTCTTATTGTAAATCTACTTCCAATAAGGTGCACTGCTTTTACATACCATGACTTGTTTGATGGTCTCTCGCAAACTGACCAATCATCTCTATTACAGGAATAACATATTTACATAGAGATAATTTCTAATTTACAGTTCCAGGAATTAAAGGTAATCAAATACTGGAAA
This sequence comes from Eubasilissa splendida, assembly GCA_031772225.1. Classification (NCBI taxonomy): domain Eukaryota; kingdom Metazoa; phylum Arthropoda; class Insecta; order Trichoptera; family Phryganeidae; genus Eubasilissa; species Eubasilissa splendida. Next base: position 31,735,751 of record CM062850.1, on the reverse strand, counting down.
TAAAATATGATACAAATAGTGTGCATTTCAAGATTCACAAAATGAAAAAAAAAAAAGAAACATAATTTATGCAAAGTAATAAATAATAAATTGCAGACTATTTAAAATAAATACAACTATAATACATCTTCTTCCTAGTACGTGAAAAGTCACTGACACCCTTTTCCTTTGTGTTTATGAGGATATGTCACATTTTGTTAAATATTTCTTTTTTAAATAACAAACTGCATTTAAAAATTCACTTTACGCGGTCATGTCACAATTAAAAAATTCTCCGAAAGGTAATTTTTACAATAACTTATAAATCCACACACTTGTCGTACAGTGAAATTAAAATTGAATACCCTTCAATAGACAATGCTGCAAATGTCTATTGAGCCAGCGGTGACAATGATTTTTTTTGTTTGCACAAATGCTCTTACATCCAAAACATCATAATTAATTCCCTTATGCTTGGGATAGGAATATTTAAATAATTTACATGGGTCATAAATTCACATAAATAAGAATAGTACAAAATGAGAAATAAAAGAAATAATATTTACAAATAAAGCTGCACTTTGCAAGGACTTAATAAGTATTCAACGGCTGATTCAATGCATTTTTGGATTGACACAGTACCCATTCGGGACCATCAAACACTCCCCATTGAGATTACTCATCACAACTTCCGTAGATATGCAATATTTGTCCTCGTTAAAAGCACACAAAACAACCAAGCGCTATTAATATCATTTACAATTTCTCTGCATCCTTTAGTACTTTTGGAAATTGTGGATGTTCACAATGACTTGAAAGTCTATTCTTTAATATAATAGAACACATAATATGTATTGGAAAGATGTACATGTTATTATTTATTACTTGTTTGTTAGATCCATATCAACATTTACCTGCATGACACACGCACGGCCCAGCTAAGCTAATAAGATATCATCATTATTATTGACTGTTACAAAATGGTTAACACTTTGATTTGGCAGTAATTTTTGTATTTCTAAATGTCACATTCATAAATGAGGTAATACTGCGAGGAACCCAATGTTCGCAGCCACTTAAGTGAACAATCTTTGTCTTTTAACAATTGGATTGTCGCTAGAATTTTAAACAAATATCAAAATATTTTATAACTGATCGCTCTCATTAAAAAGGCAGATTTATTTTACTTCATTTATGCATAGATTTATATTATGTAATTATATTTATCCTAAACTATGATCTACCATGAAAGGCAAAACATACCTTCGTGTTACCACCAAATTTAACACAACGATAACAAGCCTACGAAGAGATTTTTGGCAGTGACATGTAGACAATTTTCATGACCGATTGTTTGTGCAGCTACAGTACATCTCTTGTCAAGCTGTTGACAGACAACGAGCGATCTATCTGAACACGGAGAGGGGACAATGGATGCACATGGTGCCATGCAGAGGACTCCTGTCACACCGTGTTGAGTATTAACAGTTGATACAGACACATACAAAACATGATAATACCATAAAAACGCTTTTAATTCTAAGTACCTCACTTAAATGCCGTAAATTAATTATTCCTGAATAAACAATTGCTAAAGTGCACCAGCAAATGGAGGAACTCCGTAATAAAACATACGTGTGAATTATTCCACCCATGTCAATATTCCACCCATGTCAATATTCCACCCATGTCCATATGATAACACTTCCCACTTATGGTTTTGGTCAATTTAGCAATGGAATATTCATAGTCTACAAAGAATACCTTTTGAAAGTCAATTATTTAGAAACAATTTATATTAACATTCAAAAATGATTTTTATAAATATAGTGACGGTACAAAATTATTGAACACACAAAGCATTCTTATATAGAAATAATTGAGACGACAATGTATGCACAAATGTGAAGTTTTTCGATGATAGATGAGTGACAAATCGCAAAAGAAACATCATATTAACGACACTTGTAGGCTTTAAATACTAATTGACTTATTCAGTAGACACCTTACAAATATTTACAAAGTCTTTAAATTTTTCTCTCCATTTCGAATGAGCCATTTTCCAATTTCGTGCAACTTTGATTTTAATCAAAATTAAAATGTAATAAAATATTTTAAATTATGTTAAACAGTTTACAATCATAATACAATTAATACAGATTTTTGTTTCTACACAAATTCGCTTCATTGGTTCGATTTTAACATGCTATAATAGCACAGTTTGACTGGTGCGACTAACTGGAACTGGGACTACAATAAGGTAGCCGAGCTTTCGTTCAATTCCAGTCGGACTAGTTAGTTTATAGCTAGCAGCCACTCACAATGACTAATTAAAGCAAACATTTTGTGTAGAACTCAAAGCCCCAGTATACAAGCTTCTTAGTACAAAGTTACCCAACGTGAATGCGACGACTCGCGCAGTACCCGAGTTAGGATTCTTCGAGGGTTTAGTAAGTACAATAATTTAAAAATTATTTTATAAAATTACGAAACAACTCTCTTTATAAGATTTCACCCTACTACTGAAGTTATGAAAAAATATTAAGAAAACTACTGCTAAGTTGTGGAATGCCATCTAAACGATGAATAATATCCAATCAGTTTTTGATTTACAACCTCGGCAATAACGCCCGACAACATTACGCTTCAAATACCATCCGAGCAAAGGATGGAACAGTACTTTGGAGCGACGGAGGTGCAACCAAGTAAGTCTTGACTTTTCTATACAACAATACACCAACATTTAAAGCCTCAAGTGTTTCATGAAGTACACGTGGAAATGTTACATTAACCAGGACAATATTTATGTATGTATAATAGAAGGAAAGTAACAGAGAAATAGGTATATGTATTTTTGGTGTTGAGTACGGAGGTCATAATAAATACATAACAAATGACGAAGCTACAACACTGCATTATTTATTTGTGAAAAATAAAATGTGATATCTTTTCTCTATATTCCAAGGTACATGGCACAGGTACCCCAGTTTAAGGCATTTTTATGGCGCTAAATATCTTCATCACTCGCAACTGATAATTAACACTTTATACTACCATCGGAAATCGACTATGTGACTATTAAATTAATGGTTTGACGAGCGATAAATATTAGAAAAAAATAGACATTACTAAAACTATCATGTAGATATTTATCAGTTGCGAGTGTATATAATATAATTTGTGCTGTTTTCAGAGAAAGCTTTCAAACAACATATTTTTAACATCTAAATGGGGTTTATTGCTTTTCAAATTATTTCAAAGAAAAATATCGGATAAGATTAATTTAAAAATTCAATTAATTTTTCTTTTAATTCTAGTACTCTCGTAACATGGGAAAGTTGATGTGAAACTTTCATCATGAAAACAGCTCTCTCTGTGTTATAGATTTTTCCTTTGTTTGTAAAGTCAAATTAACCGACAGTTAAAATATATACCTCTGTGTAGTTATAAACATTTTGTTATATATTGTTTTCAATTTGCACTCTTATTAGATGTATGACCAGTGTTTTTAAGATACTATTTACATTATGAATTACAGAAAAACAATACTTAGGTGTAAACATTGAGTTTTTATATTTTGTAATATACTGAGGAGTTTATGTTTAAACTATTTCACAATGATGTAGCAATCTAGGTAATGAAGAAAAGGGTGACCGCTGTGTATACACACTTACACAATACCTAGTATATAATACATTTGGATTAAGAGTTTATAATTTGGTCATGTCCGTCTATAAACAAAATAAAAATTCCGGAAACTGACAAGAAAAATGTTTTGTCGTGGATTACACCAATTTATCGTGCCAAATATTGTATTTGTATTGTCAGAAGTGGCAGAGATGACAGATTGAAGCAAGTTTCAACACGGTCTTATTACTTATGGTAAAAATTCAGATTTGAGGCCAAATAAGACAGTTTTAATTCCTAAACTTACTTATGATCCATAGTTGGAATTTATTTTTAAATACAAATGTTCACCGTACGTAATGTAATACGTACTGACATTAAAGTTTAAAAGGTATTTTGCGTTTGTGTCGTAACAAAAGTCATTTTCAACATTGAAAAGGGCTATTTACTTAAAACATAAAAGTTTTGATAGAACATAAATATAATATTCATTATTTACAAATTGAACGCATATCCAAGTTAAAACTTAACAGTAAATGTAAAAGTAGATGTACGTATGTATGTGTGTACTTATAATACGTAAACACTATCGTTATATCCTTAATGTTAGTCACTTGCAACACTGCAGAACTACAGAGCAGTGTACTAAATACCGGTACTTCTCGCGTCCCCCGCGGTTGAACCTTTAATATCCAATTGTGTTCCACTTACAATATACAGTAAATACAAGTCTCAAATGCTAAGCTCCCGGAAATTCAAGTCAATTTTACAAATCGGTACATGCCGGGGTCATATCGACATGTCAACTTAAAAACTGCCCCTTTTCCAAAAATGAGTTTTTATAAAAATTACATTCCGTCGGTTGATACACTTTTCCGAAACGTAGGAAGGACGGTTACATCTTTGTTTCGAATATCAATTTTGTTAAAAATTTATTATAAACACGTGAGCGGAAAACCACCGCAGTACAGATCACACCGTCGCACGCCCGACCAGACTCACACCGAGACCATTCGGCTCTAAGACACTTGCTGAGTGGTGACACTATCCTAATCCATACGAGGAGGCTGTCTCTCTTCCTCTAGTTACTATACTATAAGAGCGAGCGCTTTGCAATATATTTTTAAATCAGACTTGTGAGATTGTTTGCACCAGCCCCCAGTCTTAAAAAGGCACCTCTGTTAAATGTTCTCCACCGGTCCGCCGAACTCCTCTTCGTTCTGACAGCTGCCGTGTTAACACCATCGAGCCTGATATCGAAATAACCACAACAGTTGACTGGAACACAGAACAGGTAATATGACGCACGTACGCAATATTCCTATCTACCGACAAGGACGATCCTCGATTCCTACATCCAATAAGAGATATAAATAATATTATCAAAGTTCAATCACTGTCATCATGGAACACGCAACTATAATACAAAAGATTCCTTTCCTACATATAGAATAGGTAAAGATTACACTACCTTATCACTACAGTTGACAAACATATAATTATGAATGCTGTACGATAATTACGTTATATATAATCCAATCAATATAATTCTCTCTAATGTATAACACTTACAATGTCTAGGCACTCGTGTGAACCTTCGCACACGATGACACTCCCTGCTATTGTTCATATCCACACGTCGTAACTTAGATTTATTTAATATAAAAGTAAAATTATTAATTTTCACAGCCGTGGCGGCCCGAAGTCGCGGCCGCCCACCCATGCCACGGTTTGTCCTCGGACAAGTCATATGGGCGTCTCGTATCACTCGGGTTAAATGCGGGTTAGGGGTGCGGGAGCGGAGGTTAGAGAGGGGCATCGCCGCCCGGCCCGCTGGGCGGGGCCGCCACCTCTGTCACGTCCCAGATCTCCTCCAGGAAGCGGGGTAACTTGCGGTTCTTCAGCTTCAGGGAGATGCACATGTTGGAGTTCTGATTGCCCAGAGTGCGCAGCTCCGTAAGGATGGACAGCAGCTTGGCAAACAGGATGTTGCACTTGGGATCGCCGCTGTACCGGTTGAGGATGTAGCTACGCAATGTCTGGATATAATAACCCTGGATCTGCTCTACCAAGTCTTGCTCCTCTAAACCAGGTCGATCTGAAAATACAAAATAAAATATTTCTTTAAAACCAAACCTAGCTTATGAGAAAACTGTTTCTGTTCTGCAGATTGCTTCAGGTCACAGGGTGATATAACAATTATTGTTGATAATTAAATTTATTTTATTATAGTATGATAACTCAGTAAATTAATTAACTAAGAACTGTATTTTATTGATTCTCAATAAATGCCTGTTTAGTTTTTATGAAAATACGATTATGTTAAAGTATTACTAGTTTATAACGTTACTGGAGAGTTTTTGAGCTGCAGTTCGATGAATCACAATGAGTGATAGGGCCACTGATAATGTGCACCACAAGAATTATCATATAAATACATGATTGACGTGAAGTCTGGGATCAACATCTTTAACCTCTAAAGGAGTACGGTCGTGCATTGCACGGTGAAAAAAATGTTTCCTCAAAATGATATAACTGAACGGACACCACACTGCCATTCGGATGACATATTAAATAAATAGTCCAAACTGAAATAGCAAAACTCACACCTCTTATTGCACATTTAACTGACAAAAACTCACCAGCACAGTGAAAAGTTTTAATAGTAAATAATGAGTGTTAATTAAATTAAAAATTAAAAGTGTTTCATAAAATATTTTCTTATTTTGATTGCCAGTTGAGTGAGAATGTTCCATTGGAATGAGAATATAGAAGCAGCAACACACCTGAGAATATAACTATGGCTGTGAGGAGCGCATACTCCACATTGTCAACAGTCATGGTGTACATCTGCCGGCAGAAGTGGAGCAGGTCTTCGATGATCTCCGCCATACCTGCCATCTTGTAGCTGTCCCGAGTGTAGGAACGGTTGTTGGCAAACAGGATGGAGTCAGACACCGCGTCATACCGCCTCGCCATCCTCAACATCATAACCTCACTGGAGCAAGCCTAGGAAACATATCAATATGTCAATAAATGTGATAATACAATGCAAATTTCAAAGATTCAAATTTATACAATTTAGATAGAATTATTGAACTTCTAAATTCAATGAATGCATTGTTTGTGCTATATTGGCTGCAAATTATTTCTACATATTGAGTGTACATTTATATTTAAGAAACTTTTGGAGTAAGCAATTGGCACGAAAATGCACTTAAAAATTTAGAACATAAGCAGGACTGAGATAAACAGCAAATAGAAAAGGGATGTAAACTACGTATAAAGGGTTTAATTGTTTTCTTTGTTCATAAGTTGAGTTTGTGATTCTGAAGTATGCATATGATATATATTGATGATGGTTTCAGAGAGATCTTAAGTTTAAATGTTGCCAAAGGAAATGAGGAAGTTTATAAGGGTTTTAAATTTTTTTATTTTTAAATATACTAATATATAAATAAAATACCTTTAAAAGCGTTATTTGATCTCCTTGTGATATTTTTGTGAAGGCGGGGAGTCCTTTAGCGAATTCAACGATCAGCTGAACTGTGAGGATTGTGATCTCTGTGATGTGCCTGAAGGGAACGTCATTTACGTCGTCCTCTTCTGTCGGGGCACTCTGTACACGGAACAGAAAAGGGAAATTTAGCTACACAAAACAAATCTTTGTATCTTAAAAATGTATTCATATTGAGCAATTATGTACTGTCAATATAAAAAAATATTCTTGGAAATACCAATGGCATCAAAATCAATGAACCCAGATAAGCTTTTTGACCTTATGTAGGTACCTTGAAATATGAGATAAGCGTATAAATTATCAGTAAAATTAGTCATGTTCGAGAATCTAGCGGGTTCACATTAAAGCCAAATGACTAAATATCTATTTAGCAGAATGCAATTCTTTTTTAAAATTTTATTTATCATTCTAGTTTTATATATCATATACAGAGAATAATTTAACATTAAAAAGTATTAGTATATAAATAAGTAATTGCATTGAGGCTAGAGACATATGATATATATGCAATTAACATTATTTATTAAAATAGTTACACTCAGATATAAGTGTTAAATAATCAATAATAAAATATATTAATGTATTTCGACAACACGGATAACTTTAAAAAAATTGCTTTTGACAATGATAAAAAATATTTTTTTCGGGGACATTACTCACGATCATTATCCTCCTCAGATCTTCTTCGGACGGCTGCTCGTAGCCGTCTTGGTACCACACCAGCCGAGCTATCACGTACTCTTGATTGGGGGTGAGGGGAGGAACGTTCCTTAATCTATTTTCCGCTAACAACTTGTCGGACAGGAATTTCTGGAACAGTATTATTATTACCAATTAATCGGTTGTTCAAGCTAGGCCAGTAGGCTTTTCTTATTAAGAGAGTATTCCCACTGAATTATGAATTAAAAATAAACAATACATTAAGTTGGTAAAATAAAAAGAGCTGGTATATACACGTCATTAAGAAAGACTCGTTAATACCTGTTTAAAAAGAGAGAATAAATTTACGACAGGCATCAAAGAAGGAATAGCAAAGATACTCACTACTTTGGTAGCCTCCGGTGGCAGGGGTTCGCACTTCATGATGGCAGGGATGATATCTGGTTTGGACGACGTCGTGATAACGGCCGGTTTGTCCTTCTCCTTCTGCGCCTTCTTCTCTTTCCGCTTGATGGCGCACTGATTCTCGGGGACCACGCACTCCGGACGCATGCCCACGGCCAGGCACTTTTTCAGCCGGCACTCTTGGCACTTGCGCCGCATGTACATGTCCATCTCGCATGCGTGCCCAAACTTGCAGATGTACACGGCGTTCTTTGTGACACTCCGCCTGAAGAAACCTGCAATACCACACACAGGGTATTAATCATCACGATCTTTATGTTTTGTCTGCCTTCTCAAGCCGATGATGATGCGTATCAATGTTGACGATGGGAAGTCATTAGGATACGCATGCGATGATAAGGAAAATGCATAATTGGTTAAGTTATATTGCACCTTGTAAAATATACATAAAATCTGGTGCATTTGTCGTTATTTTCAATCAATTAACCGTCTCTAAAGAGTAAAGAGATAAAATATATTAATGGCACTAACCACGTTGCAGTGCAATAAAATCGATAGACCTTAATGAGCTTTATAATAATAAAGATTATTCTGTGCCGTTTCTTGTTTTGCATTCAAAGACCTCACGAGGAAAGATAAAAATAATTAACATTGATAATTAAAAAGGTATTCAAATGAACACTACAAGAATTGTAAAAATGTAAAGTAGGATGCAGCTAGGAAGAACTAGAATGTCTGGTTTCTGTGATCTGATCCGGGTCCGTGTGATTTTTTAATTTTATGCATTTATATGTTCTATACTAGACATCCGAAAAGTGTTACCATTTTTTTTTCTATTAAAAAATTCAGCTACATACGAGGAGCGTAAGTCTGTATATTAATAATAACTTAGACAGCGACAACACACATTAATTCAACTCCCAATATACAGAACTGACCGGCTAATAGTTATGGCTGTTGAGAGAGCTATTATTACCACATTAAGTCATATTGAAATAGATAATGACATTTTCCAACTTGGAAAAAAAATAATTTAGGAGATCGTCTGCTACAACCTTTCAGAAAAGTGTTTTTTCTCTTATGTTCCTTATAAAAAATGCCTGATTTGTTTATATATTTATTTTACACTATAAATTTTTTTTATTGAATTAAAAAGTTTAGTTTGAGATTAGTAATTTATAATAGGTTCATTTTAATTATGTCACATTTTGAGACAATACAGGAGTCTGTATTATGTAACATCAAGAAATCTTTTGGTCCATACGTTTTATTAAATAATGGAGAATTTAGGATTATTGTATAGCCCGTGTATTACTCAAAAAAAAAACAATAATATGTAAAATTCTCTACTGACCTTTGCATCCTTCGCACGTGAGTGCATTGTAGTGGTATCCTGACGCTCTGTCTCCGCAGACCAGACACAACTCCTCCTGCTGGCGGGGGGCGGGACCCTTCTTGGCCCTCTTTCCCGCCTCACAACTATCCGCACTGTACCCATTCAGGCTGCTCGGAGGAGACAAGTCTTCTCTTCCTGAAATATGAAACAACGGTAAGTTAAATGGAAAATGTTGAACCTGAGGATTGAAAAATAATACAAAAAAATATGACCGAATAACTATTATTAATTTTAAATTAAATATGATATAAAACAAATTAGACAAAGAACTGATGCGAAAAAATTTATCTAAAATAAAATAGTGAAATTTTTTTGTGTATCATTCTAAGTAATTCATCTAATTTGTTTAATTGTCAAATCATGTTCTGAAAAAAATCGTTAAAATTAATACTATTTAATTTTCATCACATTAGATCTTTAAATAAAATATGGAACGATACGTTAGCTATGATAAAAACTAAAACCCACAGCAGAATAGCCTGAAAAATACTATAATACAGTATGCCGAACGTGACCATGCGTCCCGTTTTGAACGGGACCATTCCGTTTTTAGGTAGCCTTTTAGGTTGTCCCCAGGCACAGCTTCGGAACGCCGAAATGTTTTCAGAAAGAGAGCAATCCACGGTAAAAATTTGGAAAAAAGTCGCGAAAAATTTAAAAAATCCGACGGTAGCGTCTGGTAGCGCGGAGACGACGGCATGCGCAATACACATATGTAAATTGGTAAGAAGCCTGCTAGCTCGCTCGCTCCTCGGTTGCGAGTGCGCGGAGACAGTAGACGATTGATTATCGTTTTTTTATCGGCGCGTGTTATTAGAGTCAATTTATAATTCTTGCGCATAAAGCACTCTTTATGTTAACTTATAAACTAAGTACCCGTTTATAAAGCAAAGAAGTCACTCCATCGAACAGTCAGATGTGAAAAGTGTCGTATATAATTTAGCATGTCCCGTTTTGAGGGAAAAAACTAAATGGTCACACATCAATTATGTCCAAACTAATCTGCAGAGTCAAAGAATTAGAAAATATAACACGAGCAGATGAGGCGGTGGGCGCCCCCTATCGGCCAAGTCAACTGAATCACCTTGAATACCAATAAGTTTCGCAAACGACTCGGCATCCATTCAAAAAGTGGCCATTAATATTTGGAGCGCTCTCGCACATCTGAACAACGTTGTCGAGCATTGTACGAAGACTGCGCGCAATGTACGATGAGCGGACCGGACCGTTGGGCATTTTTGGACCCTCAAAACAAAGAACCACCGACATGTTCCGCTAGTCCACGAGTCATTTCTGCATTCTCGTCGTGTTCGCGAATCGCTTCGGAGTTCATTAAAATTCTAGACGAATTCGGGGAGTCGATATAGGAAGCTACACTTCCGCTGCCGAAACGACGATTCGGCACCGCGAAATGCAGCTAATCATCATCGGTGGACTGAGGCTAGGAGACCCGCACGGGCGAGACAACAATGGTCGGGTATCTATTTATCGCAAGGTATTCTAAACAACAAATGCTCACACTCGTAGCTTTCGAGACATTCGGATCAAATCTCATAACGAAATTCACGGGACTGTGAAAATATTACGTTATACTGATTAAGGGAGAAAAACACCGCGAAAATAATTCGTTATTCTAGAAATTTCATTATTTTGGTATTCGTCATTGCGGAATTTGATTAGTTAATGATAAAATCGAGGAATCGGACACGAAATTCTAAAATGAATTAGTTCGTGTTGCCGCGCGCTACACAATTCTTCACGCGTCATTCTGACAAAATAAATAAATATTAAAACGTCTCGTCAAATTTTTTCGAACGATTAATGACACGTGCGAAAACCGAACGAATTTTATGCAAGGGCGTGAGATTGGGACATCGCTTCAGAATATTTTAGGGGTTCGGTACCTAATAAAGTCTATTGTTTATTTTTATCGGTGAGCCTAAAACCACCCCCGACATATTCTGAATTGTAGAAAACACGTCAAGTAAACGAATGAGAGTTGACACATTGCAGCGCAGAAATATTTTATTCAGAGCTGCGGCATAAAAAAAATATAACATTGGAGAAGAACAAACGAAATGCGAAAGTGAAAACAACATCGAAGGATGCCGACTTTGATTGACACAAATACATATTATTCACCTTGCATTATGTAAAGTGTGCATATAATGCATCGAGCGGCGAAACGAAGCGAGAGGTGCTACCGACCCGGCCCGAAGTGGGATTAACACGTGCCCGACTGGATGGACCGAAGCTGCAGTTCGAACCGCTCCGGAGCGGGTTGCTAATTTCGCATTCGAATTGACTCGGCGGTCGTGTGCATCCTTATTGCCTATTTAGTTTGGGGGGGGAAAAAAAATAAACACTTGCCGAAACACGCGAGACCGTCGCGGCTGACGTGAATTTGGAATTGCAACCGGCCGTAGACGCCGCTGGAGATAACAGATCGACGCCGGCGACGGGTTCAAAATATTAAGTCCACTGCGGTATTCAAATCGGAGGTGTTCACTCGCAACTTAGAATACTCTAAGGTTCGCGTACAGGCGAGATAAAATAATAGTCAACTGTGGGAGTGCCACGACTGCAACTCCTCCGTAAACGACGAATTGTGAGGATAAAAACCAGAATTATTTAATCGTTCGAAAAGAAAAACAAATAAATAAATAAAAATCAATTAGAAAGATAAAATTATAAATCAATAATTTTGGAAAATGTAGCTTCCACCAGTAGAATATTTTAATCCAGCGGCGTAATTACTAGAAGCGGTCGCTTCATACACGCTTTGAATGCTCCGCATCTCTTGTGTTCTAGAGTCAAAAAGCTTTGGACTTTTTGTTTCTAGCCGAAAACAGCTCTGCTGCAAACAAATTCGTCCTGACCAGTCAAAACACACACTAGGACGCATCTATGAATCGCGTAAACACACAGATACCAGCAACAGTTGATTATATCATTCGTTTCGTATTCACAAAAAATTGAAAGTATTTGACTTTCGCGCATGCGCATTCAGTTCCGCCTGTCAAGGTCTTCGAATACTGTATACGCATTCGTTAACAGCATCCAACGTACAAAAAACGACTTGAATGCTTATGGGTATAATGCACAAAATAGCATACATATTACGAAGCGAGCGAGGATTGTTTTGAGGAATTTGTTTGTGTGACGCATTTTTGACAGTTTGGCTTGAATACTTGAAACCAAATTATTGAAATATTATTATCGATTATATATTTAATTCATAATTAAAATAATACATTAATACAGAAAATAATATAGATCATGTTCTGGCGCAGTAAACGAAAATAGTGAATTGTGTGAGTGTTCGTGGGCTAGCTAGATTTGTATATTTGATAGTCGGTATAAACTTATTATCCAGCATCCTTTCTACAAAAAGTCACCGACCGCCACTGGTAACTACGCCAATGCGGTGCATTGATGCCCTCATTAGACAGAGGCCCAAAAATCTTTTGGCATCGATATTTTTCTATATGTACTGATAATTTTTAAAATCCGCCACAACAATAAATTGACTTATAAAACTTTAAAAAAATGTTTTCTCGTTAAAACATTACCGATGTACTTATACAGTAGCACCCCGCTAATAAGTTGGCTTAGAAACCAGACCAAAATGAGTATACACATGTCAAAAATATTTACGTTTGAAATATTTTGTTCAAACTACTGAAAAAGTAAAATTATCTGAGTAATCAGTATGTGAACACTAAAATATTGTATACATAAACGATAAATAATTGGTCATTATTTTTATAGGGGCCCTTTTTTCCTTTTTTTCATTGGGGCCCAATTTTTATAGTTACGTTAATAACGCTATAACAATCTATACAATTCTCATCAAATTTGATAAAAATACTGTTAAGTTTACTACTATTTTGTTAATACACAGAGTCTAGTACTAAATCAAAATACATTACGTTCATATTAAATCCATCATAGGTAAATTGCCGGTCTAGTTAATAGAAAGTTAAGGTAATCTGCCAATTAGTAATCAGAGTACTTTTTGAAATGGTGGTGTGTGGCCAAAGGCATCCTTGTTGATTATCAGATGAATTTGATGACAATATGGCGGCCAGTATACTATTATGTTCTTCCAAGACTCTAAATGGTTCTAAACAAGGTTTTTTTAAACAAAAAACGCTTTGAAGATTTTGTAAAATATTGTACGCGTTGCAAAACGATTATGGGATAAGGCGGGACCCTTTCGGGTTTCCTTCACACAAGAGACTCTAAATCTGTTTATTTTTTTTTAAATTTCACGACAAAATGTTGTACTACGCGCACGTTGGACTATTGTCACTACTATAGTTTCGAGAGATGAAGTCCCTCTCATTATCAGGCAATAACTATATAAAGGATTTGTGAAAATGAAAATAATCACGTGACAAATAATAATGATATTTTTTGTTTCACGTTAAAATAAAATAAAAGTTTTGTAGGGCCAAGAGTTGACAAATTTTTCATGTTATTAAACGTTTTCCATTGTACATAAACGCGGTAATTAGCATCATAGACGGAGTATTTTCTAAAAAAAAATGGTCAGCTGTGGTACTCTCGCAGTGGCGAGCCGGCGAGCGCAACGCATTAAAACACCAACTGTAAACCGTCCGAAATCTTGATCAAAAATGGCTATTAACGTGCTTAGGGTCGGGTTGGGTATACAGAGTGTACAGCCCGCGCCGAAAACAAAATAAAACCTGGAAAAGTGAAAGAGTATAAAATATAAAATGCCCGTCGCGGCGGACGGCGTGTTTAGCCGCAATCGTTTACTGAACGAAAGATGAACAAACTGGACCGTGAAAAATGGCAACAATCACATGGGAATTCATTCAATTCTACACGGATTTTTTTAGTGTGACATCTGAACATAAAATAAAGAGATGACCAAAGAAATGATAAAGACAACTTATACAACATGTCCCAAAAGTCTTTTTCATAATAATGGATGGGTTTAATAAAAAAGTGTTTCGCATTTAAGTACATTCCCTGGGAATTTATATCTTAAAAATTATGTTTTCTAAACGTGATCCGTTATTTCGCTGGCACTTTATTAAATGGGAGGCAACATTTCCGAGAACTGCTCGGCACGTATTCTCCGTGACCGCTGCCATTTCTTCTCGGATATTTTCTTTTAATTGGTCCAAAGAGGGAGGATTGTTACTGTATACCTTTGATTTAAGGTAGCCACTGGTGCCAGTCAAGGCTATGCGGAAGCCGGTTTATGTCGCGTCGTCGGGATATCAATTTTATAGGAAAAATTTCACGAACAACTGGTAAGAACATGCTCCATAGTGACTGAATTCCCAAGGACGCGGCTGGCGATCGGCATACCCCCCCGCCCCTCTTTCGCTCGTTGCGTTAGTGCAGCGAATGAACCAAAATGAAAAATACTATTGGGACACACTGTATTACTTATATACTAGCGGTATTGCCCATGATTCAGATTTAGTTAATTTAAAATGGTGCCTTTGTTCTGCGATAATAATAATACGATGCGTGAAAAGCTTGGTCCGGGCACGAGGGGGGTGAAACATCAAGTTGTAATGGCGTGGGGTGACTATATTGTAATCAGGATCCTAGAGTGCAAGTAAACCAAATTTGTATGGCGTTCAACATAATACACATTTATATCGGGGTGGGTAAACAGAGGGGTGCCTAGTGCGCAGGGTCCTGAAGAGTAATCATGCAAAAATTGGTTAAGATCGGTCAAAGGGTGTAGAATTATATGGAAAACAGACATTCAATTTTATATTATATCGTCTTTGGGCTTGATAATACAATACGTTATTATACAAAAACAATTATATTCGTAATTTCAGTGACACTTTTTTTAATGAACATGCTACCTTATAAAAAGAGCAGTAAACATATTAATAAACGGACTTTCACAATTTTGGATTTGAGTGAAACAAAATCCTATCCTATCAAAGTCATTCCATATGAAATGGTCAAAACACTGGTTGCTTGGACAAATAGGAGCTGAGATTCAATTTTCAATTTTCGCAAATCCTTTACATTGCAAAATATGCTACGCCCCGTATGACAAATATGGCCGCCACGCAAAAACCAAAAACAATAAAATTAAAACAATGGTCATTTTGAATTACCAACAAGTCAGGGTGGTGCACACAAAATATGAGAATATTTAAAAATGGTCAAGCAACTATTTATTTAATTTCTGGGCCATTTCATATGGGATGACCCCAATGTCTTTTCGCGTGTCTGGTACATTTCATAGGAGTGATAGGTGATTATTTTGTTCTGAAGGCATATTTTTAAAAATTGGAATATATTTAAATAATTAGTATGCACGTTTTTCCCGCTCATCTTAGAACGGGTTTTAAATACTCGTATACGTAATATAATGTGAATTTGAGTAAAATTAAATTGATTATATTTGAATTAAATTAAAGTAAACAATAAGTATATAGTTATTTTAAAGAAGTAAATAAATTAGAGGCTCATCTTCGGAAAATTATAAATTTATAGAAGATGAGGAGGATATCGGTATTACAGACGTACAATGTTTTTATTACACGTAATTATTATATGGCTAATATTGGTACAGTGATTAAATATCCCATGAATTGTATTACGAAATACTATGTTATGTTTATTATAAAAAAACACGTTTCGAGTATCAATATATTATGAAAATGAGAAGGTTTCCAAAAATCAATTGTTAAGTATTATTATACGTGACTCTTGTCTCGCCTGTCAACCTCCATTTCCGTCGAATCAACATTGTATACGAGATGCCGTAAAACGGATTCCTTAACATCCCGAGCCCGCGCGGACCAAAAAATTGGCTTCAGGTAGAAACGTTTATACTTAATTACGAGAGCGAGGGTGTGTTAGGATGGAATTCTCGCGATGCGCTTTCTTTCCACAGCCTGGTACAAAGACCCAGTGATATTGGAACTGGAGTTTATACGTGGAATTAATGCAGCAAACCAGTTTCCATCTCGGGACAGCTACCCACTCGGACCGGTGCGCGGCGGCGGCGGGTTATTGTTGCTCTGCTCGACGTCTGTCAGTTGTAAATAAACTTTTCAGCAACAGAATTCTCAACTTTGTAAACCCCACAATGCCCAGGAAACCATCCGTCGGCTTCTTCATAAATCCAGAGGGCGATTAAATCCGGTCAAGAAATTAATCCAAATATCGCGTTAATTATAAATTCAAAGAACATGATCACGACTCCAGTGTAACAGAAAGGTCAATATCGATAAATATAAGATTTACAAATAATAATACATTACGATGTAACTGAAGGCGGGTAATTGGTTTAGTATATCTGCTGCGAAGAATGGCGGCGACAGCATACAGAGTATAAAGTAATACGCTCCCGGCGAGACTCGTCTCGGACGGTCCTTTTCATCTCCCGGCCCGGGAGGCTGTGGAAAGTAACACTGAGTCAACACACGGCCCGAGTCGAGTGTTTGCTCTTTATATTTCTACAAATAGAATTATCACAAAACCTTCGAAAGGGACTTTGGAGAAATCGAAGCTAATAAGCAACAAAAAAAAAAAAACGGGAAAGTGAGTTAGTTCAACAACTGGTTAGTGTCAAGGTTGAGAACCAAATTTGATACGAAAAAATACTTTTAGCCCTCAAATGTGAAGGTTTTATGAATGTACTTGTTTTGTTTATTATTCATACTTGTATTCGGGATGCCATTTCAGTTTTCTCATGACAATATCCATCAGGAGTGGGTTCCCTACTTCGCACCTGTCTGCCCACACCGGCAGGACTTCCGCGCGGGTGCTGGATGAAGGGTAAAAGATTACACTCCATCTCGGTATCGACATACCATTATAACGGGACGCATCCTACAGCCCGAGCTGCCCAATTTGGGCTGAACCCGCCGGCTCGGATGGCGGTCAGGAGATCTGGCGTATAATTATAATGGAGGAAAGTTTTTGCGGATGCGGTGACTAAGTGCGAGAACCGCTTTAGAGAGTTTTTTTCACTGTAACCCATTTTCGAGAACGCGCGTCTAGCTGGAGATTACGACGCAGGTAAAAGTGAATGTTCGCGCGGCATTTGTTTACATTACAGGTGTCAACTGCACGCTGCTGTCGTTCCATTTAATAGGCGTCACCTTCGAGACGACAAAAAACGATAACACCGTGACACAAATTCGCAACGTAATGTAATAAAGGATTATGCTAATGGTAGTTTATTAAACCTCGAAAGAAAGAACATCAAAATGAAATCATTTTTCGCTCGTGTCTTAAGGAAAATGTGGATTTTGACCTGTCGAGTTTTTGTTTTAATTTAACCTTTCCCTTGCGTAAAAATTAGATAAAACATTGATCATCACGAACGACACCATAAAGACGGATAAGACACGTCTAACTCGGCCCTCTCGCATTTCTACGCACATACACATATTGACAAATTCACGTCAGGTTCTTCGAGAAAAGATTTTTTATTGTTGCGTATATATCGAAATTATTTTAACAAATATATAACGGAAGAATATTAAAAATATGAACTCTGTATTTACTATATTTACAGAGATATTCACATAATTAGAAGCAATGTCAACTCAGTTCACATCATCGGAGAGGAAATAATACTCATATTGAAATCTCAAAACTGGCACTAACATGGAGGAATTCGCGTATGAGAGACTTACAATCAATCAGCAATAAAATACCTTCGGTAGCAATTGTCAAGCTAAAGATGCGGCCGCTCTTGCGAGACTTCTATTGTTCGTGAGAGAAAAAGTGGCTCGGGCCGGACGGTGCGCATTCCTTCCAACAATCTTTTTATACGGAAGCTGCGGTGGAATTGTCGTCCGACGGTCAACACATTCTCCCAAATGTTTCGTTCCCCAAAATCCCTACATACATCGAATTTATCTTCGTTTCAGCTTACTCCATTCACTTCAAAAGAGTTAGGTTAACATAATTCAACCACACGACATCTACAATATCGTTTAAAAATGTACCAAAGATGAACTGGATGACATTGTCCTGAGTTAATTCATCAATTTGTTTATTTCTATATCAATTTTACATATTAATCTTAAATACTAATTTAATGTATATATTTGATTCATTTCGCTACCGGGATTCGAACCTGGATCTCCTGGATGTATTAATATGAAAAAAGTGTAATATATAGGTTCGAAAATTTTTCATGAAAAATACTGGCGCTATAACACAATTGGTAGTGTACTTCCCCGGATTGGAAATAGAGATCCAGGTTCGAATCCCGGTACCGCGCAAAAACAATATTTTTCGACAAAATTGATTTTATATGTATATATTTCTAATTAATACATTAAATTAGTATTTAAAACATCACAGACCGTCTGTTCTGAATAATTACAACTTCACAATAAGAATGTGTTCTCCTTAACATATTAATCTTAATTATACTAGGCCTATCTCGCTAGATAAAATTTTTGAATTTACTTTCAATACCAATTAATTTGATAACAGTCGAAAGAGAAAACAAAAAAATATATTAAGAAGAACATCCTTATTGTGACAGTTGTAATTATTCAGAACATAGGTTTGTGATATTTTAAATACTAATTAAATGTATTAATTAGAAATATTGTTGCTACCGGTATTCGAATCGCGGGATCTCTTCCAATCCGAGGAACGTGCATTAACCGATTATGCTACACCACATAATACATTAACGACAAATTTCCTCATGCACGTTCCCCGGATTGGAAGAGATCCAGGTTCGAATCTCGCTAGCAACAACAATATTTTTCGATAAAATTGATTTTATATGTGTATATCTTTTTAATTAAAATTGATCTTGGATGAAGAAGAATATGATTACAATTCATAGGCAAGGTCGTGTTAGAAACTTCAACATCGACGTATGAAATTAAATGAAGCAAAATTAATAGTACGCTACTAGGACAGAAGAGTGTGATTTTCTAACAACTCTGTCTACCCCTGCGGAGACGCTTTCCCGTAGCTGACGGACACAATGCAAGTTAGTTTAATAGAAGATTTTTAGGGTTAATACAACCAGGGGGGGCTGGAGGGGGCTCGGCCTTGTTAAATTTAAAAAAAAAACAATATTCCCAGATCAAATCGGTAACTAACTGCAATTTCTGTAAATGATTTAAATGTATTATGAAACATAAGACTGTGTTGCCTTTTTAAATTTCTCGTAAAATACATTTATTTACGGTGCCTAATAAAAGAAATCTCGCTTAAGACACTAACGTTTGATATAGGTATATTGCTTCTAGATGTTCAGCGCAACAATTTTGTGAACGATTTTATCCTTCATATTTCACACGTGCACATTTTTTCCCCTTTACCATAATTGTGCAGTTTTAAAGACAGTTTCTAATATTTATTAATTTTTACCATCATTTACAAAGGAGAAATAAAATTTCATTCCAGCGTTCTGATTTGAAACATGGAATTGGAGCGAAAATCTTGGAACTCTTCACTCTTGCAACCTAAGGTAGGTAAGTACATTGTTTAACTATCGATATTAATTATTAATATTAATATAAATAACAATATTTAAGTACTATTCGATTGCTTTAATAATTATTGCTTAAAATTGTATAAGAGTGATAGAAAAAATCCGCCCCTTCCCCGGAACACCGGGAATAGCGCTGAGATTAAGTGGGCCCCTTGTTAACGTATTGGCAGCCCACCGCTGAGTACAACTATCTGAATGTATAAGAACATTATTATAATCTACGATTAGTACGTAAAAATAATTGACAAACTGCAACAATAAAATCCGTGATAATCGGAGAGAAGACAAATTTAAAGACATTTATCCAGACCAAGTTGACTGAGACATTTAGATACAGCAGAATCTCAAGGAAGATGAAATGAACAGAGTCAAGGTACACTTCTCGCAGAACGAGACGTCTTCATTGCGACCGTCTCGCAGTTTAACTCGTTACACGGGAGACGTTAGCAAGGTCTCCGGCGACGGGTGGTATTCCGGTGGGCGGGTGGGGCCTCCTGCCCCTCCGTACCCTAGGTCGTGTGGCGCTAGTGCCTGCCCCCTGCTGCAGGCTGCAGGCTGCAGAGCACGAGCGGGTACCTCCCACCGCTACGCGCCGGCTCTGTCGCCCAATGGTCAAGGTATATAAATAAATCTGACCCGAGAAGTAGACAAGGAAACAATGGAAGTGCCGTGTTTAAGGATATCGAACTAAAACCGAAACCACTTTATAATTTAAATAATGGTTCGAGACTGAACTTATTTTAAGAAAGAATTGTATCATATTATTCTGATGCGACGCAGAAAGGTTTAAAACATAATAGATATTTCTTATACCGGGAAAACGGCATAAAAACGATTCGATATGTGTTTCTTTTATTTTAGTGAGACATCTCATATTTTGAGATTAGTGCTAGATGACGATTGATTACCGATCCACTTTTACATAGGTACGAGTCACCCAAGTGATTAATTTAATTCCTCACAATTGTATCAAAAAAACTGTGTTCTAATATTGCAACTTCACAATAAAAATTAAGTTAAAGAGTTTCACTAGATGAAGATGTTTAAACACATTAAATGAGTAAACTTTTCAGTATTTTGATTTTTCAAGAATTCTCAGAACCGACAAGTTAGATGCACGAGTATTCAAAGTGCATTGAAGAGTGCATCTAAAAGAGAAAATATGGAGAACGTTAGTGAATTAACTGATACAGGCATAACTGTACAGTGTACAGAACACGTTTAAAGTTCCATGATTTGTATTCTCGCAAGATAACTGTAAATTACTTGGCCAAATTCCATCCTCGCCGCTCACCGATGATCAACAGGAAAAGAATGCGAATATGGAGAGAAGGTGTCGCTTTGGAAAGCCAGCAGACGGCTCGCGGCGACCCTTCCAGAAGGTTCTGCAGCTCCAGAAGGCGGCCAGACACGGCGGTGATAATAAACTGGCGGCAGTGTGTCAGCCCGCCTACGGGAATAATTCTGTTCGGGATTCAGTACAATAACGCGGGATTTGAATTATCGGTCTGTAAACAGGATACTCCGGTTCAAAAATGAACAGTCGAGCAGATATGTTTATCCTGCTTTCGAATAAAATATTGACTTGACTTCAAGTATGTAATCTGATCCCTTTGTACTAAAGGGAATTTGTATACGAATAACAATTCGTTACGATATACCTTATAAACTTATTTGTAGTCTTAATTTACGTTTGACGTACCTACCTATGACATCACTTGCCTTCCAATTTACGCTCCAATTAGCGAGTACACGTTTTAGATAGATTGATTAAACGTAGAGTAATAATTATATTTCACGAGTTTTTGCGTCAAAATGACAATATTTTTAACAACGAATTATTTATAGATTTAGTATCGCTAACCATGCAGGTGTATAACAGTATAAACGAATAAAAAATTTAATATATTATTTTTTCGGCAAAATGAGCATCAAACAATGTAACACGATTTACAGGTTATAATATATGCATAAGAGACAAAAACGAACAACAATGTCGCGACATACGTTCTGGCATTTTCAGATTTTATAATTAAGTATTTCAAATGAGATAATTAGTTATCTATCTAGCTGCAACTACCACCGTTCACACTACGTTAAAAAACATACAATGTTCGTATTTTAAATATTCGTATACTCGTACGTAACTAGCTTCGATAATAATTTTGCTTAGTATACGTATTTGCGAATGTTCAGCTAATAAGATTACAGTTACAAAATATGAAAATGATCACATTTATATTCATTTATGAGAAAAGAATTTACATAAACATTAAAATGATAGTTTAGCTAAAATAACACCGCGGAGTCGAGTATCGTACCGTTAGACGGTTCTCGGTAACGCCGGCCGATGTGTGAAGACACAAGTGACGCCGCGGAATACGGAATACGGGACACGGATTTTCGCGAACGCGCGTAATAATTGAAAAAACATTTTTTTTACTTTTTATTAAATAAAAGCAATATTATTTAATAATTTGTTTCAGTTGTGTAATAAAGGAGGCGGCATCTTCTGCGAGCGCGTATTATTAAGTCATAGAAAATACGATGCGCGCACATGTTGAACATGTGCACAATGCATGCAATGTATGAAAACGCTATTTCCGTAACAAGTTTGATCTCGACAAGACGTTCGTTATTTTTAACGAATTTGCATAGCACGATGCGAACCGTGCTAGCGTCACATTCCATTCCATTTTTACTAACATGTTTCTGAGGTAAGTTTGTAGAACTCCTCAATCACATATGTGAAAATAAAATACTTGTTATTTTATTCTACTCGTTTAATTTGCTTGAGACGCGTTTCGTCTGGTAAGGGCATTATCAATCTAACAATTTAACTCCACAACTTGTATTTATAACTATAATGGAGTGCAGTTATACAATTTTTTTTGCACGTATGAATAGCATAGGCATTATATTTTCACATGTATGTTTTAGTGAGATATCATAAAACCTCGTTAATGAAAATACCCCATTGTTTTAATTTGCAATAAATTGTAATTAGGTTCGAGGCAAAGGTCCGCGCTCTCTAGGTGTCCTCCCATCGTGACGTGCGCTCCGGGCGGGACGGGGAGGGGGGAGGTGCGCGAGCCCGGCGGGGAATGTTCCGCCGAGGAAGCGGAAGAGGTGCCCACCGGGGGGAGGGCCAGGCGGAGCGACGACGGGGGTAGCGAGTGGCGGCCACTCGGCCGGAGCACTGCGCGGCCTTGACTCGTCGCGAGCGCGGAGAAGAAAGGTTGTTTATGCAGATTGACCCCCGCGGCGCAGCGGGTACACCTTCGGCAGCCGATTCATACAGCCTTCCCGTAAAGGGTAAGGATGGACGAAAAACGTGATGATGTTGATTTACATAGTTCATCTCAAAAAAATGAAATGTTAAACAAGTAAATCATTGAAGCATTCGTATTATAATTTTTCCGTTATCCGCGATCGATCCTCACATTTCGATACAACAACGCTTAATTGACAACATTCTACTCCAAGAATACTGTAAGAAATATACTTAGATATACAATAATACGATAATGTTAAAAAAAATAATGAGTTCATTTTCAATCACTACAATCAATTACTTACTCATCGAAAGGAAATATTTTTCAGATATTTATATAAAATTTTCACGACATTAAAAAAAATCTCTAGCTTTAAAAAAACAGATCGTTGAGAGATTTTTAACAAAATCTGTTCATATTCTACACAGACGAGTGTTTAAGCTAATGTCAAATTTGTTCAAAATAATTGAACATAGCGTTGCGTACACCGCTCGTGCAGTGGGGGGCTCCGACAGAGAGATACCAAAAGGAAACGTACCGGCGCGTCTCCAATTCTAATCAACAAAAAAAAAAAATATCTAAACTAATAAGCGCAGCATTTAAAAAATATGGTTTTCGTGACGGCGGAACGTGAACAATTTTATTTTAATGTATACGGGTGTAACTGCGTCTTCAACCTGCGGCCGGCGTTATCGGGCGCTGCAAGCGACATTAAACCGTTATCGATGGCCGACAACTGCTCGCTATCGACTATCGCTATCGTTATTTAGTCACTATCGCAAATTAACAACAAAACAAAAAAAAACAACGACCTACTTTTCACCGAGCCGAGGCGGTGTGGATACAATGTACGATGTCGAACAGGTAATTACTTTCAAGTGAAAAGTGAATTCCTTTCAAGTCGATTACTTGAACCGCAAAAGTTTATCGGTACTAACTAAACACCGCTGCACGCAAAACATTTTTATTTAATGAATGCACATTTTTGTTGTGAAGTTTCAATTTAAGAATATAGCTCTGTGGTATTTTTAATACAAATTAAATGGAATACAGAAAAAATCCATCTATCTAGCAATCAAATATTTAATTTGTATTAAACTATTTAATTAATGTGTTGTATCCAAATTTATCAAAATTTAATAAAATGTATTGGTCTCCTAGCGTGTATTTCTCAAAGGTATTATGGATTTATAGCAATATAATGTTGATTGTTTTTAAAAATGGAATAATAATGTACCACTTGGGAAAGACTACAGATTATAAGTTCAAAACTTGTCGATAACACAATCGGTTGATGTAGCGAAAGTGGTAACGCATGACGAAAGGATATGAAAAGGTTCACAAGTCGGTAAAACTAAAAAAAAATTATTTACTTATCATCATGCCGTTTCCCCGCGGGGGTAGGCATAGAGGACGTTTTCTACTTTTGGTGCCATAAACACTTGGGTCATATATCTTTCTTACCATTCCCTCCTCATTCATCCGTTACATATGACCAAACCACCTATATGATCCTTTCTTAATCTTACTCACTACACTATCAGCTTTAGATTCTTTCCTTATCTATTCATTCTTTACTCTGTCATAAATGGATCTGCCACATATACGACTAAGTGATCACATTTCCACTGCATTTAGTCTACTTTCGTATCTCTTCTGCCAGCTGCAGGCCTCACTTTCATACATCAGTGTCGGTACCAGGACTCCATTGTGAATCGCTAGTCTTGCCTCATTTGACAAGTTCCCATTAGCTATAATTTCATTCAAAGCGCCGTTCACTTTATTCCCTGCAGTCACCCTCCTTTCGATATCTTTCTCTGTCTTTCCATTTTTATGGAACATACTTCCCAAACACACAAACTCATCTACTTGTTCCAAACATTCATTACCTACAAGTATTTTGCACGTTGTCTTGCTTTCCTCCTTCTCTAATACCATCACTTTCCACTTGTTAACATTCATAATAAGGTCGCTTTTCTTGCATACGTCGTACATTCTATTCACTAGCCTCTGTAACTTTTGTTCATTATTCGCCATTAATACAAACAAATCTATATACCTGATAACGTTAAATTTAATTTAATTATATATTTTATCTTAGTGGGAGAATATTTTGGTAAAAGATCAACGAATGAATCAGTTGCTAGTTGTTTAATAATTACTTAGCAATGTTTAACAACTAGATATGAATATATTAATCTTACACAGCATTTTAGTATCAAAGTGCGTAGTAACATACTGATAAGTCTACACCTTAACGATTTACTTTCCGCTAGTATATACTATATCATTATCTCTATTTAATTTCTGTAGTTGCGCTGAATAAATAAATAAAATTATTACTTATTTATTAATTCAACAAAAAATATGAAATATTATGTAACCAACCCGCAGTACTTCCTGATGGCCGCCGCATCATTTCACTGCACCGCGCAATCGAAAAACATTTACAAATATGAAAAATAAATAAATACATAAATTAAAAACATTATAGAACGATAATTGTAGTCTTGGCAAAATAAATATTGTGATTAATAACTATCTGAAAATAAAAGTATAATGGTAACAATTTAACTTGGCCAGCAGAGATGTTAAAATTATGCATCTACTGTATATTTTTATTGCGTGGGCGCTAAAAACGTAAAATTTTCCTTTCATCAGAACAAGAATATTCAAAATACAATTATCGTTTTTATAACCGCGCATAACTTAACTAAGTATTATACACACTGAAGAAGCAATAAATAACATCTAAGAGGAGTATTATTGGCTCAGAGGATTGAGTATCAAGAGTAATAATAAAAAATTCCTTCCGGCCGCAAGAATCAAGTAAATTTTGTCTGCGAAAGCACGTTTTTTTTCATCCAATATTAATAATTACGAACTTTTAAAGTTTTTTTTAAAAAATCGCCATTTTGATACAAGATGGTCGATCGGAATGGTTAACGAACTTAGCTGAGATATTCACGAGGTCAAGTTTTCAAGATTAAAATCCATTATATCGCTTATGTGTAGATAATATTTTTAACGCAGGGTTTTGAGGTCTCCCGATTATGATCGAAGAGAGTGCACTGAAATTTTCTGAAAGTTTGATCATACAACAGCATTTAAGTGATTCCCGTTCAATATTAAAATTGCTGACAAAAGAAATAGATTTGTTCGTTTTCTATTTGTGTACATTTAATTCGTATCTACACTTAAACTCCAATTGGCCTAGTGATGTAGTTGTCGGGGGTTCGCGCCCCGTTCCTGAAGACCAGCAACATAGTCTTATTTTCATAGTACAAGCGTTTAGTTTAGTTTGAAAATAACAAGAATATTGATGTGACATGTATTCCGTGTATGTACCTCTATTTTATTTATTTTTTTAAATAAAAAATAAATAAATATGATGCATCAGTTTCTACAAAACAAAAATCTGTACGGGATATGCACATTTTCATTACATGGTAAAATGTGAGTGTATTATTAGACATGAAATTAGTTTTTTAATTGTTATAAAGTTTTAAAAAAAAAAAATGGTAATATTTTTGTTTAGCGACACTATTGCATTACACGTGCCTATAATAAAGCCGCAAAAGTTGTTTGATCTGTACAAAATCGTGCCGAATGGTCAAAACAACTATCCCAATCAGGAGCGCATCACATATACTGATGTAACAATGAATGCATACAATACTGCATCCATGGCGCGTTTCACAAATATAATACTTACTGCCGTTGCTTTCGCACTCGGCGTGTGTGGTCTGTTAAAGCTGGTGTCACACATATTAAGAACATTATTGTCATTATAAAGCGATTAATGAATAATGCGTAAAAAAATTTGCCCGCTTGGCGGCCCGATCGCTCGTTCAACATTTTCGTTAGATTATTTTCGCTTAATATGTTATTTAACGCGCAATAGACTACCTCGTCGGTGGGTACCGCCTACCTACCTTGAGTGTTTTTAAGGTTTGACTAGTCATCTGACTTTAATTTTAAAATCGTTAATAAAATATGCCGAATAATTATAGCAAATATAATTATATCATTTAGGAGAACACATTCTTATTGTTAAAATAATACCTCTGTCAAATAATGGAACGATTAAATGTATTAATATCAAAGAGGTAACATATAGGTTTGAAAATTGTCGCTGTAGCATAGTTGGATAATGCACCTTCCCCGGTTAGGAAAGAGATCCAGGTTCGAATCCCGGTGGCGCAACAACAATATTTTTCGATAAAATTGATTTTATATGTGTATCTTTCTAATTAATATATTTAATTCGTATTTATAATTATATCAATTCGGATAAGAATTTGTTTACTTCTAGAATAGACCGTAAGTGTCACTTTTTTTGCAATTGTGTTTTATGCGTCATTCTGATGTTCCCTAATGTAATTCCAATCAAATTATATATAGGAAGAATACAATTTAATTAATATGTTACTAGTTTTAAGACATGAAGTAAATATTTTCTAGTCTGCAAATGCTAAATTGTCAGTGGGAAAAAATACTACTCGAATCTAACTCTCAACGAATATAGAATCAAAAGAAAGAGAATTAATACTATGCGATGTGTAATGTATTAATTGGTTGAAAATAAACTTGTATTATCTTAACACATTACAAATGACAACTATAAAATTATTACAAGATTAATAAATTTTCAAATGTATATATAATATTATATATATAAATATATTTCATTTTGCATCAGTTCCTTCTTTCTTTTTGTTATTTACATTTTTTTCATCTTTCTTTTTATTAAAATGTGATTGTTGAATAACCATGTAATAACATTTTATTATTGTTTTAAATAACAACAGTTCTACACGTTTATGATAGAACCAGCGGTACAACAAATTGCTAGTAAATATCTTTCGATCTTCACGCTGGAGAGTACCAATATTTAAAACGGAAACTGAACGCGAGATAGAGAAAAATGAAATAGGGTAGTGAGAAAAGGGAAGAATTCGAAGAGAAAGACAGAGTGGCGTGTTGATATCTTTGGTTATTTTTGAGCAACGCTGAAAGTCGTAAATCTCCAATTGAATTCTAACGAAAAAAAAAACTGAAACCGGAAAAACTTGGCAATGCATACTGACTACCTCACTTAAACGGGTATTCCAAGATGAGCACATTCGTCCGCCTGCAGAGTCACTTAGAAATCGATTAGACGTTTCTCTGATTTTTTGTTGTCCATTTCTATTGCTGTGCGATTTATGATTTCCATTAATAAATATAAACGAGTACTGCTTGTCCTTAAAAATTTTAATACTGTAGGCGAGAAAGTATTGTCGACGGACACAGACAGAAAGTATCAAATTTATGATTATATTTTAATTTAAACCATTACAGAACTGCGACAATATTGTGTTGAGGACATTACGAAGGCTGCTCGGTTTAGGAGCGAGCGATCGTACAAATTATGGATCAATCGATGGATATGGTCAAACGTCATTACGGGTCAAATGTCATTCCGGGTCAAATGTCATTCCGGGTCAAATGTCATTCCGGGTCAAACGTCATTCCGGGTCAAATGTCATTCAAAATGATCTTTGATGCGCAACTACGACAGCCAATATTTAGAATTGGATCATTCCGGTTAGAAAGGTCGCATAATCAATGGATTAACTAGCTAATTTTTCTCTACTACGACTAAATGTAAAATCTAGTACACCAAGAATGATTAATTACCAGCGGCGTAGCTACCGCCTGGTTCTACAACCATAGATTTTTAAAACCTTAGTTACGAATAAATGAGTAATATATATATCTTAAAATAATGTCGTAGTACCATTGACGAGTAGATAAACAATCCATCACATAAATTTATTTTAGGATAATAGTAATAGAAATATGTAACTATTTATGTAACTTACATTAACCATTTTATAAGGTATGTTTCTAATAGTAATTTGTTTAAATATGAAAATATAAATAAAAACGAAAATAAAATAATAGGAATTTAAAAAAAATT
Source organism: Eubasilissa splendida (assembly GCA_031772225.1). Lineage (NCBI taxonomy): Eukaryota > Metazoa > Arthropoda > Insecta > Trichoptera > Phryganeidae > Eubasilissa > Eubasilissa splendida. The sequence continues at coordinate 31,706,432 of CM062850.1, read as the reverse complement.
TAAATGAGGTGTGTTTTTGGGAGCGGTAAGGGTCCGGTACACGTGTTTGCCCCGAGGTGCGATAAAAATTTGTTGTTATGCCACTGTTTAGATACAAATGCCAAAAAGACCGCGTATTTCAGATAATACATAATATGAAGATGTTGGTGTTTTAATAGATTTACAAAGGCAGATACAATGAAAATTCATATATATTTGAGTAAGTACATAATCTAATACGGAATAATTAGATTTGTATTTTTTGTTGCTCATATTATTGTAATACAATTACATTAATATTAAATATATTTTTTAATGTTTTCATATTTTATTGATTTCTTTTATCATCCATCTATTACCGACTGTTTGATCAGTGATTGGATCCAGTCTATTCCGGTTGCATCAGCTTGATGCACATATTTTTATAGATGTCGCCTTATATCAACAAATAAATACTTAAATAAGTTTTTAATGGAACTTGAGCCGTAGAAACCACGTACATAATAAATAAATAATAAAAATTTCGCAATTATGATAGAAATGAAAACATTTTTTTACAAATAAATCTTTAAAAAATGTGGAATACTATAATCAAAAATACAGTAAAAACACATTGATAAAAGATGTCCGTAATAAATTAGTGATGTCATCTGCTAATGGCTTACGAGGCATTAATTATAATGGCTACCGTGTCCAAAATGCTAACGAACATCGCATCTGAACATAAGAAAAGCGATATAGTCGAAAACTACCGATAGATCAAAGATGGCTCTCGTGATGGTGTAAAAAATACACATTAAAATTAATTTTCCACGTCCGAGAAGCAGTTAGCGCTGATGACAGATTGGAAGAGGTACATCTCGCTGTCTGATTAATGTGAGAGAACATTTTAACTAGATACTATTTGTTTTTATTGAGAAACCTGCCAGCTATGCCTCTTTACGTTGATTACGAAATAATAAAGTAATATGACAGTAAACCTGAACGTAAACTAGCTCATTTAAAAGACGATTTCATATAGTTAGTCTCCGTGTAATAGCGAATACCTTATTTAAAGGAGTTTATTAATAATTGCTCTGTCGGTGTACGCCGATCGTGGGATCCTGGTAGAGTTTCAGTTTCCTCGAGAACGCCGCGGACGCGCGCGTCTGGTTCATACTAAGTGTTGCCAACTTTGAACACGCGCACAAATGACGAGTAGCGGTAGTCGGAGAAATGTCGTTTTCTACTTGCAGAAACAAGAAATTAATAACAAAATATGAAAGTCAACGTCCAAAATAAATACACTGTCCAAATCTCGAACGAATGACACGCAGGTGTGTCGTGTCGTTCGGAGAGCCAGTTCGAGGAAGCAAAATAAATAACTGTAATATAAGAACGTGTCCGAAGACAATATTACATCTTGTTTAATTGAAAAGCCGGGCAGCAAAAAGGCAATAAAAACATACGAGTGAAAGGAATCGATGGACGGTCTCGAAGCGGACCCGGGAGAAGGGTGACAAGGTAGAATGTCTACAGTTCTGGACTTTCCGAGTGGAATGCCGATGATATCATCACGGTGATGACTCTCGGCGAACCTTTTCGGATCGTCAGCGAGGAATTATTTCACGTTCTTTTATGCCTTTTGGCGGCCGGACCGTTTCCAATGCATGCGGTGCAGCGGTGCAGGTAGAACGCTCGATGCAGAAATACACGGGAACATTAAAACGAGCGGAGGTGACACGCCATTATTTATGGAATATTTAATATTTCACGCGACATTAGATGCACCCGGTAAAGAGAAGTATTAATTTTAACGTAATCTCATTTTATGTACGAGGATAACATTTTTCAGAACACAATTGCGCGATAATTAAAACAAATTTAGATAAATTATTACTGAAAATCGTACTAGATTTAAATTTATACTTTCACGCTCTAAAATCAATAAATAATTTGCACAACACCAGTACACGCACCTAGGGAAAGAAATCTTTAATAGCCTACCTCCTGAAAGCATTAGGAATATCAGTTATGTGAGCTTCAAAAGTAACATGTATCCCTAAACTAAAAAGCAGTGCAATTTAAAAAATTGTCAACTCCAACTTCTAACTTAAAAAATATATGCAGATGAAATTTAGCGTGTCCCGATTGTGGTTATATTTTTTTCCTAAGATTCCAAATTTTTGTGTGATTTATTTGAATTTGTTTTAACGCGAGCAGGTATTGTATTTCTGTTGTCAAATAAATAAGACTTTCATTTGAAATAAGTATGTAGCCTGAAGAAATTTGCATCATTTTATGAAAATGCAATATTTCAGATAAAACGAGTAATTATAACAACGTGAAATGGTGCATAGAAAATAAAGTTTGTCCTTGGAAATAAATACATAATAACATTTATAACGTTATCAGTAGAGTAAGGTCAACGAGTGCAGATAAAGTGCATTGACATAAATTGTTTGACGGTACATATTCAGGATCAAGCTTCACACAACTGTTGAGAACGCATAAACACTCCACTTAGAATAATATTCTTTGAAAAAAATTCAGATAAAACCTATACATATAAGTATTTTGAATTTTCTATAAATATCATATTAACATGATGTGCTTGATTGAATTCTATTTTTTTTTAAATAATCACATTTCCAGTTAATTTCAAAAATTATTAAAAAAATCTTCTTTTAAAATATTTTGTCAGGATGATCCTCGGTTACCTTGTTGGGGAATTTATTTCCTTCGTGAGATTTGAATGCGACTCTTAATAAAACATGGGTCAACTGCAAGTGTTTAGATTCAGAAAATGTTAAAAATATTTTTATTCATAAATTTATTTGTACACACATCATTTTTAAAGTACGTTAGGTTCTCCACTAGAGAAACCTCACACGTATCCATATCGGTCGTAGCGAAGATACAGAATGGTATTCTGGACATGGATGACATACCGTGTGTAATAGTGGCGGCACGTGGACCATTTTACATTCAAAAAACGTTCATAAAAAATATTTAAAAAGCAAACTGGCAAAACTATTACTTGCATTAACCTTTAATAAAAATAATAATTAGCTTTAGTTATTACATGATAGATTTTAAAACAATAAAATAATTCATAAATAAATGTCATATTCTTTTAATATTGAATTTTATATACGTAAGAAGGTATTATTTTATGTTAAAACTTAGGGGTAAATAGTACTCAAAAATTACAAATAAATAAATGGCAGGGCTGTATAAACGACGGATTAATTTAGCCAAAAAACGATGGTTAAATGATAGCTCATAATTCCACGTACAGCATATATAATAGTAGGTACATATATTATATATGATTATATAATATTATTACTAACACTATAATCCAAATATATGCCTACTGCATGCCACTGCTTTACAACGTATAAATTAAGAAGCAGAAGAAATTTTCAATATTGATTTTAGAAAATAGCAGATTTTTCGATTCATTGCTGTGAAAACATGGTGATTGATTGCTATGAAAACATTTCAAATTAATGTTTACTGTGAAAGAATAATGGCGTAAAGTCTGCACAAACACAGACAGCGCTGCATTTGTGCACCACTAATGTCGTGAAGGTCAGCGTCATCATCAGCAGCAGGGCGGAGGCGAGGAAGTGGCCAACACTCAATCAGACGGCCGGGAAAGGCGTGCGGAGGAGCTGGTTTATGATGATTCCGGTCGTTAAATGCCTCATTTATGCGGCGCACATTAAAGTGAAGAATGCGCGAAACGCAGTAAAAATCGTATTTCGCGAAGATTCCCCGAGGACACGAAAATATAATGCGGACAAATAGTTTTTGAAATAATAATTCAATTTATTTTTAACAACATACTAATATTCTTCGAGTTATAATATAATAAATAACTAGAGTAAATAACTTCGTAAATGCTGTCCAACATTTCAAATCATAATACAATACCTACACTAATAACTCATTAATTTTACAACAATCTCAATACATACTTTTTAATTTTTTTAATTCCTGTCAAATCTTTATCTTTCTTGACTTAAATAACACCTCAACAGCACGAAAAAAACTGGCTACTTTAACACAGACGGCAGTTTAGCAAAGTAGCCAGGATAATGCTGTATATATCAGAGGGGGAGTTACTCCATCCCACACAATAAACTACGAGTATTATACTTCATTGCAATATAATTGTATCTCATGTTTATCATGTTATATTCACACCTGTTACAACAAAAATATGTCTATCAATAAATTCTAATAAATAAATTGAAGTTTTGCACAATGTCTGGGGCAATGCGATCTGCTGAAATACTAAAATTTATTTAAACTTAATTGTGAGGTAGATTTCAACAATTCATCCCAATGTTGGGTAGGCAAGGAATTTTCGACCTAGCTAAAATGCACCAGCATTACGAAAATTATTTACTAACAAGACTAATCACTAACTAATCAATTCACTCAATTATTCACAGTGTAGTATATTTCGTGTTGTTCTAACAAAGTCCTATCCTACTTAAATATATGTTGAACATATTTAAGGAACCGTGTTATTTACGTTGCTTCCTTCCTTTTATTCAAGTGCCTTCTTCTAACAAAGGTTGGCGACCAAACTGCAGTATGCTGATTTATCCTATGCAAGATGTATAAATTCACCGGCATTTTGGACCACTTTCTGAGGTTACGTAGCCAAGATAACCTCTTTCTACCTACGCCTCCACTGCATTATGAGTAATAAGATATCATATTTTTCACTGCAGAGAATGTGTCCGCGACTTTACTTCGTTTGATAGTTTTTTATTAGTTCTCCTGATTTATTCATGCGTCTTTAGTGTATCTTTATTAGTAATGTGTTTAATCTGGGAAATATTTAACATACGTCGATAAAGCCAAATCTCAAATTTCTCGCGGTTCGACCCTATATGTTGACTTAACAATAATATTTGAACAAATAACTGGTTAAATACTAACTAAATGTATTAATTAGAAATATATACATATAAAATGAATTTTATCGAAAAATATTGTTGTTGCGCTACCGGGATTCGAACCTGGATCTCATTTCCAATCCGGGGAAAGTGCATTACTAACTATGCTACAGCGACAATACTTTTGACGACAAATTTTCGAACCCACATGCTACCTTTTCAAATTAATACATCTATCGTTCCATTATTTGAAAGCCATCTACAGGTTCGAATCCCGATAACGAAACAACAACATTTTTCGATAAAATTGATTTTATATGTATATCTTTCTAATTAATGCATTTAATTAGTACTTAAAATATCACAGACCTATGTTCTGAATAATTACAACTTTACAATAAGAATGTGTTATTTTTAATAAATAAATAGTTAACTGAGACGATGATAAAAATAAACTCTCGTTTACTGAAGAATCAAATTGGTTTTCAAACAGCTTAATTAATTAATATAGTTGATTAACCTGAAAATTCACTAAAACCATCTTATATATTTTTAGTGTTTCATCAAAACCTGTTATTGACCACTAAATATGTGTGCCCAAAAGTGCATTGATGTGTGCGGCCAAGTTGCATACGTGCGGGATTAATGATCGAATATACATATGCATTTCTGATTAGTGATCGAAGAATCAATACAGCCGAAAGTTGTAAGTACGAACATTAATAATCGGCGGCAATAAACTTGACAATAGCATTCCGTCCCTGAATTCACAGCTGCAGTCTATGCAAATTTACTCGTCTTAAACAAGTGCATATTCTTAAAAAATGCACTCCAAGCGCATGTCAAATAAGTCACCTTTCACGTTGATCAAACAAATGAATATATGTTTCCCTCTTGTTCAAATAAATTATGAACAAGAAATTTTTTATAAAATACAATCATAAATATACTGAATGTATCAGACCTAGTCCAGAATATTTCATTGCTGGGATACCTGACTAAATGTTATTTTTACAAAATAAAGTTAAGCTTACTTCGAAATAAAATTTTGCGTAAATGAGCCATGTTCTATATTTTTGCTTCACACCCTACTTAAATCGTCTATCAAAAAAGCCACTAGAAATTCGGTAACCTTTATTTATTTTTTGTATTCAATATATAATTTGGAATCAATTTAATATTTCGATTATTCGAAATAATCGTATAATTATGGCAGTGCAATTTGAATATTATATATATATATATATATCAATGTGTCCAAAATTTAATAAAAATGAATTGATAATTCTGGCGTCTGCTATCAGTTTACTCAAAGGTATTTGAGATTCTGTAAAAATAAGGTAGATGGCTCTGTCAAATGATGGAACGATTAAATGTATTAATATCAAAAAGGTAACATATAGCGTCGAAAATTGTCGCCAAAAATAATGTCGCTGTAGCTTAGTTGGATAAAGCACCTTCCCCGGTTAGGAAAGAGATCCAGGTTCGAATCCCAGTGGCGCAACAACAATATTTTTCGATAAAATTGATTTTATATGTATATCTTTATAATTAATATATTTAATTCATATTTGAATATTTTCAACTAATATTTCTAATTATTGTTATAATTATTGCTGATTTTAAAAGTATAATATTTCTAATATTTGTTACATCCAGTATGTCTGTGTGTGTTGGATTTGTTGTGGCCGTAACATTTAAAGAGCTGAAACATTTGGCAAAGCCTTACTGAGGATTGAAATGCGAATTTGCAATGCTAAATATGTATTCGATCAGAATACACTAACCACGTTACATCGATAAATCTTTGAAAAAAAAAAAAGAGAAAAAATTTGAGACACTATCTTAATTTTAATTCGACAATGATAAAAAAAAAACAATAATGGTAGTGTTAAAAGTGTTATATGTGAATAATTTGGAAATATAATTTCGGAATAAAATGATGATCAGTAACACCTACTTAGGTATCTACTTATTTTTAATTTCGATGGCATTTCATAATTCTAACATAAAAAATATTTTTTCACTGTTTCCGAGGTAATTTTGTAGAACTCCATAACCACATATGTGAAAAAAACACTTGTTTTTTTTATTCTATTCGTTTAATTTACTTGTGACACGTTTCGCCTTGTTATTATCGCATTGTCAACCTAACAATCGCCTCATTATCAATCTAACAACTTAACTCAACAACAGGAATAATTAAAACCATTCAAAATGTATGGAAATCCTCGGAATTACAATGAATAATGTTGTTCCTTTTCATCACATGTAAATAAAATTGTATAGCTGTCCCCCCATTATAGTTATAAGTATAAGTTGTCGAGTTAAATTGTTAGATTGATAATGCCCTTGCAAGGCGAAACGCGTCTCAACTGAATTTAACGAGTAGAATAAAAAGACAAGTGTTTTATTTGCACATAAAAAGAGCAATAAATTTATCAAACTTGAATAAGCATCGATAAATGGATTGGGCAGTAAGTAGATTCTGACAGGAGCAGAAGGGTGGATTCTAAATAAATAAAGAGAGGTTTGTGACGGAATATATATAACTGGCAGGAACCGATTATTTCATAGAATTCAATGATGAATAAATGCAACATTAATCGTTCTGGAAATTGTGCAGTTACGTCACGTGTTTTACTGAATTAAAAGTGGGTCAATACTTAATAAATTACTAAAAACAATTACAATTAAGGCGAGCCTGTGCCGGACCTTACTATTTACGCTATTCTCAGTATATTTTGTCACTTGGTGAATCATACGAGGACCGTATCGTAATACGTATATTATGAGCAATAAATAATCATTCAAGATCTGTGATAATTAAAAGGGATCGGTCTTAAATTACACACTCAACTAAATATATGATACAATACAATTACGTGCATAATCAATTTTTGCACACCGCACCATCAAACATTATAATAATCCTCGCTTGAGCCCTGCCGGGCGCAGCGGTCTCCCGTGGCTGCCTTGACAACCAATGTTTCCCTCTAAGGTGTGCGAGTGTGCGCGCGTATACGATTTGACATCATAGAACACACAAAAAAATATAGCGCGCGCGCAATTCTTATCAAAACTTCTTCATGTGCCGCCTTCTATCGAAGGTTGGCAACCATGTCGCCATATGTTGATATATCGTATATAAGATCACCAAAATGTTGGATATTGAACCACATTTTACCTACGCCTCGGCTGCGTTCTATCTTCCCCTGCATGATAAATTGTAAAAGATCATATTTCATTATGGAGAATATGTTCGAAGTACGCAGCATTCTTTGACAGTTATTAGGTAGCTTTCTTGAATTATTTATGCGTCTTAATACATCTTCATTAACCTTTCTTCTCCGATGATGTAAACTGAGTTGACATTGCCTCTAATTGTGTGAATATCTCTGTAAATATTCTAAAAACAGAGCTTATATTTTGAGTATTCCTCCGTAATATATGTTGGATAAAATAATTACAATATATAAATATTTACTATACGCAACAATAAAAAATGTTTTCTCGAAATTCCTGACGTGAATTTGTCAATAAGTTTATGTGTACGTGCGGAGGGGTGCGGAAGGCGCAGGGCGGGGTGCCGGATGCCGATAGGCACTTTAGTAGCAGAGCGTGCGCTGGCCGAGTTAAACGTGTCTCATGCGTCTTTATGCCGTCGTATCAATGTTTTTTCTCATCTTTAGTACTTTTACACAAAAAAAAAAAAATTTACTTACATACATGTATATGTCAACTATTATAGTAATGAATAATGTATGTAATAAATGTAAAATATTCATATTTATCAGACTTAAAAATCGCAAAAGTTTACATGTAAAGTGAGTTTACAACTCCGGAACGCCCGTTTTTATTTTAACACCGTTAGGGAAAGGTTAATAACATTAATAATGCGGTCAACCCAGGCCCTACCAGTAAGTAGCCTTATACTGGATAGTTATGTTTATTTATATTTTCTCCCCCAGCGGCGCACAAATAATAGTATTGATCCTTAAAATTGTACAAAAAAAAAAAAAAACTGATCTCAATTATAGGGAATGTTGTTGATAACCTTTCTCCATTCTTTGCATTCTCATTAATTTCTGGCATTCTGTTTCTACATTCAATACTGCATAGAGTGATGATTCTGATTTAATTTGATCCGTACTTCTTGTTACCAAGTATCACCAGGTTCTTCTATTTTTACCTAATTGCGCTATATGTCCCAAGTGCTTCAATATTCGTCTTCAGACATTTAGTTTTTGATCTTGAGCTGTTATAGAGTAATCATGTTTGCACGTTCAGCCGTCCATGGGACATGCATCATCCAGCGCTGATTCGACCAATTGAACACGTATTTCTTTCTTCTTGACTCAGGGTCCAGGTTTCTATATAGTATAGAGACTACGCAATGAAGTACACAAGACAAATATACCGAACGTATCATTGTCGGCGTGGTTTTTGCGCGGTCCTGGCGTGCCAAGACTCCTTCGGATTTCATCTTCGCACCCATCAGTATTTGTAAATAGAGCTCTTAAATATAAATTGATCTAGAAAATTCGTTTTTTACAACTTGTAGAAGCGGTGCATTACTATTAGTTTTGTGCTGCTTCTATTGATTTCGAGGCGCAGATTTTTGCTCTCAGATTTTACTCATTTCCATTTCATCAGCATACTAAGTATTTGAAAACTGTCGAAAGCACGTCTTTCATCCAGTATTTTAGTTTGGAAAAAAATTGTCAGTTCGCAAAAAGAATGATAAATTATCAAGGAAAACTTTATCGCGTAAGACACGAAACTCGGGTGTACCATTGGCAACAAGGTTCAGGTATAAATATTTAACAAGCATTCAAATCTGTTGGCAGGAAGCTAGACAAACACAGCCGTTATTCTCCGTAATTCTTTTGTGTTCAAAATGCGAGACTATGTCGCTGTTGAGTTGATACTTAATACGCGCGTTGATCGTGGATCTCGACAGTGCGCGGCTAATAAATATTGCATGAAACTGAAATAAAAATTAAAACAACCAATAATTCTAACTTTTTTTAAATTCTTTGATTTCATTATTTTTTCATTTACACGCGACGAGAATTCCGGGAATTCTCGGCCGACTTTGACAAGTGCACGACCCTCCGAAAACAGTCGCGACAGGCAACAGTAAAATATCGTTTCTGTAGCCTGTTTATCTTCATTGTTTACTTTGTCGCACAAACAGTAAATAAATCAAAGAGTGTTTACATTGGATGTCTTTGAGTGTAGTTGACTCATTGTATAAATGTGTATTTTTCTGTTCTAGTCATTATTGTTGCTCTGTTAAATTGTAGATAAATCCACTTATATCGTCGGACTACATAAATCATTTTTACTGTACAAGGAAAATTCAATAAGAATTATATATATATATTACAAGCCGACTATTACACTATCACATTCTACTGCAGTGACATATGTACCACTCTCGCCTTATTCACTTTCATACATCTTCCGATCTATGCTCGACAACTATCGAAACCAATGAATATTATTTACAAAGAAATAATTTAATTTTTGATATAAAACTTAAATTTAAATAGTAGCCGAAGACTCAAAGCGTGTGAGTAAATATAATATATTATTAAAAATAATTTGTCTTCACTACCACAAAGTGTTTTAAAAACTACGAAAATTGATAATATGTCCTGAAAATTGAATAGCTTACAACTATTAATTTTTAACATTTTGTTAATTTGTCTTCGTAATCTTGGGTTCAAGCTTATAAGAAAATATATTTCGTATATGCAAGAATTTTCTATATTAAGGTAATTTTGTGGCACGTGGAAAATTAATTTAATGGTCGCGCGTCTTTCTTACAATGGTTTTATTTTCTTAAATATGGCAAATAAAAGATAAATAAAAAAAATATGGTAAAGGTCCTATCTAAGTAATAGTTTTAAAAAAAGTCAAATCTAGTGTATTACTTCTGATATAAATAAATAATAAAAACCGACATTTTCGTAAACTCGAAAATTTGAATAACTTAATCGCAACAGCTGTGAAGCAATTTATGGATTATATGCAATATATTATTACACTTGAAAAATAGAATCCGTAGCCCACGTTGGCAAATTCCTTTCCTTTAAACGGCAGACCCTGCTGTATCAATTAATTGATTTTTACATATAATATCATTGAATATATAAAATCTTTTAAGTATTATTAAATGAAAAAAAAAATGTTGTAAGCATTAAAGGACCTCATTGCACGTAGTGATTTCACGTCCCAGCTGTAAACGATAACACTTTAAAAAAAAACAGTTATGATATTTTACAAATCACCGGCGATATCCGGCGCAGATCGCCGGCCGCTGATTGGCCGCCGCTGGGCAGGTCGCAGCCAGTGAGCGATCATCATTTTCTCACAGCAGTGGCGCGGTCCCATTGTGTTCGCGAGGTGTTTTCCACCAAATAATTAGATGGGGAACATAAATTAGTCGCGCACGGCCGCCCCGCGCCGCACCAAGGGCGAGACCGCTACCGGGCGACACGTGTAGCTTCATCCCGATCCCACACAACGTACACAACCGGTTGTTAAATAAGTATACACCGCATCCGTGATCAAATAAATCGTATAAAAAAAAATAAAGTAATTAGATTCAACAGTCGACATACATGTCTGAAAATATTGTTTATCAGACCATTGTATTTCTCCACGGACCCGCTAGAGGTAGGCGGGTGTCCAGCAAACTGGACCACAAAGGGGATGTCGAGATATGAACTTTTCGAGTCTTCCCAAAAGACCGCTGAAGAAGAAAAAAGATGTGATGTGATTGGAAATTTTTAAAGCTTGAAATAAAATGACTCATTAACACAGACTATAACAGGATATGAACTAACGTAAATTTCTTGTCCCAATTTTTTCATTTTGGTGTCACCCGCGTGATCACTTTGTTACCGCTTACGCAATCAAATAGCTCGGCGACTTTTTTTCAAAATATGATTCGTTTGGAACGAATATTTAAACGCGGACAATGCATTAATGTAAAAAAATACACAAAGATTTAATTTTCGAAGAGTAAATATTTTTACTGTTGCATAAATGTGTCATAAACTATTAGATTTAATGTGTGTAGAATGCCCCCCGTCCCGCAACTAATGTTCCAACCCCCTCTCCTATATGTACACTTTATTTCATGTCTATTCATATGCACTGGAGTGTGCTCATTACATAAAATGTTTATATGTAGGTACCGAGTTCTAAAGCTGAAGTTACATACAGGTGATTGGGAGAAGATCATTTCCATTTTGACCTTTACATCTATTGGAAATTTTCAAAGCTTGGAATAAAATGTTTGAGTTCTTCTAAAGCTACAGTGATTTACGATTTAATTCATTATTAGATGACGCACAGATTAGTGTTGCCACCGTCGGTTGGCGACAATATTTCAAATTCAATTAGAACAAAAGTGTGACGTAGATCAAGAGCCATGTCAAGTAATTATGCATAATACATAGACATGAATCACAAAATGGATGAACGAATCGTAACGAATGATTTTATTTTTTTTTGTATCGGCAATAAGCGTGAACACAACAGAATTCGACGCAACGTCTCGCACTGAAACCTCTCGAGATCGGCGCACCGCGGAAGACGGGAAGTGTCACGCGCCCGCCGCAGTCACGGTGTAACGATAGCGGAGGTTCGCGTCCCGTCGCCGTCGCCGTCTCGCCTCGCCCCGCACCCCGCCCACAATGGAGGAATGATTGGCGATTTGATCCGACGCAAAGCGCAAAAAAAAAACCGAATCAAAACTCCGCCGCGCGAACAATTCGGACGGTCGGAATTGATGGAAGCCGCTTCATTTTTGAGACGTGCACATCGTAGCTGGCGCCCCCTCCCCACATCTCACAAAAAAAATCACACTCGAGTATACGTCATACTCGTTACCGCGGTGGATACATATTTTATTCAGTACCCATAAACGTCAAGCATACGTTTTGACACCTTTTAGAAATTCACTTGTCCGAAATTTAATAAACTTATTTGTAAATTCGGTAGGTAGGTATCTACACGGTTGGTTCTTACTTAAAAATTGATATTTTAAAGATTAATAGATATCTAGTAGCTACATTTATAAAAAAAAATGTTAAACAACCGTTATTTAACAAATTCAATTCAAAAATTACATAAATAAACGTAATAAAATATCATTCTTTCCTTCCTTCCTTCCTTCCCGGTGATATATGTACATAGGATACACGCGTGATGTTTACACATAACCATGACTACTGAACAACTTTTTTTATTTCTTACCCTATGATTCAAATCGTACGTAGTAATAAACAACAAATGTTGAAAAAAATATTGTCGATGGGCGCGCGATACAGCGAATGTGCAGATAGACACATTTTACAGGAAGGCGTAAAAAATGAATAACGTGAAATAATCTTGTATTTTTTATGCAAATTATCATACGCTATCCATTTATGGTGGATTTATGTTAGTATGGTGAAAATATTCAGAAAAAAACAGGATTGTGTCATTTGTGGATGTGCATTATACACATACATACGATTGAATGTGTATTATAATATATCTAGGCAACGCTGTGAAATATAATAAATTACGTAAGTCACATAATTTTGGTGCCGTGCCTGGATCGTGCGTTTATTTATCAGACTGATTTTCACGGCGAAGAAAATTTTCAGGTTTTTCGCTTGCACGCGCGTTGGTTGAATAAACCGCATCACATGTAGTTCCAGACCATTCCCATGTATTTATACCTATGCTCGTATGCTGGATTGGTATAAGAACCGAAGTGTTTTGTGTAGTGAACAAATAAATTGCTACTCTTGACTTACCGGTGTGAATGTGATTGGTACCAGACGTTATCACTGATTGAAAACTGCGATCATAGTTTTAAGATAACATTATAATATACGAAATTAATGAAGAAAAAAATTATATTTAATTCACTATAAATATTGTTCAATTCACACGGCTTAAAGTGCATCGACAGAAAATTAAATTTATTTATTATTTCTATGCGTACTGCACTGAAGTCAACAAAATTAACAATTTTAACATAGAATGTATTTCTTCGGAAGCTTGCCAGATAAAATGTTTCGCGAAACTGCGTAAAAAACTGTACATTTTGCAGGCTTCTCGCGACTGTAATTTATATGAATGTTGTTATAGATATTAAATATCTTAGACACCAATGATCAAAATATATTTTCCACAAAATAAAAGAAAATCATCCGAACTGCATAATAAATAAAATTAAGACAATATTTGAAAAGAACAAAACAAAACACAATGATCTGTATACGAGGTGGGGCGGGGTGAAAAAAAAACATATTCCAAGCAATAATTGTATAATACGTGCTTTTTTTGTTTGATAGTACCCACCACAATTGTACTAAATTATTAGGTCGATTCATAATCTTGAAACCTGTTAATTATATACTTAGATCAAAAATAACATGAAATAATTGTCCGTGTTGCTTGTCGTCCGGCTGTATTGTCCGGCATATTCGCATTTTACAATTTTCCCAGCATTTGGACGGATACGGTGTTGCCACAGCCAAAAGAGATTAATTCGTATAATAAAATCCAATTATCGCCGCCGTCATCTGTTCCAGTCGTAAAAAATCATTCAACAATCTCATTATTATTATTATTAGCATATTTATTTCACTGAACATATTCGCGTTAAGGTTGTATAACTTTGAACAAATAAAACAATACGAACACTTCCTGGTCGGGTTATCTTACCCGCGAGAGATCGCATCGCCCGATTAAAGGCCTTTTAATAATGAAGACAATCCGTTGCGCATACCTTTAGCACAGTCTTAAAAGCGTGTAATTAAAAAAAAAATGTATGGGAATTTTACTTTAATAAACACTCGATACATCCTTGTAAATTGTTTGTTTTGTTTCAAAAGTGATTTTTTTTTAAACACATTATATGCAATTTTATTGATTCACATTCTTGTGCTCGTGAATTAGTATATATATAAGGAATGCAATCTACTAATCTACTGTTACTAATCTAACAATAATATCATACTAATGACACAACAGAAAAATTAAAACTCTATCGGTGCAAAAATTCCTACAAAGCATAATTAAAATAGAGCGAGAATTGATGAAAAACCCCAATTTAATTTGAAACACACGAGACTTTCAATATTTAAAAAATAATTATATAATTTAAAAATAATAATAAAAGATTCCCACGTTTACGATAATATTAAAATTATTTTATTACTAGAACGGTTGAGTTTGCACATATACCTAGATTGAACACTTTTAATATATATTTTTTTTAAATATCTGTTACACACATTCATGTGTGTGCATATATTTATAATTTTCTTAACGTACTATCTACGTTATATAATTTCATTTAATCTCAATAAAAATGAATATAGCGTACGTGTATATAAAAAAAATATCTTTGAGAAATTTAATTATTTGGATGGAGAAATTAATTGACCATAATGTTCATAAAGTGATTCGAATGCGTGAATTTATCAATTTTTTTATTTAATATAACGTGTACCGGAATATTTTCTTGAGGGGAAAATTAATAACAAATATTAATTGTGCCCCAGGCACTAAAATTACCCACACCACTCACTCTTCATCGAGTTTGACTTTCTACATGAATTAGAAGCCTTCTGTATTAGAAAATAAACAAATCAATAAAAATGAACAAATAAATAATCAATTCAATCTAACCACCAGTTCAATTCTAAGAATGTTCGCGATGGATGTGACACTTCGGCCTCAGTCGCGGTTTGTATCAATTTCACAGCACTTAACCCTTTCTATCCCGACTGCCGAACAACTGTATATTTTTGTAGTTTTCTTCAAGTATAAAATAAGTAAATTGAAATTGAAAAAAATGTAGGCATACAAATATTATTAATTATAATTTGTGATACTTCTAAGTACATTCAGACTTTACATGAGTACACAATAATAGAAAAGAATCATTAAAAATATAAAGAAAAAAAAAGGTCAAAATAACCATTAATAATCACAAGGAATACAAACGCGTCAAACCTAACCTTGTAACAATGCGCAACTAACATTTCACCTGCCGCAATGTTGACATAACAAAAAAATAACTAATGTTACTAGTCTAAATAAATCGAGTAGACTATTATAACGTAGACTTATAGTATCGTCAGAGAATTGACACCACAGTGAGATATATGACTAGATGATGTTGATACATTAGAGTACCGTCAGGGTAGAAAAGGTTAAAACGATAGCTGAAATTACTGTAGATATTTTTAACATTTAAGATAAATTCGAATTCACATTTAGACTTAAAATTCGTGTCTTTTAAAAACGATTAGCAAAATAAGCGCGAAATTAAAGATTTTGTATTGTATTTACGTATTTTAAAAATTAGAATTGATGTTACATTTATGCGTAAACAAAACAAAACCTTACATATTCATTAATACATCATAATGACACTTGTTGTCAAAAATATGTCCTAGAGAATGTATAAAAAAAAACGTGTCACCGAATACAACACTCGCCCCTCTGCCGTAATGCATCTGTGTTACATCCAAAATACACGTTGTATGCAAGTAATATTGCATTTGAGCGTACTTGGCGAGCCTCCACATGGCGTGAAGCCACAGAGCACATCTATATTATTTATATAACGTTTTAAAAATCGATGCCTCCGTAACTCGGATACAACCCTAGGTTGGATTGCGTAAGAAATATGACCAATAATGGAAGAATTCAGTATTTTAAATGTCCACTGAATTCACATATTGTCAGCCCACACACCGGGCAGGGGACAATGGTATATTAAATAAATTAATTTGCAAACATTTTTACCAAAGTCGACGCTAACAACCGGAATGAAACGACCTGCGTAACGGACACTTAAAAAGCCCCCCCGAATTCCTGTCATGCATGTATAAAAAAAACACGTGTCGGTGGCAAATTTGGGAAATTGATCAAAATTTAGCGAGGCGCTAATATGCGCCGAATTATTTTACAAGATAAGGGTTCGTTCACACGCGATGTCGTGCCCTCGCCCGACCGTGACTCCGCGGTAGCCAAAGTGTAATTGAGATGTTCTAAGAAAATTACACATATAATTTACATTGGAAATCCATATAAACGTTTTTTTTTTTCAAGTACCAGTATAAAGCAGGTTTTAACGTAGAGCGATAAAAATAGGTAGTTCTGGATAACGAAAAAACTTACGTACCTTACCTCGAACTTATGTTTTGACACTTTTAAGAAATTCATGTTCGGAAAAATACAACACTATGTTCTAAAATTAAAATACGTTCTTTCATTTTCCGGTAGGTAGGTAAAGAACTTTTATGGGAATTCATAGTACCTACCTAAATATGAATAAATAAAAAATACGTACCTAGTACCTATCTACACAAGGTACAATAAAAGTATTCCGTAACTTATCACGAATCACTGGTTCGGTTATAAATTAGTGTGAATTTAAGAAATACATTTAATTGAATCTTATTAAAAATAATTAATAATCGAACAATTTAAAATAATGTAGATATCAATCATAATCTTAATATAAATTATTTAAAACATTATTTTTAATCACTAATAGCGTTTCCTTCATCAAAAACAATAGAACAATTTGACAAATATGGAAATATTATTTTCCGAAACCGGTTTGGTGTATTCAATTTAACTCATAATGTGATTAAAAACAAAGTTTTAAATAATATTTTTTTTTTTTCGGACGATGTAATTATTTTAAATTTGCAAAGGGCGAAAATGATACATTTCGTTGAATAAAACGAGCGAAACGTTTAAAATTTGCAACCGTCCTGGGTTGCAAATTTTTAGAACACGCCCTCGCATCCGCAGCGGGGAGTTTTAAGTGACGGCGGACTTGCACTTAAATGTGTTTAGTAAAATCGTGGGCCAACGGTTAAGTAATAATTATTGGTTTGAGGTCTCAATCGGCTTAAGCAACTTCACCTCTCAGATTAAGAAACGATCATTATTTATGTAAGATGACTTATATGGCGTTCGTGTGTTTCTTTTCATTTCTCATAACTCTTAATAAAATGCAACGCACTTCGCGGGCAATGGCGGCCGCAGCCAATATTTCCGTGAAACCCTTTTTGTCAATGTTTAAAATTATTTAAATGCGTAATTTGCCCGGGAATACAACTGCGATGCCGCCTGATGGCAGATTCTGATTTCCTTTAAAAATATATATAATGAAATTCTGATATCTGAATCTGGTGCGTAAGCATACGTGGCCATGACTGCTAATACGAAACGCGTTCATATTGTCGTATTTATAATATATGTAAAAATGTTCAAAAATTGTATGCTGACACATTGCTTGCGTTTGTAATATATACAATATAATAACATTGGATAAATTTTCGAAAAAAATTCACATTTAATACTACACCAGAATTTAAAATATAAAATCGCCATGTGAACTCATGGATATGATTTTGCAAAAATATGTATTTTTAAATAGAATTTTTTAAGCACTTTTTTTTATTACGGAGGGCAAAGTCTTCCAGGCTGCCATGGCCAACTTGGTCTTCTGGCAACACTTCTGGTTTTACAACACTTCCTTCAGCTGAAGTAGAGATTGACCTGAGAGGAGGCTTCTAACAGGACCAATGTCATTAATAACACATGTAAAAATGAATGAACCCCTCACTTGGATTGATGTGCTAAGAAACACTTAGCAGAAACACTTAACTGAAACCGATCTTAGTCGCTAAACTAGCTTGGAGTATCTTGCATTGTCTCGACGTTCGAACATTCCAGAACGTCTGTGTTTTGTCTATGGTGTTAAGAATTATTTTAGAACGAAATGGTTAAGTTTTTTTACTGAGACATTCCAAAGCATTCCACGTAAGTGGGATAATTTCATGCGATACGAACAATTCCATAGATTTCAACATTCCGACAGAAATTCGTTTTAAACAAATAACGTAACACGAAGCGGCGGCCCGCCTTCACTGGCAGGCCATTAATAACAAGGGCGTTGCACCGTACGATCAGTCGGTGCACCGCAGATAAGGGCACTTAGCCCCCGAAATGTGGGCACGGAATGGCCGATAGCGATCCGCAAGGGCGCGTGGCACAAATTAACAACAATTTGGCGAACAACGCGCGAGGGGCGGGGAGCGGGGGGCTACCACGCCGAGCGCATCGCCAGACTAATTTTCCACTGGTCGGGGATGTTAAACCACGCGATAAAGTGAGCAGTCTTTTTGAAAAATTAATGGTGATCGTGACGGATGCCTGGTCGGCGAAGGGTCGAGTAGCCGGATACGTACCGAACAACTAGCGATGTAGCCTCGTGAATATATACCATTATGACGAGGCGAAAGTTCTTTTTTTACATAGGATAACAACCCTTCAAGAGTGATTTGTGCCATTAATCAAGTTAACTTTATTTTATATAAAAAAAAGTACTATAATATTATATTACAAGTGAATATTATATTACCAGTATCGTTCAAAAAATTTGGTATCATATAGATTAAATGTGGCGAGTTAAGGGAAAGAAGATGACACAAGTTAAAATCACCATTGACGAGATGACTGTAAAAAAAAACCTGTGATCCGCAATGGACAAGCAAAAATGATATGGTCCAGGGTCTTCTCCTCGGCACCACACTCACACATCGGGGAATCTATTAAGTGCAATCTGAATAAATGTGAGGCTACCTGGCAATGCTCAATTCTCATTCTAGAGATATTTGATATTTTTCTCTTGGAGACTTTCCTTTTGGAGAACCAGGGAGTGCGGGGAATAGCCGATTACCCCTGTGATTATGTGAATCGATCCAATGTGCAGTCCAGATAGAATTCATACGTTATTTTACCATATTTAGTCTGTCATACATCGGGATATGGAATTGATAAGGGGAAAAAGGCGAACGTTGTTTATTAAAATAAAGGACTTGGGTGCTCTGTCCTATCTATGATGGTGTAAGTATACACAAGATCTTCAACACTTTTGTGCAAATCTAGATCTAGAACTGACAACGACGGTACAGCAATTCTATTTATAAGACTAATTTAACATTATGCATAAAGAAGATACTCTGCAGCCGTGAGCTTAGACTAAAGCTTCGAATGCGAATGGTCCGATGTTGCCAGTTCTCAGTACCTACTGTTCTACGGAATGGAAGCGTGAATTCTTAAGAACATTGCAATAGTGACTTGCAAGCAACATAAGAAACAAAGATGGAAAAGGACAAGGAAATCAGAAAACTGCACACATCTGATTATGGCGGTCCCGCAAGGCGCCGAACCTGAAGAATCTATAATGATTAAACTACTGGACAATGGTCGGCTATCAATAAGATAATTTTATCCAATATGATAGCCAATAAAAAGAAGACGATTTTACACGGGTTTCGATTTTTAAAAAAAACATTGTTGCGGATTGACGCCAATTATTAGATTCGAGGATAGAACAAAAAAAATGCATAAACCAGAGTCTAACGCGCAAACCGTCTGGAATCAGAAGTGTATCTACAAGTGAAAGAAAAAAAACACGTTTGTGCAGCTTAGAAGATTGCAGGCTTCGAGGAAATTAGCATGTCGATTAGTAACGCCTCACGCGTCTAGCAGCTGTCGTCCATTAGGAAGGCTCGCGAAGCAGATAGAAGCTAGACGTTCACAGACGAGCCAACCAGCGGGGCGTCGAGAACCGTCAGGATCTACCGACTGCATAAGATAATTAGAAATAAATGTGAACCATTAATCAGACTATTTTCATTGGACCACTTCACCAGAATAGAGAATTCAGCAAGAAAAGAATGAACAGTATTCACTAAGCCACCGGTGCTGTACTCACTGAAGTACCAATCTTGACAAACCAAAATACAAACACTCTTATTTACTATACATAAAAATCTAGTCTCAACTAGTTGGTAGATTATTTCAAATAACTAAATTCTAAATAATACCAAAATTATTAACATGCATCTAACATGATTTCTTCGTGGAATCACTAAAAACTTAAAGATAAGGTTAGCGAGAATACTAGTGTTCCCCACATTTCTGCATGGAGTCGAATTATGAACTGCGAAGAACGGTCAGCTTCGAAATGTAGCGTAAGAATATTCGGAATCCTCTGGGAGCCACGCAGTACAAATTTCTTCAAAGTTGCCATTATTTAGCTTCATTGGAAGAAGAGGGAATGGAAACTTGGAAAATGTTCTAAAAAAGAGACTGCGTATACGATCTCGACCCTCTTGACGAGATGATTCTTTAATGTCAGACAGACACACAACAAATGTCTACTGTTTTCTAAAACTTATCTCTTTCTCTGTCTCCGCAGAATCCATCCATAAGCGCTATAATAAGCAGACACGTATTGCTATCACTTGAACTTCTATCTCTTGTACCTAACTGTTTTTAAAAATGATTCAAAACATCGTGAAGTGGATTGCTACACCAAAAGTTCCACCGTATCTGAAATTGTGTACTTTTCTATACCTACCTAGCATTTTATCGTGAAATAATTGAACTCGTATGTTGAATATTTTCACCCGCATTGTTTTCGCGGAATATGTTCGTGTCCTGATCTAGAACAGCGGTTAAACCAGCCTGCATTTACCTTGGCGGGACAGGCCTGGAGGGTGGCCTTGGCAAGGAGGCATATGGGTGCTAAACGAGATCAATTATTATTTAAACGAACATCGCAAAAACCTTCGGGTGGACGCTAATTACACGAGTGTATGTATAACTCGAGACCTTTTGGACAAGTATGTTTTAAAGGTCACCACGTTGAGTAAAGAAAATAATGTACCACAATGCCTTAAGCAATATAATATAATCTTGTATGAAAGAAATTATATAAATTGAAATTCATACGCAAATTCAAAAATCGAAAACAAATCACAAATTTCTGACGTTTATAAATTTTAAACTACTTATAGCTGTTGAACAAATTGATCAATTACGATTCTTTAAGGAGCTTTCTAATTTTAACTGTCTTGTCGGGTGGTAAAACTACGAGTGATTTATTGTTTTTAAACAAAATTATAAATGGCAGTGTCCTGGATTTAACTAATCTGATTTCGAACCGCATTCCTACTAGAAGTACTACGTACTGCCGTGGAATGTGAAACAATTCAAAAACAAATTATTAATATTAACTCATCTATACAAAAGCTTCACAGGTTCGGGAATGAATTAAGACGATATTTTCTTTAGTTCAATGCTAAAAATTAAAGTGTACCTAATATTTTTACAATATAACCGTTCCGTATTTTAAAAGATTTTTTTTTGTTTTAATATTTTTTATTATTAGTTTGATGATTATATGATGATGTGTATATTTGATGATTATATGCCGTAGTTAACTGTGAACATTGTATATTCCGTGAAATGAGATTAAGATCCGAAAATTTATCAAAAATATCTTATAATTAATATTGATTATTTAAATTTGTTTTGAACCACCTAATAAGTTATTTTAATACACCAACCGGTTTCGGAAAATAACGTTTTCTTCATCTGGATGTCAAATTAACTAACTGCAAAACCATATATGTCACGTTATTCTAACGTTAAAGTTAAATAACGTATATTAAAATTAACGTAAGCCAAAGTTCAATTTACAAATCTTAAAAATAGTATTATAATTAGATTGTATTTGTGTGTATGTGCTGTGCGTATATATTTAATAAATTCACACATTAAGCAAACATATTGTGGTAGACATAATTATAATTTTAAATTAAAAATAAATGTTATTACACCACGTTATTGAATATATAAACCAACTACTGACATAATAAATATATAAAGCAACTATAGATGTACTCCATAGAAACGAAATAGGTATACGTCTTAATAACTTAGAAGATCTGGAAATCAAAAGTGATTAAAAATAAATAAAAACCATTTACTAAACAATCAGGTAGTTCTATCGAGTAGCCCCATTTTAAATATCTTCCCCTTCCATACACTCACTCCTACCCCCCTTGTCTTACTTAACCCCCAGCAAAGTTGATGTTCTATCTATCTCTCTTCAATGCTTTTCTAACTGGTTGTAATTCTGTTTTTAATTAGTAAATATTTGTTCAACCCTAATGAAGGATCGAGCCTGAGCCGAAACTAGTTGGTTTATATATTCAATAAAATGGTGTAAAAACAAAATAATATTTTTATTTAAATCATAAATAACCTATTACTGCAAAAGCCTATATTAGCGTTGATAAATAAATAAATTTGCTTTTAAAAGAGAAATGCAATGTCAATACATTAATATCAAATAAAAATTTCCAAAAAGAGGTAATTTCACGAGATAAAAAGAGAGATATCGAAAAATTACCCGATACTTTATGATCTTGGCTCATTCTCTGTTTACCTTGAACGTTCGTGGGAACCGCACGGCCCGAGAATTGACTAAACCATCCCGGATGACGCACGACTTCGTTCAACCTCAGCGAGCGTGAACTTTGCCTAAATTCAAAATCATCACTCCAATGGATATTCTGCAACTCTCTGTGCGGGCATTGCCGAGAGGCGCGATGCGGGACGCAGCCTCCGATCCGCCGTCGCTCGGCGAGCGGCGAGCGGGGAGCGGGGAGCGGGGAGCGGGGAGAGAAATGCGTCAGACCCCGGCGAAAGGAGGTCACAGCGAACGGCAAAAACAACAGTTAAACTAGAAAAAAAGGGGCGCGGGTATCTACCAAAATATTCACTCGTTGTGGCGGTTTTACCGGGATCGAAACGACTTACAAAAATTTTTAAATTTCGCGGAAATTCAACATAGAGAAATGCCAGAAACAATTAACCCATTTCTGTCATATCCGCGTGCCTTTAACGTTAGATGTTCACAGGCGTTTCAGAGACCGCGAGCGATTTTCGAGAGGTACCGCTACTCGACTGCAGGTATCGCTTTGGCCGGGTTTTCTGTGAATTCGGTAACTGATTACACAGCCGGCCAGATTAGTGGTAATGATGGGATCCTGGCCGCAGCATCCTGCCGCGGCTTTCCTAAGAATACGACGGTTATGCAATGAAACATTAATGGACGCAACAATACACCCGGCTAATGACCGCAGATCATAATGGTCCAGTGATTCGTGGAAGTCTAAAAAAGCTTGATTGCTTATTTATGTTATTCTGCTAATGGTCGATTTGTTTATTACTCGCGATGGCACGATTTTAGTTCAACATTTGTTAAACTTCTGATTGAATATATCTATTGTGACATGTGTTTCAACAAATCATCAACTTTTGCGACCATGCGACGATATTTCCAAGATATTTTCAAATAATTGAAAAAATGAAATGAAGTCATCGTTGGGTATTAAAAAGTAATACAATTGTAATGCCGAAATATGAAGCAAGAATGATATTTATTATTGGATTGGAATCAGTGCCATAAAAGTGCCTTCATTATCGTAATTACTTGTCAATAAAAAATTCGGGGCAATTGTCGATAGAGAAGTGAGAGGTCGGCGAGAGAGAGAGAGAGACGGGCCACCGGGACTCTCGACACTGGCCGGCGAGCACCGGCACCGAGCACGAAGTCTCGGCCGCGGTGTCGTGTTATGAAACAACTCGGCACACATTCGCCTAATCTCGGCTGGCGTAGGCAATGAAAGAGAAACTAACGGCCCCGTCAGGCATTGACTTTGAGTGCGCCAATCAAGAAACGGTGATACAGCGTCATTTTCCCTTTTCAGCGAACTGATCGATAGGCGCACGGCGTCCGCCACCGGAGTGGTGGGACACTTATCAGAAGAAAGCGAAAGAATGTGTCGTCTCGTAAGCCTCGTGAAAGAAAATGTCTCGTCAAACGATTGAACCTGTAGCAATAAGATGTGTAGGAGTAGTTTCTTCATCGAATGCCAAGTTTTTGGATGTTGGTATCATTGACACACAATTAAGTCTTTTATTGCACTTGTACCTACTATTTTTTTCACATAAACACCACAATAATTCGTCATTTTCTAAAGTCTGTCAATGCAGTAATGCAAATCAAACTGATATTGACGCAAAAATAAATATATGTTAAGACTAACATATTTGTGTTGTATTTAATACAGAAAAATATTATATTACATTACATACTTCAATTGGCACCACTGGGTTTTCTGGTTTATAATAATATACATGTGTGTGTGAGTATTGTCGCCCTTTTTTCGGAAAGCTAAGAAGACGGTAACCGACAGGCGTCATTCTTTTTACATCCCGCGCTTCGACCAGTCCAGCGGTTCAAATAAACCACCAGTGCGCTCTTCGGTCGGTCGAAATCTAAAGAAAACAACCCAGCTAAATTGGACCAGAAAGACAGCAAAAATAAAAGGTTAATGCACTTCATATATCATATGTGTGCTTATTATAAATCGGAAACCTGGGGACCAACTATCGAAGGCATTTACATAAACATCCCTCTCCAAGCTAGTCTCTTTTTTGGAGAGTTAAGCAAATAAAAAATATGTAATTTTAGTAATGTACAATACTTAATTAACTATTATATATATATATATATTATTCCTATTCTTCAATAATTTAATACTAATTCGTATCAAAATATTACAAAACTAAGTTCTGAAAAAACTAACTTCATAATAATAATGTGTTCTCCTTAAAAAATATCTAATTATATATATACGTGTGTGTGTGTTTATTATATTTTGCTTGCAAACAATTGCAGCTTAATCTTCTTCCGACGCACGGTTCACGCTGGCTTTTCTGACTAGCGAGAATATAATTTAAAATATCCTGGTTGACATTTAAGGCAGTGTACGCGATGGCGCCAGGATTTATCACAATCTCGACTTGCGAGAAAACCTCGGTGAATGGAACGAAATCTGAAGACTGGTCAATCGACCGCGACAGGCTGATCAAACTGGCATGCGTCAATAGGAACGAAATGTGTATAACAAGAGAGTTCTCTAGCGACACTGGCATATCCAGTATCAATTTTGACTTATTTTTTGCGAGTGAATAAATCAATTTTAACTAACGGTCAATTACACGCTGATGTGTCATTCCTTTGCCTGTATACCTTCGGCTTAGAATTGGAAGTTTCTACGATTACAGTACCAGTTGGCGATGGTAAACTGCGATTGTGGCGATGATCGGTTTAACAGTTTCGAGGTTTAATTTCTAGTGTATCAGTCATTTCTCAACAATTACCAATAATCAGTTACAATCGAACACAATAATAGTCACAAAAATGGTTTAAACAAAGGTTGAATCACTTATGCGAGTGAATAGCTCCGCCACTTAGTATCAGTTTTTCTTTGAATCCCGAAGCTATATTTATATGCATGTTATCGTAAATATGTGAAGTTATACGTTATTATTATATCCTTATTTTCTTTTCTTTCTTTCTTATCCTTCGTCTTCGATAATGCCTTATTATCAAAATGGATTAATTTGGCAGAATCTCCTCAAGGCGAGGAGTGTGTGACGCGGGCGGCCTCAGTCCGACTACCCGGGCAGCAGAGCGGGCAGGCGGACGGGCGGACAGGCGGACAGGCGGGCACCGGCACGGGCACACCGCCTCGCCCCGGGGCAGACAACTCGGCCGGACTCGCATTATTGAGTTTTTTCCCCCGGCCGGCCTTGACGCATTGCTGGCTTGGGAAAATGGCAGAAATCGAATGAGAGATCCGAACCGCACTTCGCTCGGCGATCCGACGGAATCTGGTATGTTCATACTAGTTTGCTGTAATAAAAAACATATAATTACGCCGGGGAGCCGCGGCGCGCGCGGGGGGCGGAGGGGCTGCTGGGAGGGGAGGCGCATCTACATTGGACGAGACAAAAGAGAAAACAGAAGAGCCGCGAGCATATAGTCCACATCGCGGCACCAGACCAGCAAATCAGACCGATAACTGGCTTTAACACACACCGCAACATTACTATATTGTATACATACACCGTACAGTGTTAAATACAACCTAGGTATATAAAATACGGTATGATGCACTTGTTAAGTGCGTAACAATGTCAGCTTACATAAAATAATTACTAACTAGACAGATTTGGTAGCACAACAATACTCGATACTTAGTGCTTAAGAAGATACCTAATAATCATAAAATCATTTAAGTACACTGTTGACTTTCTGTAATTGTACGAAAATAAAATTAAATAAGTATTTTGTATGCATTTGTTCCTATTGTAAATAAATAAAATTATTCTTCAAGGTCTTATGAAAACATTAAAAAGCAATTATCCCAAAAGATGCTCGCAATATTTCTCGGCTATTATAAATCATATATCCAAAGGTTGTCAAACTAATTGAATTTGACTAAAATATTTTCATGATAAATAATAATAATAATAATTACGTAAACAATTTCACCTCAATTGCGCTCTGCGCTCTACACATAAACCGTTTATAGTCCTACATTGTCTTTGTATTTAAAATTATAAATTGTCATTTGAACTTATGGAAATGATTTATTGAAAAGGTGCATTTTTAGTCTCTTCTCAAATAAAGTAACGTAAATAAGTAAACGGAGGGCAAAGAGTTCCACGTTTTGGGCCCGCCACCGTAAATGACCGTTCACTAAACCAAGACTTCAGGTAAGGGGGGGGGGACCACACACTGCATTAATCTTTTGTTCTGAAAGTATATTTTTTTACAAAATGGTAAACAAACATTTTCCCTCTCCATGCAAAAGAGCTAGTCTCGTTTTTGGAGATACAACGATAAATAAAAACACATAGCTTGTAAACAGAATCAACTAAAACATATAATAAATAATATTTTTTAAAATTGACAGAAATTTGTAAAATGTAAATCATTAAATTTTTTCGCAGAAACCTTGCCTTTTACACCCATCATAGATGAGGATTAAACACTAGTTATGTAATATAACGTGGATGTCAGGTTACATAAACTTACTTACTATCACGCCGTTTCCTCGCGAGGGTAGGCAGAGAGGATAGAGCGCCACACTCTTCTGTCCTTACACACAATTCTCGCCTTATCCACATTCATATTACATCTTCTCATACAAGCTCGACGATTATTGAGGCTTCTAAAAGAACCATCTTCCAGTATCCGGATTACCTGGTCGTGCCGAGTCTTCCGCGGACGTCCTCTACAGATTACATAAAAATATGCAATAAATATGATTATTTATTTTAATAATCAATTCGACAACCATGAAATACGTCGGACGTACGACGCAACCATGGATCATGGATTACGGACAAGTGAGAGGTATCTTCGAGAAATTGTATTAAGTGCATGTATGTACCGCCGATTGAATGCGCCTACACGGTAAATTTCCGAAGCACGCAGGAATTTTTAGGTGTAAGCGATTTTTTTCTGCGTAACCGATTCGTATTGCGTTCAGCAGAACAATTCTCGGCAGAGGAATTTCTGTGCTGGCATTTACGAAGCCTCAAATAAGAAAATAATCTTTTAAAAAAGAATCCAGAGTGACAGGAGACAATCGGATCCGTCCGCCCGACGACAATGCATCTGCTGTTCGAATCGCATGACGAAGTTGGCGGATCGAGAGTATTTCTGGACATCACCCTGAAGTTAAAAATACTCAGGATAGGAATTGGAGAGGAACGAGTGACGATGCAGTGAAAAAGCGGACAATTGAAAACTTGTAATGTGTTATTTTTTTGCTTTGTGTGCCACACGGCTAAAGTGTTACACGCGAGATTAATCACAATAATTCACGTATACTGGTATAATTAATGACTTGTAAATTGAAATCTCCGTTGACCATTTTAGAAATATCTATGAAAAAAGTTTAAGTTTTAGCTTTTAGTGTATTTCCTACAGATTCCAGCTGTCGAAAACAATGTCTTGAACACATTTTTGGTTGTGAAGTTACATTTTCAGAATATAGTTCTGTGGTATTTTATTACAAATTAAACTAGAAAGATATACAGCAAAAAAAAATCAATCTATCGAAAAAATATTTAGTTGGAACCTAGACTTCTTCCGATAGTCTCGGATAGTCTAGTTCATTAATTTAATTTGTATTATCGTCATATTATAAACTAGTGCTTTTCAAACGATTTTTTTATGTTTTTTTTTTTTTATATAAAGAATATAACAACATTAAATCTTCTAACCACCCATAGATGGCAACGATCTTCAGATATGCCAAACATTTATGTTCTATTTTTTACGCGCGTCCTGCCGGTACTCTACCGTCAACTTGCCGCGAACTAAACATAAAGCGAAAACTTTTTCAAGTATGCGAGTCGAACTTTGTTTATAGATGGCGTCACGTCTGATTATTATTATATTATTATTACGCGTGATACTTGGTACGCCACGGGAGTGTATTGCTTCAATATAATTCCAATATCACATCTCGTACGTATGATAACATCACTTTTCCAGCGAATTTTTTAACATTTCACGACATCACACTGCATCGTCATGACTTGATATATCGTGAATCGAGTTGTGCATAATAATGCAAATGGACTGCCGTTACTCCATTACCCATGTTACGTCAAGTTCCATCCGACACATGCGCTAGAGAATAAAATATAAACCAGTCCCTCGGGTTCTAGGTTTTTTTTTTGGATTTTAAAATTTCATTTGTTAGAAAACGGTCGTTTAGTGTTCTACATTGAGTGGGAAAATGCTAAAGTAGGTTTTTTTTTTTTTTTAAAAAATCAAATTTTAATGTATACACCAGAAGTTACCGGGACAAGATGTGTCAAAATGAATGTTTGAAATTAAAGGTTACTGAATAAAATATATAGTCATAGTGGTAACGAGTATGACGTATTTATATGTATCTACTGTAATACATTTTATTTTTGAAAAATTAATAAATCACTTTTTAAAAAGTTATCCAATGTAATTTTTACCTTGAATGAAATTATTCAAAACAATAACTTGCTATAAAACAAATAAAAATAAATAGACCGTTTGAAATAAATTTGATGAAATGTTTTCACCTCACCCTCCAGTTTCCCTTGAATATTTTCTTTTTTATAACTTGTTTATATTTATATTTTCAATTTCTTCTCTCGCTTTTTCTACATTATAGTCTTTTTTTAAATTTTAAATTGTTCTCATTGTATAAAGTATACTGTATGTTCTGAGAAAACATGTAACTGGTTTAATTATTGTTTAGCTTTTATTATGATTTTAAATTTTATATTTACTGATAAACTGTATGTTTTCCGAATAAAATAAAATAAAAATAAATCAAAGTTTTCGTACTCCTGACCTCGCTAGCCGAATGCCAAACGGTAATATATAATTTACATACAGCGGAGCAGCAGTGCGACTAGACGCCAACATTTCATTTTCAGTGCATTTCCCAAATGCTGTTAACTTTAGAGTAACAGCAAATTATGCTAAATCAGTGGCATCCAATTTGGTGCTTGGTACAACAAGGACAGACAGCATTCATAATAAGGTCGCGACATTATTTTTAATTAATTGATTCGAGACTTTTAATTATATTCATTACTCCAATACTCTCTACTGCCGAATACGCGGATCTTATGGTAGCATTAAATAATAAGATAAAACACTTTGTTTAAACTATTTATTGATAACTCAATACGTTTCGATACCCATGGTATCTTCTTCAGGAAACAATGTATACTAAATTAAAAATACAAGCACAACTAAAAACAAAACTATAAAATTATACTTAAGTGGTGTTATTTATATAATTTAATTTGCTATTAACACTTTTTCTCATTTCTAAAATTTCAAATGTATCTAACACTAAACCCCTAGTATTATTTGTATATATAATTTATAAACCTCTGTTAATGTCAATACAATGGTTTGTTTCCAAAAGGTGATTGGAGAATTCAGAATAGTTCGATTGCAGTTAAGTTAGATTAGGCAACTTCTTTGGCTTTACCGTTTCTCAACGAGCACCTACATATGTGGACACCGCCAGGGAGGGAGACGTGAGCCCTCGGAAGCGAGCGCAGCATGCGGTCGACGAGGCTGAGAGCATCTGGCAACGTCAATGTGTCAATACTAGGTAATGATGGGGGAAATAAATCATATTTTCAAATTTACACAGAATTGTTGGCAGGTAGGCGCGCTTGCTTACCTTTCCGGTTCAGAATTAAATTATTATTTAACATATGGGAAGTGGGTACCTGCGGTTACCTATGGTTATACAAGTATTATATTCGAAACATTGCCTAACGTTGATAAAAGTGCGAATAAACTTGTGACCGACGTACAAACGGCGAGAATTATTTTAGTGTTGATTAATCAACAACCAGCCAGAGACTCGAACACGTCCTTCGAGTCGCTGGCAAGTTTTTTGTTTGGAGGCTATTGAGCGAGTCATTATTACATATAACCAACAGGATATGTCAAGACTGTCAAAGATCTATACCCTAGTCGTTGATTGACTTGACGAAAAGAAAAAATTTCCAGTTCCTCAAATTGATTGCTCATATTTGGGGCGCACTTAATTTGCGCAAATTTGACCCATCATTTAGCCACAGTGTCGTCAGTTCAGCGGTCCCTATCCGTGAAATAGGATTTCCCTCGATGATTTCAGATTCCGAGGTGAATGCAACGCTTTTCTGCAGGTATTTAATTAAAATATGTTATCAATCACATTCCAAACAGTTTTTATCGCGATAAGCCGAATAGTCTAGAGCCTAGCTGTAAGTAGGACGCGTCTGAATTATGATAAGTGCCAAGCAACAGATATATAGACATGAACTCGTGCCTACTGGTGTGTGTGTGTGTGTATTATTAAATCAGGTCGAGAAAAAAAAATACGGACATTTTTAGTGCTGAAATACCTACAGTTTTTATACATCGAATGAATACGCCCACAGACATAGCCAAATTTTAATGGTACATTTTTAAGCTAACATAAATAAATATATTTTGTATGGATAGGTGGGAGAGGAAAGTTTTAAATTAATCTAGATGGTGAAAGTTGATTCCGAGGGTAAACGGGTAGACGAGCGAACAAGTGAAAACTTGAATTGATTCAAGTTAACCTTTCCTCTCCGATGTCCTCTAACTGAGTTAACATTTAAATATAAATTAAACGTATTAATTAGAAAGATATATATATATATAAAATCAATTTTATCGATAAATATTGTTGTTACTACCGGGATTCGAACCTGGATCTCTTCCAATCCGGGGAACGTGCATTAACCGATTATGCTATACCAACACAGTGAATTAACGACAAATTTTTGAGCTGTTAGACTTTTCAAATTAATACATCTATCGTTCCATTATTAATACATTTAATTTGTATTAAAAATACCATAGACCTATGTTCTCAATAATTACAACATATAAGTATCTACCATACGCAACAATAAAAAATGTTTTCTCGAAGAACCCGACGTGAATTTGTCAATATGTGTATGTGTACGTGCGGAGCGGTGTTGACGGCGCAGTGTGCCGAATGCCGATCGTCACTTAGTGACAGAGCATGTGCTGGCCGAGTTAGACGTGTCTTATGTTGTCGTTCGTGATGATCAATGTTTTTTTCTCATGTTTACCACTTTTACACAAAAATTGATATAAATGTATTCTTATATATGTTTCAACTATTATTTTAATAATTAATAAATGTAAAATATTCATATTTAACCGATTTAAAAATTGAAAAAGTCTACACGTACACTGAGTTTTCATTTTAGCACCGTAAGGGAAGGGTTAAGTACGCTCATGCGCGATGTGCAGTACGCACTAAAAATATGTAAGCACGTGAATAATGATAAAATGGGATTTAACCATGAAAAAGGCAAACAAATAAGAATAAATAATGTTATATAAAGATTTTTTTATCATACTCGAATCAAGGTGATGGGGAATAAATATTAGAATATTAATCAACAGACGAGGCTATGAATAATATCATCCTCCAAACCGGCTAATCATTTATATATGTATACATAAAACGCTAAGCCAATGAGCATCTTTATTACTATGCAACAGGATATTAGTTACTATTAAAAAATACGAAATGTATTATAATATTGTATTATGAAATGTGTATTGAATAATATTATTGGTCTACATTCAATTACGTGTAACATCGTCGTCAGACCTTTGAGCAAATCTATGTTTTGTATCTAAAACCAGTTTTTAGAGTAAGACTTTTGAGCAAATCTATAAAGAAATGTATTATATACTCAAGTACTAGATAGTTTATCTCTCTTTATCTCAAGGGACGGTCTCTCCTCTCGGCACACTCCTTCAGTCGGCGCATAGTCCAATGTGTTTGTGTTATTCTTTAGTAGAAAATAAATAATTAGTCTTGCACGCACACTTGCGGGTATTGAATTAATACTTGAAAATTAATTAACTCCATAAGTGGTGCCCGACCGGCATCGCTAGGAAAGTTTCGAGTACGTATCGACAATGACAGTACTGAAGGAATGTCTAGAAGACTATTCTCATTACCTGTTATAGACTGGTCGTAATTTTTTTTTTTTGATATGATACATATACTTTTTTTTTTGTATTTCTCGGGCAATATTTCGTTTTGAAGAGTACTCACTTCACCACGCCTACATTCAAAAAATAAAAAATAATAAAACAAAATTCTGAAATATAATAAATATGTTGCTATTCACGATTTATTTCCGTGAGCGGCCAGAGCTAATTAACGATGATTCAACAACGTTGTGGCAATACTCCTCATGTGTCTAAACTTCGTAAAAAAAAAAAATAATAATAACATTGGGTCCGGATGTGTGTTACGCTTAAAACTGCCAATATAATTTATATGTTTTTAATCCATACTTATAATGTGCCCTGGGCACGCAACGCTCCGGCGGCACACACAAACCGACAGTTACAAAAATTAAGCTGAAATAATGAGATTCGTGAAATCACAAATTCCAACCGTGCTAGTTTAGAAATGTACGATATTTTTAAGACCCCATGTGAATATATTCGTATATTACTTAACGTGGCAAAATCTATTATACATTGTCATACCTGAAAGGTCGTCTTTGTATTTAAATAATGTAATAAGATAATCCAAACAATGAGCTTGTTTAGTCTAATAGCTTGCCCAATGAACAAGTGGTCAGATGTTCGTTCTTTGTCCCGAGAAACCACCAATTTAGTCCTATAAATACAATTAATAATTTTGTGGAAAATATTCTCCACCTTCGGTAAAAAAAAATCCTACCCATGACAAGGGCGCATCACACACAAATTAATTTCGTGGGTACCTACTGTAACTTAATATAAAGTTCCCTCTTCAACATTAGACTGAGTTGAAAATAATTTCCTACGACGTTAAATCAACATCAGTGTGCCTAACATTAAATACACAACACTCTTCTATGTTAAGTAAAGTACAAAATTGAGTTGTACAATATAATAAATGCCATAATTGAAAGCATTCTATCCAGTACTTAATTTTTATTGCATTTACAAACAAGGTATGGTTCATGGCTTCATCAATAATGCACTTCCACGGTATCTGTATCTGTACTGAGTTGCTTACCGCCAATTACTGATGCCAATAATTGAAATGTCTTTATTTTTATTATCTTGCCACCCCTTTTTGAGTCTACGTCTTCTTTCAGGCTAATTATTGTGACATTAGGCTCATCGTACAGGTCGTAAATCTTATTTACTATGTAACACCAAATCTTAAGTATCATCAAATCACTGGGCAACTGACACTGTTTAACATTTTGACAGTGAGAAATCGTCATCAAATTATCTCTTGAAAACCATCGTTTCCAAGACTTCATACAGATATGGTAATGAATATGGTCAGATTCTTTATTTTTTAAATTAAGCTTTCGTATGTGTCGAGAACAGGTTATTTGTTTTTTTAAGTAGTGACATTTTTCATTTTTGACTTTCTCTTTTGTCAAGTTTGTAAATCTTCATTATTGTTTCAACATTTTAAATCGATGTATTATGTCAAATTATTGCCTTAAATATTTTGAATTGATAGCCAGCCCTGTATCGTGTTATAATCTGTGTTATTATACTTTTCATTTTCATTGTGTTTCAGTCTATAGGGCATCTCTTGCAGATGCATCTTAATATAATCCGCCCATCTACTCTTCGTTATTGATCCTGAGGGCTTTGTGTGCACAATATTATCAAACTCATCTCACTACCGCCCATTAGCTTACTTGCTTTCACCTTCCTAAGGATATCTGGGGCATCATATTACTCTCGAAGTTCCAAGCTCTTTAAACATCTTCATTTTCCGGTTAGGTTATCACGTACTAGGTCGTAAGTCTCGCGCGATACTTTATTTTCGATGATCTGCAACCTCGTTTACTGTGCCAATGTGAGAGACCAAGATTTACACAAGTATATGTTTAGCATTGAAAAATTATTAAATTATATCATTTACATTATTTATTTGTTACATGTGAAAAAATTCTCCGCAAAAGATGTGTATCGTTGATGAAAAATTTATTTTAAATACTAATTAAATGTAGTAATTAGAAAGATATACATATAAAATCAATTTTATCGAAAAATGGAACGATAGATGTATTAATTTGAATAAGTGTAACGTATAGGTTCGAAAATTTGTCGTCAAAAATAATGTCGTTGTAGCAAAGTTGGATAATGCAACATCCCCAGTTTGGAAAGAGATCCAGGTTCGAATCCCGGTGGCGCAACAACAATATTCTTTGATAAAATTGATTTTATATGTATATCTTTTCAATTAATACATTTAATTAGTATTTAAAATATCACAGACCGTCTGTTCTGAATAATTACAACTTCACAATAAGAATGTGTTCTCCTAATAAAAAATAATTAATAATTTTAATCATTTTACTGTTACGTTTTCCTTGTAAAATAAATACATTTATTTTTAGCGCGACGTACGTGTCGGGTCTAGTACGTGCGCGATAAAACTGTCGTTAACACAAAGTGTCGGCGGTCGGCGGCAAATATTCGATATTGAAAGTCAATTTGAACTCATGTGATAATACGTATTTTTTACGATTTCCGTCTAAGACTCACGGGCGAAATAAACCAGGCCACGGTCTCTCCGTTTAACGACTTGCACACACCGCACGGCGGGCGATAACGCTTTTTCTCTACGGTTGACAATCTACAGACGTGTTTAATAATAATAATTATTATTATTATTATTATTATTGTGAAAGAACCCGTCAGTGGGATGAACAACTATGTGACGCGCGCAGTGCAGCATCACGGTTTGAATAATACTTCGAACGCAGTCAAATATAATCACTTCGGTCCGGTATGAAATTGATAAGACTGACTGAGAAAAAATGACAACGAAGAATAGATTAGTTGCACTTATGATGCATACTGTTTAAAACATCTGTAAAGTGATGGTGACTGTGATTGTGACGATTATTGGTAGCTGAGACTTAACCGTTGGAAGTTTACTTTATAGTGTAGGCACCAGTTATTACTCTAAGAATTACAACAGGCAGAACTGTCTGTTCGAGTCTTGGCGACGACTATATTTTTTTGATATCTATATAAAATTTATCAATTTTATTTTCTTACAAATACCTTTTATGCTGTTTTTTTAAAAAAACAAATAAGCATTTTTTACATGGAGTTCAAATACGCGCTATTCAAGTTTTGATTTGATTTATTAGCAAAATAACTTTATTTTGAAACTTGCATCAATATAAACATTTTTTACATTATTACTATACCAGCAAATACAATAAGTATTCAATATTAGGTATATATTACTTGTGTGCAAGCCTGTTAGCCGTTTCCTACCTCGCTAGGTGCATATAAAGTACCTGTTCTGAGGTAGGTAGTCATTAAATTAATTAGCTATTTATTAATTAATCTAATCAGTAAGATTATTACAATTTTCAATTGCAATGAAATTTTTGTTTCCGATTTTATGAAATAAATATGAACTTATCCTATTGTCGTGCGCAGTGTGTCGCTGATATAAATAAAGGAGTCAATATTTAAAACTAAAAATATACAAGTTGGTTATTTAAGGAACAAAAAAAATCCAAATGATTTTATCCGTGAATGTAGAAGAATATATTTGTGCATTTAAAAAAAACAATCGCGAAAAAAAATTATCTAAAATTTTATTTTAAAAATATGAACTCATCCACAACTGCCTAATGTTTGGTAGGAGCTACTAACTAAAAAAAAAAAGATCGTATTATAAGCCACGGTAACTATAGACAATGCCTTTAATGGCACCATCTTGCTAATGAACAGGCACAAATACCCCAAATATATAATAATTAAATTCCTTCTTTGGACAGATCCAGTACCACCGGGCGATGGACCGCGGTCGTTACGCAAACAGATCACGACTTCAGGACAAACAATGGTCCCCGTGAGCGGCCATTATTCGGCCGGACAAAAACCAGCCGTTTTGGCCATGTATAAGGGATCTCAGGTCTCACAGAAGCGGCTGGGGCATTTCGTCCGTTGAGAGATCCACAATTCAACATCTGATGATAAGATCGCGGCAACGATCTAAATTGTGGAACGGTAGTGTTTTTATACCCAGCTGGGCGTCATTACAGGTTGTATTAGCCGCGCGGGGAGAAGTTTCATATAACAGGTGCATTCTAAGAACGGCAGAATTGTAAAACGTTCAAGTTATTACGTCACAAAGCGTAGTACTAATTATAAAGGTTATTAAAATAAATAATTAAAAGATGATAAGAATCAACGGCTAATAAGACTAATATTAAATGGGCAGTATATTACGTTTGATACTATGTACTTAACGTTCTGTATATAGTTTTCTGGGCATATCTGCCATGCATATCATTTAGCCCCGATGATGCACCCTGTAATGGGATCCGAAACGTCAGATATACAAGGAAGATTAGCCCAGAAAATTATACACAGAAGTTTGAACACCTAAGAACATTTTTATATACTTAACGATCACGATAAAAATAAGGAAAATACTATTTCAGAGCCCTAAACGAATATTAATGATAGTAAAGTATGTTTCCTGGAAGAACAAATTAAATTTTTAACGTGAACAACAGTGATTCATTTCGTCTGACTCGATTATACGGTGGTAACGTCGAGGCATTGTGTGCCTCGTTTATTAGGTCCCCCCGGCCCTGGGGCTTTACCGAACCCGCTCATGAGAGATTTGGCCGATGATATGGCCCAAATTAGTATGGGAGGCGCGCGCCCGCCCCGCACATCCTCGGGCCTTCGCTATAAACAATAAGCATGTACCCGATACAGCGAATAAACAGTTATGCGGTGTTGGCCACACACACACACACACGCACGCACACACACACACACACAGGCGCGCGCGCGGAGGCTATTCTGTCGTCCCCGCGCGGTTGACCCATTTGACTATTTCCTTGAGTTTTTTGTTTTCTCGTCAAGTTGCAAACTGTAGAATTTGGAAATAATATTGAATCATTGAAGTATTACTGAAAAAATAAGATCGCCTGCAGTACGTACTGAAATATTTACAAAATACATCCCCCCTGTGCCCCATTTACAGTTCAATGAACCTATTAAACGAGAAAAATTCCGATAAACTTAATTCGTTATTTAAGAAACATCAGAACAAAAATATATAAATTATATTATCCGGGAATAAAACGGATAACAGCAAGGATCTATATCAGGGACCTTTCTACTTTCTGTTGAAGAATGCTATAAAAAATTAAGAAGATAACCTTGAAATTGAAAGAACGAAACAATTACAGAAAGAACTCGACTCTCTAGAAAAACAATTATCTTTAAATAAATAATAAATATCTCATAGAGAAGAAGCTATTTTTTATTATATTTAATGGAAAAATATAGAAGTATGGGTAAGGACAGGACTTACGACCAGTCTTTGGCAAGCTTAATTGATCATTTTATACAAATATAACGTTCACCATTCTCACCCATTAATCAATCTCCATATCTATCAAATTTTTGGAAGTTGTATATATGTTAATATGTGGAAACACTTTCCTGTAATTACCCATACAAATAGCTTCGTCTCTATGAGATATCTATTATTAGTTTAATAACAGTACATTTGTAGTTGAAAATTCAGTAATTGTGCGTTCTTGGACATATTCAAATATTGCTTTAATTTTATCGATGAAATACATTTACATAATATGTATAATTTTCTTTAAATTCCTAGTTTGTAGTGTCAATAGTTATGTGAATACATATGAAAAAGTTTAGTAGTGAGCACTCGCATTACTTACAGGTTGCAAAAATCATTTGACTAATGAAAATGTTTTTTTTTCCAAGGCGCGACATAAATACATAACTTTAGATTCTCCGCGAAGTATGAAATGCCCACCTGATTCAGAAATGTCATCAGACTGAGCTGGTTAAACCCGATCGTCAGCGGTTTGATGGAAGTTTTATTATAAAGGACGATTGGCAATGAACTAGAAAGCGTTAATAAAGAATTTTGGAATCGACTTGTGAAACACATAAGTTAGTATAGTTTTGCATATTAGGTAAACGAAAATACTGAGTTTAATACAAACCTATTACGAAAGTAGAATTAGAAATATTTTTAACTCACGTGGAACGGTGAAAGAAACGAAATCTGGAGAGAATGGCTGAATGATTGTCGACTTACCTGCAATAAAAAGAGAAAAATATTGTTAGATGCATGGCAATAAAATAAAAGTAACATATCGCATGTAAAGAGAGTTATTATTTATGAAATGTTAAGCAGTCGGAAACTTTACGGAGAGAGATGTGAAATAATTCACGTGCATTCAATCAAGTCGCACTGGAGTGCAACCAAACCGGTTTTACTCCAGTGCTGATTTGAATTGTGCGTTTAGATATTATGATTATTTAAACAAATAGAACATTTTACACGTAGCATTAGTTTAATTTTGCCCTGATGAAGGAGTGGTGTCCTCATCAAATCAGATCAGCATTGAAAAGTAAAAACCAATTGATTAAATAATATACAAAGTAATTATTTTAGATTAACAAGATAAGGATAATTAATTGTTTATTAATATTTTGAAATAATCTGTACTGTAAATATTCTCTTTCTTCATACACTTGTATATACTTATTTTAATAAACATATGTACTCTTTTATACATCAACAATGTAAATAGTTTTGAATGATAATAAACTAAAGGGTATTGAACGGTTTAACTATAGAATTTCGATAATCAAAACATAAATGCTTTTCTTCTACTAATTTGTAAATAATACATTAAATTTTATTAAGATGGATGGTACCACCTCTTCACCCCCCTTTCAGTACCAAAAAAACTAGATATGGCAGTGGCCATCTGCTGAAACCAGATGATAACATAAGATGATTGAGAGGAGACTTCGGACAGGAAGGCAAAATATGGGCAAGCCAAGCATATGGACCGATAACAGTGGACCCGCGATACCAGCAATAGAGAAGCTGGAAAAGAGTTGGATTTGACATATACAGTATACTGGACACAGAGATGCTGAGAATGCTGACAATGGTGAGGTATTTAAAGGTCATAATAATAAAAATAATGTAAAAGTTTCTCTTTAAAAACAACTCTCATTCTGATGATAATGTATACAGTCTAAATTGCAGCATTGTTTTTTGGTTTAAGCCAAAAAATAAAGCAAAATGTGTCGCCGAACAAACTGTACGCTTATTGGTTTTCAATATATCGCGGTAGCGGCGGCGTGCGGAGGAGCGATATTCGACTTTTCAGCAACATTGAAAGGCACAGTGGTCACCGTGACACACGGGGCGACGGCGACCCGAGTCGTTAGTCAAAAATATTTTACAATGGCTCTTCGGCGAGAAGTAGGAAGATTGCGAGGGCGTGCGGTATGGCGGCATCCCAAGGTGGGCGGGGAACAAATAATGAGGATCCAAAGACGGTTCTGGAGGTTGCCGCCACAAAAATACGAGACAATCAGTGTGTCAAGTATTATATTATGGAGGTAAAAATGGCGTGGGCTCGGCTGAAACGTTTCACACCATAAAATCAACGGCGCGATTTGTTTATTGATTAAAATACTTATTGTATCTTTATTTAATTGGAAATATCCATACAGTTAACGAAGCCTTGTTTTTCCTCTTTCGTTGTAGGCGTTCTTAATATAACATACACATTAAATGTATTAATTAGAAAGATGTACATAAAAAAACAATTTTATCGAAAAATATTGTTGTTGCTACCGGGATTCGAACCTGAATTTCTTTCCAATCCAGGGAAGGTGCATTAAGAATAAAGTAGATGGCTTTCAAATAATGAAACGATATTTCGTATTAATACATTTAATTAGTATTTAAAATATCACAGACTAGTAATGGGCTAAACGTTA
Source organism: Eubasilissa splendida (assembly GCA_031772225.1). Classification (NCBI taxonomy): domain Eukaryota; kingdom Metazoa; phylum Arthropoda; class Insecta; order Trichoptera; family Phryganeidae; genus Eubasilissa; species Eubasilissa splendida. Next base: position 31,665,353 of record CM062850.1, on the reverse strand, counting down.
TTGTGACTGTGATTGCACGTTTGGTATTTCTATTAAAACGATAATTGGTAACTGATATTTTACTGTTACACGTTTAGTTTCCACTACATCAGTGATTGCTCGCCGAATTACGAATAATCAGTTACTTATCATCGTTACAATCGAACACAAATTTCACAATCAGAGTCACAATAACGGTTTAGCTCACCACTATCGCAGACACGTGTTCTGAATAATTACAACATCACAATAAGAATGTGTTCTCCTTAATAGTTCTTAATATAAATATATTGTTTTTCTGTCAACTCAATACACAGCGATCAGCACCGACAACATATGTACGTGTGACATGTTTGCGACATCGTATTCTTGTACATCCAAATAAATAGGGGAAAAACCCAGCGATAATGTATGATATTGTCGTACCGAAGAGAGCATTTCAGATCCAGCGAATTCATCCTCTCATCTAAGTTGGTGCACAGTAAATAAATGGTTTCCATGACAATGCAACGTTCCTAACCGGATAAACTGGTCCACTAATGAACTCAGGTAGTCGAGGTCTCCCGAAGTACGAACCTTCGAGACGATTTGTTCTGCACAATTTCAAGTGCATAATGAAAGAGTGCTATAAAATTGCACAAGAAGTCGGAGTAAAATTTGTCTTACTTTGTATAACATAATCAGAAAATATGCGAAACGCTTCGGGATCGTTTACGATTTAGGATTTATTTATTTGTTTAACTAATTAAGGGATTTTAACAATATAAAGTTTCATAATAATAACATTAAAAACTAATTATAAAAATTCACAAAGATATCTAAACAAATAAAGTAATATCACAGTTTTCACATTAGCATTGATATTATCAATTAAAAATATATAAATAAAAACTAAAATAGCCATGAGAGTGGAAAGGAAAGAAACAACAGCGTAATATTACATTATAGACGCTTCTAGAAAACAACTTAAATTTGTAGGTGCCACGTTAAAAGACAATTAAATTCAAATAAGTTTAGGTGTATTAGAAGTAAATTTTTTCACCGACACATAACTATATAAAATTCTCTCTATCACGTCCGCCGCTGCCCTGTTCCCACTCTCGTGTTAGTCTGTCTTTCCTTGTCTGTTTTTCAAGTTATATTAAATGAATTTTGAAAAAATCCATGCAAAAAAAATCTTTCTAACTTTTTTCATTTGCATGCATAAGAATCGATATATAATTTAAGATACAAAATAAAGCGTAAATAAGTTTCAGCCAAAACGAAAAATAACGCGAGACATTTTTTGAACACCATTTTTTTTTTAAATTCAGAAGTAAAATAAAAGAGAATGCGAGGAATTGCGGCGCGGCATTTTTGTTTATAAGTCTAATAACACACTTTGAGTTGTTAGGAAACTGAAAACGCAGTCGTGTCGTTACATTGTTATTATAAGAAAGTACACCCAAATTATTATTATTATAAGAAAGTACACCCAAAAATTATGGCCGGTCTTGCATCACCCGTCCGACGTCTCCTCACCTCTCGCGGCGAAAGTCCTCCGCATCTTGCGATGAATGAAAGTGACGAGAGAGTGGGGAAAGTAGCGCAGGGGGGGGACGGAGAAAGGTCTGGGCCGACCGGTTCGTGTCCTAGCTGATGCGCGGCGAGTACACGAACCGCCGGCAATGCATGACACCCGCGAGGTAACAAGTGACGCCGCGTTTGATCGTGACGACGGCCATTACTTCATTCCTTTGTATTATGTGCCTAGCGCGTGTGTGTATTCTGTTTTGAATGGCTCCAAATGTTGCGGGCAACCACCGAAATCGTACGTGTGTCGATAATTCATTTATCAATGTCGAGATATTTCTGTAATTTTCCATTCGTCGCCAGCCACGACTAATCGAAGCTTTAAAAGGAGATGTTTACAATAGAATCATCATCATCATCATCATCATCAATTGCGCAAGAGCCTGATACGGGCCCTGGCCACTGTTCTCCGCAGTCCATTTCCAGTTCTCGATACCTACTGCATGAGCATCCAACCACCGCAGCTTGGTTCTTCCAAAGCACCCGAGGCAAATAGGTTTATCATCAAAAACTTTCTTGGCTGGTCGTTATTCATTCATTTGTTGGACGTGCCAACTAACTTGGTAATATCTTGCTAACTTGGACAATGTCGGTTTTATGAAATTATGCGTCTACGTTGTAGCACATACGCCACACTCTGTTTTCATCGTCGGCACCAAATATACTTCTCACTATCTTACTTACTAGAATACAACAGATTAAAACGCAACGTACCGTAAAGGTCAATATTCAATATACAAATATACGTAATGATGCCGACAATGTCACCGGGACCGAGATCGACAGTAGACACGATTATATACTCACGTGGAAAAAATTGTGCTCTCTGAAAACAAAATAACAAGCATCCCGTAACAAGGTTCACTTCACAGTTCGCCGGTGTAATGGCGACAAGTGATTAAAGCGCTCATTGTTACTCCGAGACGCGGTCTTGCCGGCCGATCGCCTCGCGAGAAAGTGTTACGATAAATGGGGAGATCGGTGCAACGAATCGGAATAATTGTGAGGTAAGGAAGGTGGTAGGTGGTAGGTGGTAGGTGGTAGGTGTGCGCTGACACTGCAACAGGTCAGGTGTAAATATTTGAGGAATGCCGCTCTATGGAACGGTAGATAGCGCCGAGCACGGTCGCCGGTGCAGCGACATTTCTCCATTTCTACACGACGCGTGACGTCATGAATACCACAACAAATATATTATTAAAGTAATCCAAAAAAAAACTAACAAGTTGAATTTGTTTAATTATTTTCAGCAATTTTTTTTTGTTACGATAAAACGAAATAATATATTTTTCCATTAAGCATAATTGTAATTTACTTTGTATATATTTTTTTATTTGAAATTTTTACATTTTTTTTATAATATGAGTTATTAAGTATTGTACATTATTAAAATTACCTCTTGTGCTTGGAGAGGGAGCTACACTGTAATAATTTTATATAGAGAGTTATACATTTGTAGTCTATAATTATTTATTGTCTATTTGTGTGCTTCTGAAGTGTTTCACAATATTATTTATTTTCTAATTATGTACTTCTGAAGCGTTCATTCAATTTCTTTCTAGGCTCTTTTGTATATTTTATTTCTTCAATTTGTGTAGGGAGGCTATTGAAGTTTTTTATCCCTAAGTACATAAAATTTTGCTGATAGTGTTTGGTGTTACATTTAGGGATTTTAAAGTTATTTTTAAATCTCAATGACGTTCTTGTTTCAAAATTTACAGTGTTATTTTCTTTAAGTAATTAGTTAATTGAGATTATTTTGTAAATATTTACTATTTTGGGTACTGGGAATTTTTCAAAATGTGTTTGTATTAAAAAAGTTGATAAAAAATTAATAAAAATAAAAATTACAATATAATTCTGTTGTATCACGGTGTAGATAATTGTCAATTTTGTTTAAATTGAAACATTGGCGCTTTCATTTTTATTCGAAATACTAAAATTATACGCAGAATATAATAAATATAAATACGCCTCTTTCTCCTCGTAGGTCCATCGTGACTGAGAATCGCGATGACCTACCCACTTGAATATTCTCAATCACTTTTGTCGGCATCTCGCAGACCTGATAGCTGCCACCAGAGAAGTGGTTGTTGAGAAGTGTGGCCCAGAGCCTTCAGAGTTCATGATTCCACACCGGAGACTGCACAAGCCAATGTGCACTCATACTCTAATTGTTTAAATGAAAAAAATTCTTACACAATGTAGTTGATTTTCAACGAAATTTATCTTGAAATCATTCTGCATTCGCCTTACTCATTATTAGATAGTGAATGTATTTTTGTCTAGGCCTTTCTCTCGCCTTCCCTCAATTACAAGACTCATGCATGTATTATCTCTATGATGTCGTATCCATTGGAATCTTCCATTTTCGCTGGTGTACATTATTAGTCTCTTCTCGGACCCTCCATATTTGTAATTCCAGTCCAGCCCTTCCATCATGTGTGTCATCGATATATAAATACATAATTTCATCAATAGAATTAAAATAACTTATAAGATTGCACAAAATTGATACTTTTAAATCATTTTTCAGTATTTAATTAACACTCAAATTCACAATACTCACTCGATATGAAAACAACTAAGAATATTTATTAGCAACGCTTTTAACGCCAAGGACCGTCGGCATAAGCATATCACAGGCATTCATTTCGTTGACATTGAAACCCACGCAGTTGTGTACTTGTATATGTGTATAATATATATTGTTCTTTTTTATTAAATGTATTAATTAGTATTTAAAATATCACAGACCTATGTTCTGAATAATTTCAACTTCACAATAAGAATGTGTTCTGTTTAATAATATTATTGTCGTATCAATTACCATTACAAATTCAATATATATATATTTTATGTTAATTTATATATAATATATAAGTTGTATCAATGTGTCCAAAATTTAACAAAAATGAATTGTTAATTCTGGCGTCTGCTATCGGTTCACACAAAGGTATTTGAGATTACGTAAAAACAAAGTGGATGGCTTTCAAATAATGGAACGATAGATGTATTAATTTGAAAAGTGTAACATATAGGTTCGAAAATTTGTCATCAAAAGTACTGGCGCTGTAACATAGTTGGATAATGAACCTTCCCCGGTTTGGGAAGAGAACCCGGCAGCGCAACAACAATATTTTTTGATAAAATTGATTTTATATGTATATCTTTCTAATTAATACATTTAATTAGTATTTTAACATGTTGTATCCGCAAATGTCTTAAATGCTTCTATATTATACCTTAATTTCATACCTAGGATCAGATCAGATACACGATAGATACACGAATATCATAAAAACTATTTCAGTCACAATAAAGAGGGAATCGCATTTAAAGATCCCCCACGTAATAATATTATAACACTAGATCTAGCAATGTGATGCTTTTAAATGGTTATCATTGTTATCCATGTAAAGTTATTAAACGCGGATAAAGCTAGCCGACCACAAACAAGCATACCTATAACGAATTACTAATGGCCGCGTTGTATTGTCGATACTGAGATTGATCGCGGTCGCTTACCTAATCAAGGTCGTCGCTGGGACCGACCGCACAAATATCAGCTACATAACACTGTCCGCGCTCGACACTTGCGAGAATTAGCAATGGTAAATGCCGATAGGCAAATTGCCCCAACACTACAAGTCGTGGCATTTCTATTGTATAATAAACAGTGCGGCTATCTGTAACCAGGGATACGCTTGGATTTAAAATTACACGTATTTAATACAGAAAATAACACCGTTATATGTTTTCATGTTCCAAATCAATTCCGATGACTTTAATCAAACACAATGTCGCCCCGGCCGCAGAAAATTCATGATTTGGCTTTCTAAGAAAAGAGTGAAAATGTGAAATGACAAATTAAATTGCACGAAATCAATTGTTTCGAAATATTGTTGTTCAGCAAATACGTGCAATAAAAATAGACTGACAAAAATAAATACACGATGGGTGTGGCCGCTGCGCAGTCTATATTTCAATGAAGACATTATAAGTTAACTTAACAGAAAGATGCAAACTTATATTAATTAATTAACGCAAACAAATATCCAATCAAACGTATGAAATGATTTAAAATACGTATCGTCACCCAAGTGCCGTGTGGCAGATCGGTAATATGCACACCACCATCGGCATTTGTAACGTAAAATAATTTAAGAACGTTTTATCAGCAAAGAAAAAAAAAAATAATAAGAATAAATTAATGAAAAATAGGTTATGTTATATTAATTCTGTTCAGTTATCGAGTTCTTTCAATGATTATTATGTACATATTACATAAGCTACGCATTACATAAGATATATACCGTGTACGTGTCAACCAAAACCGTAAAGTGCACAATGGACGAATTAATTATAATATATTGTACTACATGCGCCGCAGATCTTGGCGCGCGCGGCCCTACATTAATACAATGATATGGCGCGCGTGCACTGCACACGGCGCAGGGACGCCACTGGATCATTCATTCAAATTATCTATCCAGGTTTGGCATTTGGAATAGTGTTAACTGTCTTGTATAATATACATCACATCATCTATCGCGCCCTGGTACCGGCAAACCGGTAACGTGTGAAATTTCAACGTAAAACCTATAAAATTTTAAAGATTGGAAAAAAAATAATATGCGAAATATTGTCATAATTTAGTGGCGTGCCTATCACCTGGGCAAAAAATCACTAAGAATAAGATCACTAAATATATATTTTTAGATATATCTAACTTTCGTAAATGTGAGTGGACACATTCATTCCTGATAAAGTATCAAAGAGTGAAATTCACATACCAATGTCAAAGGTTATATTAAATTTTGTTCAAAAATTATTTGTATTATGTTATTTTATTATCTTCAGTATTTTGAAAATTTCAACGTATATTACTATATTATTATATTTGGAAGTTTTATTTGTGCAAGAAGAAGAAGACATTGAAAAAAAAGAAGTCCTACCGAGAGTGAACTCGAAGTACGGAATAAATACCAAAGAGGAGATATTAAAAACTTTAATTTAAATTGAATAATGAATATGAAAACAATTATGAAATATGAAGGGGGGAGAGAGTTTACATGCTTGCCAGAGGGTCCGGCAATTATTTGCTACGCCACTGTCTAGAGTATATCTAGTGAAATGTTACAAATTATTTTTCATCTCTTATGTTCCTTCCAATTTTTTTACTTGCCACGCGAAATAAAATAATTCTAATCAGCAAATAACATGTTGGGAATTGGTTTACAGTGTATCTATAAAATAAACAGTAGACCTTATTAGGTATCAAATTCTAAATTATTGAAAAGAAGTCTTAAACACATGCATGGTGATATAGATGTGAAATATTATGGTCCAGGGTAAAAGGTTGATATTAAAAATTTTTGATTCGAAAAGATTCGCTTATTTCTTATGTCATAAATCTTTCTAACAAATTGGAGAAATGTTTACGTAAGATAAGAATCTTATAAACTTAAAAGTTATTGATGACACAGTATATATTACCTATACATATACATTTTACAAATACTGATTATAGGTAATGCCGGTTAGTGCGCGGAGGACTTGGACTAGGACGGAGAGACATGATCGGATTCTGTGAATATCGCCGACCCTCGGGTCAGAATGAACATGAAATGTCGATCTACATTGGCATCTGGCAATAAATGCATTTCAAAGTTACACACCTGGCGACGCTGCACAATGGTGAGATTTGAATTCTGACAAAACTATTATTATTATTATTATAGCGTGTAAATAAACGTACGTAAGAGTCGGGAGTTTACAAATTATTTAGCATTATTTATGTAAACGAGTCGGACAAAAGTAAACGGCACCTACCGGCGCCAACGCGAGAATAATGAATAGCATTTAAAGGCCGAGCGGGAAAAAAACAACGATTTTTTTTTTCTAGGCGAATTTAATTTTTTAACTTCTTTTAAAAGTCTTGCACTCTAGACGCTGTATAACTTTGTGGGAAATGAAAAATATATAAAACTTTCACAGATATTCATCTCGTTCCTCAGTTTTAAACAGAAATCTACGTTTTTCATGTATATTTTAAATAATATTTAAAATAAACCTAAAAATTAAGATTTTTTTTTTTCCGCGAAGTCCTCAACTTATGTTCTTAGGAATAAAATTTCGCACGAGAATTTTTGAAAGCAATCGAGTAATATAAGAGGATAATATACGAGTATTATACCTACACAAGTTATAAATAGACGATGCGGGGGAGGGTTTCCCTTTGTTTTATGCAGGCTTTAAAAAATAACGGTGCACAAAAAAAAATTGATCCAGGCAGCGGGGCGTTAACATGTTCGGAGGGTATAATTATATTTTATTTAGGGTCCTTAAGAGTGGAACCAAGAAAAATATGGATTACATTCTATATATTGTTCTCAATATATGTGTTCTTGTTCTAATGTTTTAAAATTTGATTAATTGATTTGATATTTTACGCGAGTCGTGCATAATAATTGGGCAAAATTAGGTTTAGATCGTTCAAAAAGAGTAGGATTGCATTAGAGAACATACAAACATACATTTAATTTTATATACATAGATAGATGATGCGTCTAAATAGTTTAATACGTTATATTGCGATAATTTTCAATAAACACACAGATATGAATGTGCAAACACAGCGTTCGTGAAGATTGTAGTTATTTTAATACAAAGTACTACTCCCGGGGAGACGAACAGTCTGCATCTCGACGGATAAGAGCGAGGTCTCCTCCAATAAGGCAGTAAGAATGCATTCTAATAATATTCACAAAATGCTCGCGCGCAGTCCGGGACCTGATAACACGGGTAAAACAATTTATTACAGGTTGCACAATAATTTTACTTGTTATTTATTGTATTTACACCCCTGTATTTTAATACAAAAATGAAACCCTCGCCTGACGCCGGATTTCACATTTAAGTAACGATTATTTCGAAATAGTGACACGCATGTCTGTGCCCGAAATTTGTCCTTGGCATTGTATTTTGAACTTCATTAAAATGCATTTAAATGTAAGTGGAACATGCATGATAATAATTTTGAGTGCACTAAGGGTAACACTTTGTTACAGAGACTGTAAATACATACATATAGATTATAATAGGATCAATAGACCTTAATCACAATAATTATGTTATGTGATATTATTCAGCATATATTAATAATTTTAAAATAACAATTATTTTGTATTTGGTTGTCTAATAAGTCTTTGAGGTTTTGTTCAAATACGTATTATGAAATCAAATTTTTAAACTAAAATTACAACATGTTGCATTTTCTATTATTGTTCAGGACTTCATGCCATCTTTCAACCAATTTGTCGATGCATTTTATATGAAGATTGGCTGATCCCGTATCGAAATAATTATCGAGCCAATTTCTGAGATCATCGTCGTTGTTGAACGTAACGCAACACATTTGTTTGGAGAGCGACTGAAAAAGTGATAATCTGACGGAGCGAGGTCGATACACTCCATTATTTAAGCCCAAAAATTAATTAAAACTATAAGATACAGGAAAACATTTTAGAGCAGAAAAAATTCTATCGAATAGTATGTCATTTTTTGTCACCATAAAAACAAAATAGCGGGAAAATAACATTAAAAAAATATATATCGGAGAATCATATCGAAAAGTTTTCGATTTCTAATCCGTTAGAATAATATATAATTTAGTTATACTATCATTTAAAAAAAACGCGTAATACGTTTCAGACACAAGTATTATACCGCTCATGCTGAGAATATGTCCTACTGGTTAGAAAAAATAAACATAAATTCAACTAAATAAATAAATTTAAAATAAAACTCTCCCCAGCGGAAAATATTAATATTTGCTTATTATAAAAATCAGCAGAGGTAACTATTCTTCAAATAAAACTAAATACCAACACTGGTCAATATTAATGAAGCAACACCCAGAAGGCAAAACTTAATACAGGAATCAATGTCTGCGAATGTTAAATCTGCAGTTAAGTTGTTGGGCGTGCACATTGATTCAGATCTTTCAATGAATACACAAAACTGTCAGTGCATGCTGACGTCAACTGAGATAGATTAAAATTATACGGAGACATCTTCCTCTTGAGGCAGCCCGTCTACTCATTGCGGTGTCACGTGTGGACTAGACTATAGTAACAGCATCTATGCTGGCTAGCCAATGTTTCAGCTAGATATATTACAATCTATTATAAATGCGGCTGCACGGATAATATATAGAGTTTCCAAATTCTCTCATATAACATCCCTTTTACATCAACTACATTGGCTCCGATTCCCTGAAAGGGTTGAATTAAAATTGTGCTGATTGATGTACAAGGCGACACACATCATGGCGCCTCTGTATCTTCAAGAAATTTGTATCCCAGACAATTTGAATAGTAGACGTCAAACTCTCAGGTCAGCCTCTACTTCAGCTGCAGGAAGGGTTGTAGAACCGACCAACGCGCAAAAATACAAAAATGGCGCTATACAAATTATCCATTATTAATGTATAAATAATAATGTATAATATAAAAATATAAATCAATTCATCCATTTCTAACGCAACAATAGCAATTTATACTTATATGGCAATTTGACACCACAATCTACTAGGCAATTGGTTAAGTTGGCAGAGCGCTGGTTTAGCACGCGAGAGATACCGAGATCGATACTCGTCACTTCTAAAATCTTTATACCGGTAAATGTGAAAATAAAACCCAAGATATATAAAATGTTACGACATTTTTCAACACACTATTTTTAACATAATTTTTGTGACAAATTTTACTAGGACCGCCGAATAAAAACGTTAAAATATACTCTGCTCAGTCCAGCTGCTTTTTGCTTTTATTACAAGGATTTGATACAAAGCTGTTTGTGTAGTAATATATTTTTGAGCACTCAATAAATTGTTGGTTTCCAGTTACATATTCTAACACATTTTTGTGTCAATTTTTTCTAGTATAACCGCTGAATACATAAAACTATCTTACAAATGAGCAAAGTAGCTGGATCTAGAAATGTGCTATTCAACATCACCATGATGATACCAATAATATAAATTATTTTAACTTTACATACTAATTAAATGTATTAATTATGGAGATGTACATATAAAATCTATTTTATCGAAAAATATTGTTGTTGCGCTACCGGGATTCGAACCTGGATCTCTTTTCCAATACGGGGAAGGTGTATTACCAACTATGCTACAGCGACAGTATTTTTGACGGCAAATTTTCAAACCCATATGTTACATTTTTTTACATTGTTATATGTATATCTTTATAGTTAATACATTTAATTAGTATTTAAAATATCACAGACCTGTGTTTTGAATAATTACAACTTCACAATAAGAATGTGTTCCCTTTAATATTTTAACTTTGTTTTAATCACTTTATGAGTTAGATTTAATACATCAACCAACCGGTCTTGGAAAAAAAACCATTTTCTTTATCAGGATGTCAAATAAACTAACAAAAAATCTTATGTCAAATTGTTATAATGTTTTTAAATTATATTTCCAATTTCGGAATTCAATAAGTTAAAATAAATAAATGATATCCGGTATTGTTTTTTTGCCGTCGTAAAAATTTCAAATTATTAACGAAACACCGGAGAAATAATAGGTATGCCTTATTACTAAGTGAATTTCTATCCTATTCGACCTGTAAACATATGTTATTACGAAACGTAACTCGCCGCGCGACCTTTGGAGTCAACGTCCTTAGTATTTCACATTCAATTATATATATATATATATATATACAAACTAATTTATTACAAACAACACGTCATAGAGCAAATTCGCCATTCGGGTCCTGCGATAGCACGACACACATACCAGTTCGAATTGGAAAACGAATAAAAAATATCGAATACCGACCGCGGTCGCGAGGCCGAGAATAAAAGGCACGGGACCTTGACTAGCCACACATTCGGTCATACGATTTGTGGCAGAGCAATGAAATTTTAATTGAAAACATAAATTATAACCCGGTAAGTAGAAGAAATCCGCGGTGCCGCCGACCGGTGACGTTTCGCAAATCATTATGACAATGCCAAAAATGACGAGACACCAAAAACCAGAAATTACGAAGAGAAGTTGATGAATGCTGGCTCGGATTCAAGCTCTGTCTTTCCGAACACGCTGTACCGACATGTATTCTTATAAAAAAGTCTTTATGCACGACACACATTATGTATTTTATTGGAGTGAAGCCTCAATTTCCCTTGAAATGTGACTTTTTTTAAACAAAAAAGTCCACATGTCTTCTGTGTACATTTTTCTGTGATAATCTGCCGTGTATGTAAGATGATCAACCCTGATTATGAACTCTGTAACAGGATCCGAAACATCGGCCAGAAAGGTCAGATATACACGGCAGATTAGCACAAAAAAAATGTACATAGAAGATCCTGGACGGCCGTGAAAACTTAGGAACATTAAAAATATATATAATTTTTATTTGACTTTGTACTACATAGACAATTATTACAGTTGAAGTGAAGAGCATTCCTTCCCATGTACAGGTATAAAAGTGTAAGTTAATTAAAATTAAAATTATATATTTTTAAAATTAAAATGTCATATACACTATGAAGTACCTGCCAAATTAATCAATGATACCTGTGAACATTTTATATTGTTAATGAGTGATAATTTTCGGATATGAATGTTATGTAGGTATGTAATTATTATTCAATATTCGCATGATTTTAAACCTCTTTTTGGAAAAAATACTTCTGTACGCATAGTACATACGGATCATTTCTCAAAGTTACTCAACGTTTCAAGACTGCAGGTGTTTGTGATGTATCATCAACATGGAAGAAGGTCTAATTGAAAAAAGACGACGCTTAAACAATGTCCTAGGACGGGTTTTAAACACTAGTTAATACTATAAACACCCAGATGAAAAAACTCGTCTAGTTATTTAATACCCTATTGGTTTTCTACAGAGGTTTGTACTGATTAATTACCAATCATTTGTAAAAAAAAATTATTACTTTATAATATAATTTATTTTTCATTAAACACACCGTTTAAGAATGCAAATATTTATTTATATATATATATCGAATCTCGGGGACATGCCCCCCCCCCCAGACAAGATAAAATATCCTTATAAAAATACGTACTAGGTACCATAACCCCTTAATACAGAGATACTCATATGTAAATTAGTGATTGTAAATAGTTATGTAACTGTGATTGTGACGATGATTGGTAACAGAGATTTTACGATGTTGGAGGTTGACGTTCTAGTGTACCATTCATTGGCTCGAAGAATTACAAATAATCAGTTACCAATCACCGTTGCAATCTAGCACAATCACCGTCGTAATAACCGTTTAAAAAACGGTTTTAATAACTATTTAACCATCACTAATGTAAACCCAACTAAACCTTAAAATATATGGTAAAAAATCTGGAATTGATAAACAATAGGAAACATGTTAGAGAAACGCTTCAATTCGAGTGTTCATTGTAACAATAATGAATTGATAAAGCTAATATTAGTGTGGATTAATAGATTTTTTTTTAATATGAAATAAAATGACCACAATGAATTTAAATTGACACTAGACATTAGGTTCATTGTATTCAAATATGGCAAGCAGGTATACCCTGGGCGATGGGCCCGGTCCGTGAATCAGCAGTGCGCAGAGCGGCCGCGGTGTCGTTTGCCCCGCGCATCCTTGAGCTTGGCCATGCCCGCCCGTAGTAGTAGAAAGACTACCGGAGACCGCCGCATCTTAAAAGAATCGAAACCCGACGGACAGGAATATGTTGTGACAGGCGTGTCGACAAAAAAATACTAATCATAATCACAACACAGAAATGTGCAACGCTAATTAGTAGAGTAACATAACAATTGACCAAGTTTGGAGATATGAGCCAATTAGTTATAAACACGTGAAAACAAAAAAATAAAGAATTGCGTGTTTTTACTTTAGATCCAATATCAACGAAGGTAAGAATTAAACAAAATAATGAAACAACCCGCATTTTCAAACAGTTGGCTTGGATGAAAGATGGTTTCGAAACCATGATCGAGAAAAATGCATTTAAACTTGCATTTAGTAGTAATGTAAATGTAGGATCTTTTCAAATATTTTCTTGACTATCATTTAATAAGACTAATATTTAAGAATACATTTATAAGAAAGTACAACTAATAAGTTTATAACAAGTTATTTTTTTTTAGTTAGATATTTTCAGCACTGGACCACATCCGAACATAATATTACATACAAATTACCTGTTCTATAGGTACACATTATAAAATATTTTTTTTTTTTTAACAATAGTTAATATAAACAAAACTCAAACAACGATAAAAAACTTTTACTACAACCACAGATTTTTGACCATCAATTAGTTTAATTAACTGATCGAACAATCGGGCATTGGCCTAGGTTGAACAGTGATTGAATAATGAATACATACTGGAGTATGAATAAATGATACAGATTATTATAAAAGCAAATTACTAGGACAAAAAAGCCAATTGTGTATGTAAACAAAAATAATATATTATAATTTGGACGTAATCTAATAATAGAAAATAAGCATTACATTTGCGTAAATTAAAACACTAAAATTCAAAACTGAATGATGAACAAGAACGTATTCAACTCTAGGGTTATTTTTGCAATGTTTTGGATATTTAACATATTTATTTACAGTGTTGTGGAAACTAAAAACGAGGATAGTCAAACTTATTTACCTGACAATGTTAATATATATTAAAAATAATAAAATCAATTGTAAAAATATTTTTTTTGGCCAACTTTTAACACACTTACTCGAGTCCAAGGGTCAGAATTATAATACACACATTAAAAAGTAAAAACATAACTGTTTGTCGTAATCGCTTCTAGCGCACTACTAATTAATATTCTTATAGTCTTGTCTGTAGCTGTGTCTTTTACTTGTATGATATATGTGTATTCGCTTCAAATATTATTAATTGTTAAGTGAAAAATAATTATTAAAATAAAATTGAATAAAATTACACCTAACGTAATGACAAATATGAATGTAACTGTTTCTGTTACTATAATACTTATGAAAATAACATTATATCATATGACACGTCCTTGAGAATATTTAAATGTGCACATTTACTTAAAAATAAAAAATTATCATATAATATTTTGTATTAATTTACAATTTATACAGTTATAAACACGTACATACTACTAAGCTTAGTCAATATGAAAAAAAAATGTTGTCACGGTTTCACGGCCGTTCTTGAGAATCGTTTGTGTCAAGTTTTCTGGGCTATTCTGTAGTGTGTGTATCCAATCTCTCTCTGAAGGTTGGTCAAAATTTTAATAACGCTCAAATGACTCTTGGATATTTTTGTGTAACGAAAGTGTTCAGTTAAATTATGACAATTCACATGTCTTCTAGACGACACACTTACGCCAGAAGAGTCCTAGATTCGCTGTTGTAATTGATAAGGATCTCGATACAAAGCTGCGAAAGCAGAGCAAGGCTGGAGGTGTGTAAACCATTTGGTAGAGAAATAGAAACAAGTCGGTATCAGTTAGTCACCCAATGGCAAACAACTCCAAAGTATGCCAAGCTCGGCGGCCGCACGGTTTGAAACATACACGTATGCGTGTTCATGCACACATACAGAACTAAGCGGAATGATCCTTGTGCACGAATGAGATTTTGATCTCGCGTTTCGGAGATTTGTCGGCAAAGGTCGGCGTGTATCACTTGCAAATACAAATTGGCAGTGTGCATTCGAGACGAGTCTCCGAGGCAAGCCTCATCCGTTGCGCCACAAAATCAGGTTGAAATTAATTAAGGTAATATTTTTTTGTACCAGTGGAAACAACCGACAGATTTAAAAATATTAATAATATTTTTCATCTTTCTATATTTTATAATGTATTTTTAGTGTTATAATAATAGTATTGTTATTCATAAATTATTATTTTATTAAACACGATTTCCCGATTTTTACAATACGTAATGCTTGTCCCGAAGCAATTCATTATTATAATTTCCATTACAAATGGCTACGCACGTGTATTATATAAATTCAAGAATCAATACGGAGAAATATTGCATATGTATGTGTTCTGAAAATATATGTATTATAATATACAATATTATACGTATTTTGAGAATGTTAACGATGAAAGAGAAATCTATATTCTGTTTATATTTCGGGTATTCTTTGTAAAATTTCGAAATAATTTATTCGACAATGTTTAAAAACAAATAAATGAATGAATGAATGAATGAATGAATGAATGAATGAAATGAATGAATGAATAAAAATATTTAGACACGCGTGTGTCAAGGTTTCGAGAAAGATTTCGCAAGGCACAATTGGCCAAGAGTCGTACAGCGTGAAGGTGATGATGATCAAAGATGCAACAACAGAAATTCAAAGAATGAGACTAGGTTTTAAACATGACAACTATGAAAATACTAATTTAATGTATTAATTATAAATATATACATATAAAATCAATTTTGTCGAAAAATATTGTTTTTGCACTACCGGGATTTTAAATTCTGAATAATTAATTACAACTTCACAATAAGAATGTGTTCTCCTTAATAATATAACAACTTTAAACTATCGTTCAAAAATGACGCATTTAAAAAAAAAAAATACACACTCATGCACATGTGAGAAAACATCGCAATAGCTGTCTGTCTGTCTGGTGTTGACGGTGAAAAATAAAACATTCATGAATAATTTAGCAAAGCGCAGGCGGGCACCTACCCGGAGAATTTGGACTTGTAATTCGAAAAGCAACCTGCATGCTAGATCAGCGCGCTCCTAACCTCGCGCTAGATCGCCGTCACGTGCGTGAGCAGTAGGATCATCCACTCGCATACAATATATTCGCGACACTGATTATATCTTTGAAACTATACCGAGTCATTCGTAAATTCCAAAATAAAATCTGTCATCACTGGACATTGACACGCCATGTTACTACCCACTCAAAAATACACCATCGTGACGTTTACCCTCTGCAATAAGCAAATCGTAACGGAGGTTCCTCAGAATGTGGAAGGGTGGAATGTGGAATGATGAATGCGGAGTGGGTAGTAACATGCCTTTTAATTATTATCGTTAATCTTTTATTAATAAATCATACTTGTAATAAAATATTTCTTTTTTAAATAAAGATGCGCACACGGAATGCGTGTCACATCAATATTGTTACTATATTTCAAACTAAGCTAAACACCTGTGCTGTAAAAATAGGACTAATTTACTGTTCTCCTGGACAGAGGCTCGAATTACCGACCACTAGATCACTAGGCGATTGTCTCAACAACTAGACCAACAAGCACGTCGGATCTTACAAGTATATACGGTAATATGAATTTGTAATTAATTACCGGTGTGCTGAAGATTTCGTAACAGAACAGAAAGTAACCTTTCATTCATTGTACTATGTCCTATACTTCATTTCTATTCTAGCTTCGAATCTGGTATATAACGATAAATAGCTTTAGCGATTAGCTCAAAGAACCAAAAATCAGTATTGTCACTCAAAAACATTAAATTTCATTAATATTTATTTATACCACCCGGACGTAGTGGTAGAGGGACGGGGGGAGGACCGCTTGAAGGGTACGAATGATCTGAGTCTTAAAAAGATCCAAATTGTAAAGAGGGAGGAAATACTAAATCTAGTAAATCCACTTATTAACTACCGTTTACTTAAAGAAATTTATTTTATATAATGAGAAAAATTAGTACCTATCGATTGTAAAAAAAATTACTGATATTAGAGTTCATTAGATTTACCTCTTTGAACGGTGTAAGCTAAATAATATATCGCAATTGTATTGAAATACATAATTCGTCAATAAGATCTATCATATATTACAGTGCGATATGGTTACCCGTTCGTTAATGAATATTTCCAAATGTTTTCGACCCATCCCTTATTGAAAATTCGCGATGAATCAAACCGCAAATAATAATTGAAGGGAATCGAAAAATGTAATCTAAATTTATCGGTACCATAAAATCACGAATAAACCATAAAAAATGGTTACATTAAAATTCGTAATTAAATAAATACAGTTGTTTTATGTATTCTATATTTCGGCATATTTTCTGTCTCTATAAATAGTACTTTAAGTAATAGTAATTTATGTACTCATATATTTTGATGAGTGCATAAATTAACATAAAACATATATAATGAGTTTGTAATGGTAATTGAAACGACAATAATATTTATAAATTCGATCGCTCCTACGTGAAGTATTGTAACAATTTTTTTTTAATATATATATTGTATTCAATAGAATAAAACAGAATTTATTTGTAGCAAATTAGTGCCACTTAAAAATGTATCAAATACGTACGAAACATTATAATATCTAAAGATGACCTACTTTATGATATAGGAGGGGGGTCGAATGACTAAGAACATTGTCAGTAAATAATTTTGTGCGTGAATTTGCGCTATTTATGAATTTACACTACCTGAAAATGTAACATAATTTGTTAAGAGAAATTTAAAATAGAGAAATTTTTAATAATGTTCGAGAGCTATAATTAAAAGAATTCATACTCCTCCTGAAGATGTAAGTCAAATTAAAATACCATGTTTAGGTTTTGAACACACGATATTATCCAAAACAAGACTGAATAAAATAAATATGAAAGAAACTATTAATCGTGTACAACATAAATAAATAACAGGGCAGTTTTTTTTTACGTTTTTTGTTTCCACAGGGAGTGAAACTCGCTGTGAAAAACTAAATAATTCTTCCCCTATTTAAAAAAAATTGGCTAACAATTTAGAGCATGCGGCAAGCAGACAAGGGCAACCTTCAAACAATTTAGAACAGGTGTAGAATACTTTCAAGGTGCCCTTCAAATAACTTGACGTAATAAATGACAAACACTAAAATAAAACTCTAATTAAATAACTTCTTCGTTCTTTCACGTTCATACACTGCTGAATAAAGGTCTGCTTCTCTTAATAATCGCTATTCCTCTCTACTTTCATTCCTTCGCATCCTGCTCTTTCTTATGTCATTGACGCAATGTTTTAGCTTTCATTCTAGTAACATTTTACTCCAACGATTGTCACTCGGGCTTCGTTATTCGGCGAATTAAATATTCCGCTTTGAACCTATTGCGAGTGTTTTAATTTCTAATTCTATCTCGCAAGAACACTCCGAGCATAGTCTATTCTACCTATCGTTACCTCGAACTAGTGGATGAGGCCTATTGTAAGTATTAAAGTTTCGCCACCGTCGTTCAGAACTGTTTGAAGACTTTTGTTTTGAGTGATTGTAAAATTTTTAAACATCTGGAGCGTCTCAAGTCTCACACCACATGAAACATACAAAGGGACAAAATATTTTCTTCTGATCGTCCATCGCCACAATTACTTCGAATTTTTAGTTTACTCCAATTGAGCCAATAGCCTAAATAAATTTTAAAATGTACAGCCAAGGAGACAGGCATTTGCCTCGTGACCTCAGACTACTAGTAAATGACCGAACGGCCGAGTCGTGACTGCGGCGATCGGTCCACAATCAGCCTCCCGATGATGATAATGGCGGACAAACTAAAAAAAAACTTGTCCCAAGCAGCACGCCCAGAGCCGCGCGAGACGCACTGAGAGGAAGACAATGTTCGGCAGTTGTAGTTCGACGGCGATCTGTTTCTTAATTTCAATCAGTGAGCTGACTAGCCGATCGGTCTTTTAAAGCGTAGTAAGGCATCTTGTGGATCATTTAAAAAAATACTATCGCGTATTCTTATATAATAAACTGGCCGAATTACTTACTTAAACAAACCATCTAATATTTTCTGGATAGCAAAGTAGTTTTCACATGTTAGGGTAACACAAAGATGTTGACATTGGCGAGTTGGTTAATTTTGAAGAAAGTGGTAAAAAGCAAATCATCCAAAGCTTAACACTATACGGAAGCAAAATCTGGACAAAGACAAAGAGTGTGAGAAATATTTTGGAAGCACTTGAGATGTGGTGCTGGAGAAGAATGGAACGAATGAGCTGGATTGAGGGAATTGCAAACACGTTCTGAAAACAGTCTAAGGAGAGAGGTCCATAAGCGACACTATCGAAAATCAAAGGGGTCAGTGGATAGGGACAAGCATACTTCAGAAATATAAATGAGGAGAGGATACAGGAAGGAAGACTCAGACAACATACATTCACCAAATATAATAAGTAAATCAAATACAGTCAGTCACTTAGCGACAGCCTCTGGATGGATACCGGGAGAGATATGTATTGCAAGCATGAGAATAAATAAAAAAAGATTATCTTTTTATTACTAATTTTTATTTTATATATTGCACAACAAAAATATCTCCCGCATTCTAGGGCCGCTAGTGAGGTGAGCAGTGATACAATGTATAATGAATATTTACCACAAATAAAGTGGTAACGATCAAGTTACAATCTGAGATAGTTAAGAACCAAAAAGAGAATAAAACAACAGTAAAGGCTGTGTTACCAAGGAAAAGTGACCTTTTGATGGAATAGCGTGATAGTATGTGAATAATGTTACTGCCGATTATATCGGTCGCAGTTCGTGTCGGCCCTGAAACGGTCGACAGAGCCGTTTAAAAAATATTGCATAACGCAATATTGCAACACGACTTCCCAGGGCGGGAGCCGCATTCTGCGGCGCGGCGGCGACAGGTGCGCGCGAGGCCGACCCTTCCACTCTTCCTCCTGGCCAGGGCCTACCCTGGGGTGTCTGGTGACAGGATAACAGTGGCGGTGTCATCGAATTGTCCAAAGCATTCTGCACCAATAATCAGCGATGCTGAATTGAGCGCTTGGGTCAGTGGCGTATCTATGCGAATGCAGTGTATTAATTAGGGCCCACATTAAAATCGTTTCTCACGTGTAGCACGAAAACATTAGCGATGTCGATTACAATACTTATTTAGGGCCCCTTTTTTCCATTCTGCACACTCGTATACTATATTTTATGTACTTCAAAACATTATAGTATTTCTTTGGTACCCGAAATGATATTTAGAAGTATTAATTCCTTGAGGAATGAATTTCGTTTGGTAAATACCAAAACACAACACAATTTCTCCTAAACTACTTTTAATTAACGTGTACCATTGTTTATAAGTAATCATGAAAAGATTGCTTCTCCCGATCAAAATGACCATTTCAATTGAGCTATGTACGTATATTTATTGAAAGATAATTTCTTCTATAATTGCGTATCTCCCTGCAATTGCATCAAAATCGACAATAAGTAATACGTACCTATACTGATATCTTTCTAAGTATTTTGCAAGTGGACGAAGATGAAGCGTGCATAAATCTGATAATAATTTTTAGAAGCAGGTGTGAAGTGTTAAGTTAAAAAATGTAAAGGATATCATCATATATCGTGATCAGATAGAAGAACATTCATTAGAAGATATTAATAGATAGTTAGATAGCGTATTTACGAATTGATTAAAATTTGAAAGTGCTTATTTCTTCCATTACGATATAAAGTAAAAAAAAATTTAAAAACTCTTATTAAATCACTTGAAATTTAAGAGGCAGTGGAGCGCTCCATCGAGCAGAAAATTGGATTAAAGCCTACAATAAAGCTATTTAATTTTAAAATTGTGAATAAAATGGGTGGACAGAAACATTAAAATTATTTAATAAACGCTTGCGATATGAAAAATATATTATATATTCATGTATGCCCCTGCCGTATAACCAATATATAACAAGATCAAATATCTTGAGATTCATAATACGTAAGTAAGTCAGACTGTAAAAATAATAAACTATATACGAATACATATTTATAGTGCTGCAACTTGATATTATAAAATACGGAATAATCGCTTGGGGTGGCGCTTAACAAATAAATATGCAAACAAAGGAAATACGTATAAAAAAATATAAAATCCTTAATGTTCATTTCATGTATTATTTATTAAAATGATAATTCTATCAATTTAAAAAAGATTATAAACCAATTTAGACAAACGCAAACGCGAAGCATCGCAATTATCAACACAAAATAAAAATACAAAAAGCAAATCAATTAAAATTACGCTCGGCCGGTCCAATAAATATGAAAAGAAAGCTTGTTTAAAAAAATTTACGACCGCTAAAAAAGGAACGTTCTAATTTAAAATTGTATAGGAAGCACATGGCGTGCGAAACCAGCGCCGAAAAAACCGCACACAAAAACAAGGGAACTGCATCCGAGAGAAGGTGTTCTGGATTAAGTAAGCCGCGGCCGCGGGGGAGGGGACCGGCGGGGGCGGGGGGCGCCGGGACCAGTTCACCTTGAACTGTCGCCAATTTTTTGCCCCACACACGTGCGCCCTCGAAACTGGATGAAGGTCAACGGAAGGGGTGCGGGGCGCCATTCCTCGCCAGGGTTAGGGGCCGCTTTCAATGGTGCCGGGATATTTGCATTGTGCCAGGCGAAAATAGCTCGCCACCGTGCGTGTGTTGGAGTGTGTATGTGTGTGTGTGTGTGTGTGTATTCGGCGGTGGTGAAAGGCGATCATGATTCGCACGTCGCTTATTGTTGATGAAACGGGTACAGGAGGTCCGTACCTAATGGTCCATTAATCAAATTCGCTTTTGAATACACACGAATACGCCATGTTCTCCTTTTTAGCGAAATTGTTTTCGGGGACTTCCGCGCGGGGGCGGGGCGGGACCTGCCTTTCATTCAAAGTTGGCCGCTTTTTGTTGTCAGTTTACATGGAAAAGTTTCCCGGCCCTATCCGGTCTAGCCAGGAAATCTTTTTTATTTTTAAAAAAATTATTACGTTTAAAGTAAAATATAAAATCGCTAAACTACTACAAACATTAAAATGAAATCAGCCAGTTTTCAAATGCCGCTTAACGAGGAAAAATCTGCTCCTGTCGTGGATGATAGAATATAAATTATAAAGTCAGAACATAATATAAACATTGAAACATATTATTAAGGACAACACATTCTTATTGTGATATTTTAAATACTAATTAAATGTATTAATTAGAAAGATATACATATCAAATTACTTTATCGAAAAATATTATTGTTGCTACCGGAATAGATGTATCGTATTTGAAAAGTGTAACATATAGGTTCGAAAACTTGTCGTCAATGTACTGTGTGCTGTAGCATAATCGATTAATGTACGTTTCACGGATTGGAAGAGATCCAGGTTCGAATCCCGGTAGCAACGACAATATTTTTCGATAAAATTAATTTGAAATGTATATCTTTCTGATTAATACATTTAATTTGTAATTAAAACATATACACGTAAATATATTTTAACATTTTCGTCACGCACAACAGAAAATTCTGCACTCTTATATAATTAATCACGACTGATTTATTTTATTTGAGATATACACATACGGTGGCGACACGAGATGCGATGTGTACATCACAGGAGATACGTTTTCTCGATATAAACCGATACCTGTGAACTTTGAATTATAAAATATGTAGTACACATCCACCGATAACAGAGTTTCATTGATGAAGAATACTGCATTTCTTATCATGTTATCATAAACACACAGTACCGCGCTACCTATCTGTGTGTGCATGTACTTTCGGTGCATCTCTAGATAAAATTGTTTATCGAGGCTTATTTACGTATAAACTATTTATTTTTATGTTGATAAAAGTGACACCATTTTCAAATGAATTTTGTATATAGTGTGTATATGAACTGAAATGGGAGTGCATACAACAATAGCGGCGTACCTATATGCATTATTGAAAGCGTAAACTATTCGAGTAGGCATTGACCTTAATCTCAATAAATGTTCTCGTGATGCATTTCTGTGCAAGTTTTATCACGTCACGTGACGTGTGTCTAACCAGAGCAGATAATTAAAGGTACACTGAATTAATGAATAGTTAGAAAGTAAAGTAATGAAATATTATTTTATCCGTAAATATTGTGAAATTGTTACCAACGATGGTGTAAAAAATGAATCATAGTTTTTAGATGTTTTTTCTTTCTCAATCGAATGATTATTACGTTTCGAAGAAATACGACGAAGGCTACCCAGAAACACATTAATACAGCATTGATTTGTGTTCATACTTCCATGCAGAACCTAGACTTATCAATAAATCGCTTTGAAAACTTGCAGAAGGAAGAAAATAATAATGAATCGTGACATTTCATTCTAGTTTTGCTGCGGCAGAACCTCGCCGTCGTGACGCGCAGTGAATGTATAATCCTTCGTCAATTACCTGAGGAGACGGATCCGTTCTCCGACTTGGGGGTGTTTGGCGTGTGCGGGAGGGCCATGGGCGGCAGCGCCAGGGGCAGGGGCAGGGGCAGCGGCGGGGGCGCGCAGCCTCCCATGCCCGCCCCCGCAGCTCCGTGCCCGCCGTAGCCCAGGGGCAGGGCCTCCTCGTAGCCCCACAGCTCCAGCTCGCCGTACTCCGGAGAGCCCAGCGACTCGGGGGACATGACCATGGCGGGGGTGATCAGGGCCGAGGAGGAGGTCACCTCCACCGAGCTATCCTCGAGCATTCGCAGGGTCTGGAAGCCCCCGTTGTTCGACCAGCGGCGTTTCATCTTCGCGCGCGAGGAGCACCCGAAGTCGAGACTGGCGGCCGGAGCCCCGAGCTGGATACCGATCCGACCGCGGCGACTCTTCAGATTCGAGAGCAAACAGGCGATGCGCGGACCTCACAGGTCGAGGGGCTCGGCTGAGCGGCGCATCGCGGGTCACGATGTCACGGATGCCAGGAAGGGCGGTGCGCATCAACCTCCCGAGAAAGCGACGCACTCGTAGGAGGATTTCATCTCACCCGAGGGTCGTCCGATTCAACGGGAATATATACCGTCCGACTGTCTGGAGACCACTCGCACAATACACTGACAAAAGGATAAACACAGCAGAAGCACCTGATTGGATAAAACACTTATCGTACACAAAAAACCAGATCTTTTTCACATAAATAAAATGAAACGCGGAGCGGTGAACTATTTCAAAGTCAGCCTGCAACAAGTGTGAGGTGTGCGAGGTGACAGGTGTCGCGGCGGGGACGGTGGCGGCGCGCAGTTCCGCGCGGTGGCGGCCCGACGTGTTTTGAGGAAAAACAAAAAAAATGTTGAGCAACAAAAAGCTCCCGCGGCTCGGGATTCTCCGTCAGCTTTCGCGCGTCTCCGGAGCTGCGCGTGCGCATGAGCGGTGCGGCCGGACGCGCGCACTGAAATGGCGGCTGGATCACTGCCACGGTCGGAGCCGTGACGTCACGCGCCCCCTCGCCCCGCGAGCCGCGCGGCCCGACCGGCCGAGATATTATTGTATTATGACTTATGACAACTCGGAAAGGCTTCGGCCGCCGGTAGCAGAACCTCCCCCGGGTCGAAGGAAGGGTGTACCTTGGCTAAATTAACTTAACAGATCTACGCAGGAAGGACGCTCCATGATCAGAAAGATTGAGTACATAAAAATACACGCAGGCAAAATAATATTAATCTAATTTTTAATATTTTAATTACATGTATATTTTTAGCTTTAAGATACGTTTTATCAGTAAGGCTACTAAGTAAGTACTAATTAATTTTTTTATTAAATGCTTTCATAACTACAAAATGTAAATATTGTTTTTATGGGCTCGAAACACGAGAATGTATTTTTAAAGGATATTACCATTCTATTAGCTGCTCTGAGACAAGTTCATGGATAATATTGTATTGTTAAATTTTTTAAATGTGATGGAACTTATCAATTTATAATATTATATGTAAAGGGTGTCCAGCGGAAAAATTTCAAGATTAAATTATAATTGCTTGTAAACCACTAGGGTGAGGTAAGTGAGAGGGGTATTGTTCGACGCGCGTGATTTGCCAGTCGCAATGAGTCATTGGTCGGGAGCGCACTGCGCGTTCGCAGTTGAGCAATATTTAAAGTGCGGTGATTCACTGGTTCGTGCGCGTCGTGCTTTTTGTACTCACTTTAATATTCGACGAGTAAGTGATGGGCCGAGCACGCAACATATCCGGTGTTGGGTTTAAAAGTTCAGACAAGAAGGGACAATGGTTAACCAAACTTCTCCGGGACCATCGACGTCAGCAGCGACGCCAGAATATGTGGCTCAAGTTCAACGTGAAATTATGCGCAATCCGCGTAAATCGATAAGGAAGATTGCAGCCTGTACTGGAATAAAAAAATCAACAATGCACGTTATTTTGAAAAATAAACTACAGTTTTGTCCATACAAACTGTAAGTTGTGAAACTTTAGCGAGAACGATGCTGGAACGTTTTGGAACAGCACGAACGCTTGGAAACATATTGTTTACTGACGAAGAATATTTTCATATCGATGGTATGTTAATAAACAGAACATGAGATACTGGTGTCCCGGAAACCCAACGGAACGCCATCAAAAACGTTTGCATTGTCCAAAAACGACAGTGCGGTGTGCAATTTCTGCCCGAGGGATAATTGGCCCTTATTTTTTTAACCAGCGAGAGACAGTCACTACTGACGTGTATTGCCGGATGATCGACGAATTTTTGGTACCGCAACTGCAGCTATTTCTCGGGTTCAACAATAAAACACAATTTCAGCAAGACGGGGGCCACTCCACACACAGCTAGAGTTTCAAAAGAGAAGCTGAGGGGAATTTTTCCCAATAAATTAATCAGCAAGTACGGAGACATACGCTGGGTACCTTGGTCACCGGACCTTACATCGTACTTTTTTTTGTGGGGATACCTTAAGTCGATAGTTTGCAGCAATAATCCTCGAATAATTCAGGCCCTACAAGAAAATATCCACCGTGAAGTTGCTGCCATTAAACCAACGCTTTGCTCTCGCGTGTTCGCAAATTTAAGAGTCCGATTGCAAGAATGTTTTGAGAGAAATGGACTGCATTTAGACGATATTATTTATAAAATGTAAAATCCGCATCGTTAAACTCCATTTTGTATAAATAAAATATGAGAATAACATTACAGTTTTTATTTTTATTTAATATTAAACTTGAACATTTTCCGCTGGACACCCACTAGAATACTATAAAATATCACTGTCCTCACTAGATCAAGGTCCGTATCAAAGTGGGCAATGGTTGAAAATATACCAAAATACATATAGATCGTAATGAACTCTTGTATAAACGAAAATGACAGGCATACCTTGGTCACGTCTGACAATAAATACATTTAAAAAATCAATTGACAATAATTAATTCGAAACATTTTTGAATAATATGTTTAGTTTTCGATAAAATATATTTTGCGTGTTAAATTAACACAGGTAGCTGCCGAGTGGCGCCCACTTCCGAAATGTCGGGGGATACCGAAATATATTCCGCCGGTGTTGCCAAAAAACAAAATAAATTAATATTCAAATTTCATCAATCACTCTGACTTTCACAAGACACGTCTCGTGTTTAACGCCGCGGTAACGAACAGTCATCGCGAAAATCAAATATCATTTTGCCAACATTTTCGCCGGTGAGGTGGTGCGGTGGTACGGTGGTGTTGCCGTGACGCAAAATCGGGCCAATGTTAAAACGGTTTAATTATGTTGCGTAATGGTACATTCGAGTCTCGCCCTTATTGCCGCGAGTTCACGGCCGCGCGGGCGAACACATCTCAACTGTCAAAATAATATTGAAAATGGCCGAATTTATCCAAATAATGCAACACTATCCTGAAACAGTTTTCCTCACTGCCGCACCATTCTCCTGATGAACATTTTTTTCTAATCGGATCTAATCTAATCTACGTCATCGAGGTAACACATTTTGTAACACACGTGGAAACTAGTTGGTTTACGTATTCTAAATTATTAATTGATACCGTTAGTTACCATGGTGTATAGATTTTTTTTTTTTAAAGAGAACATATCATTGATAATTCTGGCGTCTGCTATCAGTTTACTCAAAGGTATTTGAGATTCTGTAAAAATAAGGTAGATGGCTCTGTCAAATGATGGAACGATTAAATGTATTAATATCAAAAAGGTAACATATAGGGTCGAAAATTGTCGCTAAAAATATTGTCGCTGTAGCTTAGTTGGATAAAGCACCTAGGAAAGAGATCCAGGTTCGAATCCCGGTGGCGCAACAATAATATTTTTCGATTAAATTGATTTTATATGTATATCTTTCTAATTTATATATTTAATTCATATTTAGAACATATTATTATTGTGAAATTGCAATTTTACAGAATATGTCATATTTTTAATATAAATTAAACGTAATAATAAGAAAGATATACATATAAAATTAATTTATCGATAAAATATTGTTGTTGATGTCGGGATTCGAACCTGGATCTCTTCCTATCCGGGGAAATGCATATATGTATATCTTTCTAATTAATACATTTAATTTGTATTAATAAATAAATTAGTAATAATTCCTAGACTCCATGTGCACAGTGGTGTAGTGCTGAAGAAAGAAGAACCGGAACGCTACTCCCCTCTATCCCCGTATCGTTCCGGTACTGCTGGTACTAAATTAATTAATACACTAGTATCTCTCACAAAAATCATTCCACAAACAATAACGACAAAGTTCTTACAAAATGATTTAACACAAACAATAAAAGAACTACCTAGGTGATGATTAATCAACCCCCCAAACTAAATATTAAAGTTTTTAATTTTGGCAGGTGCCAGGTTCGAAACAATACAATGTGAAGGTATATTTCGAATGAAGATAACCTGCTGTTATTTATTGTCGTATAAAGTTTAATTTAAGCTTTCTTAGAAAAGCGTCGTAAAAAAACGGCGACATACAAACACACGCATGTTTTGTTGAAAAAAGTACCGGAACGACGTTCCGGTTCGTTCCGGTCCCACTACGCCACTGCATGTGCCCGCGCCATTGTTCATTCAATAATTATTCCTCACTAATGAAAGAACAGCACATATCGGCTATTCATTCATTCGTAAATCTTCAGCTAAAATCAGATTTTTTATATCAGATACCCGGTCTCTATCTATATCTTGGTGTGATAGAAACAGTGTATCTCCCAACAATTTTTATTATAACCAAGTTAATGTACCCGGTCTCTATCTATATCTTGGTGTGATAGAAACAGTGTATCTCCCAGCAATTTTTATTATAACCAAGTTAATGTACCCGGTCTCTATCTATATCTTGGTGTGATAGAAACAGTGTATCTACCAGCAATTTTTATTATGAACAAGTTAATGTACCCGGTCTCTATCTATATCTTGGTGTGATAAAACAGTGTATCTACCAGCAATTTTTATTTCTTCTCGTAAAATTATTCGAACGTGTGTTGATAAATAAATAAATGAGGAAACAGCTGTGCATGAACGAATTACACGAGCAACTTCAAATGTCTGCTAATTATGATACTAAAGTGAAGGGTAATCACGTATTTATTAACAAATCTAATAAAATTACGTTCAAAAGGTGAAAAATAAATATATATATATTAGAAATACAACTGGGACGTTTCAAATTAATGGATACAAAGCTAACCAAATAAATGGACGGGATTAAAAAATGAGAAACCAAGCCACAAAAAGCGGCCTTTGAGTTAATGTAACCAAATGAACGCTTTCAGAAATGGTTAGGTACGTCTGTTGTGAAAAATGGACCCAGTGGAAAATTTTGTCGTATTTTGTGGACCAGCAATTAGAATTAATAAAACCATTGTTATAATTTTACAGTAAGCAATTTTTGAGTTAATTGAGCTAAATTATTTCAGAAATGATTAACTTTGTCATAAATTTACATATTACACGAACTTATTTTTTGTTTTTGCGACGAAAAAATACACGACGCTAGTGTTGGGGCGACGTCAAGAGAAAGCGTCCCGCGAACAATCTGCCCTGATCGAGAAAATGCGTGAAAGTTAACTATAGATGCACGTCAGGGTAGAAAAGTATGGCGTTCTTTTGTCTATGTTAGTGAAAATATAATTAGTATCCATATCAAATTATTGGGTTCATTTTTACCGTTTACTACAAAATATTAAAAATAAATATATATTGACAAATATATTTTAATCCCGATCTTAATTACCCCCTCGCAATGTGCTAATTATCGTTTCTCGTACAATGTAGCCGGGGAAAGAATAGGTTCAAAAGGTTTTGCTTTTCTCGTTATGTGGGAAAAAAAGAGTACGATTTCACAGCGGCCGTGGGATCCGAGGGCCCGGCGCTCTGCGACCTGAAGGGCAGGTCGGATTATTAATGATTGTCTCACACCGGGGAGAGATGAATTCGCGAAGCGGGGATCCAAGCAGGAATCATTAAAATGATATCACCGCTAACCAATCGAATAGATTACTTTTTAATTTTAATTAATTGTTAAGGAAAACACATTTTTCTTCTGAAGTTCCATTTTCAGAACACAGTTCTGTGGTATTTTAATACAAATTAAATTAATCAACTATAAATATATAGTAATAGATATAAGTGTTTGATATTCACCGTAATATAATGTAAAGTTGATTGCTTTTAAAAATGGAATAGTAGATATGTCAATTGGAAATATTACAGAACGTAAGTTTAAAACGTATCGAAAATGTATTCGATTGCTATACCGAAAATGGAGAACGCGCTTACCTTGATAAGAAGAGGTCTAGGTTCGAATCCCGGTAGCAACTAAATATTTTTTCAATAGAT
Organism: Eubasilissa splendida; assembly: GCA_031772225.1. Taxonomy (NCBI): domain Eukaryota; kingdom Metazoa; phylum Arthropoda; class Insecta; order Trichoptera; family Phryganeidae; genus Eubasilissa; species Eubasilissa splendida. The sequence goes on along the minus strand of CM062850.1, from coordinate 31,635,184 downwards.
AGATTTTTTCTGTTTATCTTTATAGTTGATTCATTTAATTTGTATTAATTAATTGAGCCTCGTATTTCCTTACACAAGATGAAAAAATATAATTCTTAATAAATTTATTATAATTTTTATTGCTATTTTATATATTTACTTATTTACAGTACGAGTATCTTTTATTAATTTCTAATACATCTTAAGATCCATAATGTAATAAGTTAAATTAACCAAAATATATATAACATTGCTAACAGATAAAAAAAAACATAATATGAACATTCGTAAAGAAATTAGATTAGAAGCCAGTCTCACAGTAAATAATGGTTGTTGCCTAGTGCCACTCGATGGTGTTGTAAATTGTAATAAATTTAGTAAATAAGATATTAATGTGACGTTTGGACTGCTCACGTTAAAGATCTGCCTCGCTAAAACGGGTCCCGGCACAAGCCTGCTGCACTGCCAATTTTATATGATAATAATCGTTATAAGTCTTGTCACAATTGTCACGTTAGGCGACATGAGTTAGCTATGTTTATAACATCGTATCAAAACAGTATTTTTATAACTTACGAGTTAATTATTGTACTAGGTCGAATCGGCATCGAGTCATCGATCGAAGAATGAACACTCATTGTGTCAGAGAAAATTTTTGGGCACTTGGTCAACCGTTGGTTTCATTATTTTGTCAGGCAAAATAGTTTTTTTTTTTTTAATGACCTTGGCAATGAGCTGATCTTGTCTGAGAGAAAGTAAGACGTAAATGTAAAATACAATTAGCTTCGCGGCACACACCACGAGTTACGTGAGATCGTTGATATACGTTTTATTTGTTTGTTTTTACCCATAAATGATAAACGTGCAAGTATTTATTACTTTTTTAGACATTTGTTAAAAATAAGTTTTATTACTATAATTAAATAAAACTTGGTAGAAGGCAACAGTGATAAAATTCACAACCTTCATAATCTCGGAATCGGTAAACTTATCCTTATTTTAGATTTAATTTCCATTTATCCTTTTACATTTTCCTCACACGGTTTTCTCTATAAATTATACATTTTTAAAGTGATTCTAATCAATATTATTTTATTTCAATAAACGATTATTAATTATATGTTTAATGCAAAGAATTGTGAAGATTTAACGGTTGAAATAGGTCAGCAGGTGTCAGGTGGTTATTCTACTCTGCGTGCAAAATACAATATATAACGAATGACACAGCACTAATTCTATACAGGTCTTTACCAGATGTTGTGTACATGAACCCTAACATACCATATAATAGAGAAAGTATAATAATTACAATTGTACACGTCGTGTTAATGCATTTGATTCCACAAACATAACGAAATTCAAGACGTTCGATTAGGAGCCACGCCTACGTGACATACCTACTGTATTTAATGGAGGCGTGCGTAATATGCGGTATCAATCGGCGTGAAGTTCACGCGGCGGTAGGTAGGTAGGCAGGCAGGCAGGTAGGCAGGTTGGTGGGGGAACGCGAAAACCGTGAAAAATGAGGTGTCTATCGGAAACAATCCGACTCAAGGTCTGCCATTGTTGCCCGATCGGGGTTCAGCGAGGTTCACCACACCGCCAGCCGATATTTAATTCAATTTTCGATATAGAGTGTGTAACACTTTTGCCTGTTCGAGTCGTGGTGCCCCGCCGCTGGCACCATTATCATTATGAATGCGACGATAAATCAGAAAATGACCCAAAAACTTTTTTTTCTTTATTCATTAATTAATAATATTTTTTTTAAATTAACCTGTTTGATATTCCAATTTAAAAACTTAATTATATAGTGCCAAAATCTGAACTATGAACTACTAAATTTGTAGTTGAAATTTAAAAGTGGGAATGGTATATCTTCTTGTCATGCCAAATAGCGAACTATTTTATTTTTTAAAATGCGTGTAGAAGAAGAGGAGGTAAATGATTTTATTATTATTATTTTGTAAACAATCAATTAAAAACACGCGTATACGACGGGAGCTATCGGAACACAGGCACTTGTCGGTAACTGTTCACAAAATATATTCATACATATAAATAAATAAATAATGTGGAAATAAATTAAATATTTTCGGATTTTCTGTGCATATAGTAGTTTTCTGATGAGGACCTCTGCAATTGGATCCGAAACGTCAGATACAGAAGTTGGAGATATGATAAAACAGGCCAGAAAACTCAACACAAAATATTGCCAAATAACATTAAAATAAACAAGACAAAGCAATGTCTCTAAATGCAATACAGATATCATCGTGAGATCTGAAGCAAGTCAACCTTCCAGCTCCTGCACTCCTGAATGACTCACAATGGCATACTCGAGTCTTCATGTCGTTCATAAGAACCAATATGCAACGAGGGCCAATATAATCACCCCAGTACGAGAATAGCTCAACAGGCTGGCAACCTAACGATGAGAATGTAGGTATGTAAATATGTCGGTAGAGTAATTGCCATTGAAGGCAGTGGTAGTGTTCAGATTCTGTTGCCACCAGGAACTGACTCTCGGTGTAGTGTGGCCGTGCAAAAAGTGCGACGTCATCCGAGTTTAAAATTCACCACCGAAACTAATATATTATATTCAGCGGCCAGGGGAGGCCGTGCAGGAATCCGGGGACGGAAACTGCTCCACAAGTAATCAGAAGAAAAAAAATGCAATTTTAATTTGCATACTTTCATTAATCTTCTTTACATTTTGCAATTTATTTCGAATACAGTTTACTCGTATACATATTCATAAATTGTTTGCGTTGATTTTAAATAATCTAAAATATCTTACTCTACGGATTTTTATTCAACAGTTATTTAGTTACACAATGCTAATAAGTATGTATATATTTGGCAGACGCGTGCAATTAGTACATTGAAATAGGCTGTACATATGTAATTATATACTTTGAAAAATAAAGTGCAATTATATATTAAATCTGAATGATATGATAATAATTATGATATGAATATTACAACATACATATATTACTTCGATTTATTTCGCAGAACTTCTGTTACAAATTACTACAAATTATTTAAATTTACTGACTGAACCCCGCTGAAAATAAGATATTTTAACATTATCACTGTCTTCATTTGAAATTATGAACATTGTCTTTTATAATGTAATGTGATTGTAGTTTATTTTATTCAAATTGGTTTCTGTATATCTGAAAAAAAAAAGTATATATTAATAATTATACAAAATACATTGTTTAAACCACTATTTATTAATTATTCTACATGTTTCGATACCTATGGTATCTTCTTCATGAAACAATGTATACTGAAATTAAAAAATTCAAGCATAGATAAAAACAAAACTATAAAATGATGAATAAGTAAGAATTAATATGAAAGCAAATTTAAAAGGTGACTATTTGCAAAAAGGATTTGGTTATTTATAATATTAAACTTGCTATTAACACTTTTTCTTATTTCTAAAATTTGATATTTATCTAACTGTAAACCTCTAGTATTTGTATGCATAATTTCTAAACCCTTGTTAATATCAAATTAATGATTTGTTTCCAAAAGGTGATTGAAAAATTCTCAATAGTTATTGTTATTTAGGTATCTCACATTAGATCTTACTTATTCACCATTTTATAGTTTTGTTTTTATCTATGGTTGTATTTTTTAATTTCAGTATACATTGTTTCCTGAAGAAGATACCATAGGTATCGAAACATGTAGAATAATAATTATTAAATAGTGTTTTAAACAAATTATTTTGTATATTATTAACACAAAGTAATATTGCAAATATTGAAGAAGTGAAAATATATATAGGTTGTATGATTTTCCCTCGGCATCAAAGGTTAGAGGAACGATTTATCCAGTTCTACGCTATCCGAATCAAGTAAATTGTTTAAATATATATGATATAAACATGACAAAAATATTGATATGCTATGTTTTCATGTTCACATCTTTACTTAAAAAAAAAAAGAGAGAAAATACACGAACGGTACAATATAATCACGTGTTGTACCGCAAAGCACTATTAATCAAACGAAACATAAATCACCAACAAAAAGCCGAGACCTTCCTGCGTCGTGCGACGTATCGACTATTGACATTAACCAAAATAATAAGGTTAAGTCTATGCAAATCGACTGTCTCCGACACGTTAATGTGTTAATGTGTCATTTACCTACTGAAAGAAACAATCGAGTTTTTGCGCAATTCGACAAGTCCAATGGCAGGCGGACGATTATTGTTACCGGCCGACTGCCACTGCCGCCGCCGCCGCCGCCGCCGCCGCCGCCGCCGCCGCCGCCGCGAGCGAGCGGCTCGCAAAAGTTACTAACTCGGAAAATATTCAATACAACAGGTTGTTCGTAATAATAAATAATAATTGAAAATGGTCTTCTTTTTTTTTAACGCGCTGCTAGGATTTATTCACTATGATTAAGACGGTCAGCGCTGCCTGATGGTGAACGGTCCAGATCGAGTAACCAGTTTGCGCGGGAAACGGTCTTTATGAAACCTCAATACTCGCTCTGCAACATTGGATCTGGAGATAACGATGTAAACAAAAGATTTTTCGACTAATGAACGCTCAAGATAAAAATCTTTCAAATCGCAAACATCATTTATTACACTTGATTTACATAACCAATACAAATACAAATAACAGATATATATATATACTCTATTATATAATAATATTCATATAGGATGTAACAGACCTAGTTCATAATATTTTATAGGTGGATACCTGACTAAGTTACGAGTCTAAAGTGTTTGAGGAGTATGTACAAATTCTGTACCGTTACGCAAATTATTATTGTATGAGATTTTTACAAACTTGACCCATTATTATTATATACCGTTGCTTCAGATTCTAAATTATATAACAAAAAATAGTCTGACCGCTAGATAATTGATGACTTTTAACTTTTTGTATTCAAAAAATAATTTGGAATCAAAACAACATTTCAAATAATCTCATAACTATGACATTCATTAAATTCTTACTATGACATGGTTGAGATTAGACACATGCAGCTTGAACATTTTCGACTCATATTTAAAATTGTGCACTATGTGTGTTATACCATTTGTTGGTATTTTATAAATTAATTTTATCACGAAAAAAATGTCGTTTATTTTTCGAGATTTCTTCGTCGATTGCACAGACCAGTAAATGAATAGACATGAAATAAAGTGTACATATAGTAGAAGGGTTTGGAACATTAGTTGCGGGACGAGGGGCATTCTACACACATTCTTGGCGGAAACATAAATCCGATAGTTTATGACACATTTATGCAACAGTAAAAGTATTTACATTTCAAAAAATTTCATTTTTGTGTAAACAAGGCGTATTTTTTACATGAATGCATGTTATATTGTCAGCGATTAAATTTCGTTTCAATCGAGTCATATTTTATAAAAAAGTCGCGATGCTATTTAATCGCGTATGTAGTAACAAATTGATCACGTTGGTGACACCAAAATGAAAATATTAGGACAAGAAATTTGCGTTAGTCCATGTTCATATATTCGGTGGTCTGTGGTCGTTTGCTTCTGTTAGGTGAACTGATAAACATTTAAAATGTATTAACAAAATTTGTATGCAGTATGCATATCAAGCTTACAACTTGAATTAAGAGCCACGTTGTGAATAGTTTTTTTTTCATTATCGCTTCCCCAGCGAACAAATTATAGCATCAGATCTTAAAATTGCACCAAAGATTTTTTGCGCAAACCGTGATCCATAAATTAGAGGATGCTCCAATATGGCTGATGAGTAAATAAAAATAAAGCTCTCGGGACTATATAAAATAAAACAAATGAGTCACGATCAAAATCGCGGTATACGCATATCAATTAAGCTCCAAATTACATGGTGCTGGAGTAAGGCACCGATGAGAAGGACGCGTGGGCGGATAAGGGTATCTAAACAAAGAATTCTATACCACAACGTAGAGTTTAAAATATCTACACAGAATCCAGAGTGGGATAAAATACGACAACAAATGAAAAGGAAAAGAGTATATAAATCGATTACTTTACAGGATTAAGAAAAAAAATCTCTGCGCGAGATCACGTGGTTACGGGTGATTTTATTACTCGGCAAAGTCGAGATGGAATCTAAAGATGACGCGACGAGGGTTGGGCATCGGCGAGGGGGGCGAGGGGACGCCATTCAAATTCGGAGTGGCCGTACAATAATAAAATAGAATAAAAAATAAAGGAAGTGGACCCAGATTGTCCCGCGGTCGGTTTGGGGCTCTGGCGAGCTACGCGCCCGGTGACGCGTGGCACTACGTAAAAAAGGCAGTTTTCGGCAACACTAGTTATAAATAAATTACGTACGCGGTGTGTGTAAGTAAATAAATTACCTTTATTTTTAGAATACACGGGGAGCGCTTGTTCATCTCAGGATGGCACGTCCGCTCTGTGCCTACTAACTAAATGCGCATATTATGGGAGTATTCATTTTACACATAAACGTGTAAATAATGTCATTGTGTAAGAGACAATGTGGGTACAAACAGAAATAATCCTTTTAAATTTTATTTTATTGTAAAAATATCTTGCATGTACATTCCATTGATTCAAAAAACATGCGTTGACAAAAATTGTATTAAAGTTGCCAAAACGGTATACTGCACGGCGGATGGATATTGTAACTATTTCCCAAACTGAGCTAAAGCGCTTGTGCATAGCGTGACTAGGTGAAACGTTAATCACTCATAGTGTCATAATTAAATGACAAATCAATAATTGAGCCATGAAACTGAGCGAAGATTTTGTATGAACAAATGATTATTATTCAATCATCGTGATGTTTGTCATAACATCGTAGTGTCACAATTTCTCAGAATGGGTTTGTGCGATTATAACTACTAAATGTCACATTTATTTAGAGATCTAATAATCATTACACCATCGTTGTGCAGTAATTATTAATTGCCTATTTATATTCATTTGTTTGAATAATAATATTATTTTACACGAGGGTAAACCGAAAAGTGAAGACTCATTAGTTTTAAAAAATTAAGGAAATATTTTATTAAACAATTTATATATCTTACATATATTTATATTTACAATATTCTACATTTAAGTACTTATCTTATCTGTTCACAAGCCTTAAAAAGTCTCGCTATTGTAGTCGCCTATCGCTATTATATCGTTCATTTAACAAATTGTCAACTGCAAGCTGCAATTACATCTGAAACTTTTTTTTAGGAAAAGGGAAAAATGTTCCGAGCAAGGTTCGTACTATACGGTAGATGATCGAAAATTTCCCACCTAAGTGCGATTAGTTAAATGCACTGGCGGTGGAGGACTACAGCAACGGGACTCAAAGCTCGTCAACAGATATTATAAAGAAATAGATCAAGAAAATGTGTTAAATATGAATTAAATATATTAATTAAGCTACAGCGACATTATTTTCAGCGACAATTTTCAACCCTATATGTTACCTTTTTTGATATTAATACATTTAATCGTTCCATCATTTGACAGAGCCATCTACCTTATTTTTACAGAATCTCGAATACCTTTGAGTAAACTGATAGCAGACGCCAGAATTATCAATTCATTTTTATTAAATTTTGGACACATTGATACAACTTTATTGGATTGCTTAGTTAGATAAAGCACCTTCCCCGGTTAGGAAAGAGATCCAGGTTCGAATCCCGGTGGCGCAACAACAATGTTTTTCGATAAAATTGATTTTATATGTATATCTTTCTAATTAATATATTTAATTAATATTTAAAATATCACAGACCTATGTTCTGAATAATTACAACTTCACAATAAGAATGTGTTCTCCTAAAAAAAAAAAAGAAAAGAAAATGTGTGTTTAAAAAAATATGATATAAAATATTTTGGTAATTTGTTAAAAATGTCTTATGAAATAATGACAGGCTTTCTAATATCTAATATTAAACCACGGCACAACACCACTACATATAAAATGTGTAACGAAAATAAAATACTGCAAATACTAAAACAATATTATAATTATCAAATCTAATTTCAAAATAAACACTCTAATATTCTTATTACATTACGTTAATGATTTCCCTTGTGATTTTCGTAACTGTAAAATGTTTATAACACCGAGTCTGTCAAACCTGCAGATTTAAAAGTCGGCATTGACGGAGGTCGCAAACCTGGAGCGCAGACCGGTTACAATATTTTGATACTAATGAATGCGCATTATTAAAAAAAAAAAAAAACGCTAATCAAAGAATGCAATGTTCGAATAATTTAAATGATAATTGCCGCAAATCAATTATGACCAATCGTCACATCTCGCGCGTACGACGGCGGCCGGACGGCGGCCGGACGGCGGAACCCCGTGAAATTATTCGCTGGCGAAAAAATAAAATAACATCTAGACAAAACGAAATAAACTCGCGAATAGTGCGATCCGGTGTAGCGACGCCGCGAATCAAGGTCAGCGAGCCGCGAGCAAACTCTGGCAATTGTCCGTTCCGCCACTGGTGCAAAAAAAAAAAAACAGCCAAGAAAACGTAATGAATTGTTATTTCAAATATCGTGGTATTAATATATTTCTGGCAGGAGCCATCGCGCTTTGAACCATTTCGTTTGAATTAATACAGAAAATGTTTAATGGCTGGCGACATCCTGTGGATACCTGCTACGCGCGTGCGTTATATTTAAAATTTAATCTGTTGTTGCATTCAATGTCGCATGTAGAATCGACTCCGTGACAACTGCACACAATAAACAGTCACTACTCAGTGAGTGACAACAGTTAACGTTTATCATAAACACTTTTCAAAATGATCGAGATCGCAATATTATATGTATGATTATTAGCGTAATTGTAACCATTTTCTGGACGACAAGCAAAATATAAACACCGAGTTAAGTGTATGCATAAGTATGAAATATATGCATATATATTATATATATATATATTATGTATAAATAACTAAATGCGCACAGTATTCGAAAATAAGCGAGCCCTCCCTAAATAAATCAGCTCTACCTATCAACTAATCTACCAAAAAAAAAGGTGTCATTTTTTAAATTTAAATAATCATGTATTTAATAAAATATTCAATACGTGACATCTTTTTATAGCTACTGCATATTAAGCGCCCGATTCCTATCGAAGTATAAACAAATAAAACATTTAGCTCTTTTTTTCAATACATGAAATGACGTAGAAATTTAAATTTACGATGACGTTAACTGCATTCTGCACGCAAAAAAAATAACACAAGTTAGTCATTGTTTTGTTTATTTAAATGTACACACGAATTACAAAGACAAAAATAATTTGAAGAATGTGAGCTGGACACGGTGACTGCCAATATAAAAGTAAAATAGCAGCATACGAGTCCGTCGCCGACAGAGCACCGACACAGTGGCGCGCGCATCACTCTGCGGAGTGAAAGATCGCGGCCCTTTGCTTCTTTAACAATCTCCATCTAGATGACATATTGCTGCGAAAGGTGTGCTGTTCCTGGAGAATATCTGCCGGCAGTGGTGCTCGGATAGGGAATTAATCCTATATTTTGTTTGTGTTAGTCTCGTTTCCCGTGAGGGAGTGTTCGTGTTGCTCCCCCGTTGCCCCTCTGTTCCCGCCTTTTGTGTCTATAGTTTTGTATTAATAATAATGATTGTTTTTTAAGAAAAACATATTCTTATTATGTAGTTGCAATTTTTCAAAACATATGTCTGTGATATTTTTAATACAAATTAAATGTGTAAATTATAAAGATATACCTACACATAAAATTAATTTTGGAAAAATTTTTTTTGTTGCTACAGGGATTCGAACCTGGATTATTTCCTATCCGGGGAAATACATTAACCGATTATGGTACACCAACATAGTAAATTTATGACAAATTTTCGAACATACATGTTACACTTTCAAATTGACACATCTGTCGTTCCATTATTTGAAAGCCATCTTATTTATATTTACGGAATCTCAAACATCTTTGAGTAAAATCCGATAGCAGACGCCAAAATGAATTAATAATTCATATTATTAAAATTTTTGGAAACATTAATCCAGGTTCGAATCCCGGTAGCGGCAAAAATATATTTTTGAAAAATTGATTTTATATAATTTGTAATAATAATGATTGAATTTTTGTTTATTATTTTTAACTGTAGGTACCTACAACACTTTTTATTTACAATTTACAAAAATGTACAATTTTTTTCTATATATATGGATATTTTATTCGGGGTTGTTTATGTTTATGGTTAACATAAAAAAATATCAACCTGGCGGCGAATAAGTAAGACCGATTTGAGAACTTTTGTTCATAGAACGGTACCCTCCTACTTATGACATATTTCACTCAAACTAATCCACCTCGTAATTCCTTCCATCGCCTCAAATTAATAGCCGCATAATACCAAAGTACTGTAATTTCTCACTATAAGCCAAGTTGAATACTAAAATATACGAACACGACTGATGGAGGCGGATTATCATTGTATATTCTTCTGACACATCTCGCAACACAACATTCCATAATTTTTTTTTTACTCCAGAGTATTGCGCTTGAGTATTTGAAATCAGTATTAATTCAATTGAAATGAGATACTTTTCATTTCTGTGACGACTGATTTTCCTTGATGTCCCAATCTACAGAAAAAATCGTACAAACAAAAAAAAAACACACAAATATAACGAAACGAACTTTGGATCGGATGCATACGATACATTCCAGGTGTCATTGACGTTTCGGCTAATGTGACGTCACTTCTCGTCGACTTGTCAACTCATAAAAACTGCTGCTGGTACACTAAAAACTTCCAAGTAGACTAATTGCTTTTTCATCCACATCCAGTTTTACGCGGTAACACATTTCACACGAATGTGTCACTTCGTGTTCTGAATGTTATCTACAAAAAAAAAAAAAATGACTTCTTCAAATACGACCGGAATTTTTTCACATATTATTTTAATAAATTATTATTGACAGCGGATTTGGTTTCATGGTTTGCGCGCCCGCCATGCAAAACTTGATGTGAAGCATCATTTCTTTGTGTTTCGTTCAACGTTGGAGAAATGCTAAAATACAGGCAGCGGACCCCTATGATTAACCCCTCAGAATGAAGCCACTGATTGTCAATTAATATACCCACGAACTGATTAAAAATAATATTTACTTTTCATTGCATATTTACGTAAATTATACATAAATCACTAATTATATTAAGTAGTCCATATAAATAAAATAAAATCATTAATAATGTTGAATACATTAAATTAAATCTATCGCAGAAGTAATGGACGGTGGTGAAAAAAATTCTAGGAGTCGAGGACTCGCACTGGTACAAGTGTTGGCCGTCTTCGAGATCAGTGGAGCGACGACATTTGGAGAGTAACGAGCGACAGGCGAATGAGATGGGCTGACGACAGAGAGAATTGGTGATCCTTGGAAGAGGCCTGCATTCAGCAGCAGATGATGATGATGATGAAGAAGTAAATTTACCAATGGAGGAGCTGAACTGCGACGCACATTAATTTTGCGACAATTTAATCGCAAAGTCAATGATCGGCATGATAACGCGACATTGGGACAGTGATCCGGTTGAGATTGTATCGGAATGATTGACATATTATTTTAAAAACTTGGCGTCGTTATCCTCTGTTGCCGAGGAATTATTATCTCAAGTATTTCCGATTGTTTCACCAATACTCGAGCCGACCAGTGTTGCGAAGGCTATTATAGCCTACCGATGATGACGAGACTTACGAAGAAAAACATTAATGTCTATTTTCAAATACACCGCAAACCGTTTGCGGTATCTAAATAATTATGTATTGTTTTGTCATTTCGACGTTGAACGTCAAGTCAATTGTGGAGTAATTAGATTAATGGTTGAAACCAATCTTGTCGCAATAACGATAGAAATATGCATATTTTGACATATTATAGTATTCCATTGATTAATAGACGCTGGGGTCTCTGAATTTGGGTGTGCGTCTTACAATCAATATTGGCTCAATAGAAGTGGCAGTGGTGGGGGTAAGCTGATGCGGTGGAGCACGTAGTTGCGGTACAATCGCCACTACCTCAACACAATGAGTTTGAATAAAATTATGCCCGTAATTATAGCCGAAAATGTTTTCAAAAAGACTACTCTATGATGCTGCATTGCACCGAAAATGATTGTGTATGCAGAAGACCTCAGAAATAAGTTTCAGACTCTGACGGCTATATTATAAACGAAAATACATAAATAATAGGCCGCTTTTAATTGTTATTATATTTTCATCATAATAAAGATTTTATGATAATTATTAACATATTTTATTATTAGTATTTAAAAATAAGGATGCGTTTTAGAATCGATGGAATACGATATATTTAAATACAATCAATACACATTAATACATAAACGTTTACGCACTTAAGTCAGTTTTTCAGTATTTGGATAATAATAACACTAATGAAAAAAGGTCTCCCTGTAATATGTACATATATCAAATTATGTATTTTTAATTGAGCAAAATTGGCCCAATGAAATTATATAAAAAAATATCATTATCTTTTAATAAAAAAAAAAACATTATGAACATAATGAACACGGGGGACATTCTGAAAATACAGAATAATTTTTCAATTTATAAAACAACTTCACTCTTATAAGCGTTAAGGAAACACCATAATACATACTTACATAATGAACATTCAAAATATGGTTTGGGGTGGTCTGGCCGCATATTTGTCCATCGCAAGAATTCAAAGCGCTAACTTTCGAACATCTTTCCAGCTGGAAACAGCTGTTCGCTAACAAGTCGGAAATCAATTTATCAATTCTGCCGATTAAGAATTAGAATATTGTTTTTTTTATTCCTATGTAGGTACTCTATTCAATATATAGGGTGGATATCATATCAATATATCACCTTATATCGCCCCCATAATCTAACGTATTTCTTCCTCGTTGGTGGTCCACAACGATATTAAATACTCGTAACAACATTCTTATATATTACAGCCTACCGAAACTACTATAAAATGTTCTGAAATTTACTAACTTAATTTCAAAAGCGCTATTTTCATCGTTCTATTTTTAACGTTCTAGTCGAGTTCCTAATAAAAGTATTAAAGGAGAAATATATTTATATTTTGTTGTTTTTTATTTAATAATTTATAGGTTAAAATCAAAAAAACATCATAGGAGTAGTAGTTAAACGACAATTTGGCACCGCAGCCAATTGGGGAAGTAGAAATGATTTAAATACAAATTAAATGTACTAATTAGAAAGACATATATAAAATCAATTTTATCGAAAAATATTGTTGTTGTGCTACCAGGATTCGAACCTGGATCTGTTTCCAAACCGGGGAAGGTGCATTATTCAACTATGCTACAGCGACATTATTTTTGACGACAAATTTTCGAACTCATATGTTACACTCTTCAAATTAACACATCTATCGTTCCATTATTTGAAAGCCATCTACTTTGTTTTTACGGAACTCAAATATCTTTGAGTAAACCGATAGCGGATTGGAAAAAGATCCAGGTTCGAATCTCGGTAGCAACAACAATATTATTCGATAAAATTGATTTTATATGTATATCTTTCTAATTAATACATTTAATTAGTATTTAAAATATCACAGACCTATGTTCTGAATAATTACAACTTCACAATAAGAATGTGTTCTCTTTGATAAGAAATGATTTATTTATTTCATACAGAGCATTAACAATTTAATGATAAAATATAGGTTAGAAAAAATGGGCTACATTAAAAATATGATCATTAAACCTCTTAATAAGCACCTACTTATCACATGCGTTTACTATAATGTTACCACCCACTGCACTCTACAGTGGGTGTGAATTGGTGCTTTAGTGCAGACGCTCCTGTACTAACGAACTTTCGATTTACGGGCTTTCAGAGATACAACCGTAAATATTTACAATAATGTTGATTAGCGACTTATGAACATTTTATGATATGAATGGCCATTCGGAACAAAACACGTTCGTTAGTAGAGGAGCGTCTGTATATATAGGAACAAATGAGTCGCACAGCGGCAGAGCGACTCAATATTATTTTAAATCACGTACACTAATACGCTCAAAATTAATTGTTTTGTATTGGCTTAATTTAATGTACAAAGATACATTGTAAAACCATTACATAGTTAGAATGATGTTAATACATTAATTTTTTATAATAAATAAATATATTATACTTTGGAGATGGGCCATTCTGCCGCTGTGCGGCTCAAATTACAATACAAAATACATACATGAAGGTATAATAAAATACATCTCTGATTCGATTGTTAAAGAGGGGAGGAATAAGGGCTGAGCCCTCTTGTCTCCGACATATGAGGTAACAACAATGGCTTAAGATTTTTTGGAGGACCCTATTCGGAGAACATGGAGAAGTTGTTTTTTTTTTTTAATATCAGTTAATTTGAACTTTGTATATAATTGTATAAAGTAGTAGCAAAAATGATTAAAGTTTTTTATATAACACTTTTAAAATTTTTTTTTAGGTAATTTTTTTTTTGTTCGATATTCTTGATTTTTTTACAAATTTTTATACTTTTAGTGAAAGTTTATAGAGTTTTATATTTTTAGCGAGAGTATTTAGAGTGTTCAGTGAAGAAGTGAAATGGGACGAAGATGATGGGAATCGGGTGAGGGATCATATAGGCCGAGGGGGATTATGGAAGGGTTTGGGATGGAAATTAATTTAGACGATAAATCGTGTATCTGTCGTTTGAGTCTCTGAACGATTATGTTTCTGATAAACCAGGGTGGTTTGTGATTCTCCTAAGAATGTAGTTTTGTTTGGATTCTAAAATGTTTGTGTCCCAGATGAGGTTCGCGTATGTGAGTATAGGACGGATGATTGCTTTGTACAAGAGTAATTTGTTTTGTAAGAATAGTGAATTGTAGGAATATAGGAGGGGGTATAGTCGGTTGTAAATAAAATACATAAACATAGTATAAAATACAAACGTAGTTTCAATAAAAACTGAATTGTAGCTTAGTGATGAATTGGAGAACATGTTCAACTCATTTAGTATGTTAATGTCATTACTCACCTACACATTCGTGAAATCTGATTAAAGAACGCAATATTGTTGTGGTAGGCATCTAGTATGAATGTTTTATGCTTCCTTAATGATCTAAATTATAAAACGGTAGAGCGCTCGTTTAGCACATGATAGGTATCGGGATCGATATCCGGCTTCTCCAAAATTCTTACGAAATAAAAGTGAAAATAAACCACAACGTAAAAAAAATTATAACGCATTATTTCTAACAGTAAAAATTAAAAAAAATTAATCTACGTATGTACAACATTATTTTACACATTTTTTTTAAATTTTACATTCCGTCGACCTTCAAGCAAACACCTCGATAAATTGATTTGTTTAGGTATGCACAGGTAAACAAATAAATGGCGTCGGTGTGTGCGCGAGACGCCGTGCCCCATCGAGCCGCGGCGAGAGGCGATCCAAACGGGTTGCCGTATGCTAGAAATTCCTCGATAAATGCCGCCGAGACTTCGCCGCTCGGTGAAGCAAAAAACCCACAGCGCACCGAGCCCGATGCGCGCGGCCGGCCCGCAGCGGCTCGCGGACTCCGAGCCTTATCGAATCGAAGGCTAGAGTACGAACGCTCGCGGTAGGAATAAGTATCTACTAAATACAACACAGCGAGAGTGTAAAAATATGCGAGTGCAAATGTCACTGCCTATTCATAAAATCCACACGATGTTCGTGTTGGTGAATGTAGTATCGCCGGCGGACTTCAATTGGTATTTTGTGAGAGAAGGAATATGTTTCGTCAGACGTGTTCCACTTGGGCCGGTTGTGTGATCAGAAGTATGCTTTTACCGTGGTAAAAAAAAAACAGTACTAAAATAAAAAAAATTCGTAACGGGTTGTTTGATCGTTGATAAAAATAATATTTACTTCTCGATACTATCTACATTCAGCAGTGAACTAATTTCTCTCTCCGATATCCGATAGTAACAATGTGACCCTTCACAGCCGTTTCAAAAGTCACATTGATACTTTAAAGTTGCGCTAGCAACCTATACGAAAACTCATTAGTCAATATCCCGCTATTTCAGTGATGAGAGTTCGTCCGATAATGATCTCGTTGATTGATATACATTAGCACATAATCCGAAAAAAATCGAGTCTCGAACGCGGGGGCGAATAAAGTCACAGATAAACCATTATTCGCATTGCCACACTGAGAGGCGAGATTGTTCTAGACAATAGTGAATTTGACGTACCAACAACCCGAAATCGATTTTTACCACGGGCGTTGGTAAAAAGTTACTATTGTAAAAAGTTATTACTAATTAAGTGTCAATTAGTGTTTTCGGATACAGTACCCTGCGTACGTAGGTAGGTTAGATTTTTTTATTTATTCAGACACGCACATTTGTATAGCTGTAAAAAAACAGATAGTTTGTAACATATATTTTACACACATTTTAAATGCATTGCCTAACTAGGCAAGCCTGTTTTATGGAAAATTGGTAGACAAATACATTTTACAAAACCAAAACTCATTGAAGGCAAACACAATAAGATCGAATAGAAAACATACAAGGCAAGGTATTTATACATTATTTTGTCAATTTTTATATAGGTACTGAATTCGCAAATAAGTTATTTCCCTACCTACCGGGATACGAAAGGATTTGACTTTATAACATGCGAGTGTTGTGGCTTTTCGAACTGGTAAATTTCTATAAAGATTCAAAACGTAAGTTTATTTGTACCGAGTAAAATGTGTAATCACCGCGGTAACTAGTGTGACGTATTTGTTTCGTCACTTTTTTGTAACACGTTTATTTAAGGTACCTAAGTTAGTATATTAATTTTTTTAGTGGGGAGCGCGAGCTATGGTGGTTTGGTTTACACATTAAAAATTATACGATACAACTGTAAGTAGGCTTTGTGACACGGTTCGAAACACTGCTCCCTATGTTGGGTGAGACCTGCGTTCTGCAGGGGTCACCCTGAAAGGAAAATGACGAGTCGTGCGAGACCAAGCTAGCAAAGTGTACAAAAACATTGACAAACCGGGTAGGCCAGGCCGGGTGAGCCAGGCCGGGTGAGCCAGGCCGGGTAGGCCAGGCCGGTTAGGTAAGCATCGCACAATTATCCGCTAAAAAGATTCTTGCATCATGCCCAAGTACGTAGAATCTCACTAGCTCCGGAGACATACCCATAATAGAAACAATCAATTCAAAAACAGTCACGACTTCACAAGAGTGAATCTGAAAAGCAGACTGTGACTGGTTTAAGAAAAAACTGGACGCACGTGCGGAACACCAGGTGTGTGAATGTGTATGTGTATGTACGCGCGAGGCGACAATTCTCGCTAACGACGATGAGCAACAGTCGATCTGGAAATAATGGCTGCTCTTTACGGGCGAAGATTCGCGTGCGCGTCTAGGTGCGGGGCGGCAGGATGAAGAGCGGAGGAGGCAGCCGAGCAGACGACCAGGCGACCAGACCACCAGGTAGCCGCCCAGCCGAGGGTGACGGCAACGCGAGCATAACGCGCACGCATGAGCACCGCACCGCTCAAGTCCAACCGAGGACTACGCGAGCTGTCGTCAGCGGGGTGCCGGGGAGCCAGCGCCGACCGCCGCAGGCCGTACGGCGGGGCATCTTCATGAATAGGGATGTCCGAGCTGACGAATCGCTTAAGTGCATCCTTCGTCGCAACAACGTTTCAAGGGATAATTAGGGAAACAAATGGACTGAATAGTAGCAACATTAGCATGATAAATGGGCATTGTAATGCGAAAACAGTGCAAATTTTAATTATCATAATGCAGTTATAGTGCATGTTTTCCTTCAACCCTAATTATATTCGCACATTAGCCACCTTCTCTTTATACAAAAAAATATATATATTATATACCTACAAGGTATATTTTACAATCTCTTGTAATTTAAAATAGCGTGTAGTTTTTATATTCGCATAGTAGGTAAATTCTCCTTATAGACGAAATGATTACCATTACCAGGAGGTAATGCGACGGCAGAGTAAAAGTTATGACTATACCATAATAGGATGATGAGTTGTTATGCCTTTGTATAACACATTACACGTGTATCGGCTCGCCATCCCCGCCTCGCGTGAGTCCTCAGTTCTCATAGGAGAGGACAGGATGTTGCCATAATAATTAATATAAAAACGGTACACAGCAATAATTAAAAAGGGAAGCAGCGAGTGCTGATTAGATATTTTATTGCCATGGCAAACAATAAAAATGCACAACCAGATAGCATCATTCCTCGTCACACGACACGCTGACCAATGACACGGTGCTCGTGAAATATCCATTATTGTGCTATAATATTAAAATTGCATTTTTCCACGCTAAATTATTATCGAATAATGAATGCGGACGCGGCGCAATGCTAATTATTAATTATATTGTATAATCACCAGTGCGACTAGACAAAGCCGCGAGCTCGATAAATGCAAAGCAAAATAAATCCAAACGGAAGTTCTCGATACATTTTAAAAATTTTGGGTAACGCATAACAAGTTGTTGACTTTCGCGATTCTCCACCTTTTGGTTTTAAATCACGTCATCTTTTCTAGCTTTACATCTCATAACAACCCTGTCACTGTGCGTACGGGATAACCCCTACCCAGGAAGCGATAAAGTAACTTGAATAGATTAAGCGGAAGACTCTTCCCTGTTGTGAGTGATATATAGTGTGAAAATATCGAGTGTAACACACACCTAGTGCGCAATATTTTAGGGGTATCAAAAGAGTCGAAAATGTTCCAGAAGTATGTACAATAGTGCACCGTTACGGAAAATATTATTATAAGAGATTTTATAAAATCATGTTAGTCTACATGTGTACTATAAAATAAATATTTGCGAACAAGTCAGGTATCCGGCCAAAAGTTATTGTGGACTGGGTCAATAACCCTGTATATAAAACATGTATTATATTGTAAATGATCACACTGCAGAGGACTCGGAAGTTGTAGCATGGCTGCTAAATCTAGATTTGCGAATCGAGCCCTATAAAAAGGAGAATTTACACAACATATTATTTCATAGTTAACAGCTATTTCCGTAGATCATCGGTCCAATTTTTCCATCATTTTTTTTATTATTATACCATGAATGATTTCATTTATCCGATACTGCTTTCTTGCGATTGCAGAAATATCTCTCCAGAACAGAAGGGTGCCTCAAAACCGTGGGAATACTCTTTTCCAAAAATAAATCAATAGAATGGAACGGTTTTAGAAAAAAATCATTTCATTGCATGGTGAGATATACCTACCCACGATGATATATTCCACGTAGACCAATATGCACTTCTCTAGTGATCAGCTGAGCTAAAGATTAGTTATTCGACCGACTTAGTTTCTGGCTTATTAGCATACAGATTTGGTACAACATATTATGTTGAAAAATCATCAAAAACCATTGTCGTTTTACCGAATAATGCGCGGAACAATTTAAAAATGTTATAAATTAATAATACTTACGAAAATAAATAAAAAGTTATCTTAGTAAATTAATCACGAAATAATTACGTAGTTTGCGTTGCGAGCTGATTCGCGGTGGATTCATAAGTATGTGAATCATTTTGGAAATGTTAATTTTTAGCCAGCAAAAAAATAACATAAGTATATTGTTAGGCAGCTTAAAAATAACAGAACAGCGGAAGGGGGGTGAGTGGTGGGGGGGGGGGTACAGAGCGGGAAAATATTAAAACAGCAGCGGAATTAACAATTCCCACAGAGGCACCGCTCGCACACAGAGCTGAACAGCGTGTGAAACGCAGCAATGACGGCCAGGGTTCAAGATCACAGCGGGCGCGGGCCGGGGGGGGGTATTGTTCTAGCGACACCGGGTGTGAAGGGCGCGGAAGGTCCTGCGACCTGACGCCCTGATCCTGATCCTGAAACTAACTCTTCTCCCCCAGATCGTGCAATTAACGCTTTTTTTATTGCCAAGATCCATGTCTCCCGACGATTCACATACAAATTGCACTTTGCATCTGTCTTTATTAGACACGTACGAATAAAATTGCATGTACAATTTAAAATATTTATTTACTATACAGAGTGTAACAGACCTAGTTCACAATATTACGAGTCGAAAAATTTGCACTGTTAACAGAAAATATTATTGTTTGAAATTTTTACAAAATCGTGTTAAGCTTGATGTCTACGTACTTCGAAATAAATATTTGAGAAATTGTTCCAATATTAATGTATATCTTAGCTTCAGACCCTAAATTACCTAATAAAAAGTAGTCTAGCCGCTCGAAATTCGATGACATTTAATTTTTTGTATTCAATATATAATTTGAAATTAATAAAATATTTCAATTAATCGAAATAATCGCATAATTACGATCGTTGACATTAGGCACATATCCCTTGAACATTTTCGCCTCGTAATTTAGTCAGGTATTTACCCAGAAAATATTGTGGACTAGGTCTGTTACACACTGTATACTGAGCACTTCTTCTTCATATACCGTCTTCCATCGTCGAAGGTTGGCCACCAAGTTGCAGTATGTTGATATAACCCATACAAGATGTACGAAATCACATGGACATTGAACCACTCTTGAAATAATGCAATCAAGATAACCTCTCACGCCTCGGCTGTAAGAGATCATATTTCTCAATGCAAAAAATTGTCCAAAGTATGCAGCTTTCCTTCATTTGTATTGTATTATTTGTAACCACATTATCTCTTCATTGGTAATACGATTACAACTAATGGTAGCGAAAAAACTGTTATTTACATAGCGCTGTGTAGGTAGGTACCAGGTTAGACATATAAAAAAGATAATTTAAAATTTATTTATACCTTTATATTGACTTTGTTTTTGTAAATCAGAATTGAATTATATTATACACATATTAGTTTACCGCGTGGGATGCATTAGTTATCCACCCCTGACGCATGTAGCTTTGTCCTAGCTACTTTGCTAGACTACCGTCTGTATTAAAGTAGTCACTTAGAAAATAATAAAATTTAGTGAATGTTTTATAAAACTAAAGTGAATTATTAGTGTAGGTATTGTATTGTGATTAATTTTAATTTTTTTTTTTTTTTAGGAGAACACATTCTTATTGTGAAGTTGTTAGTCAACTTCACAATAAGAATGTGTTCTCCTAAAAAAAATAATAAAGTTGTATCAATGTGTCCAAAATTTAATAAAAATGAATTGATAATTCTGGCGTCTACTATCAGATTTACTTAAAGGTATTTTGAGATTCTGTAAAAATAAAGTAGATGGCTCTATCAAATGATGGAACGATTAAATGTATTGATTTCAAAAAAGGTAACATATAGGGTCGAAAAATTGTCGTTAAAAATAATGCCGCTGTAGCTTAGTTGGATAAAGCACCTCCCCTGGTTAGGGAAGAGATCCAGGTTCGAATTCCGGTAGCGCAACAACAATATTTTTCGATAAAATTGATTTTATATGTGTATCTTTATAATTAATATATTTAATTCATATTGATTGTGATTAAGTTGGAATGTTGGACAGCGATGCTTCCGACTGATCTTTACCCAACTGAATCATATATTGAGTCCATATTTGCATATTCTTATCGGAAGTGACAGATTTCCAGTTAGTGTTAAGTGTGTTGTACAGTTTCGGAGCTAAAACGTGTAGAAACGTTGGTAGAATGTCATCGTTGCTCTCGGAACTGGTGTGTGGATGTTCATTCGTTGTCTCGTGTTGCGACCATGATTTATTGCTAGGGGTGAGTTATTGTTAGAATGGAAATATTGTACGAGTCTCAACATATAAATTTGTCTTACGTCTAGAACATTGTACTCTTTAAATAGAATATTGATGGATATCTAAAGGAATAAGACCAACCAAGAAGTAGAAGACGAAGAAGAAGTGTACAGCCGACGGTGTACAGAATTCCAAAGAAAAACGGAAGAGCTCCAGTGTACAAATGCTGAAACAGATTATGCTAATGCATCGTCGGCCGGAAATGGCCATAGCTATAATTACGATTCTGTGCGAAGTTAATCTCTCGTATCACTTCGGAGATGTACAGATACCGGGGGATTGTTATTCTTTTAAAAGCGCACGGCTGTAAAATGTCGCCTCCATTACGGGAATCGTCATCGTAAAGAATATCGATACGACAATTGTAAATACACGGCGACGTTTACGATCCGATCCGATGGCGGATGGCGGATAAAGCGAACTCGACAATCTCCGTCTCCGGCCGGGCCGAGAAGCTCTCACGATAAATCCGGCCGGCACTTATCGAAAGTAACAGCGCGCGGGCCGACTCTCTACGTCTACTCTACGCCTACGTCACGCGACGTTGCCGCGGCCCGCGCTCCGTCCCGCTCGCTCCGGCGCACAGTGGACAAGCTCAAGTTGGCGAAAAATATTGTTAAATTACCTCAAACGCAGGCTGTTCTACTGGTAATACTTAAATCTTATTCAGAAAGCGAGTGTTTCCATAAAATCCCCCCCACCCCCTCATAAATAGAAGAAACGCATAAGACATATGATACCTCTATAAAATTCTAAACAACTTGATTAACTCGCCCTATTTATTAGAAGAAATAACTTTAAACTATTCCATACACCCAACGCGTTCAAATAATCTATTTTATCCACAGACCAGTAAATAAATAGACATGAAATAAAGTGTAGGTACATAAAGGAGAGGGGTTTGGAACATTAATTGCGGGAGGAGAGGCATTCTACACGCATTCTTTGAGGAAACATAAATCCGACAGTTTATGACATATTTATGCAACAGTAAAAGTATTTACTATTTTACGAATTTTTTACATGAATGCATATTATATTGCCAGCGTTTAAATTTCGTTTCAATCGAGTCATATACTTAAAAAAAAATCGCGGAGCTAATTGGTTGCGATAAAATTTCAAGTGAGTACGATACTGTGTGTAAAACCATTTTGAGCTACAATGCAAAAATAATCGAGTAATCATATTTAAAAATTATTCACAGCAGTTTCAACAAATATTAGACACGAGTGACATCTATTGCAGAATGCGGAAAAATTGGAAATGAATATGTATTAAAATTAAATATTATTTTATGATAATCGGATATTTTAAAGAAAAAAAAGCTCACAATAACAGATGCAATAGCGACAGAGCGCAATATCACCTTTGTATTTCCTCGGATAGGAAAAGGTCCAGGTGGTAATTAAAATATTTTTTCGATAAATAGATATCTTTCTAGTTTTTTTTGTCAAAACAAGAGTCCGCCAACCCCGGCGAAGATTGAAGAGAGTCAGCAAGCCGCGCGCCGCGATCCACTGTGCGGCGACACGCACGGCGGGGCCGACGTGAACTTGGCAATGCGGTCACGCGGCTGCCCACGCCGCGCCGCCATCTAGTTTCGGATGGATGCACGGCGCGCCGGCGGTGGCGTCTCCCTCGCGCGCGCCGGCGCGGCCGCGGGGCGGACAGGGACGCGGCGGCTGCACCGCGGCACACTCGGGCGACCGGCAGGCACAGTTGTTGTTTATGTCGAGAGAATAAAAGTGGTTTATTTCTCTTCTATGATGGATTTTTAGCGCAAGGGGCAAATTATGTGGGGCTGCGCCGCCGCACAACTTTTCCTGTCGACTTATATCCATTCCATACATCTTTGTACATGGTTGGTTTCGTACAAAGGCATTATTTTTTACAAATCATATGCAACTCTACACATCCACAGTGAGACGCCCAACATTTTGGAAAAAAAAAGTATTAGTAAATGTATAAAAAAAATTGCCAATTCCACATTTCGTCAAATTTGAGATAAAGGCTGAATATCTAAACAGAACCATAAGTTTTATTTTTTTTAAAAAACCGCTTAAATCACTCAATTTTGGATCAAATTTTACATAAATACAAATTATGCCAAAACCATATATCGACCCCTTGGAATAACAAGGTTCCAACTAACATTTTGGGCTAATTTGAGTTATTGCGTGAAATAGGCTCCAAATGCATTATTCTTTATTTATTCCATACACACCAACTCTATTTAACGGATATTAAGGAAAATAGCCAGAGCTGAAAGTTCCAACTGCATCAGTTATTTATTTCAATTTATTTACAATGTTTTATTTATAATTTTAATTTCTCTACAGTGGTTCATTGATAATACTGAAAATAAATTAAGACCTTAAAACTGATCATATTTGCATACTCAAAACAAAATATAGATGGATATATATGTTGAAATTCAATCAACACTTTTGAGCTCATTACCTCAAAACAGAGTCATTGTCAGATGGAACCTTATTATTCTGAGGGGTCGATAAGTTTAGTTTCAGAGTTGCTTAAATCCACAATCAGCCAATAGTGTTACAGTATTTAGCCACCAAGACACATCGGAGTTTGTCAGCATTCGATGTGTTGTTAATTTTCAAAATATTCTAAATTCTTGTTTGTCTTAACAATATAGTTATTTGTATCAATAGTTCCCGAATTCAACAGTTTCGGTTCAATTTATTCTAAAACCATCTAGTTTTTTTTTATGTATGAAAATATATTTTAACATTCATTATCATCTCTGTATTAAAAATATATATATATTAGCAGCGAAATAAATATTATGAAAATATCCTTAATTACCGAAAATAAATTACCACAGTCAATGTTTCCGTGTTGTCATATTTTTAGATGTAGAAAACATAATTTATTATCTACAACAGTACATCCTATTCAGTGGCGTGTAGTAGGTATATATTTAAGTTATGCTGCTACCAATGATATACAATCATATATAATACAATATATGTTGTACACAGGATTATGAACTTTCGTTTAACCAAAGTCTTTAGACAAGACGAATCCGTCGTTTATTCGACTCCTATTTGTAATTTCAGAGTACTATTAATAGTGTTTTTAAAGTTTAAGTTTTAACGTAAAATAATATCTTCTTACCCATATAAAAAATGTATAAACGTTTTTTATATAATTTTTACATGATTCTTTTATTGTTTGAAAATTCTTCACGTAATAACTAAAGGAAATAATTGTTTTTGTTAAAATTTAACGTAGGAAATAGTTCCGCTAATCGCTTTTTGTTCTTCCCAAATCAAAGTAGTAGAAGTAGATAGACACTTCAATGATATGCATGCAGTTGTAAGCCTTTCAAATGTTATTCTGTTAAAAAGCAGCATTAGAAACGACTCCATACAAAACGGATAAACCGAAAGGAATTATCAATTCAGTAAATAGTCAATTGTATGACTTGAGTAATACACTAGCTTATAAATAGAAGACAGTATGGTGAATAGCTACAATGCCTCGATTGTAGCTACTAGCGCTACGGCTGCAGCGGTGGATTGTCGTGGTAGTTTTTAAAACTAAGCCATTAATGTTTCTACTGGTACACAGATGGCGTTAATTGTAATAAAGCCGTAAATATACGTCCATATTATACATTATTTAATTTATATTTGTTTCTCAGAATTTTTAGTAATGCAGCTTTTTTGCTTGTATGCACTCTGCACACCCCTGGTAACTTTATTAATTAACTCAAACAAAATACTCAAGAAGACGTATTATTACAATTATTAAAATACTTAATGTACCGTTCCGGTGGTGACACATCCGTCAGGTTTCACATAACCGAAATTAATAATAATTATAAAAACAATTGTCTGTCTTATTGATTATATCGTTGGTCAGTCCTCGACTAGAAATATTGATCCAGCTTATTCTATCGTTTTCACACGCATGTGACTAACGGCCGTGCAGCATACATACTTATCCCTTTCAACTTCGCGGGTACCACGGCGCCAACCAGTCGTTAGTCTCCGAGAGGTAATATAAACCATATTAAAAATAAATATAACCTAACGTACCAATTTTTTGTTATTGTAAAAACCCCTGGCCCGGGAATGGAACCTTATATAGATAAATACATGTATTATACGATCGTTGCAACGTTTCCGACGTGCGGGGACACCGCGGTCCGCCATCGCTGTTGCGTCACACCGGAACTGGTTGCGTGAACCGTTCACGGCTCGGGTCGCCACCCACAAAAGGGAGCAAATACAACAACCCGCCGCGAGACTGAATTCTGTGCAATTAGGTGTATTTAAAAACCAAGCGCAAAAAAAAAATAACAAATCACGCTGCATAACAATAGTTTGTTTATTAATTACCCTTTCGCACTGCCCTCCTGACTTTTATATCACAGGTGTAAGAAATATACGAGGTGTGACGATTTAATACCCGGAATGGCTGCGTAGTCGCCCATGACTCAATCGTATCGAAATCCGTGTTTGAACTAATACGTGCGCAAATTTCACGTGAGTTAGGGTTCTGCCAACGCCATCCAAGTCAGCGCATAGACGAACTTTGAAGGCGACAGTGGTCACGTATTTATTATAACACGCGTATATTTTTTTAAGATTCCGGGAATTAAATCGTAACTCATCCAATTGTATATAATAATATATTTACTTATTGACGCTAGGCGCTATACGTTCGTGAGATCCCCGCAATTATAAATAACTAGTATCCCATAAGTGCCGTGAGATTTATTGTTTTATATTATATTTGGAATCACATTGTTATGTAACTTGCTACATAGTCTCGCCGCCACATTCCAATCGGCAGCATTTGATAAGTATTTGGAAAAATAAATAAAGCTGTCTTGGTTAAATATACAGAGTACACACCGCTGTTATTGACGTGTAGCTAAATATGAAAATAATTTGAAATAATTGTAATAACACTAAAAAAAATTAGGGGTCTTTATTTTTATATATTATTGTTGCTATCGGGATTCGAACCTGGATCTCTTTCCAATTCGGGGAAGGTGCGTTCACCGACTATGCAATAGCAGACAGTACTTTTAACGACAAATTTTCGAACCCATATGTTACATTTTTCAAATTAATACTTCTATCGTTCCATTATTTGAAAGCCATCTTCTATATTTTGCATAGTTGGTTAATGCACCTTCCCCGGATTGGAAAGAGATCCAGGTTCGAATCCCGGTAGTAACAACACTATTTTTCGATAAAATTGATATTTTATGTATATCTTTCTAATTAACACATTTAATTAGTATTTAAAAATATCACAGCTATGTTCTGAAAAATTATAGCTTCACCGTTTAATAATTTGTATACAACGTTAGCTAAACATTCATGTTGTTAACGACTTATAAATAATTATATTCTTTACGTTCATAATATTTTAATAAATAAATAAAAGGAAAGGATCTGAAAACATAAATCTGAGGTGAAGTAATAGATACATATGATAAAGAGGGGTCTACTTAGACTGTTGACATATGGAACGTTCATACGTTCCAGCTGCCCATCAATCATCTGGTGAAAAAAAAGACCAATGTATTCATTCCCACTTAATTAGGGGGAGGAAGTGATACCGTCAGGCTGATCTGTGTTACGCGAGAGAGAGGAAACACAAAAGTTGGTAAATCATTTAACATCTGGGCGAACGCACACGTGGAAAAACTAGAGAAAATAAACTACGCCCACATTATATATGTAACATATAATATTGTACATGTTCTGTAATCGATAAAATAACACACGTCAGCTGATTTCTTTATCTACCGCATAACAATTTTAAGCATTGCCAATAATTTAAATAGAGCATTCCCCAGAAATGATGCAACATTGAAGAAATGTTAAATCATTATCATCGTACATTATAGAACGTAGTCAGAACCAGCGGCGTAACTACAAAAAATGGACCACAATGCACAATGGAAAAAAGGACCCCCTAAATAGGTATATACTGTGTGAATTATCCATTAAATAAATAGTATGAAAAAAAATTAACCTCTTGTTTCATTTTACGGCAATGGGCTGGTCTATAATCCGACGTATTAACGAGGTCTCACTGTATGTGTCGATAATATTTTGACGTGTTTTTTGCGATACGCGTGAAACGAAATTTAAAATTTTATAATTCCATTTCTTCCCGTGGATTCATCGCTGTGAAATGTATCGATATTCGAAAAAATAACGATTTCAAATGGATTGTAGGGCGCGAACTTTTTGCACCGCATTGTCTGCATTGACATAGTTACGCCACTGGTCAGATCTGTATCGGCTATCTTATGTATTCAAATGATCTAGTCGAAAACTGTCTGGACCCATCTCAGAAAGTCACAACAAGATACACATCCATTTCACAAACGAAATGTTTTCAATAATTTTATCTTAGAACCTGGACAATAATAATATAATTGGTACTTTCATCATCCATGTGTTTGGAACCTTGTTTTGGAAATTTTTAGGGGTTCGGTACCTAACAAAGTCCATTCTTTATTTTATCGGTAAGCTCAAAACTGCAACCGAAATTTTCAGTTCATTTTAGAATATAATAAAAAAAAAATGGATAAAACATTTTTTTCAATGGATCGATCGTGTGCTCATTCAAGGCTTACCTAATTAAGCCATTTCGCCATGCAAGATGGTAAAAATGGTTACCGAATTTCTTGATAATTTTTCACACACAACTAACTATCACCTAATTTCACAGTTTGTGTTGCGCGGCCTCATCAACGCTAGAGTGGCTACATAAGCAGGATATTTTGAGAAGCTTTGGGATATATGCAATATAGTTGGGTGGTTGGATCTGAATACTGATTGTATAATATAACGTAGATATTTCCACAGCGCACTGGTCTGCACCTGCACATCCAAGGTCCAAATCATAGGCAGCCAACAGAGAACCAAACTGAACTTGAACCAAGTTAAAATGTACCTAATATACGGGACGTAACAGACCTAGTCCACAATATTTTGTGTGTGGACACCTGACTAAATTATGAGTCGAAAATATTCACGTAATATGTGCATATTCTGCTGCACCGTTACAGAAAATATTATTATTGTTTCAAAATCATTAAGTTAACGTAAATATTGTCAAGCTACTCGAATTTTGATGACTTTTAATTTGTTGTATTCAATATATAATTCAGAATCAATGAAATACTTTAATTATTCGGAATAATCGCATAATTACGATTTCATTGAAATGCTTATATATCTGACATGGTTGAGATTAGGCACATTTTCATTGAACATTTCCGACTAGTAATTTAGTCAAGTTATTAATTCTGGCGTCTGCTATCGGTTTACTCGAAGGTATTTGAGATTCCGTAAAAACAAAGTAGATGGCTTTCAAATAATGGAACGATAGATGTATTCATTTAAAAAGTGTAACATATGGGTTCGAAAATATGTCGTCAAAAGTACTGTCTGCTGTAGCATAATTCTTTAATACACCATCCCCGGATTGGAAAGAGATCCAGGCCCGAATTTTCAATAAAATTGATTTTATAATGTACCTTGTTTTGTTGATATTGTTAATTATTAGCAGAACACATTCTTATTGTGAAGTTGTAATTATTCAGAACAGACGGTCTGTGATATTTTAAATATGAATTAAATATATTAATTAGAAAGATATACATATAAAATCAATTTTATCGAAAAATATTGTTATTGCGCCACCGGGATTCGAATCTGGATCTCTTTCCTAACCGGGGAAAGTGCATTATCCAACTATGCTACAGCGACAATATTTTTAGCGACAATCTTCGAACCTTACCTTTTTGATATTAATACATTTAATCGTTCCATTATTTGAAAGAGCCATCTACCTTATTTTCACAGAATCTCAAATACCTTTGAGTAAACTGATAGCAGACGCCAGAATTATCAATTCATTTTCACCTTCCCCGGTTAGGAAAGAGATCCAGGTTCGAATCCCGGCGGCGCAACAACAATATTTTTCGATAAAATTGATTTTATATGTATATCTTTCTAATTAATATATTTAATTCATATTTAAAATATCACAGACCGTCCGTTCTGAATAATTACAACTTCACAATAATAATGTGTTCTCCTAATAATAAAGTTGTATCGATGTGTCCAAAATTGAATAATTTTTTTTTTTTACGATTTGTGAAGATACCGCGAAGAAATGTCCCCCGCCAACCCTGTCCATCTCAGCGCAGTGCGCGCGCATACGATAGTGTAATGTGAATTGTTACGAGATACAAAACTTTTTCAAGGCTAGCGCGCTCGCTGCGAGAGCCCGCGGACCGAACGACAACACCGCACTCGGCCCCGTTTCCCCAGCCGGCAGCCCCGCACGAGTGCCTTCGTGTAAAGCGGCCGACGGCTCGCGGTGATTTCAAGTTTATAGCGTGGCTGCGACGCCCGAGGTACCAGTGCCAGTGCCAGCGGTATGCAATTAACTTTCTAATGTGTACTTATGATATGTTCAATTATCGTCTGCCCGCGGTCAGTTCTCGGTTTCCCCGCGATCGATTTCTGCAGCGATGGCGTGTTACATCAAGTGAGGGGTATCAAAGCAAAGGCAGCGATCTCTATATTCGTTTAATTGAAGAAAAACTGAACGAAAAACAATTTATTTTAAATTAAAACTCATTTTTGTTGTAAAGTTGCTATTTCAGAACTTGGTATTTTGAATACAAATTAAGGGGCTCTTTTCAAAACTACTACACATTTGCGAAAATGTGCGTTTTTATTATTCGTTTATATCAGATATTATATATTTTTTTAAACTATTACTTAGAAAGGACCTTTACACTATTGTGAAACTAATAAATTTAATGTTGTTTGCCATAATTAAGACAATATAGACATAAACTGAAAGACCATGACCACTCAATTTGTTTTCAGTGTGCCAGAAGGTACGGAAAATTCATACATATACAGAAAATATTTTCTAATGTGTCAAAGCCAAGGTTTCGAAGACAAATCTGTATTTATGAAATTATCGAAATGTTAAAAATAATGGTTATAAGTGGGTTTTTTTTCGACTCGTGTCGGCAAAATGTCGATAAAAATATTATTTAATATTAAATTATTATGATTTTAATACAAAACTTAGTTTTAAAGCCCTGAATCGTGTTAGTAAATACAAAAAAAATATATATAATTGCTGAATACAAAGAATGCATGTATTTCACTGCTATAGATAGAGACAAATAAATAAGAATATTCATTGTAATCACAAATAATGAACATGAAAGTAAAATAATTTTTTGAGAGGAAAAATCAAATAAATGTGTTCTCTCAAACGATCTATTACATCAAATCATTTACGATACGAACGTGGACTATACATAAACCAACTGGAATAAAAAAGGCTGGAAGCATTTGCGATATGGTGCTGGAGAATTATGTAAAAAGTAGGTTGAATTGCCACTATTAAAAGAGCTATAAAAAATGACTAGAAATGATAAAATAAAGAAGGGCAGTAATGGTCACTATCGAAAACAAAAGAAGAAAATGGTAACATAAAAAGTTAGGTAAAGAAAGTAAACCTGGAGAAAGTCGGCGGAGGGAAGGTCCGCGACTGAAGTACAAGGCAAATATTATGTAATAACTAGTAAATGAAACACAATTTTTTAATTTGGTTCTTACGAGTATATACCAATTATTTGGTTTATTACAATTATGTATGGAATATGACATCGGTCAAGTGATCGCCTCCGCAGCGGCACAAATGCGTGCACTTTTAAGCATATTTCTCATAACATTCTCGCACACTTGGCGTGTTATTTCAGCAATTTACCATCGGAATTTGCGTTGGCTTATTCTACACAGAAAATAGTCGGGAGCCGTCAAATCAGGTGACCGAGGAGGGCAGTCGATATCACCAATTTTTGACATTATGCGGTCGGGCATTTTTTTCGCAAAATGCAAGAGTTGCTCCGGCTGTGTGTGAGGTGGTGGCACCGTCCTGTTGAAACCACATATGTTACAGGCCCAATTGGGCTACCAAAAAAATTTCCAACATGTGACGTGACGATTGTGATCACCATTAATAGTTACAGCATTGCCATTATTATTTAGATAAAAAAAAAAATCTACGACTACCAAATGCGAACTGACAAATGTTTGCCAAAACAAAATCGGTCTGGAACATAATATAAACGCAATCGTGGTCTCTCACCAATATCTGTCAGCTGCGATAAAGAACAGACGGAAAATGTTATTCTCACAGGAACAAAAAATATTAAAAAATTTATATTCGAGAAATTTTAAATATCAAGTCGAGAAGCAATATTCAGCATCGACATCAGTAGATGTACAATTAAATAATGTTACTCAATTATTGAAATTGCAAAAGTATGTTGGCAAATGATTGTAATGATGAATGCATAAAAACTGACCAAAATAAATTAACTAGTAGTTGTAATAAAAATGTTAAAATATGAATTGGGTCTGATTACCTTAGCACCATCCCGGACCGTATACGTGACGGTGTTATTAGATGAACGACATTGTAAAGAAAACAGAAAAATAACATAGCTGAGGTGACGATGTATGTTCGCTTCTCAGACACACGAGATGGCGAACAAACAATGAGGTAGGTGACGGACGACGAGCTGGTGGATTCAAAACACGTCCCGCGAGACACGTGAGTGACCTGCATTGGCTTCCACTTCGGCTTGTCATAATGGGTGATGCAACGCCGAGCGAGAAGACAAAGGTTGAATTAAAAAACCTCGGGTGACACGCGATGCGCTGCTCAGCGGCGCGGCGCGAAGATTGGCATCACTAAACTCGATCCGAGAAAATCGAAGCATTTACATTTTTACTAAGAAGGGAACAAACGCACATAAGCAGGACGCACCAAAAAGTAGTAGTAATTTTCACTTCTATTTTAAATTATATTTAAAAAAATATTATTGTGAAGTTGCAGTTTTTCAAAACGTAGTTCTGCGATATTTTTAGTACTAATTAAATGAATCAATTAGAAAATCAAATTAATTGAAAAAATAATTTTGTTTCTAGCTGGACCTTTTCGAATCCGACAAATTTTTGAACTCATATGCTGTAGCTCTTTCATTTTTGTCACGACTATAATTTCGAAAAATGAGTCCCACTCATCTACAAATGTAAATAATAATACCCGTTGACGCGAGGACTACTACTCTAGAAACTATAGTCGTGACAAATATAACTCAACGTGTATGTAGTACAAAGTTAAGTTTATTTAAAAATGCTCGTTGGTCTAATGGTTAAGTCACTCGCCCGGTGATCAAGTTAGTGGTTGAGGGTTCGAGTCTCATTCCGGGCTAAGTATACACACACTCGAAACGTGACGTAGGGTTGATTGAGTGATTATATGTAAATACTAAATAAATGTATTAATTAGAAAGATATACATATAAAATCAATTTTATCGAAAAATACTGTTGTTGCGCCACCGGGATTCGACCCTGAATCTCTTTCCAAACCGGGGAAGGTGCATTATTCAACTATGCTACAGCGACATTATTTTTTGACGACAAATTTTCGAACCTATATGTTACACTTTTTCAAATTAATACATTTATCGTTCCATTATTTGAAAGCCATCTACTTTATATACAATATTTTTCGATAAAATTGATTTTATATGTATATCTTTCTTTAATTAGAATTTAAAATGTCACAGACCTATATTCTGAATAATTACAATTTCACAATAAGAATGTGTTCTCCTAATAATGATTATATATACAAACTTTAAAAAACAAAACACGTATTTAAGACGTAAGCGTTAAGCTGTAAACAAATGTACGTCTACAATATTTTTTAAATGTATGCAGAAAAAATAAAAAGAGAATGAGATATTCTTGATTTTAAAACCGAATATAATCAATAAATATCAACATTAATAATAAGATTAAATAATCAGATAAAGCAGCATCTCACAGATACCACATAGTAATTAATTTAAAACACGTCTCTCGGGATTAGCATCACATTATCGTACGGTAAAAAAAATCTCTAAGTACGTGTTAAAATACCACAAAATTGTAAAGAAATTATCAAACAAAAATTCGCCATGTCGTCGTTGTATCGAAGAAACGTCGAACGCAAAGATGGCGGTCTGCAGAAATAATAACGGTGAAATTTCACAATCTGTAAACACGGAAAACCGCAAATGAAGACAGACGATGATAATAAATAATTTACTACGACGAAAGGCGAAGAATCCTTTTTTGCTTCGAGGAGCCGCTGAGCGTCCCCCTCCCCGGCCCGCCGCAACACGTGGGATACCTGCTACAATACAAATAAAAATATAATATATGAAAGGTAAAAAGAGAAAACGGTAAAAAAATATTGTCGATAAACGCAAACTTTTCGTTGAACTTGTATGGCAGGAGAAGGACGCCAGATACTGTTGTGTGCGGGTAAAAAAGAAACAGCACGTTTGCCAATACGCGTGTGACACATTTTTCAGCGTATGCGGGGGGATACATATGTCGATCAAAACTAGTTTTCAATATGCACACACACTTTCACAACAATTTAAAAACAGAAAAATAAATTGTTTATCAACAACTAGTGTTTGACACCCGTCCTAGGACAGTTGCGAAAGACAATACGTAGGACGATTTCCATGAAAAAATGTAATATAAATTATTACCTACCTACAGTACAGGAGCATTAAAGTGTTCCCAATTCAAATTCAAATATATAATAGACTTTCAAAAACAAAATGGTCGCACATTCAAATTTCAAAGGAAATTGACACTACACACACGAATGAAATGTATCAAGTGTGATATATATAAATACATAGAGATTTTATATATAAGACGAATAAAATATTTTATACTTTTTAGCATCGAAAAACTTGCGTTTATGATATTAAAAAAATATATTTTATTAAATGTATTAATTAGAAAGATATACATATAAAATCAATTTTATCGAAAAATATTGTTGTTGGTACCGGGATTCGATCCTGGATCTCTTTTCAATCCGGGGAAGGTGCATTAATCAACTACGCTACAGCAAACAGTACGTTTGACGAAAAATTTTCGAACCCATATGTTGCATATTTCAAATTAATACATCTATCGTTCCATTATTTGAAAGCCATCTACTTTGTTTTTGAACCCGGATTGGAAAGCGATCCAGGTTCGAATTCCGGCAGCAACAACAATATTTTTCGACAAAATTGATTTTATATGTATATCTTTCTAAGTAATATATTTAATTAGTATTTAAAATATCACAGAGCTACGTTCTGATTAATTACAACTTCATACATAACAATACATATTATTAATCAAATCAAATATATACCGATGGGCGCACGTTTCGCATCCACCGTGTTGTGCAATGTGAAATAATTTCATTTAAAAAATCTCCTATTCATTGTGTGTTTATTATTAAATGATTTATAATCGATTAAATGATTCGAATGAAAATAATACGCACCTAGTTGTATTGTAATTTATACATATTTATATGCACGTGAGAAATTTAATTTAAACGTGCAATACTATTCCAACAAAAGAAACCGAGCCTATAATTGAATATGCGATGAGGAATTCAACAGTATTTAGTTACCGAGTGTGTAAAACAAACAATTCTGAAATATTATACGGACGAGAAAAAAGTGTAATAAAAAACAATATTTTTGATATTAAACAAATTAAATATGACAATAAATGGTTAATGGCGACGCATGAATTGATATGGAAATAATAAAACGATACAAACTGTCGCTAATAAGGTACATTAAAAACACGTTAAATTGCCACTGATCACGGGTGGTGCTTGAGAAATCAGACACAATATATAATTGATAATAATATTATGGTTCTCCATCTACATGTAAGGCTTCGGGAGGTGTCATTATCGGTAATGTCATAATGGCTGTATAGTGCTTGATTAAACGGTTAGGTCTGTGAGAGGTGAGCATGGCGAAAACAGACGTGTTTTTCATATCTCAAGGTGAAGATTATTTAAATGTTTTATATTTTATATATTCAATAACAGTACGCAAATATATATTAAATTTAAAATGAAGTGAACATTGTCTTTATTACAAGTAAGAAAAAAAAAACATTTTAGCGAAATCATACATTGACATCTGTCATCGATTCTTATACTATTTGTTATTTTTGTTCGTTTTGACAGCTAACTTACAAAGATGGAATAATTTTAATTACATCGACGTTTTATTTACGTCTAGTTTGTTTTGGGGAAAGCTCTATCATTTAAATATAGATTATATTGAGATCCTGACCGCCGCGCGGTCACCAATGGCCGATAAGTTAATGTATAGGTTTAGATTTTTTATCATGGTGTATTTTTATAAAGTATTTTTCCGAAAACGGTTGATTTTCTATATAAAACTAACTAGTGTGTTCTCCTTGAAAATATTAGATTTAGTTTAAAATTCATACACAGCGTTAAACAAATAAATAAATCGCAAAGAAACGCGGTAACGCCACAAGGAAGTATCATGACTGGCTGAGCGGTCAGCGCGCTCGACTGTGCGCCAAGTGTCAAAGGTACGTTGACGTCCGGAGCCGTGACACACTCCCTGCTGCAGCTTCCTCGTCGGCAGCCGGCACCCACCGCGCCCTGTGCCGCCTGTGCGAGACGTCACGCAGTGTTCTTTACACACTCGGCGTTCGCAATACCTATTAATTTTTTTCACATTAAAATCAACTCAGATTTCAACCATTGTTTTAATGGTCTACGATAAATTATTGCACGTCGTTGTGACTTAAGAATTTTAATTAAGGATCTTCATCAATGTACATATAAGGTAGGTGCCTCCTACATACTTATCGCCTCATGTCATTATCATATTATATCTTGTATTGACATGGCTGGATTGGCTTGCTTGCTCATGCGTGTGGCGCGCAAGAGTAGTCGAGGATTCGTCCTTGTCTCGGGACACTAGCAAGTTAGTAGAAAATAAATCAGGGAATTTTTAATGAATATATTTTAATGAGTAAATATCATTTTGTGTCACAATTTTTTATCGACCAGATATATCAGACAGTATTGAGGATCAAACAGAAGGAATTGGTCTATTCTCTTTATATTTTAATCCTTTAAGAAGTACACTTATTGCATATAATGTTATTAAAATCAATAAGAAAGTGCAAACTGATTAAAATTAGACACATTTTCATTTAAATGTTTAAAACTCGTTTTGTCGCCCCATTCAATGCATCGAGAGCCGACTGCAGAGTGAACTAGTTTTAATGTTAGTGCACCATCGCGTCGACCACTATGCCACCGCCAATTGGAAATGTTTTGGGCAGTGAACAAAACAGCAATATACTTTTTTTAAATTTAGGAAAAACATCACAACATAGTTCTGTGATATTTTAATACATATTAAATTCTTAAATTGGAAAGATATACATGCCTACAGATAGACTCAATATATTGAAAGAATATTTTAGCTGCCACCGGGATTTGAATCAGGATCTCTATCCGGGAAAGTGCGATATCCAATTAAATAGTCGACAAATTTTCGAATTTTTGCAGTTATTTCAAACTGATACATCTTACGTTCCATTTATAGATAAATAATAATAATAAATCTGATAGGAAGAGATCCTGGTTCAAATTCCGGTGGCAGCTAAAATATGTTTTCGATAAAGTGAGTTTGTCTGTATGTATATGTTTCTAATTTATACATTTAATTTGTATTAAAATAATAATATATTTGAGGATATCCGAATATCTGTCTGCACCACATGCATGTACAGTAAATGAATAGACATGAAAGAAAGTGTACATATAGGAGAGGTTTGGGACATTAGTTTCGGGACGAGGGACATTCTACACACATTCTTGGTGGAAACATAAATCCGATAGTTTATGACACATTAATGCAACAGTAAAAGTATTTACTCTTCGAAAACTAAATCTTTGTGTAAACAAGACGTATTTTTACATTAATGCATATTATATTGTCAGCGTTTAAATTTTCGTTCCAAACGAGTCACATACTTAAAAAAAGTCGCGAAGCTACTTTAATGTGTAAATGGTACCAAAGTGATGGGTGACTTCAAAATTAAAATATTGAAACAAGGTTTTTGCGTTAGTTCATGTCTATATATTTGGTAGTCTGTGATTTTATCCAAATTTTGGCAGAACAAATTAATTAAAAAATTGTTTTACGACCAGCTCTATATGATTAAATATAATATCGTAAATTCTTCTAATAACTTGAACATTTTCAACGATTAATTGCTTCCCTTTAAAGTTAAACTACGCCAACTAATTAATTTAGTGACATAAATTGTAAATAGACGCGTGTATGTATTCACACGTACGACCAGGTAAACCAGATTCTGGACGATGGCGAGCTTATATGAGAAGATGTATGAATGTGGATGAGGCGAGAGGACAGAAGAGTGCGGAAACGGCGCGATGGTTAGTAAGAAAGTATAGGAATACAATTCGCCAAACTGCACAACATGGTAAAATTACAGTTTGAGCAGCACTGACGGAGCGGCAACCAGCATATCAACATCGATAACTCAACACAAAAAAAAAACACATTCGTGTTTTTCGATGTAATAAATAGCAGTCGCGTATGGCAACATTCCCTTGTCTCGGGAGGCTTCGCAGGGAGTCTGCCCGCTGGGAACCACAACCCAATTAAATTTGCATTCATTATTCACAAACAGTACCCACATATATATAAATATATATATATAACACGTATTCACTTCGGCCTCATGATACGGCGAAACATTGCTGTCCGACTAAAATGTTAACAAAGTTTCTCGGTACCGACAAAATAATGTATTGTATATATAAATCCATTTGACTCTCAACCATTTGCCTGAGACAAATTCTGCAATCTTTTGGGTATCTTGCTATCTTGGCTATCTTGTAAAGATAGTTTGGAGAAGCTTATTGCGGTCGGCCACGTAGAAGGACGAAGACATCAGGAACTTGTCCGTTGACATCCCTTAGATCTGGATGCCGAGAAAATTGTCGAGGACCATAGTCTAGTAGACGGGAGGAATGACCAACAAGAATCGATATAAATCAAATCATCGTGTTATTATAAGAAACGATTTACTAAAAAATTTGATCAAGTGATTGATTTTCTAAACACCTTAGTCTAAGTCAAGGCATATAATACTTTTAAAGTGTCGGTTCCTTGGAGTCTCCTCCAAAAACTGTATTACGGAAGTCGTATTCAGCAAAAGAAACTTCGTTTTAAGGGACGCGCAATTCAATTACCCTTACATAGATAACACATTAATCACCTTTGCATCTAAACGGGTTATGCATCCCTTATATAGAGCTCGTGTGTGATCTATCTAACTTTTAGGGTCGATATTTTAAGATGTTATTTACACCACTGGAAACTATAGTTGTAATAGATACTTAATCGTGTGCGTAGTGCAATGGTTGGTACAATAAA
This sequence comes from Eubasilissa splendida, assembly GCA_031772225.1. Classification (NCBI taxonomy): domain Eukaryota; kingdom Metazoa; phylum Arthropoda; class Insecta; order Trichoptera; family Phryganeidae; genus Eubasilissa; species Eubasilissa splendida. The sequence goes on along the minus strand of CM062850.1, from coordinate 31,595,969 downwards.
AAAAATTAATGATAATATTGATTTATATCAAAATAAGAATTATTAAATTGAATAAGAAAATATGTTACAAGTATCAATAAATAATTATTTTATTAAATCTCTACGACTTCCTGCCGAATCATCTTTGAATGTTGTAAACATTAAAAAGCAAAATGCAAATTACATTAAACTTGGTTATTTAATCGTTAGCCTGAAAAGGTTATCGTCTCTCAGCTAACGCAGTTCTTTATGCAGTCAGTGAGGTACAAATTACATCGTAAAGTATATATTTTAATCTTTCAGTAAAACCTATTTTAGTATAAAGAGTACGTTGTAAAACGATTTAATCGTATATTGATCCAATCGTTAAGAAAATTACAAATTGGGATTTACGTTGTTATCAACATAGCATATGATTATTCAGCGGGTAGGTACCCTAGTCAAATTTATCACGAAAACTGCTCAACATCAAATTTTAATACTAAATTTAATTCAATAAAAAAAGGTATCCCTGATGAACTACGCAAGAAACGAGCTATTTTACTATTTTCACATCTCATTGGCTTCCCAGCTGAAGAGTGGTTAGTATTTCGGCCTGTCACGAGGTTCAGTACATCGCCAGAGAAATTACAGAGATAATATGTTAATAGCAAGCTAAATATTATAAATAATCAAATCCTCTTTGCAAATAGTCACCTTTTAAATTTGTTTTCATGTTAGTTCTTATTTATTCACCACTTCATAGTTTTATTTTTATCTATGCTTGTATTTTTTAATTTCAGTGCACATTGTTTCCTGAAGAAGATACCACAGGTATCGAAACATGTATAATAATCAATAAAAATGTTAAATATGAATTAAATATATTAATTAAAAAGATATACATATAAAATCAATTTTATCGAAAAATATTGTTGTTGCGCCACCGGGATTCGAACCTGGATCTCTTTCCTAACCGGGGAAGTGCATCATCCAACTATGCTACATGGACAATATTTTTAGCGACAATTTTCGAACCTATATGTTACCTTTTTGATACTAATACATTTAATCGTTCCATTATTTGAAAGAGCCATCTACCTTATTTTTACAGAATCTCAAATACCTTAGAGTAAACTAATAGCAGATGCCAGAATTATCAATTCATTTTTATTAAATTTTGGACACATTGATACAACATTATTATTAATATCCTAATAATAAATAGTAGTTTAAACAAAGTATATTGTCTAATTATTAATTTATCGTATACAACATATATGTAAGGCGATTTTTATTTTGTTATTATATTTCTATTAAATCTTTAGATATGCTTTAAAAAGTCCAAAATCAGACATCGATACTGCAACTCAAAATGTTACAACCGAATGAACACGTTTAACAATCGATGTGTTTTTAATCTACGACACAAAACATTCCGAATGATTAGTGCGGGACTTGATAAATCATCACGTGCGCGACTTCAATCAATGCGGCATGACGCCGCCTTATTTATCACATCGACGATGATGTCAACACGTATTTGATTATCGCGAGATGATTGTCGATTGTCGCGCGAGGCGTCCGGGAGGAACCGGCGGCCGGAGACGCCGCCCGCGCCCGCTCCGAGCACCGGCGCAACAAATCAATGTCGCCGATGATAATTATTCACGCACTGACCGCGAAAACAAAAGAAAAAACAAAAAAAAAAAACAAAACAAAAAAAAAACGAAAGTCACCGTGTCCCGCCCCCCGCGCGCACCTGACGGCGCGCATGAATATGGATAGATGGATACGGGCGACATTGCGGAGGGCGTTGACACTGCGTCGATATGAACTTGTAAAAAATAAAACTATTCCAAAGCGCGGCGATGTAGGTGCGCGACCGAATGCCCGATCAGATTTGCTCAGCCGCGTAGAAAGTACAATTCGAGCCGACACAATGTGGAGCTGCTGAATATTCATGTGCCCGATATGATCATTGTATTACCTACTAAAGTGTACAACACTTTTGGCCACGTTCGTTTCGTGGCGTTTTTCTTTGGCACGTGCAAAATGAACAACCTAAATCGACATCGATCCGATGAGGAATCATAATAAAACTCGCTGTATCGTGTTGTATGATCTTATTATAAAATTCATACAAACACTATTGAACGAGTTCGGCAACGTAAATTCTTCCATTTCGTTAAGTTTAAACATCATTTATAAATTAATTATATGGCAGGACCATAATCCAAATATCAGGTGATAGCAAATACTCAAACACTATCCACTAGACACAAGAGTAGTCTGAATATAATTGAATGTACTAATATTTCAGCTTGTATTATTTTTAATATTTTTTTAAATGAACTTGTATTATTTATGTAACACTTTACAAATGAGACCCTCCCTGCAACAGCACTATATATCAGTTTTGACTAATTTTGATTGATAGACGGAGGGTCGGCCATATTAAATGATATACAGAGAGTTTAAGGCAAGTTCTTTTTTATATAGTTAAGATATATAACGTTGTGGCATTCATAACTTATATCTGGCCAAAAACGATATATGGTGTTATTGCAAGGGGGCTCTCAAATATATATATATCTATTGATTACAGTGTGCTGTAGCATAATCGGTTAATGCACGTTCCCCGGATTGGAAGAGATCCAGGTTCGAACCCCGGTAGCAATAATAATATTTTTCGATAAAATTGATTTTATACGTATATCTTTCTAATTAATACATTTAATTTGTATTTAAATCTAAATCCTTCACCGTTTCTTTTACAGCATACAAGATATGTATTTAGCTTCAAATTCCAAGATGCGATTCGTGCAATTAGCTGTCGTCAGGTCTACGAACGACACGAATGATTCCCGAAAGAAGGAATCAGGAAACAAATATTCATGTCAGTGAACCACTACAAAAAGAAACTAGTTGTATTAAAAATGAATCCGGTGCAAAGTTGACTGTAACGAGAACCGAATGCACACTTAGAACTATAAATATGTATCGTTTCAAGAACAAGTTGTCGTACAATAATTAAACAAGATATTCCAATAAATGCAGCGAAATTATGGCCGATAGCGTGAATATCGGCGGTGAGGTCAAATGAGACAGCTTGCACAGATTAATAAATAGTCAATCGAGGCGGCAGTGTCGATATTATACTTCAATACAATTAAATTTTAATGCGATGGAAAAATAATTCACATTCCGAAGAGTGCTTGAACTTTGCTGCACGCTATTATTTTCTTAACCTTGATATAATATTTACGATAAATCAGAAAAAATAATTAACTAATGACTCTTAAAATTAATTATTAATATTAAACGATAACATGTGCACTGGTGTTGAACTCGTCAGGCATTATTGGTTATACCATTTTTTTTGATTATTTATTAACGGTGTTTATTTACTTAATAAGATTCCGCGGGAGTGCAAGTGCAATTTGCAAAAAATACACAATAAAGCAAGGTAACGATGAAATTAAAAATGAAATAGAAGTTTTAAAAAAACAAAATTTTACGAAATAAGGTTGATTGATAAGGAAATAAATTAGTTAATATTTTTGATAAAATAAACCTATATGTATATAAATACATAGAAATAACAAATATATCTTACAGAGACGAAGCTATTTTTTATTATATTCATTGTGACATATATGCTATTTCAGGGAAATAAATTATCAAATTTAGTCCGTAGATGGCGATAGTGTAGTGGTACTCAAGGTGAGTATATGTACAACTTTCAAAAATTTGATAGATATGGAGATTGATGGGTGAGAATGGTGAACGATATATTTATATAAAGTGGTCACTTAAGCCAGCCGAAGATAGGTCGTAATCCCTGTAATTATCCATACTTCCATATATTTTCCATTAATAATAATAAAAAATTGCTTCGTCTCTATGACATATCTATTATTTGTTTAATAACAGTGCCTTTGTAGGTGTAAATTCAGTAATTGTGTGTTCTTGGACATATTCAAATATGTCGTTGGTTAATTTACACGAGGTTGATTAAAAATTTACTACTCATTCAGCTATTATTAAAAATATCGACATCGTCGTGTCCATGTACGAGATTTATAGTTGATGCAGTCGATAATCATAGTTTTCTACATTTTACAGTGAAAAGTTAAGTTATTTTTTCTTTGAAAAAAAATTACAATTAAAGATACAATGATGATTATTAAAAATAAAAATATACACATTCATATAAAACGAGTTGCCTCAGTGAATATAAAAATAAGCTAATATATTTTGGTATCTATTGCACACCTACATATTTATTAGAGGTTATACCTACGTGCGAATGTGTATAGTTGCTTCAGCGATCAGGTTATATGGCGCGATTGAAGTGATTATTTAATTGAATTAATTAAAATCTACATAAATATGAATTACACAATGGCAAAAAAAAAATATATATTGACTGCAAAATAGCAACTACGAAACCTAAGTTATCATAGGAATGAACAATCAACATTCCTACATCATATTATGGGACATAAATTCAAGTCCAGTGGCTGTATATGATTTATTTATTTTTAATTATGACGTCATGAATTTTTGAAAAAAATAGAAACACACATTCCAATTACTACACCGTATGAGGTAGATCATTCGTGTCACTGGACCAAATATTATTATTAATAAAGCTGATATCAGTATAGTGAGTAAGATTAAGAAAGGATCACTTAGGTCGTTTGGTCGTACGGAACGTATGAATGAGGAGAGAATGGTAAGGAAGATATACGACTCAAGTGTCGATGGCACCAGAAACAGAGGACGTCCGCAGAAGACTTGGCACGACCGGGCAAACCAGATACTGGAGGATGGTCCTGTTGGAAGCCTCAATAATCGGCGAGCTTGTATGAGAAGATGTATGAATGTGGATGAGGCGAGAACTGTGTGTCAGGACAGAAGAGTGTGGCGCTCTATCCTCTCTGCCTACCCCCGCGGGGAAACGGCGTGATGGTAAGTTAGTTAGTTATTAATTTTATATATAATAACTATAGTAATTGTTACCATCGCGCCATTATTTGGTAAGAAATTTTTGAATAGATCTGAAACGTTCTTCAAAGCTAACAAACATTTGCGTATGGTGTGCCACGACAGAAAAGTATGGCATTATGTGTCATTAGTTAGATAATACCGATTTGTTAAAGTGACATTCAATTACTATTCGATTAGTTATTTTGAGTTATTTAACAATGCTGTTAAAAATATAAAATAATCAAACTACACTACAATTTGTAAAATTAAATACGGCTACCATTTCTTCCTCCGGTGTTCTACCTATGTAAGGCGTTGACGGACACCATTCCGGTCAACTCCCGGAACTACTTTCGATCTCATCTACTGCAAAGATATCGTTCAGCATCTAACCCGCTCTGTATACATATATTCCTCAATCACGACAACTTCCGTCAGTCGATCCACTTTTTACCTCATTTCCCCCCAAAATGTTTTTTTTTTTCATCGCATCAGTATAATTGTAACTTACCTAACACGCGTGCATGTGGCCCGAAGAAAAAAAAAAAGGTTTGAGTATCGCTGCCGTAGGTACTCGTGGTACAAATGTAACATACGGTGGGTAGATTCAGATGAATATGAATCGGTTTGCAACCTATTTTCCACGAAAAGTACACTTTGCATATTTCAAATGACGCATTTAATTTTTTATTCACATGACACGTAAATGACCCTCAGAAGTAGACAATGCGATCACCGCGTACTTGAATCGCCATCACCCTATTCGGATGTAGTCGGCTGCATAAAACATGACTGCATTAATCGGGACACACGCTCGTCTGCGCCACCGCTATTCATTCGTCATTGTCTCAGGTCATGAGGAAAAATCGACTTTGGGACATCGGAATCGATTAAGAAATATACGCGCGCAATGCACTAAACGTACGTAATATAAGAAAATTGTCTAGAGTAATTCACGAAGTATCCATGTATTTTATACAAATTAAATTAATCGACTAGACTAGTGAACAGAAAAAATCTATTTATCGTGTTAATAAAATTCTTTACATAAAGCAATTACATTTTCGACAAATTTTGAACATATATTCTGTAGTTCTTTATAATTGATACATCAACATTATTAACATTATTCCAATTTTAAAAGCAATCAATAATAATAATAATATTGGATAATTTGTATAGCGCCATTTTCGTAAAAACTTTTATTTCGTAAAAACTTTCATTATTTAACTGTTTATAGTTACATTATCTTTGTTTTTTAAAATTTAAAATCTGTCGTTCCATTAATTTTGAAAGCCATCTACATTGTTTTTACGGAATTTCAAATACCTTTGAGTAAACCGACTGCAGACGTTTTATGTTCTGAATAATTATATCTTCACAATAAGAATGTTCTTATGTTCCTTAATAATATAAGTTGTATCAATGTGTACACAATCGACAAAATTGATTTTATATGTATATATTTATAATTAATACATTAAATTAGTATTTACAAGAAATTAGATGAATTACTTGGAAAGATATGTAGGTAATTAATTTAATTTGTATTAAAAATACCACAGAACTATGTTCTGAAATTGTAACTTTACAGAAAAAATGTGTTTTCATTAAAATGAGTATTATATATTATATATCAAGACTCAGATGGATTTATTATTTTCTACTATGTGAATGTGTGTTTTTACTGGTATCACTGGGTCCTATATTAACACACTAATGGCGGGAAGGGCAAACACCCGTTCACTAGACTAGCGTCTTACCGTTTACGTAAAACCTTTTTTTTATTGAAAAATTGTAATTAAACTCGATCATTTCATATCATATCGCATCGTGTAGATAAGATATCAAATTAATATATTAGAGCAATAATTGTTTACCGGCATAACGTCAGCAATTTGCGCGAAAAGTACCCGACGGAAGTGTGTTAACAGAGTTACGTATGTATATAATATACGCTAACCATGCAAACGTGTTCGCACTCCTCGCTTTCGATTGCAGAGGACCATCGCGCGACACCGTTGACCTTGAAACTCACGCGCTTCTGTACTTGTGCGGTAGTTTTAATATCTTGCTGTTTGTCATAGTCTTCTATGACCATCTGTCGTGATTCGGTTGTCGGTGCACATCTGTAAAACGGTTTTATCGTTTCGATCAAATTTAATGTTGCGAACGTCAAATATGACAACAGTCTAAGTTGTTTATTTTAGATATAAAAAAAGTATATGCTTGGGTTACATTTCTATGAACAAAACGTTCGTGATGAGAGCCAGTGCAACGTATTCAGATAAGAAGAATTAAGTCAAAACAAAGACATTGTTATATTTTCTCGGCAAGATAAAATACTAAATAAACACGAATGTACATCACTACAAATTATGATGTACTAAGTACATTTATGTTTATTTTTCTTGTCGTCAAGATAAAAGCGTTGTACTTGAATACAAATACATTCCGACCGTCGGATGGACCTAAAATCTCTGCCATATTTAAAATATTGACAGATATAGCGGATTGTTTTGAGGAATATGTTTGTGTGACGCATTTTTGACAGTTTGGCTTCAATACTCGAAGCCAAATTGTTGAAACATTTAATATCTTTCTATTATCTATTTAATTAATAATTTTAATAAAAAATTAATACATAAAATAACACGGATACTACACCGACGTGTTCTAACGCTGTAAACGAAAATAGTGAATTGTGTGAGTGTTCGTGGACTAGTCTATAGATTTGTATATTTGATAGTAAGTATAAACTTATTATCATATATAAAGTCATATAAAAAGTCACCGACCGCCACTGCTAAATAATGCAATTTTTTATCAATTATACTATAGCATTCTTTTCAAAAATTAATTTTCTCATTAATAAAGAAAGTAGGTTTTAAATATTCATCCTACTTCAGTTAGTATTTTACTACTTTTTTACGTGGATGGGGTAGCACCCCTTCGCACAATCCCAACTTGGTGAACCAAGGTTTTTCAATAAGGGTGTTTCTTCCCTTATAGAAAAGATCCCAGATATAAGGCATTCTGCAGTGACCGCGATCATGGGACTTTAGAGAAAAAATATAATTTATGAATAAAAACCGATTGAAATTTCATAACCATATATATCCATTAGAATGTGATAAATACACAAAATCAATAATAATGTCGTTAATGGATACTAGATCTTGGTAAATGCAAAGTCACAATTTCCACGAGACTTAACGCGTGATTTATAGTTGTATAACTTAAAAATAGGTACATATATGTATACATAATAACATTGATATTTTAGTATTGACTCGTTGATCTGATACTCATCCCATAGTTTTGTATTTAAATAATCAAATACACTCTTTAATTGTTTTATTACAATTCATTAATATTTTTATTCAAATGTAGCAGGTGAAAAATAATTAATGTCCTCATGTTGAAGTGGAGTATAGAGTTTACTCAGGAGATGTATCATCCGCAATAATATGACTTTCTGTGTGTGTGTTGGATTCGGACGTAGGTCATTTGTGGAACTAAAGTGTTTGGTTAAACGGACAGGTCGAACGTGTTTTTAACATTTCTAGTTCCTACTTAATTATATAATGATATAATACGTTACAGCTTGAAAATAATGTGGTGTAATACTTATGTAATAATGTATTTTTCACCACGATTTGGAATTCATCCTCAAAACAGAATACTGCACTAACACGTTTAATTGAATGGAATACAACACTTGGAACAAAATGCATATTCTCTTTATTTTATGTTTTTCTCACCTACCTATACAAAATACACTATTTTTAATTATAATGTCGCGATAATATTGTCTATTTTTATAGTTCGACATAAACACAACGTCATGGAAAAAAACAAATATATTTAACGATATTATAAAAATAATAATGCGTTCGCTAAGATCTTCAACCTTTAAAATAATCAGCCGCCCGGAGAATGTCGTAAATATTTGAATACCGTACCATCATTAATGTCTCGTTTCGCGAAACCATCACATGGCATGTGACATCGGTCATTCCCGATGCAAGTTTATTGACCAATAAAAGCACTCGGCGAGCGGACGAACGCTGCAAACGCGGGCGGGAAAACTCTCGCGGCCGAGATGCAACTAATTGCAAATGGCGTATTAACAAAATGGCCGACACTGAGAACTGCAACTGATATGGCGAATGTAGAGCGGGACAGGTTGGCTCGGCCGATAGTAAAAAAATAAAGTGTTCCGTACAAGAGAGAAGATTCAATTAATTAGTGCGAAGTGTCTACTTTCATGTGCAACAAACCCGTAATAATAAGGGCTTTGCCTAGATTATGTTATTCAGGTTAGAAAAAATATTAATAAATCAAATTAAATTAAATCTTCTGGCGGGGAACAGAGTCCCGACCTCGGGAGTTACTTACCACTATTATAGCGATAAATCAAATATGAAATTTGATGTTAAGAATATATATACATATACTTAAAAATAAAATGATCAAAAATGGAATTAACTTGTGTGATCATAAAGTTTCCGTTGCTATTTATCCCGACTTCGTCTTGGGACCAATCCGAAGACCGCCTTTCGTTCGAAGTTGATAAAATGATACATTTTGGAAATGTCATTTGAAAGACGCGTCCAAGCCACCTCAATTGAGATCTTTCTATATGAAGAAGTAGAGGTATCCCTTATTTCATTCGGCTCATTATTGTCACGCCTGCCTCAGTATTTTTTAAATTCATCAACAAAAATATTGTTGCCGGGCAAAGAATGGCCAAATGACTCGCAATCGATTGTCGCATTGGTTATATACTGGTAATTTTTATTTCAACTGATTCTAGAACCGACGTAACATGTTATTAATAGGTAATTGTATTATAGAAAAAAAAAAAAAAAACTTAAAATTGAGAATTTTTCCAATTGGAGGAAAATCGGAAAATGGAAAAAGGACCGAGACGCCACGCGTGACGTCATTCCGCCGATTGTGAGGTGAGGGCGCCCGCACACGGGCTATATAAGCCGGCAACGTCCATTAGCAAGAACGCAGTATGTAGATCTTTTCGGAGATAAGGTGGCAACAGAACAAGTCGTTTCTTCGAGTGCCATAGTTGCGCACTTGTTCGCGGCCTTACATACGTCGCAACAACATTAAAGTAATTAAGATAAATAACGGATATAGGCGACATGTTGCCCGCAGCTCGACAAGTTCCATGTGTTAAGTGAATAACTAATTATTTTTGGCATAGAATGTTATTTAAAAAAATTATGAGCAAAATTTTTCTCGTTTTTATTTTCACATTTAGCGGTACCGAGATAGGTAACCGGACGCCTCCGAAACCTATTTAAAATCAAAAATAGTTTGCAGGCGCCGAGTATCGATCCCGTAAGCGAACGTTCTACAACCTTACCATTTCCCATTTAGTCTGCGGTGTTTATAAGTAAGTTTACAATGCTGTTATTTTTTTTAGTAAAAAATAATACATGCTTAAATTTATGTTTATACATATACATGTACTTTATTATTTATACATACATCAAATTATATTTTATTTTAGTGCCCCCCGGTGAACGTTGTAACAAGCTTAATTCTTAAAGAGCTAAAGCTAAATATATTTATAAACTAATTTTCACATCTTAGGGGAGGCGTTTACATTTTATTTATTCAAATGAATTTATTAATATTTATTTCGAGCCAAAAAAAACATTATATGCCGGAGTGGTATGACACACGCGTCTGAGACATGTAACGCGATTATTTATTTAAAAAAAAACTATTAGGTAAATAAATATTGTAAATATGTATAAATATACATTTTACAGAATAAATTAAGATTAGTATCGGCGAACGGCATCGTATTTTGTATTAATTAATCGATACACAAAGAGTATAAAACTATTGATTTAAACCAGAGATTTAATATCACGCGTCCGAGCATTGTCAATTTTTTTTTAAACTCTCCTAATAAACAAAAATTTTACTCGAGAAAATAGTTTAAAGCATGAAAAAATTCCACTCAATATCGTAGGTAGGTAGGTAGGTAGGTATATACAAATGTTTTTAATTACACTAATCACGTCATCAATGTATTAAAAATGTTTACCTTGAACTTCACTACTACGATATATATATATATTCACGACTGACGAGGTCGTTGGCATTTTGTTGTGAGAAAATTGTTCGCTACTCGTTATATACGTAGATAGAAAAATGAATGAAAGAAAAAAATAATCAAACTGCTAATTACGCACATTTTTAATTATTAATCCACAACATACAATAAATAATAAACTATACGTAAAATTAACATGCAGTTTGTTACTGTGACCACGTGGTTTACTGACCCACAAATGCACTATTTGCATCTCCTTATCTGACTGCGTGTGCAAGATAAGGGATAAGAACGCTAAAATAGAGCAGGCCAATGAAACAGCTTCTTTCGTAGGAAAACGCACCAATACAAAAAATGGTCATGGATGAGTTTCATTTTGATTATTGCGATCGTAAAATTTAATTTCACGGCGAAATTAATGGCGCGGAAAATTTTAGTAATTATCTAGCGTATATCGTATGGAACATTAAGACTCACAAAAATAATTTTAATGAATATAAATATTTCGGAATTCCTGAATAAAATACAGCATCATCTAGAAGATTACAGATTTGTGACCACAGTGCGTCGGCCGAAGGTTGAAAAAATAAGGTATATGTATATTCGATAATTTAGATTATTTTAATCATTGTTTTTGTATTAATTTTTAAGTTATGTGTTGATTTCCAAGAGGAAAATTTTTTACAACTGCTAATATACGAGTAACTACATTTACATAATATATTCATCCAATTTTTAGAGAATTTACATGATTTATTGAGAGAACGTATGTAAATAGAGCAGATGTAGAAATTGACTTTAAAGCTCGTGAATAGATATTATTTGATATTTATGATGTATGAATCGCCGATCGCCGTCTCGCGCGCATGTGAACGCGTTAATATAATTTCTATCCAGTACCTATCCACTACCCCCTCCTCCTATACCAGAACACGACCTATTTCTATTGCGTGTTCTCTATGGTTCAATAGTTGAAGTTGTAACATCGAACTGTCAAGTAAGCGTTTACCATTGGGTGCGTTTATTGCCGCCAAGTTCGTCCTGCTGTGGGAACGAATTGTTGGCTTGAATTATCGTCCTGCTGTATGGGGGTGATAGTTTATTGTATTTGTTTTGGTTTCTCGCTACCGTGCGTGCCGAAACCTGTACATTGTGTGATTGCGCATGGCGTTGTTTGGACAGCGTATGTCCAAATGTATTTCGCCCTGAACAGCGTGTCCTGGAGCCGATACCGAAGTTGAAGAAGATACCGAAGAGAGCATTTCACAGGTGGGTCATGTTTTCCGGTTCTGGTGGTTCTTCAGCCAACCCCTGTTCCCTATTCCTGTCCATCACCAGAATTATTTCCACCCTTCCTGCATCCCTTAATTGCCCACCCCCTCGTGTAAACAGACAAGATTAAATGTAGAAGGTATCTGTTTTAAAAAATATATTAAGATTCTGCGTGTTTAAAAAATTACAAAATTGTATAATATAAATAATTTCTCTATTTTTAAAGTCAATATTTTCAATTCTCATCGAAGATTTAAAAACAAATGTAATCTTGTAAATAAGCGTTGAACATTTCCAAATGAATCAGTGGGTACCTAGTTAATTTAAGTAAAAGCAAACAATGAGTAATACGCTTTAAAATTAATTCGTTTTTGAAATCGCGTTTGACTTAAAGGTGTGGGTAGTCATCCATGAAATTGAAAATAGTCGTACAAAGATGAAACTCATTTGGCACAGTTTGACGGAAGGTATAAAGATTCATTTTCTAACGTGGTTGGTTGATTTAATTTTGTATAATGGATCGACGCACAGAAGGAGAAGAAACCTTAAATTTTCCACTCGGGAGTACAGAAGAGTGTGTAAAAGGGAAAGAGGATATTATAAGAGGGGTGAATTCACGATCTTTGACTGTCTCAACACGGATTCTATTAGCGAGACAGGTATACTACAATAAGTATTACATCTGAAATTAAAATATAAGGGATGGAGCGTATCTTAAAATAATCGCTAATGTGCTAGTTATAAATAAAAAGAAAAAAAAACTAACAAGAGGGAGAGATGGAGAATTGCACGAATATCATAAAGTAATCTTGTATATAATACACGTAGGGAAATTTGAAAAGAAACTGATATATTAATTAAATCAGGGTCAAGTGCCAATTTCCTTTGAAATAAATTTGAAAATTGGAACACTAATGCTGTTGTACTGTGGGTAGGTAATAATAATATTAATATTGGTTGAATCAATATTACAATACGGAATACTAGGTTGGGGCGGAACTTGTCACATACATCGCAAACCAATAACTACAACTCAAGAGATAATAAAAATAATTTTAAAAAAGGCTACAGATTATCCAACCAAAAGATTTTTAAAGATTTTCCTATATTGAATTTATCTTCTTCATATAAAAAAAATGTCTTATTTCATTTTTTAAAGAGGATAAAATTAAAATTTACCATAACTATCAGACCAGGAGCAAAACTAATGAACATATTATTTTTTAAATTTCCAAATTAGGAATAGGACAGAGACATGCATCATACATTGCTCCTAAACTGTATAGCCAACTGCCAATATCAATAAAATTAGCAGTAAATATAAATGTTTACAAAAACGACGTTATAAAATGGATTAAAGGTCTTCAAAATTATTAAACTATGTATTTGACATATTTCTCTATTTATAATCTGATAAATTTACCAACATTTTTATATAATGTTAATTTTTATATTGTATTATTATAGATGTATGTATATTATTTTATCTTTTTTCATTTGTTGTAAACAAATTCTTATATCTAGTTTATATTGATTTTGTATCATATAAATGTTGAAAGCCACCTCCATCATTCATGATCTTTCTTATTTGGGAATGCATAAATCTATTATTTTTTTTTATTGTCGAATATATAAATAAATAAATTTTAAAAAAATAATAATGGTGTCCTATGTATGTTTTTAACGTACGGTTTTAAACACAAGTTATAAATAAAAAATATCACTTTAGCTTGTGAAAATAAATTTATTTTTAAACTGTAAACGCGACAATAAAACATACGTATGTTCAACAATTTAAAAAATATTTAAAATCATGATTAGGAATTTTTTATGTTTTAAAAAAATATATAATTTGTAGCGTTAGAAAATGCATTGATTTAATTAATGGTTATTATGTGATATTTTTTTTAGCGATATGTCAATCGAAAGATCTGCGAGAAATTGGATTAGAAACCAGAATTATCCGAGACACGGCTTAAACCACACTCTTGTGCGGGCCGGGCTTACTTAAAAAACGAAATTAATATTTTTAATTGCACATTAAAATTTTACTCACTTATTGAAACGATAAATTATTTTTCCATAAGAATATAAGCATTAATGAGAAAAACCACGAGCGAGTTGCTTCGACCTTGGTGTAAGCTCGCCACTCGGCACGTGCTGGAGACTTTTTTCATGTTATTTTTTATTACTCAACACAACCAATTTGGACGATTTAATAAAGTAGTAAACTAGGAGCTCCCTCAAGCGTGCAATTATTATTATCACTGAAATATAATAATTAACGTTTTTTTAATCAGAAAATAAAGTACTTACTCTGAACATAACCAAGTCTTTTAAATTATTAATATTATTTTATTTTATTTATTTAATTTTCAAAGAAGTAACTTCTTCGCGCAACAACATTATTTATTTATTAAAAACAATTCAATATTATTTTTATCACGAATATAGTAACAGATCGTTATCCGGCTGAATTTAATTAAGTAGTTATTTACATATCGCACACATATATCTAAACCAAGAAAACTAAAAAAAAAACAAGAATTTAGAGTTATTATTGTATTCGGATACTCTGTCATATACGCAACTAACCATAGCCCCAGTTCTCTAATAGTGTCATTTTAGGATACACTTATGACATAAAATTTTATTTAGTTACATAAACTTTAGTAACAAAAAATGGAGAAAAATATTTATTTGTCTACTAAAAAATAAACTTTTTTGAGTTGTCTTAGTTTTGATCTAGATGTGCGATATGTTGATAAGAAGATTGCAAATCTCGAAACTATAGTCGATATGCTACAAATTCGTTGTAAGAAAATAAAAAAAGGTACTCGTTTTAATTGATGACAACATAGGCATCACATTCATTAAACTGAGTAAAATCAATCGACATGATTTAGTTTTATTTAACTGAGTTAAACATTAAATTATTATATTATGTAAGAAAGTATTGTTGTATTAGTGGAGGTCTTCACCCCCGACGACGACGGACTGACGACGTCAAAAAGTTAACAGGAAGTAATTGAATGCGGAAGACGGAAAACAGAGAAGAATGGTAGACATTAAGCCAAAGGTGATGATATCGATAATGATGAAAATTAATTTAAACGTTATCAATGTTAGAATAGAATTTATTTTTATTATTGTAAAGTATCTTATAATTAAAAATGAATATGCTGGGTAGATACTAGGTACGAAATTAAAAATTCGTTGCTGGTCATCGAATGTCAGATACTAAGGAGGATATATGGAGTCAATAATGAAAACTGGACACTAGACTAGACTAGACTAGAATTTGGTGAACTTGACATTGTCCAAATTGGCTGAGCGCGATCAACGCATGGATTTAGACCAACCAGCAAATACAGCGCTTGAAGTAAGACACATTGGCCGGAGGAGACTTGGAATACCCAATTACTGCAGTTGTACAGCGTTACGCAGGATGCACATGCAGTCGGCATCGGAGGACAGATCGAAGTGGTGACTGTTACTGGAGGAGGCCAGAGCCCACGCCGGGCGGGCTGTGGCACCGTTTATGAAGATGGTGATGAATATTTCTTGAGGATAAAAAAAATAATTATTAAATGTTTAATTTAATACATTGCTTTGTTTTCCTTTTTTGATTGTGATGATCGTAGTACGCGGTACCCGTTTGGGTGGGTCTGATAAATTTCCGGATACAGAAAAATATGGCCCGGTACGCCAGTAACCGGTAAATGACAACGGTAAGCGATGTAACAATTAAATCCGACGGTATTACTCGCACTTTTATAAGGCGTGTGTGTAACTCCTTACCAAATTTAATGAAAACATGCATACAAAAAATACTTTCGTTTCCCAAAAATAATAAACGTTCACCAAATTTTAGACCATATTTAATCTTGAAGTGTTAAGTAGATATTTATTTATTGTTATATTATTTGCCATTAAAATAATGTCTATGTAATCTAAACTAACCTAACCAAACTAAATGTTTACAAACGTAATCACTAAGATATTTTGGGCAATTGCATGTGCCATTCAGCCAATCAGTCTTGTCCTGTGGTAATTCTACTTCCCGCTCGCTAAAATGCTGTTCCTTGTATTCATCGAACGTTTCTCAGGGATTAGCGTATGTTTCAAATTATAATGCATCACTACCTGGAATTTTATAATACCGCTTCAATTCAAAATTTTCAAAATTTGGTATCTCACAAATATTTCTGATATTATTATTTTATTTTTTTTGGAGTTCAGTTCTAGGGGTTTAGAGTTTAATTTGGTAAACATTTAATTTGATCCCCTTTCATAACATTTCTGAAATAAATAGTGTATTTTTGTGATATTGCTTTTTACATGTGTAACAATTACCGAGGAGACGAATAACTACATACTGCACCCTGATCCAGATGTAAGTGGGAAAATCAGACCATGCTGTCTCGGTAGGTGCGATTTGGAGAGGCAATGGACGTAATCGAGAAAATAACTTGTTTTGAACGATACGATATTATATGGTAGAAGGCTTAAATGGCCAACCGACATACGTGTGTCGAATCGATATGTACGAAACGTGAACGACGAGACGAGATCAATAATAATCATTCAGAACATGGCCAGCGGGCAGCGAACTAATAAGATTTAAAAAAAAAAACATATTTGAATTAAAATATAATTGGCAATATGAATAGATTCGTTCAAAGAATAGAAATAAAGTAAAAGTATTATTACATTTTTATTTATAATAACAAATTTAATGAATGTATAAAAACCAGAATTGATGTAAGGAAATGTCAACTAATGTTTATTTCATTGCATTTAATACACGTAAATATTATTTTATATAAACGACACTTACATTGAATAGCGTTGTAACTAATTTTACCGCACAGTTGACATTTCGCTGTCATGGAACGATAAGGTATCATCTGACATTTAAATCAATTTGAGACATTGAGCTTCATAATTAAATTTTCGATTTCTTCGGCGAAGTTTGGTTCATCAGTACGATTTAATTTATAGTAATAAAATTAACCGGTTCCTGATATAGGGCATGTTATGTGTATAATATAATTAATATATTCTATTTGTATTAAAATAAATAAATTGTTCTTCAAATATTAAATGTACTACTAAAATATAATTTTGTTTTTTTATTATCTCCTAAACTACTAATAAATTTGACATGTTGACCCCTCAGAATAACAAGGTTCCATCTGACACTGGCACAGTTTAGAGAAAATGAGCTCAAGAATGTTGATTGAATTTCAACATATTATATATCTTTGTATATTTTGTTTTAAGTATGCAAATATGATCACTTTTAAGGTCTTAACTTATTTTCAGTATTATCAATGACCACTGTGAGATGAGGGAAATTAAAAATAAATAAAAACATTGTAAATTAACAATAATGATACATAAATTGAAATAATTGGAACTTTCAGCTCTTCCTATTTCTTGTGATATCCGTTAAATGGAGTCGGTGAGTACGGAAGAAATAAAGAATAATGCATTTGGAACCCTTTTCATGCAATAACTCAAATTAGCTCAAAATATTAGTTGGAACCTTGTTATTGTAAGGGCACTAATTTAAAGAGAATGTTATAAAAATTTTGATATACAAAAGTCAATTTTGACCATGTCAAATGTCTGATGATACCTTGCTGTTACAAGGGTACGATATGACAGACGATGGATTGTTTCAAATGAATCTAACTAAATTACCATCATCACTGCTGGATATAGGCCTCTTATAATGTTCGACAGTCTCCCGACAACCGCACCCGCGCACCTCCAACTGCTCCGGTTACCTGCCATATGTCGTCTCCGCTCCAAAATTGTTCATCCACCGGCGATCGTCTATTGTTCGGCAGAGGTGTACCCCGTACACTCCGTGGCCAATTCAGAGTAAATAAAAAAAATTGAAATATATATTTATTTTTTTCAAATTTTCTTATCATTCATTAATCTAGAAATATTCAAAAATAATGGAGAATTATGCAGGAATTTTGATGAATTCGTCATAAATCAAGCGTCATTGAATAATTGACAGATATATATTTTTACTCGCGCCGAGAACGTGGGCAACAGAATTCAATAAAAGTATTTCGTAATGAAACAATACATAAATCACTTCCACGTATGTCGACATATTTTAAACGCGCGAGATTAAAATAATGCCAGGTAGGTAGGTAGGTAGGTACACCCTGTCAATCAAATCCTCCTAGTTCCTATGAATATTTTAATGTTAAATAGTTGTCTGATATTTGCAAGAGAATTATTACAACGTCGGTAAATGTTATATATAATACGGGTCCGAAATAAGTACTTCATTATAAAGGATAATCCTTTACATATAACATTTTAATTTAACGACAAATCACGAATGTACCAGATACAGAAATTAAAAAAACGTAAAAAAAAATTGTTGATAAAATCTAATTTTGATTTTGGAACACATTATTAATACATTATTATTTTAGTATTTCTTATTAGTTTTAAATACGCCCTGACGAAGCTTGAGCAAAGCGAAACCGTTTGGCATTTAATAAAATTCGTGGTTTTATACAAAGTTATATCCATTTTGATTAGAAATTCATGATCCAAGATAATTATTAAACCCATTTATTTTAAAACGGATTGATGCCTTTGAGATGTGGTGCTGGAGACACATGTTGCGTATATCATGGATGACGAGACAGACGAATGTCTCCATTCTGCAGGAATTAAACATCAAGGACAGATTCTCAACTATTTGACATAGACGAATCCTTCAATTTTTTTGGCATCTTGCGAGAAGGGAAGATAGCTTGTTGAGGACGAAGACGAAGAGGAAGACCCCCGCCCGTTGGACCTACCAAGTGGAAAAGGCAACAGTAATTTCACTAGTGACAGCCCTAAGATCTGTAGGATGCCGAGAAAAGTGGAGGAGCACAGTTAAGAGGGCGAGAGTTTATGTATATTGCGATCCTCAGTCATGTGGTACAGACGTGGATGATGATTTTAAGAATAAGTAAAAAATTTAAAAATCCTACTACCATTAAACTTAAATCAGTCAAAAGCACTGGAATACGCCTCACATATTTGGAATCCGCAGCACAATATATAGAAAAATAGCTTAGAAAATAACCCGAACAATAAATGAATGAAACGATTTGAACAATACGCACGTATTATATAACCATAATATTCTTTGCGTTCTTCCAACTCTACAAATAACTTGACCGAATGCCGATTTACTTTTTCTATACTGCACAATAATTTTGATTGCCCTGAATTACTTCCTCAATAAATTTTAATAATTGTATTCGCTATTCGAGACACACATCATTATAAATAATAAAAAAATATTAAACCTAAATAAACAATATGAAAATATATTCACAATAAATTCACCTATCAAGCAATGCCGAATCTGTAAGTAAAAATGATAAAATGTTATATTTGTATATTTTTTGTCACTCTTTACTGTATGTATATAGTTCTCCCTTTCCCTCGATCCTGGCCTAAGGCACTTGACACTGGATAGGTAATAATTAATAGGTTCTTACGAATCTTAAGTATGTTCGTAAATGATGCGAACTCGTGAGACTAGGCAGCATCTGTTGCTCATACGAAAAGTTAAAGATATTACTAGAATTTTAGAATTAGTTTTATACGCTGCTCTGTTGATGCAATAGACGTTCTGAAACAGGTTGGCTTTACAATATGTTTTAACAGTGATCACATACAATCATTATTGCAGTTTATAAAAACAGTTTCAAGTAAATATTTGTAAATCCACGTATATACTAAATTATTTAATTTATGACAATTAAATACATTCAGTAAACTCAATTCATTTATGAAAGCACATACTATATTGCGAGAATATTAAAAAATAAATAAAAACTCAATCAACGAACGGTTGAAAGTCAGAGCGAAGCTTGCGGAACTGACCCGACCAACACGTAATAACACACGAGTTCTCATTAAGGGAAGATAATGATGTTCACGTATTGTTTACATGTAGACAGACCATGGGACTATGTGGACCTGATCGAGACAACGGCCAAGACGGAGACGAATACTACGGAGGAAATCATGCAGCAGCTGCATCATAATATCGAACATCCTGTTAATAGTGAGAAAATCGAGGAGTTTGTAGGGAATAAAATATTTTGTTTTAAATACAAATTAAATGTATTAATTAAAAATTGTATTAATTATAAAATCAATTTGATCAAAAAATATTGTTTTTGCTACCAGGAATCGAATCTGGATCTCTTCTCATCTGGGGAAAATACATTAACCGATTATGTTACACCAACACACTGTATTGACGACAAATTTTCGAACCTATATGTTACACATTTCAAATTGATACATCTATCGTTCCATTATTTGAGAGCCATCTTCTTTATATTTACGGAATCCCAAATACCTTTGACTAATCCGATAAGAGACGTCAGAACTAATAATTAATTTGTATTAAATTTTTGATACAATTGATACAACTTATATATTATTAAGGAGAACACATTCTTATTGCGAAGTTGTAATTATTCAGAACATAGGTCTGTGTAATAATGGGAAAATTTTCCCCGGGTAGGAAGTGATCCAGGTTCGAATCCCGGTAGCAACAACAATATTTTTCGATAAAATTGATTTTATACTCGTATGTATATCTTTCTAATCAGTACATGTAATTCATATTTAAAATATCACAGAGCTATGTTCTGAATAATTACAACTTCACAATAAGAATGTGCTCTTCTTAATAGAATAAAATAATGTTTAAATATATAGACGATAAAAATTGACGAAATAACAGAGAACCAATGGGAATGATTTCCGGTAACAAATATTGAGTTTATACACGAGTATACTAAGGTCAAACAATACAACTGGTGACATATGGGCTGACTATATTTGTCACCTTGGGGGAGGTCTATATCCATCAGTCAGACGATGATGATGATGATATATACGTTATTTTGTTCTGAGGGAATTTCTTTCCCAGGATCTAAGAAATGCGGAATTGAAGTACAGGAGATTTCATGTGTATCACAATGAGTAACTACTAAAGAATTTATTTATTTAGATTTTATTGACATACATATTTTTGTTGTAATAGAGATGAATATATTATAATATAACATGATAAACATAAGATACAATTATATTGCAATTAATACTCGTAGTTTATTGTATGTGATGGAGTAGACTCCATACACAGCGTTGTCCTGGCTACTTTGCTAGACTGAATTCTGTGAAGTAGCCAGTTTTTGCCGTGCTGTTGTGGTGTTATTTAATAAAGATTAGACGGAAATAAAAATAGAGAATAGAGAGAAATGTCGTTGTTGCTCTCGGAACTGGCGTGTAGATGTTGCTTTGTGTTGTGTCCATGATTTATTGTTTGGGGTGAGTTGTTGTTAGCATGGAAAAATTGGACGAGTCTTAACATAAAGATTTAAAGTCGAGAAATTTTTAGATGATTCTCGAAACCCTAATGAAATTAATGTTTCACCATTCTCATGTAATGTCCGATAGTTTTAGACAAATAAAGTTGTTGTCATTACGGGGGTGAATCCATCTATCAAGAGGGGTGGTGAGGGGAGGGGGGGGGGAACGTACGGACAATGTTGTGTACACAATAAAGAAATCTGGTGGCAGGAGGCATTCGTGATGTTGCGCTTGTTACTCTACCGCACTATTATAGTGGCAGACGGTGAAACCGGAATATTAGCGATATGAAACAATGGCACATACATTCTCTCTTGCCATCAGCGGGGGTCTAGGGCGCGGAGGGCGGCGAGGGGCGCGGCAGACGAGAAACAGGGGTGGACACCGTTCTAATATTATATACAATAATATCTGAACAAATAGTAGCACAAATCATAATTAGAAAAGTGTGATACAGTTGTTTTCACATTATTTAATAGCAATTTTATCAAATTTTAATGAAAGATAATAAATCACAGTAAAATTATTATCTTCTTAGAAGAGTGCGATTATTATAATATTTATATAATATTATCCTCCCAGGTTATGAATATTTAATGAAAATGATTAAAAAAAAAACACACAGATCGGTCTACTGTAATTGGACGCTTCGCATAAAATAAAGATTTTCGTCGAAATAATCTAAAAAATATTTTCTTCAATATTTGCAAAATTACTTTGTATTCTCATTTTATATTAATAATTAGACAAAATACTTTGTTTAAACCACAATTTATTGATTGTTCTACATGTTTCGACACCTATGGTATCTTCTTCAGGAAACAATGTATACTGAATAAATAAATAATAATAATAAATAGTGGTTTGAACAAAGTATTTTGTCTAATTATTAATAAAAAATATCTCATATCTCATTCGAAGTAAAAAAAAATTAAAACAACGAAACATCACTTTACATATCATTATGTTTAACTTTTCAGCGTATCTAAAAGAGAAAATGTTATTTACTCGTACATATCTGTTAAAATTTGGTAGGCTTATTAATTTTAAGTAGTTAAAAATCACTCATTAACTTAAAAAAATCTATGCTCCAAACTTGACTTTGTAGAGAGGTTTTTGTAATATTAAACCATCGAATTAGTAATCCCATGGTTACGACTAAACACTTCGTGTGTGTATTGTGTACAACACACTGGGAAGAAAGGAAGGAATAAAATTGGATTATTTTTTTTTGACATTTATTAAAAAACGTTCAATTTTGTTTGCCTACCAAGTGTGTAATATTTGTTTAATTCAAATTTTTATATAGGTACCGTTTAGATACTGAATTCACAAATATGTTATGTGTTTACCTAACTACCGGGACGTGAAAGGGGGACGACGTTTAATTTTCGAAAATAAGTAAAAAGTTTGTTGTTTATAGATACTGAATAAAATTTAGCACGGTTGTATATTCCAATCTCATACACGTTTCTTTTATTCCACAATTTTAGATCCACCTCTGCGTCGATCTGCGCGAGCAGCGACAGGGCCTGAGGGCGGGGCGGCGCGCGGAGGGGAGGGGGATTGCAGAATCAGCGACGCGAGACGGCCAAGATCTTCCGAGCAGCCTTGACTCTTCGCGGCGGAGACTGCCGAGCGCGCCCGACGGCCGCCGAGCGCCCCACGTGACGCCGGTATCGATGGCGATCATCGGGCGCGCAGATTCCAAGATGGCGACGCCGGGGTCACGCGCGCGCGCGCGATTTCCAAGCGGAAACAATTGAAAGGCGGAAACTGATGGATCCCCGTGATAAATTATTTCAGTTTGTGTGCCAGCAAGTGTGGGCACGCTGTCTCCGGTGTCATCCCGACTCACTTCTGGTTCTAGATCACCTATAGGCCTACCTTACGGGCCGTCGATGTTGAAAACTTTCCATCCATTGGCAAAACTGATCTTTAAAATTAATTTAAGATTAATATCTAAAAGAAAAAAACGTTGCACCTGTTTTAAAAAATAAAACGAGAGATAGAAGATCTAGAGGTATGCCAGGACAGAAGAGTGTGACGCTCTATCCTCTATGTCTACGCCTGTGGCGAACAGCGTGATGGTAAGTAAGCAAATAAAAGATCAACCATCATATTGTCGACTCAAGTGACCGTGGGCACAAATGGTCAAACTGTTAGTTTTGTATTCCTTATTTACTTATCGCACTTATTAACAAGCAGTCAATTAATCATTTTGTATCTTGTACCGCTGTAAAAAAAACATCTATGAAATTATTTCAATTGCAATTGATTGACTTTCTATGATAGGTGTAAATTGAAGATATTCATTAAATCTTATACATAACGTTAACTCAATGTGACACCTGATAATGAAATTTATTTATATTTATATTGCGTCATATATTGATTTAACATTACATTTATTTGAGTTTATATGAAACTTGAAGTCGACCTCCTGTAAATGTAATATATCAGATTGTAATGTTCATTTCGCATATTAAGTATAAACATTATTCTTTTAGAGGAAAATTTAATTTATATTAAAAAAAAATATCACACGCCTATGTTGTGAATAATTACAACTTCACATTAAGAATGTGTTCTCCTTAATAATAAATATATTTAAAAAAATAAAATCACATATGTACTTTAAAACCTTTTCAGATTTTATGACAGAATATTTTCGTCGATACCATTATATTAAATGACAGTCGATTTTGAATGAGAATCATGCTTGTAGTAAGTGAAACATAAACACGAAAAAAAAAATTAAAAAAAATTTGAAATCTACTTACATTAAGGATTATCTGTTTTAATATAATATATAATGCAATGAATAGATTACAATTAAAATAGTATTTTAATTACATAGTTACTTAATAACAAATAATAAAAAAATGTATTAAAAAAATCGCCAAGCAATGCATGTGTCGTGAATTGATTGCAATGTCATTATGTGTCGATAATAGCCTTTGAATTTTGATTTTTGATGGCTGTTTTTCAGAGATAATTATCTGAGTAATATCAAAATCACGGTGTCGAGCGGATGTCCTTTGTATTTAAATTGACTTCTAAGCCACAAGGCGTAGAAAAAACGAGAAGAAAAAAAAGCTTAATATTTAATATACTTATGTGTGTTATATAAGAAAGGTAGGTATACATATTTTAGGATCTTGGCATTTGATTAGGTATGTAGGTACATATGTACCTCTGTGAATGATCATAAGATGATTAATGATTAATGATGGCGCCATGATCGATGACATCATCACATCGAATGCTCCAAGTGCCAAAAACGTGCGACGTTTGTGAACAAAAAATAAATATATATTTTGTTAAACATAAACATTCGACGAGATCCTTACTGAAAAGTAGGACGGGAAAAGAGCAGAGATGCACGCCGTGCAGTCAGCAAACTTTCATTTGTTTATTCTTTGGAAAAAATGTGCAAAATAAAATAAATTGAGTTTTCTCACATGCGTCGAAATTAAATTTGTCGTGTTTTTATTATTTATTTTGTTAAATATTTAAAATCTGGAGTAATAATGCAATGTTAGAAATGATTTTTTGGGAGACCCTATTCGGGGAACATGGTGAAATTGATTTTTTTTTTAAATATTAGGCAATTTTAACTTTGTATATAATTGTATAAAGTAGTAGCAAAAATGGGTCAAGTTTTTTTATATAATACATTTTCTTTATATTATATTTTGTTAATTCTAAGAAGTGAAATGGGACGAAGATGATGGGAATCGGGTGAGGGATCATATAGGCCGAGGGGGATTATGGAAGGGTTTGGGATGGAAATTAATTTAGAAAAAAAATTTAGGGTATATTTGAGTCTCTGTGAATGATTGTGTTTCTGACAAACCAGGGTGAGTTTGTGATTCTCCTAAGGATGTAGTTTTGTTTGGATTCTAAAATGTTAGTGTTAGAGTATAGGACGGATGATTGCTTTGTACAAGAGTAATTTGATTTGTAGGGATAGTGAACTGTAAGAATTTAGGAGGGATATAGTCGGTTGTAAACTAAGACTACCCAATTCTTAAAATTATAGTATAAAATGATGTTAGTATTAAGTTAAGTTCCGGAAAGCCAAATTTGAACAGGCCAATGGTCTACTGAATCTATGATATACAGACAGTAGGGCGATATTGGAAAAAGAGAAACACGGAAGAAGTTAGAGAAAAAATATGTCCTCTACTGAATTGAAATTGAAAATTGAATATTATTCCCACACTGATCAATAAATTACCAGTTCCTATGCACTGGTGAGTCTACTCAAAATTTTCAAAAAATAATTTATAAAAAGCTGTTGTCAATCTGCAGACAAGCATCTAGAATTGACATACACGACATAGCAGAAAACAATAAAAATATATATTAATTCTGTATATTTTCTTTAAATAACTTGTACTTTGTACCCTTGAAAAGGTGACTCTTCTTGATATGCCCTGCTATGCTGAAAGTGTTAGGGAATGAGTAATGCGATCCTATAAAAGGGCCGTCTGCGAGAAACCACTAACTCCAAGCTGGGATATGGTGACCGGTAATTTAATGTAAACGCATACATCCATTTTAAATATAGTGCATTATGTATGAAGGGACGGCGCGCACTGGTTCCGATGTTAATGAAGAAAAAAATAAGAAGAGCATTGAAAATGAAACATCCCATCGGCAGACAAACAAACATGAAATTTATACAGATGATTCTGCTGTGATTCCAAAAACAGAACGCTATGAGAGAGGTACCATCTCAAATAATTAGAAAGATATACACATAAAATCAATTTTATCAAAAAATATTGTTGTTGCTAGCGGGGTTCGAACCTGGATCTCTTTCCAATAAAGTGAAGGTGCATTAACCGACTATGCTACAGCACACAGTACTGTTAGACGACAAATTTTCTAACCTATACGTTACAGTATATGTCGGATAATGCACCTTCCCTGGATTGGAAAGAGATCCAGGTTCGAATCCTGGTAGCAACAATATTTTTCGATAAAATTGATTTTATATGTATATCTTTGTAATTAATACATTTAATTAGAATTTAAAATATCACAGACCTATGTTCTGAATAATTACAACTTCAAAAGAAGAATGTGTTCTCTTTAATAATAAAATTTGTTGTGACATTTTAAATATACATTTCAAATATTGTGACATTTTTTTACAAATTTTGGCTTGCAGCTCTATTTTCCGTGGAAGGAATGATTTCAATGATTGTGAAATCTAGAACGAGAACTTTTTGAGACATTGATTTGTGACGTCAGCCATCCAATTTTACGCTTAAATTTCCACAGTTTGGGGGTAAATAGTGAGACATGGCGTTTTGTTCTTTATTGATTTTTCTATTTGTATAACAATCGTTGACCTTTTAATAAATCAATGACGTCATCGAACTATCCTGTTTTATGCCTTGAAATAGTTTGTATTTAAATAATTTATAAAACAATTTATATGAATCAATTAGAAAGATATCACTGATCATTTCCCTGTAGACCTATTAAATAGATGTTAAAACTAATAAACCCTGTACAAATCAAAAATACATTTACTAAAATAAATTCCGAAAAGTTAATTCATGCTAACAACAAACTAAAATGGCTTCACTTGATCGGTAATGCTAATAATGCTGCACATTATTTTATAGAGATGATCAACGAACACATACATACTACCTATTAATTTTCATATTTTGTATTATTATAAGATGTATGTATATATATTTTTTAATTGTTGTAAACAAATTATTACATCTAGTATATATATTGATCTTGTATTATATAAATGTTGATAGCCACCCCCATAATTCAAGATCTTTTTTATTTGGGGGTACATATACAACAATGTACTTTTTACTTTTTATTAACTTTTAAAAAGAAAATATTTATTTATTTATTAATATTTTCCTTGGTTTTCTTTTTTTTCATAACCTTTAATGTATAACATAATATGTATTATCTTTATGGCGAATCGGGTTAAAAAAAAAAACCTGATCACGCTGGAATAAACACATTATTATTATTATTATTATAAATACTATTGTTTTTTTATTATTGTCGAATGCATAAATAAATAAAAAATAAAAATATGCAGAAAAGAAAAATATTGTCAATGATTGATCATAGCTTTAGTAATTATTATTCTTACAATAAAAAAATATAAATCCTCAGTCGATTGTCCGAACCAATTGATATTCCGCATTTGAAGTGAACTGCGGCGCGCGGCCGCGCTTAATCGGTAGCGAATGCTTACCTTGAGATCACCATTAACGTGCATTTTTCCACCATCCGGTCGTTTGCAAGAGCCGCACGAATCGAGCGTGGCATACCGTGTGTGTTTTGTAGTGATCGAGGAATTAGCGACATCTATTGTCAACGATGGGCGTCATCCGAATGCATCGCGGCCGATGCGATAGGGATCTCGACCTCCGCACGTATTGCACATTCTGCGCGCCGGCCATTATGTTGCATAAATATACTCTGCTCGATGATGTAACTATCCATCGACAGCGACAACAGCGGTGCGGGTTAGTGTGCAACTCTGTCGGCAGGACTGAGCGACTTCTCGCGATTATATAACGAATTTATGCGATCAAGTTGACAATTATGAATTGTTATTAATATCTGCGTGCACCGCGGCCTCCGATCGAATGTGGACCAGAAAAAGATTACGCATTCCTCAGAGACCATTGAGACTGGGGCGATTGTGATTGTGGAAAGTTAAGACTGGACAAACTCGAAGCTTATTCAAGTAAGGCAAAGCCTTAGGGTAATATTCTTAAGGGGAGGGAAATTTACATTTTTTATTTTATTTTAAAGACTATATATGTTATAACTCAAAACGATGAAATTAATGTAGAGAGTTAAGTCATTGAGAAGTTTTTTTTGTGTAAAAGTTTATAAAATTCAATATTTAATGTCAGGTATTGCGATTGTAGAAATATGAGGGCGGCACAATGCCAAGGGACGGTAGTGCTTGGAATATAGAATTTCACACGCAAGAAATCTTGGGCGGCACCTTGGGAAATTTAAGCAACAATTGCAAAATGTCTAAAAGATGATGATGATAAGATCAATAATCTGATATGTATCCGTCTCAAAATACCAAATTGTTTATCTACCTGTCTGTCCCTCCCCCTTACTCTCGCCGCAGAGCACGACTTTATACAAGGAGAGTGGATGTTCTACTTGTTGTTAGTATATTCGGTTCCTCGCGTGTGCGTGCCGAAACCGCTATTGTGGATCACGGTGCTTCGTGCTGACCATCGAAAAAGATACCGGCAGCTGTAACTACAAGAGAGAAAATCCAAGTGAGTCGTGCTTCCTGGTCGGTCTTTGAGCTTCGATCTGTCCCTCTCCCGAATTCCTCCCACCCTTTCTATATCCCGTTTCCCCACCCCCTTATGTAAACAGTATGTATGTATACATAATATATTTAAAAAAACATGTTAGCTATAGGCATACTTGAAAACATGGAGAAACGAGCCAAATCCTGGAGAACATCTTAGAGGTAAAGAAATTGGCTACGATCACTATTGAGACTCGAAATCAGCCCTTCACGGTTTCGCGATTATGCAAATAATATAAAGTAAATACCTAATTATTGAGTAACATTTTGTTTATATTATTATAATCGCATCGTGAAATGCTATATGCAATTACTATAGGGGTTATAATTTAAACATGTAACGTTGTTGTCAGGAAAAAGCTAAATAAGTATTGCAAATAAATTTAAAAAAAGTAAGACAGGTTCAAGGCCAGCGTGGCAAATAAATGTTATAATAAAAGACCACATTCGGTACAATGAACTAATTCGGTGAGAATGTATTTTTGTAAATGAAATATACCGGCAGGCTCGAGGCTCGCAAAAAACTCGCATTCTTACTATATATACTATTTTTTTTTAAATTACTATTATTGTTAAAGAAGGTGTCTATTTATTTTATACGGTGCCGATAAATATTTTCTTAAGCACGATAATAACAGGGACATTAAGCACAAAGCTCGTCCACATCACGTGACAGACCATAAATATGGAAGATTTTAGATAAAACATGTTTCAAAATATGAACAACTCCACAAGGCTGCGAGGCCGGCATGAAAATGTACCGCGACGAATGCGATACGCGAAACGCTACACGACGAGACACATGTATCCCCGCTTGTAATGTGGTATAGTTTTAGTCGTTCGGTTTTCGGGCGACAACGTCCCGGGATACAGGCCGCTCGACAAAGCAGCACTTAGTGAAATCGAATGTCACTTGAAAAACTGGTTGAAAAAGTACAGTACCTACTTCCAATTTATTGACTATGTACGTGACGATCCGGATCAGATAAGAGATGAATAGAGCCCTGTTTTGCAGATCTGATAAGCCATCTGGAATAACCCTGACTTTGTGAACAGCGCGGTGTGCGCTAGAATAGCGAACGGATAATGCGGCACGCGGCATCGCGGTATGAAATGCGCACACTGCGTTGATAACACGATTTACACTTGCCTTGTGGCACAATAATACCGTGATTAAGATTAAGTTAGATAGAATTAAAAAGAAGAACGCGAGAAAGACGAGGTGAATGTAAAATAAATGCAGGAAGGATTACTCATAATGAAGATCTAGAAAGACAAACTAAATAATAATAATAATATTAGTGACAGAAATAAATAAATGTGTGCGTTAAAATCTACAGAACAAGATGTGTACATGAGAAGCATATTTCTTTGGTCTTCTTGCTGAGATCTTCTAAAAAAGATCGACGATATGATGGCTACAACACAATTGAATTATTCGAAGGTTTTCCATTATTCTTCTTCCAACGCTTTTCATGTCGTCAATGTTGCCTTGTTGTAGAAGCCGATATTATAATATGTCTGAAGTATTAAAGTTTCCGCTTTTTAACGCAATTTATGTAGACTTCTTGTGTATAACTGTCAGAAGTTCAGTTGCTGCTATTGTTAACTTGCTATATATTAAATAAAATAATTGCTATATATGAAATTTACTAACACTGAATTGAAATATCGGTAGCGTTGCTAATTATAAAATGGTTAAACGTATCAGGTTATAATGCATCTTAAAACGTGTCTCAAAAAAATATATAATTAATTAAAAGATATAAGAAAATCAATAGTATGCTTTACAAATTTTCCGTAATAAACCACCATTAACAGAGAAAAAAATTAGAATACATGTTTATTATAACGATTATTATAATATTGATATACTGCAAACCAACAAAGAAAAATGTGCCTTTCACACCCTTCAAACTGTCTCGCCACCGACAACCCTTCCGACGAATTCAAATATTTACCCTGCGGCCGTGAATCGTATTGGTTTTGAAATGTAGGTGGGACATTACCTCAATCACGTCTGTCCCGAAGTAAACCATGCCCGTTTATAAAATTTCACAATTCGGAAAAAAAAGGTTATTCAATTTGCAAAAAAAAACTAGATATTTACAATGCCACTGTAATGTATATTGCCGAAGAACTCGTAATGCGACACTAAAGTGTCGATTGTAAATAACGATCGTTTCAGAAAACACATTGGTCTCGCATAAAAAAATCAAAACCTCTTTATCACATCTCCCACGGGTAATTAATTGGCCATCTAACATCATCCGTACGTCTCGATACGATCGTAAGTCCAAGGTCGGAACCGATACGTTTATACCCGTGTACACGGCAATAAACTATAAATTCCTACTGCTAAAATTGTAAAAAGATAAAAATAAATTACACGTAGAGTATATCGAATCGGGGATTTCGTGGAAGCGCTCCGAGTGCTGCTCGAAACTAAATACTAACTATTACATTATATTATATAATTCGGTACAATGATAGGTGTGCAGTATTTTGGTTGCGGAAAAGGTTTGGCGCTTGACCATCAGATGGTGTCTTATTACGAAGAACGTTTAAAAAAATACGCGTCATATGTCTCAGACGCGTGTATTATATCACCCCTGTATGGAATATGATTTCTGGTTCACCCCGTATTTGTTTTGTTGGTATTTTGTTTTGGTGTATTCGAACATTATTTGAATTTTATTTTAAGTTGGCTTTATTTTGTTATTCTTTGGCGTTCTACAAAGATACAACATACCCGTAACAAATAAATAACTAGTTAGTAATTATCCTGAAATATATTATTATTTAGAAATTAAAAAAAGAAAAGTGAAACATGACATTCTTATGTAATTATATACCTATTAGTATAATAGTTTTTGTTATTTATTTTAGTTCTCTAGTTTTATATCATTTTAATTATTATATGAAGGGAAATTCTCGCCGTAAAACTGTTTTACAGTTTGGAAAATGTATCGTAATTTTATAATTTGCATTTAAAAATCATACATTTGAAAAAAAAACTAGTATGTACATATATCCCAATCCGCGAAAGTATCATAAAATCTATCTTATTTTTGTCGCGCTTTTTTAACGCAGTTTTATAACACATTTTACTAGAAAAGCCTGTAAAAAAAAAAAAATTCAATTGAAAAATAATTCAGTTACTGCGAAATGTTAAATTATTGATTTTCAGAATCGATGGATAATCCACCTGTGTTGTCGGCGTGGCGGTGTTAGATCCCTCCGATTCAAAAGCAACGTTTTTGATTACCCTTTCAATGTTACGATTTCGTAGAAAATCTTCCGATGGGAATGGAAACAGTGTAGGCTACGTGTTAAAAATAAATAATCAGTGATAAATAAATAATTAATAAAATTTTATTTTACGAGTACATAAGCGACGAAACGTAATAACGGGAGAACGATTGACGTGACTGAGAGACGGTACCGATTACTATGTAAAAAAAAAAACGTGTGCGTTTAAATAAATAAAAAAATTCGTAGTGAGCAAGGGTTTATAATAAACAAATACATATTGCATGCTGTATACTTATACTGTAATACGAAATCTGTCAATTTGTCGAAATTTTTTTTTTTTTTAAATGTACAATAATAATAATTTTACTTACATAAAATAAAAATTAAATATATAATAATTAAAGTCAAAATCTTAAGTCTATATATAAAATAAAATGTAAATCAATCTGTAATCTGTGAGGCTGCAATTTAAAAACACATATCTGTGATATTAAAACGAGTTTAATTAATCAATTAGAATGATAATAGAGGTATAATTTATAAAGACTAAACATAAACGGTTAACGTGGCGAAATGGTAACGCATTTCCTCGAAGTTCCGGGTTCGTATCCCGGTGGTGACAAATATTTTTTTCGATAGATAGATTTTTTATATATATCGTGCATTATTGATTAATTTAATTTGTTTTAACTTATTTACAATGAACTAAAGTAAAATACATTTTATATTTACATTATACAAGTGAATACCTATGGTTGAATTGAATATCTCTAGATATATTAGAATTAGAGAGTGTTGGGGTGCGAAAATTCAAATTCGAAAATTCATCGCATTTAAGACAATTTACAATAGCAAAAAAAAGTTTATATCGTACATATGAATATAATATTTAATTATATAGGGAAACATTTATAAAATATGCTCGCTTTTCAAGGAACATATGAGAAGATTCATGAGTAAATATATATTATTTAAATTATAAATATGATTAAAAGTGTGACATTATAAAATGTATTTTGATAGCTACACTATACTCCTACTACATTTGGCATCTCAGCTGGAAAATTAGTATTGTACTTACTTCAATAGAACTTATTACGAATCCATACAACTATATGAGCGTTAAAAAATGAGGCTGTATATCAATTTTTATTTCCTGACGTATGAATACCTCGCACCGCATGTAAAGTAAATCATACCGAATCCGATGTGTCGTTCGGTCTGCGCGATTTATTAAAACAGATCTTTGTGAGCCTGAGAAAACGCCTCGCCAGTCCCCAAAGACGCCCCGGTGCACCTTCGGGCATGCGCCCCCCCGCCGGACGGCTGAACTGGACCTCTTCTCTATTACTTGTCAGCAATGACGCGAATGACGCGCGAATCGAACGAATAATAGAATCAAAGCTGTCATTGAACAGACAGACAATTTTAGATGTCATGCCTCTGTCGATACTATAATGATGAATAATCTATTATTATTATATTACGCTAGAAATGTCAGTACTAGCGGTGTATACTCTTGTCGGCTCGCTCGGCATTCTTGCCGCCACTCCGCCCATTGGCTATGGAAGGTCGGAACGGTATATTACAAATTTGATTACGTTAAATCATTCAAAGAATATGTCTGACTATTTGTTTGCGTTAATTAGTTTTGTTTCTACTGATGTGACCAATTAAATTGCATTTTCAACATTGAAAAACAGATTGATACGGAAACACTACCTAGTAACAAGAAATAAATATTACTTTCAACTAATTACCTTACTACCGTCACGCCGTTTCCCGCGGGAGTAGGCAGAGAGGATAGAGCGCCGCACTCTTCTGTTCAGTATCTGGTTTACCTGGTCGTGCCAAGTCTTCCGCGGACGTCCTATATTTCTGGTGCTATCAACACTTGCGTCATATATCTCTCTTACCATTCTCTCCCCATTCATCCGTTCCATATGACCAACCACCTAAGTGATTCTTTCATAATCTTACTCACTATACTAAGATAAGCTTTACATTCTTTCCTTATTTCTTCATTCTTTATATTCTCTGTCATAAATAATCTTATTAATACAAATTAAATTTATTAATTGGAAAGATATACATATAAAATCAATTTTTTCGATAAATAATTAATAGTACTAAAAATATCACAGATTTATGTTCAGAAAAATTGCAACTTCACAATAATAATGTGTTCTCCTTAAAAATAATGTTGTTGTATGAAGTTTTTAAGTCTATATATTTCGAAATAAATATTTGCGAAATTGACCCATTATTATATATATATAGCTTTGTTTTAGACCCTAAATCGTCTGACAAAAAATTAGTCTGACCGCTCGAAATTCAATACATAATTTTGAATCAATAAAATATGTTAATTAATCGAAACAATCGCATAACTACGACTATTTAAAAAATGCTTATAACACTCTAACATGGTTGTGACTACCCCTAAAATATTGTGTTCTAGGTGTATTATAACCAGTATTATTATATTTGGATTGATTCAATATACAAATTAAGCAATCATGTACAGAGTCAACTTCATAAGTCATCGAATGGGTGGGGTCAGTACGTTTCCAAGAGATGGGCGTGTTCGATCGTATTAACAAAACGCTGGTCAGCACATGTCAGTCGGTCGGGAGGCCGGCCGGCCCGTGTGGTGTTGCCATCGCTAAATGGCAAAAAAAAGTATCGTAATGTAGTTTCCATGTGGATCGTGATCACAGACGAACCGGCACTTCTCTATACACATAATCAGGCCTATTCTCAAAATTGCAATATTGAAATGAAGGTGATTGTTACACCAACCCTCAAAAATAGTGTTATATTTGAATGAGAGAGAGGGAGATAAACGTACCATAATCTGTCAAAACTATCTGTCTATTTTTGAGGGTTGGTGTAACAATCACCTTCATTTCAATATTGCAATTTTGAGAATAGGTCTGAATATAATAAAACCCTAAATGAAAGACAAAAAATTAAACACGATTAGAAATTCGCCCGAAAAAGGCACGCAATATACACAACAAATATGTTTTATTACGCATGTAATGAAAATACAAGAATAATATTCAAAGATCGTAAAATTAAAACTATGTTTTTTTTTCTATCTCAATTAATAAATTGACCGGGCGAAAGACAATAAAAAATGACCGGGAAAAAAAAAAAAACATAAATTCAAATTTGCACAGAATCGTAGGTATGTAAGTACCTACCTAACTTCTGATTCTGACTAAATTATTATTGAACATATGAGAATTAGGTATCAACCTACCTATGTTGGATACGCAAAGCTCAGTTGATTCGTTTGAATTTTTTTTTTAAATATTCAATCAAATGACAAAGTGCCAGATGATAAATATGTATAATTGTTTAATTATTTATACCCTTATAGGCTTACGTTGTCAAAAGTGTGACGGACGTACATACGGCGAGAATTATTTTAATGTCGATCCAGTTGGCAATTTCCTTGCGGTAAACCACGCCGACATTACAAATATAAATGTGTAGACTATATAATAATTTTATATAAAGCAATCACACAAAAATATACAAAAACACGTAATGCTCCTTCGTTCTTGATTATTGCACGACGTCGGTGTGGCCAGCCTGCTTGCTACACTTCAAAGCCGACAAATGCTGTTAACATCCACAGTAAGATTAAATAATGTCGAGTTCATGGCAGTGTTATATCTATACAAAACATAATGCTGATTTTGCCATCAAGCTGTTGTACCTTCGCAGGTTGTTTACGGCCGCGAACATACCGAGAGTGACTTTAAGCGCTACGCAATACGAGCCTCAATCTCCGCGGCCAGAAGGCTGGTAATCCTCTAAAGAATTCGCGCGAAGTTGTATCGATTCACCATACGCGAAAGAGCTCGGCTATGGTGTCTCGTCCGGATGTAATCAAGCTGCCGATCGAGCACCGTGCAAAAAGTACTCGACGACGGTAAGGAATATAAAATTGCGTTTAGCAGACGGCAGGCTGCTTACTACTCGGGGTGTGAATATTACGATTGTGGTCCGCGTGAGCCCGAAAGGAACTAGAGCGGGATGGAGTAGTGTTCCGGTACGCTGACTTCCGTCGCACAAAGTCACGGACAGAAACTTGAAATGGTTTCATAAACTGAAAATACAGAAATAGCTCGGCTAGATAAGGCTCCGCGATCGCCTTCCGGATGTCGATATAAACACTAGAACCCGCACCTAGTACATTACCAGGGAGTATATTTCAAGATAAAAAGTTATACGAAGCATAAAAATGGTTAAATACGTAAAAAATTGGCCTGTTTAACCAGAAACATTCATTACTTGTAATCAGAATACTGTTATAGTATTGAATTATATGTATACTCGTAATTCATTCGAACGAGTAACACATGCATTCGCTTTGAAACGCTTCGGCGTTGCTGCCGAGTGTCACGTGATTAGACTTCGTAGACCTTGGAACCAACGAACTTCTGTAATTATGCAGTAGTTTTAAATATATTATTTACTAATTTCTAAGCAAAAAAAAAAGTATTCTGCAACATGTTATTCCCCCTAATGTCTTAAAATATTTTCCCATTGTACGTTAATATAGTATCATACTAGGACTATCTATATATTATTATACATCAGAGACATATTGATAATCTGTATGTAAAAAATAAATAAATGACTAAAAAACAGAAATACTAGTTAATCATAGAATTTTTCGAAGTTAGATCTTCATTTAGAATTAGTTTTGCAGACCTTTACTCTAGCGCGAGCGGACAGGAAATAGGTACACTTTCATACACTAAGTCAGTAGAATATAAATAGAGAATACTGCCGATTCCTCAATCGCAGCTCGTGTAGGCGAAGTGCCTACCCATTATTCATAATAAGAACTCAGCACCGGCACTTGTATTTTAAGTGAATCTTAAAGAGAAGTGAATTCAATGGAGAAAAATATGAACAAAAGATTTAGAAAGAAATTAGTAAAAAAAAGATTTAATAGTTAGTAGTGCAAAATAGTAGACATGTAAAATCAATGATTAATGGTAACATAAATAAATATACTAATATAGATTAAGATTTAATAATAAAGCTAATATTGCAGTTTTTTTTTTTAAATATTTATCATAAAGTGGTGCAATATGTTTTTCAATACTTCACCATGCGAATTACTTTAATTTTCTTTATGCATACAAACTAATATTACACGAGAAAGACATACCTCGTTTCGGTAGGTATATTAGTGTGGTGTAGTGTACACAAAAATATAGTAAAATATCCTGGAATGTGTGTAGGGATGACGATGAAAGTAGTGACGAGTGAGTATTATATGGTAATTTATACTCTGTCAACAGCTATGGTGAATTTCGTGATCGTATGAGTACAGTATTTTCACAGACAAAGAATTGATTACTATTATTCTGTAATATGTAAGCAGGTACATAACATAAGATAACATCACAGAACACAGTACATTTATTTATTTAAACCTTTATTGACATACATTTTTTGTAAATAATAAGTGAACACACATATATTATACACTTATTACTGTGTGGGATGCAGTAGGTAGGTATACAGCATTGTCCTGGCTACTTTGCTAGACTACCGTCTGTGTTAAAGTAGACAGTATTTTTTCGTTCCGTTGTTGTGTTATTATTTAATAAAAATTAGAAAGAAATATTCGACTGAGATATAAAAAAAAATAGAGAAAATAAAAAAAATTAAGCGAATATGTTGTAAAACTAAAGTGAATTATTAGTGTAGGTATTGTATTGTGATTAAGTTGTAATGTTGGACAGCGATGCTTCTGATTGATCTCTACCAAATTTAATCATATATTGAGTCCATATTTTCGTAATCTTATTAGAAATGAACGATTTCCAGTTAGTGTTAAATGTGTTGTACAGTTTCGGAGCTAAAAACATGTAGAAACGTAGATAGAATGTCGTTGTTGCTCTCGGAACTGATGTGTAGACGTTCATTCGTTCTCTCGTGTTGCTAGGAGTGAGTTATTGTTAGAATGGAAATATTGTACAAGTCTCAACATATAAATTAGTCTTACGTCTAGAACATTGTACTCTTTAAATATTAGATTAAATATTATATCTAAAGGGACGACCATTTAGTATGTACGGAACCAAACATACGTATATTGCGCAAAAAACAGACAAAGTCAGCTATGGCCAAAGACCATAAGACAATAATAATAATAATGAATAAATCAAGTTATAAATGATTATCGGCCTGAGTCGATTCCTTTAATTTTATAACCATCTTGCGGAAGATTGGAGAAGCTTGTTATGGTGGGCCACGTCGAAGGACGGACAGGAAGAGAAAGATCCTCCACGCATTGGACCGACCAAATAGAAAATACAACAGAAACTTCTCTGGTAACAGCTAGCTAAGATCTGCAGGATGCCAAGAAAAGTGTAAGAAGAGCATAATCAGGGAACATAGGAAGGGAGTTCTTGGAGATCGCGATTCTTACTCACGATAATGAAATAAAAAGCGCGAATAATAAACAACTCTGATAATATATAAAATTGTTGTTTGATCACCAAGAGAAACGAGCGACATCAAAACAAACCTACAAGAGGAGAACTAATGTCCAACAGATTGGACTACAACAACATTGTCCGGGGACAGATGGCGCTCGCCAGTCACAACTGCGGTTACGGCAATCCAGTTCCGCAAGACCACGAATGAAGAGGAATGTATTAAACCAATATAAGTACAAAGTAAAGTCTGACAATTTAAATATTCACGGTCGTGCCATCCAGAGATATTACTGTCATTGAATTTAATAATCTTACGATTTAATGCATCACGATTTTTTTTTTTTTTGCAAAGTTCAAATATAAATTCACCGGAGTGATCTCATCTCGAATGGGTATTGCAAAAATGATGGCGTTTGTTTTATTGAAATCACTGACGGCAAAATTACGATATTGCTACGGAAGTGGACCGAACGGGCGGGGCGGGGCGCAAATTCGGCTGGATATTTAAAAAAAAATGTATGACGTTTTAAATTAAAATATATATATACATCGCAATTATTTTTTTATCTCAGGCAACACCAATATGTATTATAAAATAGTGAACTGTTAAAAGAAGAATGAAAATAGACTAAATTTATATGATAATGTGATGAATGAATTAACTAAGAGTAAAGCTGTGTTTTTGACAAGATTAAGAAAGTGCCAGGTATGTATGTATAAATGAGAGTAAACAAAGAAATATGTATGATGCGAGTATTGGAGATGACAGTAACCCAATGGACAAGATAATAGATGTCAAAAATACCAACAATCGATGAATTTGCATGCGAAGCTGGATGAGATATGACAGAAGTGTGGTGTTTCATTCTCTGGTTTGATGGTATGTAAGTTAGTCAATGAACCGTAATAAATTTGATATTTTCCTTATGTATTTTTTGCAGTGATTAAGCGGGATACATATTATCCTCGTACCTGTAGCTTTATTAATCATAAAGGTGTCGTATACCTCATAGGATTTGAGTGGTTCGGTTATCATACCCGTGTAACACTGTCGTACTTTGGACTTTCAGCTGACTCCTGGGCGAATACAATGTTTTAAAAAGATGATGTTAAATGCATTGTCACGTAATTTTCCAAACCAGGAAATTTCAATAAATCTAAAAGGTGTCGTCACCAAATGATAAGTCCGCATCCGGCAATTTCTAGGATATTATGTAATGATCATAGATTTGACAGTTCAAAAGGCATATACAGCATGTCCAAGAGAATAGTCTAAACATTATGTTCATCAGAGATTTTGTGATTTTCGCGAAATCTACAATATGTCTTTATAAAAATGAACACTGTACGGTAAATACTGAATGTATCGTGATGAAATTTGACAAACGTATTCTGTGGTAATATAACTACCACAGAAGCTATCAGATTTTTGTTTACGGCTAATTAAAAAGTTTTTTTTTTTTGCAAAATATCACAAAACTTCGAGTACCTTTAAAACTGTTAAATTTCGGATAACCCTATTTGAGCCCAAATGGACTACTGTCTCTGGGACACCTGTATAATCTAGACAAACACAGAAGTGTGAATCCAAATAGTAGCCTAAATAACGCACTTTTGATACTAATTCTTTAGGAGAGCTAATAGAGAGAGAGAGAGAAATAAAATAGAATTCAGAAAATTAATTATTTAAAATTGAGCTATATTACGATGTGTATTGTAACTATAAAAAAAACACCAATCTGAGTTGTGCTAGGATTTTCCAAATTATCATACTCTAATAACACAGAGATAAAATAATACTTTTATATAGTACATATACAGCGTTGAATTAAATACCACAAAGCCGGAATTCTCGGAACAATGTTATAATTCCACTAACGAACAAGATTTATATGTTTATATAACACATCGTGGACTAATAATATAATCCGACGAAATAAAAATGAGGTAACGAGAACGACTATGCTAATGGGATACCTACCGTAGCAACAAGAGAAGTACATAATGTTATATAAGCTTTAATGATAAACACTGAGCTGCATAATACACATCTACCTACACGAAGCACAATGACCTTAATTGGTCCACAACTCGAATAACCTATGTGAAAAATAATAAATGATAATAGCATTTTATAAAAAGACTAAATAAAAAGATTGGTTCGGCACAGTGACGTCATAAATATGCAATCTCCGTCGAATCAAAAATAACTGATGTAGAATATTAATTCCAAAACTATTTTCATGATCATTATTTTGTTTCATTTATTATTTTTTTTAAATTGTAATCTTATATATTAACATGTATTATGAAATAAGCTCAATGGCGCTTTGTATTATAGCTACTGCAATATGAATTGGGTTCAGTGATTCATAATATGGTCTTAACCTTTACCATACCATGCTAAAAATGCCCTACGCAGTCACGCTGTCAACTCGTGTTACTGCAAGAAATTTGAGTTTTTAGGCACTTTAAATGGGTACAAAATGCTTTTACAAGCTGAAATGATTTTAAAATAGTTAATGTCATAGTTACTATAAATATAATAAGAAATGATAAATATAATCATAAAACACGTTCATTTTATTCTCAAACGTTATTCTTATAAAAAACTCATCTAACACGATCTTCATCTTTATCTTGCTTCATTTATATTAATGTGTGATCTTTTTCACGTGGTACAAATGGCATATTTGACGCAGATACCATTCAACGCATCAATTTTATATAGCATTGAATTAAAACAGTCATTTCTAGGCGCAAATGATTTCTTTAGAACTAGGTAAAATGTATGTTTTACATTGTGTATATTTATAGAAAAATGATTTAATTGGCCCAATATACCTATGTTTTATTTTTTCAACCCATCTTATATAAGATGTAAGAAAATAAAGAAAATAATACAACCTGACTATTCAGACCTGATCACCTATCAAATAACACAATTAATGTTAATAATTTGAACGGTGATCTTTCTCTGAAATGATACAAATTATCTTTAATTTAAAACAATACGGTGATTGAATAGTTTATAAATGAAAACAGACTGAATGCAATACAAATAAATAATATATAATGGAGAGGAACATAGATTTTGAGCGAGAGAGATAATATATGCAGCAATTACTAGTGCGTGATAGAAGATGTATATTATGTATGTGAAAGATACATCAGAATTGAAATGCGTAGCATTCTGTCATGTCTGCTTCCTTCTGTGCATATGTCGTGATGGTATCTCTGGAATGATTACGTATTCCTAATAAAATTATGATTAAACAAATAAATCATTTATAGAGTTAAAAAGTTAATTCTAGCGGTCTCGAGAGCGGCTCAACCTTGAAAACCGCGTAACATCCGTCGGAGCGAATACCCGGCAGGTTCTATGTAAAAAAAAAAAAATGATCCACCTGCTGATGTAAAGCGTTACCTGGCAGAGACGCTGGTGTTGGAGTTGCGGAGACTTACCTGGAACAAAGAAAAACATTATCTATTAATCAAGTTCGGAGACATACAGGGTGTGA
This sequence comes from Eubasilissa splendida, assembly GCA_031772225.1. Lineage (NCBI taxonomy): Eukaryota > Metazoa > Arthropoda > Insecta > Trichoptera > Phryganeidae > Eubasilissa > Eubasilissa splendida. The sequence continues at coordinate 31,553,630 of CM062850.1, read as the reverse complement.
AATACTCATTTCACAATATTTGGAACGAAAATAAGTGAACTAAATTTCATCACTTTCAGAGATATGATTAAAGTCGCGGATGTACAATTTTTGGTTGATTTTTCAATATCAAAAGTTTTACATATTTAAAACAATATATTGGGTTTGTATGACTATCAAGTATAGCTATGTTTAACTTCCTTTATTTCTTTAATATCTATTTTCTGACTAATTCTTTTTTGTAGTAACAATGCAGCCATGATGACGATGACTCTGCGTTAATATTTGTATCATTAATATAATCTGCAATACTTTACACTCTACTTAAACCATAATATGTATAATGTTAAAAGGAAATAAAACAAATAAAAATAAGTTGTGGGAAAGGCAAAAGGAGAGATCTTTATTTATCAAGTTCGTTTTGTTATTTTTGTGTTAGCATTCAATATAAATATATTTCGATGCAATTAATATCACTGAGATATATTAAACAAGATATTATCCATATTAGTAGAATATTATGACAAAGAATCTATATTGAAACTCGATCATAAAACCAATCAAATATTGTGGAGCTAGGACATCCTGTATGTTTTTTAATGTACACAAATAATACGTGAAATAATTTCACGGCATCGAAATAAATTATTATATACGAGAACATTACTATAACTATATAAATATATTTATAAGCTATAACAAAACAACAATTTAAATTTGCCAATATTCAGAATTGCACGCATGAAGATTTAATATTACAAAAATTCCGGTTATGAAATGCCGAAGCAAAGACTACACAGTTAACAGCCAGCACAATAATTAATTATTTATCCCAGTTGCATAGAAACGGGACGAGTCATCATTCTGATTTATTATCGGGATGAAATTAAGCCTGAAAGCAGCTGTTTGTTGCTGCTCTGTATAAAAAATACCAAATAAAAAGGGTTAAAAACCGATCCCGCCATTATGTCGGGGGCCCCAAAGGGCTAAAGGTGTGCACGGCTCGTATTGTTACACAGGACCTAGGGAAGGGTTGGGGATTGATGGATTTATCGGCAAATTACGAGTCCCGGGATCTTCACCGGCCAGAGATTAGACAATGAAAAAAAAAATTGATAAAAAAAAAAACATAAATATATAAGTAACGTATTTCTAAAGTACAATCGTGTGTCGACTATTTTGAATTATTAAAACCCTTAACTGACTATTTATGTGCAGATGGCATTAACCTTTTAAATGCCGTAAGCGAGTTAACGCACGAAACATTTCGTATCATATGCAATGCTATAAATGGTATTACACACGCTTATCGACTTTGATGAGACGGGATTAAAAACTGCCTTTAAGGTTGTATACTTACATACAATCTGTCAATTTTAAACGACAGTTCCCAGTATTTTATGTACATTTTAAGTTAACACACATAAAGCAGGGGTAGGCAGAGAGGATAGAGCGCCACACTCTTCTGTCCTGACACATAATTCTAGCCTCATCCGCATTCATACATTTTCTCATACAAGCTCGCCGGTTATTGTGGCTTCTGACAGGGACCGTCTTTTAGTATCTGGTTTACTTGGTCGTGCCAAGTCTTCCGCGGGCGTCCTCTATTTCTGGTGCCATCAACACTTGCGTCATATATCTTTCTTACCATTCTCTTCTCATTCATCAGTTCCATATGACCATAAGTGATCTTTTCTTAATCTTACTATACTAAGATCAGCTTTACATTATTTCCTTATGATCTCCTTTCCACTGCATTCAGTCTACTTTCCTACCACTTCTGCCAGGTCCAGGCCTCACTTTCATACATCAGTGTCGGTACCAGGACTCCATTGTGAACCGCTAAGTGACAAGTTCCCATTAGCTACAATTCCATTCAAAGCGCTGTTCACTTGGTGAGTGGTAAGTTCCTTGGCAAATATCGTTAGCAGTAATAATTAACCACCGAATATTTTGTTTATTTAAATGTAAAATAATAGAGATGGGTGCACGAATCACATATCACATCAATATTATATGAAAATAGTAATAACTCACTTGTCTCGAACCCGTGACCACTTTAAACGCTACGCGAGTGCCTTTCATGTACTTCGCTCTAACTAGCCTTAATAAATAACCTCTAATAAATAACATTCGTCCGGAGATTCGGCATGACGACTCAAGAAAAGATATATATATTATTTTCGACATATAACAAAAGATTTATTATTTTGCGGTGTTAAAATATATTTTTAAATCCTCGATAAAACAATTTGAATCGCTATGAAATTGACAAACCGCACAAAAGAGAATATTAATTATTATTTATAAAATATTGTCAAACTTAATGTTATAAAATACTTGCCAAACATAAAACAGACGTAAGATACTAATCTTTAAAAAGGGAGAACCTCGTTACGAAGTAAAGTTTTTTTTATGAACTTTTCTAAGTAGTAGTACTTTTGTAACACCTGGCGCAAACGAACCGGAACGGAATAATTCCTCCGATCTGCTAAGACAGTGATTATAAAATACACCGAGACGTCTTAGCAATAGTTTTACCAAAACGTTTGCGTTACACAACATAAAATTTGTAATAAATAAAAAAAATAACGAACATAATAATACAAATATTATACAATTCGGCGCTTTCGGCAATTCTAAGAACCGTATCATCTTGTCTCTATGATCGGATCATAGCTGCTATTATATTTAAAAAATCAGAAAACAAATCTAATCAATTTCAACACAGTTTACGATCGTTTCACAGAAACATGAATTGCGATGTAACTTTGTAAATATCGAATAATTGTATTTCAATCACAATACAGACCACTAAGAACATTACAGTTACGAATTCGCACCGGTTCGTACGAAAATAAATTCCGATTGTTAAAGTAATAAAGCTCTTACCGGACCGGATGTTACTGAATATTTAAAAAATAATACCAAAATTTAAGGTAGAATACCTGTGTTGGTACCTTTGTCACCAAATTATTAAATTGTTACGAAATATTCGACACCATTGCTTCTCAAAAAAATGTAACTACTGCCGTGCCTCCTTCTCAGAATTCTCAAAACAGGATAAATTATGTATTTAATTAACAGGGATGGAGGGTATATGAGTGATTACCAAAATTAATAATTGATTTTCAATGATTTATCTATAATAATAAAAAATTACGCTTTTAATGCATTTATAAAATCTTATTTTTATGATATCGAGAAAATAATAAACGTAATTTAAATTATAGTTAACGTTAACGCATAAAAGACAAGTCTGAAAAAACTACTTGGAGCCACATACAGGATAAGACTTTTACTGCAAAACGAATGCATTAATTATTATCTCTGAAATACGTAGGATGTTATGTTGTTATTTGTGTATGAGGGAACATTAATGTCAGCAAATTTACGATTCTCCATATTCAAACTGCATTGTATATAGCGCACACGCTGTGCAAAATAACACAGACAAAAAAAAAATCCCAGTTTCAAACTTTTAGATGAATAAACGTGTAGCTTGGATAAAAAGTAAAAATACAGACACTATACATCATTGTGAAAATAAAATAAAATATATAAATAAAAAAACAAAAACCAATTAATATAATCGTCATAATATGAATCACGCATCTTTATGTATTATACATACATATTTACATTACATTAGACAATTATTTTTAACCATGGGTTTCTTCGACATCTTAACGTAAGATCAAATCTATTATTCAACTCGTATTTAGATGCAGCAAACTTCCACAATATGAAAAGCCTGGAGTATCGAAGAACACGTGCTGACCGAATACTTGAGTCTTTTATTTTTTTCAAACACACTGCATGTGAAATATAATAAATTAAAACGATTTAAAAGAACAAACATAATAAAAGTTTTTAAAGTATCCACATAAATAATACACGAATACACCTTGATTCCTCAAATATATCATCAAAATACAAGCGGGTAGGTACATCGTTGTAAAATACTTCATCGAAACATAAATAACTTTGAATGGGCAAAATAATATATGGAAAATGCTCTCGGAAATAAAAAAAACGCAAAGTTGCTCAGTCGCCACTCCTCTATTTTGGCCCGGCCGCTCAGAGATAATTTGCAGATTGCAAAAATAACACCACAAAAAGATCATACTCTTCCACATCGACAAGAGTCCCGCATCACCGGAATCCTAAAATATATATGCAAATTTGACCTTACTTTGTTTTCGAACACGGGAAAGAAAAAAAGTCTTAAAGAGTTGAATGCATTCAAGATTTACGCTTTTAGGAATATTTCAAAGGATATTTTTACAACGTACAGACACAATATTCCTGCAAATTTGTCAATTGAAAAGAAAACATTGTTGTGGCGAATAAAAGAAATTTGCTAAATGCGCAAAAATATTAATGTAAAAATATATTTTAATATAGAACAATGCACCAAACAACAGAAGAATTCATTCGTTTAAAATAAAATAATAGTCGAAAGCCTAACGCTACAGCCTTCTGTCCTGCGCTGTGTTAACTACTTGGGGCCACTGACAGTTCCATCTTCTTAGTTCATCTCTCTCTATTTATCTTTTCCGTGTTCTCCCGGGTCGCCCTACAGATATTCTTTCCTCTACCCCCGATGACAAAATGTATTTCGTTGGAAGTATTTCGTTTCCTATGCGGAGGATGTGGCCAAGCCAACTTAACTGAGATTATTCTATTTGGAGCGACAGCGGGTTCGTTCCAAGATTCACGCGGATCATTTAAAAAAAAATCAAGTTCAGACGGCGTCCTTTTGTTTTGTGGAAGTAATTTTTCCTCATTAGTACAAGAGTTAAATTATGAAAAGTGTTTAAATTAATTAATTGTTTTCGAAAGGTAGGTTTTTCGGTGCTCCGAGCGAATATTTTTTTACTACGTGTCATCCAGAAATTCCGTAATATATTACAATCAAAATACCGTAAACAACCGATCAAACCTTCAAGAGCGATAGAATGAGCGACGAGGGTGGCAGCCACGCCACCCCCCGCCGCCAGGGGCTGTTGTGACTTGTGACGGTCCGACAACACAATTAGCTCTTGCGGTGGGATCCGTCGCCGCGAGGCATCACGCAGTACGGCGGACACGGCCCGGGAATTGCGTGAACTAATCGGCGTTATGCAAACCCACGGGATATTTTTGTTTTGACTGACCCTGGAGCGAATGTCGACCGACGCCGTACACCCGTGTCAGTCAACCGAGAATCTCTGCGGACGAGTGGCGAGACGTGCGGCTTGAAAAAATAAAGCCCAATAAGATGAGCGCTGTGACCTAACTCCCGTAATATATAAAGTCGAGCCAAGCATGCATAATGTCGACTGTGAACCGTATGCGCGCAGAAGAAAGTCATAAAGTGAATTTTAAGGTGACGAAAAAAAGTTTATACTACTCCTAATCAATAAATAATTAACAAAATCGATAAATATTTATTAAACATTTAAAAAAATGATGTGACCCCACCACAGTGATTACCTTAAAAATGCAAAGTAAAGGAACATATTATTGTCAAAATTTTTATTTCCTTGTTGTATTGTATCCACCCATAAAATACTGTGGACTAGGACTATTACATCCTGTAAAAATTATTTATCTTTTCGAATTTTTTTCTTTACATATATTTATTATATTTATATATTTTATTCTTTATATATTTCTAAATAATTCATTAAACATCTCCTTATATAATTTTTTTCCCCTTGTTATATTTTATTAATAAAAAAATGAATGTGTAACTATGTAAAAGGCAATCGTTGCCGTAAAACTGCCAAATAAATATACATGTAATAAAGAAGAAATATGTATACAAGGACTGTTATACCTTTGAGTAATCTGATAGCAGATATTTGAGATTCTATAAAAATAACGTAGATGGCTCTTTCAAATAATGGAACGATTAAATGTATTAATATCAAAAAGGTAACATGCAGGTTCGAAAATTTGTCGCTAAAAATATTGTCGCTGTAGCATAGTTGGATAATGCACCTTTCCCGGTTAGGAAAGAGATCCAGGTTCGAATCCCGTTGGCGCAACAACAATATTTTTCGATAAAACTGATTTTATATGTATATCCTACTAATTAATATATTTAATTCATATTTAGTATATTTTTTCGATAGATTTTTTTGTGTGTATCTTCTAATATCTAATTTGCTATGATTTCTAATAGAGACTTTTAGCCGAGGCAAGACTAGCGATACATAATGGAGTACTGATACCGACATCGATGTATGGAAATGAAATATGAAGCTAACAAAACAGGAATGCAGTGGAAATTAGGTCACTCTGACGTGTATTTGGAAAAATCGTTTAAACGAATAGTAAGGAAGATATATAACGCGAATGATAAAATAAATAACGTCCGGCGTGACCAGATAAACCAAATACTGGACGATGGTCCTGTTAGAAGCCTCAACAACGACGAGCACCCACGATAATATGAATAATGTGGATGAAAAATTGTGTATTAGAATAGAACAGTGTGGCGCTTTATCCTCTCTGCCTAAACCCACAAGAAACAGCGTGATGGCAAGTTAGTGAAAAATGAGAAAAAATATATATTAAAATGCAGCAAATGCAGCACTTCAAGCAATACGTAACTGATACGATAAAATAATTTTGGTACAATAAAATAATGTCAATAGATGGCGACAGCATAATTGGTAATAAATAAGTGAAATGTTCCATCTTGATTTAATATATACAACTTCCAAAAATTTGATAGATGTGGTAGTGTGGGTAAATAGGTGAACGTTACATTGTGTAAAGTGATCACTTAAGCCAGCCGATGACAGGTTGTAAGCCCTGTAATGCCCAAGACTTCCATACTTCTCATATAAAAATAATAGCTTCGTCTCTGTGAGACATCTTAATCTTGATGACAATCCCCCAGGGGATAAAACCCAGTAATTAGTTCCTACAAAGATTTGGACATCTCAAAATATTGTAAAATAATTTTAATACATATTGTAGTGTTGACTCACGTTAAATACTCCATGTGCATTATGTCTATTCAAAAAAACTGTAATATGCCTTTCCGCTCTATAGATTTCGCTGACGTGGAAGCACAATGCATTTCGACGCCGAGGTGTCAACAGGCTTTTTTTGTGGATCAAAATTGTCGCCGTATGTACAAATCCGGACCACGAAGAAGTGGTGTTTTACACATCTCCGAAAGTGCAGTGATATCTCCGTTCTTCACTACAAAAGTGCGAGTAAAGTGGAGGTGAAAATCGACATCCAACCCAGGACTTTAGATCAAAGTAGGCCAGATCCACCTGCCAGTATACATTTCTTGCTCCATTTCGGATTGCGTTAACTTAATTAATTAATTATTTTTTATCAATACAGTCCACGGAATCTCATCCCACCAATAGTAATGCACGCTTGAGAAGTTTTCACACAAATGACGACAAAGAAAACAAAGACATGCTATTTTCAGAGGCGTTCAATTGAATGAAGCCAGCGCCACTTTAAACTACCTCACCACCATATCGAGACAAGATCATGATGTTTGAAAGCTTTGAACTTTTAAAATTGCAACAACCAGAAAGGAATTACCCCCGCGCATTGCCCGACTTTAGCAATACGATCTAGATATCTTCACTGCCAGGTCTGCGTGGTCATATATTGACATTATAAATACTAAATATATCATTGGATGCGAAGATAACATCTCAAACGTGAGAACAGGTACAATTCAAAATCACAACAGGTAGTGTCCGATGACGAGGAGAATTTTAGGAAAACATAACTGATAAAAAAATGATGAAATTTGATAATATGCACGAGTTTATGAAAAAAAAACGATATGGGGAGATATTGTAACATGACGGAGTAGGATAACAGACAGTGTTGAATTTCAGTAAAAATTAATCAACTTCCCTAATGCAAAGTAATACAATATAAATCTTAGATATAACATCCCAATATACTTCCGTATCTCGTGCAGGGAAATTTTAAAGGAAACTGATACAATACAATGGAGTGAAGTGTCAATTTCTTTTGAATTAGGTGGATATGTAACCTTTTTATTATGAAGGTACATTATTTTTCAATTTGTATATTCATAAATCAGAAAATCTGAGTTGGAAAACAATAATATTCCTGATAAGAATAAAATGTAATATAGGTAAATTTATTTACCTGTATGATTTTGAGTTCTTTGGATTAGAAATGTCGTTTCTAAAAAAATGATCCGTTTCAAGTACTCGACTGAAATTAGAGAGATACGTTTTTAAAACAACAAAAATTTGGTGCTCAATTACAGTCCTCCTATCAACGGTAAGGTCTACACATCGCTGGAAGCATTAAGTTATTATATCCACGAATATTATATTATATTAGCAATGATATGCGCTTTGAATGGAATTATATCTAATGGGAACTAATGGGAATTATATCTGATGGCAACCGAGACAAGACTAACCGTAAATAATGTAGTCCTGGTACCGACACTGGTGTATGGAAGTGAGGCTTGGACCTGGCAGAAGAGGAATGTGGCGCTCTATCTTCTTTGCCTACCCCCACGGTGAAAAGTCGTGATGGTAAGTAAGTATATTTAAAATGAATATATATAATTGTATATACTACTTTATTGCGTTTTTTTTTTCTTATGAATTATTTTAAATTTATATTTTTATTTATTATCTTTGTTTTATTAACCACTAAAATGAGTTTAAATACATCTACCGGTTTCGAAAAATACCTTAATAAAAATGATTTGAGTTAGGTACTAAAGATAAATAGATTTTTTTTAAATAGATTCTGTCAAAGAAACAATATATGTTTTATTTAGTTATGACATCCTGAAGAAGAAAATGGTATTTTTCGAAACCGGTAGATGTATTTAAACTCATTTTAGTGGTTAATAAAACAAAGATAATAAATAAAAATATGAATCTTAACCACAAAGTTAACATTGCTGATTTTAAAAGTATAATTATTTTAAATATCAACTAAAACATATTTTTAAAAAATAAACAATGTTGAATTAAAAAAAATTAAATAAATATCAGATGTCTCATAGAGACAAAGCTATTTTTATTATTTTTTTAATGGAAATGATATACAGAAAATATGGGGGTAAATTACAGGGCTCCAAATTTATACATTTTTTGAAAGTTGTATATATATATATATATCTTATTACATTGCCTTGCTTCGAGTACCAGTACACCATATCCATCTATGGACCAAATTCGATAATTCATTTTTCCTTGAAAGTAGCAAATATTATATATCAACTCAATGAGAATCTGATTTCTGTTGAAAAATTTTTTATAGCAATATTCTTTATATGTAAAATGTTTTTAATATATTACTTACGTTTTAAATACTAGAATACGCCTGGAAAATAAATATTTTTCAATTTTTATATATTTTTCTTATTTTGACCAGTAATTGTGTGTTCTTTAACATATTCAAATATTGTTATTATATTATTATTCAACATAATAATAATTAAAAGCGAGACAATGACTAGAACCTGCGTAAATTGTGCGATTTGCCACCTAATAATATTATTGATAAATACTAATACTTTCAGAATATTAAGATGTTCTATTTCATGTGCGCCGTAATACTTGATAATCATGAAAATTATTAAAGCGCTGAAAAACACCTTACACCTTACACCTTACTCGGAAACAGCCAATTAAACACCATTAAAAATAAAATTATCGGAGGAAACTCGAGACAGCGATGCGAAGCGGCCAACACGCGATAGTTCCGGGGATTGATCTGTGAAATAGGCAAATAGAGATTTCTTTCTCTAGAGAGAGCAGCTGTTGAGATATATCCCCCGTACGAGTGAATATTATTAAGAAGTGTGTCGTTGCCAGTGTTCTAGAAAAAACAATACCTACCCATTTTAAGAGCAGATGACTATTTCGCTGAGGCTGAACTGAACTGACGCAAAGGAGAACGAGGACAAAAACGAACAAAGCAGGAGGCGAGAGTGACGGAAAAGAAGGAATGCAGGTTCGATGCGTTTGATGCAAGGATAGATGTACCTACATGTATAGAAAAATAAATCCATCGAAGGAGAAACGTAAAAAGTAATCCCAAGGAAAACATTTCACCATGTTACTCCTACTGTTCCGATGAATTTGTCTACCCGATGACACTAAAACAAACGACATCTGCTGTCAACTCATCACGTGAAAGTGTGCTGTTATCGTATCAAACAACGTAAATCATTTTGCTAGTGTTCATTAATTAGTGGGCTTACTTACATATCGCAAAAAACGAATGGAACATGTTCAGCGAAATGTTTTATAAAATAGAAAATAATGTTCAAACAAAAAGTAACGTTTCACTTATAAACAAAACAATAACATTAGACATATTTCAAAAATTACTTGGTTAAGATGTTTATAAAATTATTTAAATATTTAAATGACACAAAGGCACATTCATTAGCGAAAAAGTTTTTTTTACTTAAAAAAAGTTGACTTATTTATAAGGGAAAATATTTTATGTCAAGTAATTTAAATAATTAATTTGGTTTTATGTTTTTGATGTCATACTAAATATGTGATGTAATATATAGGTACGTGTATTAATAAAATTAAAATTCTAATTACAATAATATTATTTTATATTTTTTAAGAAAACAGGAAATACTAAAAGGTCTATAATAATAAAAGTGCGTGCAACTTTATGTTTTTAATGGCGGTCAGACGTGTTCCTTAAAGGTCAGGGTGCCCGTGTGGAGCCTATGGGCACGGGGTGCATTAATTAAATAAAAATAATAATATAGTAGTGCTATGTAAAAACGAAGAATTGTACAACTGAAACATTGCCGTAACACTGTTATGCAGATTGCAAAAAATAAAAATTGTTATGTAATACATACGAAATAAAGTTGGAATAATTTTTTTTTTTTAAATTACAAGTGCCTACATAAATAATATTTCCGTAAAAATATTCATTTAAAGTCCAAGGTCCATCTACGCTCACTAATAACAGCGGAGAATATTATTAAGATGGTGAATTTTGAAAGGTCGACCCGACTCCTCGCAATTGAAAATAATATTTAGAAATAAATATGACCATAAAATGCAGAATCTACGCAAGGACAGAATCTTTGAAATTAGACCTACTAATCTTACAACACTCGTATAATATAATACATATTTAGTTTGTATGTCATTTACGTGTGTTCACAATTAGTTAGATTGCAGTGATATTTTTACAGAAAAATCTAAATTAGGGTATTATTTTTATCGAAAAATAGTGTTAAATATTGATCAAAGGTTTTGAATTGAGAAGCACGCGTAGATGACAGCAACTAAGTTAATAATACTAGAAATACACTATAAAATATAATATAATATATAAATGAAATTAATACAAACATTTGATGACAACTCTATTTTTTGATAAGGTTTAGTGTCTGTCCTTAAGTAATGAATACATTGTATTGATTCGTTGTATGTTACACAGTGCTAAACTGATTTCAATAAAATGAAATTCAATAAAATCTATCTAATCGATAAATATCTGTAATAACTTTTTACATTACTTATTTATTTGCTTTGTAACAATTTTTCAACAATACTGAAGCAAACTCTCCTTGCTCTCTATCTCTCTCTAAACATTAAAAAAAAAACTTTTGTTTATGGATTGACACGTGTTGCGAGAATATCTTTTGTGTAAGTTTTCTATTCGAAACTGGCAGATGTTGTTATGTCACGAGATTCATCTTCAAGCCTTCGTGTAAGTGGCTGCAGTCTCATTTTCCGCACGAACAAGCCCCACATAATGACAGCGATAACCACCACAGCGCGGGCCCACTGGCACGCCAAGGTCTGGTCTCCCGAGACGATGTTTGGTCCGATACGCTGAAGGCTAAGGTACTCGTACAATGTTATGTATAATCATTCAAAAGACTATCTCATACTATGATATAATCTAAACTGTACATTATGTAAACGTCCCATTGAACGCTAATCACACGACAGCATTTTTCTACATTTTATCTATTAAGATAATATTACAGATAAAAGAAGATAAATAATGTGAGACAGGCGGATGGAACCTGAATAATCGGATCTGGTAGTTCAAATACATTTTAGTGCAAATACGGTGGACACGCACCAGGGCGATGCGAATAGTATAATTTCCCAGAATTTACGACAATTGGGTCAAGTGACCGCCTTTTTGAATTTTTACGTAAAACTCACTCCACAAAGCTTAGAGGGCGGCGGGAAGGCCACGCATTCTCCAGTTGCACTCTCCTCCGCTAGGTCCTGCTCACAGTTCACTCAACTCACTTCTCTCTGCCACTCACTGCAGCTTCAAACTAGGTGAGGTCAGGATCGACGGTCAGTTCACCGCCCTGCGAGCGCTTACCAGATTTTTTCTACTCGTCAACTTCAGAATGCAGAAGTATTTTTTTTTATGCCCTATAATTTCACTATTTTATAGACTTTTTCAGTACTCCAGTGTTTGTGTATAACTTTATATAAGTTTTTTCCTTTCACTATTATAGTTTTTATTACCTATTATTATCACTATTGTATTTTTACTTTTTCCTTCAAAACATTTTTTTGTTTTCTCAAAAGTAACAATAATGGTTATTCTTTTTTAAACTCTAATATTAATATATTCACAACGTATAGGGTTAAAAAAATTAAATTACTGAAAATAGAATAGCTATTCTTATGTTTCATTTGGGTATTTGACTATTTTTTGTTTGTTTATTTACCTAGATGATAATATTTTATTGATAAATAAATAATTTTGATCAAAATTGTGTTTGCAGCATTGTGTTAGAGATCCTATGTCCGTATTATATTGAAATGTGCACTTTAAAAAAGGAAAACCCCCATAAGAATGATAAAAAAATCTTAGGCGGTCAACTGACCGCCCACGCGATAGGGCGTGTGAATCTATCTAGCGCGAGCGCATGAAGGTTAAGAAAAGTTCGTTCGAGCTGTGTGAACATATGGAACAATTGAAACTATTTCCAAAAATGCATATAGCTAGATGATAATAATGCCAAGATAATACGCCTGGCACGATCAGTTATCAATCAATCAAGACAAATTGACGAGAGCTTGCGAAACAAAAAGATTATGACAGAAGCATGTGGAAGCTACCGTCTTTACCAACCGAGAGGGCAAACGGTGAAATATGTTCAGTGTACACACTTGAGTTATTATTACAATCGTAAAACCAATTTTATGATTGAATTAGTTTTATACCAGTTTTATGACTAGATTCAATTTATATCGAACAAATAAAAGTAGTAAAAAATCACCATCTTTAATGACGGCCGTCATCTTAGATGTGGCCCGACACGTCGGCTACGACATCCGTTGACCCAAGGCAGAATAACCAAAAAAAAAATCCATTATATCCTATATATAACGGCCGAGATAAACTGCGATGAAGATATTAAAAAATCGATGTGACTATTAAATAGTGTTCGTATAAATATATCTCGTAAGTATGACAACAATAATAATAATCATAATACCGAGACTCCTACACCAATCGTGGAAGTAAATAAGGTGACATCAGCCCGGTAAAGTCAACAGCAGGCCGGAAGTTCGTGGGAATTATCGCGTTACGTAACTACCTACTCTTACCAGCTACCTGCATCCAGAGGAATACATTTCCTTCACATAACCATATCTCAACCGAGAGGATGGTTTCGGCGCCGAACGTGGGAATATGGCCCCGCGATGCATGACCTTTCAATGAAAACAGACGATACAGATACGAGAATGAAAGTCGCCAATTTTCGGCAAAAATATTGTCAGCTGCCATTGTGCTGACCTTCTAAATTGCCCAAATATGTATTTCGAACAATATGAGTTCACTCAAGCGGTCTCATGGACATATTTACCTATTTAGATTTAGTTAGTTGTATATGTGGTAAAATATTAGAAAAGAATGTAAAGCTGATATTAGCATAGTGAAAAGGATTAAAAAAGGATCGCTTAAGTTGTTTGGTCATATAGAATTGTAAGAAAGATGTATAACGCAAGTGTTGATGGCACCAGAAATAGAAAACGTCCACGGAAGACCTGGCACGACCAGATACCGAAAGGCGGTCCTGTTAGCCACAATAATCGGCGAGCATGTATGAGAAGATGTATAAATGTGGATGAGGCGAGAATTATGTATCAGGACAGAAGAGTGTGGCGCTCTATCCTCTCTGCCTATAGGGAAACGGCGTGATGGTAAATAAGTTATTTCGGTGTAAAATTGAAAGTGAAAGCATGCCATCAACAAATTGAGATGTACTACTAGGTACATAGTAATAATTTTATTTTGCATATCGGGTCACTCGAAAATTAGGTCAGTCGTTAAAAGGTGCGGCATTAACTTTCAATTATTCAACACGTCGTGTCATTAAACTGGAAAGGTCGGCGGGGGGCCGTTACAAGAGCGATCGCCGATCACCGAACAATGTACTCCACATTCACAATACACACGGCGTCGCATCACGGTCAGAAGCGAGGAACCGGCCACGAGTGCAACAGCGCCGATTATTCACAAGTTCGACGGTTGAACGAACTCCTCGATAGCTCTCCCGACGACCAGCTTCGCCAGGCGCAATAACCCCGTAGCACAATGACCCATAAGCCCACACCGCGTGTATGTATACACACAAACATTTTTTTCGCTCGCAGTTTTGCCGTTTCTTCGGCCGACAGGGACCGGGAACGTTCATCAACCCCTAACGGGGGACAAGTGCAAAACTGGGCCAAAAAAACGAGTTCAAGCAACCCCCGGATCCGTTTCGTAAAGTTTCGCATTCTCTTGTGTAATCTCTAACGATTGGGGATGCATTTCGTAGAATTCTTTTATACTGTCCCGAGACAACGGCGTACCTGGAAACTGAAATAAAAAATTAAGGGGTGGGTACGCACCCTGAACAAAAACGAGCAGCTGTGCGGGATCGTTCGCCGTCGGGGTTGGTTAGAAAAAAAATATGACTGAGGCCAAAAGTTCCGTTCAAACTTCGAAAGCCCGAACCTAACATTGTCAGAAAGCGAAATGCATTCCTGTTTAATAAATAGCTTGCAAATAAATGCAAATTGACTATTTCTATCGATAATAATACAGGAACAGAAACAATAACTGTGATGTCCTTGGAATGGTGGGATGGTATGTGTGTATGTGTGTATGTGTGCCGCACCGCCGGTGCGGGTATGTGTGGCTATAAAGACGGCGCGCTGGAGTGCGCGCTTCTCTTTCATCTGCGGTTCATCGGCTTAATAGTTTGACCTATACTAGTGATATACCTTGTACTAAATTGTAGCTTATTGTAATAAAAGATTCATTGTTACAAAGTATATTTCTTGGACATTCAGATTACTAAAGACGTACTAAGAAGTCAAGTACGAAACAATAACAAGTTTCATTTGCTTTAAAATATTCAGCAGAAACATGTGCAGGCAAATTGACCGCCATTAGAAGTCTGACAAGTTTGGTTTATAACAAAATACAAAAATTGGGTTCGTATAAACGGGGCGGCACTTTGAAATAATTCTTGCCAAAAAATATACTTTTAAAATGTTATCTTTCTACTTTTTCAGTTTATTACATTAACTTTGTGGTTGAGCCACTTTCCGGTTTCTATACTACTGTATATATTATATTTCACTTCAGGAACGGTAAAATTTTTATATAACTTTTTAACAACTGAGGCAAGATTAGCGGTTCACAATCACACGGAACGAAAGTGGGCTGTATGCAGTGGAAATGAGATCACTTAGGTGTATATGTGGCAGATCCATTTATTAAAAGAGTAAAGAATGAAGAAATAAAGAAAGAATATAAAGCTGATCTTAGTATAGTGAGTAAGATTAAGAAACATAGGTGGTTTGATCATATGGAACGGATGAATGAGGAGAGAATACTAAGAAAGATATATATATATATAATCGAGGACGTCCGCGAAAGACTTGGCACGACCAGGTAAACCAGATACCGGAGAGTGGACCTGTTAGAAGCCTCAATAATCGTCGAGCTTGTAAGAGAAGATGTATGAACGTGGATGAGGAGAGAATTGGGTGTCGGGACAGAAGAGTGTGGAGCTCTATCCTATCTGCCTACCCCCGCGGGGAAACAGCGTAACGTTAAATAAGTAAACAACATTTTTAAATGATTTTTGATTAGAATTTTTCAATTTCCCAATGTATTTAACAAACGACAGAAAATGAAAAACAGCTTGCGAATGTTAGACCCTATTTTAGGCGGAAAAAAATTGAACATTTACGTCAATTATTAATACAGGATATCATTTTTTGCTAAATGAGTCACGAAACTGCGTTAAAAAGGGTGTAATATTTATATAATAATACGCAATAAATATAAAGTTTTTATCATTTCAAAACATGCGAACACCATTTGAAATTGAAACAAAATTCAGACGATATTGGACTAGACTAAAAAGACTCAAGCTTCATCAGGACGTTTTTAAAACTGTCTTGAGGTTTGTCTTAAACTGTCAACATACAATTTCTTGTATGTTACCAGCGACTTTTTTCGCTTGCTTTTAAAAATTAGATATTCAGTTTTTAAATGTATGCGTGTTCTTTTACACGATAAAAAAGTTAATAAATAAAAGATGTATAATGTGAATATTTAATAATTAATGCAAAAATAAATACACCCAACTGTCTGTAAATTTGTATAAATATAAAATACCAACGGCACATTTAGTGTCGTGTACCATCGACGCCGGTAAACTCTCGGCGACACACAAGACAGACGTCCGACTGGCAGATGCCTCTCGAACGGAACCCATCGATCAATTGGCAAATTAATGATATGTTCTGCCGCAGGATTCTAGGAAGGGAAACATACCCGAAGCAGAACCCCTGGCCTAGGATTAGAACCCTGGGGGACAGCAGCTGTCCATGTCAAACACAAAAGAGACACAACAGGTGGATCACAACTAAATGTTGAGGTAACAAACCCCAGGCAAAAAAAAAAACAGTAATAAAATATGACGCAACATCTAGTGATAATGTGAGTAATTAAGTATTTAATACCAAGTATGTCTTTAAATGTCAAATTGGCAATAAAAAGGTAATCAATTTTAATTGTATTAATGTAGTTTTTTTTTGATAATATCTTTTGATTGATTTTTTGAAGATATTATTAAAGAGGACTTATTCTTATTGTGAAGTCGTAATTATTAGAAACATAAGTCTGTGATATTTTAAATACAAATTAAATGTATTAAGTAGAAAAATATACCTATATAATCAATTTTATCGAAAAATATATTGTTGTTGCCATAGCAGACGCCAATGTGTCCAAAATTTAATAAAAATTAACTGTTAATTCTGGCGTCTGCTATCGGTTTACTCAAAGGTATTTGAGATTCCGTAAAAAACAAAGTAGAAGGTTTTCAAATAATGGAAAGGTAGATGTATTAATTTGAAAAATGTAACATAATTCGGTATAATAGGTTCGAAAATTTGTCGACAAAGGTACTGTCTGCTGTAGCATAGTTAGATAATGAACCTTCCCCGGATTGGAAAGAGATCCAAGTTCAAATCCATGTAGCAACAACAATATATATTTCGATAAAATTGATTATATATGTGTATCATTCTAATTAATACATTGAATTAGATATAAGATAACATATAATAATTAATTAACTAGATTTTTTCAAATATACAAAATACATAATAACTTCATTTCATTTCATTAATTTAGAACGTAAGATGTTGATATAATTAATTTAAAATAATAATTAATTATACTTGTATTATTATAATTAAATAAAATAACGTAATTATTAATAACAATTACAGTATCTTACATTGGGAAAAAATATCACAAAATTGCAACACCGAAATTACGGTGTCGTTTCTATCAAAAATACGATATAATAAAATATATAGGTACTCTTCTTCAAAGAGCAAATAAAATTTTGATGTTAATTAGTCAATTATTTATTATATACACATAGTTTGAAAGATATACATACTTAATATGTACGTGTAGAACACAAGCACAACAAATTAGTGTATCTCTGTAAGATTAATTCTTAAATATGAAATAAGCACCGGTGCTGCATCATAATCCCACCGGATCAGAGTACAGCAAAAATGTGATCTGCGCGACAAATGTTTCTCACGGCTCGCTGGAGATGTACAAATTATGAAAACATCCTGCCCGAGTAGCACATCCATCTCGAGGGGGAATGCTGTAATGTCTATAAGCCAGATATATACATCTTCAAGTGTTCTATTTACGGTCCTGCATTTAACTGACATCCCCGAGCGTTTTTTATAAACGTGTTTACGCTTTATCTGGAGGGCTCCAACACTGGGGTAAAAAAATCCCCCTCTCTTGTTGCGCTTTGGGTGCGTGTTAAAATGTTGATTGGATACCGAAACGCATCTCTCGACATTTGTATTTGGATAAATTGTAAAAAAATTTGGTAATGTGTAGATTGCTTCAATGAAAATATAAATCTCATCTGCAGACTCGCGACATTTGAACGATGAAAATAATTTACTGTGAGACTTTTTCAGCACGCTATAAGAAATCAGTGACAATGGCAGTCGCCGGGTTAATTAATTAATACACGCTCACATATATTAAGTAAGTTTGTCGGATTAAACGCTCTACATATCTAGACTCGTGACCGTACTCACGTATTTACTAATCATCGCGCCAATATTCCGCGGGGATGAGAGGCGGTAGAATTCAGCGCCGGCGTTACGCACAGGCGGTGCAGGCGCCAATCTGTGGCGGCCAAATCAAGCCGATAAATATATAAAAATTTAAAAACAAAATTCCAAATTGCAAAACGATAATAGTGTGAAATAAAAATAATCCAGGTATAAACAATCCAAGAAAGTAACTCCAATAAATAACATTATAGTTATTTCCTAATAAAGCAGTCATTTGTAGTCAACACTAATGTCCAGAACGTATTTTGGTAAAAGCCGCCCTTGGGCAAGTTTCAAAATACCAGACCTAACGTGTGTGGCATGCGGGCAGCCGACCCAGGGGGCGGCAAATTTACGGGGATGGTTTCACAAAAAATAAAAACATCATCTTCACTTAACAATCTTGTCTGTGGCGGCAAAAAGTATAGCGCCGGCGATGGTAGAATGTCGCACTCATAAAAGTAAAACGCTAAAACTCTGGTGTATATTCACATTTAGCATCTTGAGCACTTCACAATAGGCCCCTCTATCAACAATACCTGAGTTACCTGGTCGTGGCAGGCCTTCCTCGTTGTTGTCTTTGCTCTCGCTCTTCTATGTTGTCCAATATTTCTGGTCAAAATTAAACATTCCCGACATAGATCTGGTGTTTTATCTCCCCACTCTTGCATTCATGAATTCATCATCGGCATTGCATTGCAGAATCTGCTCACACAACATTATTATCTAATTTCACAAGAGCCGCGCAGCATTACAAAAAGTTACGACAACTCGGATCTAATTAGACCAAATATTTAGTTTAAACCACTATTTATTGATTATTCAACATGTTTCGATACCTATGGTATCTTCTTCAAGAAACAACGTATATACTGAAAATAAAAATACAAGCATAGATAAAAACGAAACTATAAAGTGGTGTATAAGTAAGAACTAATATGAAAATAAATTTAAAAGGTGACTATTAACAAGGGTTTAGAAATTATACATACACATACAAGGGGTTTACAGTTAGATAAATTTGAAAATTTAAAAATAAGAAAAAGTGTTAATAGTAAGCTTAATATTATAAATAACCAAATCCTCTTAAAGTAATTTTGTGAATATTGAAGAAGTGATATTATTATATTACTTTAAAAACGCGTGCAGTGGATATTATAGTATAAATACTATAATATCCACACACCTCGCGTTAGCATCCATGATTCTAATTGCCTCTGGGAGCATTTTACTGTCACTCTATCGTCAGATAGTACAGACTGCAATTTTTTCTAAAAAATGGCCGATTCCTTTCTGCTATTCTTTCTAAAACTATAGACTATATTTTAATAATAATTATGAGAAACCTATCATTCTATAATAATTGTCGAAATACTTTATAAAGTCATGATATATTTTTGAAAACTTTAATTCGTAAACCCCACGCTGTGTTATATTAAATAAGTGGATAACATTACCAAAGCTGGCAATGGCACCTGGCGGGGCAAATAGCAACTGAATAAATTAATGGTAACTAAATTACTTTTAATAGCAACGATAACAATAAATACCAAAACAAACGCAGAGCGAAACTTTGATATTTATATGCAAACTTTTGCACAGAGTTTAATTTAAGTACAAGGCGACACATAATATGACGTATACATATGTATCTTCAAGAGCTCTGCGTCCCAGACAACTCGAATGGTAGACATCAAACTCAGTTCAGCCTTTACTTCAGTCGCAGAAAGGGTTATAGAACCAACCAGCCGTTGCCAGAAGTTTAAGTTTAGCGAAAGAGCATTTGCGGCGACAGGCCTAAAAGTGTGGAACTATTTGTCCTTCGATATAAGGAACGTTGCATCCAATACTTTATTTAAAAATAGATTTAAATCGCACCTTCTCCCAAAATCATATCTATAAGTTCAAATAACAATTTTATTTTTAAATACTAGTATATAAGATTAAACGGTTTGTGTGTAAAACGCCCATCAGGCGAATTTCTTTACGAAAATGGAGCTGTATAAATTATCCAATGTTATTTTTAATTAATTCAGCGTAATATATTAAATGTGTATTGACAGAATGATAACAATACAAACATTAACATTTGACATGTGTTCGGAGCCAAGTCGGCCGTGTACTGGCAGAGGAAGCGCGCTCGATATAAAACAGGAAATAAAAAAGCAAATGTCCTCCAAAGGTCAACCACATGTCACTCGTAAAAAAAAAACGTTAAACAAGTATTTCCTCCGCTAGGGGTTTGCAAACATTTACAAAAATGCACATTTTGTACAAAAACTCACAAGTTGCGCCGTAGCGATTCCTTTACGACTGTCCTCCGTCCTGTCTATATTAAATTCTCGTTTGCCTATTCAACATTCATCATGTACCCGTAACCGAATGATTAATTTAATTGAGCAGTATTGCTGTGTGCGTATCATTTAACACGGATAATTATAGAAATTCAGTATCATCGTCGGCGTGACCAGTCTTTTCTATCTACTCCTGAATGAAGGCATCCCCAAATAAAATATATTAAATGTTATTCATAAATATACGAGTGAATGGCTTTAAATAAAAGAAAGGCTTAATTTTATATTATGTAAAAATATTTCAAAGGTCAACCAATTTCAAAATTATTTATCGTCATTGTGTTTAGTTTGTTGAATTAAATTCATAAAGGCAAATTATAATAAATATTATTATTGTGTTCTGCTAGTTTGCGTATATTATTATATGTTACACCTAACGGCCTTAACCGCCGAAACAGCGGTAACATATAATAATGCTTACGCAAACTAGGCAGAACTCTCAATAATAATATTTATCATAATTTGCTTACTTTTTTAATTTAATTAAAAATTTCAAAATAGGCCTTCAAAATGGTACCAATTTATTGATTGACCAGATAGTAGCCATCATAATATGAAGAACATATTGATGTTACGATAACGATTCTCCATTACTGTATACTACAAAATCAAATTTCATTGCCATTGCTGAAAAAAAAATGGACATTTTATATTAAAATTTAGACATACGTGCACCGTAATTTGCCAACCCTTGCCTGTGTGGCCTATAGAGAGCGACTGGCAAAATGGAGGGGAAAACGTGCGTTCTCACAGGGCAACAATACGGCCGGCGCTGGCCTTGACTCACGCCGGCGGAAGAAGTTTCGCCGATGAGAACCGCGCCACCGCGCTCATCTCGCGCGCTTGGGATGTATGTTACGCTCAACCTCTACAATCACTTACGCTCGGAAGATGTCAAATGTGACCTCGTGTGAGATGTGAAACATTTGGCAATACGTCAAATGCGTTCAGGTTCACAACATAGAAAAAAATCGGAGATCAAGGAAGACCACTAAATGGCTGAATGGTCTAAAATAAAATAAAAATTGCTATGTGGGTAGGTACTTGGTAATTTTTCCCTTCGAAGGGAATTTATTCTAAACAATGTTTTAATTCGATTAAGTTTTATGAAATCTAATATTAATATATCATTTACATATTATTGTATGTCAAAGGTCATAGCCACTCCTATAATTCAAGAACCATCTTATTTGGATGAAATACAGATTAGATATTTGTCTATTATTAATACAGATGTACCTACGATAAAAAATAAACTAACTGGGTCTTTACAAAAGACCACCCGATTTGGAAGAAATTATTAAAAAATGGCTTATCGATAATAACCTGTGTTATCTATAAGAATGATATAAATTTAAACGGTGACTGATTTGTTATGTTTTTGAGTTTATTAAATGTAACAAATGAATATAAATGTACCTGTAGACAAACGTCTATCAAGACGTTTTGTGGGTCTAGTGTTAATTAAAAAAAAAAAAATATTAAAAAAATAATGTCTCGGTTAATTACGATTTTTTAATGAGCTTTCTAAATTTAACTAACTTATCGTGCTAAGAGCTATTTAACGTTTTTATACAACATGGTAAATGGTAAGTTGGACTACCAAGATTTAACAAAGTTGATTTCGTACCGTGTACTAATGTTTCCAAAACAAAGTATTACATTAACTCTAAAAACATAGTGTATACGGAATATGAGTCACATCAACATTCTTGCTATTTTCAAACTAAACTAAACACTTGTGCTATGAAAGTAGAACTAATTTGTTGGTCTCCTGGAATGAGGCTCGAACCCCGAAAACTGGATCACTAGGCGAGAGTCTTAACCACTAAACCAACAAGCACGACTAAATATTGAAACAATAGCATAATTGACTAGGATATTAATGCCATTCGATGTTTAAACTTTATACATACATTTGATGATTACATGCAGAAGTTAACAATGAATATTAATGAGTATATTAAATTCTGTGAATTGTAAGATCAAAAAACTTATGATATTTTAAAAATATTGTTTTAATGTAAAATCCGTAAAGCTTTGGAAAAAAAATCAATTTTATTATTAATTATTACACATTCGTATTCAACGTAATATAATAAAACGTAGTGATATGACATTATCGTTTTTTTTCTTTGTATATATTTTTCTATTGCGTCAAATAATACTTATGTTATTTCTGATAAAGGAATCTTACTCGATCGAATGACCGACACAAAAGCTACAACGGCTGGTCCACCAACGTCCGTCAAGAACAACTCAATAAAATATCTTATTCTGCTCGTCTGTTTACGACACATAATTACATATGCATATATATGGGCACATAGAGAGCGAACAGATCTGGCAATGAGGCAGACAATATGCAAGCCATGTGTTCTATGTTTTTTCTATGTATACCTACCATTCCCGGGTCGTGCGAAGGGATGTTCCGCCCCAGCCGAGAACTCATGTCCGCGTGTGTAATAACGCGATGCATTTTGGGTTTTATGTCGCGTACAACAGATAAAAGCCACTGCTGAGAGCCAATAGAGACGCAGCGAGGACAGAAGACAGAAGGGAAGCGACCATTATTACCACGAAGGCTGTGCGGCCGTAAACCTGTAGCCGCGCACTATCATGGATGGCTTTATGACGTGTCTGCGTCACCCGCCGTGCCTTTATTGCGAGCTTTATGAGTAAAAATTATCACGACAAAATTTTCCTCTTAGATCCGGGCGTAAAACGAGATTTACCTCTCAGAGGATTATGACTTTATTAGTTTCTTACATCTTTAACGACATTAAAAACGGGATTGCGCAACGTGGAACCATTCTTAATTGAAATTCTCCGAGCAGAAAATAGCATTTATTAATGGCGTTATTTAAGTACCTACCCAGCACATATCAATTATTACTTTATTTCCAGAGAGAGAGAGAGTCGTATAAACCGTAATTTGGAGTTTTTTGGAAAATATAATTATAGATTTGTTAATTAATAATGGAATATATAAATCATTAATATTGTATAAATCTAATATACATATATTTTTTTAATTAAATAAATATAATGGATAAGTAGCGATTTTTTCTTCTTTTTGGTGATAATTCAGCTACAACTAAGTACTTCTCAGCTTGGTCTTTAGCATTAAATGAAGAAGCGTCATCAGGTAAAGTTCAGACACATGTAACGAAGTCGACTCGTGATGCTGTATTAAACTGATCAAGAGCACCATCCAAGACTGAAACTGATTGGGCAAAATGGCAACAGATTATTCAATGGAAATGAAGCAGCGCTGCTCGATTTCCAGTCAACAATAAAATAATTACACTACGGGTAGCACCGGATCAGCGGACCGTTGCAAACACGAAACACAACTCGGGTTGCTAGTTAATTCGAGCTGGTAACGAAACCTCCGCAGGAAGTGAGCCGCCCCGCGACCCACCCCTGCCTAGGAAGGAGAGTCCACAGTCCGCAGAGCGGGAGTGTGAAAACTTTTTTGTAAATGTAGATACCTGTTTATTAAATACTTGATCTGATCCAGACGCAAAACTACAACCGTATAAATCAGAAATAATTTTTGGGTAACGGTACAATTATTTTAACTGGTATGATGATTCATGACCAATATAATAAAGGGCCACACTCCTTTGATTTGACATACAACCGCCGTCTTGTCCAAATTCACCGTGACCGGATTATTGCGTAAACGAAAAATGCGTACACAAATATTACCCAAACGAAAACTGCGTACACAAATATTACCCAAACGAAAACTGCGTACACAAATATTACCCAAACGAAAATTGCGTACACAAATATTACCCAAACGAAAACTGCGAACACGAAAATTGCGCAAACGAAAATTACGCACAACAGATTTTCGAATTAAAAATTAGTTCTTTAAGAGAACACATTCTTATTGTGAAGTTAGGCTCTTTCAAATAATGGAACAATTAAATGTATTAATATCAAAAAGGGAACATATAGGTTCGAAAATTTGTCACTGTAGCATAGTTGGATAATGCACCTTCACCGGTTAGGAAAGAGATCCAGGTTCGAAACCCGGTGGCGCAACAAAAATATTTTTCGATAAAATTAATTTTATATGTATATCTTTCTAATCAATATATTTAATTCATATATAAAAATGAGTTCTTTTCGATATACTTTTGAGTGTCTTCTTCAAAACTTTTTATTACACGGGTACGATAGAGCCTAATAATATGTAAAATAAAAACAAAAAAATAAATATATATTTACTTGTATATTATATTATATATTATAAGCAGTTAATATTATATGATAAACAAGTATATATTATATAATCGGGCCGGTGCCGAGCCGTGTGGCACACCGTTCGATCAAAACAAGAAAGATTTTTTTTATCTAATACAATATAACAGTATGCATTTAAAAAAAGATTGCTTTTGTACATTTTGACTGCAATCTTGGGTAACGAGCAGGCACAGGTTAAGTTAAGTTAGGTTAAGACTAATCCTTAAATAATTTTATTTAAAAAAAATGTGAAATTTTTAATTCAAAAACCTGATGTGGGTAATTTTTGCGTGCGCAGTTTTCGTTTGTTTGCAGTGATATTGTTCTTGGCGAATTCCGTAGCAACAAAGACCCTTGTCCAATTTCAAAAGCAGTACAGAAAATATGTTAAAGAATTTCCATTATGGATGTATTAATCTGTCATACGTATCTTTATCATAGTATCAGTAATGCGAAAATTTAATCTTTTTTCCACTGACGGTACGTGTACCATAATTGTCTTGCTCCTATTCCGCAGGAAATGGTACCGAAAACATAGTGTCGAAGACAATCACGGGATGTGACTGAAAAGAAATCGATATATGATCGATTACATTATTAACATCCATCGGTTTCAGGCGATAAAAAAGAAAGCTAAATGTTTTTGGTATATTAAAAAATTCAAACATTTGAAAATGGACAAGTGATGTATGTACGCACGTTTGTGCACATTTCAGGGCGGGTTTTATCCATTAGTTTAAAAATAATATTATCCATGTTGCTAACAGAAAAGTGGCTAAAATGTGTTAGGTTAGTAGAAAAAGAAAAATAGGCAAAGATTTCGGTTTCTGATTTGAGACCTGTAATCCGCCGACTGAATAAAGATGTGGAAATGTAATATATCATTATTAACAGAAATGCAATCGGTTAATGCCGATTGCTTGCTGTATGCATTCTGTATTGCTCTCCCTGGACTTGTACAAACAGTGTTCTTACGAATCAACTTTGAAATATATATATATGTCCACGAAGACATTTTAAAAAATACGAACAAAACATGCATATGTCACATTTGGAAGCATTTAACAGTGCTACCAAAGATGACCGTGAGATATAAATAAGATGATGACAGATGCTCAATATACTTGCCAGCCGTAATACGATTTCGCTAATGTATATTATTTCTGACTCGTAATAAAGACAATGCAGGTAAACTTCGTTTCAAATTGAGTATATAAAAGAGAAAATATTTAAGTAATTTTAACATAGAGATATTAAAAACATGTCGAATTTTTCCTTACAGCCAAATGACACCTCATCCGAGTCCAATGCATCCAGAAAGTCATAGATAAAAGATGTGGAAGTGCTATATTATTAGGGATTACAGAATGTCGAGGGTTAAGGCTCGGGGAACGCACGGGACCGTAGGTAGGGGGAGAGAAATGTACACGCACGCACATGCGCATGCGTGAGCATGTTGGGGCAGGCCGCGGGAAGTCTGCCCGCTGAAACGTGACGCCGAGTCGCCGAGCACACCACCACGCGCACACGGGACGAGGGCAACAGGAGAAATAAGAGATGTATGGAGGAAACGGTCGACTAAACACTGATGTCATAAGGCGATTAAAATACTAGATTAACCGAGGGGCCGGCGGTAAGAACACGGCACCTATAAAATGAGAAGTTAAGATAATTGAGGCATTCTTATAATATGTGTTATTTTTTTGATCATCTGAAACAAAACCTACGAACATTATTTTTATCTTTACAAGCAGGTGAACCTATTTACAAAGATCTATAAAAAAATGCGTTATAAACCCTTTAAAAACTTATACACTCAATATTTACTAAACTTAATTTAAGTTTCATCATTAATTTTTTTACTTTTGAAATTAGCAAAATTAACTTTGTGGTAAAAATTCATTATTTTTATTTGTTAACATTGTTTTATTAACTACTTATTGAATTTAAATACATCTACCGGTTTCGAAAAATACCGTTTTTTTCTTCAGAATGTCAATACTAATCAAAATATGTTATTGTTTTTGTACCAGAATCTATTCTTAAATAATTTTTGTTATTTAAAAATAGATTCTGGTAAATAAACAATATATTTTGATTAGTATTGACATCCTGAAGAAGAAAATAGTATTTTTCGAAACCGGTAGATGTATTTAAACTCAATAAGTGGTTATAAAACAAAGTTAACAAATAAAAATATTTTTTTTTTTAATCGTGTGTTGTCGCTAACAAACTGCCACTCTTGTCCAGGCATGTTGATAACTTTTAATTTTTAAATTGCTATTAATTGTCCCTCATTTCTATTAAAATAAGACATCACACCACAATGGTATTAGGAAGATACTGGAAATAAAACACTTCATCACGACACCTCGTTTCAACTAATTAACTCGCTTAAAACTGTGTACACATTTTTTGAGACACCTGAATTATCTATGATCACAAAATTTATTTATTTATTTATAAAAATAAACTCTATGTAATATATAAATTATACTATTAAATAAGGTGACCAAGAGAGAGTGTAAATATATTGTATAGGTATAATTGAACTATTTTATGTTATAATGCCGAACGGTTTCAAAGTAATCGTTTCTTCGTCAGAATAGAATAAAATTAATCGTAAACTTGCATTTTTGTCACGTTAGTTGTGCCAATGATTGTCTAGAGACGCATATTTAAAGTTCTTATTACACTTTAAAAATAAATACATCATATTCAGCTGTCACTAGGAAGAAATAATCCTTGGAGGATAATAAAACGTTTAATGGCGCAGTAAATATTTAAAACAATCAGATGACACATAACCAAAAGTGTCCCACTGCCGATTGTATTATCTGCGACTGGCGGATAAACGCGTAATCTCTTTGCACGCGGTGCCCTTAATTAAATTGCACCGCGCCCCGCGCGCCCGGCGGCCGCGACCCGCGCAACACGGGTCAGGTTGTGCACACTCACGCACACACGCAGCTGTTGCGTAACGTACAGACACACACACACACGCATATCTAAGTGAATATTCATGCACGCATTCATTCGCGAGAACAAAGGGGGCGAGCAGTACCCGGTATACAATCGCACTGGAAACTAATATTATTCCCACGCGAGAAATGGGATACCTGGTTGTCCTGATCCAGTCCTCGGAACGGGTATTCTAGTGCGGTAAACTGCAAGGGTGACGAGATAATTCGCAAATAGATGAATTGTTGAAGTTTTCCTTGATATTAGAACTATGATATATAAGGTTATTTATAAAATAAGAATCGGCGCTTTCAAAAAAAAATAGAGATTCATACACGGAATGTGTGTTACATCAATATTATTACTACATATTTTCAAACTAAGCTAAACGGATGTACCAATACTTACTAGTCTCCTGGAAGGAAGCTCAAACCTCCCTAACGTTGGATCACTAGGCGAGTCTTAACCACTAGATCAACAAGGACGTCAAGAATTTGGACATTGTTAGAACTTGTCTATAACCCATTTCAGAGCACCAGGAGTAACGTCTCAGTGGTATTTTATTAGCCATGTCTATCATTATTTTATAACACAAAAAAAAGCGCCAAGAGTGCTGCAAAAATTTGAGTAGTCGCTAGTGCTTCATCCTCCTCACAACCCTGGATGATGATGGTACACAAGGCCTATTCCACTATTTAATCGAATCGCTTCATTTTTTTAAAAATTATCTTATAAAATTGATCAAAATCTGAACAAAAAATTCGCAAAAAAAAAAAAATGTGTACAAAACGTTCATCAATTATTTAAGTTGTGCGTGTTTAATAACCGCGTATAAATATTCAATTGATTAAAACATCATAAAATCAATTCATAAATCTAGTACGCAACTAGCTTCTCTTAATTACGATCAATTATATCATCATGTTAAAAAAATTAAATAACCAAGAATCAGGACACAACATTTTGGAAACAAAACACAAGTAGATGATATTTTTTAATGAATGCAAAATAAAATATTCCTTTCAGAAATAGCGTTTAATTTTATTTCACGATTGATTTAATTATAAAATTCCGAATAATATATTTTTTTACATCTTTTAATGCGATAAATAATTAGCTCAGTCGTGAATCTTAATATACATAAAAGGCAACGTTTCCGTGTGTTGTCTTAAAACTAGAAAACGGCTGAACCAATTTTGCCCGATGTTTCTAAAGCTTGTTGGGAATTTCACTGCCAATGCTATTCTAAGCTATCACGGGGGTACATGTTTCACATTAAATTCTAAACAATAATATATCAGAAATATTGAAACAATAAACGAGAGACTATTAGGATGTACATACATGAATGGTTTATATACACCCGTAAAAGGCCAGGTTTTCTGGTAGTTATAAATATTTTAAATAATTTCCGTTATACACATGAAGTTCAATAAATGACAATGGCATCTAGAGACAGAGATATAACGCCAATGTGGTAAATTAGTCAAAATTGGAAGACAACACTGGCGGTATTGTAGACCGACAACCCGAATATAAAGTTGAGTTCAGTGTAGGAGTGGATAAGCCGAAGTTGAGCACCTCCTCATACCGAATCATTTTATGTCATATCATTCATTAAGTACATATGTACTTAGCTCCGAAACTGTACAACACACTCAACACCAACTGGAAATCGTCCACTTCCAATAAGATCACACAAATATGGATACAATATATGATTCAATTAGGTAGAGATCAATCAGAAGCATCGCTGGCCAACATTCCAACATAATCATAAAACAATACCTACACTAATAATTCACTAGTTTTACAACACTCTCACGACTATTTTTTTTTATTCCTGTCGAATCTTTATCTTCCTTGAATTAAATAACACCACAACAGCACGAAAAAAACTGGCTACTTTAACACAGACGGCAGTCTAGCAAAGTAGACAGGACAATGCTGTATATATCAGATGTGGAGTCTACTCCATCCCACACAATAAACTACGAATATTATACCAAATTACAATATAATTGTATCTTATGTTTATCATGTTATATAATAATATTTTATATTCACCTCTGTTACAACAAAAACATGTATGTCAATAAAGTCTAATAAATTAATAAAATTTAGTATTTAAATTGAATCATACTTTTATCGTAAATTTTTATTTTTGTATGTAAAATATAATTAGTGGTCCATTATGGGTAGAAAAGGAACGAAAGTAGACTGAAAGCCGATGGAAATGCGGTCGCTTAGTAGAAAATGTGTGGAAATGCATCTGTGGAAAATTTATGTACCATAGAGTGAGGAAAGTATATATTAGCAGCTAATGTAGAGCTGCTTGTAGCGTGTTTATAATGAAGAAAAGGTCGCTAAGATGATTTGGTCACGTGAAACATGTAAACGAGGAGAGAATGATAAATAAAATATATAAGGCGAAACCCGGCGTGATCATAAAAACCAAGTACTACAGGGTGGCCTTGTTGAAAGCTTCAAAACCGAACACCATGCGTGAAAGTGTACGAAAGTGGAGAGTGGTGTGCCACGACAGAACAGTGTGGCGATCAATCCTCTCTGTCTACAGCTTGCGGAAAAAGGGCGTGATGATAAGTTAGTTAAACACCAACGAACAGTATCCATTGCAGGAGAATGTCGTTCGACTGTCAAATTTCAATTTAATTCAAACATGCGGTGAACATTTATAAGACATCTGATGACCATATTGATATTGTATCATTGTATACATTTTGTGTATTTTGTCATCAAATAAAATAAAATTGTAAAATAAAATAAATGACGTCATAGTACTCGGACCGAGTTCAAGAATACAAGTTAACGATGTTTCAATCATTTCCGTTTCCTTCTAAATAAGTACCCGACACAAGCAGGAATGCAACCTCGACTCCAGGTGCTCGGATACAAATTTGTAACCGTAACGGTGTCGTCCAAGTCCAGCGGTAGGAAGGCGCCCGTATCAAGTTGTAACTTAATGTCAGAGTAAAGACAGAGTTTAATTAGTACCGCGGTGTTAGCCGTTTAACACGTTGCCTTGACACGAAAACTAACACGGTGTTAATTAATGTTCCATGAACAAATATATTTGTCTCTATTTGAACATTTGAAACCAATTATAAGAAAATAAACAAAGCATGCAAGTACAATTAAAATGATATTATGGGTCAATTATCAAAAGGCCAAATAATTATATTAGGTATGTCAGATAGCGCTGCATAACTAAGTTCTAGAAAGCGCGAGGGTACTACGCATATATACCTGCATCGTTCCAACTTCAGAATGACGGTGAAATGTTGTAAAAGAGTATGATATTGATATTTTTTGAAAACCATGGATAAATGTAGATATGTACTTCAAAAATGATACATAACAGAAGGTAGAGAAAAATACAAGATGCATTAGGATACCCAGTGAAAGGTATAGAAAATTATAGTTTTATTATAAGGTAGTAATATCAATAATTTGACTCATTAAATTAACAATTATGTATGAATTAGATTTGTAATAAGAATTAAAGTTATCTACAAAAATATACCTCAACTTTTATTCATGTGTATATTTCGTTTATATAAATTTATACCTGAAGGGATTCGAAAAAGCCACTGATTAACTTAATTTAGTTAAGAACTGATAATGGAATGGGTGAAAATTCATTAGTGTTTATTTTTTACTTCACTAATAATAACACAATGAGATTGGTTTTAGGCAGTATTTATTTAACCTACTTCTGGCGGTTTTTAGTACAAAAAGTGAAAGGAGGTGTAGACACAAAGGGATCGAATTTAATTAACATCACTGTTCCGTCATTACCTACCGTAGAGTGAGAATACAAGGTTTGCAAAAAACAATTTTTCAAATTTTAGAGGGTAGCCAACCAGAGGATGAAACCCCCCCCCATATACAGGTATTTATTACTCGATATATACATTTATTTATTTATAGACATGAAATATAACAGGTGCATCACATCAACCCGGCGTACGTACGTATTATGATTATCTCTTGAACAATGCTGTAAATGTGAGTGATAAGATTTGCGGTGCGCAGAGAGCGATTCAAGAAATAAAAAAACATTAGATGGACGTGTGATTGTTTAAGTTGTTCGATTGAGTTCCAATTAATTTTCTTCGGAAAATTTAAAACTTTCAACAATTCCAATTTATTCGATAAGAACCCTCCTAGATTATGACAAATTAAAAAATAGTACTCATTTACACATCACCACGTCAATCTGCCACATGTGCGCACTAATATACAATGTTAATTTTACTACAAATTTAATAATTAATTAAAAGTTAACAAAAATTCACTTCATTTTTTTTTACATTGAAAGAAGCCATTTCATTAAAAATTATTCACGGTCTTTTAATGCACAAATGCACAAATTATTCTCCGCACAAACACGAGCGCAAATAATATTTACGAAATAAAAACAATAAAGCGAGTGTGAAATGAATGGTGTATTTATGACCACGATACCGAAATGCGAATGTGTTTATTCACACCGATTTCAAAGCGAGCAATTATAAATATTATTAATACAAGAACGAAATAAAAGTAAAACAGCGAGATGCAGTTTTACTTGTGCGATGTTCCGCGAAAGGATCAAACACAAAGTATCGGTTTGGTGTGATCAGAAATACTATCAATGACTGACTCCGTGCACATTGTCGCCGGTCATCAGTCAGTCAAACGTAAAATTATGCACGGTCATACGGATTTATTTAATACTAAGTATTTTATTTATCTTATACATTTCAGAAAAATTTAATTTAATTTGAAAAACATTTTCATTTTCAAAATTATTATTACAAAATCATAAAAATAGTATACTTTAAAAAAAAAACTAAATATCTTATATTTTAAGACAGATAGTAAATGTTATTAATTTTTAAAAATTCGCTTTAATATTTATTAATGTTACATTTTATATACAGTTTGATGACAACTAGAAGGCACGACTCGGCGATAAAATATTCAACGGTAATCGATTTTGGCGTAAAATAAATGAAGTTCGTGCAAAAAGATTTTTTCGAAATTTGCGTAAACTCATTCATTTTGTGCGGATATTTGATGCGAAATGAGCATAAGCAACAAACTGGTATCGTGTATCTTCTTCTTTTTCACACAAGATGCATGAAACGGAAAATATTTAAAGAAGTATTTCAGCACGATAATTATTATCACTGTCGTTCTAAACTTATTGTGGGAAAGATATGTAATAAATTGTACAAGTTATAATTCATTTTTATTTAATTTGAAGTAAATATTTAATAACATAAAATGAGCATAATTTTTTGTCAAAAATAATTTATTTACTATTTTTTAAAATACAATATAAAAAATGCCAGTTGCAACCTCTGCACCGGTGATTTCATCAAATTATTTGTTTCTGTTAAAATCGAACCAATTCGACAGCAAAAATCAAACATGGAGAATTAAACACACAAACACACTGCATTAAAAAGGTTAAAATAACAAACACAAATGCATTTAACACCTTTCAATCACGCTAACATAAATATAAACATAACGAAGAATAAAGTAAATTTGGCACGGGCGATCATCGACCAAGCGACCTCCGCCATTCGGCCTGGCAGTCGGGCGGCGCGAGCACATGCAATGGATCGCTCCCAAAACCAAAATAAATATTATTAAATGCACCGGGGGTAAATAAACTAGAGGTCAAGAGATCACTAGATATTTGTACTCACAGAGAAAGAAATCTGTCACATCAAGACAACAAAACGAGTCACGATTCTGCGATAATTGTATTATTTCAAAAGCAGCTACATACGGGTTTGATAGTAAATCGGTAGAAGATCAAATATATGACGTTTAGTTGCATTCAACCCGTTGTACCTTAGATACCTAAAAGGAGGTAACAATAATAAATAAATTTGTTTTAAAAATACCACAGAACTATACTTTGAATTTGCAACATCACAATAAAAATGCGTTTTCATTCAAATACTACAAAAGAGATCCAAAAGGGCACGAATCACGGTCATTTCCGCCAGTGGTTTGATTTATCAAATAAAATTCCGGGTGCTGTCCAGAAATACAAAACGCTCATCAAACCAGTACTTAGTATGTATTTGAGGCATGAACAATAATTCAGAAAGACCAGCGTGCACTGAATGTTCTTAAATAGAAACTGGATTTTGGTTAATGGGTTTTCAGAATTTGCTAATCATTTGATAAAAAATTAGGATTGTCAATTTTGCATGTAAACGGTGTTGGTCACAAATTAAATAATTTGGAATCGTTGGAGATAAATAAAGCGTGTAAAACTAATCAAAAAATTATAAACAACCAACTAAATTTAACTACGAATCCCATTCTAAAATTTTTTCCTAAAAATTATTCGAGTAAATTTATATTAAGTAACAATTTGAGTTAGGTACTAAATTTATTTTTTAAATAATTGTTGTTTTTTTAAAAATAGATTCTGGTAAAAAAAACAATAATATATGTTTTTAGTTAGTATTGACATTCTGAAGAAGAAAATTGTATTTTTCGAAACCGGTAGATGTATTTAAACTCAATAAGTGGTTAATAAAACAAAGTTGACAAATAAAAATAATGAACTTTATTAATATATTTAATGAGCTAAATAGAAATACTCGGGTGGTTAGTCCATGCGGAGAGGATAACCGAACAGCAAACGCCGAAGTCACTGTTGAACATCAGACCAACAGAACGCAGGAGCATGGAAAGGCCAAAGCTAATATGGAGCGACAATGCTTTCAAACATGTATCTGGTTTATAGATCCCAAATTTGAGAGAAACGGTGCGAGGAAACTCTCGAGGAGGCTAAGACCTACAAGGCGTTGTAGAACCAAGATAATGATGATTTTATATTGCCTGTAAAACTTTACTAATCTAACTTATTTATTAATTGTGAATTAAGTAGATAGATTTACACTAGAAATGTTAAAAGCATTTATGTCATGCATGCGTGCGTGTCAAGCATGCGAGTTATTTATGTCAAGAACGGTAAAACCATTGATAGGTGGATAATCTATGTATTATAGATAATCTAGAAGATTACATTTTGATTTCTACAGAGTAAGCAACGCACGATCGTGAAGAGAAACACGTTAAAGAACTTAATCTTCATGACATTGGTTCTTACGAAAAACATGTGGGAGAGACATGCGGTTAGACGATTCCCCGAAAAGTCGATAAAAATAAATCCAAAAAATACGGCTTACACGAGAAGACACGAATGTGCAATAATTTTTCGAGTTTTACACGTGGCAAAAGTTTGGGACATCCGTTTGAATTCGCATATAAAATGACCGGGATTTTAAATAACGGTCACTGGTGACAAAAATTAAAAGGAGGATTGTGAGTTGACTGTAATATTTTATATTTATTATGACGATGTCCTTCTGTGCGTCGCGCGTAAGTAAATTTGAAAGAAAATATATTGATATATTAAAGAACATGTGTGACATTTTGTGATGTTGTATTTTAAACCAGATTATAATAAAGAGACCATTAATAAATTACTGTTCTTATCAGTAATTCACATTTTTCTACAAATAAAAAAATATGTAGGTTGCTGATTATTAAAACAATTACATTTTTTTACAGAAACCTACATCTTTAACGCCTGTCCTAGACAGGCGTTTAGAAATGAATAATGTAATAATATAAAGCTTTTTAATAATGACGAAAAAAAATTACAATACTAAAACAAATAATTATAATAAAACAAAACTATTTCGAAAAGCTATTTTATATTATATTTGAATGGAAAGATGTGTAAGTATGGGTAATTAGAGGGCTTACGAGCTGTCTACGGCTGGTTTAAGTGATCACTTTATATAAATATACCATTCTCACACATTAATCAATCTCCATATCTATCAAATTTTTAGAAGTTGTATATATGTTAATATGTGGAAACACAGTAATTGTGTGTTCTTGGACATATTCAAATATTGTTAATAATATACTAGTCAGAATAAGAAAAAAAATAAAAATTGATTTTTCAGGCGTATCTAGCATAATATGTTAAAAAACATTTAATTTAAAAAATAATTATATTCTCATTGTCACATCTATACTGTTTCAGGGAAAATGAATATCAAATTTAGTCCATAGATGGCGATAGTGTAGTTGTGCTCGAAGTGTAATTAAGCGAATTGTCGAAGTGTTGTAAGCCATGTAATTGCCCATACGTCCATACCTTTCAATTAAAATAGCTTCGTCTCTGTGAGATATCTATTATTTGTTTAATAACAGCGCCTTCTTTGTAGGCGAAAATCCAGTAATTGTGTGTACTTGGACATATTCAAATATTGCTCAAACTATTTCGATTTGAATGTATCACGTTTGAAACGATATAAATCTAAATATAATATTTATTTGTATCAAAGCACCTCCTCAGATCAGAGGCGTGACTCAACGTAAACATAAAACGATGCGAATAATGCTTATTTGTATCGCTTTAAATCATCTGAAACACATTTGCGCGACCGAATTGCATCCCGCAAGCGTCAAATGAAAAAATGCGAATCGACGCCAAGCGGCTAAGTTTGTCATCCCTGGCGGGCTCAGTGGCCGCTCCGGGTCGAGGCCGCCGCGGGCCCGAAATAGCCCGACGCCTGCAGCGGCCGTCCTTGGCGAGTGCACTGCGCCCGGCGTGACGTCACGCGACGCCTTTCTCGGCGCGGCGTCGGCCCGGCGACGCCTCTCGCTTTCCGCTGCGCAATAGGCGCCCGGGATCGCGGCCAGTGGGCAAATGGTACGGTTGGAACGTAAATATTTTGGATAAATGATATTCATATTTTTTACCAATTCGAGTATTAGCTTTAGTCATTGTGAATAATAACGTAATTGTCAGTATATAAGTGCTCTTGTATTATATACATATATCGAGTAATGTTTTATACATTACATATACGTGAAAGAAATATAGTAGAAAAATTATATGTATTATGTATGTAACAATCAAATTCGACTGTACGTCTCTTTAGCCTGAATGTAATATTTTTATAGAAAAATCTAGAATATTCTGAAGATGAGCGATATTATTATTTGGTTAGGATATTCATGATATATTTTTGAGTTTTGAAAAAAACAGTGGGAAATCAGGAGAAACAATGAACTGCAAGTTTTATATGAAGAATCAGATATTGTAACTACACTTAAGATCGCTCGATTACATGACAAAAAATACCTCCTCCAAGATACCCACCCTACCACTTACGCCGTTGCATCAGGTACCCCCAAGAAACGCGACCTTGAAACAATATTGACCGGGAAAGATCTCGAAGAAAATGGGGCCGACAATATTGAGAAAGAATCAAGATAACTTGGCGTTCACGACAATAGCAAGACAGCGGTGAAGGCCTCATTATCCTCAGTGAGTTTGTAGAACTCCATAATCACATATGTGAACAAAAACACTTGTTTTTTTTATTCTACTTGTTTAATTTTATATGATATCTATAAATATTTACATATTTTTCTACATTGAACAATGCATTTACTTACTTTAAGTTTTACAATGTATTTATATGCTATCTAATCGCATCTTGATTTTCTCTTTACATATATTTATTTGTACGTTGAACATTACACATTATTTATTACTATACTATAATTACTATATAAGGCACAGTCTGCTATAATACAGTATAATACTAGTGAAGCAGGCAGAGTACCGAAATATATGTCTTACTTTGCTGCAATATTATCTGATTATAACAATATAATAACAGACTGTAACTGTACTATAAATCAAAAAAATAATATTATTATTATTATTAATTTACGTGTTTCGCCTTGCAAGAACATTATTAATCTAACAATACTAAGATGTAACTTATACTAATTGCGAAAATCAATACATTAAGATACAGAAATATTCAAAACTCTTCAAAATACATTTACAAATTACCAACTTAAGGTATTTAAACTACTAACATATTCAAGTATGACTAATTTTTACATTTTATGGAAAACTTCTTATAATGCATAGTTAAAGTAATTATATTTAATAAAGCGACAAATCTGAAGTCCAGTGAGACGAATTTTACCTGGGCCATCGGGGCCAATTATTAATAATGCTTAAGTAATGATAAAATAATAATAAATACAACGCATAAAGGTTGTTTGCTCTCTTGAAAAATGATTTAAGCGATCTTCTACCACAATTTCAACTTCCTGGCTTTGATGTACAGATTTATGTGACACGGTTTGTTTTCTCCGTTTAAAAATACTATTCTCTGTGTTAGAGACACGCCTTTCTCTTTCTTTTCAAATTTTATTTATCTCAGAGATATTTCATTTGTTTAATTGCCATCAAACTATAAAAAATTCTGTATATGAACATAGTACACTGAAAACATGTCACATCAATATCCTTACAAACATTTCAACGAAAAATAAATAATGTTTCAATGAATTCCCCATTTACACAAGAAATTAAGTAAATTATGTGGCTACTCCATTACGTTTTTTTATTGACAGTTATAAGTATTTCTAATATATTAATATTTTGAATATTATGTAACATTTATTAACCTTGTAAGCTACTTCATAATTTATGTATAATTTCAATTTTACTTTATTTTGGTATATATTATTTGTTTTATATATTTTATTTCAATTAATTTTAAAAATATTTTACCTTAAATGGATGTATGATTAATAATTATACAAAATACTTTATTTAAACAACTATTTAGTAATTATTCTGCATGTTTCGATACCTATGATATCTTCTTCAGGAAATAGTCACCTTTTAAATTTATTTTCATATTAGTTCTCACTTATTCACTATTTCATAGTTTTGTTTTTATCTATGCTTGTATTTTTAATTTCAGTATGCATTGTTTCCTGAAGAAGATACCATAGGTATCTAAACATGTAGAATAATTAATAAGTAGTGGTTTTTAACAAGTATTTTGTATAATTATTAATATAAAATGAGGCCTCAATGTAATTTTGCAAATATGGAAGAAAGGATGTATGATTATTGACCCGTATTTTTACATTAATTCTGTTCACAATTGTAAACGAGATTTATCTCCCACGAAGAGGTATCGCTTCTCGTAACAATACTGATTAATGAACATACATTATTAGAAACATTTCTATATTAAAACAATTGAAAAATAAATTTGTTCAAATACATTAATGAAATGATTGCATTAAAGATGTTGATTTATATTAAACATATAAAAT
Organism: Eubasilissa splendida; assembly: GCA_031772225.1. NCBI lineage: Eukaryota > Metazoa > Arthropoda > Insecta > Trichoptera > Phryganeidae > Eubasilissa > Eubasilissa splendida. The sequence goes on along the minus strand of CM062850.1, from coordinate 31,514,203 downwards.
TAATTACGTAACGTTATAACTTTTTCATGTCGTGAACAAGTCTGGCAATCATTTGTAATTGATTTAAATGTAAAAGCTCAACCACACTGCAAAAAAATTTAAAAAAAAACAATTGTTAACAACAATGTGAACACGCAACGATAACGCTAAATGTTAAATCGAACAGATGTTTGATTGATTACAAAAGGCCGTCAACGTTCACGAATTTATTCCACAATACCTGAGCTTCAAAAAAAAAAGTGATGATCATAGGATTAAAATAGAACGTTCACCACCCACTCTGCAGCCGTTCTCGGCCAAGGACTCGAGTGTTTCGAGTGACCCAATACGCAAAATGAGAAAATGGCATATCTCGCGGATTGAGAGCGGAGCGCCCGCCAGAGGTCACCCGCATTATCTCGACCTTTTAATAATACACTTCGGCGATCGCGTTCACGTTCACGTTCGAGCCGGCCGGCTTTAGGGCCATCGGGCACGAACGCGGTCAACAAATTAATATCGACGTATTTAGAAAATCGTTTTTGAATCCGGCTGCTATTGAACGGTGCTTGTGCAGCGTGCGATGTATCGCGTTCAGCACTGAGCAGTTAAATAAGCATAAAGGCGAGCTGATTTACTCCAAGACTTATGTTTATTGCGCGTACAAGTTAAAAGGAAATATATGTGATGGGACTACAGTAAGTCCACTGCATGCAAATATTCAACTTGCGAACTTTCAAAGATACAAACGTTTGTGTCCCAATTATATAATTTTTAATAAATGACAATTCTAAATTGTAGCGGAATTTCAAATATGGCGGCAGCGCGTAAGGTTGGTTGGTGTCTCTGCCGCATGGCGGCGTGCAGAACCCACGTTTTCAGTAATGTTTACAGTAGTCACGTGCGGTTTTCTTTAATAAGTGTGTGTGCTCTTTAGTAGCTACATTTTATTAAATTACTGTACGATTCACTTTAACCTCGGCACTGCTCTAATATAACTATATTATACATATGAAATATAACAGTTTTCTTAGAAAACAAATAGTTCTCATCAGATTTCGATCAAACTTCTGAAAAATTGATCCGGTAAACATCTCGGCTAATTTCGTTAACCGGCCTGATCACCCACATCTGTTGTATGTAGCTGCTATAAATGACGGCTGTTCAAAAACTTTTGAATTCGTTTCTTTGTTACTATTGGACCTAGAGAAAAATGTAATAATCGCACTTACACACATCTAGTTATTGCGGCCAGTACCAGAAGGTATTTATTTTTAATAATAAACTCGTGTTATATTTATTTTATTTATATATTTTTATAAAGATATGCATTATGTGCGTTATGCTTTATTAAGCCCGATCAAGTTATGATAGGTATCCGCATTTATTTTTATTTTTTTTAATTTTGCTAATTTTAAAAGCATTATAAATATTTTTATGATTCATGAATTAAGAAGAAAATCAAGTTGTACGAGTGTAAAGTAAATGTGTAATTACAATACAAGCAATAATTTGACGAGACGAACAATTAATGTAAAACCTAATAAAAACATAACAATATGAACCTAACAACGGCAATACGAAACCATTTAAAATATATATATATATATATATATATATATTAAATTTAAATCAACGGACCGGAAAATTGACAGTGCGGTAAGAAACGGTTCAGGAGATTAAAACAACGGTTGTGCGCCATCCTCCACCTCCGTCATGTATTTATGTTAAATTCTACAAAAAGTTAATAATTCAAATTGGGTAACTGATAATTGACGACATAATTGACTACGCGGACATCAAGATAACCCCGGGAAATTCGCCCGACTGTAACACGATAATTATTAAGGAGAAGTAACCTTTCTTACAAAACCTGTTTTTTTTTTGTACTAACTTAAATATCGTATTAACAATACATGAATAAATTATTTTTGAAATTGAATAACGGTGTTGGTAAGTAATGTTAGATCACTTCGTCTCCTTCTCTCTCTCTCTCTCCTTCGATAGACGTTGAGCTCGCGAAGACTGGAAACAAATACGCGAATGAACGGCGAATGAAGACAGCTGCAGATATTCGGAAATAAGAATATATTTAAGCAGTTTATTGTATGCCGATGATGCATTATTAATGGCGAATAGTAAACAAGAATTGCAGAGTCTAGTGAGTAGAATGTACAATGTATGCAAAGAAATAAACCTTATTATGAATGTTAATAAATTGATAATGAGTGTATCCCATGAAAGATATAGAAAGGTGTGTGACTTCAGGGAACAAAGTGAACGGTGTTTTAAATGGAATAATATACTAATATGAACTTGTCAACCGAAGCAAGATTAACGGTACATAATGGAGTTCTACAGCCGACACTGATGTGTGGAAGTGAGACCTTGAGGTGGGAGAAGAGGAACGAAAATAAACTAAATGCAGTGGAAATGAAATCACTTCTTCAATATTACCAAAATTACTTTGCGGCCTCATTTTATTGATTATTCTACATGTTTTCTACTTTTATGTATAATTTCTAAACCCTTTAAAAATTTAAAAAAAAGTTTGTTTCCAAAAAGTAGTTGGATAATTCTGAATAGTTGTTGTTATTTAGGCATCTCAAGTGCTTCATAACATGAAACATGTAGAATAATCAGTAAATAGTTATTTAAACATAGTATAATCAAAATTAAAAACAAAGAAATATATAAAATGTGAAGTAAAGCAATTTATCCGCCACCATTGAATTGAGACACAAAAAATTGTAAAAATATAGATAGTCCTATAAAGAGTTATATTTGCAGCAAAAATGTCGACTACCTCCGCATATTCATTCCCCAAAATCGTGCGTCATATTTGGCAGATTTATTTATGACAAAGTAAAGAATAAAGAAAATAGGAATGAATGTAAAGCTGATCTTAGCATAGTGAATATAGATAGATAAGATACACTTTACATACCCTTCTACATGTAAATATGTATAGTACACTTTGTATGTAGCATATTTTTAATCCACGGCAGGTTTTAAAAATACGCGGGTTGCATATTTCCAAGGATAAATATAATATAGATACATATGAGTATTGTACAGTTCAAGTACTGGCTACTGTGGACTAGGGTAATTAGTCCAGCGTCTAATAAGGAATTTATCTGCGGACGTGGCGACGCCCGCCGCATCCGGCGACGTCTCGCATCGCCTACCCGTTTAATGAAACAAGCTGGACCACTTGTTACTGGGAAACCGCCGCCGAGATTCATCTGTCTAGGAAATAAACAATGACCGCACTTCCTGCAGTGTGCACAGACCTTCGAGGTCCGGACCAGGGAACACCATTATATCGGTTGAAGGTTAAACCAATCAATAGCGCAATTAAATTCAACCAATGATTTATTTAAACAAATAATAGATATCTCATAGTATGGATAATTGCAGAGCTTACGACCTATCTTCGACTGGCTTAAGTGATCACTTTATATAAATATAACGTTCACCATTCTCACCCATCAATCTCCATATCTATCAATTTTTTTGTAAATTGAATATATGTTAATGTGGACTCGCTTCGAGTACCACTACAAAATCGCCATCTATGGACTAAATTTGATAATCCAATTTTCCCTGAAACAGCATATATCACAATGAGAATCTAATTATTTTTTTAAAAATTAATATTAAATATAAAAAAATAGCTTCGTCTCACATGTTGCGTAAACTATGGACGGCGAGACACACGAATGTCTCCATTCTGCAGGAGTTAAACATCAAAGACAGACTCTCAACCATTTGTCCGAGACGAATCCTTCAATTTTATGGGCATCTTGCGAGGAGGTTTGACAGCTTGGAGAAGCTTGTTGTGGTGGGCCACGTCGAAGAACGAAGAGGACGATCCCCCACCCGTTGGACCGACCGAGTGGAAAAACCGACAGGCGCTTCTCTGGCGACAACCCTAAGGTCTACAGGATGTCGAAAAAAGTGGAGGAACATAGTTAAAAGGACGAGAATTCATAAAGATCGTGTACCTCTGTCATGAGGGGCCGAGAGTGAATTTAATGAAGTGAAAAATACGCAAGTATAACATTGACTATATTGTAAACAACGATCATAACACCAAGTTTTTCAAGACCCACCAAGACTTTCAACACCACCATAAATCATAAAAAGTTTACATAAAAACAAAATTGTAGATATGGATAGACGACTTATCTATGTGCTTAAAAAAATGTTAATTATTATTGGACAGCACTCCACAAACAATATTTAAAAATATATTACAATAGTGTTTTTTCGCATATGTAACTTATGTAGTTGCAGAAAATAACTTATTTTAGCCAAATTGTGCTTTTTATTAATTTCTTCTTTTATATAGAAACAAACAGTGTAACAATAATAACTGATAATAGCATAATATATCAAAATAACACCAGTAAAGTTTCTTCGGAATTAAATAACTAGTACATAAGAAACTAAAATATAGTATATATATATTTTTTTTAAAAAGTGAAAAAAGAAACAAAAGAGTGTGTTTATAAACTGAACATACAAAATGGAAAGGGTAAGGAGGGGAGGAAAATGGGATGCAATATATACAATTTATGTTAATAATTATTGAAAAGTTGCCGTAGTTTAATTTTAAAGGAAACCAATTTATCGTTGAAAATGTCAAGTTATTAGAAGAATATACGGCATTTTGACGTAGAGCGGATCACAAAACATTTTTTTACGTAATTAGTTGTGCAACATTTCAGTAAAAAGATTATTTGATCGTTTTGGGTGTGTGGGACAATTTAAAGTTATTTTAATAAATAGGTCAAGTCAACTAAGTTATTTAAAATTTTATAGAGGTAGGATAAATCTTGTGTTTCTTCTATTTAAGAGGAGGGGGGGCACGTGAATTTAATATGTTGAAAATTTTTAAGTCGGTTGCTATAGGTTGAAAAATGTGCGTTCCAAACTACGTATCTAAATTCAAGTTGACTGCGTACAAATGATAAGAGTAAAAGGTGATTGGAATGGGTTAGACGTTCTAGCAACGAATGCAATGAGTCTATAGACCTTAGCTTTATACAGCAGATATAGTATAAATGAAAAAATGCCGCTACAGGGGCAGTACACCTACACAGATCTATACTGTCAAGCTGAAAGACTGCAGTATTTGTATTGGATTAATGGCGAATGCACATATTGCGGATATGGGGAACACGTGGGACTTCCGGTCGGCAACCCAGAACTCTACTTTATATTATCAAAGATAAAATGAACTGCACTGTTTTGCCGCCATGATGACCAATTTTACGATGCCGGAACGTGCTCGCGCCGGAACGGGAACGCGTACATAAAACACGAACAAATCCCGCGACACAAATGGCCTTTCCTTCGCGCGACATATTATTTCGGTTATATTTTATTTATTTTACAAAATTCAACTAGTTTAGGTTATAAATTTTATTTACAAATTACTAAATGTTTTGGAAATGTGGAACATTTCAGTGAGGAGTAAATAAAGCAGTACGACTGATAAGGTAAACCGGATGGCGGAAGATTTCTGTAGACAATTTTTACACAATTCAAATATTGTTTAATATTTTTAAATTATGGTCCAATTACATGCGTCAATGAAAAGATGTACATACATTATAAATTTTAATATATAACAGAACAGTTTTACGACAAGGCGTTAGTTAACAAGGCATGAGTATATAAAAAAAAAGACATTCCCATTTAACTTTCTCTGCATATCTTTATGGTATAATCTTTTCCTACGGTGGTAAACAAAAACATATTAACACAAATTAAATACATCAATTAGAAAGATACAGATAAAATTAATTAATTGAAAAAATATTTTTACTGCCACCTTAATTTCAATTAATAATGTGTTCTCTTTAAAATATATATAAATTGTATTAAAGTATATCCAAAAATTTTATAAAATGAAATTGAAAAATCTCTGGCGTCTCCTAGCGAATATTCCTCAAAGGTATTCGCAATAAAATGGTGTTAACTTTTAAATAAATGGAACGTAAGATGTATTAATTTGAAATAGCTGCAACACATAAGTTCGAAAATTTGGCGACTATTTACGAGGCTGACGTGAGAGATTCTGGTTCAAATCCCAGCTGAAATATTTTTTTCGACAAATTGAGTTTATATGTATGTGTATCTTTCTAATTGGTGCATTTAATTTGTATTAAAATATAACAAAACTATGTCACTATGTATATTAAATCAACTTTCATTATAAAAACTACATTGGCTTCGTTTCCCTGAAAGACCTGAATTTAAATTGTGTTGGTTGATGTGCAAGACGTACATAACACGGTGCCTCTGTATCTGACAACTTTAATGGTAGACGTCAAACTCTCAGGTCAGCCTCTACTTCAGTCGTATCAAGGGTTGTAGAACCAGCCATCGCCAGATGTCTAAGTTTAGTAAATGTGGATTAGCGGTGGCAGGCCCAAAAGTATGGAACTATTAGCCTTCCGTCACAAGGAACAATAAATACATCGGTCTTTATTTAAAAATAAACTAAAAACGCACCTTTTCAAAAAAATCATATCTATAAATTTAAATAAAAATTTTTAATTTTAAATACAAAAATAGAGTAGAACTAAACAGTATTTGTGTAAAGCCCCATTGAAATTTTTTATCAAAATGGCGCTATAAAAATTATACAATATTATTATTTGACTATAAAATGCATAATTATGATAGACTTTTTTTTAATATGTACAGAACATATAAAGGGAGAGATGTTAAAAGAAAATCGTTGTTTTTTTCTATTGTATATATATTTGTGATATCTTGAAATATGTTAGTATTATATAAAAATGTTTTTACAAAATTGTCGTTAAATCATAATTTCATTTCTACAATATCTCCAAATAAATAAATAAATTTTATAAATAATCAAATCATTTTTGCAAACAGTCACCATTTAAATTTGTTTTCACAGTAGTTAGCCCTCACTTTTATTTTTATAGTTTTTTTTTTTGTCTATGTTTGCATTTATAATTACAGTATACACTGTTTCCTGAAGAAGGGACCATAGGTCTTCAAACATGTTGATGTATCAATGATTTTAACAAAGAGTTTTTTTCTTATTATTTACATAATTTCATTGATGATGCGAAAGGTCGGAAAAGGGAAAAGATTCTTGAGAAAAACGGAAATTTAATATCAATATTCATCGACTGTTTCATATATTTGAGAAGATTTGAGTAATAACAGTAATTCAATGTTGAATGGGTAAACTTACGTCACGTTTATATTTTTGATTACGTAAAAACTTTTCTGTAAGGTATAAAAGGAAGGTACATAAATAAGGAAGATAAAAAAACCTAAACTCACACGGGTACTATACCGAGTAATAATGGCGTAAGCAGACGATACTTAGAGTTCATAATATATGGGATTCGAGTTAACCCAACAGATTGAAAATAAAAATGAATCGCCCGAAAGAATGTTCTCTTCATGGAGATACACCTCGGCGAGCTTTACAGTGTCGCCTTCCAAAAATAATTTAGAATAAAGGGAAAATCGTTCCAGTTCGAGCGCTCAATCGGAGTCGAGTGACGTCGTTTGGTTTTCATGGGAAACGGTGCGGCGGACGGCGTCCAGTTTATTGGCGTCCGTCCGGTGAGCACCGGGACGCTCCATCGCCGCCCGCTTTACGGCGGCACTTTGTCCGCGAGGGGGTGGGATTTACGACCGCCCCGAGGAGATTGCGGGCGGACAAGGCGGGGAAGGAAATGAGCGCCACCGGAAGACGGAAGGACGAAAGCCTTATTTGATTTTTCCAAAATGGAGCGTGGCGTTACGGCGTCGTGAAATAAAGAGACAAATCATACGGGATAATGTGGTCGGTCGGAGAAATAAAAATATATTCTCGTGTATTATTTATTTAATGTATTCAAACATTTGGCGAGTAAGGGTATAATTCAAGGCATAACGTATTTTAATATCGTTGCACAAGAACTGCGGGCGTACTGTTGATAACACTGTTGACAAATATTATATTTCACTACTCTGGATTGTACCTATTTATTCGGACATTGTTAACCTTGGAACTCGTGTGCTTTTGTACTTGTGCGATAGCTTTAATATCTTATTTATTCTCCTTAATTATCATCAGTTTTTAACACATCATTTTTAAACAATATTTCTAATTTCATAACCGCAAAAAAGTTAATTATGTAACATCATATTCTTCTAATAGTCTTAATACGAGTATTCGTATACGTGTAACTTAATGTAAAATGCAATCAAAAAATGTCAAACAATTATATCTTCATTATTAGGAGAACACATTCTTACTGTGAAGTTGTAATTTTGCAGAACATAGGTCTGTGATATTTTAAATATTAATTAAATGTATTAATTAGAAAGATATACATATAAAATCAACTTTATCGAAAAACATTGTTGTTGCGCCACCGGGATTCGAACCGATCTCTTTTCAAACCGGGGAAGGTACATTATCCAACTATGCTACAGCGAGATTATTTGTGACGACAAATTTTCGAACTTATAAGTTACCTTTTTCAAATTAATACATTTATCGTTCCATTATTTGAAAGGGCCATCTACTATGTTTTTAGGGAATCTTAAATACCTTTCGGTGGCGCAACAACAATATTTTTCGATAAAGTTGATTTTCTATGTATATATTTCTAATTAATACATTTAATTAATATTGAATTCTATCTTCAATTCAAACAATTATTATTATTCTGTCCATAAGTCCACCAGTCTTACTTCTAAATTCCGTCTCTCCTGTTCTTTGTTCAACATACGTGCCACCATTTATACTGTGCGTACAAGGTTATGAAAACCGAGCGTTTAACCCTTTATAATGAACAATTTTACTTTGAATACTTAATGTTGTGATTTTTAATTAGTACCTTTTACCAACATTCAAGGAGAAATCGAACAAAACTCTCGAAACACCATCAAACATGTGTGATTTGATATTTTGAAGGGTATATTTCTAATCCATCATCTTACGGAAGGATCTAAAATTACCCAATTTACTAGAATGATCATAAATAAATGTTCGACGTGGTTGTAACATATAAGAAAATGAGAGTATATTTTATCATCGTCAAATCTTTTTCCAGGTATTACGTTCCACGTGTGAATTCACAATATACTCAATCTGTAACATTAAAAAATATGTGTGAAAAGCTTCGGTGTATTAGCATGGCTATACCCACTGCCCGAGAACACATTAAAATATTGAAAAAAAATATTTAATTGCGACCGTTTATTCTTATCGAAAAATTCCTAACAAAATTTTAGTAGAATTATCCATTAAGCTTAATAATAATACTGAGAGATACATAGAAATACTTTTTATAATACCTACTTCGTATGTAAAATAATAAATGTTTATAAAGATCATTTTAAATAAACGAAGTAACCGCAATTATTAATAAAAATAATTTGACACCGTTTGAAGAACAAATTCACCGTTTAACCTAAGTTGAAACTAAACACAACATTTATTCATGTGTTATAGTAGTATTGGTAACAAAAGTCCACATGTATGTCACAAACAATTGAATGTTTGAAATTTAATGCATCCGTACTGCCAAGGAATTATTATAATTGATTAACGAAAGATTTACTAATTTATTATATCGATTATAAATAAATTAAAACATAAGCAAATAAATATGTTCAAAATCATTCCAACGGAGAAATAAATGATTTGACTACTTTTTTGTAGATATTTAAGTCAGTCAAATATTATGTCAACTATTTGCTAATGCACCATTTCCAGGAACCGAAGAATCCATTCGCCTGGCATCATCTGAAGGTACGAGGAAAACACATTAGCTACAGATAAGACGAAAGGGATCTGACGTCACCTAACGGACTGAGATGGAACTGGTCACGAACGTCGTCGTGAGGCAGCTCTTAATTCTCCAAATGGATGCGAATAAAACGTTGACAAACACCATGTATACGATGGAAGTTGATCACATTTACTGGACGTAACAAATTACATTTTCGAAACGATATAGTTTAGGAAAGGTTAATTTGATACCGGGAATTTAAAGGCCGCCTCTACGTCCCTGTAACGATGGCGAGGCACTATTGCATTAGGAATTCTTCACCGTCTCTCCTTTGTTACGTTAGCTCACTACGTACATAAAGCCTGAGAGCAAACACACACATATGCACACGCACACAAACGCACACACGTGCGCGGGAGGTTATTTATCATTTCCACGTGTCAAAACTCGGCCAGGCGTGGCCAGAAAACATATCAATCAAAACATCTCTCGGTGGTTAAGGCGATAGCTACGTGCATAAAAACATTTAAAAAAATTCAGAGCATCAATTATTAACTGCGGTTGACACCTCTTAGCCGATGGATATAGTGAGGAGGATTAAGAAAGGGTCACTTAAGTGGTTTGGTCATATGGAACGGATGAATGGCGCAAAAAATATATATGACGCAAGTGTCGGTGGCACGTCCGCGGAAGACGTGGCATGACCAGGTAAACCAAATACTCGAAGACAGTCCTCTTAGAAGCTACAATAATCGGCGAGCTTGTATGAGAAAATGCACGAATGTGGACGAGGTTAGAATTGTATGTCAGGACATAAGAGTGTGGCGTTCTATCCTCTCTGCCTACCCCCGCGGAGAAACGTGACACATCTGACTTAAGCTTTATCGTGGCAACAAATCTAAAACACAGCATGCCTTATCTGCTACAGCTTAGAACGTGTGATTATCTTGGGCACAACTTTGGCCCTTAGAAGAGCTGGCAGTATCACCGTAACGGTGGATAGAAGCGATGTATCTTGCCGGACAGACCCAGCTGTGCCTTATCTGATTGAAGCCATTATATGTCAATGATGACATAAAGAAGGAAATAAGAAGAAGATTATTACAAATAAGGTCAGAATACTGATACGCAATTACGAAGCCTGATTACACAATATTAGAAAAAAATAATAAGAAAAAAACCTCTTTTGACACTTGCATAGCAGGATGCGCACTATTGTTCATTGCGTTGGGTTAGTCAGTGACTAACCAAGCATTTTAATAATTTTTAACACAAAATATCTATTTTAATTAAATTTTTTTATACTATAAAAAATAACTTCCGCCACTGGCCGCAAGAATTAGATAAATTTCATTGCGAATTAACGGCCATTTCCAAACATAATAACGGATCAGGCTGGTTAGCCGAAATATTTACTAGTCAAGAATGTTTGGATGAAATCAAATTATCGTATGCACAAAAACATGGTTATATGGTTTCTGGTCATGATCAAAGAAATACGGTTGAATATAGTATCTACGTGGTATTTCCATGAAAGTTTACCTTAAAGTACAAAATTACGATTACCAAGAAAATTGGTTGTAAAAAAAAATAATCTACACATAATTCACGACTTAACATATAATTACTTTGGAAGATTAAAAAAAAAAAACATTTAAAAAGCCTATTAAACCATTGATAAAATACACAGAAACATTACACAACCATTTGTCTAACACCGTTGATGTATTAGGGATATCCAGAAACCGATGGATGCATCGTCCACCGGCGCGAGAGGAGCGATTCGAGATTACCATCGCACGGAGCGAAAGTGCACCGAGAGACCTTGGCCCACGTGTAAGGTGTACCGGCACACGTGTATTCCCCTCGCCGCCGCCCCCGCCCCCGCCCCGCGCCGAGCGGCCCGCCAGGCAGTCACGCGCAAAGTCAACAGAGACGTGAAAGGAGTAAAAGCATTCAAATAGGGTTAGTACTAGGGCTTGCAATTTACCGTCAAATTGCAATTACCGGTAAACGGTAAATAATTCTTCCCATTACCGGTTTACAGGTTATTTACCGGTAAATTAAAAAAAAATAGACGTAGATTAAATGATTAAAGTATAACTGTATGTGGCTACCTTTACTAAAAACGGTATCCTAGATTAAAACCTAAATAATTTCAAAAATGTCATAAATACATACATATGTATATGTCTTTATTGTTTTTACTGAGATATGATAATGTGAGATCAGATAATCACTTATGTATTATATATGCCACATCGAGTTTGGTTAATTTAAATTCCGACTGTATAATATTTGGTTTACCTGTCTGTGAGGAGTTAATATTTTTAACTTATTAGTTTATCCATTAACTTATTAATGTATGTAAAACATACATTTGGTATATTTCGTATATAAATTTGAAATTAAAATAAAATAAAACAATATTACAACTGAATGTTTTTATTGATATGGACATATGTATATTTATTTATTTTATTTTATTTTTATATGGTGTATGTATTTTTATATATACTGGAATAAAAAATTAAAAAATATATTTACAATAAATCGCGGTAAAATAATTTCTGGTAATTACCGGTAAATTTCCCAATTTATCGGTAATTACTTATGGTGCATTTTAGGCGATTTACCGGTTTACCGTTGAATCGGTAAACCGGTAATGCAAGCCCTAGTCAGTACTAATATCGTTTATCGAAATTCAGCTACTTTGTGGTGCTGCGTGATTATTTTAAGAACCAACGTACGAAAATATTAAATATGAAGGAACTATAACGATGTTGGCTCACACTCTTGTATTTTCAATATTCACGTATACAAGCGTAAAATAGACGCGATTGAAATGTATTTCTGGAGAGGGATGTTGCGCACCCCGTGGACAGCACAACGTACGATGCAACAAATCCAACCACAGCAAGCCTTATCAACAGCAGTAAACATACGAGAGAAAGTCGAAAATTATCTACACTTTCATTATAACACACCTTCAGGTGCGTGCTTAGAGTTAATACGACTGCGGTCACATGTGCAAAATTTGATCTCGATCGCGTCACTTGGCTTCCAACAATTATAGTGTAAACATGTCCGCTCCGCTGGCAGTTTGCACCAGGGATCCGATTTCTGTGTGTGAATGGGCTGAACTGATTCATCGTAGACTTTTTATCACAATACGGGGACAAGTTTAAAAGTGGCCGGACGAGTGTGACGCATGAAGATGGAGCAGGACGCCCGTCAACCTCCACCATGGACGAGAAGATTCAGCAAGCTCGCGAGATGGCTCTGGCGAATAGGCGAGTTACCAACGGTGAGGTAGCGTCTTCTTTGAACATCAGTCATGGTTCTGCCCATCAAATCATCCACGACGAGCTTGGCTTCCGTAAAGTCTGTATAAATAAATTGTAGAACAAAAATGTTGATAATTTTTGACTTGCCCTCGTAGATTCTTCCAATTCTTTGACAGCCTAGAAAAGAACATTATCCTGGGCACAAGAACTGGAAGAGTGGAATAGAACACCACATCTCAAAAGCATGGAGGGGCGAGCATGTTGGGCATGTCACCTCCACTGTCTATATTCTTATTAACAACCGAAACAACGTCTACCAGAATAAGTCGGCACCAATTTATATTAATTACACCTAATGCCGGGAGGGACTGCACGTCTCAAAACTATAGTAGTGACAAAATAACTCAACGTGTGTGCAGTGCAAAGTCCAGTTTAATGAAACTATAACATTAATAATACACATACAAAAATTTAACATAAATTATTGTCGAATTTATATAATATAATACCACTGGTAGTCAAGAAGATAGCTTGGAATAAGATGATTTGTCAAAGATAATTAACGTTTCTTTTTTTTTTTCAATTTTAAAACATTTCCATCGACGGCTTGTGCATTTAAGTATGGCTTACAGAATTGTACATGATTGAGTAGGCTCCGTATTAATTAACATTTTATGCCTGGTTTTATAGGTGATTTTACGATACCTAATAGGAGAAAAATATAACGTAAAAAACTTTATGATTGCTGGTGCTGTAGCTTAATGGTCATAATATTATTCACGTGCATCAGACAAATATATGTAAGGGAATACGCATATTAAATTAAAACCTTTTTTCTTTTTTCTACGGCCGACTAATACGTAATAGTTTATGATTTGTTCAAAAAAAAAAAAGCAAGTGTTAAAGTATTTATTAGGAGAGTATAAATTAATTTGAAAACGTGAATATTTACGATGACTTATTCGAATATAATAAATTATCTAATCGACTAGTAAAAGAAAATGATATGATGTAAAGAAAATACAAAATACAATATTATCCACAAGACACTCTTTATATTACGATAAAAAAAAATACGAGATAGGAATAAACTGTAATCCGGCCCCTTGAACATGACGGGCGCGCCTTTTATGATAATACGAAATGTGACAGTGCATTAATGCATTTTATTTTAATGCAATTCCCCGTACTCAATCAGCCACAAGTGGAAACATCGGTATAATACCCTCGAGCGGCAGGTACGGGACGTTATCAAGGAGTCGGTACCGAGCCATCAGACGAGGTGATGAGGTGATGAGATGATGAGGTATCCCACCCCACATTCGTGCGAGTCGAATGAACAATGCGTCAACACTTGACCAGATTGAGATAACATCTGTCACATCTGACAGCATCATCGGATAGATTTGCGTCAGTATAAGAGGCAATATTCGCGTCAGTATAAGAGGCAATATTCGCGTCCGTATAAGAGGCAATATTCGCGTCAGTATAAGAGACAATATTCGCGTCAGTATAAGAGGCAATATTCGCGTCAGTATAAGAGGCAATATTCGCGAGATTATTATTTCAAGTGATCATCAATTACACCGATCAATATGGAATTAATATTGTAAAATATAAAAGTTTATTTTCGCTTGTTGAAATAGAGTTTTCTAAGACAAGGCGAATATTTCATATATATATATATACTACCTGAAGTACCCGGCGTCGCCCGGGCTTTTATAGGGGTGGGGGTAGTTTTTTTTCGAAACTAGATGTAGACAGTAATTATCTTCTTATTTTGAACGTCAGGTGTGCAAAATTTCATCAATTCATCAATAAGTACCAAATTCTGCTTTAAAAGGGTGGGAAAGGAGAATGGGGGTGGTTTTTAGAAATCTCATGTAGACAGTGACCTTCCTCTTCATCTTATGGTCAAGTGTCCAAAATTTCATCGAGCTCGAAATAAATCTGTGAATTTGTATAAAAACAAATACACCCACCTACAGACACACCATTAGCCGTTTTCTATCTACTACTGGATGAATACCTCCTTGAGTATCGACCACTTTTTCTGATTCAAATTGTTCGCCGAACAAAGCCGGGCTGGAGTGATCTATAACGGAAAGTGTTTAACCGATGTATACTCCAGTACTCGCGTATAACTGCTGTGTACATACTATGAAACATGAACAAATGAGAAGTCCAAAAATTGAGGCATTGATAAATGTATGTTGGGCATCACACAAAGAGGCGGAGGTGATAAGAAAACAGGCGAGAGTAGTCGATATAATAGAATAGAATGAAATGGCAATGCGTAGGTCGCATCGTTTGAAAGACAGAATCGTTGAGCATTATACAGTTTGTAACAGAACTAGTCCACAATATTTTATGGGTGGATACCTGACTAAATTACAACTCGAAAATTTTCAAAGAATATGTGCCTAATCTCGACCATGTCAGAGATATAAGCATTTAAAAAAATCGTTATAATGCAATTATTTCGATTAATTTGAATATTTTATTGATTCCAAATTATATATAAAATACAATAAATTAGAGCCCATCGAATTTCGAGCGGCCAGACTATATTTTTTAGATAATTTAGAGTCTGAAGCCAAAATATAGATTAATAATGGATAAATATCCTAAATATTTATTTCGAAGTACGTAGTACTTAGAAGTACTTAAAGCTTAACATGATTTTGTAATTTAGTCAGGTATCCACTCATAAATTATTCTGGACCAGGCATGTTACACCCTGTATACGACAAGTATTAGAATTCAAATAGCAGAATGTTACAAAACGTAGGCCCAGTCAAACCTGTACTATTTCCGCGATGATAAAACCACCCCCGTCATGATACTGTGAGAACGAAAGGAACCATTTGATTTCACCGGCTTCTATGAATTTGGTAACGGCGCTGAGGGTGTTACCAATTCATATCAGCCGGGAAGCACGCGGTGGCGGTGTTTGCCCAACTCGTTATTATAATAATATTATGTATGGGAAAAATGATTATTTCCCACAGGCTATCTGCACGTTAATTATTTAAACTGCAGCTTCAATTTCATTTATAACGCGGACGTATCTACATATTCGTGTGCCTACATGGCCACGTCGGTCGTACAGTCTGTTGTAAAGAATTTAGATGGAATGCGATAAATGAAATAAGTGAACAAAACAAATAAACATACAATTTGAAACAAATAAACACAAAAAATAGTTACAAGCGAGAGGTCGGTCGCAATCTTAAGGGTATTTATTAACAAAGAAAAATTATACAATACACATGCATAATATAATATATCTAACAAACTTTTTAATGGAAACACATTATAGTATTTATTAGGAGATAATCTCCTAATAAATAAAGTTGTATCAATGTGTCCAAAATTTAATAAAAATGAATTGATATTTCTGACGTCTGCTATCAGTTTACTCAAAGGTATTTGAGATTCTGTAAAAATAAGGTAGTTGGCTCTTTCAAATAATGGAACGATTAAATGTATTAATATCAAAAAGGTAACATATAGGTTCGAAAATTGTCGCTAAAATTATTGTCGCTGTAGCATAGTTGGATAATGCACCTTCCCCGGTAAGGAAAGAGATCCAGATTCGAATCCCGGTGGCGCAACAACAATATTTTTCGATAAAATTGATTTTATATGTATATTTTTCTAATTAATACATTTAATTCATATTTACATTATATTATGTTGCAATTTCATAACATAACTCTGTGGTATTTTTAATACAAATTAAATTAATCAATTAGATACACAGAAAAAAAACAATTTATAGAAAAAATATGTATACAACACGCTTCACGTACACGATAAAATTGATTTTATATGTATATCTTTTTAATTAATATAATTAATTCATATTTAAAATATTTGAATATGTCCAAGAACACACAATTACTAGATTTTCACACACAAAGGCACTGTTATTAAACAAATAATAAAAAAGCTTAGTTTCTATGAGATATCAATTATTTGTTTAATAACAGTGCCGGTTTTGTGGGTGAAAATCTAGTAATTGTGTGTTCTTGGATATATTCAAATATTAGTAAATATTTTTTCGATAAATTATTTTTTTCTGTATACCTTTCTAATTGATTAATTTAATTTGTATTGAGCATTTCTAGTTCAGTGTCATTTAGGTGATATTAATATTCTTGATTAACATCTTTTAAAATAATGACTTTAATGGACTCATTTTAATAAAGTGTTTATTCAACGGTATATTTTCACAATTTTTCATATTAATTCGTGTTTAAGAATTGCGTTCTTGTCGATGTAATCAATGCCCGCCGTGCACTGTCCTGGAGACCTTCCAGAAGTTGTCCATAGGTGTCTGCATTCGATTTCATCGTTACTTGATACATGTATTTTTGTCTAGGCTTTCTTCACTGCTTCTTCCCTCAATTTCATTTCTAAAGTAAGCGTTGTCCAGGATTGTGTTTACTACATATCTATAGTATGAAATATTTTTTAACACTTTTTGTTGCTTTGTAAATATTAATAAACCCCAGAAATATATTTATACTTATATTTATAATGGTTTACAAGTTTATTTTTATTTGATAGATACAATTTCTGTAATCCACAACTGTACATTGATATGTACACATTTCAAAATGCTCAGTTTCATAGATACTCATTTTAAAATATACTAAAAACTTGACGTTAGCGACTAAAATATTACCGGAAAGTTAGGTTCGGCAGCGACATTAAAACATAAGTATTAGAGTTCTAAATGTAATTATTTACATTGTATATTGAAGGTATATTTAGATTTACAAGTATTAGTAAGGACTATAATATTTTATAGTAAACGATTAATAATAATAATTAGTCAATAAATTATATTTTAATTTGTTAACTTTGTTTTATTAACCACTTATTGAGTTTAAATACATCTACCGGTTTCGAAAAATACTATTTTCTTCTTCAGGATGTCAATACTAACTAAAAATATATATTATTGTTTCTTTACCAGAATCTATTTAAAAAAAAAAAACAATTATTTAAAAAATTAATTTAGTACCTAACTCAAATTGTTACTTAATACAAATTTACTAGAATAATTTTTAGGAAAAAATTTTAGAATGGGACTCGTAGTTAAATTTAGTTGGATGTTTATAATTTTTTGATTAGTTTTACACGCTTTATTTATCTCCGTCGACTCCAAATAATTTAATTTGTGACCAACACCGTTCATATGCAAAATTAACAATCCCAATTTTAACCACAAAGTTAATATTGCTAATTTCAAAAGTATCAATAAATTATCTCCATATCGTCAGTAGATTAAAAAGTGAATGAAATATAAGAAAGAAATTAATTTAATTTGTAATCGTTCATGTTTATAATACGACGAGCGCTGACATCTAGCGGCCGACGCCAACACTAGGATTGGTAGTTCAAGAGTCCGACAACAGACGCCGCTAGTCGTTGAAAATCGCACTAAGCGCGATAAGAAGTAATCGCGCTCAATGAATGAAAGTGAAAATATTATATTACGTACTCACCGAAACTGGGCACATAATTAGAGAGCGGCAGAAATTTGTACACAATTAATTGTTTGATATATGAAGATTTCTCGTAATATTTGTGTTTAATGAAATTTAAAAAATCACTCAGTAATCGTCGAGCGCTTGTTTATTTCTTAGTTTATTTCTATCGGACAAAATAATTAATTGACATAGCATGTGCAGCACGCTAAAATTAAACACGCGCCAAAACGAGAAATTTTAAATAACTTTCATATTTAATTGAACACCACACATCGTCTGATCTGACGCACAACTCTCGCCTCGCGCACACTCGTACATCTTATCATGCAAGGTAGTCGATTATTATTGAAGCTTTTAACTGTATCATCCTCCAGTATCTGTGGCGTAACTACAAAAATTGCCCCCCCCCCCAATGCAGAATGGAAAAAAAGCCCCACTAAATAAGAATAATAAATATCTATAATCTACAAAATTTGTATCTCTTCTCATATAATATTTACATTTTGAAAGCCATTTTTATTTATATGCACTTTTAAAAATAGTTCACTTTACAGCGATGGATTTGTCTTTAACTCGACATATTAATTTTTTTTTTTCCAAAGAAAGCAAAACACGTTGTGGCTTGATATTATAATGACTTTAGACTTAACGTGCAGACTGCAGTATATGTACATAAAAAAGTGGTTTAAAATGAAACATTATATTATTTAATTATGACATATTTAAATTATTGCCTTAAACTGAATTAAGTATATTGTTATTTCAGAGAAAACATGTAATTGGTTCAATTTTTGTTACATTAAGATTTTTCTATACATCGATTAACTGTTTGCTTTCTAAATGAAATATAATGTTTTCATGTATTTTTGCAATAACCGTGAGAAATTATTATTTTAAATAATTAATTCTTATTGTGCATTACATTTAATGCTAAAAATGGCATCGATTTTAGCATAAATAACAATCAAAAATGGATTGCAGGGCGCGAAATTTATTGGCCTCAATCTAACGTGGGCCCCAATACACACCCCCCATTGGCAGCATCGGCATAGTCACGCAACTGTGTTTACCTGATAATGCTAAGTGTTCCGCGTACGTCCCCTATTTCTGGTGCCGTCAACATGCATCGTTTATCTTTCTTACTATGCTCTCCTCTAATACATTTGTTCTACATAACCAAACCATCTATGCGGCCTTTTTTTAATTATTCAAAAAAAGATAATAAAAATTATTCTAAAAAAAAAAGACTATCCAAGAATACAACTTTTCACAGATTTTAAAGTACCAATAATAGTAGACATATACAAAAAAAAATTAATAATTCAAATTTTCAAAAATAAAAATCAATTATATTTTAGAAGCGAATATAGCAAGATATAGAGATCAAATTGATATTCCAAAACTAAAATATACCGCAACTCAAAATCAATATATTTATCAAGGTATCAAATTTTTTGACAATCTCCCCATCACAATTAGAAAAATTACGGACTATCATAAATTTGTAACTGAAGTTAAAAAAAATATGTACACAGACTAACTGAAACATAAATTAACTCGAATATACTCCTTCTCTATACACGAGTCTTACTCTCATAGAGAAGAAACAAATGTTAAAATATATATAAATTTAAAAAAAAAAAAATGTTCACATAATTCACTCCTGATGTGTTAATTTTTTACTATATCATAAATGGATTTTACAAAGTGGCCTCATTTCCACAGCATCCCACTTACGTCAGATCCAGGCTCCGCTACCATATATGAGTGTTGGTACCAGGACTTCATTGTGTACGGACAGTCTTGCCTCGCCTATTATAATATTTCATTCAAAGTGCCGTTCATTTTATTCCTTGCAGTCATCTTCCATTCTCAGCCTTTCTATTCCTATCAAACACGCATAGCTACTTCGCAAACACATAAACGAAATTTTAACATTTACCAAAATATTATTTGCAGTTAAGTTTTACTTGTTTTTACTTTTTGCTATTGGTTTAAAATGTAATATTTAATCGAAGTAAAAATAATACTAAATTTGAAGCATCATCTATTTTATTTCCACAACTAAGAACTTGCTTTGTCAAGGTTAAGTATCTATAAATATTAAACGAATTTACATAAAAACTAAAGAAATTTATGATATTTTAGAACCTTAATACAGAGAGCATATTTATCATCAAATAAATTAGCCATATTACAAATTAAGCATTCAATTTGAAGGGATTTTAGTGTTCTGTGAACATTCATCGAGATGGAACATTTATATTTCGACAAATTAAGCAATTTCCAATTACATTCAAAGCAAATAGGCAAATAAATTACAAATAATTCATTTTAAGGGATGAAAAAATACCGTCCAAAACATTTTTTTTCAATATGATAAAAGTACATTTGGCTTTTTTTTTGCAACGCCATATTTGTACATCTCTGTATTTATGCTTTCTTTAAATAATACCAAGCAATTACCTTGAATTACGTTGAATATACAACTTTAAATAATTTGATAGATATGGAGATTGATTAATGGGTGAGAATGGTGAACGTTATATTTATATAAAGTGATCACTTAAGTCACCCGAAGACGACAGGACATAAGCCCTGTAATTACCCATACTTCCATATATTTTCCATTAAATATAATAAAAAATAGCCTCGTCTCTATGAGATATCTATTATTTGTTTAATCACTACATTTTTTTTTACTACATTTACGTTATACACTCATGTAAGTCTATTTTTTATACGGTTTTCATAAGATTTTCTAGCTTACGTCTGAACGTTAGTCACACTTTAAAAAAAAATTGCAGCTTAATCGATCCAAGGGGAGCGGTAAAAGTACCAGCTGGTTCTATATATTATTCTTTATTATGTAAGATTTTATTCCAGCTAATCTTTCATATATTTACATTTTGATAAATACAAATTGTTGACCATATTACGTTCTGTATTTTATGTTTACTAAGTCGCGTAATAAAAAACACAGCATAACGTTAATAAGTTATCTACCTCAAAACAAATTATTCCATTGCGATAGGGCATATTACAATAATGAATTAATTATAAATTTTAATTGTATAGAAAATTAATTAACAAATTTTACGTCAAAAATGTACACGGTTAAAATAATACACGGTTACACAAAAAGCAATAAATATGCACGTTCATCACCAGAAGATATAATTAAAACGAAAAAATATTTAAGTATATTGTAGCTGAAGGAACAATACCAAACATCACACGTTGAAATTGACAACATGCATATATATATATATATATGCGTCGTGTCATTTGAAGGAGAAATCTTAGAATAACAAAAAAAAAAGGAAACACGTTAATGAGATACGATAGAATGAAAAGAAAAAAGAGATCGTGTCGCGTTTTAAAAAAAAAATGAAAATCAGCTGTCTTAAACAAACAGACAGACGCTAAAGTGACCAGCCAAAAAAATATTTTAAAAAACATATGAATCATCTACGGGGCCGGGAGCATTAGCATTCGAGCTCATTGTTTGTTTTGGCCAATGTCAGAGCTGACGGACAAGCGGTAGATAATTAATTCGTAGCGCGTGCATCGCGCTTGCAGGTCGCTAATGTAGTGCAGTCCTCTATACCATTCTAGATAGGCACCTCCAGAGAGAGAGAGACCGCGCCGCGGAGAGCTGATGATCGATAATTGCATATACGGCGCGATCGGATGATTGTTGTATGAAAACAATGAGAAAATTATAACACGATTGTTATTTGTTTTCCAACGCTTTGGTGGTTGAATACACGGAACGCTTCGGAAAACTAAATTCGCGTAAAAATAAGCGGAAACTTCATTAACAAACTTGAATGTACTATTTACTCGAATTGAGCACGTAAAAGTAAAATAATAATAAGGTGGATTGATAGGGTTACAAATGATAATGTGTGAGAACACATTGTTAGTGTGATGTTGTAATTATTCAGAATACTTTTATTTTTTGTTAATTCTGGCGTCCATTGTCTGTGTTTGAGATTCCATAAAAACAAAGTAGATGCTTTTCAAATAATGGAACGATGGGTGTATTAATTTGAAAAAGTGTAACATATGGGTTTGAAAATTTGTCGTCAAAAGTACTGTTGCTTTAGCATGGTTGGATAATGCACCTTCCTCGATTTGGAAAGCGATCCAGGTTCGAATCCCGGTAGCGCAATAACAATATTTTTCGATAAAATTGATTTTATGTGTATATCTTTTTAATAAACACATTTAATTAGTATTTGATAATATTTTCAGATAAGATTCGCGAATCAGCATATTTTTAAGTACACAGATTGCGACTCAGATATATCAGTAATGGCCTCACAGTCAAGCACTTCCTCGACTCTGGGGCCGTATAATAAATTGAAAATTACAAGTTAATTTACAAACGTTAGTTTCTTTCGGTGATATTTCTCAGTATAGCTGCAATTAACAGACAAGAAAATTGTTATTTTTACATCGTCGCGTATTATGAATTATTTACCCAGCACCATTGGTCAAAATCGATTCAATTCAATTGGTCTAATAAATAGAGTTAAAATCAGTAGGTTTTTATTAAATAATTTTAGATTTTGCAAACAAAATAAAGCGAGACATAATATAATGAAGTACATGTTTATAACGATGGGCCTATTCAAAGATAAATCCGCCCCTGATTGTAGTTTATTTAACAAGATTGAAAAGGGTCAATTGGTTTGTTTGAACACACGAGTCAGAAGGAAATGGAAAACACATGATGTAGAGAAACATTTGAGAAATCCCCAGTGGGGTAAAATTACCTCTGACCAAGTAAACCGTGTATATGAAGGATTGCCTGTTTCAATGGATTAATAATTTTATTACTGTCAAATATTACAAAATACAAACTAAGGTACAAGGGAAACTAAGGTGAGGCAAAATCTTGACTCGCCCGTGATATAAAAAAAATACATAGTCACATTTTAATGTGCATCCATCTAGGATCCTGGGCTAATGTGATTATTAACTATAATGTAAATTATAATTAAGAATATTAATGTCACCGTGTAAATTACCATCGTTATAATTTTTTAAATCGAATATGTATAATATTAATGGCACAACGTTATATATCATCTCCGGCATCGAATGGTATATTAAACTATATTAAATAAATAAAAATACTATTGAACACAATTTCTAAGTGAGCTAATTGAGATGATATACAGTGTTGTTACAGGAGGTATCAATTAATACTCTCGTAGTTATGTGTAAATATCACACGCGCCCGTGTATGTGTGTGTGTGTGTGTGTAATGTGTACAGTTTACTGGGACGGAAGAGAGGAATGAAATTTGATAAGATAATTATTGCTTAGCATTGTACATTGTGCAGGTGAATACTAGTTATGTATTATTTTTTTAATTAAAATTTTTGGAATTTGGAATTGGAATTTTTCTGAACATCTAATCTGTATACATGTAAAAAGTATGAAAACGTCATTTAACGTTTATGGATACTGAATAAAACGTGTAGTTACCGTGGTAACAAGGTAAGATCAAAAAATTGATTTTCAGAGTAGAGTATAAAAGTAAGCGGCTTTCCGTATAGTTGTGAGATTGTATAAATAACACGGGAATAGAAAGAAATAAAAATAGGGGGGGGGGGTCAAAATAACGGGACAAGTTCCGAAACAAATGAATCGAACAAATAATGTCGTCGGTGGGATGCGAACTTAAGAAGACGTTTCCGGTAAGTGTTCGATATATCGGAAACTGATATGGTGAGATATAAAAACAGAAGTGTTCATAATTTTATATTATTTTCGAAACCGGAGTTTTATTTATTTCGGATATAAAATAATGACGTTACTTAAGGATACGCCACCGATTCGTTTTGCGGCGACAATTTTAAGACGAGAATATAACGCGTATATCAAAACGAGAATTCGCAATTCAAGTTTGTTTCATTAAAATGACAATTGTGCAGTTTGAAGGGGGTTGTGATTTCAGCGTAAAACTTATATTATTATACAGTTTAATGTTGAACCGGAGACGGTGGCATTTTAAGTTAGTCTTAAAATACTATCAAACTTTTCATGAGGTTTATTTTAGATCAGAATTAGTAAGTAATTACGAATATGTGAAGGCCTAAATATTATAACATTACATAAAATTATTTCTTTAATATTAATCAAGAATTTTAAATAAATACATACAATAATCTTCTGTGTATAGTTTTCTGGACTAATCTGTCGGTGTATATCTAACCTTTCTGGCCGACGCTTCGGATCGCTTTCTAGTCGGCCAGAAAGGTCAGATATACACGGCAGATTAGCTCAGAATACTATTCACAAAAGATTCTGAACGGCCGTGAAAACCTAAGAACATACAATAATATTCGGCAAAAAACAAAATGTTTTATTGGAAGTTACATACAATACATACATTATAGCCCGAGTCCACGGTTGAGATTTCAGCATAAATTTTCAGGTAAAGGACAGCACATAGTTCAGCGCGAAGCGATCACATTAAAATGGCACATCCAGTACACACGTACCGTTACCGACTCAGTCTTAGTGAGATATCATCGTGGACACGGGTCACTACACACAAAAATAGGACCGAGTGAGAAGTACCGCGATAAAAGAGACTGAGCATGGATCCCCTTATTTCTACATAGAATAAAAGTTATCAATTGAGGTAGCTTGGACACGTCTTGCGAATACCGGAGTAACGCTTAACAAGATGTAATTTCTTGGCAACTTGCTGAAGATAGGGAAGACGAAAGCGCCCTGTCAAGACTTTCCTAGGATAAGGGGACGAAAATTATGATAACGAACGTCCCCGACGAATAAAAATAATTGTCTATTAATTTTTTTTAATACACAAAATTATAAAAAAATATCTGTTTATACTTGATTTTGTTCCGAGTCCTAAAAAGGTCGGATTGAATTTAATTAAGTTTTTTTTTGATGTTGAATTAGGTGTCAAGGGGGGTTCCACGACAAAAGCTCCACGGAATTTTGGACCGACGACTATACGTCCATGAAAAAAGATCTGGCCGACTAAAGCTCCAGTCGACCATTGATCACGCGGCGATCACGATCCAACTACATAACGGCCACAAACAACATTTCAAAATTATTTATTCAAGAAAGAGTTTTTTAGTAATAATCGATGAATAGAGGGGGTGACTGAAATATTGCGTATAAGTACCCGATCAAAACAAATTCAATGAGAAATACAAAAATTTACAGTGAGAAAGTGGAATTCTTTAAATTCTCGATTCCCGGGAATTCTCGGGATTCGAAAAATTTTACTGTCGATTCCCGAGAATTGAAAAGAATCGAAAACATAGAATCCCTAATTATAACATGAAAATGTGTAATACTATATTCGATTTATTTTTCACATATCAATAATGTTGAATACATATTTCGTAAACCTCGTAATTATTGAGTGCTGTTTATAAAAAATAAAAATAAAGTTGATAATGAATGGATAACACATTGGTTAAGCTTACATACGATAATTCCATTCAATTTCGAAAGCATTTATAATTAACGCACTATTAAAAAAATAATAGTAATGATAAAACTTGTTTTTTTTTAATATAATTAAATCGCATTAATTAAATATACATAATTATGGAAGTATTAAATTTTATTATGTATTTAGTATAATTATGACGTTATTTTTTAATTTAAAAAATTCCACTTTCTCACTGTAAACTTTGTATTTCGCATCGGATTTGTTTTGATCGATTACATATTTTTAATACATTATATGCAATATTTCAATCACCTCTACGATTTCTTGAGCTCTTTCTTAAATAAATCATTTTGAAATTTTGTTTGTGGCCGTTATGTCGCGTGTATCAATATTAATAGTCGGCTGTACAATATTAATAGTCAGTTAGATATTTTGTAGACTGGATCATTTGTCGTGGACGTATAGTCGTCGGGCCAAAAGACCGTGTAACTTTTGCCGAGACACGGTCAAGGGGGGATGAAAATGATGATGAGTGATGACAAAAATAGGAATCGAACACATACCATAAAAGAAGAATGCGTGTTATTGAATCCAAAATAATATTGAAGTATTAATAATTGGAATGATGGAATTATTAAATTCAATGAAAGAAGGGCTTTAAAAGACTCAATGTAGGATTAATCGACATCTTTGGCCCTAATTAAACAATTGACCTAACGAATTGTGACATTCCACAAAATGTCAGAATAACTCAATAACCTTTCAAAGCTCTACGGTTACAAGGTCGGAGAAAGGTCGCCGCTGAAGATCAAACTAAATAATTAATAATCTCTTGATTAATAACTCGGCATAATAAATAGAACGGCCGATTTGAATGTTTAACACTCCCGTAACATAACTTTTGTAATTGAGATTTAACATCTATGACGTTAATTGAATTTTTATACTTACGCAACACGGAGACGTTTTGTCGGGAGGGATGTGAATGCTTACCTGGAAAAAAAAGAAAAAAAAGGTTATCAAGGTTGTTAGCTGTGGAAGCCGAGGTAACAAACACCTCGGGTGTTAAAATATTGTGCAGTGAAATTAGTTTGAAACTTTTCCATTCATTTCACGGATATCTCACACCTCAAAAGTGCAGTTTAAGCGCAAGTTTTTAATGAGAATTTTAATCTTTGCTCATTTGTATAATAAAAAATATATCAATAGAGCCGTAAAATTAATTAATACCAGACGTGAAACAATGCTATAACTTTTTCCCATAGATGTTGGACGAGATGAATATTTATGAGACTGTAATAAATCAACATTACAAATCTCAAACAAAATTAAGTGTTGACAAACGTGATTGAAAAAATAAAATATTTTTGATATTATGAAACGAACGGTGAACAGTTAGCTGACCGTGCGCGAGATAACTGCACACCGTGACAGGTGCACACATGGACAACTGCACACCGTGACAGGTGCACACATGGACAACTGCACACCGTGACAGGTGCACACGTGGACAACTGCACACCGTGACAGGTACTTGGGTCTTGGGTTGTCCTCACAGTTGAGTCTAGGATTACTCCAGCTAGATGCAACGCATCTATCTATACACCGCTGTTGCATTCTTCTAGATATGCTACCTCCCCCCCAGCAAAATAATAATCTGCTGTATGCAGTTATTTTGTGTGAGTACTTTATGTGTGCACCTGTCATGTATGCAGTTGAATTCATACCAACAATTGTTTCAAATGAATGCTCAATAGGTCCGGCACCAAACCGTATTTAATTTAGTGGACGTTTACACCCGTTGATGAGAAAGACTCTCTCGAAACTATAGGTGTGAAAAAAAATACAACTAAATGTGTGCAGTAGGTACAATGTCAAGTTTATTGAAAACAAAACAAGTTATAATGCCGCGTCTGCTTTAGTAAGAACGCCGCGCGAGGTTTGGGAATTTTTAAATTATCAAAACTGAAGACATCCCGAGGTCTGCGCTCGCGGTCGATGATAATGGCCCGATGAAGAGACCATTACGTAGGATAGGTCTCAGAGTAATCTCATTATATGAACGATAAGGGAAAAATCATTTTAAAGTAATCGTTCCACTTACATTAACGACAAAAGTTGCGGTGCACCGTTTGTTTATTAAACCGCGGTTCTTAATGGTCGAAAATTAAAAAGGTGCTTTATGAATAACGATTAAAGTTTAACAGTTCGGGAATGGTCGTCGCTTGAGAAGATCTCTGAATTGGTGATAATGAAAATTAAAATAATAAAAAAAACATTATTATCGATAGAGGAAATATTAAAACTTAACATAACCAAACTAAATATTATACTCTTCATTATGATGGGAGTTCACATTACGAGACCGACAGCATTAATATAATATATTGTTACACGCTTCATTTTCACTCATCTCATACTAGACAGTATAACCATCACTATTTTGTTAATAACTATTAAATTAAATTGTCAATCACCTATCAGAATCTAAATCTAAATCAGTAATTAGAAGTATGTACCTGTACCTACATAATATTAAAAACTCGTAATAAATAAATAAAATTTAAAAAAAAAACAATTGAGTAATGAACGTGCCTCAGACGGCCCACCTTTGCATAAAATATATTTTTCTGGGTCGAAAACAAAATTACAATTAAAATCTCCTAGGCGTGGACCGAACCCCGTCATCCCGCATAAAACGCGTAGATATACAGCATTATAGTTGAATAAGAGCCGTTTAAAAATATATCTTCAGTGGGTAACTATTTTTTTTCAAATAACATTAAATATTTGTATTAAAATTGGATGTTAAGAATGCACAAGTAACAAAATATACCAAAAATATAAAATAATGTATTCAATTATAACACAAAAAAATAGTGTATGATCACACGACACCACTATCTAATAAGAGAAAAGTTAAGATGGTAGAGCGCTCGCTTAGTATAACAAAGATATCGGAATCGAGACTCGGCGCCTTCAAAATTTCAATATCAGTACCGGTAAAGAAGAAAATAAAATACAAGGTAAGTGCGAGTACATAAAAATGTCACGAAATTTTCCAACACACTATTTTACTGAGATACCGCTGAATCAACAAACTCTATGTTTAAAAAACATTAAATAAATAAAAACGATCCGAACATTTTTAAATGGTACGGATATTATAAAACAAATGAGACAGAGTAAGAACAGTGGACTAACAACGAGAAGCAGTATTAAATACAAAAATAATAAAATAAATTACACCGAGAACTAGTGATAATTTTTGACAAAATATTTCAAATCCGTTGTCATATAACATCATTACTCAAATAATGCTCCGGTTGCCTGTATTTGGCGACAATCCTACTGTGTTTGCACAAAAGCGTCGGCGCCAGTTGCGCCTCGCGCCGCACAAATGAACAGTTGTCGCAGTACTCGCAAACGAGCGTTCGACGATTCACAAAGAAAAATGAACTTTTTAATAAAAACAAAAAGGAAACGAACCAATTCTAAACACGTGTAATTTATTAACGCGAAACATGCACGAACGAGAACAAAACAAAATCCTTTCAAACAGAGTGACACAATATGGCGTCGAAGCCACGCTTGTATTTTACGGGCAAAGTTTAACACACAAATGCACATAATTCGTGGCGTTTAAGTGTACACGATTCTTTTGTGAAGAAATGTATAAAAATAAACAATTCATTAGGTCAACCTTGAAGCGTTTTATCCAACGCCCTTCAGAGCGCAACTCAAAAGAAAACTAATAATGACAAACTTCTCTTTCATACGAATTCATTTATAAATAACTAAGTAACTAACTCACCATTACGCCGTTACCCATCGAGATTAAGTACTAGGAGATCGACCGTACTTGATATGGTATCCTGAAACTTTTTGAATTAAAGTCGGGATACCATCAAATACTCGATGCTACGCTGTTGCTTCGGTCACACAATCTTCATAAGAATAAGATTGTTTCAGATTTAAACTGTTAATCGTCAATCTTGCAATATTATTTACGCTTTAATTTTACAAAAATATAAATATCTTACATAAATTGTATTTTTTTCTGCCATTTTTTAATAGCAAGTAAAATTAATAACAAAATTATCATTTTCTAATCTCGGGCTCATCAAAATCTAATCTCGAAATCCCGGAATTCCGGATTCACTAATCGCGATGTCAGCCGATGGCTGACGCTGAACTTCTTAGGCAACTGTACGTGGGCTACTCCTGGCTTCAGGTACCATGTCATGAAGCGACAATGCAAGCTGCTCCGAAATACAAGATGAATAGGCCAGTTTGTTAAACGTCAGAGGTGCCGTGAAAGTATATGAAGATATATATTTTTTTAACGTTATACAAGAGTGCACATGAAAGCATATAAAAAAGATGCGTAAGACAAATATACACGATCATTGTCTAATATAAACACTAATTATCCACAATTAAATAATGAAAACGTGAACACTTATTAATTATAAATAATTGGACAAAATACTTTGTTTAAAGCACTAGGTATCGATCGTACCACTAGGTACCATAAGTATCGAAACGTGTAGAATAATCAATAAATAGTGGTTTAAACAAAGTATTTTGTAAAATTATTTATATAAAATGAGGTCACAAAGTAATTTTGTAAATATTGAAGAAGGAACTTATTGATTATATAAACTGACATAAATTATCATATTATCTATATCTTAACTAAATATATTTCATTTAATAATATTATCATAAAATAATCAGTAGGATATGTATATGTTTCTTTTAACATTTATTTCTTCTCAATGAGAGTAAAACTCGTGAATTGAGAAGAAGTATATACGAGATAATTTATGTTTCAATTAGTCTGTGTACATATTTTTTGACTTCAGATACAAATTTATAGTAGTCCGTATTTTTTCTTATTGTAATGGAAAGATTGATAAAAAATTTGATAAATATAGTGATTTTGGTTGCGGTATATTTTAGTTTTGGAATATCAATTCGGTCTCTAAATCTTGGAAATGAAATGTATTAAAAATAATAATAAACACAAATAGTTTTCAAATAAATATTTACCACTATAAAACTAATCTTTTTTTATAATAAAAACAACATCAAATGATAATATTTACAAAATATAATAAGGAGCATTTGAGGACTTTCAAAGCAAAACCCTTTTGTCTTACAACCTCCGCAGCTTGATTAAAATTTTCAGAAGGAGAAAATATACAATAGATTATAATTATTCAATATTTAAGTCTATTAAAATTGTTTAAAATAGCCTTGTAATATTTTTAGCTTAAATGTATATTCAAATAATTTAACTAATGCCAATAAGTTAATTTTAAAATACATTTAACTTAATTTATGACTATCGAATAGCAATAAGTTTTTTTAAAATATTAATTGGAAAATAAATTTTACACTATAATCGATAAATAATTTCCCAAAACTAATTTCACAGCTGATAACAAATAACGTATTTTTAGGTCAACAGAATAATGATTAGAAAATTTGGTCCAACTATAAAATGTTTGTATTCCTTTCTGCCTCTTCTACACTTATTGTAAGATTAACACCATGACGCCATGACGCTTTAGAACTAGGTATGTATAGTACTCCTTCGTGTCCAGACTAAAGTTTCATATATTGTATTTTGTAACACAAATTGTAAATTCATTAATGGATAATCTTTTAAACATCCCTTAAATACGATATTATTAATAAATAAATCATCTTCGATTTACGGCTATCACAGCCTGCGACAATTGGTCAAAGACAAGGTAAGAGATGAAAATATAACGATTTTGCCCGACCCCTAACAGTTAGTTTAAGGGATTGAGTGACAACGCCAGGATGTAGGAGGTGCGGAGACCACAGTTGTGATATCAAAATTACATTGAATCTAGTTAACAGTATGTGAATTATGCGAAAATTGTGCTGCTGGGATTACTACTTTCGTGTATATAATTAACAATGAAAACATAGCGATTCTAATAAAGGCAGACACACACGTCCTCATTAAATTTTTAATAAATAAATCATATTTTTAAGGAGAACACATTCTTATTGTGAAGTTGCAATTATTCAGAACATAAGTTTGTGATATTTTTAATACAAATTAAATGTATTAATTAGAAATATATATATATAAAATCAATTTATCGAAAAAATGTCGTTGTTGCTACCGAGATTCTAACATGGAAATTTTGCAATTTGAAAATGCAACATATAAGTTCGAAAATTTGTCGTCAACTTACTGTGTTGGTGTAGCATAAACGGTTAATGCATTTCCCTGGATAGGAAGAGATCCAGGTTCGAATACCGGTAGCAATAACAATATTTTTTCGATAAATTGATTTTATATGTATATCTTTCTAATTAATACTAAAAATAAAGATAAACTAAAAAAATAGGAATCTATTTTTAAAGATCCTACGCGTAATCCCTAATACTCATGTATAATACATTTAAAACCTTATGAAACCCGGCAAAAAATAAAACCTTTACAATATTACAATACTTAGCCATGGAAAATAAAGTGTGTCATGTCCAAAAGTCATAAAATTCCTCCGGTGAGACATAACTGACCGTGACAAAAACCGGTTCATGAAAATTAACCGCCCGTTATCAATGTGACTGACCTTGAAAGTTTTTCAACTACGCATCACCTCGCAATTTTCGTTATAAAAATGTTCAATTAACAACAGGGTGAGTTCATAACTGTCTTTTAAGAGAGATAGATGGCTTACTTATGGAGAGATAGATGATAGATGGCTTACTTATGGAGAGATAGATGATACTCGTTTTGTAAATCTCAAATCATGATCGAGATATAAATACAAATCGCTAGGTGTATAAACAAATGTGATGTATCTATGGTACGAATGTGTAGAGGTGCAAAAGGTTGGTACGATTGATAGTGTGCGAAAGAGATAAATGTGTCGAGCCATGGAAATCTTATATTCCTGTAATACATTGTATCGAAGCATCAGGAATGAATACTTTTGTTGCCACAAACGGGTATCATTCTGCCGACACAATCCCGCACACAAAAAGGAACCATCATCCAATAAATAATGGGTAAAAAAAAATGATGGAACGAATGTCCTGCACTGGAAGCCAAAACTTAGCTCGTCCTCCAGCTCGCTGTATCGATGATAAGAAAGATCTCTGAAAGTAGCCGAATGCAGAAGACAGAGGATAGAGAGCAATGCAAGTTATTAAGAGAAGCCTATATCCAACAGTAGATGGAAGTGATAATTTGGAGAATCGTGTAAACATAACTGAGTTATTCTTAGCTACGACCAAAATATTTTCTATCAAAATTTTGGCCACTGAACATGACGTTAACATTTTACGGTGACTTTCTTTAATAACTTGAGGTGATTAATATTTAATACACCCTAAACCGAGAGTTGCAACAAGGCGAACCTCCAAAATCAATTAACTTTCCTTTGAATATTCCTCGCTGACAACAACGGAGAAATGCATTTCAAGCAGAAACCTTGGTTTGTTAAGAAAACGGTATCTTTTTTAATTTATCAGAATGGACCCTCAGGTACAGCTTCCGTTGTAGATAAAACGGTATAGAGAATATAATTTCATGTTCATCGTTTTGTTTACGTACAAATATGAAAGTCAACAATATTTGAAAAATAATTCTCGATTTTTCAGGATGAAAATATATCTTATTAAAAAAGTTATGTTAAAGTTAAGGAAGGTGAATATTTAAGAGACGATATCCTTATGCCACTGTAGATTCAATAATATATTATATTTTAGTCCAAGTTCGTACTCCAGTGAAGGTCGAGGTCAAGGCGTCTCTGGAGTCCTTACTCTCTCTCTCTCTTCAACTGTCTGTAGTGGTACTATATATTAATATCAATATACAGGGAAGAAAACTGTAACACAAATTAAATGTACATCTTTCGAATTGATACATCTAATTTGTATTAAAAATATCACAGACCTACGTTCTGAAAAATTGAAACTTCACAATAGGAATGTGTTCTCCTCAAAAAAAAAAAAACTTTAACTTCAATAACCTTGATAAGTATAAGATACTTCTGAGAAACTCCTTCTAGAACAATATATTTATAATAACCTCCCACCCACACTTCCTTCTCCGAAACATCAACCACCAACCCTAATTAGACACCGTGAAAATTGACGCCTAGTAAGCTCCTTTCGTTTCATTTCATCCCATCAGGCATCGCGTGCATATACATACAGAGTTATCCAATCTAACAGGCGTGATAGTACTTTAAAATGCAATTAAATTTTTGAAAAACAACTTAGATGCCATTAATAATGGAATACACAATTATTTAATTAAAATGTGCACCACGACTACATTTGATATAATGCATTGTTTAGATCTAATTTTCAGCCACTCTTTCATCTAAATCTGGTGCGATTTCACGAGTTGTGTTGTTTTTTAATTGTTCAATTATTATTAATGTTTAATAAATTTAATTCATATTTAAAATATCACAGACCTATGTTTTGAATTACAACTTCACAATAAGAATGTGTTCTAAAAAAAAAAAATGTTCAATTATTGTTGGTCTATCAGCATAAACAAGTGACTTTACATATCCCTACAGAAAATAACCCAATGGAGATATATCACATGATTGCACGCGGCCAATTGACAAGTCCATTTCTGGAAATGAATGAATCGACCATAAAATTCACGAAATGCACGTCGAGTTTGCCGAATCGAAGACTGATTTGGATAAGACGTTTCAATAACTGTGATATAATATAGGGTGTTCCAATGTGAAACGCTCCATGATACAATAGCAGACTATACAGAATAAAAATAACAATGACAGCTGACAAAATATTAATAAACGAAATTCAATCACATTTATTGGATAACCCTACACACGTGCGGTGGAAATCGTTTAACATGAAACCATGGCGACCGACAATTATATTGACTAGGATTGGACAGATGCCATTCAATATAAAGTTAAGTCGTAATGGTAAGCGATTCGGTGACGACGCGGCCGTTAAGTTATTCCGGGTAATGTTTTAAATGGTAAGATGGTGTGCGGCAAGTGGTGTCCTTGTATATTATCAGATGTTGGCCTAGTCAATAGAAAATTGAGTCATAGAGTCATAAACATTAATCAATTCGGTAACGTTGTGGCGGCTGGTACATTATTCGGTTCTTCTAAGATACTTCTGCTCTCTTCATGTAGAGCGTTTTTTGTTTCACGTTAAAATAATATAGTATATGAAATCATATAGCATTTTGTAGGGAACTTTGTATAATTAATACATTAAATTAGTATTTAAAACATCATAGACCGTCTGTTCTGCTTAATAACAGAATATTTATTTTTAAACGTTTTCATGTTAAAGGATTTCATGTCTAACGATTTCCACCATACATGTGTACAATTTCCACTATACATATATATATATATGTTTAATTTGAGGTTTCCGCGAGTACCATAGGTCGATTTTTTATCTGTTAGTATAATGTGCTTTATTATTATAATATAATAGTATAGTACATAGATTTGTTTAATGTTTAATTATTTTATAGATAGGGAATGAAATAATATTAATGATATCATAATAATAATTATCGGTACACATTATTTAAGTGCCATGACCGAAAAATCGACCCGTAGTATATGCAACTGGCGTCTCCTATGAGTTAGATAGCGCTCTTTGTGTATGGTTTCCTTGGGGAAACCTAGGCCGAAAATTGCGGTACAACCGTACTTTTTAAGAGTGCAACCTAACCCAGAAGAGATACCAGTTGCATATATATATATTTTTTTTTTATTTAAATTTATTTTACACTTCTACATATATTGTATATATATATATAACAAAATTAATTATATTTTTTTTTTACACAAAATTAAATAACTCAATAGAGAAATCAATTCTCGTGATTGAATTGGGGAGTATTTAAGTTTTAAAATAATGTAAAGGTAGGTAAAGAAGTAAGATATAAAATATTAAATACATATACATAAAACATAATTAAATTAGAACTTGTCGAATATTTGTTTGATTTGCGACTTGAAGGCTTTATAATTTTTTTCTGTTTTGATTTTATATGGGAGGAATAAAAAAAATGTATACCTTGATAAGTGACAGTGTTGAGAAGCAGTAGTTTTAAATTTTAAATATGTACGTGTATCAAATATTGAACACTATAATTATTATTTATAAAGACATCTGTTGTTGGGTTCACTGTTTATAATCCATGAACTGACATTACGTAAAATCTAAAGATACATATATTTTTAATTAAAGATTCAGAAGTCCCTAATTCTGTTCCGATAATTATACTGAAAGAGGTTCCAACTATACCAGCTCAAATCCCGAAAATAAAATAATTAGTTTCAATATCTTTAATCATAAAATTATAAACATTTAAAAAAAATTGTACAAAGATTTATATTACATGATGGGCCGCCAGATAGAAAAGTGTGCGAGTAGGATGGTGTGCGAGTGGGATGGTGGACGATGTGTAGGACCGAGTATGTGGTTGTTCGCCTGAAGCGTAATGGTATACACAAACACAAGTGCGTGTCTGAAACCCAAAGTAAATATAATTAGTGAACATATAATAATACGTAATCTGCGCGCCAGACTTTACATAAGTTCGGTCCTTATTTAAGATAAATGTCGAGACATTTCGCACAGCGGCCGGTCCCTCGAGGAGCAACTGTTTCGGGAACAAAGCGGTCCCCGTCTCCCGCTGATACCATCTCCGCATCAGAATGTCAAGGATCTGCTGGGGTCGTTTCGAAGACGCGCCGGATTAGATCGCGAGGATTACAAAGAAATATGTATATCGCACCGGGGGAAATCCCCGAGAAAATAAATGTATACGCAAGGACAAATCCGAGAGTGGTGGTTTTTATTTCGTCGGGGTTGATAGGTAGGCTTTCACGGAATCGGCTCAGCGGGTCTAGGCAACAATTGAGATAAGACAACACCTGTGTGTTGACACAAGATGCGGATTTAAAAATTCATGTTTGTTTTACAAAAAAATATATTCTAGAAAATGTTGAGTAATATCTAGAAAAGAAAAACTCTGCTTAGACTTATACCTCACTAATTTATCTACATGGTAAAAACATTCACAAAAGAAACAGAGAATCGGGACTGGTACTTGTGTTCTACGATTGCTTTATAATACGATGATAAAGAAGTACGAGTTAAGTATCAACACAAAGCTGACAGATTTTAAGTTGTGTTTGGACCCACTTTAATATATGGTTACCAAATATGGATCATTACGGAGAGAATAAGGATCTATATTTCAATGGCGTAATTGCAAGTGAGAACTAGCGATATAAAGAAGGCTCTCGGAATAAAGCCATGAGAATGAGAATGCCAAAGAAACGACTATCAAGATGTAGCCTTTTGGCAAATCTGGAAAGAAGGCGGTCTAGGAGGATGGGTCATCTCAGAATACATAGCAATTAGGATAAATGGCAGCAAAGACTATGTGAAGACAGATTTGTCAGCAAGTACCGAAGCGGCGCAAGACAAGAAAATATGACAGAGCCTTGTCGAGACTTTGGGCCTTCAACTCTCCTAGAGCAGGGGTCGGCAGACCGCGGATATTCTCATATGGATCTACAATCATATTTGATATCATTGAATAGTTTGCCTGAAACATATGACAATAAAATAACTAGTATTTGCCATTGTCAAAAACTTTTGGCTCTACCTATTTATGAGAACAAATATTTCCTTCCATGAATCAAATAACAAATAAGTTAAGAAGCAAATTAACCGGCGATAATTTACAATCATGCCTAAAATTGAAAACAACTAGTTACATGCAAGACATAGCAAAGCTTTCAAAAGCGATGCAAGGTCACCGTTCTAACAAGTAAACTTTACAAAGCCCAAAAAGTGTTTTATTAGTTTATTAAAATTATATATACATATTAATATTTAACATTGTTTAAACCACAGTGTAAACAAAGTTAAATATGAAAACATTTTAAAATTATGTCTAACAACAAAGTTAACGCTACAAACATCAACAATGCTTTAAGAGTATTTAATTATTGAGGTTTTCTTGTTTTATAAGTAGAGCACTGAGCTACTGGAGCTTATAACTCCCATTATTATATTCTTCTAAGAATCCTACCACTATATTGGGAATTCCTGTTTTAATTATTATCTTGATTTTATCTCGTTTTTTTCGTCATTAAAATGTATATAGCTACAGTGAAAATGTATATTGCAACTCTATAAAAATGTTCTGAGATTCTGTTATATTATGAATATTTGACTCTTCTCGCCAGAATGACGAACCCTGCCCTAGGGTAAGAAAATAATAATAATAATAATATTGTATAATCTTTATAGCACCATATTCGTAAAAAAAATACACCTCGAGGGTGCTTTACACATAAACTGTTTATAGTCCTACTGATGGGACAACATCCCGTGGACTGCATCGATTAAAATTATCTTTTAGCAACCCGAATTAGATTGAGAAAGGAATAATGGCAGACGGATCTGGCCTACCTCGATCTAAGTTCTGGGTTGGACGACAATTTTCACCTCCACTTGACTCGCACTTTTGTAGTGAAGAACGGAGATATCACTGCACGTCATGGAAGTTGGAGAAAAACGATTTTTCGCACGGCGACACTTTCGTTCCACAAAAAAGGCCTGTTGACAACCCAGTGTCGAAATCCCTAAGTGATTAATTGGCCAGAGCGGGAAAGGTATATTAAAGTTTATTGGAAAGACAAAATACACAGGGAGTCTCGACTTGCGTCAACGCTAACATTATCTTTATATTTAAAATAATAAAATGTTATTTGAACTTATGGAAATGATTTTTTGATAAGGTGCGTTTTTAGTCCTTTCGTAATTAAAATGTCCGATGCACTGTTTCCGTTTCTTAAGGATGATGATTAACATCTCCGACACAAAAACAGTTGTCAAAAAGAGAATAAGTTTAAATATAACAAAAAATATGTATAAAATGTACAAATAATATGTACTGTTAACGCTTGTGAAATATTTTATAAATTTACTCGTAATTCAAGTTACAAATGCAAACGGACTGGGGTTGCATACAAACATGGCCTGTGTATGTATAGGGAACTTTTATTAAAACAAAATAATAAAAAAATTAATAGGGTAACGATAATAATATAAAAGATAACGAATTTAGCATGAAACTTAAATAGAGATGTCATTATTTTTCAAACTAATCTAATCGTTTTTGTACACAAGCCAAATCTAATTCATTAATTACAATTAATAATAGCATTTGGTGGTTTAACGGGACGAGACTTAAACCATAGAAAAACTATGTACTCGTTGGTACTTTAAATATTTCAAAATATTATAAAATGAACATAAAAAAAAACTTAAACTCCGTTATGTTTTATTAGTTTTTGTATTTACACAAATAATGCAATACTTTTACTTATGCTAGTTGAGAAAATACAATTTTGTACAATACACAAAAAAAACGTTCTAAATGTATTACTTTTGAATTTCGTGTGTGTATTTATGTTGTCGCACCCAAAGAGATCCTAATAATTCACTAGACGTAGAATGTTTTAGAAAGTTTGTAATAAACAGTTTCGATTAACCGACGAAGGGTGGTGGTCGAGGTCGCAGTCTGGGAGTTCCCGTCCAACCCTTCGGGACGCGGAAGCGCTCGGCTCCCACGGCCAGCCCTGACCCGCGCAACGCGCCACTGCTTGGCCCGCCCCGTACTGGCTTCACACCTGTTGGCCCGAATGCTCGGTACACCTCGCGGTCGTGCACGCGGCGGCCACCAAACTGCGGCTCGGCACCTCGCGAGGACCTCGCCAGCAGAGCGGTCATCGTGACAGGATCGAAATAGTCACAGAGTCCAGTATTTGCCAAGGATTGTTAAAAACAAAGAAATGATCGGAAACCTCAATCAATGGAGCGGAGAGCAGTGTCATTTAAATGGAGTAACATTTCAAAAATTGCAACACTTACGTGCAATTTTTATGTTTAAATAAAATATTTTGGAATCTTACATATAATTATGTATGTCACACGGAAAATTGATACATTTCATTGAAGTGAAGTCAATTTCCTTTAAATTGAGGATATGAGACTTTTTTATTGTAAAGGTGCATGCTTCGAAACAAACAATTGTAGGAAATTTAAAAATTGTAACACTGTAATGCTGATTATATTGTAGGGATGAAATTATTATGATTATTAATTTTTTTAACAGAAACCGTCCTAGTAAGTCTTATGCGCACGTCCTAGGGTGGAGTTTAAACACTAGTAAAATAAAATATGATGTGAATTATACAATAGTACGTAACGAAATGAACATATGACATTTTTAACACATAAAACTACCAATAAGCGTAAAGCTCCATAGCTTAATAAAATGTTCTATAAACGACTAAAATAAGACGATCTAATAAATAGAGAAATCATAATTATAATAACAACAAGCTTATTCTTTACGTCAATAAACAAAAGATGTTTGAAAGTTTTTTCGAAAAACGGTAAATGAACTTGAGAACCAGCCGTGCAGAGTGAAAACCGCACACGCAAAAAGTGTCGGGGGGTGGGAAGGGGAAGGGGGGGGGGGGTGGCGAAGGACACGAAGCGAACAATAATTTGCAAATCACCAGGCTCCGCAGTCCGTGAACCAAGGGCAAGGGCAAGGACGAGGACGAGTGCTCGCGGTCAGCGCCGTCACCAGCTGTGCGAGCCTCGCGTAACGAATTCGGGTTTCGGTTCTGCACCTGACCCTGGCGCACCTGGAAACGGAAGTCCCAGCTGATGGTAACGATCGTTACACACGGAGCGGTGGAGCTGATGTAAACTAAGTGTTTACAACAAGGAAAACGAGTACAGATGTTTCTTCCTTTAATGAAATAAATTAAATAAAACGAACATTTAAATTAATTTATTACACGATTTTATCATTATTCAACTGAAGACGATATTACAATACTAAATTAATAATCTCTGAGGAACTGCGGCTAATTGAATGGCAGACAGTGCTTTGTAAAAATAGATAAAATTTTTCACCCCATCAGCAGGCGAGATCGAACAATTAATTATTATTGCGAAATTTTTGTTGAATTTATTGACAAATAAATGGATTTCATCTAGATGAAACAGGCTCTTGCGAGACCTAACAAAGCAAAAATCATCTCATCAATGTATGCAAATTAAAAGATCTATTGTATATCAAAAATATATATATAATATATCTACTTTAAAAAAATCACCTACATCTACTTGGGTTCTGTTCAGTGTTTCTAAATGTGTTTATTAGTTTTTTTAAATTTATTTAAATACTATACGATATTATTATATGTTATATCATTAACCCGATTATCACGGCTGCAAACAATGATGTCTTCTGGTGTGCGGGAATTCAGGTTAGTCAAAAACTCCACGTACAACAATACAGTTTATTGCGGAACTCACAATTATCAATACATTTATAAAAGATGTGTTCTGATCTACGATTCCGGATCTACGCTCTCTTATCCCTTCCACGCTGCCATTCGTGCCAACTTGCGCGCGTCATACAATCGCTACATCATGATACATTACATCAATTAGTTTTTTAGATGAATACCAACATTGTATAAATGTAGTACAGTTAGTCATTTCGAGACCTGTAATCACCTAACAAGGAAAAGGAAATCTATATTCATTATATGTACATACTCGTAATTCTAAAATCTGTTCAATATGACTGCTAAAAAATCTAGTCGTTTATGACATTCTTTCAAGAATTGTTATTGTACGTCTTCGCGTATAACGTTAATAAACTTCTCTTAAAATCAATGGAATGTGACATATGTCATGGAGCATAACGGAGAACGCAGCAAGAAAATATTTACGTCAGAGATTCGAAAAGTATGAGGATATTATTACAACAACCAAAATTACTTCATTGTAAATGAATAAACAAATATAGTAAACTAAAATATACCATATCTTACACGGTGATGAAAGGTTCTAAGGGCACAGTAAGGGGCTCACTAGGGTTATTTTTTCATTGCGGAAATCACAGGTGTGTCAGCGGGGGTGGGTGGCACGAGTGATGCGGGAGCGTTTTTACAATATTAACATTTGACACAATCGAGAATGACTTCCCGCCTGCAGAATACCCTGTTTTTATTAAGATACATAACAATACACACAATCATATTTGCAAGTACCTATTCAGCGACAGACGTTTTACTAAGAATAATAGTGTTTGTTTTCTTGAAATCTATCCCACGGGTTTTTTGGCGCCACGCCGATGATTATGACCGTTATATTACTGACACGTATCTTATCATATCATTTAATCTGTGCGATTCAATGTATATTTAAAGAAAATTGTACGCTCGCTTCGCTTAATTAGGCCAAATGTCCTGATCCCGATGTCTCCTAATAAAGGGGAATCGACTGTATTCCGCTCGTTAAATTCACTATTTGTTGAACGAAGCATTTATAAAATCGGTGTATTTATTTAATCTGAAACAAATCAAATTACGGGCAGTACAAGCCGCTGTGGAGCGATAAACCCGAGGATTGGAGCGCCGTGCACAATGCACACTGCAGTTAGAGCAAGCGTGCCCTGAGGCGCCGCGAGGGTTGCAGCAGAAGAAACGGCCGTTAGGGGAGCAAATAAATTCGAAGAAGCCAGAACACGAGGCAGAAATACGATGCAGGAATACGTGCGACTCTTTATGATGCTCTCGAAGAATGATAATGAAATCTTGCCGTAAAAGAATAGAAAGAGACAAAAGAGATTTGAAAAGAGATCGGTAAATATACACTTTTGTACCGTGTACACGTTTGTGATTTATTTATACATTAATGCATACAATTGAGGCACTAGATGTCACAAATGTTTCTAGAATGCGAAACATTGTATAACGAACTAACTAAGAGCGCCACACTCCTCTGTCCTGACACACGATTCTCGCCTCATCCACATTCATACATCTTCTCATACCGGCTCGCCGATTGTCGAGGTTTCTAACAGAACTAACTTCCGCGGACGTCCTCTATTTCTGGTCCCATCAACACTTGCGTCATATATCTTTCTAACCATTCTCTTTTCATTCATCAGTTCCATATGACCAAACCACCCAAGTGATCCTTTCTTAATCTTACTCATTATACTAACATCAGCTTTACATTATTTCCATATTTCTTCATTCTTTACTATGTCATGAATAGATTTGCCACATATACGCCTAAGTTATCTCATTTCCACTGCATTCATTCACATTGTATAAAAATGTAGAATTTATTTATTACTTCAAACAAAAATCTTATTATCTAAACTTTTTGATAATATTAATACTCAAGTAAGTATTATTATAATCATTCAATTACAAACATATTACATTTTGACCAAATTTAAAAGGCCACAATATGAACAATAATATTATTGTATTGTTTTCAATTTCTCGATTAGAAATGAAAAACGGAGCCCAATGAGACCAGAATTAAAATACCAATATTATATTACTATAACATTGTAAAATTTGAAAATTTATATGCCATGGGCGCACCATAAAAAAACAAATATTATAGTAAGAATATACAATACGACAAGTCAATAAATGTTTTTAATAATGTTAAACCAAAATAAAATTACGTTCTACAAAATCTATTCTACTAGTCGATGATTAAATATTTATATTCGGTAATATATAATTATGTATACTTGTT
Organism: Eubasilissa splendida; assembly: GCA_031772225.1. Taxonomy (NCBI): domain Eukaryota; kingdom Metazoa; phylum Arthropoda; class Insecta; order Trichoptera; family Phryganeidae; genus Eubasilissa; species Eubasilissa splendida. The sequence continues at coordinate 31,470,504 of CM062850.1, read as the reverse complement.
TACGCCTTTTTATACTTCGATAGATAGGCAGGCCTGGTATAAATTTTGAATATATGCATTACATTTGTGTAAATTGAAAACAGCAAACAAAAGCGAAACTGCTTCTGCTGAGATACGATATTTACGGCGGTGATGTAAAAACATTTTATATTGTATTTTTTTCGGATTATCGGTTGTGATAAAGTTTCGGAGGCTGGCCAGCAGAGTTTAGAAGTTTCAAGACTGCAAGGAAAGCGACCATTGGCGTCTAACAACACAGTTTCACAAATGTTGGTGTATTTTTATTTACACGGATTGAATGAATGTATTCAACATTACCAATATAAAACCCAGGACTAGCTATCGAAGGGTACATACGGCAACAATACTCAATCGAAAAACTATAAAAAAAAAAAAGCTATAAGGCTGAATTTGACTACGTAACACCTTTGGCCCCAAGTTGGATCAGTGAATCCGTCTGTCGTAAATTACATAACACCATTAGATTTAAATTGAACCCGTGGGATGAGATCCAATTTAGTTCGCCGAGCCTTAATGAAAAATCGTTTCACAAAACTTTAGATTATATCAGGGGCGCTCACTTATACAATCAAAAAGCGAAATAAATCATAATTACATATTTATTAAGTATATCTATGTACGAGTATATTATATTAATGATTTAACTAGAGCTATGTGATGAAAGCAGCGACAAATAAAGCTACGCATGTGTTTCACATAAAATTTCGCAAAATCTGCCCCAAACGTATACCATCTAAACGTACTCATACTCAAGCCGCAATACACGTCTTCGCTCAAACAGACGTGTTACAAAACAGCGCAATTTTTTTATTTGCGCTGTTGTATGTAAAAGCGGACTTGAGTGTATGCATTTAGTACATTTTAAACGTGGTCTTAATTTATATTATAAAATATCTTTAATCCTTTACTCAATAACTTGAATAATAGTAGTAATATAAATATTTTTCAAGAACGGAAATAAACTAATCGGGGTACATTTACAAAAACATGATTCCGAAAAATGAATTCTTTCAGATGAATACAACCTACCAAATACATGTGACAATACTGCCCATCGTACTTTTACAAAATCGATATTAGTAATATAACCTAGTGTAAAATAGCCTAGTGTACGCCACTGGATAATATGTACATAATAACAGACTAGACAATTCTATGCGGGAATGTATTATGCATCCAATTCCGACAACTATTATTTAAAACTGTGTTGCCAGGTTCTTCGCGTACCCAGCGGGGCGGTGACACTGCATTGGTTCTCACGAGCGAGATATGAAGGACGATTTATCCGACGAAGAGACGAGAAGAAAGGGAATCGTGACCCCCAGACATAAACAATTGCCGTCACCTGTGAAGTGTAGTATAGTCCGCAGTCGTGCGGTAATAAACCGACACTAGACGATTACAGAATTGCACTTTTACGACACTCGAAGCCATCCCACAGCTGAATCCAGCCCGAGTGGCGGCGGATCGGGAGCGCGCTGTAAATTGGAGCCGGCATTTTATATCCCGACACCGACTGCACAAGAATGGATTAAATGCAGAAAAACAAAACAAATCTTGCTAAAAAAAAAGTATGTATGTCGGGCAAATATTATCTCACCTTCATTTTTTGTCTACTCTAAAATATTTTTCGTCTCTTTTATAATATATATTGGTCGTCTAATAAGTCTTTGCGTTGTTTTTAAATGCTATTTTTCCGCTATTTTATTTTTTTATTACAAAAAGTGACATACCATCCGATAGCATTGTTTCTACTCTAAAACGTCAGTGTCGCCCACAGACCAGTAAATGAATAGACATGGAAATAAAGTATACATATAGGAGAGGAGTTTCGAACGTTAGTTGCGGGATGAGGAGACATTCTACACACATAAATCCAATAGTTTATGACACATTTATGCAACAGTAAAAGTATTTACTCTTCGAAAATTAAATCTTTGTGTAAACAAGGTGTATTTTTTAAATTAATCCATATTACATTGTCAGCGTTTAAATTTTCGTTCCAATCGAGTCATCTTTTTAAAAAAAGTTGCGGAGCTATTAGATTGCGTAAGTGGTACCAAAGTGATCACGCGGACGACACCATGTGGTGTCGCCGTTTTCCTGTATCTTAAAGTTTTTCTTAATTTTTGAGTTTAAAAAATGGAGTATCAAGATGAGTAAAACGAACATTTTCGACACATATTTATTTTCACCTTTAATTAAGGTTTCAATTCCGCCGCATCCATCCTACAGTCCCGACTTCGCTCCGTCAGATTATCACCATTTCCGTCGCTCTCCAAACAAATGCGTGATGTTACGTTGAACAACAACGATGAGTTCAGAAATTGGCTCTATAACTATTTCGATACCAGACCAGCCGATTTTTATACAAAAGGCGTCGACAAAATGGAGAATACATCATTTAATGAAAGGTTGTCATTTTGGTTTTATAAATAGATTTTATAATACATAATTGAATAAAACTGCCTCATTAAACTTATCAGACAACCCAATGGTATTGCCACTGTTGTATTATTACCGTATTGTCAGAAACTTTAGAACAATTTAGTCTATTATTCGAATTGATCAGAAATCAAACCATGATAAAATTTGTCCATAAATCACCTGTATAACGATTAGGAGAATGAATTGAAATGCCTTAATTACTAAAGACGCATAAAATGTCCTGCCTATTTTAAATCTTTTATTTATCAGTCACTCGAATCTTTCTAGCAGAAATTGCTCGAAACCGCCGCTTCTGCACCAGCTTCTGGCATTGGAAAGTAATGATTTTATTTTTTCATATACATTTCAAATTTAATTATCTAAATAAATAACTGACTTTAATTTTATTGCGAATGTAGAACTAATTTTAATTCGCTTAACTAAGAAAAAGAATAATAATTGCTCGGTAGCAGAGAACTTAATCCAAATCAAATCTCCTCATCCAAAAGTAAGCAACTTGTACGATTGGCCGCAGACTCCCTCTTTATCTCTAGTGCTGCTGAAACTCTCCGGTGAACGGGGCGGTAACGCTCCAACTGCTGTAAAGATATGGATGGCCAGGGGATGTTTGTTCACAATTTACTACCCTACCTTCGATTACAGGCGCCCCCGGCCCCCGGCCCCCAGACTGCGAGCTCCTCGCCCACGGGGGAGAAATTGAATTTCAAAGAGAATCAAACCGTTGATTCAAAATGAATTTTATTGTCGGCGAGGCAGTTTGTCTTCAATTTGATATATATTTTAATATGCGGGAAAAGACACAGAACAATTTTCCAGACGGGATAGGTATAAAAAGAAAAGATAATAAGATATATAATTTCACTTCTTTTAAATGTAGTAAAATGTTTAGAAGATTTTAATTAGACTTTTTTACCCTTCTAAATCATATACTAATATAAAACAGTTATGAAGTGGTCGAAGCGAGTAGCGCTGAAGCACTTGTAGTAATACATCAGGCGGTCTAGCCACATGTCAAGTACTCAGGGCGAGTTGTGTAATCAGTAGTAACATTTTACTTTAGTAAAAAAAAGTTACTAAAGTATTTTTTTTTTTACGAAAACGGGTTGATTGATCATTGGTAAAAAAATATTTACTCTTAAGTATAATACATTCCGTAGTAAACTCATTTTATTCTCCGATAGTAAAAACGAGAATCGATAGTTAAATATGGCGGACTCTTCACAGTTTTTCCAAAAGTCTATTCATTCAATATATCGCTATTTTATTGATGACCGATCGATCCGATTATGATCTCGTTGTTGAATATAAAAGCACATAATCCGATATAATTTCACCACCAAAGTGTCAGATTTCGAACGCAAAAGCGAAAAAATCCACAGATAAAACATATTTCATGATCATTTGTCGCGCTTATAGACAGCTCATCTATGCTTTGACAATAGTAAATTCGACGTTCAAAAAACCCGCAAGTGATTTTAACCACAGGCGTTACTACTGATCACACAACCGGCCCTCAGAGTATAAGGTTTGATAATAAGACCGTGTCACTCTAGTAAGATATATCACCACTCACCTGGACTGCATGTTCTTTGTTGTTCTCCACAAATTCCTCGCGTGCAGCAAATAAACTTTCTAGAGCGTTTCTTTTATATGGGACCGATTCCAACGGCGGTACGATACTTTGTGACATGTTAAGTGGCGCAGAAACAGGCATACCGCCAACATAAAATGCAGGGATTCCAATCAAAGGATATCAAACACGCCCAAACAGTAGGTATAATCAAAAACATTCTAGAGAGCGTCTTTGTGTTACAAAGCAATTAGTTGTCCGATACTGGGTGTGACGCATTTGTCATTAAAACTGCATTAGAAATAGCACGTTAGAATCTTTCGTAACATATCTTGGGTTTTATTTTAACCTTTGCCGGTTCCGGGTGCTACAGAAATACTTTAATCAAAAAGATTTTCGGGTATCGATCCCGCTACCTGTCACATGCTAAGCGAGCACTCTACCATCTTGCTATTGTCTTACACGACCATGGTGTCAAATTGTCGTATACATATATAAAGCTGATTTTTTTAAATTTTAAATTGTTTAAATATTAATGATTCACCAACCAGTTTCGGAAACAACCATTTTCTTATTTATATTCTTTATTAACGTTTTTATGGTAAAATTTAAACATTAATATTGAATGTCATTTGAAGAATAGTTTAATCTATTGAACTATATATGTAAACGTCTATCTTTTTAAGTTTCATTCGCATCCGTGGTTCGGTTCTTTACTAGATAACTGAATTTATGATTTTTTTTTTCGAACAACGTATTATACGCAGAGATAGTTTGAGACGTGCAAGAGACTTATTACATCGGTGTGTCATTACCAAACAGTGCGGCGTATTGGCATCACGCGAAACAAAAAATGACGGTATACGAATTACTATAGAAAATAATTATACGCTTCACAATCTGCGGGGGATCACGGCCTGTATTTAAAAATAAATTCCATAAAAACGGGCTTCCCCGCAACCTTGCCCGCCTTCACGCGCGAGCGGGTGGCGGTGCGCGCGCCGCGCCAACAATGACCGCCAGTAAGTGCAACAATATGTATGAATCAAAACAAAAGTGGCCATTCAAGTCGGCACATCGGAAAGGGAGCGGTGGGAATCCGATTGACACTAGACGCGATCTGATTCATGGCACAATGAGAATAATAAAGATCACCTTTGATGAGCACAGGCCGCGGGATTCCGTGCGTTTTCCGAGACATTTCGTGTACTTAAATAAATAAAAAATATTATTAAAGAGAACACATTATTATTGTCAAGTTGCAGTTGTACTAGCTCGGACTCAAATCTGTCTCGCGATAAAATATTAAATATTAATGTGAACAATCGTACGTGTGTAATAATTTATTTAAATAGTAGTAATAATCTTAATCCTCATTTAATAATCTATAATTAAACACCTGTTTGTCTCGTTCTCTTTACAATTCTACACCATTTGATAGATTTAAACCAAATGTTGCATATTCTTCAACACCCTTCCCCTGGCCACCCGCCCCAACCTCAAAATATAAAAATGTATATATTATGTTGAATACCATCCATTCCAATTTTGCTTAGTTACTCTTGGGGACATTTCACCCTGCCTGGACCATTATTATTGTAACTACTAATTAAATGTTTTATACATATAAAATCAATTTAACAATAACATTATTATTCTTTAGGCACCCCCCCCCCCTCGCGCCAACACACCGACAACCTAATTTAAATTATAATTATAACCAAATGTGAAACACCAGTCTAATAAAAAGCTTTCATATATATATATAGGCATATCGACGCTATCAAAGGCATAATATATACATCGCATTTTTGATACAATTTTCAGTATTTATAATATCTATCTTTATATTGTATTGTCAAGCGTGTAAAAAAATTCCTTACATCACATTACAAGTGGCAGATTTCTATGTCCTCTGTAAAAATGTAAAATAAGCAAAGTAATCAATATTTGTCACTATATAAACTCTGTAAAAGCACAGAATTCGTTTACAAGAATTGTAAAAAAATAAAGTTCTTCATTGGTTTCGCTGCAACGGTTGAGATTTTTAATGCAGAAGCTGAGCATTTTGAATAGCCCTCTAATTAAATATTTCAATATGTATACACTAATTCTGTTACACATACTCGTATTTTTTATTTCGTTCAAACTTCCATTTCCCAATACATTTTAATAATAATTCAGCACCAATGAAAATGCATACAACCTACTTGTTAAAACGAACGATGATTTTCAATCTGCCAAAATATATTAAGAAAAGGTTCTCAATATCTAAATCGCGAGACAATACAACTAAACAAAAATCCAATACAAGACAAAACTGAAAAAGCGATGGCGGCGTAATCGGCATGATATGGCGCGATATGAAATTTCCGCCAGGGATGACAGCCTAATAAAGGTTCTACTCGAGGTGCTCCAGTCGCCCCCGGTGACATCCGAGATGACACGGAGTCGCATCCCGCACTGTCGTGATGCTTATCGCGAGGTAAATAAAATTATCCTTACTAAAGAACAGAAAGTAGAGTATGGCACAATTTTTACAGACCAATACGTAATAACCTAAGCGGGGCAGGTAGCGTGAGTAGATGATATACAAAGAGCTTTCTTATACATAACAACAGAATCAAGATGGACATGCAAGGAATGGATGACGCTATGTAATGACTGAGGGCAGGGCTCACTAGACCCGCGAGGTCGTGAAAGAAGGAAAAAATAAGAGATGAGTTTTAAACATGTGAGAAGTCGAGATTGATGTGTTTAGAGAGATACTGGAACGGAAAAAAAGCATTAATTGTACTTCATTTGAAAGTGAATTCGAATCCGGATCGATAGGATCTAAATGAAGAAATTACGCAAACTCCGGATGGTGCGCCAGCGGAATGGAATACGACAATTCCGGTAGTAAATCGAAATCACCGAAAGGTATGGGAGGGAAGTAGGGAAACTTTGGTACAGGATGAGGTTGGTGAGTGGATAGGGTTCTAGTCGAAGCACCAGTGATCTCGGGAACCGGGATTCAGAAAGACTGCTCGCCTTACCATGTATATGATGTCTCCGCAATCCCCGCAGTCGCCGGCGAGATCACACAAATGGCACGCGGATGAACCGATCTCCGATCCCAATTGAATACGGCGATGTCATTAGTTAACCCACGGCACATAAACAACAAACAATATGTGATCAAAACATAATATCACCATAATACAGTGCTGTTACACTGCAGCTGAAATGTCCACACCGCGAATGCTATCGCGATGTCGAGATCGTACAAATATCGGTCAAGTTGACGTCTACTGACGTCAAGGTCACAATTCACACTCGAGACGAGCATTAGGAAATATATGAATGAGAATTTGGATGCGATATTGTGTCAATAACAACGGTCGCGACTGAATCGAAAAGATGAGTCCAAAAGTGTGCTTACGAATTCGGAACAGAAAGTGTTAAAACATTTTCAATACTACTATATCATAGGACGATCTAGTGTAAGATCTAGGTATATGCTTAAAATAGCGAAAGTATTATTAATACAAATTAAATTAATAAACTAGAAAGATACACATAAATATGTCGAAAAAATATTTAGTTGCTACCGGGATTAAATAAAAAAATAATTCGTAGATAGATAGATTTTTTCTTCATACTTCCAAGTTGATTAATTTAATTTGTATTAAAATGCCACACACTTATGGTCTGAAAATGTAACTTCACAACAAAAATGTGGTCTCTTTAAAAAGCAAAATTAATTTTTACAAAAAAAAATTGAAATGTGTCAAATTCAAAGAGATTGAAATAATATTTTTGTTTCATCACTTGTGATAAAGTCACAAATAATGTTACTAGGTTACGGGCTAAGCATAAAAAACAAATAACGTGTGAAATTGAAAATGTAGCAATTATTGTTTATAGATAAGACATACTAATGTAGAAGTGAGATGATGATAATACAAATTGATCGACTAATCATTTAGTGAGAAGCGTGGTTTTGGGACACAGTCAATACTTGTATCAAAAATTACCGGCGTAATAATATGTAAGAAATGCCAGATTTTCTGACAATGTTCTATCATTTTCATTCATTAAATCATTCTTCCATTCATTGCCAATAACGAATTCCGTTTGATATTTTTCTCGGAAAGCATCGGTGCAAATTTCAAAGAGACTCGAACAAAGCCAATCGGCGATATGACACCGAGGCGAAACATATTCGGAATAATAATAGCGGCAAATTGTAAGACACTTTGGTAAATGTCAAATAAAATGGAGCATAATGGCTAATGGCGTGTGGAAGATCCTGAACAATGCTCGTCACGGGTGCGACATTTGCAGCGACGCTTCCAAATCATCAAGCATTAAAACGGTTTAAATTCCATAAATGCATTCCAAACATTTAAAAAATATATATAAAGGGTGTCCAATTTCAAAGGAAAAATTTCAAGATTAAATTGTAATTACTCGTAAACCATTGGGTATTGTTCGACGCGCATGATTTGGAGATTTGCCAGTCGCAATGGGTCACTGGTCGGGAGCGCACCGGGCGTTCGCGGTTGAGTAATATTTAAAGTGCGGTGATTCATTGGTTCGTGCGCGTCGCGCTTTTTGTACTCACTTTAATATTCGACGAGTAAGTGATGGGCCGAGCACGCAACTTATCCGGTGTTGGGTTTAAAAGTTCAGACAAGAAGGGACAATGGTTAACCAAACTCCTCCGGGACCATCAACATCAGCAGCGACGCCAGAACATGTGGCTCATGCGCAATCCGCGTAAATCGATAAGGAAGATTACAGCCTATACTGGAATAAAAAATCAACAGTGTACGTTATTTTGAAAAAGAAACTACAGTTTCACCCATACAAATTGCAAATCGTGCAGTTTCCAACGAAAATGACTATTCTTTACGTGAAATCTTAGCGAGAACGATACTAGAACGTTTTGGAATAGCACGAATGCTTGGAAACATATTGTTTACTGACGAAGCACATTTTTATATCGATGGCTATGTTAATACACAGAACATGAGATACTGGTGCTCCGAAAACCCAAGGGAACGCCATCAAAAACGTTTGTATTGTCCAAAAACGACAATGTGGAGTGCAATTTCTGGCCCTTATTTTTTTAACCAGCGAGATACAGTCACTGCTGACGTGTATTGCTGAATGATCGACGAGTTTTTGGTACCGCAACTGCCCCTGTTTCCTGGGTTCAACAACAGAACACAATAACTGAGGATAATTTTTCCCAATAAATTAATCAGCAAGTACGGAGACATACCCTGGGCACCTCAGTCACCGGACCTTATACCGTACGACTTTTTTTTATTTAATATTAAACTTGAAAATTTTCCGCTGGACACCTTTTATATATAAAATTGGCGTTGTACAGTGCGATGAAGATTTGCAATGAAATGCAAGATGATACAAGAAAGGAGGAGAAATTACATAGATTCAAAATTAAATATGTAAATATGTGCAAGATAAGTTATATTAAAAAGGAAAAAAATTGTATTGTTTATATTAGAGCAGATACACTTATTTATGCATTATATTAAGAATAAATAAATTAATTAAATAAAAACTCTGATGAGATCAGTGCTTACTTACACGTTAGAAACTTGAACACCAACAAAGAAAGATGAAGAAACACGTATTTGAAAGAAGAAACGTGAGGAGAATTTTCGGAGCTATCAAAGAAAATGGAGTGTGGCGTATGCGTCCTCACCAGGATCTTTATGATCTGTATGAGGAGCTATGTGTGACGAGCCAAAGTCACAAAATATATAAAATTAGAGACTTCAATGGCTGGGTCATATAGAGTCAGAGTGCACAAATTAACCTGAACCAACACTAGACAAACCCACCACGAGATGGCAGGACAACAGAAATAAAAATCCATCTCGCCTGATGTCATCTCTCATAACAGTTTTACAATAAAATCGCATCTTGGGGCAAGTTGCTGGATACAGGGAGCTGTGGAAATCCTTTATATTCAACAACGGAGAGTTTAGCAGAAAATAAAGTTTAAATAGTGAAATGATAAAGTGTAGTTTAATTCAACCTAACAATCCGTTAATTTTTAATCTTTTATTTCAAAAATAAACATTATTATAAAAGTAAGTGTATCAAAATCATTGAATTGATGGACAAAACTATAAAAGGAAAATGGAACTAAAGCAGTAATGTCACCACCGACCTCCACCTCCACGTACCGAGGCATTGAAATGCACCCCGGAGATGAACAATACGATCAGAGAGCGTACACGATACATAATGCATCCTGCGCAGCCGGACGGCGGACGGAGTTGGACGACAGATGAATTATGGATGGACCGTCGCCTATAGGTAGACTCTTGGAATATTCTGATGATGACGAGGTATAAAGCAGTTCAGTGTTTCAAGGTCAGCGGTGCTACGTTTAATCGACGGTATAACTGAGGAACACACACGAGGAAAAGACTACTACTATATGCATTGAACAGTTGCAGTCTTCTATCGATATTAACTTACTAAATACTAGCACAATATTGTTATTATTAAAAAGGCATATCAAATTGCTTAGTTTCAAATTCTGGTGCAAACTTTTGTTATTGTTTAGTTCAGAGGTTCCCAAACTTTTTTGTGTTTTTCGGACTTTGGTAGACCCACTACTTACCTGATATTGATTTTTAGTAAATTTCTAATTGTAGTGAAGTTTAGTGTTAAAAACTTAAACCACAAAGCGAATGCCTACATCGTACAACTTACACAATTTTATAAACATATATAATAAATTTTTTACTTCATAGGTACTTTTATAAATAATGTATATGTCTTTATATTATAAGATTATAATGTAAGTAAATAGGTACTATCAGTGTATGTTGAGATCCACTATCGTGGACCCCCATTTTCATTTCATGGACCCCCAAATTTTTTTTTCGCTGACGTAGACCCCTTGCAGGTTATCATAGACCCCTGGGGGTCGATATAGACCACTTTGGGAATCACTGGTTTAGTTGTAAGACAGAGCTCTGCACTCTTTTGTTCTGAAACATAACACTCCCCTCATCCACTACATAGCAAAACTTGCAGAAATTTTGATATTAGAATTAAGGATAATTTGAAATGCCAATAACAATAATTATTGAAAATCAACTTTTGGAAACAAACCATTCCTTTGATATTAATAAGGGTTTAGAAATTATACATACAAATTCTAGAGGTTTACAGTTAGATAAATTTTAAATTTTAGAAATAAAAAAAGTGTTAATAGCAAGCTAAATAATATAAATAAACAAATCCTCTTCGCAAATAGTCACCTTTTAAATCTGTTTCCATATTAGTTCTTACTTATTCACCACTATACAGTTTTGTTTTTATCTATGCTTGTATTTTTAAATTTCAGTGTACATTGTTTCCTGAAGAAGATACCATAGGTATCGAAACATGTTGATTAATCAATAAATAGTGGTTTAAACTAAGTATTTTGTCTAATTATTTATATAAAATGAGGCCAAATTTTGCTAATATTGATGAAGTATTTATATATTCGTCAATACAGTATACAATGAGAATTAGATAAAAAATTAAATACCTACCACGTACATAATATGGCGACACAGTATTATGAATAATTATAATTATAAACGTGCTATGATTTTAATAATCATAGCTCGTCTAATAATATACTATATATTAAATTTTTTAAAAAGAACACATTATTATTGTTAAGTTGCAATTTCTCATAACAATTTAATTCTGGTGTCTCCTATCTGGCGCACCTGCGTCCGCGTCCGGAAGACTTGACATGACCAGGTAAACCAGATACTGGAGGATGGTCCTGTTAGAAGCCTCTTGTTTGATGGCGAGCTTGTACGAGAATATGTATGAATGCGGATGAGGCGAGAATTGTGCATCAGGACAGAAGAGTGTGGCGCTCTATCCTCTCTGTAAGTTAATGAGTTAGTCTTCTATCGGGTTTTACTCAAAGGTATTTGAAATTCTCCGAAAAGTACGTAAATTGCTTTTAAAAAATGGAATAACAGATGTACCAATTTGAAAGTGAAATATACTGGTTCGAAAATATGTTAACTTACTATGTTGACATGGTGTAATGGTCAGCGCACTTTCCTGGATAGGAAAGGTTCCTGATTCGAATCTCGGTGGCAACGAAATATTTTTATTTGAATTAAATATACTTCATAGTTTGGACCATGTTAGATACATGAAAAGGAAGGTCAGACAAGATAACATTATATGCTGAAGCATTTACGAGTATATATACACCGCAAAGCTATTCTCCACAAATTATTCAACTATAAACAATTTATGGCAAAAGGTAATAAAAAGAACATCGATCATGCCGGTTACCAAATACAACACCTTGACATTTGAGTCATGAGATCGCAATACTTGTTAATATTCCGGATGCGCTCTGCGAGAGAGTACGAAGGTACACGTGGACGCTTCAGACCGGACGGTCGGCACTTCCTTCGCTCGTCTGAAAAGTCAAGGCTCGAATACCAGATCCTCCCATCGCACTTCCTCTACCACGTCCATTCCCTTATGCGCGCGCGTGCACTGGCTATTGTTATTCAATGATATGTAAAAATACAAACGGTTAAAAAATTTGTAAATAAATTATGCGCAGTCTCGAGTAACAATGGGTGAAACAGTCTCCACTGTTGCCGTTATGATCTCCCGCAGACAAAAAAATTTCCTAATAATTTTGTATCATTAAGTTAATTTCCACATATTTCATCATAGTTACCAGTGGTGTAGTGCTAAATAAAAAAAGTAACATGGCGGTGGTATTTGATTTTAATCCCCCCCCCCCTCCTTATTTTTTTTCTTCCGTGTATTTCTACGGAAATTTGAAATTGAATTAATCCAAAGATAAAAAGAAATGATTTTAGCCAGTAATAATTTAGAATGCGTACGTCAAATCAATTATCGAGCTATAACCGTGTAAATTTAGGGATGACTGTCTATTTGAGTTCACATATTTCGTTTATCCCCAAGAGTATGTGGTTAATGGTTGAAAGAATTGGATACCGCCGCAGCGCCTAAATGATCAAATTCTTAACAAAAAAAAAAAACATATAAATTTCACATTTTGAAAATGCTTCGGTCCTATATATATATCCGCCCACTGTTGTTAATTGTTGTCGAAACACGTTGATTTAAACAAAGTATTTTTTATAATTATTTAGTTAAACATTGTTCAAGATTTCTTTTTTATAACCTATAGTTGTTTGTTCCGTGAGCTATCCGCTGGATTCGCAGCATACACTGCCAGCACCACGTCTCTAATGCGTGTAACTTTCTACTTGTTGTCTTAGTGTCCATGCAATGCACGTGTTCCGCAATTCGTTGGACACATCGCCAGAAAAGAGAGCAACACCACGAAGAAGCTTGCGGAGACTGTAAGGGTTGAAGGTCGTAGAGGACGACCTCCCCGCCGAGTGAAAAGTTTCACGGACCTGCCGCCAATAGATGCGTTTGCAAAACGAGAATCGTCGATGCAACCGGAGAGGGACATCTCAAGCGGGTCATGATCTTGCACTGTGAGAAAACAAACGAAAGAATTCGTTTCGCTGCATATTGCGGATAGCGTATTTATTACTTTATTAGAATGGTATAACCAGGATTAAAAGTAAAACCGGCAACTATCTTCTGCGATCATTCTTCCTTCTGGTTTTGATCAATCAATGGTATGTGGATCGAACGATGCACTGTTCGTTTGACATTGTCCATTCGTTCGGTAATGTTTCTTTAAGCATCCACAACTTTGGTGCATCTAATATGTTTTTAATTCCGCCGGTACGGTTGGCCGGTGCAATTGAATGCACTCTGCGATGAAGTAACCGCCTCACCATCAGCGCGTCTGTACTCGAGTTGTTTCGCGATGGCCTTGCTGATGTTGCCGTATGCAAATGCGATTAAATCATTATTGCAATCGCGCTTCGGTACTGGTATTGTTGGATGAGTGGGCACGGATAAAGAACGCCTGTCTGATTGTTTCAGCTGCGATCCGTACAGAAGAGTATTTATAAAACCCGTGCCTGTCCAAGATACACACAGCAGTATGCATGCTCGATGTTGTGGACAATCATATTTTATCGTTGTTTATTTAATTTTTTATTAATTTAAAAACGCATTAATACAAATAAATCTAATGTATTAATTATAAATATTAGTATTTTCATTTAAGATTTTCCAGTACGCAGTTTTCAATTTTTAAGATAATTATGTTTTGATGGAGTTAATATAATCATACATATTAACTACATCACTTAAATATTTAGGTTATAAATTTAATCACGATTATCTCCATTATGGTATGGAATTTGTACGCATAGCATTAACATTTTCGACTGTGAATGTATGCAAGTATCAGGTGGCCACAAAATATCGTGTACATAATCTGTTTATTCTATACATAATCCTCAGAAACACTATTGTATTATTTTCTAAGATTTTTGATTGACAATATGTGCGTTATTCGTGTACTATATATTATGGTGTGTGTATTTATATGCAAACACGTATTGCAGGAACTAAAGATCAAGGACATAGTTGATACCATTTGCCTGAAACAAATCCTTGAATGTTTTAGGCAAGGAAGAAAGCTTGGAGAAGCTTGTTGTGGTGCATTTCCGCAGGGTTTGATGGTGTCGTTAGTTCAGCGACCGCGCTCTTGATTCTCTCGAATGCCACATTGTTCGTCCAACGATTGTCAGTCTTCCGAGCACTGGATACCTTTCTTCTTCTTCTTCTTGTACCCTATCCGTTCAACGGACGTTGGCTATCATTTACTGCGGCCCGGAAAAGCTCTACAGTAGACTGGCCAAACCAGTGTCTCAGGTTCTTCAGTTATGATGTACTCATTCTTCCAGGGCACCGACTTCCTGCATTATGAGGTGTAAGATCTCGCACTTCTCCGGATGTCTCATTACATGTCTGATAAAGTTTTAGAATTTTTATTGTTTTAAATACGTATTTATCTTTATTCATCCGAACCTAAACATCTTCATTCGTAACTCCATCTATCCAGCTTATTTTAAGCATTCTTCTATACATCCACATCTCAAATGCTTCGCGTCGCCTTATCGTTTCTTCGGTAAGTGTCCATGCTTCCATTTCATAAAATTAAATTAAAAACACATAGCATCTGACCATTCTCATTCGTAATCTATACCATAATAAGATAAAATACTTTAAATTTATTATCCACTGTAAATAAAGATGTAAAATGGTGAGTATGTTCGTACACACTGACCGCAATTATAAATCAATACGTTTCTAGGCGCAAGACGCAACTATAGGTACTATATAAAATAAAACATTACTAGAAATACAACATTGAATAAAGGTTCAAAAGAATTTTAAAAATATTTTACACCGATCTAGCTGAATATCACGGATTATCGTTGTATCCGATATAAAATAGCATAATTTGTATTCAGGTATATTGCGACTAATATATTATATATGTGATGTTACGGCCGGCCATCACAACAGAGTTTAACTGTCAAAAAAAGTTAATTTTCTATGTGATTATATATTTTAAATATGTAAAATTATAATGAAGTATATTTAATATTTAATCAAGACCATTATCAAACGTGTTCTATGCACTGCTGTATGAAGGCTTCCCCAAATGCTCCCAACTTTTCTGTTTTTACATTATACGCAAAAATAAATAGTCATAATTTAAATAAAAAAATACTTTATATTCAAATAAAAGTGGTGGTAAAATAAAATAATATATTTTTATTTAAATTATAATTATGTTTAAGCACAACGTGTTTGCTTCATGTGAAAAAATAAATAGTTTTCTTTGTCAATACTTTCTGAAGAAGCAATAACTTTGCGGTGTGACATATTAGATTAAATAAAATACAATCACTTTGTATGAAACCACGGAATTTATTATACGTTAACCGGTTTCACTTATCTGAAGCTTCATCAGGATGTACTTAAAACTAATCATAAATACACAAAGAGTGCATTTATATATACATAAAGAGGGAGATAGAATATAAAATTACATGTGAAAGAGAGAGACAGAATACATATATAGTTAAATAGAACATCAAGGGAGACGGAATATAAAATTATATGCGAAAGAGAGTGACATAATACATATACAGATAGGCGGAATATTAAAGTTGTGTTGATGGATATAAAATTGATTTTAAAGGAAACATACCTAATATGGAGCTAATGGATAAATTAATTTGATTATTAAGAATTGACGTACCACTATTTACTGCCTTTTTTATTTCAAGGGCTTCTAAATTGTCCAACCGGAGGCTGAACCCATTTTTATGGAGGGTATTGACCCCTGTTTCAATAATATGGTTGGTAAATTTGCCATTTTGGTTTTATACAAAGTGATTGTATTTTATTTAATTTAATATTTTTTTTGGAATATGTTTTAAATTTTCACGGAACCACGCACAGCGGACATACATAGATACAATAGGTGTATTATAGACTGCTTTATTTACTGTTTAATTAATTCCAATGACACTGGACGTCACTGACCATATGATCGCGTTGCGGTATCCAGCACAGGTGCCCGCAGGGCCTTGCAACGGCAATCGACGGTACACGATTGCTTTCCGCTGGTAATAAATAAAACAAAGAACATTGATAATTAACACAAACTAAATATACGAATGAATATAGATCGCAGAAGAAGTATAAGTGTCCAGGAAGGATGCAGATAAAACCGCGCTAATAGCCTTATATCCGCGCGCGCGTGCGTATAACGCTGACAATAATTTATTATGATTGGATATAGTAAACGGATTGTAAAATAGTACACAACTCTGTTATTATTCATCTTGTTTTTGACTATAGCTTTGAGAATAATACTCAGAAAAAATAGATATACTCGAATTAGTGCAATGCTGGAAGATCCGAATATGATGACCTTTAAGCAGAAAATATATTTAAATATAATAATATTTATTTATAAAATCCTAACTAATAAAATATCGACAGAATTTATACGAAAAATTGAACAAATCAACATGAGGAAAAGATAGACTGAGACTGCCATTCAGGAAGAAAGCTAAATTTCAGAAATCGATGGTGTACAGTGCGATGACAAATGCCAGAAGACATAAGAAAGAAGGAGAAACTACATAGATTCAAAATGAAACTAAGCAAATATGTGAAAGATAAGTTGTAGTAAAAAAGAACGATTTTGATCTTGTTTATACTAGAGCATAAATAAAAATATTTATGTATGCACTATATTAAGAATAAATAAAAAAATAAAATATACTTTAGATGATCGCAGATTTAAGATTCAATATACTGTTCATTTCTACGTTCAAAAATAATTACTTGGGTGAATATTCTGAAGTTTATGGTTGCTGGTTTGATGTAGCCATTAAAACACGCCCACATTTGAAACATTTAATTAATTTGATGTGTGTACTGAGGCGGATTTTCCAAAGCCGTAAGTGCCAACATCACATTAGAAATGGTGTACACTCACACAGGGTTCAGTGTTTGGCACTTTTAACGCTTGCCGTAAACCCGTAATAGATGCATACGACATTGAACTTTTCGTTACGACAGGTGTGGTCATTAGAGGAGCACAAAAGACAATAATAAACATCCCGATATGAGGGATGGGCGCAATCACCACAATTGTTAGAGTAAAACAGCGTTTGTAATGTAATCTAAAATAAATGTTTTTAATCATTCTAATGATTTTTATATAAATCGCTTCCTCCGAATGCAAACTTCATAAGTTCTTTTTTGGATAAACATGTAAAAAAGAAAAATAAAAGGCTGAAATTTAAAATTTAAAGTTTATTACAGTCTGTTTTTTTTCATTTACGAAAGAGAGAGGGAATATTGGTAACAAGATAACTGCACACCAAGTAATATAATATTAGGTAGATTAATATTATTAAGATAAAGATTAATATAAAAAAAAACAAATTAAATGAATTAATTAAAAAGATATACAGAAAAATCCACTTATCGAAAAAATATTTGGTTGCTACCGAGATTCGAACCTGGATCTCTTCCTTCTTATCCTATTCCACTACAACAATCGAGCACGTTTACGAAAAATTTAGAACAAAATATTCTGTATATTTTTATAACTGATACATCTATTATATTATTTTTAAAAACAATCAACTTTATAATGCGATGAACCCCAAATACCTTTTTATCTTTTATAAACTGATTTTTTTTGTATATACACTCGGGTTTCTTTTTATGCAGTTTTGAAGTTATGCTATTTATATTTAGAGAAGCATTTTTTTTAAAATAACTATTTTAGACCAATTTGACATGTTGAAAAGAATAAAAATTCGGAGAATTTTGTCTGTATACACAAACACAGTCTGTACATTGTACATTGTACAAAAAATTAGCAAAGTCATCGCAAAGTTTAATCACTGATTATATTGTCAAAAGGGAAAAATCAACACGCGAAGTTTAGGCTAATTTTATTTGTGAAGAATCATTATCTTCAAGATATAGATCTGATCTAGATCTGACTATCTCTTCTAGTGATGAAAGTGATTGAGAACCAGTTCGCAAATTATGCCCAACATTGTCATATAGCGATGATAATTCTTAAGAAATAATATGCAAAAAAGATAAACTTTTTTTATAAAATTTCTATACATAAATTAGGAAAGAATATATATAGATTATATTATTCTGAAATTTAATAAACTTTTTTTATGTGTTTTTCGGTATATTTTAACTCATTGAATTAGTTTTATGCGATTTAAAAAAATTATGGAACGTATCCTTTATTATTATACGTGTCTAGTTTTTTTAAGCGTTTTTTTATGAGTTTTCCTGTGGAACGTATCTACCGCATAAAAAGAGACCTCAGTGTATTTACAATTGATTAATTTAATTTGTTTCAAAACGCCCACTGAACTGTGTTCTGAAATTGCAACTTCACAATAAAAAAGTCACCTTATGATATCTTACATTCTGTTACATTAAATGAGGTTAGATTATTTAATACAAAGTCACGGCAGCAAAGTCATAAGATGACTGCGCAGTTGTCTACGTGCGCACCTGTCTCGTGTGCGGTTATCACGGAATCCCCAAAATATGATATAACGCAAATATAAAATCAAAATAACGCAAATAATAATTAAAAAGCGTTTGTTTCGCCCGTATATAAAGTGAAGTAATTTGAAGAAGTTTGAATGTAAATAATGTTACATTATGCAGGCTCGTAATGTTTGCCGTTGAACTCCAAGTGCAGGGACACACACTTTTTACGTATGTACGTGTCATGTGTAAACATGAAATCTTTCAAATCGTATTTATATTTAACTTTGTTTAAACCACTGTGTTGTTTTTACGTCAACCGGTTTCGATACTAACGTACTATCGTCAGGACTGGCGTACAACTGAAACCGGTCGACGTAAAAAACAACACAGTTTTTTTAAACAAAGTTAAATATAAATACAATTTTAAATTATGTCCAACCACAATGTTAATACTACAAACATCAACAATATGAAAGGTTTCATACTTTTGAAGTTAGCAAAATTAACTTTGTGGTTAAAATTCATATTTTTATTTAATATATTCTACAAAACTGGTACATGTAAGAGCAACCTTCGGATGTATCTAAATAATATTCCCACGGATGTGACGGCAAATGATAATTTATTCAATTTTGCCGATAGTATGAACGTAACAATCACAAAACTGAATGTATTATTGGCTAAATTGATTATTAAATCACGGACACGCAATATGTCCAATGGTTTTGGCCGAAACACATCGCGCTCGGAGATTAAATACAAATTGAAACTAGGGTTCGCACGTCTCGTCCATTTATTAAAAGTCCCACGCACCAAAAATGTCGCGATCGAGATCTACGACATTTCAACTATCGCACGTTCTGGATGAGTTTTTAGATGAGTCGATTCTTCGATATTATAAAAACAATTATTATTAACAAATGTGTTCTATTACAGAGGCTAGTGAGTACGATGTATAATATGCAAGGAAAGCGACCTTATTATGAATGTTAACAAGTCGAAAGTGATGGTATTCGAGAAAGAGGAAAGCGAGACAGAATGTTTGGAACAAGTATAGATGAGTGTGTATATTTGGGAAGTATGCTCGATAGAAGCGGAAAGACAGAGAAATATATCGAAAGGAGGGTGACTGCAGGGAATAAAGTGAACGGCGCTTTGAATGGAATTATAGCTAATGAGAACTTGTCAACTGAGGCAAGACTAGCGGTTCACAATGGAGTCCTGGTACCGACACTGATGTATGGAAGTGAGGCCTGGAGCTGCCAGAAGAGAAACGAAAGTAGACTGAATGCAGTGGAAATGAGATCACTTAGGCGTATATGTGGCAGATCCATTTATGACAGAGTAAAGAATGGAGAAATAAGGAAAGAATGTAAAGCTGACCTTAGTACAGTAAGATTAAGAAAGGATCACGTAGGTGGTTTAGTCATATGGAAGAGAGAATGGTAAAAAAGATATATGACGCAAGTGTTGATGGCAGCAGAAGTAGAGGACGTCCGCGAAATACTTGGCATGACCAGGTAAACCAGATACTGGAGGATGGATCTGTTAGAAGCCTCAATAATCGTCGAGCTTGTATGACAAGATGTATGAATGTGGATGAGACGAGAATTGTGTGCCAGGACAGAAGAGCGTGGCGCTCTATCCTCTCTGCCTACTCCCGCGGGGAAACGGCGTGATGGTAAGTAATCAAGTAAATGTTATAAGATATTGAATATGCATCGGCACCCCACGGTCGCTTAGGCTGACGTTAACAATAAATAAACTCCGTAAATAGAACAAATCAATAAAAGTGACCTCCCTCAGAGGAAAGTTAACCCGCAAGAATGAAGATTGAAACAACATTTTTCGTGCATCCAATGTCAGGATTAATTGTGTTTTGTGAATACATGTGTAAAGTGAAAATCATAATGCCTTTGAATCAATTATCATCCCATCCGAGGTAGCAGGCGACACCAGAGCACACATACACACACACACACACTTGTAAACCCAGACTGAGCTAGATCGGTGACGGCCCCTATGGCCTCCTATCCTCTAGGGCCCAAAGGCACCGTAACACAGTGTATTGGTAACTTAGTTAATTATAGATTGTTTCCATCTTTTTTCAATTCCTCAGTCTACGACAGGCACTTGACGTAATTTTCTTCAACATAATGCTCAGTGCTATCTACTTTACAATTTTACTAACTACAAACGTTTTAAGTATTTATAAAACTAATAAATTAGTTGGGCAAAAATTCTAACAGTCATGTTCATATCATTCTATCACGTATGTATATTGATAATTTATCAATTTGGCCAAATGTCCTAATTCATTTGAATGATATTTAAACCAACATTGTATTGATTTCCAAGATGATTGATTTAGGCAATTATCAGGCATTATTTTCCCAATACAGATGGGGGATACAGCCCTCGTTTGAAAATTTTACCAGTACTAATTCCGTGATTTATATTGCCGTGTTTGCAGACCTCGGCTTGTTTTCAAAAATAATTTCATCATAAGCTGACATTCAAATATGTAAAATTTCCAAATAAATATAAATATCAGATTTTATTACAACTATTTATTTAATTTTCAAAATTATATTAGTTTTTCTTATATATTTTATAAAATCATAACGCTCAAATGCAAGACCTACAGAGCATCCATCTGCAGTCTGATTTCGTCCGTAAATGTTCTTCAACTACCTATATAACAATAGAGGTAGACATTGTATAGATACATATTGAAAAAATGAGTCGAAAATGTTCAGGCACATGCGCCTAATCTCAACCATGTCAAAGATATTAGCATTTTAAAATTGTCATAGTCGTGCAATTATTTTGATTAATTGGAATATTCTATTGCATCCAAATTGAATACATTGAATACAAAAATAAAAAGGCGTCGAATTTCGAGAGGCAACACTATTTTTTGCTAAATGCTTTTGGACTTGAGGCAAATATAACAGTAATGGGTCAATTGCGCAAATATTCATTTCGAAGTACGTAGACTTAAAGCCTAACACGATTTTGTAAAAATCTCTTACACTAATATTTTCCGTAATGGTGCAGAATTTGTACAAACTCCTCGAACATTTTCGATTCGTAATTTAGTTTAATTTTAAATTCAGAGCGTTCCGGTCATATTTGGGTGTTATTGTATCAATGTCGGGCCAAAGAATTAACTATTGCGCACTGTATCCAAATATTTTAGAGCAATAAACTTCAGCAAGTGCGCAAGAAAGCGCTCACATCGCTGATACGCTTCCCTAGACAATGGTAAGAACGCGCAACAAATGCAAAACACATTACAGAGGGATGGAATGGCGTCTATGATAAACGACCGTCCTGAAATTGCTTCCATTCTGTACATAATGTCGGATTGGCCCAGCTCGGTGCGAATGTCGCCGCCAGTCGATGCGGTTTATGGCGGGAATATATTACAAGGCGATGTAATACGAAGCTCGCTGTGCGTGCGCGCAACGAGCTCTCCTTGTGCGAAAATAAACAAACGGGCATTAAAAAAATTGTGTCACAAATAGAGATTCCAACTATTCGTATATCGAATAGTAAAACTAAAAATATTCTAATAGTTTCTAAAGTATGACAACAGTGTGAAATTAATTTTGAATGTTTCAAATAAATCGTATTTGACGTAAGTACATCAAAATTTATAAGAAAACGAACTAATTTACCATTAACTGTTTATTTATTGTAGATTTAAAAATAGCTACGCATTGAACGTTTCGTATTTTCAATTTGTTCTTAATTTTGTTTGTATCGTCGCTGCAGTTGAAAATATCCGCTCAGTAGCGGTTGACGTTTCTGTCGTTTTTTTGAAATTGTCAAAATATCTCAAATATTTTTTTTAGATTCTTTGAAAAAACATAATTTGGAGAATATACCATACATATAGAATAATTAATAAATAGTGGTTTAAACAAAATATTTTGTCTAATTATTAAACATTTGTAGTTTCTACGAGGGATAAAATGGTCCTTCTTAATTCAGTCTGCAATTCGGACATCGATGAACTCTTCGTACAAGCAACAGGTATCTCTTCCACGTCCGAATCAGAATCCTGATAATTGTTTAATATTCCATCCTTGGAAAACAATACGAAAACTATTCGGGTTGGAAAATCTAATCTAAAAACATTTGAAAGCAACATTTAAGGATTCTTAGAGCTTTTTGCCGTTGACATTCATTTACAAAGTTCATTAAAATTAAATATAATAATTGCAAACTATTTATTTAATAATGATTATAAACTCGTGTCATTCCAATTAAAATTATAAATAAATTTATGACATTAAGTATAATAAAATGTTTTGCAATATTGGATAATATCATGCTCGACTCTGCCTGGACATTCTCATCTTCGCCGTAAACATTCCTACCAAATTTTCTTGTCGCGTGACGGAATAAACAGATGGGATAGGGTGGGAGAATATTTTCACATTTGCTTTGAACTACGAGATGGGCAATGGCGTTACTGTAGTAAACCGAGTACTTAAATAATTTATATATAAACTAGTGGCCCATGGCCTGGCCACATAGCTATGTATCCGCTGCAGTCTTTTAGCATTTGGCGGATATTTGGTTTGGGTCTTTGTTAAATATACAGTGTATGCACGCTATTACTAGCGTTTAGCGTAATAATATATTAATAATGATAAAACAGATTAAATTTTAAAATGCACCAAAGAGATAATCTAATTTCAACTCTTTATTTCTATGATACAGCTGGTGATGCAAGGTGTGCGAAAATTCCCGTATTTATTAGAAAGTGATAATATACTGTACATACATATAAATAAATGGTATAGCTTCATTAAATAGATTAGTTTATAAATACATATTTTATTACCGAAACATTTCAAATAAATATATAGGTAAATTTATAAATAATAAATTCGACAATGCTTCAAAATAAAAATATTCACCAAGTGTGATCCCTCAGTCAAAAATATTAAGATAAAACGGTGGAAAGAACTACCCTTGGAAGGTCTTGCTGGAATCCAAAACATAGACATTCACCATAGGATCAAAATAGAAGACATAATAACCGAGCTCAACTGCCAATGGGCTGGACTCCTCAACCCAAGAAACGATAACCGTTGGAGTTAATAGGAACTGGAATGGACGCCTCGTGCTGGAACTGAAGTTAGGATCGTCCCTCAGCTCCATAGATGAACAACATTGAAAGGATTGCGGGGATCCGCTGAACGTGAAGAAGTAATAATCTCGGTATCAAGACACGACAAATAAACTCTTGATAATGGCCACAATGTGGTATTTGAAACTCCGGACAAAGATGGCGGTCACACGGCAAAATATCCAATAGAAAAAAAAAGGAAACGATTATTCAATTCGAAATTCTTTCATGAATACGAAATGTTTAATGGAAAATAGGTTTTTCGACCTTTATAAAACATGCCCCGAAGGGGGGTATATTATTATCTTATACTACAAAACTGGGAAAAATCATTTGCGAGAAATCTAGACTAGAAGTTTCCTTTGTCCGCCGCCGCACTGACATTGGAAACTGAAAAAATATTTACATTAAATTAGAATTGTGTAACTTTTACAGAGTAAATATTTGATACAAATGTTCAAAAATTGAATTATAAATTTAGAGTAGTCAAAAAAGATATGTATTTGATCAGACAACCGCCTTTTAACGTATTCCTTAAAACTTTCGTAGGAATGTAAATAAATCAAATAATTTATTTTATAATTCATCAAACTTTTACATAAACATCTCAAAAATTTATATTAATTTCATTATAACAAAAAAAATTATCGCGTTTTTTAAATAAAACTAGATTTGAAATAGTAATACAATGTATTGTTTAAAATTGGCCAAAACGAAACATATCAAAAAATGACAAATTTAACGGTCAAAATCACATCAACAAAACAAAAAGACTGATCCAGGTAAATATGAAAATAATCAGCTGGACGATAACAAACGACGAACGCAAAGATACAAATAAGTCTATATAAATCTGGAGCATTTAACTAACTAATACAAACAAACCGGCGAGAGCCCATTAAACTGGACCACAACGGGGAAATCAACAGATAAACGGCGCTTTGTAGTGACTGCGTCCATAATATATATAACCAATAGGTTCAACAGCATTATTTAAATGAATGTACAAATGTAGTGTATAATATACTTCAGTCTAATAATAGCGCACACAGAGCGTATTAAACACGTAAAGGTGAACGTAGATAGTAAGCAGAAAGAAGAAAACAAAAGATCTCCCGTAATAGATGGAAAGAGGATAATATCAAAAGCGCAAAATCTATGTAAGGGTAGGAATGGGCGGCAAACTTTTCTCATTCGAATAAGAAGCAACGGCCTTAAATGTTTGTATTCTTCGTATATGATTATACGACCATTCCTGATTATACATATTACCGTGCTGAAGTGACCCTTTACGGATCTACCAATGATACGGACCAACCGAGAAAATCCCGTATCGCATCATTTTGACCGGGACCATCCCGTTTTTAAGTAGCCTATCCCGTCGTCCCCAAGCACATCTTCGGGGTGCCGTAAATGTCCCGTTTTCAGAAAGAGATAACAATTACAAAAAAAAAAAGGCGCGATAAATAAAAAAAAATCCGACGGTAACGCCTAGTAGCGCGGCTACGACGGCATGCGCAATGTTAAGTCGGCCAGAAGACTGCTAGCTCGCTCAGTCCTCGGTTGCGAGTACGCGTAGACAAACAGCTCGCGCATCTTTCGTGGCGATTGATAATTGTTTTTTTTTTTATCAGTCAATTTAAATTTCTTGTACATGAACCCTTCATTTTAACAGTGGCTACACGCGCAAGTGAACTTTTAATGTTAACTAACAAACCAAGTATCCGTTTATAAAGCAAAGAAGTACTCCATCGGACGTCAGATGTGAAAAATATCGTACAGAATTTAGCGTAGCCCATGGAGTGGTGTTCCATTTTGAGGACCCTAAAAATAAATGGTCACGATAGTTATGACGTCCGCTAAATCTCGTATCACATTGTATTATATATATGACCCAACAAATAGTATTAAAGCAATATATATATATATATATAAGCTTGACCGCTCACGCACGAGATGAGCTGACAATGTGAGAATGTGTGCAGTGAGACTACACATTGCCAGCTGGGACGAAGTGTCCCGTGACCGGGATGCTTGGAGGACAGTCGTGAAGTCTGTCACTCTGCAGCGCGAACATAAGTAGAAATTATAATAAAATGAAACGTAAAAAATCTCGGTAGAGATGGCGAGAATCCCCGGTATTAGAAAAACTCAAAATACGAAACCGATATCATCTGTTCACATTAGTTGACATGGCGGTTACTTTGTGGTGATTAATTTTAATTTTTACAACAAAATTTTATACTACACGCACGTTGGGTTATTATCACTACTAGTTTCGAGAGGTGCAGTCCCTCTCATCAGGTGATAATTAAACTAAATGCAGTATTGTAGTCTATTCGGGTAATGGAGCGGGGCTTGATACAAGGGGGGGAGGTTTGGGAAATGCGAAGTGTTGGGGAATATTATGTTGTAATTAGTGTTTTCTCCGAATTTATAATCTTTTGTATTTCAACGGTTTACAAATTGTTAATTATTGATCCTTTATAAGGTACCGAGTGAAGATGTGAAGAGTGATTTGTTTCAATTATGTGGTTGGAAATTCCGAGAAGTTGTTATTTTTTAGGCAGCGGCGATGTTATTTCATTCTCATATTTAGATTTCTCGCGGTTTTACCTATATTTTTGATCGCAATCTCCACAAATTTTTTCTAATACATTAATTTTTGTTTTTGAATTGGGTAGAATTTTATATGTTATTTTATATGTTGTTGTTGGTGAAATTATTAGTAATTTAATTTATCTTTATTTAAGTTTTTAACCATTCACATCACGAAACCTTATCCTGTACGAGACAGCATAAAATGATACATCTTGGACAACACCTTGAGTAATATTTTTGGTGAATGGCGCCAATCAAGGACGCGACCATCTGTGACTCCTTTTAAGGGAAGACTTTATTGCATGAATTATTTCATCTACTGGCGCAAAGTCGCACGTCTCGTAGTTTTAAGATGTTCCAAAAGAGGTGTCTGCTCAATACAATCAAATGTACAACATACGGTGCATTATGATACTTTATACTTACGTGCAACTTTCTTAAAAATTATTACTATTTTGTACAAGACTATATCAATAGGACGTATCATATAACAGACATTACACCAGTAATATAAATAAGAACATGAACAGTTCTTTAATTAGTATTGTGGAGGTCTGTCGCCTACACAACCTGAACACACCTTGCAAATACCTAGGTACAAAATGGAGCTCTCATCAACCTTAAAATCACTCCGGTGCCACAATACGTCACGCCATACTGTTAGGGAACTCGGCCCCTGAGCGTGTCACTTCTCTCTCAGCCGACTTCCCGATCAGTTCTCCAGCAGACTGCACTTTGCACTGCACATATTATATGTATAATTGTGCATCAATCGGCAATAAACGTCTATCAACTATAAGTAACTAGTCTTTATTGTCCAACCTACTCTAGTCACACACACGCACGCGCACAAACACACACACACACACACACTGCGCGTTATTAATCAAAAGGACAGTTAAGCGCCCCGTACACATAACCTTCTGATATTTCATAACCTATCTTACCTCCCAATCACAGCATCGCACATAAAACACTACATCATTTCATTTTTCCAAAGTATTTATTACCATCATTTGCAAAATCATACAAACTATACAAATCGCACCTTGAACCATAACAGAAAGGGAGAATTCAACGGAAACGCATTGTAAATACGGTATTATATGCGTATTGTGGACCACACGTTGTAATCAAATAACAAATATGCAAATATCCTTAAATATACGCAGTGTCAAGGTTCCACGCTGTATTGAAGGTGTACAGACCGCATTATATGACCTACTAAAATGTACAGAATCGTGAGGTAAAAGAAAAGTTCTCTCATCTTACATAAGCGAATGCAAGATTATTATTATGAGGGTCGTAGTAAAAGTGCGTTACTTTTGGATACAGGAGTTTAGGATTTAATTTTTTTTCTTAAAATTTCCTTGTCTTGTTTACGTAACATTTTAAAAATACACTCATTTAAAGATTAGCGATCTTCTGTATACCGACACAACAATAAACATGTGGGGGATGCGCGATGAGTGTGAGATTATGATTGTAAGTTGAGAATCAGAAAATTGTGTGTTGTAACAGTTAGAAGTGTACATTAAGGCCGCATTGATCGTCGGGGCGGCGGTAGCGACAGAAGTGGCGCGCACGGTTGCGCCGCTTGCGCGTATTATTGGTACCTATTGGGGTCGGTACCAGGCGTGCTTTTGAGGTTGATAAAAGCCCAGTTTTACACCTAGGTGTATATATATATATATATGCAGGAAGCGCACAGACTGTGGAGGCGCAGATCACCAAGAACAAATAACTATATTTGATATTTTGAACAAAATTATTAGGAGAATTATTGTGAAGTTGTAATTATTCAGAACACAGGTCTGTGATATTTTTAAATACTAATTAAAAGCATTAATTTGAAAGTACTTATTAATTAAGTATTAAAGTTGTTGCGCAACAACAAATATTTTTCGATAAAATTGATTTTATATGTATCTAATCTTTCTAATTAATGCAT
Source organism: Eubasilissa splendida (assembly GCA_031772225.1). Taxonomy (NCBI): domain Eukaryota; kingdom Metazoa; phylum Arthropoda; class Insecta; order Trichoptera; family Phryganeidae; genus Eubasilissa; species Eubasilissa splendida. The sequence continues at coordinate 31,441,734 of CM062850.1, read as the reverse complement.
TTAATTGGTATTGGCACAAAATTATTAACATATCATCATCATCACAGCGTACGTTTCTCCTCTACTAGATATAGGCCTCTCCCAAATATCACCAATTATCTCATCCATCTGTTGCCCGCCACTCTTCTGAAATATCTCTCCATCGAGCTTGAAGACAGCCAACTAGTGATAAGCTCAAAATCACGAACCGTGTGTCAATCACTGATATTATCGAATGCCAATCACACCAGTGAGTCGAGAGTAGCATTTTTTCTCATCACTATAGCCAACACGTCTACGTCTACTAATCTTTCGTGATGCTTTAATCCATAGCGCGAACTAGTGATGGTCAAATCGTTATTAAACCGCTATTGTTACAGCGATTTGTTCGATTGATAAATGAACAATCGTAATTTTTCTGGTAACACTAGAAAGTAAACCTCCAACAGTTAAATGTTAGTCACCGATAATTGTTTAATCTCAGTTACCAATCAATGTCACATAACGGTTTACCATCAACGGTGCGAACTGCTCGCCTCCAGTCCTCGCGATCCCGAGCTTAATTTAATTCCACTGTCCATCTTGTTGGAAATCAACCACTCTCCCTTCGTCCTTGTATATATCCAGTGATCACCAATTTCTCCAGGTTCAATGAATTATTTTACTACGTGCTGTAAATAGTCTACAGAGATATATCGACATTGTTAATTAGTAAAGTCGTCGAGTCAAAGTCAATCAATGTGCAATGATTCTTGGCACAGGTCTGGCCGAGGGACGGAGGGAGGGAGGAGGGGAGGCGTGTCACTCGGCCCGTCACACGGGACCTATTCATAGAGCGCGCTCGGCATCGCAGGATTACTGACCGCTGATGCTGGATGTGTATGTGTGTGTATGTGTGTGTATGTATGTGTGTGTGTATGTGTGTCACGCGGCTAAATCTAGCGGCCAGATGTCACCTGGCCGCCGCCCGCGCTGCCAAATTATTGTGCATTCGTTATGATAATAACGGCGCGTGTGGTCCCGCCGAGGAATGATTGCCCCGCCGGTTTAATTCATCCGCAGTACTCGGGAGTTGTAGGAATGTAGTAATTCATATTTTATTACGCGTAATTCGTAGTAGGAACACGAATGTGGTAATTCGTATATAATCCAATTCAGAAATTATAATTTTCGCATGGTTCTCGTGATGGCTATTATGTCATGTGCAGGAAATCCAATCCCGTAATCCCGGCCAAACTATACAATGTATTCATGAATCCCGGGATTAGTACGTATACAGTCCCCCGCACGCTATTGAACAATACTATTGAAGGCGTTTTATTGATCAATAATATTGACCGTGTGAGGATAAATATTGTCAATAAAAGGAACGTTCAATATATTTATTTGGTTTAAAATATATTGACGAGTCATCAAAATTATTCTCACGCTTGGCGAAATGGCTGCCCTCATTGGTGTATCTTTCTTCTATTTTAGTGGTGTGACCTGTGTCCAATAGCTGATTGAATACTTGACTTGATCCGTAATCTGCTGACTCCTCACTGAGTTCTCGAAGCAAGTTACCATTACCATGTGTTGACCGCCTCCTGAATCATTTCCAGACCCATGAAACTTAAGAATAACACCATTAATAATCCTCACTATGAAAATATCGGCAAATAAACATGAGTACGAACATCATACAAGAAGAAAAGATAGACTGAGACTGCCATTCAGGAAGAAGACTAAATCTCAGAAACCGATGATGTACAGTGCGATGAAGATTTTTAATTAAATGTCTGAAAACATAAGAAAGGAGGAGAAACTACATAGATTTAAAATGAAACTAAGCAAATATGTGAAAGATAAGTTCTAGTAAAAAGAAACGATTTTGATCTTGTTTATATTAGAGCATATATAAAAATACTTATGTATGCACTATATTAAGAATAAATAAATAAATAATCTCTTCTTCAGTTTATTCTTGAAAGCTGCACATAATGCAACCAGTATACCCGCGAATTCTGCATCACCGACGGGTGACAAGGTGTTTGCCATTATAGTAGAGTACAGTACAACATCCTCACCTAGAAAGCAGAGTCAACACTGAAATGGGCTTCAACTCCGCCAATATTATTAATTAATAAAACGCCTTCCATATTATTGACAGTGTGATATATCCAATATGTTGGATGCTTTGAGATGTGCTCCCTGGGTGAGATGGGTGACGCGTATCATACGGACAGCAAGGCGCACAAATGTCTCTATCCTCAAGGGATTAAGGATTACAAAAATACTTTCGACAACATGCAGGAAAAAAATTCTTCCGTACTTAGACTTTTTTAGTGTATCGAGAAGATCGTAATCACAGGGAAAATTGAATAAAGGCAAGCAAGCGGACGCTTTCCTACAAGATGGATAGACCAGGTAAAGGAGTTAACAGGGTCCTTGTTGAGCGCTGTCATCAATATGGGAAGAATAGAAACATATTGTGAACACACAACACCAGATGCCAAAAGCTTCAGGAGACTACGACGCTAAGCAGTAACCACACGAAAAAGAAGAAGAATTAAGAACTATGCGTTAATTTCGCGACGATATGAGAAGAGATCTGGAGGCGCTCCATGTCTCGAAGTGGAGTGGGTTGGCCCAAGATAGAGACGCATGACACCGAGTCGTACATCAGGCGAAGGGTCCCAATGGGTTGAGAAGCCATGGAGTAGTAATTATAGTTGTTGTTTTCGAGGTACCAAAATTATATCAAGACTAATTATTGAAACACACAATACATTACAATTGCTTCGGGCATATTATATTCATAATAAAAAATAGTTTCACATTCAGATTGTTATTTGTCAATCTTGCATTATTATTTACGATATTTATTGTTAAAAGATTCCTTACTTACCTTACACATCTTACATAAACTGTATGTGTTATTTCTGGACTTATCTTTTATAAATGTAGCATTAAAAAGAAAATGAGCATTTTCTGATCCCGGGGATCACAAAATTCTATCTCAAAATCCCGGGATCGCAATTTTAGCTCGGGATTAGATTCACTGGTCATAAATAAAAAGTATTATAGAATAGCATATTACTTTTGCTAAATATATTATAATAGTAAAAATTCTATTGTTCAAATAGAAAAGTCCTCTATTTAAATAATATAAAAAATATTTAGAATAGAGAAGAACGTATTTTGTAAAGAAAAATAAGTCCTTTTCGCGGTACTTGGCAGGGTGGTACTTATTTGATTTATACTTCTAAAGGCGTAATAACCAAAACTCTAATGCCATTATAACATTTAAAATACAGTCAATGATCAAAATTGGCGACATTATTATATAAATATAATGTTCGGCACAAACCGTCGTGCATACTTAATTGAACAACGAGGGACAACTGACCGAATCCTTTGTTCCAGGAGCCGACTTCATGATAAAGTCCCAGGTATCCGACCACTCGCCGAGTGTGACTGACAAACATACCCTCTGCAGTTAATATTCCCCCAGACGGGGGGCGGGCACGTGCGGGCCCATTGATGCCGGCGCGCGGAGACCGGTCGATGGGCGGCGAGAGTTCGGGCGGGTCGATGCCGCCCGGAGTTTGGGCGGATCGATGGCGGCGGCTGACCTGGTTAGGGCGGCAGACGCTGCGCCCCGTGCATCTCTCGGCTGCCTGCGGGCGGCGATTTTTGGCAACGAGCACCGAATATATATATATATATATAAATTAAAATATTAAATGATCTGATTCTGAAACAGTGGAGCCCCGATTAAAATTTTTTGAAGGGACCAACAAAAAAAAAATGTAAACAGAGGGAAAATGTAAATTGGGGTATTTAAAAAACAGAAAAATAAAATTGATTATATATATATCTTTCTAATTAACACATTGAATTAATATTTAATATATCACAAACCTATATTCTGAATAATTACAACTTCACAATAAGAATATGTTCTTCTTAATAATGATTTTTGTAATTTTTGAATAATTCTTTCAATATTATAAATTATATCAAAGGTTACTAGTGGCACATTACTAATATAAGTAAAATATGCTTTGAGGCTTTCAATATGCCTCATGGCATCATAAGAACTGGATTGACGGGATGAGCAGACACTAGTTCTTCATCTGAATGTTTTTCTTCTGTCAACTTTTCGTTTCTACGACTGTCCACTATTTCATCAATTTTCACTACGGCCGATGTTAGACGTTAATTGCGGGAAAGACAAACGTAAAACAAGGTAAAACAAATTAAACGCAAATGGAGGGAAAACGTGAATTCCGGGTATGTAAAATCGGGGTTCTACTGTATAAAATCTCTGATAAGACCAGTCCTTACGTACGCATCAGAAAACTATACTAATAAAGAAATATGAAGCAACGATAGACGTATTTGAAAGTAAAATCCTCGAGAGAATTTTCTGAACTGTTAAAAAAAATGAAGTGTGGCGTAGGCTTTATAATAACATTAGATTACACGGCCTGATGAGTCGAAAGTCACAAAATTTTAAAATTGAATTTGGAAGGTTTCGATGACTGGGTCGTGTAAAGCGTATGAACGATGACTCTCGTGATGGCTCAACAGTAAACCAGTCAGGACATGGCGGGAAGTAGCCTAGAGACTAATGGAGGTGTATTCTTGCGAAGGACATGACCCATACCAGGTTGTAGAACCAGGAACGATGGCGATTATGATTTATCTATATAACACATCCGTCACGTAAATAGTAAATATGAATAGTGGTAGGTGCAGACCATTTATACGTAATAAACTACTACGCATATCACATACATATACACATTATATATTTTATTTAATATGGAATTCTCGATATTTGGCTTACTATAAAAAAATCTAAATGTAAATCGCCATGACACATGATAAATGAACAATTGACAAATTTTGAACAGTTCAGATGTGTGCGTACTTTGTTTTTATGCCGTTGTTGAAGTTAAATTTATATTAATTGTTTATGAAGATTTCTTACACAACAGTTGAAATAAGGACAACGTGCCAGACGATTATGAAATTATTTTCGATTCTATTATTCGAAATATGACGTACAAAAGGCGAGACATATTTTATTGTATTGTATCGATTGAGTACGTAACATACACTAACTATTATGTAAGATTACATAAAATAATACACTGCTATGAGGTTTTTTTTTAAGTTTTAAAGATATTGAACTACTATGTACATACCTCGAGGACTGAAATAAAAAATATAAAATTTTAAATATGAATTAAATATATTAATTATAAAGATATACATATAAAATCAATTTTATCGAAAACATATTGTTATTGCGCCACCGGGATTGATTTTTATATGTATATCTTTATAATTAATATATTTAATTCATATTTAAAATATCACAGACCGTCTGTTCTGAATAATTAAAACTTCACAATAAGATTGTGTTCTCCTAAATAACAAAGTTGTATCAATGTGTCCAAAATTTAATAAAAATGAATTGATAATTCTGGCGTCTGCTATCAGTTTACTCAAAGGTATTTGAGATTCTGTAAAAATAAGGTAGATGGCTCTGTCAAATGATGGAACGATTAAATGTATTAATATCAAAAAGGTAACATATAGGGTCAAAAATTGTCGCTAAAAATATTGTCGCTGTAGCTTAGTTGGATAAAGCACCTTCCCCGGTTAGGAAAGAGATCCAGGTTCGAATCCCGGTGGCGCAACAACAATATTTTTCGATAAAATTGATTTTATATGTATATCTTTATAATTAATATATTTAATTCATATTTAAAATATCACAGACCTATGTTCTGAATAATTACAACTTCACAATAATAATGTGTTCTCCTAAATAATATATTATTATATTTAAAAAATATTAAAAAAAGAATCACTAAACGATCGCCATTTAGAAAAATTAGCGGCTACATATTTTTCGTCCGCCTTTATACAAGATGGATGCCGCAAGATGGATGTGCGCAAAATAAATCATTCCTTTGTCCTAAGTGCAAAATATAATATTTTCGGCCGGAGAGCTGAACATTTCTTAATCCGCGAAAGAATTCTGGATACGCTCTCTCGTAGGTGGTTCCATGTTTATTTTTAATATTTTATCGTCAACAACATGACTTTTCCATTCTTACCTCCTTGACAAACGCTCGGCTTAAATAAATCAACTTTCAAGAAACTGACGTCAAATGAATGCTCGTATGTCATGGAGCAGAGCCAAAAGTGGCCACAAACGTCTTGAAAAAAAAACATATATATATATATAAATAAAAATAAAAAATATACCGAGCGGCCTCTCAGATTCACGATCATAATTTGCTCTCATCCGCGCGGGGATTTATCGATGCACTCGTGCATTAAGTAGCGTTGTCATCAAAGGCCTCGCAGCCAAATAAAATGCAATCCCGAATTCGTAAACAGCAGTGGTGTCGTTCAGTCGGTCCGGTCCGCAACGGTCGTTAAATTCGGCAACGGTCCGCCGAACCGGTTGTTAAAATCGACCAAGATTTCAGCACTAAAACTGCATGTTGTAAATCGACTTGTCATACTTATGTCACGTCTAGTCGATAGTCCCACTTCATTAGCAGAGATTGACGACGGCCACAGAAGATCGTTTCCGTCTGACAAAAATTGAATGGCGAATATTCTTCACGTTCAATTTATTTGCGTGTCTGAAAGCGTTTGGGTTTTTTCTCTCTTGTCGTGTATTGCGTGTAATTCTTTTAAACCGTGGTAATTTATGATTTTGATCATAATAACCATTACTATCAAACAATGCGCGCGTTTTACTCAAATCTACATTTTAATTTAGTATTTTATTATAAATGTTTAACGTGAAAACAATGAACATTTACACACATAAGGTGTTTGGATGCTATTTGAAAGAGAAAAAACGGCGAACCGGTTGTTAAAAAATTAGGAGACACCACTGGACATTCCCAGCTTGTAACTCGAAGATCGCTCCGCATAACACGCCGGAGAGTAATAAGCCGAAGAAAGGCGTAGCTATAAAAAACATGGCAATAACCTTCACCGGCGAGAGATTCGCGCAAAATAGATGTCCAATATTTAACAGTAATGGGTGAGTAAAATTCAGAGTGATGGAAAAAAAGAAAAAAATAGCACATTTTCACACGGTCCGTCGAGTCAGATCCGGTGAAGGATGCGAGATTTGGACCGTTACGTAGGAACCGTTACGCGAGAGCATTCTAAAGTTAAATATGAAAGGAAAATGCCCATAGATTCAGAGCCCTTTGTTACGCTCGGATTCTTACAGCGATTCAATAAATATTAGTAATAAACTGTCAACAGAATACCGCGTACTCGTGAGAAAGTACATCGCTAGCGGATGAGAGAAACGTTTTTATACATATTCTACTGTATTTTTGAAGAAATGTTATGATACAATTTCATCTGTGACGGAGTACTGAAATATGGTGATATCGAAATACATAAACTGTAAATCATATACTTTTCATATGGTCCATCGTTGTTTTTTAATACTATTGCGCTATATTATTTTATGCAGCGGTTCTAAGAATCGAAAATATACAAAATTAATATAAAAATATACTATAAAACTATTTACAGAAATATAAAATAATAACTAGAATAAAAACAGACTGAATGTAGTTGTAATCGCCAAAATATAATACTCTTAAACTAAATGTGTGTACCTAAAATAAATAATGAAGGTTTCACGTAGACGATTCGGGCATATGGAGCGTACGTACAAATGGATAGTTGATGTCAGATCAGATAGTTATAAGAGAAAAGATGAGAGCAGGTGATAGAATAATCCCTGAAGAACCCATAACTATGTGAGGGTTTTGGATACAACCACACCAACCCCCAAATATTTTTATTTGGAGAAAAACTAATACAACCTTGAAGAAGAATGAATGATAATCTTTATAATCTGGTTTAAAATGCAAAATAAATACATCTTCTTCCAAAAACAACCAAGTTCCATAAATGTCAGAGTACTGAAGACTGCTATTGGTCGAATTCAAATATTATTTAAAAAAACGACCGATATTGCAACTAACACCGATTTTGAATGACCAATTTACATCAAAAAGAATTAACACAATGTGTAACAACTATATGAGAAGACAACTGCATTAAAAATTAGAAAAAATACAATAATGGAGGTTGGTGATTTTGCAACTAATATCCTCATGTATAAGAGGTTACGGATTGCGGAGCAGCGTAAGATGCAATGGTAGGTACGAATGCAGTTTGATTAAGAACTATAATAAAAAAGGGACTGCCAAATTAAGAATTATATGGGGCGCTTGTTTAAAATTAGTTGATATTATATAGATAAAAAGAAAGAGAAATTGATTCGAAGATTAGAATCAAAATGATATGAAATACATTTTTTAAATTTATTTTTACGGTAGACCTGTCTGCCACACTCTTTACATGTCAACTAATTTAATAGCTGATTTAATTGCATATTCATTAAATAATGAATAGATACTATCTGCGTCCTTCATCAGCTCCTAGCTTGGGCGGTGTCTCTCCTCGGTCCACAGACGTGATGAAGACCCCTGCGACCATTAGTTGAAGACCGAAGTTAGAGAACTTTTGGCCGTGTGGACCCGGCTTTAGGTCTGATTGAAAAGGAGCTTTGCGCCGGAGCTTAAGCGAGAAATTAAATAAAGTCGCTTGGAGCGGATTTAAGGTGTATTTCACTGTCAGCGGATGAAAAAACTGTTAGATTCGTTTAAGAAGATGCGCTTTCTTTTAAATTTAGATGCCGCGAAAATAGAATTCATTCGAAACGAGTTGCTGCAAATCGCGTTTAATTCATTCCGCTTTATTTTATTGCAATACCGTAAAGAGGTGACTTATTTTGGTGAATGATCGCATAAAAATAATCTTATAATATAATATTAGTTTCAAATAATGACAATGTTTTTGGGGTTCAGTTTAACGATTCGAGAAAAAAAAATGTTATTAACCCATCAGAGACTGCCATTCAGAAAGAAGGCCTCAGATATCGATGATGTACAGGGCGATGAAGATATTTAATGAAATGCCAGACGATATACGAAAGGAGGAAAAACTACATAGATTCAAAATGAAACTAAGCAAATATGTGAAAGATGGGTTGTAGTAAAAAGAAACATTTTGATCGTGTTATTAGAGCATATATAAATATACTAATGTATGCACTATATTAAGAGTAATTAAATTAGTGAACAAATTTAAAACAATACTTCACGTGCGTCATTTAAATGAACTGAATAATAAATATGAATTAAATGTATTAATTATAAAGATATACATACAAAATCAATATTATCGAAAAATAAAAACATTGTTGTTGCGCTACCGGGATTCGAACCTGGATCTCTTCCCTAACCGGGGGAGGTGCTTTATCCAACTAAGCTACAGCGGCACTATTTTTATCGACAATTTTTCGACCTTATATGTTACCTTTTTGATATCAATACATTTAATCGTTCCATCATTTGACAGAGCCATCTACCTTATTTTTACAGAATCTCAAATACCTTTGAGTGAATCTGATAGCAGACGCTAGAGTTATTAATTCATTTTTATTAAATTTTTGGACACATTGATACAACTTTATTATTTTTAGGAGAACACATTCTTATTGTGAAGTTGTTAAGATAAAGCACCTCCCCCGGTTAGGGAAGAGATCCAGGTTCGAATCCCGGTAGCGCAACAACAATGTTTTTATTTTTCGATAATATTGATTTTGTATGTATATCTTTATAATTAATACATTTAATTCATATTTAAAATATCACAGAACTATGTTCTGAATAATTACAACTTCACAATAAGAATGTGTTCTCCTAAAAAAAAAAAAAAATCTACATATTTAGCAAACGTATGATCGGCTATCGATTGTCAAGGTGCGATGTGGACCCTTAAATATAACAGTATGTGTAATCCTAATATTAATATTACAAACTGCGCGTACATGCGACGATACATATAATCCCAGTCGGCGGCGTCGGAAGTCGGCTTTTGACTGCGGAACGTGGCGCACGTGTGTCGCGTTGCCGACGGAATGGTACATTGCACATTCAAACAATTTTAAGAATATGTCTGATCGTTACACCACTTGATAATATTATAATGAAGAGATAATGCGGACATCCTTATTCTTAAAGTAGACTTATAATTCATTTCTTCATATGACATCATCATTCGGCACAACGGGTAATCTAGGTCCAAGGCCTTCTGCACATACATTCTTCAATCTCGAGCCATACCTTTCTAATCCAAAACCTTCCAGCTATCTGTTAACTACCTTTTTACACTGTATCCTCCTATCTACAAATTATTACTACATTTTTTTTAAACATAAATTCCCACTATAAAATATATCAATGCGCCATCTTCTATTTAAGAATGTTAATTAGGAATCCTTTATTGTATACAAAAAAAAAACCTTTTCATCATGCCTTCTGCACAAACCAAAAAACAAGAAAACGCCATCTACTGGGCATAATTATAATTACTTAAGAGCTTCGGAAAGGCCTCCACAAATGATATTATGATTATTATTGAAATCTCTCGATCGCGGCTAACATCATGGCCTACCTTACGTTCGGAGAAAACACATTTAATTAAGGACCAACCTTACCTACTCTCCACTTATGAATACGAACGCAACAGAAACATTAATTTTCATTTAGCGGTGCTAAATCTTTCCACAGGAGCGTTGTCCTTTGCAAAATGTGATCTTGATAATAAATTACGGCGTCCACATTTCGTGCAGACTACAATCACGATTTTAGAGTCGAGATAAAGAATAAGTGATCGTCTGCACTGCTGGTTCACATACGTCTAGCAACAAAAAGGTTCACATTTAGACAAAATCTTCACCACCAGCTGTCATATGATAAGTTTTCAAAAATTGAACATTCGCGCGATTTTGCATAACTCGCTTATTTGCTATCTAGTGTTTAAAACCTATCCTAGCGTCCGCCAGTGAAAACATTTAATAATTTCCTACATACAGAACAGGAGTTACATTACAGTTGACCATTTTTCAATAGAATGTTAAAAAGGGCATTAGGATGTTATACAGGTGTAACAGACCTAGTTCATCATATTTTATGGGTGGAAACCTTACTAAATTATGAGTCGAAAATGTTCAAGGAATATGTGCCTAATATCTACCATGCCAAAGATATAAGCATTTTCAAAAAATCGTAATTATTCGATTATTTCGATTAATTGAAATATTTTATTGATTCCAAATTATATATTGAATACAAAAAATTAAAGGTTCGTAATTTCGAGTGGCCAGACTATTTTTTATTGGATGGTTTAGGACCTGAAGCAAAGATATAGATTAATCATGGATAAATTTCACAAATATTTGTATCAAAGTACGTAGACTTAACATGATTTTGTAAAAATTTCAAAAAATAATATTTTCCGTAACGGTGCGTATTTTGCACACATTATTTGAATATTTTCGACTCGTAAATTTAGTCAGGTTATCTATAAAATATTGTGGACTAGGTCTTGTTACACACTGTATATAAGATTACGTTAATAGTATACGCAATATAGTAAACCTACCTAATATTCTACATATTGTATACGTGTTAAAAATTCTATCTATATGGAAACAAACTTCTTAATTTATATGTATGAATACAGTAATTTTTTTATTAAACCCTATTATACATGTCTATACAAAATACGGAAGATAACTACGAATACACCATTGGTTAGAAGTAACGGAATACGTTAAAAAAATTACAGTCTGGATGTTGTCATTCTTCGAGGCGATTTGTATGATCTAGTGGATTTTACTTTAAGTTTCATTAAATAATTATTTTACGGACTGAAAACATAGTAAAATATAAAGAACTTGTATATAAACACACGCACAAATATTTATCAATATTTTACTTTTAATCTGCTCGTATAAGCATTACGCTATTCAAATATCATTATCATCGCTGTCTGCCCACCACTGCACTTATGTCATCGGTCCAGTGTGCCTTTGTAATCAAATACATATAGGTAAAAAGGTAGGTACTACAGAAGAGAAAGAAGAAAAAGACTCGTTAATCTTACAAATATATGTCGTGTATGGCTGGTTTTAAGCAGATGCCTGTTTTAAAACTACACACTGAATAATTGAAAGAAATGTAGATTTCTATAAAAGCCAACCAAACGATATTCTAATATTATTCCCTACATTGTAAATGACCTTTATTCACAATCAGTTTCATACTTCTTTTAATAAATAACTCACGCCACGACCATTTCTAGTAGATCTGAGGTTATATTATATGTACTTTTAAAATCAGCAATGTTATCTTTGTGGTTAAGATTCATATTTTTATTTATTTTCTTAATTTAACAATTCTGGTGTCTATAAACTTAGTTGCAAGGATTGTGCTGCATTTTATATTGGTAAAACGGGTAGAAATTTTAATATAAGAGTAAGGGAGCATTTGAGATGTTTGAACAATAGTGGGTTTTCGGAATTTTCTAATCATTTGATAGAAAATGGTCATGATTTTGATAAAAAATTGGGATTGTCAATTTTGCATATAAACGGTGTTGGTCACAAATTAAATAATTTGGAATCGTTGGAGATAAATAAAGCGTGTAAAACTAATCAAAAAATTATAAACAACCAACTAAATTTAACTACGAGTCCCATTCTAAAATTTTTTCCTAAAAATTATTCGAGTAAATTTGTATTAAGTAATGATTTGAGTTAGGTACTAAAAAAAAAAATTTTTTTAAAAATAGATTCTGTTAAAGAAACAATATATGTTTTAGTTAGTTATGACATCCTGAAGAAGAAAATGGTATTTTTCGAAACCGGTAGATGTATTTAAACTCATTTTAGTGGTTAATAAAACAAAGAAAATAAATAAAAATATTATATTATATGATTTATTGCAATAATATCGTCACGTATCTCTCTCGCACGAGTACGCCGGCGTGCCGTCCCTCTCAATTACTAAAGACACAACTGGTAAGATTCAAAACTTTTTATGAATCGCCCACTTAAACGTAACCACGTATCAAAATGAAAGTACAAAACTCCACCGACGGAGAACTTTGCCGGCGATGACGTCACGGCTCGCGCGAGTAACCGAATGGCTGTACCCTGTATTGTGGGTAGGTGGTGTTGTGTATACAAAGATAAAAACATAAAATGGCTTCACGGCAATAAACACGAAAGCAGAGCGCGGGAACAATTTTCTTTGTTCGCAAAGGTCAGGTAAGTCAATGAGGAGCATTTTCAAATAGTACGTAGATAGTAGGAACCTTATGTAGTCTGAGTTCTCTGTGTCTTCGGGGACAAAACGTCGAATCTCACGATGATATTATATTATGGGAAGAATAGAAGTTCGTCATTTAAATGGAATACTTTTGCATGTCATTAAATTATTCTCTACTAACATCAACGGGCTCATACACGCGTACAAATATTTTATTTTATCTCTTGCCATATCCATTCAACGGACATTGGGCATCATCACTGCTGTTGACAGTCGGCAGTCATGATGTTCTCCTTCGTCCAGGGTCCCGACTTTCTTTCAAAATCCGGCAATCTTTCCCTGCATCCAAGATCTCATACTTCTCTGGATGTCTCACCATATGACCGAGAAAATACTCCAGTTGCCTAAATTAAATCTAAATTCAACAATTCGGAAAACCTTAATGCCCTTCATTTTATTTTTATCACACAGATTTTATTACCTATCCCATTATCCTTACCTTTCCCCTCACCCTCCCGTTCCCCTAGTAAATTGTCTTATTTATAACTTTTATACCTCCTCTGTTTATATTTTTATTTACTACTTTTTCTCTCACCTTCCTTAATTTTAGTGTTATTTTTTGTATTTCTGCAATAGAGGAGTAAGTTTTCTTCATTTATTTTTTATTTTATTTGCAGCGTAAAATTCGTTTGTATTATAAAGTCTTAATAAGCTAGTTACTTATTTAATACGTCGTTTTCAAATAATGTCTTCACTGTATCAAATATACATTAGTCTAAAATTTATTTTCAAAATAATCGAGATCACACTTCAAAATGAACAATAATTTTCTAATGTTTACACTGTGTAATCAATGGGCCAGATTCATGATCTAATTCTATCAAAAAATTGGAACCAAGGTTGCATCGTCATTCGAAGCGCGGATGCCGAGAGCCAGCCAGCACCAGGCACGCAGAATCTAGAGTCGGATCAAACGCTCATTCCGCGGGGCGTAACCGCGGCGAATCAAAAAATGCCATAAATCTCCATTGCAGTGTTCTACTGTTCCCGCCGTCGCACACTGCTACGTGGGCACTGCGACGGACTATGGTCAAGAACTCTGCACCAATCGAGCGGCACGACGCGCTCAGGAGAGAGTGACGCACAGGCGCCGCTTAGTGGAATCAATAGAATATCTTTCTTTTTTTTTTGATCAATGAAACGTGCAATTTGTGTGATATAAACCGTACAAAATTATAACAGACTAACGCAAAATACATGAAAAAGAATCAAAAATACTCGATAATTATGTATGTATTGTTGTAATGTTTAGTAGCCAGATCTCAATACCCAGTTTTTATCGCCATCACCGTACTCTTGCATCGAGCATCGTAACGAATCAAGTGTTACGGCGCTCCATGTCGTCTCCGTTGTGTGAAAAATAGGATGGGAAAATTCTAATCACATAAAATATTCACCAAAATTTACTACCAACTATAAATCCAGCAATCTTTTGTAAACATTGGGTTAAATTGGAACAATAGCGCCATGAATGCACATCACCACGCACCGGCAGGCCACAGTACGTATGACGACACAGCAGAAGCAGCAAGCGCCATCGTAACGTTTGAACGATCACTTCTCTAGCATACCCACTCCTGGCAAGATCGTTCGCTTCAGCCTTGTACTTTACTATCCGCTACATAATTATTCATACCCGCGCAATATCTTGTAAACCTTCGGTCAATAAATTCAGAAAACTCGAATAAATATTGCGTTTTCTTTTTCACGCCTCATCACTGTCTAAACACATATTCCTGACCTGTCAAACCATGATGAATATCAAAGTAACTTGAACACGAATGACGAGCCGACATATGAAAGCGATTCGTCATTCTTGCTAAAATCTTTCTGATTCACATTCGTATCCGATACATCTATAAATAAAGTATTCAAAAATTAATATCGTGTACAAAATTAATTTGGTTTATCGGCGTCAATTTTAGGATTCGATCACAATAAACGACCGTATTGTCTGCGGTCTCTGATCCGGGCTCGGCGCGTCTGGCCCGGATCTGCTCGGTTTTGATTCTGTTGATATTTTAATTACGATCCTCGTTCAAGTGGCACAATGAGCGCGGTGCAGCGCGGCCGTCACTGCCCTGGGCCAACGGGCGCGGGGCGGACTAATCACGCGATGACGACAATCACCGGCCTCATCTCCCCGGGTAATTAGGGCTATGATGAATGGCAATTAAGAGACGTCGCCTTCTTGGGGCAGTGCAGTAGCTGCACCAGTAATTTGACGTTTGACGATCCTTTTATCTTTCGGAGTGGTGATTCAATTATGAAGGCATTATAGTCTAATCCAAGCGATGAAAATATGTTGCGACGACATTATTCAAGTGGGAAATTATAGGTAGGTGGAGTTGTCGCACATACCACAGCTCGCCCCCACTCAGTGAGAATACGTATTAAGAATGCAGTGTAGATGTGTGTAAAGACCTAAATCCTCAAACGCCTTTTTTAAAATTTATTTTTCTGATACAGTAGTATTATGTACATAATTTCAAGAGGTACTCAATGTCTCCTTAACTAGACCGAAGTCAATGCAATTATAATTGTCGAATTTATATAAATAAAACAAAAAAACAACGATAAATAATGAAAACTAGAATAAACATGTAATAAACATAATAACAATAAATTTGGATACAAAAAAAAAACATTATATGCTAACGCAGACAATTTGGCACCACAATCTGCCACGGGAGTAGCTAAGATGGTAGAGCACTCGCTTAACATTAAAAAAATATATATATATATTAATTAAAAAGTACAGTACGAGTACATAAAAATATCGTGAAATTGTCAATCACTCGTTTCGTAACAAATTATACTGAACATTTATTTTAACAATTTCAATTAAAATGTTGAACAAATTCGTTCAAAATGGCGACCGGTCCTATAATATTAAATATTAAAACAGCACAAAGAAATAATAACGCGCTCGGATAAGTTTCCATCCGAAGGAGAGCTAAATTATTAAAAGCACCATTAAAAACATTTCCACAAAGGGCCGGCGAGTGTGAGACCTTTTAATAACGAGCGCGCGGCCTCCGGTCCAGATATGGACGCCAATTGCGGATATCAAACATTTACAAGTTCGCGATACAATCTTATTTCACAATTTCTCCCTTCATTGAGATTAAACAAATAGAACGAGGACGGCCAAATTGAAACTAAAGATAATAAAGGCGATTATTACTAGTTGGTTAATGAAAAATTTTAAGTAATTTTAACTATAGTTTACAAACGCGCAAACGGAATCATTAAAAAATGTAGTTGTACGAAAAATGCATTTCTTTGATGATGGGTAACTGACTACTAATTCAGTCCAATATGTGGGTTTAGGAAACAAAACCGCAACTATCCAATTTGATGAAATTGAGATGAACATATTTGTAGCCATTATTTTACAGCCAGAGGAGAGATTTTAAATATTTAAAGCTTTTGATAAAATACATAAAACATGTTTTCAAGAGTTGTGAAACAGTAATTATTGTAAGATTTCAAACGCGTCACCCACCATTTTCAGTTTTGTTTACATACCCCTCATATATGGACAGTCTGTTTTTTACATAATATAATAATATTTCAGTGGATTTATTTGTATTAAATAAGAGAGAAAAAAACTTTAAATTATATACATATAGCATGATGGACTAAAAATATTTTCGTATGGTATCCACCAGACAAAAAACGACCTAGAGAACATCTAGAAGAATAGACGAAATTATCGGACCTCTGGGAGAGGCATAGCAAAGGTTGACGGAGGATCGAAAATGGAGGCAGTCATGGGGTGCAGTGGATCAACAATGACTAATTATGATGATAAAATATATGACACCCCTTGACAATATAGAATTTTAAAAATAAATTAACCATATTTAAATCAAGAATATTATATTCCTATAGTAGGTATATACAAGACGTTAATATTTTTAAGATTAGTAAAATTTTAATATAACAGTGAAGGAGCATTTGAGATGTTTGAATAATAATGGTTTTTCAGAATTTTCTAATCTAATGTTAGAAAATGATCAGACTTTTGATAAAAATTTGGGGTTGTCTATTTTACATATAAACAATTTTGGTCCTAAATTGAATAATTTGGAATCATTGGAAAGAAATAAAGCGTGAAAAACTAACCAAAATATTATAAACAACCAACTAAATTTAACCACAAGACCCATTTTAAAAATTTTTCCTAAAAATTATTCTAATAATTTTGTATCATCAAGTAACAATTTAAGTTAGGTAATAAATTTATTTTTTAAATAATTATTGTTTTTAAAAATAGATTCTATTAAAGAACCAATATAACATATGTTTTTGATTAGTGATGACATCCTGAAGGCGAAAATTATATTTTTCGAAACCGGTACATATATTTAATTCATTAAGTGGTTAATAAAACAAAGTTAACAATCTAAAATAATATAAGACTTTGGTGGTTGGGTCGTGTGTAGATTGTAATTATCAAAATCACTGCTGAACACAAGGCCAACATGGTGACGCGGAGTGACAATGTCTTCAAAGACACAACTGACTTAGAAATTCAGGACTGGAGAGAGACAGCTGTAATAGATATCCATCTAGCCTAATCTGAAAATAATAATATTGTGCTAAGGGCAAGATTGTTATCCAAACAGTCAAAAAATATATAAATAAATATACAAAGTGGATATTTACATTCATATTTTTTAATTGAATATTTTGAAATAAGCCTTCATCTGTCAGCTGTCAAAACTCTATTAAATCTGAATATCTACTTCACATATGACGAAACGTTAAATGTCATATAATAGCGATCGAAACATGATTTTTAATACACCGCAAGCGGTTGGCGATATTCGAGAGCATGTATGATTATTACGTACGAATTTGAAAGTCTGCATGCATGCACCAGTCCGGTGTACCATTAAATCTGAGCTCGACTAAACACCAGCGCACCAATACGAAAACTAGCTCTCGTTCGAAAAATTGAGAAATATAAAATCGCAAACTGCTCCATCGCGGAATGACATCACCGACGCGATAAGAAATATTATATATAGAAAGTCACAAAGAATAATATTATACAACGTGTATGATATCACAATATAAGGGAACAAAGAAAAATGATATCGCTCCATCACAGATAAACGAGTCAGTGCGCCACTCGACGGGGAGAAGGTTGATGAATAATTGTTCAAGTATCGAGCTGAAGGAATCTGGTGTAAGAAAGAGAACATAATGTTATGTAAGTAGTCCGCAGTCAACTGCGATAGCGACGTTTGCACGCTATCACGCTATCATATGATTTGACATTTTCTTTTTCTCCACTAAAAAAATTCTATAAAGAAAAAACAATAATTGAGCATCGACAAAGAAGACTTGCACTTTTGCCCAGTCTGTCGAGTGTCAGTGAAACGCCAAGAATTTAAATAATTTTTAATGCAAAATATTAATTTATCAATACTAATACAAATCGCTTCTGGCACCGGTCGTAAGAATTATGTACGAGGGCTGTATGATAAGTACCTGTGTTTAAAGACTGATGGCGCAACTGACGCACAAGTTTCTATTCCAATGTTTAACGCCATCTTTTCAACGACGCTGTCAAAATTTCAGACAGATTTATCGTGTAGTTTTGTATTGATAGCTGTTGAAAATGGGCAAATTTGTGTTTGCAACCATGAAAAAAGAGCAATATCGGTCAGTGATTCGATTCCTGTGAGGAAATCAAAGTGAAGTTGCATGCCGATTATGTGGACCGTGCACCTTCAATGACTATCGTCAGAGACTCGTAGAATTCATCTGCGCGCGTGTGTGTGTGTGTGTGTGTGTGTGTGTGTGTGTGTGTGTGTGTGTGTGTGTGTGTGTGTGTGTGTGTGTGTGTGAGAGAGCGAGCGCCCACTGAGAACAAAACAGTCGAACGACAGTTCGTCACCAACTGTTATATCGTGGTCAGTGTGCGCACTGCCATACATTCTCATAACCGTCGCCATCATGACAATAGTGTTGTACGACAGAAAATCATCGGTGTGCGCTCGCACTAAGCGCGTCAATTGTGTATTTCTTTAGGTCCAATAAGAGGTTTTTGAAAGAACATCAAAATATCGAGATGTTTACCAGGTCAATTTCTGTGAAAAGTTTGATTGGAATGCGATGAGAACTACGGGAGTTATTGAATATTTTAAATTTCATTAAACAGTGAAATGTAGATATTAATTGTACAACTATTTTTAGATTCACTGGAAATTCTAATTTATGGTGAGCTGAAAAAATTGTTATTTTATTTTTAACTGAAATGTTAATCTGTAAAGATACCCGACGTTCTTGTTAATTGACTGATTATATCGAAATCAAATAAAATACTAAAATGGCGTGTGATATCTCAATAACCCGCCTTCGGAGACAACGAATTTTTTAATGAATCGTATCGAGGACAATAGAATTTGTATTTCCTAGAATAAAAAATAAACTATCTGGGTTTTTACAAAAGAGCATGCTTTCTCCCAATTTAGAAGAAATGATTAAAAAATGGCTTACCGATAATAACCTGCCTTACCTCTAAAAATGAAATGAATTGTTTAAACTGTGACTTGATTTGGATTTTATTAAATGTAACAAAATGTATATAAATATACCGGCAGACAAACGTCTATCAAGACGTTTTGTGATAGATAATATACATATATTCACTTACCGTTCTTTCCGTTGGGGCTGTAGGGGTCGTAGCTGCCCGAGGACATGGGCGATGAGTACCCGTTGGACAGGTGCGTGTAGGACTGCGAGGGCGGGCCGGGCGAGGGGGTGAGCGGCGCGGCCGGCGAGGCGCCTGCCGCCATCCACTCGTCCAGCCGCGGCCGCTTGCCGCCCACGCCGCTGAAGGCGCCCCGGCCGGACGTGGAGGGCGCGCCGTGCGGCTCCGGCTCCGCCTTCACCGGCGCGGCCGTGTCGGGGGGCAGCGGCGCGCCGCGGTATAGCAGCTCGTGCTTCAGGTCCATCCCGGCGGGGAGGGGTCGTTACCGCGGGCCGGGGCGCGTTACCGCATGCTGCCGCCCGCCGCTGCCGCGCGCGCTGCCCAGCGAGAGCCACGAGCCGTCTGCAACAAGCGACCAAACATTTCTTATATTTCCATACACAAGTACACAAATTATAATCATTCAAAATATAAATTAATATAAAATACTAAGTAGTCAGCGACCAGAAACAATAACATATGTTTTTGATTAGTTAATGACATCCTGAAGAAGAAAATGATATTTTTCGAAACCGGTAGATGTATTTAATTCATTAGATGGTTAATAAAACAAAGTTAACAATCTAAAATAATTCATTTTAACCACAAAGTTGATTTTGCTCATCTTAAAAATAGAAATTGATTAAATTAAACCAAAGGAAAAAATTATTTATTTATTTTCTTAGACAGTTGGTTATACAGTCTATGAACAATGTCACTGTCGAAATCCTATTTTGCACCTATTTAAAACATAACATGTTCTATAGTTTTACTACTAGTCTGATAATTGTTAATTTTTTTTTTGTATTTGTGCTCATATTATTTTTTAATTTTAGCTTTTTCTATGACTGCTTGTTCCATTAGGTGTTTCATTCATTTATGTGTCGAGGCCACGCAAAGTTCAAAGAGTTCCCCCGGGCGGCTTTCTCGTTTATAACTAGCACTTAGGTCATTGTTTGTGGGCACTGGACATTTAAGTGCTCAGATATGGTGCATGGGCTGCATGAGGGTGAATGGGATTTCTAGTGTAGTTAGTTATATAATAAGTAACTAGGTACAGAGTTACAAGTTTTATTTTAGACCTATTTCTACATATATTTCATCCCTTTACTAATTAGACACATTAAAGTAAAAAAATACTAAATAAACTTTAATTTGTAATATAGCTGAAATAATTTATGATGCTAATCTAGACTTAGTGTCCGGGAGGCCACCAAGTTAATTTTAATTTTAATATTTACTGCAAAAACACTATGGTTTATTTTTAATAAAATTTAACCACACAAGACAAAATAAACATGTTATGATTTTAAATTTATTGTTCATGAAATAAAATATAATAATTGTATATTTAGGTTAAGTTTCTTTATTATCCTGATGAAGGAAAATGATTTATTCAGTTGATTTTTAATGTAAAACTCGTGTTATAATACAATACAAAGTTAATTGTACAAATGTACAGCTTAGTTCGAAAAATAGGGCAAATATTGACGTGGCGTGTTTTCATATAAGCTTTTTATTTAAAAATCACATGTTTATACTATTTATACATAATGATTAACATTTTAACTTTGAATGTTTAATTTTTAAATAAATTAATGGAATAGAATTAAGATACTTTTGACTTTTATTATTATAATTATATTAAATTGTGTACTTATTACTTCAACAAGGCTCCCCCTCCAACACTTAACGTTATTGTTTATTTGAGTCAATATTCAATCACTCAATTATCAATTGAGTATCACTTGTAGACAAAACATAACGCTCTTTTATTTTTATTTAATTTACTAATCAATTTTAAAAAAAATGAAGATTGGCGACTCTATATATAATACATGAATTACGATTTTAGATCCCAATAGCCAATCCACATTGAGGGTATGAAAATAAATAAAAATTATAATAAGGCCAGGATATTTTTCATCTTTCAGCGAGATATCCGCGGAGTAAAAACATAAAATCCTTAAAAATGTACTTGATCTCATTAGCATAAGAGTTCTAATTCGAGGAATTCAGCCCCGACCAACCCCGGCTGCAGTCTCGGGTTTATCTCGGTTTTATTACCCCCCCACTGCTTCGTTTTGATTGCATTATTGCACCTGTAAAAGTAACCCGGGTTTATTGTGTTGGTTCTCCCACTCGCTAATGGAATTGTAGTGTAAGTGTTGGTCGTTTATTTTCTTTCATATTTCGCAGATTTTGATTAATTAATTGCGCTCCTTAATAAGCGAGAACAAAGACTTCGGGAGATGAATTTATAGGTACATTTATTATTTTAGAATATATTAAATGAACCATGACGTGGAAAGACGTCATGGTTGCTGGCATTGTTAAAAAGCAGAAGGATAGAACAAGGTCGGACACCGAGCGGTTAAATTTGTTAAAATGGTTAAATTTCTCGTCCTTACTGCAACCCTGAAACATTTAGGTATTCACCATATCGAAGCAATATATTTCTCGAATATATCGCCCGTACAATTATTTCATTTTTTCAGGTTAAGCATGCATAGACATATTTAGTATTATGGAAAATTTAATACGATCCTTCATGAATTTTAAAATATATTATTATTTAGTTTATTATGTTTATTTGAGTGTAATACACTTTTTGTTTATCAGTTTGTTAAGATTTACTATTCTTAAGTTTATTGTGTACTATTTTTTAGTTTGTATTATACTCTTCCTTGTTTAATTTCGAAGAAACTCCACTGGTATTATTTTAATATATCATGTTTTATATTATATCTGTTATTATTATTGTACTGTTTGTTGTATAACGGATATTAAATATTTTCTTCAATATTTGCAAAATTACTTTGTGGCAATATATTATATAAATAATAAGAAGCACACTATTTAGAATAGAATAGCAACTATTCCGAATTCGCCAATCATTTTTTGGAAAAAAAAAACATTACTTTAATATTAACAAGGGTTTATAAATTATACATTATACAACTACTAGAGTTTTACAGTTAGATAAAATTGAAATTTTATAAATAAGATAAAATGTTAATAGCAAAATAAACATTATAAATAACCAAATCTTTTTTGGCAAATAGTAGCCTATTAAATTTTTTTTCACAATAGTTCCTAATTAATTACCCACCACCTACACTATTATAGTTTTGATTTTATCTATGCTTGTATTTTTAATTTTAGTATAGGTTCATTGTTTTTCGAAGAAGATACCACAGGAATCAATAAATACTGGTTTCAAAGAAAGCGTTTTTCCTATTATTTACATAAAATATTTAATTAACATCTGAGTTGTGTGTATTACATGTGTCATTTAGTGTTACACAAATATTATTTCAAACCTAAAACAAAACTTATAATTTACACATATTGTTTATTAATCTTAAAGTACTAATGTTTAAAACCCTTCCTAGGACTTCCATTTTACCACCAAAAACATATTTTAATTATCAACATCCTGAAACGTCAAGAAAAATAGTTTGTTTTTTTAAACAATGAAAAAGGATCATTATGAAATAATAATTAGTTACCTACGTAATTAATCCTCGAATCAGAAATATTGCTGTGAATTTAAAAATCCTGCATTAGAGCAGGATTGAGGTTTTTTTATATTTTAAAATTTCTGACAAGCTACTTTTTTGTTTACTTTATGAAAAATTCATCTTCACAACAAAAATCCACATTTCAAAGTAAATTGACACTACAATAAAATACCTCAATTTCCGTAAGAACTTACATATTTTTTTTTATATAGGTATTAGATAAGATTTTTTTTAAATAATATTGATATATATACATATGGTTTTCTTTGTCATTTCAGTTAAAACATTATAATTTACTTTTGTTTCGCTAATGATTACGAGATCACATTTAAAATCTGAATTGCTCACACAACCCAGATTTTTTTTTTACATAGTGAAGTGTCACGTGGTTGGTACAAAAGTATAGGCCAACGATCAGAGCTAGATCGAAAAAGTTGGGAACATTTTTACAATATAATTGATGGCCATCGAGAAATAAGCCGCGTGTGTTTGATTAATTTTATTTTATTTATTCGGTTCATGTTGTTAATTATAATTATTCATTCATTAATTAATTAACATTATAAACATTCTTATAAATATACAAAAAAGGCGAATAAGCTTCATAATGTACGAGATGTTTACTGTCTGTTTTAAAGGAGACAAGTTCATCTTTAATAAATTATAGTAATTTAATTCATTGGGTAAAGTAACCAAACTACAAGCTAGCAACTTCATATACAACAATAGAAATAATCATATGCAATACAGCGAGGTACCGACTGCGATCGCGTACTACCGTACTCGCGCGACTGTGGAGGTGGAGAAGACCAAGATTAAACATTAAAATAGGTCATAAAGTGTTGCACACGGAGTGGAGCGATAAAGTACGGACCAATTAAAGTTATCAAGAGTGCAGAAATTCGTTTTAAAGCAACACGAAAATAATAACGCGCTAAAACAGAGCGGCCATAAAAGAGATAACCTTTCGCTACCTACCGTATTAAAGAATAATAATTCAGAGCTGAAATTCATCTCCCGCATTTAACGAGACAAGAGGCAAAGTGTCGGAATGGGGAGAGTGAGTGCAGCATAATACGTAGGTACCGCCCGCGACTCCTTTTATAGACGCGCTTATCTGAACAGCCATCGCGTAAAATTGCACGGGGAAACATGAAATTTGACTGGTTGAAGATGCTGGATCCGGACACCCGATCCCGTTCCGGGCACGTCTCGCAACACCGAAGGGAGGAACAAAACCCATAACTAAACAACAGTAAAATCTATTGAAACTTCTACGAGATGACCGACAGCGTCCGCGTATGCAAATTATAACCCCCGGCGTGTTGCGGACTGACGTACAAAATCCTACGAGTCTTACGGATCGCGTTCACGGATGAGATTTACACTCGAGACAATATCTGAAACAAAAGTTAGGCTCTCATGAAATTTTTTGCCAACAACTTCGGCTTTCTTAATACATCAAATGCAGACCGAGTCTCGAACATCGCCACTTGCCTCGCACCTCACTTCATGCTTGTCAATCCATTGATTATTGATGCCGCGTTCGTCAGTCGGGTGAATTAAAACGCAATATGTGTCTGTAATTTAACGTTTGTGATTGTTTTGATTTTCGCTGTCAAATCGATCGTCGTCTACATGGGTTTGAATTTTTGTATCTTTCTACCCATCTCTGAAATCAACCACATGAAAATCTCAACGCGTGTACATGGTACTGGGATTTGTCTCAGCTAAATCTCAGAAATATACCTCGGCATGAACACGGGACATTAGGTAAAGTGGCGCACATAGATGGCGGACCGCGTGGACTAGCCCTTGGCCACGATTGTCAATAATACAGTTCTGGCATTATCTCCCGAGCTGGCGGCAACGAACATGGACTGATGGCTTTTTGTGAGGAGGGAATTATGCAAATCCGCGATCCGCCTTCATTTTACATGCTCGCCGGAACCGTCTGCTATTGTCCAATATTTGGTACAAGGTAATAACACCAGGATGTTTGCAGTTTTATTCGCTTGTATTAATAAAATGTACCCAAAAAACTACCGTAGTTTTACGAATATTATTATCCTTAGCGGTAAAGTTCCTTTGTCGCGAATGTGGACGGTTTATTGCAGAATGCGCGTTTTGGTCAGAATTTTTAGTGCCGTTTTTATGGTAAATATATCACCGGTGAAGGGGCGATGTCAACACATTTGCGTCAGGTTTAGTGCACATTATTATTCTGAAAATTTGCATTTATATTGACATGCACAAAATGCAACTTAGTTTTAATTAATTGTGCAGATTCCAAAGTAAAGAAATAAAATAAGAAAATTAACGGTACAAAATATATTCTGGATACATACGAGTAATTAATAAAAGTAGATCGACTTCCAAGCTCCGACAAACATTTTCTAAATAATATACCTCAGGACACAATAATACCCTTGGAACAAAAAGCCTGACATTTATATCAAACTGAGATATTGAGCTACAAAGTTTTGAACATTAACTTTTTAATTACGTTACAAAAATTACGTTTTATAATATAGATATTTGAGGTGTATACTCGTAAATATACAACATGACCCAAAAGTGCACACAAAAACTACAGGTTATTTATTTCATCGTCAAAAAATCCCACAAATTGGAGTCGGAAGGGTTAGTTTTATTTTTGCTTCTAATTTTTTTTGGGAAAAACATTTTGTATTTCCTTTTTTGACTATTACTTTTGACCAACTGGAACAACTTCAATTAAAAAAACTACCGTTTTAAAATAATTTAGTAGAAAATTTTCGAAATTTGACATGTTTTTAAAGAGATATATATTATAAGAGTTTTGATATAAAAAAGTCAGTTTTGATCATAATGTCGATTATCTACTACAATCGTGTTATTTCAACATTACGACACGTCAATTTTATATTAGGTAGATATCAAATATCAATACATATCTCAAAACATCGAAAAGTTAAAAAATTGAAAACACCGATTCAATTTTTTTACAAAAGATTTAAAGTGTACGGGAGAATAGTATAAACTGCTTAATGCAGAAAATACTTTATTATATTATTTGTGCTATGGGTAAGATATGTAACGCATTATTTAAAAATCATGTATAAAACAAATAATAAAATAATTTTAAAAATGAATATAAGGAGCGTGTAGATTTCTAAATCTGAAGAAATAGTGAAACAATGCTGAAGTGAGAGTTTTGGGATTACCTAAATATAATAATAATCAATAAATATAAATTACATTAAATTACAAATATAATATTTGCTGGATCACAGACGTAGACTTTACAATTCTGCGCAATGACCTCTAAACTTACTTGTGAAGGATATAAGGATTTTATTGTGAGGCATAAAAATTATGTATTCCTTCCGACCAGAGGTTTATGGACAGTTATGTCGCATCTATACAATAAATAATCCGACAAATAAATAATAACGGAAAATTTAGAAAAATATTCAGTATATCTGAAAACAAATTTTAAATTATATTCTGTTTATTCTTATTATTTTTTAAACTTGTAAAGATCCGAGTATTCAAAAATGGGATGCATATTAGGAAAAAATAAATCATTATTATCCACATGTTGGTATATCTACTGTCTGGATGATGTGACGTTACTTAGTTGTTCATTTACAATAGCCGTTTCAAGAAATATTGTTAAATATAAAAATATGCTAAATATTAAGATATATCAAAGTTTCTACAAATAAAGCAGGAAAAAATAATGTTTTATTATTTATGTAGGAAACAAAAAAAATCGTAGAGTCGCCATCAACATAACTATAACTATTAATAATACTACTATCCGTCTCTATATAACAAAATTCTTTAAAAAAAACAAGAATTTTGAGTTATTATTGTATTCGGATACTCGTCACGTGCGCAACTAACTTAGCCCCAATTCTCGATTAATGTCATTTTAGGATACATTTATGACCTAAATTGTTATATAGTTTCATAACTTTAGTAACAAAACATTGAGAAAAATGTTTTTATTTTTTGGTCTACTGAAAAATGACTTTTTGAGTTGTCTTAGTTTTTATCTAGGTGTGCGATGTCAACATTAAAAAATAAAATAAAGGATGTTTTATATATTATATTTTCATATTACATAAAATTACCAAATACAGGAAGAACTCACTTATTTTCAACATTATATGTATAAATCCAACATTAAATAATACTCGACAATGGAAAGAACTCTCTAGTGAGACGCAAACAAAAGAAGCCGAACAATTTGGCTTGAGCTCAGGTACAGCGTCACATATCTCTGGGCTTTTATTTTATACATATAAATTATTATATAAAATTTTAACTAACTAGAAATAGCCCTTCAATAATGACAAGAAACTAATCATTTTTGTCACGTTAATTTATTTTTAAAAAATCAACCAAATACAATAATAAAATAATTTATATTATTTGACGCGATAACTCATTGTTTCATATTTAATGACACTCTTTGTTTTATGTTACTATGCTAATCAAAATACGTGCTAAGCGACATGGACGAAGAAAGAAAATTATGAGTATGCAGGATATTGCAGAACCTGTTAATCCTGCGAGATATGGGATGTATACGCCATATAACTAATCGTTATAATACTGAGTTCCTTACAAGAATGGCTACAGATACAATTTTGTGATAGTGATCGGATTTTTAGGAACTTCTTGATTTTCTTAGGAGTGTTAAAGTAATTAAATCATGCATACAGAACGCTCATGAGAGATAAAAGTTATTTTCTAAAAAAGAAAGAGACCTAACATGTTTAAAAATATCAGAACTAATTATTTATTTATTTATAAATTAACGATTTAATTAAACCTTTCACACCAGATATCATACTGTTCGTATATTTTAAAACTAGTTGACACATAAAGAATTTGTATAATACATGTAAAAGTTAACAAAATGATAAAAACTATAATTATAGATAAAAGAAAAAAATAATAAACACGGTAAAACCAAAATTATATAATGTTGACAAAATATACAGACAATGTATGTAATCTCCCAAAACCAAAAACAATTTAGACAGTAACTTAACCATTGTTAATATATATTTTTGCATTAAGAACAAGAGTTTTGGTAAATAGTCGTTTTTTGATGTTAAAATACTAGTAAACGACAAAATTATACCACCCGTTTAACTGGTGCAAGAATTCATACAATCATAATTAACTAGGAACTTCACTTAATTATTTTGAAAGATATCTTCATTAACGTAACAATATTTTCAAAATGTACGCAGATATCTAAACTGTTAAAACATTGTCATTCAGAAAGTGTTATGTTTTGAGTTATATTCCAAAACTAAAATATACCGCAACCCAAAATCAGTATATTTATCAAGGCATCAAATTTTTAACAATCTCCCCATCACAATTACATAAATTTATATGTCAAGTCAAAAATTATGTACACAGACTAACTGAAACATAAATTATCTCGCATGTACTCCATTTCTATACACGACTCTTACTCTCATAAAGAAGAAATAAATGTTAAAAGAAATATATATATATATACTACTTATTATTTTATAATGTATTATATCTACTAATATGAAAAAATCGTCCTTTATATCGTATATTTTGTCTCTTATATAAATATTTGGCGAATTTAACGTACCAACACAAAAATGAAATACTTACATTAGAAGTATTTCCGAAATACGGTGATGATAAATTTTAGATTTTTTGGATAAGTCTCGCGTTACTTAAGTCACTAATATCAAGAGATAAAATAACTCGCGCGTTCCTCAGATGAACACGTGAGCGATGGCGGGCAGAGTGCGCGTGCACCCGGCGGGAAAGCGCGGGAAACTATCGCCGATCCGTGGGACTTTCCCGTATTTAAGGGGAAGATCCCGCCACCGCACCGCGGAGGTTCCGGCGGCGCGAGGGGGTGAGAGTCGGCGCGCGGGTGGGTTACAGCCAGCGCCGCGCAACACTTGTAATCTAGATGCACGATGGTAAAATAATGTAATTTACATATAAAACTGAATAATTTGGTTGTTAATAATTACACACTTTTTTTTTTTTTTTAGGAGAACACATTCTTATTGTGAAGTTGTAATTATTCAGAACATAGGTCTGTGATATTTTAAATATGAATTAAATATATTAATTATAAAGATACACATATAAAATCAATTTTATCGAAAAATATTGTTGTTGCGCTACCGGGATTCGAACCTGGATCTCTTCCCTAACCGGGGGAGGTGTTGGATAAAGTTGGATAAAGCACCTACCCCGGTTAGGGAAGAGATCCAGGTTCGAATCCCGGTAGCGCAACAACAATATTTTTCGATAAAATTGATTTTATATGTGTATCTTTATAATTAATATATTTAATTCATATTTAAAATTACACACTTATTTTTTAACTAATAATGGGTCGTGGATCTATTGTTCTCGAACGATTTCAGTTAGACAGCATCTAAATACATTATCATTTATGCTTTATAATGGATCTTCTTCCACATTAATTAAAAACCACAAACACTTTTTGTGTCAAGAAAAATATTTATCATTGAAAAACGATTTTTATCTCTATAACATTCGTGTCAGTATTCGTACAGCAGCAATACGGTGTTACGATTTTTTTTAAAGTCACATATCAAATGAAATTGACCCTTCCCTCCAATGAAATGTATCAATTTTTCTTTGTGTGACAAAAGAAAAACATAGTGATTTTATATGTAAGATTAGCCGTCTCAATCAAATTTATTCCTTACATAATATCATTTTAACGATGTTCTGCAAAGCTATGTAGGCAGGATCCGAGTTGGACAGTCACGTCTCTTATTGACACCACAATAATAATAAGGGTTGACCATGACGTCGCAGCACCCCATGCAAGCTCAACCTTTACTCAAATATTGCCCTTAACATTCAAGCTGTAACACTACTACCAGTGACGAACTAACGAATATGTCATTTGATACTATTTAAAATAGATTATTAATTTTAGATTGTGTTTTATAGGTAGGCGTAGGCGGGCACCTATTCTTTATATTTACAAAATATTTATACAATAATATTTTAAATATGAATTAAATATATTTAATTAGAAAGATATACATATAAAATCAATTTTATCGAAAAATATTGTTGTTGCGCCACCGGGATTCGAACCTGGATCTCTTTCTTAAGCGGGGAAGGTGCATTATCCAATTATGCTACAGCGACAATTTTTCGAACCTATATGTTACCTTTTTGATATTAATACATTTAATTGTTCCATTATTTGAAGGAGCCATCTACCTTATTTTTACAGAATCTCAAATACCTTTGAGTAATCTGATAGCAGACGCCAGAATTATCAATTCATTTTTATTAAATTTTGGACACATTGATACAACTTTATTATTAGGAGAACACATTCTTATTGTGAAGTTGTAATTATTCAGAACATTATATATTAATTAGAAAGATATATTTAATTCATATTTAAAATATCACAGACCGTCTGTTCTGAATAATTACAACTTCACAATAAGAATGTGTTCTCCTAATAATAACATTTAATATTATGTTTAAGCCCTCCGCAGCTTACTGTCTATGTTTTTAATATATTATTTATAGTATAACATTTATACTAACAGTCCACCCCGATTTTAGTATTCATCTTGAGTTGAGTAGAAGTCCATTAATATCTTATATTAGTATCTGGAACTTATACATTTTGATTATTCAATAATAAATAATATTATATAAATCAGTGATCGAATTCCTTCTGCAACCTTACTACAAAGCGTAATTAAAATACATCCAGGTATTGTAAAGATGAAGTAGACCGTCTTCAACAAGATTACAATATCAAAATTGTATTATTTTAATATCTTAATCTTATCATATTTCACAATTCACAAAAATAAGCGACGAAGAGAGATTTTCACATTATCACTACAAAGAAACACACCATTTCGGACTGTAAAAAATACAATAATCTAACCAAGCTTGTTGACAAAATTCCATCAACCGTCAACTGGAACAGTCCCTGGGAACAAAGGATTTAATAAATCGTGAAAGCTGTTTCGCCCCGGCCGCGGTGTTACGGCCTTCCTTCCGTCTGCACCACCCCCGAGGAGGAAATGGAAAGGCAGCGTCCTCACAGCGAGCCGCCCCAGCAGCTAGCTCCCGGGGAGGCCGGGGCAATTAGGGCCGAGAAGTTTGTAGTGAGACGCCGATCGCTAAATATTTCATCCCTCTGACGCAGAAACTTTTATATTTTTTGCAAACTATTCTTACGTAGGCCGAGTCCAAGAAACTTACACGGGCTGACCTAAGACTACTTCGAAAAAAAAACGTCATAATTGATCGACGATAAGAAGATGACAGCAGTGGCCCGCAAAATACGTCATTATCATCAGTGGTTTTTCTTATCCACGGCGTTCTCAAGAGTCTCCCTCTTCTTTGTTCATGTTATTCCCTGCCGTACATTTCCGCAGAGCTCGTTGATTTTATCAGTCAGGCGGTCAAGTGGACTGTCGCCTTCTCGATTCACCTCGGATATCTGCGATGACTGCGTTCGTCAAACGATTGTCTGTTCTCCGAGCGATGTGGTCTGCCAATTTTCTTGGCGTATGCAATTATGTCAACTACTCTCATCTGTTAAGTATTATTGGACATTTAAACATTTCAGGTCAACACAATTACTTACGAATGGTCAATTAGTAAATTATCTTGGAATATTTTCTCATTTAACATTTTGTAATTTTATATCTATAATATACGGTAGACAAAGACGACGATTGCGTGACAAAATGAGAGAATTATACTCGTATATCAGGCGATTGCTAGATGGACTGCAGGGACGGCGGCGCTTGGATGTGTTAAGTCAATAAAGCAACATTAAACTGCAATCATTATTATGTATGCTCCTCGACAATTATTTACACACAATAAGGCGAAGAATGCGAACATATTATATACACTATAATGCCTCAATTAGCTAAACAGCGTTTTGAATGTTTTCAATTTCATTTTCGTCGATCGCACATGTGTTTATATTTTAAATAAAGAACCTAAAATAATTCACATACAAATTACATATAGTAAAAATCACGTACAGCGGGTTACATACTTCAGACATGTGTATCATACGAACCCTGCATATAATATATTTATCTGGCTGGCCCGGTCACATCTCAGAGCGTTGTATTTTGTTTTAGTCTCTTAAAACATCGTCTTAGTTTAACTTCAAGTTCAAATGATATTCTTTTGTTTTGTGGAAAATAAAAACGATGTTCGCGACACATTTTATTCGGGAATCGTCCAAAGACCAAATCCAATTTAAAAAATTTTAAATTATTAAAGTAGATTAGATTTATTAAACTAGTATTTCTTGTGGTATTTAACCTGTACGTTATGTATATAATGATCTAAAATTGAACCACTCCTGAACGTTTGCTTTTATTTTTCAGTCAATTTTCTCCGAGTCTGTTCATTATGTCGACTAACTAGAAGTGAGTAGCTCTTTCTATGCAATACAATAATGGACAACCTCCGCACACTGAAAGCTCCCATGAAGAACCTTGAAACAACATTTTATTGCTCGACTATGAAGATGAGCGCTATTTGAATTGCGCGAACACAACATGTTCAGGGTGGGGATCAAGCTCATGACGCGGCTCGCGTACGTCGCGAAGAGGTGGCTTTGTTTAAAATGCTAATATTCTAACAGATGGCGACTGTTAAGTACGTCGTTAACATAAGGTTTGAATCGCTTAATTAAACCATGAAACATGTTTATTTTATAACATCGCCCAAACAACGAAACTTAGCTCTTAATAACAACAACAATATGAAAACCATTTTCCATTGTCTACTCACATCCTTTTGGTAGAACACACAATATAAGTAAGCAATGTAAAGATTTCTTAATTTCTTAAAAACATACATTTTTGATGTACCTAACTCACACCCCTCCCCCCCAAAAAAGTGACTACATATTTTATTCAGTTCTCATAAATGTCAAACGTTTTGACACTAGATAATTACATGTACGGAAAGCCACAACACTCACGAGCATCTCAAATTAAATAGACCTACTTAATTACGCCCTTTTGACCGACCTGACTGGGACCGGGCTACGCATGGTTAATCGAAAAGTCGGTTAAACCGGAATATAGGAAAAAGAATGCGTATATGAATCTGATACATTATGTTGGTTTATTTATATATTTACACACTTGCAACACCTTGTACGCGCGCTTGTAAACTATGCCTGTTTCAACTTGATAAATTAATTAGCTATCTTAAATGAGCAGGTAACACAAGCTTACAATAGTTCCAAGAATGATAACTAGTTCTGGACAAAGATTATTTATCAAATTGAAAATAAAATTAGAAATTTGACTGACATTAAGACTTTTAAAAAAGATATTTCAAATTGGTTGTTGCAATAAGGAAGAGCAGATACAGAGAGTAAACTCTTTTATATAATGAAATAATTTGTATAACTACTTTTGTGCGTGTTGGTCTTGTCTATTTCCATCCACCTTATATCTGCTCACATTATTGGTATTATTATTATTATTTTTATTTTTTTTCTTTTCCCGTTTTTATTCACCTTTTTATATTTTATATATATACATTTTTCTTTTCTCCTAAAATATTTTCACATTATATGCTATGTATGCTATTCGATCTTACTGTGTTTTGCCTTCGATGAGTTTTGGTTTTTAAAATATATTAGTTTATCAATTTGCCCTAAAACAAGCTTGCCTAATTATATAACTAAATTCATAATACTTTTATATCGTTGTTATAAATATATTGCATTTTATTTTATTATAAGCTAGCAAACAATAATTATTAATATGTAATCCTCTTCTTTGCATTGTATTGTATCATTGTAATTATAACAGATTAATAAAAAATAAAATTAAAATTAAAAATAAATTTGAAGTTCCATTTTTTTGCAATATAGTATCTTCCTTCATTGTTGTCTCATGCTGTCGTTCAATATCATTTAAAATTGGCTACTGCATCTCCAATTTTTGGCTCATTATTTTCTTAAATATTTTTTGCATCTTAATTTTCCTGACAAAACGCGGCTAGTAGTCGATACCTACGTTAAGATTTGAATACAAAAAAAAACCTTGAAAGGTACATTATAAAAGGATTTATTTCCTTTTACTTACAAAGTCTTTGATTTACTTCACTTTCCAGCTGTGTACTGCGAGAAGAGCGGGAAACAAGTTAATGTTACTACATTATTTGCGAGGTGAAGGCTAAGATTAGATAAAAATGATTTCCAATACTCGTACAATGGCCATATTTTATTTTTCACTTATAATATAATATGGGCATACTAAAAGTTTTTAAAATTAAACATAATATATAATAAAATTAATTTATGTAACATTATTTATACAATACACAGTCCGCGAACTGTGTCAAGCAGACTTTATATAAACATTAAACGTCATATCTTTACATATTAATTATCAAAATATCATCGACATCATCAACCCGTGTCAATTAAACCTCCCTGTGTTTGTGTCAAGTAAACCCCTGCATAATATCTAATGTATAAAACCCATCGGACCTTGATTTTTTCAATTCAACCTTCTTCCATATTACATTTTTTAATAACGTAAAGAAAATTATAATATTCGTACATCAGAAATATAAATTTTCACTCGTTTGTACACCATTTTGAAAACGGTACCTCAGAACAAAAAGGTTCACACTATATTCACATTTTAAAGAAAATTGAAACGTGTCAATTTTCGTGTGACACGCAAAGACATTGGGATTTTACAAATAAGATGCGTGTTCAGAAAAATGTATTAATTTATTAAATTTAATATCCTCAATTCTTTATAACATATCATATATGAATGGTTAAAATTATTACAAAGCACAACGATAATTAAAGTGCACCGTTTGTTGTTTATGGCTCTATTATGTATAGTTAATCTGTATATGGCGAAATAAACACCGTTATCCTTATTGATACCGGCTGAAAATGTGCACGTTAGGCGTTACGAAAGAAAATACCAAAAATGCAATACCAG
The DNA here is from genome assembly GCA_031772225.1 of Eubasilissa splendida. Classification (NCBI taxonomy): domain Eukaryota; kingdom Metazoa; phylum Arthropoda; class Insecta; order Trichoptera; family Phryganeidae; genus Eubasilissa; species Eubasilissa splendida. Next base: position 31,406,201 of record CM062850.1, on the reverse strand, counting down.
ACAATCAAATAAACATTACTGCTGAAGGAAACCACCTTCGTAGGGAAAAGTAGGACGAGAACATCAAAAGAAATTACTTTTGAATCGTGATTCAAGGCATACTGAAAAGAAAAAGTGATTCAGATTACAAAATAATGATTTAATAAAAATGTTTAAATTTAAGCGTCAAAAACCAATGTTACAACATACAAAATGCATAGGTATAATATATACAAGCAGCTATATAGATGTCATCAATATTCAAACACCTTCTATTACGTCGAGTCTTGTTGTAGCACGTAGTTATTTAATCTTAAGTTTAGTATTAGCAACATTACTGAAAAAGTTATAATAAATAACAAATTAATAAAAGCAAACAGTGTTTTTATTTTAAATATAATTTAAGCAGATATTGTTGTTGAACACCGTGATATAAATACTAACGTAAACCACCAAGCAAACTAATTTTAAAATTAAAATAACTTTGACCAGTGTCAAAGCTGTAAACCGAGAGAATATTTTTGTTTTATGTTAATTAAACTACCCAGAGCTGAACTTTGCAAGGAGAAGCCACTTGTTCCTTAGAATTTACGGAACAAAGGAGAAAACGACACGACTTTATAAGTCAGTGGTAATAAATTACTTGGCCACCACCACACTTGCCACAGTGCTCCGATAGTGTCAAGTAGCTGTAATGGCACCAGGAAGACCGGTCCAAGGAAACCGCGTCACGAGGATAGTAGCCAGTAGCCCACGTACATTAATATAATAATATATTATATATACATTCGTTCTGCGAAAACTGTATTGTAAGAGATACACTCGATATGCAATGAAGAAAGTTACACTATAATAATATGATATAAGTACATTTTTAAAAAGCTTTGTGAAGAGAATGATCGGTAAAAATAAAATACGAATATCTACTAAGTGAACATTATCGCATCCTCAAGTTAATCCTTGAAAGGATTTTTTCTTGAAGTATACGCGCGCGTGTGTGTGTGAGTGAGTGAGTATTGCCACACTTTTTTTGGAAAGCTAAGAAGATGGTAACCGACAGGCGTCATTCAATTACATCCCGTGCTTCGACCAATCCAGCGTTCCAAATAAACCACCAGTGCACGCTTCGGTCAGTCGAAATCAAACGAAGACAACCCAGCTAAAAAAAGGACAACATCGGACCGGAAAAACAGCAAAATTAAAAAGGTTAGTGCAGTTCATATATCATACGTGTGCTTATTATTAATCGTAAAACTGGGAACCAGCTATCGAATGCATTTACATAAACCGTATTCGAAGTCCTGAAAAGTGATGCAGTTTCTAAAAGAATCGGCATTAAAATTCTAATTTAATCTAAAAAATAGCTAACGATAAACTAGGGCACTATAAAAGTACACTTTTCAGGACTATTCTACCGTGAATCGGATTGTATCGTAGTTCCAAAATTATTTTTTTTAAGTGGCCACCATCAGGGCTTTTTCTTCTTTGTTCTAGTCTTATCCCGTCCATCTAGGGCCGGTTACTCTAGGCATTCTGCTCCACATTGTTACATCGTATGCTGCATCCATAATCAAGGATATAAACGTTCTGAATTTTGTTCAATCTACTTACTCCATCTCTATTTAGCCACATGAACCTAGTGACGAAAATGAAATGATAATCCACAATCTGGCAATATCGCGTAACTAGTATTCAGGTGCATTATCAACTATCAACATATTCGAATATTTTTGAGCAGGCAACAATGTATTCTTAAGATGTGCGCCAACATAGCTTACACAAACAAAAATAGCGCGCGCACAAATTTTAACATGCCAATAACTATTATTGATTACCATGTCAATTAAATTGTCAAGATGATTTCTAATATTTTTTTTAATATACCAACCTTTGTACCAGAAACATGTGTGGTTATTTTTTCAGTACTACAGTTTCGAGAGGTGCAGTCCCTCTCATCATCGCCTGTTACAACTATCAGATGTCACCAAATGATGAGAGAGACTTCAGAAACTATAGTAATGACAAAACAACTCAACGTGGATGTAGTGCATAACTTTTTATTAATACTTTGTTTACAAATAAATACAAAATACTTTATTTGTATATATTTCTAGAAATATCGCTAATACTTCAGCGTTATCGTGACATTGTATTTCCTTATTAAATATTTTAAAATATAAGATAATGCCTCGTACAAAATACGTATTCATCCTTATCACGATCGAGACCGTCAAAGTGCATTCGACCGCTAATATCACATTTCCTCTCGCCGGCCGGCGCGCGGTGGCTGCGCCAGCGCATCAGGGTACAGTGCAGCCGACTTCACAGCGGTAATTGTGCGCAATTGACAAGATCTGTCTGTGTGTGTCGGCACTGGATGCCCGCATGGCGGGGCTTGTTTAATTGCTTCATTGAGGGCTGATGTCGGGAGTCGGGAGATGAATTAGAGGATTAGGAATAACATAACAATAAAACGCCAAAAAAAAATTATATACGAAAATACAGAAGAAAATAATATACTGCGTATACTATATTATATTAAATATGGTCTTCAAGTAACAAGCCACTGAGTCTTTGATCGGTACATTTTTCCAGTCCTCACATCAGGAGGTAATTTTCAAAAGTGGTCAAATCCAAATTTGAAATTCTTTCACTATTGAATGAATCTAGTCAAATTCAACGTCAAATCGTAAAAAAAAAACCTTACTAAAGGACTAATTTTCAATAGTGGACAAATGTAGACAGATCTTCAATAGTAACAAAACTGGTTTGTGGCCGCATATTATATAAATAATAAGATAAAACAACTACTATTAGGAGATTGATGGGTGAGAACGGTATGAATGAATTATATAAAGTGATCACTTAACAGCCGACCACAGGTCGTAAGCCCTGTAATTACCCATACCTCCATATATTATCCATTAAATATAAAAAATAGCTTTGTCTCCATGAGATATCTATTATTTGTTTAATAACAGTGCCTTTGTAGGTGAAAATCCAGTAATTGTGTGCTCTAGGACAAATACAAGTATTGCTATTATTAAACCACTAGTTATTGATAAATCAACATGTTTCAATACCTATGGTATCTTCTTCAGGAAACAATGTATACTAAAATTAAAAATACAAGCATAGATAAAAATAAAACAATAAAATTATAAATGGTAACTAAGTAGAAACTACTATGAAAACAAATTTAAAAGGTGACTATTGTTTCCTGAAGAAGATACCATAGGTATCGAAACATGTTGATTTATCAATAAATAGTAATTTAAACAAAGTGCCTTACCTGTCTAGATTTATACACAATCACGTGATTACAAAGGCAAGCGCCATCTTGCTGAATTAGGTACATTGTGAAGGTGATCGGAGAGATCGCGATCTCACTTTGTAAATAAGTGGATTTGACCAAATTTAAAAACTACCTCCCGGCATACGGTAGTAAAACCTGAACTCTGAATATCTTACAAGTGCACACATTAACATATCAAACAAAAACTATATAAAATTACAATTACATAAAATATTAATTAATGCTTAATTTTATTGACTGATTCATTAATTAATTGCGGTGGATAACGCGAATGATTTAATAAATAAATAAACGATTAAATTGATCTGTTGACGAAGAAAACGAAAGGACAAGACAATCGGACGTTCAACAATGAGAAAACAGCACACGCGGAGACAAAATGCCGAACCGAAAAGTACCAATTCTACAAAAGAAGGAGCAACACATAGCCAACACAAAAATGCAGTTTTTACAAAGAAGCGGTGGCGCTCATTTGCAATGAAAGGAGTCGTAAATATCGGCCGACCATTCCGCGCGATCGCATTCTTTCGCTAAGAACATAAAACACGGCAAAACGACCAAAATAAATTATGATTGTTCACGTAAAATGGGAAGTTTGCTGCAAACATTAGGAAATCGGTTTAAATGAACTACTATATTTGAGTGCGTTGAGATTCCGTTCTCAGTGAGGAAAACGAAAATATACTAACCGACCGGACGAACATGTAATTAAATTAATTTATTTTTAAAAATATATAATTTTTATATTGACTTTGTACTGCGCGCATACAATTTTTAAGTTAATATCACAGCTAGTTTCGGAAAGAGTCGTATATCTCATCTACATGCGTAAATTGAACTAAATTAAATACGAATGGCTATGGCGGCCGAAAGGGTGGGAGTGGCTTTATTGTTTCTTGGAAACAAAAAGTCTATATAATATATATTTTTTTAATAAAAATTTAACATCACGAAGTAACTGCCAAATCAATCAATGATATCTTATATAAATAATAAGATGAAATACTTTGTTTAAACCACTTGATGACATATTGATAAATCAACATGTTTCAATAATGAATTCTCCAATCACCTTTGGGAAACAAACCACTCTTTTGACATTAACAAGGGTTGAGAAATTATACATACAAATACAGTTAGATAAATTTGAAAATTTAGAAATAATAACAAGTGTTGATAGCTAATAAAATATTATAAATAACCGAATTCTTTTTGCAAATAGTCAAATTTGTTTTCACAGTAGTTCCTAACTAGTTACCCAGCATTTAAACTTTTATAGTTTTGTTTTTATCTACGTTTGTATTTTTAATTTTAGTAGTATACACATTGTTTTCTGAAGAAGATATCGCAGGTATCGAGACATGTTGATTTATCAATAAATAGCGGTTTAAACAAAATATTTTATCTTACTATTTAAATAATATGTGGTCAAAAAGTAATTTTTCTAATATTGACGAACATTTAATTATCTGAATTTACTACTATTATTTAATTTGTAGCACTAACTGCTCTAGAATGTTTAAATAAATAATTCTCGCGGTAAATTAAGTATTTACAATGAAAAGATATTATCCACTATCAACAAATATTTCTTCACTGACTGTATTCAATGCTCTCGGTAGATTTATTGCTGTACGTTAGTCCAGTCGCGAGTTCTTGGCTTATCTGCAGCGTGTGCGACACGCAGTCATGTGATTTTAAAAAAAAAAAAAATTACTTAACTTATGAATATAAATGGTAATGCCTAGTCCCAGTTACTTGAAGTAAGACATTGTAATATTAAGTCGACAATCTTGTTTGATTGATGCGTCATTTTTGTTCAATGTATCCAGAATCATCCTATAAACTGTATCGACTATATATAATGTTTAACACTATCTTAACGATAAGTGGCTGCCCAAAAGGGGCGATGCGTTATTGACCAGCCGAGTGGCGGTGGGAATTTCTTGCGAGACGCGGCCGCGGTAATCGAAGATCAGACCTTCACTCGCTTCCAAACCGACGAGACCTTATCCTGGACCTGTAGCGAGATCTTGCACTATTCGCTTACGTACCTATCCACTTCACTTGCTTATCTTATTTTCGAATCATGTATTGACATTATTAAGATCGAACACTGGTCCGTTGTTAGCCAACAGTTGCGAATACAGACGTGATATAAAACTACAACATATCGCGTCTATGGTTGCGATGAATTGTGATCACTTTCCAAGCGCCACGTAACATCATCTGCACCCATATACAGTGGAACCTATATATTCGTCTGGTTCGATATTCGTCACATTTTGATAGCAAACAAATGTTAGTTACTACCCCACCACCCGGCAATGCTGTCAGAATATGGTCGAAAAACGAGGGCATATTAGGCAAGTTCTTTGTTAAATCGAGTTCTACTGAATCATCAACAAACGAAACTACCTGATATTTAAATTATCTCCTAAATATTAGTAACTTTCCTTCTCTTCCGCTTCTACCATCATGTCTCCTCAGCACAAATAAAAGTATAGTTTTGACATAAAATGTATTCATTTGTGTACTATTTTTGGGGGCTGGGAACGAATTGATTGAATTTCAGTTATTTGTTGTGGGAAAAACTGTTTCAATATTAGCAATAATTGAATATGTCCAAGAGCACACAATTACTGGATTTTCACCTGCAAAGGCACTGTTATTAAAAAAAAAATAGATATCTCATAGAGAGGAAGCTATTTTTTATTATATTTAATGGAAGTATTTCTATATTCGTATATAAATATTTCATGGACAATATTTGTATAAGAGATACCGCTAAACCACGAACAATAAAGCAAATCTATCATCGTGATGACACACTCAAATGATGAAATATTTCATTTGTGCATGTCTCTAGTTCGCGCAAACAACAAACATTGGTAAAAATGATCGGAACCAATAGATTTGGATGAAAAGGAAGCATCGATCCGACATTGGCCAGAATCCGCCGGGACGGAAACATTTGTTATACAAGCCGTGGCTACGGAGCCATAAAGGATATTTTCTACAATATTATTATAACATTTGCTTTTCTCAGGAAGCTGTGAGGAAAATATGAGATACGAGATACGAGCAGCGTGCACACAATGCAGGCACGGGCGGTGTAATTCGGTAATGCGAATGCACATCGGAAATTTGCTACGAGTATTTTCAAAAGTCTGCGTCGAATTTTCATACAATGTAATGTATAATACTTTATGTACCGTACAAATAACCGTGCACCTTGTACAAATAGTGCGGTCTGCTTTTCGGCAGTACGTGAAGGAAGCGACCGTCTACGGTTCAATAACGTTAATAAAATGATATTTTAATATTTAATTGTAACCAAGTATAAAATTGGTTTATTTGTGACTACACACTAGACGGAAGTGAGACCCTGAAGTATACTGAATGAAATGAGATCACTTAGTCGTACATGCGGCAGATCCATTTACGACAGAGTAAAGAATGAAGAAACATGGAAAGATTGTAAAACTGATATTAGTACAGTGAGTAAGATTTAAAAAAGGGTCACAGGTATGGTCATACGGAACGGATGAATGAGGAGAGAATGGTAAGAAAGATATATGACGCAAGTGTTGATGGCACCAAAAATAGAAGATATCCGTGGAAGACTTAGCTCGACCAGGTAAACCGGAGGATGGTCATGTTAGAAGTTCCAATAATCGACGAGCTTGTATTAGAATATGTATGATTGTGGAAGAGGCGATAATTGGGTCAGAACAGAAAAGTGTGACACTCTATCCTCTCTGCCTACCCCCGCGGAAAAACGGTGTAATGGTAGGTTAGTTAATTAGTTCGTGTAACTTCTTATGTGTAAAGCGCACTTGAGATGAAAGTTTTTACGAAAATGGCGCTGTAAAAATAATCCAATATTATTATTATTATTATTACTGCTCCGTTGAGTAATACAGTGTAAAACAAAACGTCGAAATAGCAGTTTATAATTATCTTTAAGTCTTTAAACTTTATAAGCTTATTAAAATTTTAAGCTGGGGTAACTTTTTTTAAATAATATTGATTATTAGTATTAATATTTGATGTTAAGAATAAAGTAGGTATATAAAAAATATAAATCAATGTAATAAATTCTAAACAGCATTATATACTTATATAATAATTTTGCACCACATGAGAGTAGCAAAAAATTGCAAAACACTGGTTTAGCATGTGAGACGTACCGGAATCAATATTCGGCGTTTTTAAAATAAATTCAAAAATATTTCGGTATCACCTGGTATTGATCCTGGTACAGATTAATATAAAATATCGAGCGTAATTTATCATCGTAAAAATAAACAAAACAAATTAACCACCAGCAAAGGGTAGCTTTAATAAAATTTTAAAAAATAAAAAGTTGAACATTGCTACGGATTTATGCCGGGACGTGTTAAAATAAAGAATAGCCCGCATCATCATGACCTAAGCCTTAATCCCTTCAGCAAAACCTTCGCTTATAAAACCTGCGGGCGCTCAGACTTTTCGTCGATAGTGAGGACTTTAAAACCAACATATCACAGAAAATCTATTCAAAATGACCAGATACTGTTGTATTTACGTAAACTGGGCGAATCATTTTAAACAAAGAATATGTTTTTGCGAAGTTTACCGGGTAATAACCAGAATTTCACAGAATAATATGCAATGAATTAAATTACATAAATGTATAAAATTTCAGTCACTTCGTGGTGTACCTAACATTTTAATTAAAAAGATTATTTACACAAACTTCGCACTACGCACATAATTATTGAACTTAAACTTCTCCACTCGGTACCATAATGAACATCCAAGAAATTGTAGAAATTCATAAAAATCAAAATTCTGAAAAAATATTACTCAACAAAATGACTTCCCTAAACACTTACACAACCTCATTACTAATATTCCCACCCTATCATACCCCACTTCACCGCTCCATCTGATACATAAAGCCATTACCCGGCTGTTTTATTATTTACACTTATCGATGGGAGGCTCTGCTCTTCGCTCCCGAAACTAGTGCGTAGTACAAAGTTTAATTAAATAATATTTTTTATCATCAATTGATTGGGCAGTTACTTCGTTGTGTAACATTTTAATTACGAAAATATAACATTTTTATATTGACTTTGTACTACACACGCACAATCTGTGAGTTAAAATTACTTTGTACACCTGTAGACGGGAAGGATTGCTCTCCCGAAACTAGTTAATATTAATTAACTCAAAAATGATATATGTTTTTACCGTTTTTATTGTCCACGAAACAAAAGAACACTATCTGAACATGAAATAAAATTCAGACGATGCTTGAAGAGACTAAAACAAATGCAATGATCTGTATACGAGATGGAGAGAGAAGTATTAGAGGAACATATCAGGGATGGTATTATACATGTAACTGTGACAAGAATTCTTTTTCCAAGTTAATCTGCTATTTGCTGACGCTGTTGTTTAAGAAAATAGATGTTATATGAGAACATATACTATTAAAAATTTAATAAAAATGAATTGATAATTCTGGCGTCTGCTATCAGTTTACTGAAAGGTATTTGAGATTCTGTAAAAATAAGGTAGATGGCTCTGTCAAATGATGGAACGATTAAATGTATTAATATCAAAAAGGTAACATATAGGGTCGAAAACTGTCGCTAAAAATATTGTCGCTGTAGCTTAGTTGGATAAAGCACCTTCCCCGGTTAGGAAAGAGATCCAGGTTCGAATCCCGGTGGCGCAACAACAATATTTTTCGATAAAATTGATTTTATATGTATATCTTTATAATTAATATATTTAATTCGTATTTAACATATACTATTAATACGTTTAAGTTTCTGTAAATCTGTCTGAAACAATCATAATTTTACACCACCAATCATAATTTTGCCCGTAACTTTTTACTACCGATCAAAGTTGGTATCTTGGTCGGTGCCTTTGAGCGAATCCTCATCCGACAAAGCCACCAGCGCGGGAAGCCAACTTGATAAAGTCCTGTTGGCGAAACCATACCGTTAAGTCACCTTGGGATTTTGCATCAGAATGGTGGGGTACACCCCGCCAGCCCCATTCGGAGTCACTCTAGCGCGGCGGGCGGGGGCGCTGCATGAAGGATGGCCTTCGGATGGTGTGAGGTTGCTCAATGAGGGTAGGGGTTGTCTGGTTTCAAAGGTTACATTTTAATACATATATATATATATGGTGATCCAAACTCAACCTTTATATAAATATTTTTTTGTATAATTAAGGCCCTATTTCACCTATAACAACCTCGGATATTGACCATATGTGCTTGGATCGTTTCTGGAGCATTAGCGCAAACATTATCTTTCACATAATCTCTAAGAAAAAAGTTCAGTGGCATTACATAACACGACCAGGGCAGTCATTTGATGTCTCCGAAACGAGAAACTACGCGCCCAGGAAATATAATAACTCGATTTTTCTGTACTTGCGTGGCACGCAGTACCGCCCTGCTGATAAAAGACATCGTCCAAAAGCACGTCGAACTAAACTTCGCGAACGAACTATTTCTGCGGAACTTTCACCATTTTTGTAGTGAATATTCACAATTTTAATGCGTTGTTCAATCATATTTCGACTCATTTTCGTAAATAGTATAATTTTTATTTGACAGGTGGAACAGATATTTCTAACCCTGAAAGATATAAAATAGATTATCTATATAATGTATTATATATATATATATATAACGTACTTATTTAGTCTTCTTTTTTTCCTTAGGCAATCCACCCTTCAAGAGTGATCTGTGTCATTAATTAAGTTAAAACTACATTATATAGAAAAAGAACAATCTTGTTAAGATCAGCTAGAGACAAAAATTATACACTTTAGAGTGAAAATCATTAAAGATAGTAAAGTAATTAATAATTTAACGACTAGACTGCCGTCCGTATTGGACGTGGGGGGTTGGGGTAGGCTTTGAGGATCTTAAAACGAAATTAGTTACCTACTGTCATGTAAATGTCGAAAATCTCATCCCTGAAGAGACTTACATTATTTAATAAAAAACATTTTTTACAGTTTTAATTCTGCAGATTTTATTCAACAAAAATTGCAATTGTGGTAGAACTCAATCGTGTATTCTAGATTAGAATGAAGTATGCTATAAACATGCGTAGAAAAAAATATGTAATAATAACATAATAGCATTTGTACGAACATGATTGACGAACCGATTTGTTTCCATGATAAAAAGCATTAAAATGATCTTGGATGATACCGTCTCTGGGGAACTGTACACAAATAAAAGCAATTTGATCGAATCGCGAGCAAAGCCAAGATCCAGTGTATCATTGTCCGCGAATCCAATGCGACGGTGCCACAAAAGCAGTGACAGATACATTGATATTTACACAAATGTTCTTGTCCGCCCGCGTCCAGGCAACGGTGAATAATACAATCTCTGCACTGATAAAGCTATTCGATTTCAAATTTATTTTTTAGTTATACAGACGTAAATATATTATACAACACATACGTTATGTATTAATAAACTATAGACATATTTCTAAAAATGAATCGAAATCGAATAAATTCAAAATTCTTTCAAATAAAGTGATAAACTGGTGTGATATATAGACAGTCTTTCATTGATCATTGAAATATTGAAATTAAAATCTGATAGAGAAATAAAAAAAAAGAATAATGGAACGGTAGATGTATTAATATGAAAAATGCAACATATGGGTTCGAAAATTTGTCGACAAAGGTACTGTCTGCTGTAGCATAGTTGGATAATGCACCTTCTCCGGATTGGTAAGACATCCAGGTTCGAATCCCGGTAGCAACAATTTTACGATAAAATTTATTATATATGTATATTTTTATAATTAATACATTTAATTAGTATTGAAAAAAATATCGCATACCTATGTTCTGAATAATTACAACTTCACAATAAGAATGTGTTCTACGTAATAAAAATAAAAATGTTAAATTGTACGTTTTTTTGACGAGACAAATTTGTCGAGATAATATTGCAGGCACAGATGTAAGTACAATTTGTTGAAGCTTTAAGCAAAATCGAAAAATGTTATGTAAGTAAAATTATGTTATTCACCTTACCTCACGATCGATCAAATATAATTATAATAATAATTATTATTAATACATAAATCACAACATTAAATAATTGGTGGCGAAAAAACCTTTCAAGAGAATTTTTAGACTTATTTTCCAATGATTGGAGAAATTAACAGCACGCGCCAATTGCGATGATTTATATTTCCACAAAGGTATTTTTTAATTTTTTAAGCAATATGGGAAAAGGATTAAAAATATAAATACGGGATTCTAATCCACATTTATTAAAAAAATATATATATTCATATGTTTTACAATGCCTGGAATCCATCAACATCCAAATTATGAATAAAAAATTAAATATAATAAGTATGACAAGTAAAAAAATAATTTCATTAAAGAAAAGTGGACTCATTATAAATTATATTTTATACTATTAGAAATAAATTGTTCATATCTTGATATGGCAAGATAAGTAGAAATACTTTGGTATCATTAGATGTAATGTTAGAGAAGTTATTGGGCAAAATTGGAAGCAAATCTCAAGTAACGAGAAGCCAATATTTATATTAGAATATGTCCAAAAACACACAATTACTGGATTTTTACCTTCAATTGGACATTTTCCAATATTGCTATAATATACTGGTCAAAATAAGAAAAATATATAAAACTTGAATAATATAAATTTTTCAGGCGTATTCTAGTATAATGTGTTAAAAAAATATATTTCACAGATATAGAATATTGCTTTAAATAATTTTCAAAAAAATCAGATTCTCATTGAGTTGACATATAATATATGCTGTTACAAAGGAAAAATGAATTTTCAAATTTGTTCCATAAATGACGATGTTGTAATGGTTCTCGAAGCGAGTCCAAGGAATAAGATATATACAAGTTTCAAAAATTTGTTAAATATGAAGATTGAGGGGTGAAAATTGGTGAGCGTTATAAATATATATATTAAGCCAGCCGATGACAGATCATAAGCCCTGTAATTACTCCATACTTCTATGTATTTTTCATTAAATATAATAAAATAAAAATAGCTTCGTTTCCATGAGATATCTGATATTTATTTAATTTAACAAAGGGCGCAGATCGGCAGAAAAATACAGAGGTTTAGGACACGTATATTTATTTAAATCTTAAACAATCATCCTAAAACAAGGCTACAGGCTAGTTATAAAATAAACAAATAAATGTTTGTTAATGTATTTCACTACAGGGTGGGGGGAAATACTGTCGGGCCATCACTCGTCGTAAACAGTGGTTGTTTAGCAGTAACTATTAGTCCAAAACTTGATATTGCGCGATTAGTTAAAGTTTTCAACTCCAGACATTACACAATCAAGTTGAGAGATAACTCGGCATCAAAGTATTGCCCTTGGAGAATTATCATTTCGCTAGACGGGTACACAAGGGTACAACACAAAGTTAAGGGAGAGCGTCATGTAATGCCTGTAATGGAAGATAATTACGTAGAACGGAGATGAAACTTAAATAACTTTTATTTTTTAAATAAATCATCAAAATTTACACTAAAGCATTTATATAATCTATTTAAATTCTAATTGCCTAGTTTTTGTATATGAATTATAATGTAACACAAGGTCGCTATAACATATAATGTTGCACACAGTAAAAAAATTTACACAGAATCATAAGATTCATTCAGTCAACGACATCAGTATTTTGTCTAGTTCTATAGACAACCGTATTTTTCAGACGTTAAAACACATGACTGATGATCCTCGGACCATAAGAATCATCCTAATTTTAATTAGATTATTCTAATATACGGCTCTTAAGAGTCTGAAAAATACGGTAATAATATTTAAGGATTTATAAAATTATTTTTAATCATATTCTAGAACATATCGGCTACGAATAAGGTTAGACACGTCATTATATAATTCGCTGTAAAATAGAGTATAACGTTATATCTGGTACCTACCGCGCACGAGATGTGATGGGAGTTGACATTTAGCAAATGGCAACACTGCACCGTGTAAGGAAAATTTCTATGGTATTTTGGTTTTTTGACCACTTGCGTGCGCGAAGGAGCTGCTCCTGATACTATAATCACAAAGATGTGATTTCATATTGAGTTAAGGAAGGGTGAGAATGATTAAATATATTGGGCATCTGTGTTATCCTGCACCATGTTAGTGAGATTTTTTGTTTGCTATTTCACTTGTATGTTTGCAGGATGTGAAGCATCCCTTCCTCACATGACGGCAGAGAGGTGTTATGTAGATGACAATACTATTTCGTCGTTAAGGATTACCCACGAATAAAGCAGGACGGGAATACGATTTGGTCTCCTCTGCTTCTTTTATTCTCAATTTGACTTATTTTACAACAAAAGAGGACACAAGGATTCTTTGTGACTTCAAAAGAAAGCCGACGACCCAACCTTCTTGACGTTTTAACTAGTAAGGTGCCTCGGTACCTCAAGACTAAACGAAGACGGTGGATTGCTCATGAAGAACGTAGACAACCGGTAGTCAAATTGTTGTAAAGTAAATTTCGATGTGAATTTTTAATATCTAATGTAACGTAGTGTTTATTTTAATTTCAAATGCGAACTTCTTAAAGAATATTTGATGAAAGTCCATTATTTTGCTAAAGAAAGATTTGTCAATCAATCTCTGACATAATTTTTGTTATATTTTACCTGACAAACTCATCAGGTGTTTAAATTGTCGTAATATAATTTCTGAGGTGAAGATCATAATATCTAGTGTATCATAGTGTTTTATCTCACCATTCATTCTAATGCATAACTTGCTAATTTTGATATTGACACGTTGATAAGAACTCTATTATTTTATTAAGGAAAGATTTGCCAGTCAATCTTTATTTATAATCACATTTAGTGAAATAATTTCTTACTATATTCTACCTTGTAAATTCATATATTTTCATATCTGTGCAAAACCATTGAAATATGATGTTATAAATTTTGAAAGTAATTTTATTATTTTCCCTGAGAATGGTAGCTGATGTGAATGGGAGGCGACATGGGGAATTCTGTACATCAGAACCACGCACCTCATGCTATACACTGAACGAGCTGGAGAACGGACGACATACGACGTCACAAGAGTTTATCGTCATGAAAAAAAATGAACGTAATAAACTTTATCTTGTTAATAGAGGGTGCAAGTCTGCCATTTAATAAATTACAAAAATGAAAAACATAGAAGATAAATATACAAGTCTCATATAAATCATATTCTATTGTACTATTGATACGTACTAATTTCACGACACCTTAGTGTATTATAAAATAAATAAGCCACCCATAACACGGTGTATAGTAAAATAAACAAACAAACAAAAATAAGAGTAAGGAAGCAAAGTACATTATAAAAATTAAGAACTACACGAAAAATTACGCATACAATAGAAAACTGCATGACCACTCGAAACAAGTGAAGAGATAAATTGTTACTCCTATAATATTCTATTCATACTCTCACAGCTTCCTTATATAAACAAGTAATAAAAATCAAATCAAAACATAACAAACAACGAACATATTTTATTGTTTAATAAAAATATATGTGTATAATTGACAATATTTTCAAACAAGAATCACGATATTTTTAGGTACTTACTCACTGTTAGTGATTCTTCTTCTTCTTCTTTCAAATAGGCAATCCACCCTTCAAGAGTGACTAGTGCCATTAAACAAGTCTAAACATTATTTCATAGAAAGCAGTACAACAATACTATAGAACAGGGAACATTGCATCACAAGTCAATACCATTGACATACAAGAAATTTGTTATTACATAGGTTAAATGAGGCGAGTTGAGGGAAAAAAGATGACACAAGTTAACCGGGAGTTGAAAATCACCATTGAAGAGATCATTGTAAAAAAAACCTGTGATCCGCAATGGACAGGCAAAAAAGACATGGTCAAGGGTTTCCTCCTCGGCACCACACTCACACATTGGGGGGTTTATTATGTTCATGTTAGTGATTGTGACACAGAATATCACAATTCGTGATTTTGAGCTCAACACATAAAACATTCGTAAAAAGAACTCCACATTTAAGTTTCCCAACTTAATAATGTACAGCGTCACGCGTGATCTCAATCCAGTTGCCGATATCAAAACGCGTGACAATAAATTATGAGCAATAAAAAACGGAGATAAAGCGATACGAATATCCGTAAAAAGAAAAAATTGTTGCAAATGCAAATGGCCCTCTGGTGTTTCAAGAGTAACGCACTCTGATCCGATCTGAAGCAGTTTCTCACGGACAGGGACAGGGACAGGGACAGGATATGCGGCGAGGCGTGTGGGGAGGCGAGATGGTATCTGCTGAAGAATAGGTAATTAAACACGCTCAGCGTCATTCATTTACATACATCGAGTGCATCAAGACACATTGGAGGTGTAATTCGATTAAATGTGGTTTTTTTTACACTGATGGAAGAATAAATGAACTAATATTGAAATGTTGGTATCGAAATCAAAATTAAATTAAAAAATATATACGAGGCGCGGTATTTAAATAAGTGCCGTAGTCGAATATTCCCGGTGTAGCGCTGCTGTTGCGATGTTGCGCATGCGTAATGATTTCCTTCATCTGTTGACTCACCACATGCAACGTTAAAGACATTCACATAGTGTGGCCATTTTGTAGTGAGTGGTTGACATTTTTAATACAATAGTTCTAAATACTAATTAAATGTATTAATTAGAAGGATATACATATAAAATCAATTTATCAAAAAATATTGTTGTTGCGATACCGGGATTCGAACCTGGATCTCTTTCCAATTCGGGGAAGGTGTATTATCTAACTATGCCACAGCGACCCCATATGTTACACTTTTCAAATACATGTACATCTATCGTTCCATTATTTGAAAGCTATCTACTTTGTTTTTACGGAATCTCAAATACCTTTAAGTAAACCGATAGCAGAAGCCTGAATTAACAATTAATTTTAATTATATTTTTGGACACATTGATACAACTTATATATTATTAAGGAGAACACATTCTTATTATGAAGATGTAATTATTCAGAATATTAAGTCTGTGTTATTTTAAATACAAATTAAATGTATTAATTAGAAATATATACATATAAAACCAATTTCATTGAAAAATATTGTTGTTGCGCTACCGGAATTCAAACCTGGATCTCTTTCCAATCCGGGGATAGATCTGCCCGTTGACTGTGAAATACCGTCCGAGATTCGTTTCCATGAAACCAGCTGACATTTATCGCCAAGTGAGTCCTGTTTTGTCCTGATTTGGCGCTAAGTGATTTCCATCATTTCATTCATCTGAAGCGATTCCTTAGTAGCAAGCCTTTAAATGACGATGATGATCTCAAAGACGGAGTATATATTATATGGTTTTCATCCCAAGCGGCGTCGTTCTATGACGAAGGTATACAAAAATTGGTGCCCCGTTATGACAAGTGCCTTAATAATGGTGGCGACCATGTTGAGAAGAAGTTTAAGGTGTGTAGCGTCCGAAGAAAGTCAAGTGTTGTAAAAATGATGTTGTTTTTCTTTAAAAAACAATTCCGGTACTTACTTAAAATATGCGCTTCGTGCAGCATACAATATGTTGTTGGAAGTGTGATATTAAATTGAATTAATTTGATTTATTTCCATATATCTGATTAGGTAATAGGTCATCTTCTTTCCCTCAACTCGCCTCATTTAAGCTATATAATAGCAAATTTCCTGAATGTCAATGGTATTGACTTGTGATGCAATGTTCCCTGTTCTATAGTATTGTTGTACTGCTTTCTATAAAATAATGTTTAGACTTGTTTAATGGCACAAGTCACTCTTGAAGGGTGGATTGCCTATTTGAAAGAAGAAGAAGAAGATTAGGTAATAGAGTCGGGTATGCTACAATGAGCAGTGGTCAAATCAGGATGCGAGTAAACGTGTCGGATAGTTCCTTCTGTTATAGTTTATGAAATTCAGTATTCAGTAGCGGGTGCTTATGAACGTGTATTTTTTTATAGAAGTTTAATTAATAAATTTAATAATATATATGTAGAGTTTTTTATTTTGTTTTTTATTATATTTTTCCTGTCGAATTGATAGTGTTTGAATGGTAACTTTGCTCTTGACTGTGGGGCCTACAATGAATAATCACTAAATAAATATACTTTAATACATGCTAAACGAACTAATGTTACAAGGGATGATGTTTTACAACCAATTACGTTCACTCGACTTTATCTATATAAAGAAATTGAATTAATTATTTTAGCGGTACTAAAAATAAATTGATAATTTTTTTTTTTAAATATTGATATTAACGTACTTGAAATAAAATTAAAAGAAGTAAATAAATTCCACTATGGCTGTATTTGAATTCTAGATCACCTTGGAAGGTTTTTATTACTTCCCAATTTAAGCAGAATTTCTTATAAAAATACTAATCAAATTTTGACCACAAATTAAACTTTATTTTCAACACCAAAATAATGTTGTATTTTACAAACAAATTGTATTTTATGCCGCCATCCATAAAATCCAACCATCTAAACTCTAAAATTTATTCTTGTTTCACGTCGCTAACAATATGTGACGCTCTATAAAAAGCAGATACCGTCAATATAAATTGTAAGTAGTCTGTCACTTAGGAGGTTATAAGTACGTACTAAGACATCAACTTATGCGAACTATTTGTCTATTTTTATTTGTTTGTAAGAACTTAATTATTCTTTAAAATTTAAACATTTGTTTTAGTGTATTTTGCAATATCGAATGTGAATTTTAAGTATTAACACATTAGACACATTGTTGTGATGTTATAATTATTCAGAACATAGGTCTGTGATATTTTAGAAAGATATACGAGTACATATAAAATCAATTTTATCGAAAAATATTGTTGTTCCTGACGGGATTCGAACCTGGATCTCTTCCAATCCGGCGTCTCCTATCGGATTACTCAAAAGTATTTGAGATTCCGTAAAAATAAACAAGACGGCTTTCAAATAATAGAACGATAGATGTATCAATTTGAAAAGTGTAACATATAAGTTTGAAAATTTGTCGTCAATGCATTGTGTTGGTATAGCATTATCGGTGAATGCACGTTCCCCGGATTGGAAGAGATCCAGGTTCGAATACCGGTAGCAACAACATTTTTTGATAAAAAAAAATTATATGTATATCTTTCTAATTTATTCATTTAATTTGTATTTACAATTTTAAGTACACCGCCCCACCATGTTATTAAATATGAAAGATGTATACAACTCTAAAACCATTTTTTTTAAATAAGTTAATTAATTTTTCCCTTATTTCCCTTTCAAGGATTATTAATTAAAGCAACAAGGAGTCGATTCATTGCCCGGGAATTCAGATTTGGGAGTATCCCTTTAAGTCGCCCATATAAGCGGTTACGGGACGCTATTTCATTTAGATTGTATTTGAAGTCTGCTTGTTTTCAATACGTCTCCGTGAAACTTTATTCTGTATACTTGTTTGTTCTTAATAAACATTGTTTCAATCAAATATCAGATATCTCATAGAGAAAAAACCTTTTTTTTAAAATATTTAATGGAAAATATATGGAAGTATGGGGTAATTACAGGGCTTACGACCTGTCTTCGGCTGGCTTAAGTGATCACTTTATGTATATATATATAACGTTTACTAATTCTCACCCTTCAGTCTCCACATTTTATCAAATTTTTGAAAGTTGTATATACGTTAGTATGTGGACTGGCTTCGAGTACTACTATACCATCGCCATCTATGGGCCAAATTTGAAAATTCCTTTTTCCTTTGTTTTTGTGGAGATTGAGGAGTGACAATTGGTGAACGTTATATAAATATATACATAAAGTGATCACTTAAGCCAGCCGAAGACAAGTCGTAAGCCCTATCATTACCTCATACTTCCATATATTTTCCATTAAATATAATTAAAAAAATAGCTTTGTCTCTATGAGATATCTGATATTTAATTAATAACAGTGCCTTTGTAGGTAAAAATCCAGTAATTGTGTTCTTGGACATATTCAAAAATTGCCAACTTACCTTCATTCGCAAAATCTCCCTTGCTGACACATAAAACTCTAGATCTCGAGACACAGCACTGGAGACGGTAAAGCACTACAGCGTGGTCAAGCGCCTGGCACAGATTAGTACAGGGTGCGAAAAGAACCAATTCCAAATGTGACCGACTGTAATACATCGTGTGACGTACTTTCACCTCCATGAACTAGTTTCAATTGTACGAAAGTATTATTTAGGTGGTGGCAATAGGTTTAATTTAAAAATATTGCTTTAATATTCTTAAAAATTTAAGATACCCTATTCTTTGTGGTGACACATAATTAGTCGAGTACCTATTTCCTGTGCATTTGTCCTTCCAATATAAACCTTAATATACCTGTCCCGCTCTGGCCAACAAATGACTTAGGGATTTCGCCGACGGGAAGACAGTCGAACTGTCAAGATCTGTGTTCTTTTTTTACTGTCCGAAAGCAGCGCCGTGCGTAACGCTCGGACCACGAAGAAGCTGCGTTCTCAACAGTTCCGGAAGTGCAGTGATATCTCGGTCCTTGACAAAAAACGTGCTAGTCAACTGGAGGTGAAAAAACGACGTCCAATCCAGGATCGAGATCACGGTAGGCCAGATCCCTTTGCCAATATTCCTCTCTTGAATCCAATTCGGATTACGTCAAATAATCATTATTATAATCGATACAGTCCACGGGATCTTATTTTCGATTCCGTTATTTAGGAGTAGAGCAGTTGTGGTATGCTATGGAGCTGATATCATAATAAATACTGTTATACCCAAAAATACTTTTAATTTACAGGGACATGTTTCGTGTCTATTTGTTATATTAATTACTTTTAATAGATAGATTATCAACACGGCGTAAAACATTTAAAAATAATTAGGAGAATAAAAAAATTGCATGTTCCGCATTCGTGCGCTCTGTATGTCCTGCCCATCTTATCATTTATTTTACCACATCAAGTAAATTATCAATTTTCCACACAAACTAAATCAAGATTTTGATAAAGATCTTTTAACCTGACTGATGTGTATAATTCTGTTCAGTAGTTTTAGATATATTGTTCATTCTCCGTGACTATCAATTTGCAGCGTAACTTTAATTTTCTTTTTTAGTGTTTTTTCTTAACCATAAAAAGTATAATCTGTAACATATTATTCCCCTAAATGTTTTTAAATTGCCCATTAATGTTATACTAGGAATATTTAACATTCGTTAGTGACATATTGATAATTTTTACATGAAATATACATAAATAACTATAATATATTAGTGATTAAAACCCTACTAAGGCGCGGAAGACGTACTAAGAACGGTTTCTGTAAAATAAGCAATTTTCAATTGAAAATATGAATTAAATATATTAATTAGAAATATATACATATAAAATCAATTTTATTGAAAAATATTAGAATAATGGAACGATTAAATGTATTAATATCAAAAAGGTAACATGTAGGTTCAAAAATTTGTCGCTAAAAATATTGTCGCTGTAGCATAGTTGGAAAATGCACCTTCCCCGATTTGGAAAAACATCCAGTTTCGAATCCCGGTGGCGCAACAACAATATTTTTCGATAAAATTGATTTTATATGTATATCTTTCTAATTAATATATTTAATTCATATTTCGTAATAAGAATGTGTTCTCCTAATTTTAAATTGTTTTTTATTTTTTTAACGTACCTAAAAATGCGATAATGACATTGAAATTCATCGGGGTTATATGTATATAGGATAAACTAATAAACGATGTATAAAGATCAAAAGATGTGAGAAATTGAATATTATTAATTTATCACCATTGCATGTAATACTAGCAGTGTAAACAAATAAAATAATCAAAAGTGAACTTGTTATCACGACGCGGTTTATTATTCCGCCGGCTTCCCGCCGTTTTCCCCGAAACGATGCGAGCGCCGCGCGGCGACTTTTCTCGAAAGCTCGAGACAGCTTCAAATTTCCTGGCGACACGTAAGGAAAACATTTGTAACGCATGCGACAAGACACAAAATGCATTCGCAAGAGATGCGTCCTGCATGCAAAACTGTACAAGAGTATAGAAATAATGAAGTAAGAAGTAGTAGTACGAGTGGAATAAACATGCAATCAGAGTGTGCAACGTGTCTCATATTGGATTTCGGAAAACTGCTCGAGATCTTGACGCTATCTTCTTCAAGACCATTATTTATTAGAGAAAAGGATCTGTTTTCAGCATCATAACACTATAAAAATACACTTCTAGAAAGCTTAGATCTTCGAAGTAATGCGAACATCCTTTTCTGCAATGTAACCCTCACAATTAAAATAAATCATAGTGATTTATACTAAGTTTGTTATTTTTAAAATTAGTATTTAGTTTTAACTAATATTATCTCAATTTAACTGATGTTCCATGACTTTCAATAACGCGTGGACTTTAAATATAAGAATAATTATTTTGGTTTTTTTTCAAAATAAAACATACATTTTTTTAAATGAAAACACATTTTTGCTGTGAAGTTACAATTTTAGAAAATAATTCTCTCACATATTTAATACAAATTGATTTGATTGAGTTATTTCTGGCGTCTTCTATCGTGTATTACTCAAAGGTTTTTGGGATCGATTGCAATATAAAGTTAATCACTTTTAAAAATGGAATAATAGATATACTAATTTTCAAAAAGACTAAAGAACAAAAAAATACAAATTTGTCGAAAAAAAAAGTTCCAGCATCATATCACGGTAGCAACCAAAACATATTTTAATAGAATGATTTTTTTTGTATCTTTCTAATTGGTTCATTAAATTAGTCTTAAAATAAATCAACTTAAAATTAAAAATCCCTTCTTGCGTTACTACCTATATCGACAACGTGAATACTATGACATTTATTATTTATTTATTAAATATTTTTGCGGTAATTTCTAAGTTAGTATTTTATTGCTATCAAACTAGGCGTATTGCCCGGTAGTTAAACGGATCACAAAGGACTTTGGGTAAATTAAAATTTGCGTGCTTCTTCGTGCGAAATATTCGCTCAGAAGCAGAACCTAGGCAAGCGTATCATTCGAATAAATTATGCGCAAATGGATCAAATGGCTTCTAAAAACTACGCCATAAAAATTTACACGTTGCTTTATTTCGAGAAATGGTCAAGAGCGGTTTACTTACATAGTAACATATTATTTAAGCGAAATAAAGAAAGCGTTCAGAGCGCGAGTGTAATTACTTATAACGGTGTACCAATATCAGTAAAAAGCTTTTTGCAATTTAAAATACATTGTGGATTTAGCGACAAAGGAAACGTACAACGGAATATGAAAATATTAATTACTAACCGAGGGTTTTTCATTAGGGTGGCCCTGAAAAACTACTAAAGAGTTTTCTTCTGAAGAACTCAGACCGTAATGAGAAGACTTCAAAACAAACTAAGCAAATTCACTAAGACTCGCTACGGCGAGTACATTTCAGTGCCCACGTAGACAAGCATGCTTATTCACAAGTCCCGCAATCCGTTTGCATCATGACAATTTAATATTTCATAATTTATCAAATGTAATAATAATATTGGATAACTTGTATAGCGCCATGTTCGTAAAAACTTTCACATCGAGGACGCTTTACACATAAACGGTTTATAGTCCCACATTATCTTTGTTTTTAAAATTAAAAATTGGTATTTAAACTTATAGAAATGATTTTTTTTTCATTAATAAATTTGATAGATAGTCGCAGTATGAAATTAATAAATGTAAATCTATTTTCAGACAATACTTTTTTATGGTTCAGAATTTATAAACTATAAATATTTTGTTACAAATTGATAATTAAGTCGAGAAAAGACCATTATCGAAAATAATAAATAATAAAATAAAAATATTAGGAATAAAATATATATAATTCGTATTTGCAAAATGTAGAACGCTTGTTGCATACACTTTGAACAATATGGTTATTTTCAAATTATGCTAAATTGACTTATTACAAAGCCCTAACATTTTAGTAAATTTCTTTTCAGTATCCTACGAGTATAGTCAGTGGATTTCGGTTAGCATATAAACACAATAACAACAAGAAAATATATCGAGGAATTAAAGTACAAATAATTCAATTATCATGAGCTTTTTGACTACCAGCTTCGTATAACGGGAAATAATATTAAAATTAAATCTCTAGAAAATTTTCACGGAAAGACTATAAAAATGACATTAAGTTAATATCAGAACATAAAGTAAAATAAGCATATAAAATGTTTTACGGTGATTGTATTATATATAGTATTATGATTCTAGTTTGAAATAGTTATACGAGTGAATCAAATTGAACCAAATATTTTATACGTGACGTGAATCGCCATCAGTGTTTATAAAAGAGAGAAGATAAAAAGGAAGAACGTGAATGATCATAACATGAGAGCAGCTAGACATGAGTATCCATTTATATTGACTGATTAACGTAAATTAAAATGTATATAGTAAAGAAATAATATTAATTTAATGTATTAATTATAAATATATACATATAAAATCAATTTTGTTGAAAGATATTGTTTTTGCGCTACCGGGATTCGAACCTGGATCACCATTTCCAATCCGGGGAAGTACACTACCAATTGTGTTCTAGCGCCAGTATTTTTTATGACAAATTTTCAAACCTATATGTTACACTTTTTCAAATTATGACATTTGTCGTTCCATTATTTGAAAGTCATCTACATTGTTTTTACGGAATCTCAAATACCTTTGAGTAACTGCAGACTGCAGACGCCAGAATTATCAATTAATTTTTATTAAATTTTTTATTATATTATTAAGGAGAACACATTCTTATTGTGAAGTTGTAATTATTCAGAACATAGGTCTGTTAATCTTTAAATTTTCGTTCCAATCGAGTCATATTTTTAAAAAAAGTAACAGAGCTATTTGATTGCGTAAGTGGTACCAAAATGATCACGTGGATGACACCAAAATAAAAATATTGAGAAAAGAAATTTGCGTTAGTCCATGTCTATATATTTGTGTGGTCTGTGTTACTATACAAAAATTTTACGGATTTTTCAATTTTTTTTACACTTTTTGACATTGTAATTCTAATACATTTAATTTGTTTATTATCTGTAGTACCTACCGACGAGTAGACAGTGAGAGAATTTTGAAATATTAATTACCTTCGGTTTGGGGAACAAGCTATTACGTGTTGTGTTTGAGAAGAACACACTTTTAATTGTGTACAGTGACATTTACGTATAAATAAATCAAATGATTTTAAAGTTAATTAAAACCTCTCGGATAAGATAACGATAGCGTACGTTACACCAGGTATACTCCATAAAAACCCCTGTAAATTTGCAAAATGGTGACGGGGGATGAAATCTTTACGTGTTTCCGTGATATTACATTTCAAAAATGGTGGTTCGTGCCGGGCTCGCGGGTTCTAAGTGAAACATTATGTAGTTTACTTGAATATAAATCTAAATAAAGTATAGTTCCCTAATTTTTGTGGTAATTTAAGATTATTTCAGAAAGAAAAAGAAGGGCGGACAACTATTTCAAAACGATTCACTAGATATACAGTACTGGAAAAGATGAACCGTCGCGCACTATATTAGTATAATACACGATAACACGACCCGTATATTATTATTATTATCAGCTGTTTTCCATCCACTACAGAAAAGAGACCTCTCCAAGTATCTCCCACTCTTCTCTGTCTACTATTCCATGATATTCGCTGCCACGTCTTTCCGCAGAATTTGTTGATTTTGTCAGTCCAGCGGGTTTCAGGGCAACCTGTCAACATCTTGATTCCCCTCAAGTACCGCTGGATAATTGCATTCGTCCAACGATAGTCCTTCATGCGAGCGCTGTGGCCTGCCCATTGCCATTTCATTGTCTCGGTGTACTCAATTATTTCAACTAATCTTGTCTGTTTGACACGCGTGTCATAAGTTCGCCACGGCAGAGTGCAATAAAAATTAATTTACGAATGTTTTTCACATGGGGCCTAAAGGAGACTTGTACCAAAAATAGAAGACAGCGACTGTACGTAACTATTAGGCTGTGGGCGGACAACCCTAATATGTACAAGGGTGAGGGCGAGAGTGAGGGTAAGGGTACCGTGCAATGTTGTGTCTGACGGTATCGATCTAGGCTCCACAGCCGGCCGCCCGCGGGAGAGGGCCTCCCGTACTCGCCCAGAGGCATGGCAACCAGCCGCTAGATCCTGAACCCCCCTACCCCCCGCCCGCCCCGACAGCCACCCCCGGGGGCGACAATACCGTGTCGCCTCACTAATAATAGATTACCCAAAATCCAGGCGGCTCTTCTCGCGAGGAGAGCGAAGCGCGTCGAGTGAACGGTGTGAAAATTAAATCGATATTTTTGACTGGATATTTTGACATTGACTGACGACAAATTTATTTTATATTTTTTAACAAGATCACTTTTTACTATGAAGTTGTATTGAAAAAATATACAGTTACCAACGGGACTTTCTCTAGTCGGGAGAATGAGTTATAAAATACACCATGTTAACCATTTACATTCAGGTCGAATTTTTGAGTTTACATTCGTTCCTTCTATTTTAGTGAGATATTTATAATTTATGAATTATTGTTTACGAGACGTGTAATGTAACAACTTATATGTTATTTTTTACTTGCGGTAAAATATATAACCATAGATTAATATATCATCCTTCTCTCGTCTTGTTGAAGATTGCCCTCTCGCTGTTTGACCTTGTACATTTGCAGTGATCGCTAATTTAACCAGTCTCTAAGAGAGAATATTATAATTTATCCTTAAATAATAATTATTTTATATAGTAGACGACACTTTTTTTTTATATCCGTGGTGATAAGGGGGTGGTTTAAGGCTTCGTATATGATAAGAAGTATCTGAATTTACATTTTTAAACGGAAGATGGCGTGATTAAATATTTATGAAGTATTTTTAAAGTTATATACAGTAATAGTAAGGGTCATTAATAAGCATAAAACCTTTTTTTAAATAATTTAAATACTTAGATGGATCTGCTTTGTTTTTTATGAAGGCGTATTATGTAGATATGTAGGAGTAATATTATTTTTGTGTCATATCAATATTCTTACGATGAATCAAATTCCGTGACGAACGATCAGAATGTGATCACGGAATCAAATCCCTTGCTAAAAAATTTTCTCAAGTACAATAAATATAAATAAACTTACGTGTAGCTAAGTGGCCTAATTATGTATACAATAAAATAATTGTATCACGCGCGGGCGACGTACCTGAAACAATTAAAAATAGAAAATTAGTGAAAATAAATATTATAAAATGTTTATAATTTATTTTATATCAATCTAAAATGTATAATACAAATTAAATGCATCAATTAGAAAGATATACAAACAGATAAACTCAATTTATTTTTAAAAAAAAATTAGCCGGCACCGGGATTTGAACCGGGATCTCTTCCTATACGGCGAAGTGCGATAAATCAATTACACTATATCAGACTCGTAAGTAGACGACCTATTTTCAAATTTATATGTTGCAGCTATTTTAAATAGATACATCTTACATTCCATTTATTTAAAAGCTCTCACCTTTTTATTGCGAATACCTTTGTAAAATATTCGCTAGAAGACCCAGAGATTTTTCAGTTTCATTGTATTAAATTTTTGCATATATTTTAATATTATATATATTGGTTGTTTATAATATTTCATAATGTTTATATATATTTTAAGACATGTTTTTGTTATTTTTCTAAACCGGTAAATGTATTTAATTCATTAAGTGGTTAATAAAACAAATTTAACAATCTAAAAAATGGATTTCAACCACAAAGTTGATTTTCCAAATCTTAAAAATATATAACATCTCATCCATGTTGCTGTATTTATGACATGACACAAACTCAGCTTAAAAAAAATGTATTGCATTTGGTTGATATTTCACTTTTTATCTATACTTGTATTTTTTTCATTTCAGTGTACATTGTTTCCTGAAGAAGATACCATAGGTATCTAAAATGTTGTATTTTGTATAATTATTAATATAAAATGAGGTCACAAAGTAATTTTGCAAATATTCAAGAAGTGATTAATACATGATTCCACCCGAGTTCGCACTACTTCATAAACATGCGTTACGAAGGGCGTGCATTGTCGCGTGTCTTATGTTTCAATATTGTTGACCTTGAAAGTTACTTATATGTAAATAATCTATTTATTCTTAATTCTAACATGTGTTTTACCTCACTTCACCGTCACATTACCTTTTTTTCTGTTCTATCTATATTAATCATCAACCTATATGTTGATAATTTGTTTCTTTAAAATAAAATATCGAGTTTGCAATTCAATTTAACGAATTTTTGTTAGGATTTTTCTTCCACTTTCTTTGTGCACAGATTTATTTGCAATGAAAAATCTATAATGAGTAATCAACTTATGATTATTTGACTGTACTATTAACATGTGAAATAAAGACTTAATTTGACCCACAATTTTAAGCTGTACTATATTGTTTCGGTTCTTCTTTACGTATACGAAACATACGTGTGACAAAAAAGATGTAGATTTTCGAAATGTGATACTATGGGAGGATATCAAAAATCTCCTGGGCGGTCAAAGCGCAAAGCGATTACGCTTGAAACTTGTGAAAAAAAATTTATAAAGATATTTTGATCTCTGATAAAAGATAACTTTAAGACGGAAATTAATTTAAGGTACTATACTTCAAAGTAAGGGAATGCGCCGATTTACTTGTCAAAGACAATTGAACTATCGGGAATTTTCCCGTTGTTTTTCTCCGGCGGGAATTAGAATTTCGGTGGCGGTAGATTTAATCAAGACTCTTTCAAATAAAAGAAATTCAAATTAAACGTCATGCCGTCTACTAACTAGCATTATTTTTTTGTATGAATTCAATGAAAAAATAAAAAAGTATGTGACATTAAACTATTAACTCACTGCTAACGTATTACTAACCTTACATTATAAAAGAACTACCTTTTCATATAATTTGAAATGATCAAATTTTCATGTTTATCTTGTATATTATCATAACACAATTTATTTATTTTTTATTTCAATTTATATTAGTTAATTAACTATCTTAAAAGTCTACCTCACGGACGCAGCCCAGAAAGGCACTCACTGGGCTTTATTAGGCATTAAAATACTTACATGTACATATAACATTTCATATAAATAAATAAATGTCATTAAAGAGATAATTCAACATAATACTAATTTTTAAAGAAATCACATTTTAATTTAACAAATGTCTTGGAAAGATAAAATCAAAGAATCCATATTTTTCTTATAATAATACTAATATGATTTATGT
Source organism: Eubasilissa splendida (assembly GCA_031772225.1). Taxonomy (NCBI): domain Eukaryota; kingdom Metazoa; phylum Arthropoda; class Insecta; order Trichoptera; family Phryganeidae; genus Eubasilissa; species Eubasilissa splendida. Next base: position 31,377,503 of record CM062850.1, on the reverse strand, counting down.
ATGGTCATAGTAGCTTAGTCGGTAAAGCTGTAGGCAGTGGCGTGCGGTAGGTATAGATTTAGATTATGCTGTTACCAACAACATTAGACAATCATATATAATATATATAAAACAATATATGTACTTTTGTTTAACCAACGTCAAAATAATCCGTCATTTATACGACCCTACCATGTAACTATTTGTAATTTTAGAGTACAATTAATAGTGTTTTTAATGTTTTATGTTTTAACGTAAAAAATACTTTCTTACCCATATAAAAAACGTATGGAGGTTTTTAAGAACACTTTCTATGACTGAACATGATTAATTTGTTGTTTGAAAATCATTAAATTAATTACTAAAGAAAAAAATTATTTCTATTAAAGGTTAACGTAGGAAATAGTACTGCCAATTGCCAATCCAAATCCGTACACCAAATTCAAAGAACAATCATGAAATCAACACGTTAAAAACAGTAAGATAGTAAAATTTGCGAATAAGTAAAAGAGGAAGTAGACACTTCAATGATTTGCACGCAGTTATAACCCTTTATAATGTTTTTCTGTTAAAAAACAGCATAAGTAACGACTCCATACAAAACAGATCAACCGTAAGGAATTTTCAATTCAGTAAAGGGCCATTTATATGACTTGAGTAATTCACTAGCTTAAAGACAGAATTGAGAATGTAAATAGCACGATGCGGCGAATAAAAAAAGAGCGCCATGACTACAGCGGTGAGTTGCGGTGAGTTTTTAGAACTAAGCCATTAGAGTTTCTACTGGTACACAGATGGCACTAATTGCAAAATAATGTTTTCGTTAATGTTAATCCAATTTTTTGATTTAAGACAAACACGTAATGCAAAATCATCGAATTATTATTTATAATAAGTGTTTTCAGGTGTAACAAGTAAATAAACAAATCTATGTATAGAAAAAATATATAGTCATCGCCGGGATTTCATTCCGGGAATTTCTATTGCCAGTAGAGTTTTAAAAAAATTAAGATATAATGTCTTACACAGAAGTCGTCAAATTTAATCATGTATGTTTGTTAAATGAGATATCTATTTTTCCCATTGGAGGCAATCTTTTTCCATTCCCGATGTGATGAACATACTTTTTTAATAAATAGACTTTTTCTTTGCATCTTTCGAAGTGATTTATCTAAATATGTTTCAATAATCGCGGAACTGCATTCTGAAAAATCGTAACTTAAAAAATAAAAAAAAATATTAAGGAGATCACATTCTTATTGTGAAATTGTAATTATTCAAAACATAGGTCTGTGATATTTTAAATACAAATTAAATGTATTATCAATTTTATCGAAAAATATTGTTTTGCAACAGAGATTCGAACCTGGATCTCTTTCCAATCCGGGTAAGGTGCAATAACCACGAATCCCGGTAGCAACAACAACATTTTACGATAAAATTGATTTTATATGTATATCTTTCTAATTAATACATTTAATTAGTATTTAATAATTAATTGATTAAAAACGTAATTTTAAGATGACTAAAAAACATAGTAGAAATGAGTCTTCGTTTCTGTGGAATTTTAACACAGGACCGCTGTGACAAATATCTTCATCTTGAAAAGGAACAACGCAGTAAAAATAGCATGTGGAATGTGTGCATTTCTAGAAAAAGGACAGAAACCACAAGCGCGGAGCTCGACCAACAAACGGTCCAGAAACTTGAGCAGCAAACTTACATCGGTGTATGATGTAGTAATAACGAATGAATTCTTGAAACAACGAATGTGTATGTTCAAATGAATCAACATAAGGAAAGGATATTAAAATACCTAATTCATATTTTATGATTCGAGCTCATTTTCAATTTACTCATTTGTATGCGGTTTTAACTGGGCCGCAAAACGTTAACGCGCAATCTTATTTTTCTCAAGTCACGTTCATTAGCAAGCCGGCGAAATGAACAATGACTGACATTCAATTAGCAACTAGTGATGACAACCATTTATCTGTGTGACGTCCTAGATACGTAGTGTGACGTACTAGATACATCGTGTACTGGTACTATATATAACATGAACTTTGAACAGGTCCATTTCATGCAATACTCATAAATAGCTTCTTTAAAATAGGCAGATTAAATAAGTAACAGAATACATAGTTGCAAATACGATAAATTTCATCTAAACTAGGCATCAGCAATCTACAACCTGCGGGTCATCGAGTGACCCATTTGATAATTTCAAGTGACACGCTTGAGTTCCGCAAATAAAGTAGGTATAATATATAAAAATAAATTATAAAATATAAAAATGTGTAGCGTGGTCGATGGAGAGGTGGTTTGAATCCTTCGCGAATCTGTCAGGCGTGGGCCAATGATAAAGAGCCTGTGACGCAAGAGAACGCTTATAAATAATGTTCATAAATTATTAATGAACTAAAAACTTGACAATTATGTTTGTTTACATAATAATTAGAATTATAATGTTGTTTTTTATGTTTAGTTTGAAAAGAATTTAAAAGTATATTGTAATAGTTTTCTCAATAAAATTTATCTTATAATTCATTAACGGACTGTTTTAAAATGAAAATTACCCATTGACCCGAACGGTCATATTTTGGTTGATTTTGACTCACAGTCAAAAAAGGTTGCCGACGCCTGATCTAAACATTAAAGTCATATAAAGTTAGTAATGCTGATTCATGAACTGAATATTGAAAAGGATTATAAAATATTTTGATATTAATAATCTTAAATATTAAATCACGAGACAGCACTCTTACACGAGTACAGCACCCTCGAATACATTATAAAATATACCGGTTATCGATTTTGAATACACGTTTTGTCTCCAAAATATTGTAGACATTTTTGTTAATATTCAAAAAAACATGTTTTTAATTGCAAGACCCACAAAACTTCTTTATAGATGCTTCATAAATGTTCTTAATATATATAAAATTTCAGTTTAATAAATAAATTACTCTATTTTAATTATACAAATAAATTATTATAAATCATACATTTGATTAAATAACTTATACAATAAAGCTTTTTTGTGATTGACTCGCAAGTGCTTCAAGATACTGGTATTTTACTGGTCAATGTGGGAACTATAATATATATTCCATAATATTTGCACTATAATTATACCATATCCTATATTAAATTAACGATGTTTATAAATACGAGTTTTATGTAAGTTATGTAATATCATTATAAAAGGTTCACTGCTCAAGATATACAATTTTATTCTTGAACTATTTTATTCTGATTTTTTTCAAATTTATAATATTTTTTAAATGTAAAACCATTCCAAAATAGTATAAACAAAGCAAGTAACAAGTTGCTATGTGGCATAATTGGGCTATTGGGAAAACTGCCCTTAACAAATTAATAATTACACAAAAATCCATTCTCAGAATCATTTACAGAAAACCATATAGGTTTCCCTTTGACTCACTATTTGAGGAATGTCAGCTTCTTGATATTCGACAACCCTATGTAAAAAGGCTGATCCTTTATTTTTGTTCCAACAAAGAGCTTCATCAATATCCATCTCATAATTATGCTACGAGAGCAAAAAAGAATAGGCTTACCGTTAAGCCTAAAATGAAAACAAGCTTTGGTCAATCCTTCCACATGTTTCTGGCCCCCAAAGCCAATAACATTTTGCCGAGCAGTATGAAACATTTCTGGGTGGACAAACTCAAACACCATCTCAGGAGCTGATTATTGGGTGTTGGCAAAAAGGAAACTGAGAATGGAAATGATCACATGAACAGAAAATCATTTTTTATATATATTTTTTTGTTTTTCAAGGTGTTTCAATCATGGGATAGCGAGAGTATTTTACTTATTTATTATGTTCTTAGAATTCTTTATAACCCTGTTTTCTTCATTTCTAATATTTTTGGTTAAGATAAAAATATATATATATATATGTATTAATAATGATTTTCATTGACAATAGACAACGGATAAACCTATTTCTGTTAGAACAGAGTTCGGTCTAGTTGAGAAGACAGTGAACATCTCTTACATTATGAAGCTTGTTCGCCTTTTTTGTATATTTATAAGAATGTTTTTAATGTATAATTTGTACGTATATTATGTGAACATGAACAGAATAAAATAAATAATAAAAAATTTATAAAAAAGAAGTTTGTCAACTTCCATAATACCAATTGCAAACTTGAAATACCAATTGTAGACCTGAAACACCTACTCGTATTGATTGCTATATAATTTGAAATAACGAACAAGGAAGATGAAAAGATGGAAAAAAAGCCGACACACCACAAAACTAAAAAAGTTAAGTTAAAAAAATGTTCACTGTAATATGTATGATACTATGTTAGCAATTTATTTTAAATACCAATTTGTTAAAATTTTATAGCTCTATATTTATATCATATGGTTTATGTTTATATTGCAAGGGCGATTAATACATTTCTTAATTGTGTTGGATAATAAGGCGCTTCTGTATATTTTCTTGTTCAGAATGCTGGAGTGGAATCAGAACACCGTGAGAAATTCCGATGGGCCGATTATTTCGATTTATGTTTTTATTTTACAAAACATTAATATAATATAATAAACATTAAAATTAATCCTAAGCTAGTCCGGAAAATAAATAAAAATTCTGAACAAGCAATAACTTTTATTCTGCATCAAATAAATGGTTTATTGCATCCTGGATTATACCATTTATTTTTCAAAAATATTGTGTAGACAAAAATGACCACGTGGGGTGAGGTAAAAAATAGATTACGAAATGTTTTTAGGAACATATTGAATGAGATTGTTAATGACGTATCTATTGATATTATTACGGGATAAAGTGCGTTATTAAAGAAACAGTTGTAATAATAAACCTAACCACTTAAATATAATGTGCTTTTTCATATTATATGTTATTGTTAAATCGTGTTACAAAAATACCACTAAAAATATAATTTGTAAACGATTTTAAAATTTCACTTCTTTTGACATGGAACTTACTATTCAAGGACATTTAAAAATATTCCGCATAGAATTATGTACATCAAATATCGTGCGGCAGACAGATATTACTAAAATGCAAAAAAAATAAGTATAGAACCGAAAACTAGGTTTTTTTTGTAAATAATTGGATCATCCGGGCGTGCGGCAGTATCCCATTCTTTCAACCATTGACCATATGTACTTAGAGACGATTAAATATATGAACACAACTTAAATAAACTGACATCCCAAAATTTACATGTAGATCGAAAGTTTTTTTTGACATATGCATGGTTTTAGCATTTACTAAAGCTAATGTATTGCTCACTAAAATCATTTCTTAATAAAAAAGAAAAAAGGGGGGTGGGGACGGATTAAAATCAAAGACCGCCCTGGTACTTTTTTTATTTAGCACTACACCACTGGTCATGCCCATACTTTTTTTTTTTTTACTAAAAGTAGCAGAAAAACTTGGACAAGAAAATTGGATCGTCAGCATGCGAGACTCGGTGAATAAAAATTCTTTGTTCACATTGTACTTCCACTGCCGGAGTCGTCTCTTATCTGAACACAGCGCAGAAGTTCACATCGATGTGTGGCACGGCGCCAAGTCGCCCCGTGTAAACTGCATGTAGACAAAAAAAAAACCCCAAAGGTCACGAGAAAGGTATGCTACAAAAACAGAAAAAAAAAAAAAACAAAATAAAATAGGCGCCTCTCGAACCAAATCGAAGGTTTTTTTTATACGCTAGTTTTTAAAACCCTTCCTGAATTAAATCTTCTTCCATATTTGTTATATCTTTAACTCATGCTGATGATGATGTTAACTCTTTGTGTGCGGGATTGTGTCGTCAGAATAGCACCCGTTCGTGGTAACAAAGGTATTCATTCTGAATACTTCGATACAATGTAGTACAGGTCAATAAAAGATGTTTACAGTTCAACGGTTCGGAAGCAAGAGGCTGCGTCAACCACGGAACGATACATCTATCTCTTTCACACACTCATCATCGTACCAACCTACACGCGCTCACGCATTCGTCCCATAGATACATCACATTAATTAAACGCTACAAACACTTTTAACAAATCAAAGTTTTAAAACGACAAGAAAAAAAGTCTGACGTTTTAACTTTAAAATACTTATCATTATGAAATAATATTGATACTGAGGGTTGATTTGAATAAGCACCTACCCAAAGTGCAGCAGCAATACGATGTTTCAATTTTCTAATTTATATTGACAACTGACTTGTATACTATTTTGAAAAATGTATCTTAAGAACAAAAAAGTAACATATCCACATTTCAACAGAAATTGACATGTAATGTATATTTTTTTTTATTTCACTTTAATGTTTAATATTTGTCAAATTGCAGAACAATTTTACGACAAGGATTGCCCCCTTCATATAGTAATTAAAGAGTTTATATCAACATTAAAAAAAAAAAAAGAAATACAACAATTAGATGTGTTCTTTCACTTTATATTTTAGGGTGGTCACTGGGGTCTCATTATTTTTCAAAATGTTTAATAAGTCTTTATTAATTTTATTTAATATTCTTAGGACAACACATTCTCTCGTTCTCTCGCCGTACACATTGGTCGCGATCGGTACTCTCATGGTTTGACCCGACAATCTAATAGAATACCTATGGTGAGGATCAGTATTTATACTAATTCTAATATTACACTACATGTTACTTTTTTGTCAACTGGTAAGATTATGCATAATGTAAATAATTTATAATAATGTTTTGTGAGATAGTTTATAGCTACTCACTCCATAACTGATAACCGAGTCGACCAACGCAAAGTACAGTGAGTGTGTACAGTGTGGCCCGAGAGGTGCATAACCTTAACAAAAAAGTATTATTTCTCTACGTAATATATAGAGAATTGGAATATTATGATCAGTAAGAAGACGTTAAAAATATTGCAGACAGGTTCAAAACTAAAAGGTCACCGTGCAATAGGAACGGACAACTTGTAAATAATAAAGATTTAGCCCTTCAAGATTGCAAAGCAACAATACAGCCAGCGGTGTATAAATGCACTCGTAGATATCCACGGCCTTCAGATGATAATAAAATTACTTCTTCGATATTCCGCCGCTTTTTGACATTACTTACATATCACATCATTTCTGATGACAAAGGTCACTGAAGCATCGGATAAGACGAAAACCAATCCACTGCAGATGAAAAAAATTTATTACCAACTTATAGATGGTTCGGTTTTACTAAAATTGTCTTTCTCTCAAATATATGAACCTCATCTGAGCTGGATCTGGTCCGAGCAATCAATATATATCGAAAAAAAATACTTCGCGGTTCTTACCATCGTAACATTTTTCATACTAAAAATACTTCTTCATATAAAAGTACTTCTAATTATGAATAAAATAATCTATTAACGCAATATACGTATTATTATTACCATATACTTTTTTTTGCTCTTGTCATAAATCTTTCTAAAAAATCTTATTTTGTGAATTTAATAATTATTTTTTTCTGAAATTCATGTTCTTATGTAGAGACCACACAGACCACCAAATATATAGACATGAACTAACGCAAATTTCTTGTCCCAATATTTTCATTTTGATGAAATCCACGTGATCACTTTGGTACCACTTGCGCAATCAAATAGCTCCGCGACTCTTTTTTATAATATGACTCGATTGGAACGAAAATTTAAACGCTGACCATATTATATGCAATAATGTAAAAAATACGTTTTATTTACACAAATATTTAGTTTTCGAAGAAAATACTACTACTGTTGCATAAAAATGTCATTATCTATCGGATTTATGTTATTTAATGTGTGTAGAATGGCCCTCGTACCGCAATTAATGTTCCGAACCCCTCTCCTATACGTACATTTTATTCCATGTCCATTCATTTACTGGTCTGTAAAGATGTATTATTATATAATAAATAAGTTTCAAACAATCCACATTTCTAACAATAGTTTCAGACGGAGACAGACCGTGATGAAATTAAATATCTCCACCATTAATAACAATGATTTTTGTAATTGATACTTATACAAACAAGAATATCTTCAATAATAAAACCTAAAGAAATAGAACATGTCCAAATTTATACATTAAATATGTGTTCTTTTTATTATTAATATTTGATAGCCTTTACGTCAGTTTGTTTTACCGAACTTGAGCAAATAACATGGATGTAATTTTTATCTTGTAAATATCTGTTGCGAGAATATTGGTTCCGGCGAAAGACAAATTTATGATTGATTATCCTTAATATAATATAACCTAAAATGTCTACTCAATTGTAGATAAAATATTTTAGATAGACACAATATATTATATATAGCAAATTAATAATTATACTTTTAAAATTAGCAATATTAACTTTGCGGTTAAAATTCATATTTTTGTTTATTATCAAGAATATTATGACATCCTGAAGAAGAAAATGGTATTTTTCGAAACCGGTAGATGTATTTAAACTCAATTAAGTGGTTAATAAAACAAATATAATAAATAAAAATATAAATTAATACTTGTTTTTTTTTTTCATTTTAAATGTTGATCAATAATTACGCCGAGATATGTGATTTCTTTTTTCGGGCTTAAATTTGTACAAGAGTTGTTACAGGTAATTTTATAAATTAAATAAATTACTATGATTTTTTTACTTGTTTCTCATATCTACTTATTTTTTACTCTGTTTCTTTAACATGATCTCACTTAAATGTTCTTTATACGCTGTTCCTTATTTCTTACATGTCTTTAGTCTGTATCTAAATAATTACTTTGTTCATGTTACTTATTCCGCATTTGACAATTGACAGATGTGTGAATTTGAAAGTGCATCATATGAGTTAGAACATTTGTCGTGTCAACTTACTATGTTGGTGTAGCATAACCGGTTAATGCATTTCCCCGGATAAGAAAAAATCCAGGTTCGAATCTCGGTAGCAAGAAAAATTATTTTTCGATAAATTAATTTTACACGTATATCTATCTTTCTAACTTATACATTTAACTTGTATTAAAAATAAACTTTTATTTATGTTGAAATCAAAGCAATGTGGTGGTTGTTGTGATATGTTTATATACTACGTTTAAAGTAATAGAATCAAGGAAAATAGTTTAAAGAACAACGGGGTTATTTAAGTTTCCGATAAGGTTTAATAGAACTGCAAACAAACGTACTGCCGCTGTTATCGCCGGTACTCGCTGCATTTAAAGCAGTTTTTAGTGCCCGGCGTAATGAAACAAAGAAAACGGAGCAATACGCTTCCTTCATTGTTAGAACCAAACTACATCTGCGCGTTATTACGTGTGTTTTATTGCTCAAACCAGAAGCGGTGTGCAATTGTGCAAAAAAAGTTGACAAATTAAGACTGGTGGTCTCAGAGGTGGGTGGTACACAAGACTAACAATGTGTATATTCATTCTAGAGCATTCTATAACAATTAAATGACAGCATTTTATTTTATTTATTTATTACACGTTTTGATTACAGACATCGATGACCAATGTTCCCTCTAAAGCTGGCTATACACGTAACGGTATACCTGACGGGTATACCTGTTCAGGTAAACATGACAAGTTTAACTTTGGCCATACACGTAGCGGCCAACCTGTGACAATCTCTCAAGTCAACCGTGGCATCGGTACAGCGCAACTACGACGATGCGGTAGCGCTAGCGGCTAGTAGGTCTTCTCGTCACTCTACAAAATAAAGAAAGAAAACCGCGACAAAAGTGATGTAAAAAATGGTTGTTAAAAATAACCCAATACAGTCAGGTCAATTTGATACAGGAATTAAATGTAGAGCCTTATTTAAGAATGGATGGTTCAGATTTTTATTTTTTATTTAATTTAGCGAAAATACAATGGCAAAATAAATTCAATTTTTAAATATATGGTTACATACATACATGGATTTTCTTTCGCTTACCTCTCCAAAAAAGAGACCAGCTCTTGTGCTTGGAGAGGGAGTTACACTACAATAATTTTATATAATACCTTACATATTCTATTCATTGTCCATTTGTGTGCTTCTGAAGTATTCTGTAATACTGTTTATTGTCCAATTATGTGTTTTTGAAGTGTTCATTTAGTTTCTTTTTAAACTCTATTATATCCTTTATTTATTTAATTTGTGTAGGGAGGCTATTGAAATATACGATTCAATAAAATCTTCCACAGATATTAATTAAATGTATTAATTAGAAAGATATACATATAAAACCAATTCTATCAAAAAATATTGTAAATATGAATAATTGAAACTTCACGATAAGAATGTGTTCTCCTAATAAAAAATATTGTTGTTGCGCTACCGGGATACATATATATATATATATATATCACAGCCCTATGTGTTCTCCTTAATAAATCTTCCACAGTCACTTTGCGCTTGCGAGAGGCTATTTCTTCGAACTACGCATCGCGACCTTTCTCTCCGCGGTGGACGGAACAACATAGACCTGCGCCCTGGAGTAACACACGCTCAGGTTTGCCTGAAGTTAGCACTTAGCAACAGGTATAAAATATGAATTTTCAATTGTTGTCAGATCGCCTGTACAGGCAGGGATACCTGCCAGTTTTGACACATACACGCCCCGGTTTGCTGTACAGGCGACCTGAACAGGTAAACCTGTCCGATATAACGTTGCGCATATGAAGTGCGCACGTGCACTGCTCGTAATAATAGCGAGCGTCTTTCATTTATAAACTGAACAAGAAATAAATTTTTAAAAATTGCCATCAACACTGTAAAATTTTACGAGACAAATTTGTTGAGATAATATTGCAGGCACAGATGTGGATGAATGGATACGTTGCATCTGGCTGGACAGATCCTGGAGTCAGTCGTGAGATGGCCGTGGACCCAGAATCGAAACTTGTGGAGATGCATTACGAGCCGTGTATCATCTAATTGAGGTCACTATGTGTCAATACTGACATGAACTAATGTACAAGATGAAGAATACTCTGATATTGACAATGGTGAAGATATAAATGATACATATTACATTAAGGATAACATTGAGTAAATTTTATTGAAATGTACAATATTTTCTGCAACGCGGACCTAGATTTACATATATGTCTAGCAATTATTATACACACGTGTACGGTGTTACATATTTCCAATTTTTAGTGCAGAAGTATTGATAAACGTAATGAAAATAATATATGTAATAATACATTAACCAGAATAGTTCGCACGTATTATAAGAGGAGAGAAATATTGACTTTTACAGCTCATGTGATGCAAGACAAAATTAAAAAAACCTCTGTGGTGACTCTGCACGCGCCAAAATACCAATCATATAGTGCCCAAACCAGAACAACCAATCAGCAGACGCAATTTAACATTAAGCACCAGAGACGGGTACTGCTAAGCATCTACCGACCACTTCTTCGCAGGCCTTCCCATCACCGGCATCGCTACTCGACAGCATCTCCAGCTAACCACTCCAGAGTTCAAACCGCGTATTTAAATTGTATAAAATCGTCACCTCAATAAACGAAACCTTGTAAGTGCTCTTTCATTTATATACCCTGCTCTAGTTATAGCAGACACTCTACATTGCTACACACAACAGACAAGAAGAAGTTAGGAGCTTCTGTCTCACAGCATCTCAACTTTCTGACACAATCTCGAGTAAAACATATATTTAAATAACTTCAACTCCTACACTTCCAATAGTAATTCATTTAAAAAAGGTCTACCTGTGATGGAGATGGCACAACAACGAAGAAAAAAAATTGCATATTGCATATTGAAGAAAAATTGCGTATTGTGAAGAATGCAGCAATAGTCATCATCTCCGATTGGTAATTCGGCGGCGACTTGATTACTGAATTAATAAAGCATTAAATAAACACAAATATTTTAAGACATTTCTTTCAATAAAGTTTCTTACAAATATGCGATCTAGAAATGTTTAAACGTCAGCGATACAATAACAATACAAGTGCCGTGCACAAAGAGTGACACGGCGAGCATGGAAATGCGACGCTGAAGATATCGATCCGTAACCAAGTAAGGAACAAGACAGTCCTGCACCTCGCACACTGCTCGTCTTGTTGTTGCGACATTCATAGACGAGATGACTGATAAGAAAGAAGAAGTGTTCTGAATAGAGGTTACGCACAGACCAAAGAAAGGTCGGTAGACCTCAAACTATTGTCATATCATTAGAACATATTTAATGTTTCCTAGGTAAGTTTGTAGAACTCCATAATCATACATGTGAAAATAGAAAACTTGTTTTTTTGATTCGTCTATTGAATGTTATGAATCGATACATGAGTAGTGAGAATCAGAAGGTCGTATGTATGAGCGCCTGGTATCCACATAAATTCCACTTAGCGCTCACGTGTTCTTCAGAATATGATGACGTAGTATGCGTGTGACCAAGAGAAAGCATGCACTTATAGCTGACAGTTTATTGATGCTTGAAGCATAGTTACAATTAGAAAAATATGCATTAAAAAGTCTACAATGGGAAGGTAGCCGCGGGAAGACTGACACGCAAGGGCCGGCTTCCGGACAACTGCGAGCGTATTGTATTGGTACATATTGTGGTCGGTACCGGCGTGTTTTTGCGGCTACTGAAAGCCTAATTTTACACCCAGATAGCTGCGAGGTGCATTCATGGGCCGTCGGCGGTGTTGCTGATAGTGTAAGCAATAGACCTCCACAGTTCTAATTATTCTTAGTAACAATAATACTTAAAACGATACAAAAATGTATGTAAATCCTTAGAATTCCAATGAATAATGTTGTCTCTTCTCATCTCATGTAAATAAAATTATATAGCTGTCCTTCACTTTAGATTAACATTAATATAAATACAAATTGTTGAGTTAAATTGTTAGATTGATAATTCCCTTACAAGGCGAAACGAGTATCAAGTAAATTAAACGAGCAGAATCAAAAAACAAGACGGCGTAGTTGCAAGAAACACTTGAAAGGTTTCTACATGATAAAAACATATATACACAGTCGCCCATGGGTAGAATTGGTGAACATTACATTGTGTAAAGAGATCACTCAAGCCAGCCGAGGACAGGTCGTAAGCCTTGTAATATCCATGACTTCCATGCTTCCCATGTAAAAACAATAGCTTCGTCTGTATGAGACATCTATAATATGTAAAAAAAAAAAACAAGTATTTTCTTTTCATACATGTGAACATGAGAACAATTTATTTAAATTGGATGCGTGAATCTGCGTATGTATTTACAATAAGTATTGAAGCTATGAAAAATCTGTAATCAATAAGAAGAAACAGAGAGACGTGAGCTTATTAGAGGGTTGTAAAATGGGTCAGTAATCCAGCAGCCTGTGATCGATCTCCAGAGCCCGATGTGGGTGGCCGGAGAGCCCCGCTCTAGAAACGGGGCTCTAGAATGTTCCCCGCCTGATGACATCATAACCTATTTACAAACACGTCACACGATTTTCTCCATTTCCGTCGGCCCGTGAGCGAGAGGCTGGATTGAGGGAAATGAGAATTTCAATCGTGGGTTGAGAATGTGTTCGAACAAACATCAAAACTATTTAACCGAAACAGCCCTTTTCAAAGAGACGTCTCGTAAAGATATGTCAGACGTCGTCCGCATACCTAAGACTTGTATAATCGTGTACTATATGTTGACATCCGCGTGGATACCTCGAAAGACGTGCTGTAAAATAATAATAAATTTAATAAACCATTTATTAAAATATATAGATGCGTAAGTGTGAAATAATTAAATGAAATATTTGAATAATCCATTATTGATTGGAATAAATGTTTTGGTTTTCAAGAAAAATAATACTAATTAAGCATTATTTATTTTAGAACAACAGAATGTTAGTTTATTTATCGAAATTTATATGAATAATCATAATGTATATCGGATATTATATTTATTATGAGGCACAGCAGATGTATTACTTTTTATATTGTTATAATAATTTTAATGGCATCAGAAATAAATATTAACATTAATTTACCGCATTTAGAGTGAGAACTAAATTCGATCGAGTTGCTAAGATTTGATTTAGTTACGGGCCACTGAAATTATCAAACAGTTTGAGACAACATGCTACATGAGTGTAGGCACTGATAGTTCTGAACTATTATGAAATTCGGATATAAGTATAAAACAATAACATTTTTTTCCGCATGTTCTTTATTCTCATCTATTTCCATGTACAAATCATAGCAAACATATCTTCTCTATTCAATTTAAATATATATATATACATATAAGGAAATTTATACATGTATATGTAGACTAATAAATAATAACTAACTAGCAGTCTGGTGTATTATTCATGTTTACAAAGTCTGCCTTGAGACCTTCACTTTCACCCAGAAGGGCGGACATTGGGCTTGTATAAGTACCTACTTAGTTGCATAAATTATATATCAACATGCATTATAAATATTTTATCTTTAACCTACATATACAACGGATACAATCTAAAAATAAATAAATAATTATAAAAGAGAAAATGTCTTTAATTGACTATCTCATTAGTGGTCTACATTGTTGCTACCATGAGGTACTGAAATTTAGGTATTCAATTAACAACACCAAAGTTTGAATATATTTCCCCGCGGGAGTAGGCAGAGAGGATAGAGCGCCACACTCTTCTGTCCTGACACACAATTCTCGCCTCATCCACATTCATACATCTTCTCATACAAGCTCGACGATTATTGAGGCTTCTAACAGGACCATCATCCAGTATCTGGTTTACCCGGTAGTGCCAAGTCTTTCGCGGACGTCCTCCACTTCTGGTGTCATCAACACTTGCGTCATATATCTTTCACGACCAATTAGCAACCGTATTAAATAGTAAGAACCCATCATACGTTTGTATCCTTGAAAAACCAACTTGTAAAGGATATAACAGACTTAGTCTATAATATTTAAGGGGCGAATACATTTTTAAAATTTGACCAGGTAATGTTCAAGTTATAAAATTAATGTAAATAAATAAATATATATAAATTAATTACAAAAATATATATTAATGTAAATAAATAAAATAGTGTAAAATTTCAATCATTTTATAGACATGAACACTTTATAATTGATTATTTAAAGTCGTGGATACTCAAAGGGTTTGATTAATTTAAAAAAATGGACTGAATACAAAAATTATGGGATAGATTAAGTTATTAGATAGACAGATAAGATAAAATTTAATTAACAATTATTACAATATTTTATATGAAAGGTGATAACAATAGCAATATTGCGATCAAATAAATACTGAATTATTTTTAAGAAATAAGTTACTATTTTAGATTACATTTTTTTATTTGTGCGAGATTTAGTAAGTATAACTTACGATAGATTCAGCTAGATGTTGCTAGACTTTTGTGTTAGAATGGCCAGTTTTAACGCGCTGATTACATAAAAAATACATTAAAAAAATATATAAAATAAATGTTTTGAATTCTAATAATGGATTATTCGTGTTTTAGTTTCTGTGTTTAATTTAATTGAGAGTGTTAAGACAGTTTAATTTTAATTAGGAATGTTTTTTTGACTGATCCATATAATAATGCATTGGATCCACGTAAGACTTGCTTATCTATTACTGTTATTATATTATTCATAATTAATTTTAAATGTATTGTACAGTTTCGGAGCTAAGAACATTGATAGAAGCGTTGATTGAAACATTAATCATCAAATACAGATGACGTTTTGATATAAATTCAATTGGGGTCTCTATTTGTAAGATATTATTAAACATTATTGTATAAATATGTATCGAAATAATGATTTAACCTCAATTAAAAAAACCACAAATCTATTAACCCATTAATCATCCTTGATATGCATATATATATATTTTTAAATTTGACTAAGCAGAAATTCCAAATGTGGGTAACTGACGTTTGAACTTCCGACCAGTCGGCGCACATGCGGTGGGCATCACTCAGAATATGAGATTTAGACGACCGTCGGGAGGCCTACGTCTGGACGCTTTAATACCCCGGTCGCTAGAGGGCGTCGGCGCACTTGCAACGACCTCCCCGTGACCTTTGACCCCCAGGGAGCATGAAGGCTGTGACCCAATTCGAGCCCCCCCCCGAGACCCCTTGTGGACCCCGGCAAGGCGGCGTGTGCTGTGGGGATGGGTGGCTGGGCCCGAGAAGAGTAGCGATTTGATCAAGACAAAAAGGATCAAAAAATTATCCGGCCTACATAAAACATACAAATATAAGAAATAGTTTGTAAAAAAAAAATGTTTAAACGGATGGTTCTTGGCGTTGATATTATAATAATATGTTCCAGACAACATGCAGGGGGCGTGCAATGGAATGTTATCCATTTCAAAAATAACAATATTATAAAGTAATACAAGGAAGACTTATAATTCAGTATTTGATTCGTTACGAGCACGCTTTAGCGAACACTATACACATACAATCCGGCACCAATATATGCCTAAAGAATATCGACAGAGAAATATGTCAGAATTGTCTCCCAATACACCCATAAAGCGTGTATACATTTCTTAAATGAACACGAATATTTCTCAATCTGTAATAATTAATCCTTTAAAGGAAATAGCTACCTCTAATGTGTGATATTATTTAAGCCATCAGCTAGAGACTATCAACTAATGCACACACATATATATAAAAGATATTGAAATATATATATATAAAAAAAAAAAAAAAAAGATATTGAAATCATTTATAAAGATGTAAAAAGTTACCTATTCATCGCAAATAAATGTATTCTTTTAATATACGTTATTCGTAAAACTACTTTTTGTCATAAAATGTACTGAAGAGTGAATAAGTGGCATCATAAGACGAGCACAAAGCCGAGAGATGGAGTTAACTCCCTGAATGCACCACTTAACTGAACATTTCTTGTCTCCATCACCGCCAAACTGTTTACTTTATCACTGCGTAGCTGTTTCACCGGATTATCCGACATAAATTTGTTTGGAGAATGCGGTCGGCGGTACCCCCCGCCGTGAACGTAAAACTTTAAAATTGTCTGGTGACGGCTCTGTCAGTTCCCACGTCAGGACCGAATCGGATTGTCTAATAAGAACTCATAAAATGTTTAAAGTGAAACTTCGTTGCCGGCACTTATGTATCATTCCTTCTACTTCTTTTAAATAGGCAATCCACCCTTCAAGAATGATTTGTGCCATTAATCGAGTTAAAACTTTATTTTATAGAAAAAAGTATACAATAATATTATAGAATAGGAAATATTATATTACAAGTTAATACCATTGTCGTTCAAAAAATTTGCTATTATATAGATTAAATGTGGCGAGTTAAGGGAAAGAAGATGACACAAGTTAACCGCGAGTTGAAAATTACCATTGACGAGATTACTGTAAAAAAAAAACCTGTGATCCGCAATGGACAGGCAAAAAAGATATGGTCAAGGGTTTCCTCCTCGGCACCACACTCACACATTGGGGAATCTATTAAGTTCAATCTGAATAAATGTGTGGCTACCTGGGCAATGCCCAATTCTCATTCTAGAGATATTTGATATTGTTCTTTTGGAGAACCAGGGAATGCGGGGAATAGTTCTTTGAATTATTTTAAGCCGATTACCCTTACGATTATTTGGATTCATCCATTGTACAGTCTAGATAGAATTCGTACGTTTTTTTTACCATATTAAGTCTGTCATACATCGGGATATGGAATTGATGGTGGAAAACTCCGGAAAGAGTGGCCTCCTTGGCCAGTTTATCAGCACATTCATTTCCATGAATTTCCTTATGTGCAGAAATTCAAACGAATGACACCTGTTTATTGTTGCTGTACAAATTAAATAGACATCTTCTGATGGAACAGATTATCGCATTGTCTAGCCAAACTTTCATGTTAGCAGAGAGGGATTCAAGAGCTGCTTGCGAGTCGGAGAATATTAAAGCCTTATCGACGTTCCGGAGTACGCAGATGGCCAAGGCCTCTTTAATTGTCCAACATTATGTATCATTCTAACACAACTGAAACTCGTTATTAAATGCAAAAATGTTTTACGTATATAAATACTATCTCAGAGATGATAAAAGCATGGAGCTAGTCGGAAAATTGTGATATTGAAAGTGTACGATAAAATTACATCACTAAGAGCTATTGAATTCACATTACAATGGTACGAGGCACGTTTTTTAAGTAAGTACCGTTGCCGGATATTCCCAGTGTAGCGCTGCGATGAAGCACATGCGCAATAGTTTCCTTCATCTGTTGACTCACCGCATGCAACGTTAGAGACATTCACATAGTGTGGACATCTTGCAGTGAGTGGTTGAAATGTTCAATGCCTACTGTGAGATGCATATCTTGAATGCACGAAACATGAAACCGCCAAGTGTGTCCTGACTTGGCGCCAAGTGAATGCCATATGAAGCTGTTCCTTGGTGACGAGCGTTTTGATGGTGATAATAAACTTTTATAAGCCAAATTCTAAAACAAACAAAATCTTGCGTAACTCCATTGGCCTGTACCGTGCATGACGTGACTCATACATCATACATCGTCCCTTCATGAGAGAGTGTACTTGATAGCCTTTTAATGGCTGTCTTGTATCCACTGGTCCCTTTACTTCCGTACATAACACTTGATTATCTGTTTATTTGTAATGTTGTTATATACCTGTATTTTAAAATAAATAAAGATAGTACTTAAAAGGACGCAGGAAAGTTTAAATATAACTCTCTGTTCGTTTTCGCAATCTCTTACATTAGTTTTTGTTTTTTATCTCCTTTCTTTTGTGTTCATTAATTGTACATTTCGCGTTTCTGTAGTACTATGTGTGGAATCGATAAAAGAAGTTGAAACTTCTAAAACGGTTCTGGGGAAGGGTGGGTCCCCCCCCCTTCTAGCGCCCCTTTATTATTAGATGATAAACTCAAAGACTAAGTACAAATATAGTTTTCATCCCAGCCGGCGTCGTTCTATGACGAAGGTATACAAAAATTGGTACCCTTTATGACAAGTACCTAAATAATGGTGGCGACTATGTTGAGAAGTAGTTTAAGGTGTGTAGCGTCCGAAGAAAGTAAAGTGTTGTAAAAATTGTTGTTTCTTTAAAAAAAAAAACATCGAGTAAAAACCGCGCCTCGTATAATGAAATGCGACCTCCATTATTATTCAGCAAGAGCGTTAAAAATAGCGCATTAGAAAATATTGTAATTTTTTCTATACTCTCACTTTTAGCTCGTGTTTTATTTTCACCATTAATGGTACCGGGATTAATAGCCCTCCAAACCATTTTGAAATCATAGAGATTCTGCAACGCATACTGATTTTTTGTTGATGGAATTTAAAGCGTTGATTTATATTTTTATGTACTTTATTATACAGGGTATAACAGACCTAGTGCACAATATTCTATGGGTGGATACTTGACTATAATACAAGGGCCACGGAAATTACAATTATATATTTATTTATTATCTTTGTTTTATTAACCACTAAAATGAGTTTAAATACATCTACCGGTTTCGAAAAATACCATTTTCTTCTTCAGGATGTCATAACTAACTAAAACATATTTTTTTTTTTTTAAAATAGATTTTTTTTAAATAGATTCTGTCAAAGAAACAATATATGTTTTAGTTAGTTATGACATCCTGAAGAAGAAAATGGTATTTTTCGAAACCGGTAGATGTATTTAAACTCATTTTAGTGGTTAATAAAACAAAGGTAATAAATAAAAATATGAATCTTAACCACAAAGATAACATTGCTGATTTTAAAAGTGAAATTATAATTGTTTGAATTTTTTGAAAAATCGTTATGCATGTTGAACTTTGTCAGAACCTACTAAATATGAATAAAGAGTTTAAGACATTTATATGTTTCTACTTTCACATCTTATTGATCGAACTAAACTGTGAATTTATACTCTTCTACATTTCGGATAAATTTCAAATAAATAATGAAAATACGACAACGGCAGCAGCGGTGGCGTGAACCAACCGAGGTGTGCGGTGAATGCTCTCATTCATTTACGTGTGCAGTGAGGCTGCGAGTATCTTCGCCGTACAGTCCCGCTTAAGCCGACTCCAATTACAGACACATTTATCCCAATAGACCGCCGAGGGTGAACCGTCTGGGGTGAGCCGAATCAGATATATATTGTCCCGCACTAAGCAGCTAGGCTAAGAAACATCGCCGCGAAGGGCTTTACTGTGAAATATATAGCGAGGGTCTATATCCGATAAATAAGTACAATGCATTGTGAAAACAGAAAATCCTTTTGCTGATAGCTCTAACGACTCTCACGATTTTGAAAAACGATAATCCGAGTCCGGTCGCGAGAATCTTTAAATATTTCCTGGTGGAGGAGCTTAGCTCAATGCGACGGAGAAATATTCCTGGATCTTTGCACAAAACCGTATTAACTTGTTGGGTAGCTTTACTCAATTTATCTCGGAGCTAGTCTGGAACTAAAAAGATCAAATGTCAGATCGTTTAAGAATATACATATACTGCAGAAATAATAATCTCGCTGGCGGTAGCTGTACCGCATTCTGTACATTGTATTCTTGGATTACCACAAGATTTCTGGTCCATTCCTATCAAGAAGTACACAATAAACTGCGTATTTATTTTACTAACTGTCAGAAATTATTACACAGTTCTGTAGATCGAAGAATTTACAAACCTATACATTTACGTAAAATTATAACGAGAACGTACCATTATTGAACTGGTACGTTCGAATCCCAATGCTTTATTTATTTTTTCCTCATCTTCTTCACGTGTCGTACTTTTTTTATTTTTTTATTTCAACTGTATACATAACATAACAATTTTTATTTTTTGCCAAACAGCATAGCAGTTTTACTGCTAGGATTGCATAGTTAATTAAAGTGAAATGTATCGAAGGTTGGCGATTATGTTGCAATGAGCTAATTAATTTTGAGCAAGATGTATAAGATCACCAGCATTTGAGATATTTTACCACTTACTAAAGTAAACATCCAAGGTAACCTCTTTCTATCTGCTGCCTTCTATCTTCTAATGGGTTGTAAGAGATCATTTTCCTCGTTGCGGAGAATGTGTTCAGCTTTCCTTCATTTTATGGTTTTTATTAGTTCTCTTGACTCATTCATGCATCTAGTACCAGACATAAAATATTTGATAAAATGAAAATATTTTAGAAAATAAAATTTACGCGATGAATCACCAAATTTTTTAATGTTTAAAAAAGGTGCGAAAAAAATTAAGTAACATGAATCCTTAAAAATAATTAGCAGAGAAATTCTTAGGAGGAATGTGAAATATGTGACGTATAATTTTTTATCGGAAGCTCCCGAGAATATTATTATAAAATTTCGGAACATCTTATAGGAGGTTCGCGTGTAAACTGTAATATATAAGAACGTTTTTACGGATATTGAGATACAAACGAGAAAGAAACATGTCGGAGAATAAAATTATTCAGGGGTGGCATTATATTATACATTTGTCTGAAACATGTAACACATTTTTTTAACTTTACACGTTTTATGGATACTCTATCTTCTTTTGACAGATAAATAATGCCTTCTTGGTAACAACACTACGCTTAGCAAGTGGCAAGCAATGGCGACAACATAAAATGATGGCGGTTGTTTTAAATGTTTAGACATGTTTGACGACTTCCGGTGGTTTGCTGTGTATCTGCGCAAGTGGAGCAGCAAGTATAGAGGAGTTCCTTAACCCTTTAACTGCCAACCGTATTTGAAATGAAAGACACAACATGGAGTAAAGGGTGTTGACTTAAAAGTATCTACGAAAAGATGGGAACTGTCATCAACAAATAACAAAAGGGTCTTTAGTGTTTACAAAGTCAAAGAATGCGTATTATCACGCTAATGGCTTAGCGTAACGTGCAATGTTTGGCGTGCAATAGCGCTCATGGCATTTAAAAGGTTAAACAACGGAGCGCATCGTATATACTTGCACGGGAGGCATCTCAGAAGTCCATAAAGCAACCCCTACAAACTGGACGCCTGCCAGTAACATAACCTTACGACCATAAGAAGTACATATAAATTGTATAGGTTTATATTCTCAGAAAGGGCGAAGCCAAGTGAGGCAGAAATTAAAATACTCGCATATATACATACAACATTTTAAATAAATAATATTAATTAGTAATCTCCCTTATTTAGTCAAGTTTCAGCATAAAGTTTCGCTTACATCTTCAAGTTAAACTTTATATATTTGTCCTAGGTACAATGTACTTAAGGCATAATGTAAAAACAATTCAAGAAGATAACGGGATTAACTTGTTACAGAAAATACATTTTTTATAATAAAATAAGTTTAATTTTTAATTATGTTTCAGTATGTTTTGTACAGTGGCTGTAAGTATCTAACATTGTTTTAGTGTGTCTTGTATTATTTTATAGTTATAAATAGTGCTGAAGTGTTAAATGAGTAAAGTAACTTTTGTAAACGCTAAAACCATGATTATATCGAAAAAATTATCGAGCAATAGTTTATTTAAGTTGAGTTCACATATTTCATCCGTCTCCAAGTGCATGCGGTCAATGGTTGAATGAATGGGATGGTGCCGTGCGACCAGACAAAAAAAAATTTCTTCGTAATGACTTTCGCGTTTTGTGAAATGTTCCATTTTTTGCATTTTCGTAATATCCGTCCGCTACACGATATTGATGTACAAAATTCTATGCGAAATATTCTATATCAGAATATTTTTTAATGTTCTTGAAAAATAAATTCCACGTCAAAAGAATTCCCATTACTGCTTACATTTGCAAGTTTAACATAACGTTTAATTAGTATCACTTACGTTTTCGACAATTAAAGATTATAATATTCCAATATATGATTATCCAATACTGGAGTTTACAACGTGCGTACTCGGAGCCATTAACGTGATGACGACAAAACTATCACAAGATTGCACCCGGTACCAGGCCGACTCCCACAGGGCAACGGCGCATAAGTCACGCTGGAAGAACAATCCTACACGCTCATTCCTCATCCAGTTATCTCCGGGGTTACCGAAGATGATGACACACAGCCACGAGCCGATCCTCCCGACAGCGGAGGACGAGATGTCCACGTTATCCTGATATACCGCGGCGGCAGATTTAAAATATTACACATTACTTACGCACACCTCGGCATTAACAATAAATGATGGAAATGCGCGGAAGAAAAATACGAAAACAGTCATTCAATTAGATTAAAATAAAAATATATAAATTATTTGTATAATAAATTAGTTTTTGTTTCTGAATTCATCAAATATTTAATCATAAAATATACCTAAATACTAACCCATTTAAATTAAAAAATACATTTTTTTAATTTCTAATCATTAATCTCACATTTTATCCGAGACACGCATATATATTACAATGGAACATAGCATTACCGAAATACAGAGGAATTCTAACATATTTGTTTATGACTGACAGATCGGACGGACTGATTTTTCGTATATATCTATATGTTAGTATTATTTATGTATATAAGAAATAGATATTAAAAAATTTATATACCTACTTCGTAAACTTTATATATATTTTTTTACTATGTATGTATTATTTTTGCCATTTTAACTTTTATCATTTTAATCTTATATTTTTCGTAAAAGGCTCAATTGGAGCCGTTAATTTAAAAATAAATAAATATATGAAAAAAATTGTAATCCAAACCACTCTTTCGTGTTAATAACGGAGTCACTATAGTACATTGTATGTAATAAGGCGGTTAAATATAATACTATACCTTTGTAATCTCATAATTTATTAAAATTTACACTGGTAGCGAAATAAATTATTATTAAATTCCTGGGAAGTAGGTACCTACATAAGTTGGATACGCAAAGCTCGGTTGACTAATTTTGAAAAAAAAAGGTTAATATTTTTTACATTCTAGTCAAGTGATAAGTGCCAGATGAATATAGAATTATTTTATACAAAATATGCGTACGTATAGCCTACGCTCCAAGGCCGCTATTAAAAGTGTGACGTACAAACATCGAGAATTATGCTTAACATTTCCTATAGCTGCATCAAACAAATGAGCAAATCAAAAATTAAATTATTTCATCATATGTGTGTTATGATTAAGCTGATACATTTTTTAAGATTACGCTGATAGACGAGACTATATAAATAATAATAATCAAATTCACCAGTCAGCTGCTGTGTATCGGTGATCGAGTATCACGATTAAATACAAGTATAAATTAAAATGTGGACGTATTAAAGCAAATACAGATGAATGTGTCGGTTAATCATCCGGGGGGCGGACTCGCCCGCCCGATACAGCTGCACTGGATCTTTGATCGTGCAATTCTGAGAAAATTCTATTTCGATTCTGCATTAAGTGTCCCCTCGTAACTGAGGAATCCACCAGCATTTGCAACTGGTTTGAATGCATCATCTACATATTTATGTCGCTGAGGAAGGACGATTCGAAGAACTGCCTAAGGGAAACTGAGTCCTGGAGAACTTCAAAGAACATGCATTTCAATGTGCAATATAAAACTAATTCTATAGACTCCTAATTTAGTCCTGTATAATTTTATAATTTTTATTCTAATTTTCGTTCATTGAACCGTGTCGCCAGATGGTGCATTAGAAAAGAAATAAAAATGAGGTGATGTGTATGCATTATTTAAAATAATTCAGTAACAATATACATAAATATAGTATCCATATTTTCAAGATTTTTTGAATAAGAAAACATATATAATCATCTGAAAGTACATATCATTTAATAAAACCATGCAATACTAAATAAGAAACTAATCAAGATATGTTACATCTTCAGCATTGGAAACGACCCTAATGGAAGTCTTTCCATTAGGGTCGTTTGTTCGGTGATATATTTATGTGCAACACGCCAACACTCGCAATAAATAATGCAACTAGAAACAATAGGAAAAATAAAGAAATAAGGTTGCAGACATCACGCGACCCGTGATGAAAAATTATTACAATTTATGAATCAATAGTCGTCATTAATATGATATATAAATTAGTTAATATCTGCCGATTTGTTTTATTTATTTGTTTACTTTAAAACAGAATTAAATTATACGTCGTAAAATCGTTTCTTCTTCTTCTTTCAAACAAGCAATCCACCCTTCAAGAGTGATTTGTGCCATTAAACAAGTTTAAACATTATTTCATAGAAAGCAGTACAACAATATTATAGAATAGGGAATATTGCGTTACAAGTTAACACCATTGACATTTAAGAAATTTGCTATTATAAAGTTTAAATGTGGCGAGTTGAGGGAAAGAAGATGACACAAGTTAACCGGGAGTTGAAAATTACCATTGACAAGATTATTGTAAAAAAACCTGTGATCCGCAATGGACAGGCAAAAAAGACATGGTCAAGGGTTTCCTCCTCGGCACCACATTCACACATTGGGGAGTAAAATCGTTTAAGAACAGTTAATAAAGCAATGTGAAGTAGTGAACATTTTCTATCCTAGTCACGTGTTGAGAGTAGTGACGAGCTCAAAATCACGAATCGTGAGTCAATCACTGATATCTTTGAGTTACACTCACTATCAGTGATTGAATATCTGAGAATATCGTGATTCATTTTTAATTTTATTTATATTTGGTTGTGAACCTTGATTCGGCGCATGCGCATTTGAGATGAAAATATTCATAAAGGAATGACGTTATAATTCGTGATCAACGCCATCTAGTAGATTCTGCAGAAACGTTTAATGCATTTGACCCGAAACGCTGAGAATTTGACACGAAAAATGAAATCACATTTCTTTAAGCGTTTTCATTATTTTTGTGATAATATTGAATTAGATATATTACATATAAATTATTTGTGCTATTATATGTTTTTTAAGCAAATGATAATAAATATGCTCAAAATTATGTGTTTTTATTTATTTATTTCGTGTATTGTGATATTGTGCGGCGCGTGCGCATTAGCAATGAAACTGTAATCATAGTCACAGTTTTCTATCACTGATATTATCAAATACCAATCACATTCACACCAGTGAGTCAAGAGTAGCATTTTTCCTCATTACTAGTTGAGAGGTCCTAAGAACCATTTTATTTAGTAAAGGAAAGTATCGAGTTGATAGCAGAGAGGCATCGGACTAGACCGGACATGGACCGGAATCAGAAGAATGGAAGAGCTGTTTAGAACAGGATAGGAAATCTACGCAAGGGTGATCACATAGGGAGGACTTGATTGGCACACTAAAAGAATTTTTTTAAATCTGTAGTCATATTCATTTGAAACCCTTTAAGCTTTTATAGTTACAACTATAACTAAAGGGTGTCCAGCGGAAAATCTTCAAGTTTAATATTAATTTTTTTTTAAAACTACTATGTTATTCTCATATTTTATTTATACAAAATGGAGTTATGCGGATTTTACATTTTATGAACAATATCGTCCAAATGCGGTCCATGTCTCACAAGACACTTTTGCAATCGGACTCTTAAATTTGCGAATACGCGAGAGCAAAGCGTCGGTTCAATGGCACCAACTTCACGGCGAATATTTTCTTGTAGGGCCTGAATTGTTCGAGGATTGTTGCTGTAAACTCTCGACTTAGGTATCCCTACAAAAAAAAGTCGCACGGTGTAAGGTCCGCTGGCCGAGGTGCCCAGTTTATGTCTCCGTACTTGCGGAAAAAATCCCCTCAGCTTCTCCATTGAAACTCTAGCTGTGTATGGAGTGGCCCCGTCTTGCTGAAATTGTGTTCTGTTATTGAACCCGGGAAACAGCTGTTCTGTTTATTAACCTAGCCATCGATATGAAAATGTGCTTCGTCAGTAAACAATATGTTTCCAAGCGTTCGTGCTGTTGCAAAACGTTCCAGCATCGTTCTCGCTAAGATTTCGTGTAAAGAATAGTCATTTTCGATTTGCAGTTTGAATGGGTGAAACTGTAGTTTCTTTTTCAAAATAACGTACACTGTTTAATTTTTTATTCCTTTAAAAGCTGCAATTTTCCTTATCAATTTACGCGGATTGCACATAATTTCACGTCAAACTTGAACCACATATTCTGGCGTCGCTGCTGACGTTGATGGTCCCAGAGGAGTTCGGTTAACCATTGTCCCTTCTTGTCTGAATTTTGAACCCAACACCAGATAAGTTACGTGATCGACCCATCACTTACTCGTCGAATATTAAAGTGAGTACAAAAAGCGCGACGCGCACGAACCAATGAATCACCGCACTTTAAATACTGATCAACCGCGAACGCGCCGTGTGCTCCCGACTAGTGACTCATTGCGACTGGCAAATCCGCAAATCACGCGCGTCGAACAATTCCCCTCCCACTTACCTCGCCCTGATGGTTTACGAGCAATTCCAATTTAATCTTGAAATTTTTCCACTGGACATCCTATATTAATACATCCCCTGCGCTCAGTCAGGGGGGAGATGGATGCAACAGAAAAAAATAAAGTGCTGATGGTCCACCGCAGGATCTACGAAGGGCTGCCTAGTATTGTGGCAGTAACCAATATAATGTATAAATCGCATCCGAAAATGCCGACGTCCATGTCTGATGAGTGCCTAAGTAAGGTACTACGTGCCCATTAGGCATTTCAATCCTAGAGGCATTAAACTTGATACTGTACATAACTGTGCCACTTTGAAATTGTTTTAAATACAAATTAAATGTATTAATTAGAAAGATATACATATAAAATAAATTTTATGGAAAAATATTGTTGTTGCTATCGGGATTCGAATATGGATCTCTTCCTATCCGGAGAAAATGTATTAACCGATTATGCTACACCAATACTTATAATAAATGCATAGGATAGAATAGGATTAAATTTGTATTTAAAAAAATATCACAGACCCATGATGTTCTGAATAATTACAACTTCACTTAATACAATATTTTTGTTAACTTATTTTCTTATATCTACTTCAAAACATTACTTTATATGGAGAAAAATGTGTGTTTTTTTTTAAATAGTGATGTCTGATATTATTTTCCAACTAAACCAAACGCTTGCTTGTGCTATGAAATGTAATATGATTTATTACAATATATATTCCGTCCATGATTTTCCCGTACAATTAATACGTAACTATGACATATGTACTTTTGATAAGATTGCTATTGAAATTAAATCTTATATTCTACGCCAAAAATATAATTTCAATAAACATTATTATAGGGACATCTTAAATTAAATTAATAATCATTTATTAACGTAGTTAATGTATGGATTTGTGTGTAGGAAAATTAAATTTTCGAAACATTAAGGTAAAAACCAAAATGTCGCTTTCATCCAATGATACTATGTGCAAGTGCTGACGCTTGGCGGTGCATGCACGGCCACAAGTAAATACTCTCGGGTGAAAATAAATCCGAAAACAAATTAATTTCATCTCGACAATATCACTTTTCTGGGGAGAGAAGCTCGTCCGAGCGCGGGGAGAGATTTACAGCCGACTGTAACAAATGAGCGCGGAACAAAATAAAAAAAGAAGAAGAAAAACAGCGAGAGTCGGACGTCGGTGATGTATTAACTGCAAAGGAAAAATTAAAGCCCGTCACGGATGCTTTATTGGTATTGGTCCAGACGAATGTGCATGTATCACGCGTGCACAGGATGCATCAAACAAAGTGCATTAAATAATACATTGAATTCAGAGTCGAAAATATTCATTTCAAAATTGTGCACAGTTGATTTTCGATTAATATGGATCTCATTAATGTTTATGATCTGCGATAGAAATCCACTAAAATATAATTTTATTTTTCTATATAGAATTGATTTAAAAAATCACCAAAACCTTGGAGATCCATGAACGAAAGGATTGCGATTCGCAGGCTTGAACATTTTCAGACCATCTGTGTAGAAATTTCTAAGCTATTCTGGCGTGCATCTCCGTATTTCTAATAATAATAATAACGATAATTTATATGACGTATTTTTCATTAAAAAAATCACCTCAAGGGCGCTTTGCACATAGACAATTTAGTACTGCACTAGTATTATTTAAATTAAAAATTCATAATTTTGATACTGTTAATTCGTGGTGGAATTCCATTTTAATTATTTATGAAAACACTTTTTAACTTTTTTCCACTATTTATTATTTAATGACCATTAGCGGTTTCAGTCCGTCACGGCCATTTTAAGACTGGTACATTTTTCTCTTAAGCTAGGTTATTTATACAATTAAATACAGGGGTGTTTTTCAGTGAGGCTATATAATTTGAAAGTTGGTGCTAATTTGACTCTAACGTTGGGATTTTCTCTTATATGTTGTTAAGTACTAACAAAGTATTAAGTAACTTAATCACTATTAACTAATACCTCCTACTAACTACGCCCCCCCCCCCCCGCCCGATTTTACCCGGTTTTTGAAGTTTCCAAAAAAGAAAAGGATAATTTAATTAAAATAACGAGAAAAGTTTCAAATTTTATTCGTTTATTTATTATAAACACTATTACAAAAAATTGATAATATTTTATCCGGTGTTCCTTTTCAGGAAATATATTTTTAGAAAATACAAAACGTCCACTGATCGATCACTTAGTAATGACCTAATTTTGGTAACGACATTACCTGAAGTAGAATCTCTTTCGCTGGCTAATGAAGTAGGATGTATAGCTTTTAAGGCATCAAATAGAACATCCAAATTTTTTGTTCATTTTTTTATAGATTCGTGTGCGGAAAATTAGGCCTTCGGTGTTTTACAAAACGTTTATGGTTTGGATAGTGTTGTAAGGAAGAATGACAACGAAGGTGTTTGTTACTCTCGCCAACAGGCCAGAGTCTCAAGGGCGCGTCGCTCGCTAGCGCCGCGTCCCTCTGGCGGTGCCTACCATAAGCGAACCGCTGCAAGGTGGTACCATGAGTCCGCCACACTCGTATTGTTTTGACGGTGACCATCTGACCAATATGCAATAGAAAACAGACTCGACATTAACATTAAAATAGCTAATTATACCTGCCCAGTACTCGAGTTAAAAGGCATAACAGAAATATTTTCAATATTAACCTAGATATAAAACTTTCAATGCATTAATTGATATACACTGCCTATTAAACTACATATTTATACTACTATTGAACTGGATATTTAATAATCATGGAATTCCACAAAGTTTCACAAAAAATATTAAAACCATTCCACTGTAGTGGAATAAAACAAAGTGTTTCAACTCAATTTACAAAATAATCATGGAATTCCACAAAGTTTCACAAATAACCTTTCAACAGTTTACATATTTCATCTCGTTTTATTTGTAACCGAGGCAATTCAAAGTCCAAATATTGACGTTATTAAAAAAATAATAATAAAATTGAATATCAATTCTAATATTTGAAACCGGATGAAAAACTCGACTTTAGAATGTCATAAATTTAGCTAAAAAAAACCAACAAACCCTATAAACATTGTTACAGCAATACTCGAGATGGGACGCATACTGAAATGTGATTTTATTAAAAGATTATAGTATAGTAAGAACTATATTAATATAACATGTAAACCTGCTAACTAATTAACTATACGATATAAAATCACGAGCACAAGTCCGAGCAGCGAACGTAAGCTATCAAAATTTGATGGACGAGCAGCACCACGACCCTGTTCACGAAACCTCATGCATCAAGCTATGGTCTCGGATAGACAGGCGATTTATCAGGAACTTAGACACTAGAATATTTTAAAGAAATTTAAAACGTACTCCCGACAATATCTGATTTTTCAATATATTCATTATTCATGTGTCGGTAGATCAACATAATGTCCGAGGAAGAAGAGGCGACTGAATGTTGCATATGTTAATCGGTAACGAATGCCTAGAGCGAGCAATCTGTGTATGTGGGAAGTGAGTTTACCCGAAATAAAAGGACGGATGAACACAATGAGGGAAAAATAACTGCTGGGAATAAAGAATCATTAATTTGTAAAGTAAACCGTCAGAAAAAGAATGATTCACGCAGTAGAAGTACGACGGTTTGAAGTAATATGTCGGAAGGAATAAGAAATAAATTAAATGTATCAATTTGCAATATATACAGATATAATCAATTATTCGAAAAAATATTTTGTTACCACCGGTGTTCTAATCAAAAACTTGCGCTGACCATTACACCATGTCAACATAGTAAATTAACGACAAATTTTTAGTTTTACTCAGAGGTATTTGAGGGTCTCCGTAATATGAAGTGGTTTGCTTTAAAAAATAATAACAGGTGTATCAATTTCATATAGGTTCGAAAATTTATTTGTATATCTTCCCAATTGATACATCTAATTTGTATTAAAAAGATTACAGAACTATATTCTGAAAAAATGCAACTTTATTGAGATTCATTTTTTTACATCAAAGGCGAACATACAATAATATAATATTATTACAAATAAATTGCAATAAGTTTACAAATTTATTGCGTGTGATGCTATCCACCTCTGATAGATACAGCCTTTAAATTTTACAAGTTAAATATTATTTGGAACATTAATAATATTTAATATTACTTCGATACCATTCAAAACAGGAGAAAAATGTATCGGACGAAGGCTGATTTCCACAGGTTTCCCTGACGCCCTTCTACCATGAGTCGAATCTCGTCAAACTGACGCAACTTCGGCATACCTCGTGGTATCTTTCTGCCCGGTGGGTTCAACGATTGTCCATTACGAACGAAAGACACCGTCCATTTTGCATACCCCTATTAATACAGCATGATTTTATGCACGTAAAGTTTAGTCAGTGTTGTGTTCGTAAAGTTTAGTCACTCGTTTCGAAATAAATGCAACCGAACATAATTAACATAATGGCAAAAATTGGCATCACGATCGAGTCCCATACGAGTGTGGGTGGCGTTCATCGATCCAGAATGAAAATAGAACCGTCAAATATCAGTGTACAGTTCACGGTACAGTGGTACTGCGAAGGGCAGACGTCGCTGGCCGCCGCGTCGGTACGCGGTGCCAGGCGCGGTGGGGGGGGGGACGAGGAGAGACGCTCGATCGCCAACTTGCAACACCAGCATTTTGTTAAAATAGTTAGTAATACATTTTCCGTAAAACTATATAAAGGAAATTAAAATTATAACTTACTATTATCAGATGGCAATTTTATAATTAATACCAGACAGAAAGTAAAAAAAATACGCCATACTCTCTCTGTTTAACACCGACGAATCATCATAACCGAAGCGGTGAATTACGCAACCGAAACCGTGGCGCACCATTCCAAAGACGCCGCGAAAGGCGATCGCAATACACTTTTGACAGGGGGGGAGTGCAGCGTGCAGCGTGCAGCGTGCAGTGTGCATTGTGCAGTTACAGTCAGCTGACAAACTGCGGGCAAATTCTGCATCGGCGCCATTATTCACCGGCCCCCTTGACTCCTCCGGCCGGTTCACAATGGTGCGATCATGACCTAGCACTCTGGGAAGTGGATTGCTCGTGGCTCGGCTCCTGCGCATGTCTGAACCTCGCACAGATACCGCCAGCCGCCGTACGAGCGGTTTTAAAGTAATGAGTTGCACCAACACCGCGGTCGTCGTAGGCGCTGCATGCAAAATCGGACGATCGATGTGGCCCGCGCGGCCGAGTGTTAGAGCGACGCGGTGACGGATGTGTTGGTAGGCCGTCCGATTGCCGGGGTTGAAAACCCTTTTGCCGATTGAGAAACGGAATGCATTTCGTGTTTATTTAATTCTGCAATAAACGATAAGTAATAAGTGACAACAATATAGTTGTACGAGACAGATACGAATAAAAATTAGACAATTATTATTATTAATATATTTTTAAGAGCTACAAATTAAAGACTTGTATTAGTTTTATTCTGAAATATTTGTAGGTTCTTCTCACTTTTATGCGGTGCTATAGAAGAATAATTCTGGAAATTTTGCAAAGGGGCAGTACATCACATTTTAGGAAAACACTGTTCACAAATTGCGGGTTTTCCTGGTAAAATGTGATAAAAACCTATGTAAAATGTGCTAAAATGGATTTAAAAAATAACTTTGTTTTCTGTTCTTCTCTTTACGCTATCTCCTCTAGATTGCAGCGTATTGCTGGGGTTCCATTAAAAAGTGTACTCCATTGCCCTCTAGTCTGGCCTGTCTTCTGCAGCTATTTCCCAGGTATCACTCTTAATGGGCTTTCAGGAAGAAACTGAAGCATCTTTTTTTGTGAGCATTTGTTCAAGGATATTTGAGAGTGTATAATCTCCTTTAGTGGTCTGATTTCATGTATTCTGAATAAGTGGCAAACTGATCGACGCGGGGAGGATCGAACCATAAAAACATACTATATAAGCCAAAGTATGCGATGAAATTCCATTTAATGATATTAAATAGATTATAAAAGCATATTTTTTTTAATTGAAATATCTTTGACTAACACCATACACTACCATAATTGTGCAATGTCTCGACACACGAAAAGCGGTGCGAGAGCCGGCGACGCCACCGCGCACACAATGTTGACAGCGACTGCTTGAAACGCTGACACACAAACGCGCGCACACAGCCGCACGGCCGCCGTACTTGAGCACGCACACACGCGCACACGCGGCATTGCACAAGTGCACACACGCGCACGCCGCGATGCGGGCCGCCCTGAATGCGACGGCGTTACGTAAAACCTAACTCGTTACAACAGTCGAGGGAAATGGGAATAGAACCCGATTCGCGGGGAGATCGAAACAAGCGCCAGCACGCGGGTGCCTGGTAGAAAGGTAATACCGTCCGGTAGGCTCGTGGACGACACATCGCGGCCTTTCTAAATGTGCGTTTTGTTTATCCCATCACAAGTTTTCACGCGTAGGACAAAAGTTCGACAATATGTTGGCGAAGATTTTCGAGCAAGACACAGTTGTATCATTCGTAATAATGTACTAGCGATCAAACCAAAACTCATACAAACATAGTACAAAAATTTTAAACTCTATTTCAAAAGCGCTATTTCTATCGTTTTATTTTTATTAATCTGGGGGAACCTCCAATAAATACATGATAAAAGTAAAAAAAGCTTCCACATTATTCTATGTTAAAAGAGAAACATTTTTTTTATAACCTTTTATTTTATTAAATATACAGATTAAACAATAGACTAAGATAACTAAGACATTAAGGTACAAAAGTTACAATTACTAATTAAGGAGAGTAAATAAGATATTCAAAACATCCGCGCAAGTATGGTTTCCAACGCGCAACTGCATGGTTTCCAACGTCAACGAAGTCTAATCGCACGTCATGCGACAGTCTTCGGCATTCATCGGTACACGTTCATATTACACGTTCACAATAATGAATTAATTTTACAATTCATAGATATAAAACTACATTATTAAGGAAAACACATTCTTATTGCGGAGTTGTAATTATTAACACAATTGGTAGTGTACTTCCCCGGATTGGAAATAGAGATCCAGATTCGAATCCCGGTAGCGCGAAAACAATATTTTTCTACAAAATTGATTTTATATGTATATATTTCTAATTAATACATTAAATGAGTATTTAAGAAGTTGTAATTATTCAGAACAGACGGTCTGTGATATTTTAAATACTAATTAAATGTATTAATTAGAAAGATATACATATAAAAAAATATAAAAAATCGGTTCCCCGAATTGGAAGAAATCCAGGATCGAATCCCGGTAGCAACAACAATATTTTTCGATAAAATTAATTATAATTAATACATTTAATTTGTATTTAAAAATACATTGTACTCTCATACGACAATTCGGGGGGGCGTAACCGAGGTGGTAGAGCGTTCGCTCAGAATTACTTAGCGAATTAGAATTAGTTAAGAGTTACTGGGATCAATGCACGGCACCTAAGGCAAGTAAAAAGATATTTTAAAA
This sequence comes from Eubasilissa splendida, assembly GCA_031772225.1. Lineage (NCBI taxonomy): Eukaryota > Metazoa > Arthropoda > Insecta > Trichoptera > Phryganeidae > Eubasilissa > Eubasilissa splendida. The sequence goes on along the minus strand of CM062850.1, from coordinate 31,342,701 downwards.
CATTTTATCGTCCTATTCAATGTTAAAAATTAACGAAATGCTCGATAGTTGACCTTCTGATGTTAACAATGCGGCCTGTGACATTCAGGTACGTATACTTCCTTCCGACGGCAAACAACTTCCTCGTCTGATTCTTGTGTTCATGTCTAGCATTACCTAACACGCACCACACACCACGCGGATTGCCGTGTTGTGTAATTGTACGCAACTAGCCACACAACACTTATGATTGCACAAAGCTAATTAGTCATTATTTTTCAACATAGGTAAAATGTGTTTACTCGGCGGATACCCCGGTAAAACACGTCACGAAAAATGGGTCAGTAAATTTCGTTACACTTTTGCCCTATCGGTAAAGCGATAGATACCAATCGTCTCCAAAATCATATCTACCTATCACAGGCTAAACGAGTGATCTACCATTTTGCTACTCCTCCATTAGACTGTGGTTTCAAATGGCCATATAAGTATATCATGGTGATTTTTTTGTGTTAGAATACAATGATTTAATTTATATTTCGATATACTTTATGATTTATAAAACCTTAATATCATTGAAAAATAGTTTCACCTGGTATAAATGTAAACGTTCATTTTCACGTATTTCCTATTCGTCGGCAGTGCAGTGGTTGTATTCCGTTTATAAGTATCACATGGGATTCGGTTATCAGCCGGCGAATCTTATATTTGATTTATTTAAATGAATTTAAATTAAACATATTATAACGTAACATTTATTTAGTATTTGTTCTGAAAACACACATTATAGAAATATGTTTACAATGCATCACTAACACACCATCGCGCCGTTTTTTTTCCACGGGGATAGCCAGAGAGGATAGAGCGCCACACTATATTACCTTGACATACGACTCTCGCCTCATCCACATTGATTCATCTTCTCATACACGCTTGTAGACTATTAACTATCTGATTTACCTAGTCATACCTCCATTTCTGGTGCCATCAACACTAGCGTGGTATAATTTTCTTACTAATATCTCTTCAATCATTCGTTCTACACTTACAAACTGCCTAATCAACTCTTTCTATGCTAAATTCAGGTTTACATTCACTCCTAATTTGTTCATTCTTTACCCTAAATTAATTCATTAAATTTAAAAAAATATATATTTACTTAATATCCATTATTTGTTCAAAAAAATCATAACAGAAACACTCAACTAACCTTGGGGTACGATCAGCGGCGTGCATTAGGCATGGACTTAGGTAATGTTGCTAATATCGATGGGTATTATCATTAGAGGTTGTATTCATCATTCGCTCTTTTAGAAGCATGTTTTAGTGTCAGGATACCTGAGTGAGTGTGTATTTTTACTATTAATCTTGGGAAGATTTTAACTAAGGGAGATAAAATATTTTATGATATAAAATAATAGTCAAGTCCGCTTCAACACGTCTGTTAAAGCGAAGACGTGTATTCAGACCACCGCGCGGTGCGAGATTTGCGTTTAGTTCGTACACGTCTGGGACAGATTTTACAAAAAAAACACATGCGCAGCTTTATTTGTGAAGTTGAAATTCTTCCGCTAGTTATACAGTTTTAGTTAACACGTTAACTGAATTATTTTTGCGAAGATTTACATACTCAATATATAATATAAACAATAAATATTTAATTTACATTTCATTTGCAAAAATTATAGTTCTGCACAACTTTTTTGATTGTATAGAGTAATTACAGACGATTCGTCAGTCATTCTTATTTATATTTTTATTTATTATCTTTGTTTTATTAACCACTAAAATGAGTTTAAATACATCTACCGGTTCCGAAAAACAATATATGTTTTATTTAGTTATGACATCCTGAAGAAGAAAATGGTATTTTTCGAAACCGGTAGATGAATCTTAACCACAAAGATAATATTGCTGATTTTAAAAGTATCATTCTTATTATTATAGTATAATACATATTAATTATAATATGTTTTGTAGTATCAGATTTACTGAACTACAATCCGAACTGAACTGAAATCTATCTTATACACAAAACCGTAATATCTTTATGTATGTTACATTACAATTTATAAGAGAATGTGTCAATTTCCTTTGAAACGTGGATGTGTGCTATTTTTCTTCTTGACGATACAAAATAGTAAACAAATAATAGTCAATAATTAAAAAATGTGTAACGTACTGTGGCTAGATAATTATTACATTTAAATGGTTACATTTTTTCACAGAAACCTATGTCGCCTGTGCAGTTTCGATATTTAAATACGAGGATCTCTCAGCACGGCCGTTAATATAATTAAACTTTTATTTGCAGGAATAATTTGAAATGAAGATGTGCGTTTAATTTACAACGCAAGCGAATGTGCATTAGGATTATATATTCTGCAGCTTGTATAAAAGTTAATGTTAAAGAGTTAATGCACCGAGCTGCAAACGAGGTTATCACTATGACCTCTGGCAATAATAGCTGTACAATAAAACACATCAATATGCGTCATTTCTATGCGAAAGATGGACAAAAATGTATAAAATAAAATGAAATACAAACAGGATACGAAATAAACATTGAATAAACTAATTATTTATTTTGCGAAATTCACGATTAATTCGGAAGAGATAAAATTTCAACAGAATTATTTAATGTTCGGCATTATTTCTTATAAAAGCCAATAAAATCGCACAAATTCAGACACAGAAAATAAATAGAAATATCGACCCCTCCTATCTTTTCGTGAAATCATTTCAATAAGTGAAAATAACAATTTTTAAATATGAATAAAATATATTAATTAGAAAGATATACATAAAAAATCAATTTTATCGAAAAATATTGTTGTTGCGCCACCGAGATTCGAACTTGGATCTCTTTCCTAACCGGGGAAGGTGCATTATCCAACTATGCTACAGCGACAATATTTTTAGCGACAAATTTTCGAACCTATATTTAATATTTAAAATATCACAGACCATCTATTCTGAATAATTACAACTTCACAATAAGAATGTGTTCTCCTGATAACAATTTTTAATTTAACATGTAACAATAAACAACATGTAAAGCCCCTTTGAGGTGAAAGTTTTTACGAAAATGGCGCTATACAAATAATCCGATATTATTATTATTATAGTATCGTATTTGAGTGGCAAATTTAAAAAAATATATATATTGTATTTTATGATATAAGTACTAATAAACATAATATTTAAAAAATTACAGCCATTTATAAATGTATCAAATGCGTGAAAAATACTAGAATGATTAAAAATTACATTTTATTAGTTACGATACTTTACGTAGGAGGGGTCGATATGTAAGTATGCTTAACTCACATTTTGAGAAACACTTGTTTTGAAAAATTAAACTTTTTATTCAGCATATTTTGATACACCACGGTTCGAAATAATATTTATTTATAAAACTATTTAAATTCTAATTCACTTAACATCGCGCCATTTCTTCACAGAGGTGGGCAGAGAGGATGGAGAGCTACACTTTTCTGGTCTGATACACAACTCTCACCTCGTCCGCATTCACACATCTTGTCATTGAAGCTAGTCGGATGTTGAGAATTTTAATACGACCATCTTCCAGTAGGTATCTGGTTTATCTGGTCGTGCCAAGTCTTTTGCGGACGTCCTCTATTTCTAGTGCCATCAACACTCGCGTCGTAAGACCAAACGACCCAAGGAATCGATTTTAAATTCAATTCAGTTTAATGTTTTTTTTTGCTAATTTGTTATTTTTTACTCTTAACTCTTCTATCATAAATGGATTTGGCACATATACGCCTAAGTTATCTCATTGTTTACTTTCGCTCCTTCTCTGCCAGCTTTGAATTCAATATTGTTAAAATGTGTATTTTCTGTACGAATTTCAGGTACAATTGGAGTAACCACACAATGTGAGGGTTTCAGTGGACATTTAACAACCTTGAATTCTGGAAAACACCCTTTATGATTAGAATAACCGGGCTTTAAAATTATACCCGCCATCATACGGAATGTAGTCAAACATTTCTCGTTTGGGTACTGTTGAAACAGTTCAGACGTGCTGTACGAGAATCTGTTTTTTTTTTGTTGTGTGCGCAAAAAGCCGCAGAAAACGTTACGCCACTGCATTATGAAAGTGATTTCAAGCCACTTTCACGCAAAAGAATGTATATCATCAAAAAGTGAAAAGTAATAAAATTTAATATGTTTAAGCAAATGTGTGTCTGTTTGTGTATTTTGGCCTTTTCGAATTTTTTTATTTGGAATTTGACGTGCTATTTTCTTAAAGCGAGATATTTTATTTTACATGTATAAAATATATAAAAGTATGCACATATCTACGTATACATACGTATCGCATATAATATTTAAAATAAAAATCTTGAATTAATATATGACTTAATTAGAAAGAACTTTTCTTTACATTATGTTTTTACATTTCGAACCATTCTTCTATTTTTTTTTATACGTATTGTATTATTTTTTACACGGTTATACAGTGTACAGTGTAAATGGATAATTAGATTTCTAACACTTTTTAATGTTTTTTGGATTTAACGGTACAGTTGTATTTCATTAAAAAAAGCTGCCAACGAAGTCAAGGAAGAAAATTCATCCAAGCACAAAGATTCGCATTAGCAAAGAATGTGCCATACCACTGATACAATGCATTTCTGACTTGAATTACTATCGCTATCAATCTTCCGGTTTCGAAACATAGGTATATAACCAATATAAAAATTGAAGTATGTCTTTATTACATAATTTAAAATGCCCTTATATTAAACGGTGCTACTTAAGCTGTCTATACATATATAATATAAGTCACAATGGTTTAATTATTATTATGATATCGCAAACTGTTGAAAGTTCAATGTGCTGATCGATTCACAAAGCCGAGCTATAGAGGTGGTCTAATAATAACGTTTTCAATAATACTCCGGCCTTTCCAGTCGATAAACGGGGTGCGCAATGGGAACTAAACGGTTAGATATTTTATAAAATTTTCCCTGCGCTCTATATAACAGAAATGTTACATTATATGAGTGGAATGTGATTGACCAGGTGTGATTAACCAATGATTGTTCAAAAATGTAGTAACGTGTGATTGCTTACGCAGTAAGAGAAAAATGAAAACAAAATGATATTTAAATCATGAAAACTCTCGTTTGAAAATGACAATTATACCGAAACTAAATTTAACGACGTTTTTATACGTTTAAATAATTGAATTTTAATACTTTACTCAATGTTAAATAAAACTAAAATTACAGTAAGGAAGTTAGTGACGTGCTTGTGGTCGGGGATCGAGCCTTGTTCCAGGAGACCATCAAGTTAGTTCTATTTTTATAGCACAAGCGTTCAGCTCAGTTTGCAAATAGTAAGAATACGAATGTGACATGTATTCCGTGTACGTGTTTCTGTTTAATTATATGCAAAATGGTGGCCAGTGTTTCAGCCCAATAAATGATATAACAGAAAAAATAATAGTGTATCCCTTGTCCAAAGTGATGGATTTGAGCATGTTTAAGGTCTCGCCACTAGGCTTTTATCGATAGTACAAATAAAGCGGTGTGCGTTATGGCTAAAAATACAAAGTGAAGATAAAAGTAAAAAAAAAACATAACATAGATAAATTTTGAATCTGCGCCTCTCAGGCGAAAAATTGAACGCCATAACCCGGCACTACCCCAGCCGATAATGATCGATAATATAATAAAATGACACAATTATAGTTTTAATCCCGTCTCCTACGAAATAACAAATTGACATTTATATTTACAAATGGGTCACAACCACCGTTTATATAACACAAATAGACAAACAATCCATAATTCATGGATTCACTCGGTGGATACGGTGTATCCGTGTTTGACAGCTCGAGTCTCGCCCAGGTACATTACATAAATAACTATAAATCCAGAATGACACCGGACCGGCATCAGTTCTGGTTATCTTGTTCTACTCAACATGATGTAGGTGGCAACGTAAGATGTTAATGTACACAGTGGGATTGTTAGCACCAGACGGTTGCGTTTCTGTTGGATTTATTACTCTAGATATCTGCAACGCTGAATAGATGTTATACGCCGTATGAAATAATTTATGTACAACACATCTTGGGATAATGTCACTCTTAATAAGACTGAAGGTGGTTTTTTAATTTTATTGAGATAATTACGAAGATGGATTTAAAGTCTGTCATTAGTTTGTTCACTGGTATAAGAAGCGATGGGCGTACCCAAGCTCGATATGGAAACAGAGAAAATTGGCAATCTTTAAGGGAAGCCTATATCCAAAAACAGAAAGGCTCGTACTGGTGATGATAATTACATGACCGTGTAATAACATCGATAATTAATTGATTTTAATACAAACTAAGTGTATCAATTAGAAAAAATTACAAGAAAATTCAATTTATCGAAAAAATATTTTTTTTGCTACCGAGATACGAATCTGGATTATTTCACATCCGGAGAAATGCGTTAACCGATTACACCAAGGCAACAGACTAAGTTGACGACACATTTTCGAACTCTGATGTTGCAGTTCTTTCAAATTGATACATCTATTATTCCAAATTTAAAAGCTACCACTATTGCGAAAATCTCAAATACCTTTAAGTAATAATTCGCTAGAAGACGCCAGAAACTAAATCTTGTAGAGTAGGTCTGTTACACTCTGTATGCACGGGGTCCGAGAGACAGTAGTCCGATCGAAGCCTACGGTTAGGGGACGTCACTAGTAACCCACTGAGTTCAAATAGGGTCATCCGAAATTCAACAGTTTAGAAGTTCTTTGAACTTTTGTGATTATCAATAAAAAATATATACATATTAGCCGACAAACAATAATTGGTAGCTACATTATCACAACATATGTGTGCAAATTTCATTATGACAGGTTAATTATTTTTGACAGCGATTATTTTTGCAAAGACGGGAATAGGTTACAAATTTATCGAAAACTATAAACGTTCGAATACTTTATAAACCGTTGAATTTCCCTATTTGACACTGTCCTCATACTGAACCTTATGAAGAGGGGAACAGCCGCGCGCGGATGGAGGGAATGTTAGTTCGAAAAGTTACCGCTCGCCAATTTACGTTGGTCGGACTATAGTGGCGTGCTCTAATTGTAGGCTTCGTTTAGACTAGTCTCGAGGAGATCCTGTGATGACTGGAACTTTCTATTATTTTTTACACTTTATTTTACAGTAGTTTTGTTTTTTTTTTAATATAAACTGTATTTATTAAGGTACACAACTAATTATTATGGTTCAATAATAAAATATGTTGTTGGAGGTCGCGTAAAGGCCTTATGTAACATGGCTTCACTCATGGACTTATAAGTGAGCCCGACGACTTTATATAACAATTTTGTTATGAAATAAAGATATTGTTTTCTATCTACAGAATAGTGTGTGATTTGAACAGCATCCAGAACACCGACCAACTTGTGCACTTAACATTCAGCATTGCGTCTGTGCCAATTCTAATACTCCAAATAGACATCTCATCTCATAGCATCGGTCTGGCATTGCGACTTGACTAGAATTCGAGACTAATCGTGAGGAGAATCGGTGATGTGACACCGTCTCATCACGGTGATTGCATTTCGTCAACGTCGCACAGGATACTAACTTAATTATGCTCAATTTCTATCGGTGGCAGGGTTACCGATTCACAAAAAGGACATAAAAATTCAAAAGATCGCGTTAAAACTCAATTAAGTCTCATTAAGATCAATTTTAAATTTAATAAAATCGTATTTTATTAGTGAAGATACGATTTTTCAGAATATAGTTCCGTAATAATTAAAACAAATTTAAATCAATAATAAATAATTTGTAAAATTACATAGAAAAAGTCATTTATCGAAAAAATAGTATTTATTAAATATATTTAATAAAAATGAATTGATAATTCTGGCGTCTGCTATCAGATTTACTTGAAGGTATTTTGAGATTCTGTAAAAATAAGGTAGATGGCTCTGTCAAATGATGGAACGATTAAATGTATTAGTTTCAAAAAGGTAACATATAGGGTCGAAAAATTGTCGCTAAAAATAATGCCGCTGTAGCTTAGCTGGATAAAGCACCTCCCCCAGTTAGGGAAGAGATCCAGGTTCGAATCCCGGTAGCGCAACAACAATATTTTTCGATAAAATTGATTTTATATGTATATCTTTATAATTAATATATTTAATTCATATTTGAAAAAATAGTCATGACATAATCGGTAAAGCTGATTACTGGCAAAAGTTCCGTGTCCGAGTCCCAGTGATGACTAGATTTTTTCTCCGTAAATATATTATTTAATAGTGAATCATCTAAATTTGTTTGAATGATTATTGACTGATATTATTACTGTCTTATAAAATACACTAAATAAATCAACCCAATCAGCGATGGGCAAACTAAAAAAAATTGGTAACACTAATCATTCCAATTTTGCTGAATGCGACACGAACACAATAACAGATGTGATGCTGACAGCTGAAACAGCTCCACTTTACAATAAATAAATGTTGAACAACGTCTAGCTTCCACACCCTGGCCAAGCATTTTTCGCAAAAATAAAAAAATTGTTTGTACTCTTCAGTTTGCTGCAAAAGCGGAAATCCTGAAACTGACCCATTTAGCTTTGCCAGGCGACAGAGTCGATCGTCGGTCGGGAGTTGGGAGGAACACTGAACTTGCACCGATGGTAATCTGACTTACGGTGGTGTGGTTATTCTCCGGCTCCATCTCCGGCGGCTCGTGATCAGAGGATATTACACGCGAACAAGTTAGTAATGGGACCGACGGTCATTGTCACTGGAGATTCATTGAATATGCTAGAAAAATAAAATTCAACGTCACAAAATATTTTAATTCTCATCAACTGATAAATTAAATGTGCCGTGGCGCGATAACATACAGCTGGGCAGTATATGTATACATACAATAATTTAATAATTTGTGATATAAAAATGGCCTCACATTTGTTCAGAATGAACATAATAGACTCCCCAATGTGTGAGTGTGGTGCCGAGGAGGAAACCCTTGACCATGTCTTTTTTGCCTGTCCATTGCGGATCACAGGTTTTTTTTACAATAATCTTGTCTTCTTTCCCTTAACTCGCCACATTTAAGCTATATAATAGCAAATTTCTCGAATGTCAATGGTATTAACTTGTAACGCAATATTCCCTATTCTATAATATTGTTGTACTGCTTTCTATGAAATAATGTTTAAACTTGTTTAATGGCACAAATCACTCTTGAAGGGTGGATTGCCTGTTTGAAAGAAGAAGTGATATAAAAAAAACACTGCAGTCATATTAACTAAGAAAGTAATATTTTCCATAAGACCATTTTTACCCTTACTTAATAAAATATACCTGGGTACAAAAAATTGTTTTATGTATCATTTTAAAAATCGTGTAACATGACCCATAAAGAATGAGATATTCAGAGCATATTTTAAAAGTTATAATATTGTAACATAAAATAAATAAACGATAAATATTAAAAACCAATTGCTAACAATGAAGTTAATATTAAGTGAACACCTACAGTGATACCACACAAGTTTTCAAATTTATTAAACAAATCGAGTCGAGTCAACGAAACAAACTGTTAATATATAATATAAAACAATATTAAAATGCGAAACGTTGCAAAGCGTGGTGCTTCACCCAAATTAAAGAAAATAAATTAACAATTTTCGAACGCTAATACTAAGAAAAATTTATGGATCTACACTAGAAAATGGAACTTATAGAATAAAAATGAAGCTCGAAAATTTAATTGAGCAAGAAACAATCGTAAGATTCTGTAGGTCACAAAGACTGCGATGAGCTGACCATGCTGAAAGAATGCCAGATGACAGGGCATACCCAAGTGGAAGCTACCTAGAGGCAGACCAAGAAAGAAGTAGGCTAACTGCGTGGAAGAGGACCAGAGTAGGATGGGAGCGTCTGCTGGAGAAGAATGGCATATACAGGTACATATATATTGCATATAAATTAAAAGTCTATGATATGTACCTATACTTTACAGTTAATAAGTATATTAAAATGACTTACCAACAAAACCTACAATAGCTAAATATTAAACTTATTAGATTATTAAATGTTGAAATCTTTATAATAATTAAATCATGGAAAAAAGTTAAAAGGTGTTTTAATTAAATCATTAAAATGGAATTCCACCATGAATTGACAGTTTCAAAATTAGAAATAAATATAAGTAGGTATTTTATATTATTTGATGAAGGAACAATTACTTTTCCCTAGATGATACGACGCAGAAAATAAAAAGAAAGATACTTATACTCACCAAAATTGGAGATTAATAAATAATTCATTTACATCAAAGACGGATTTTTTGCTACTGGCCAACCTTTCAACCTTGGAGCTTTCACACATGGTTTATAACACATTGTCATTAAATTGTAAAACCTTGTTATCACGTTGTTATTATTACATCAAAGCTGATAAATTAAAATTGAAATACAGAACGTTTTAATGAATAATAATTTGTGAACAAAGTGACGGGCATGTTTGTTCAGTACGACACTTGCCTCTTGTTACTAGATGGCCGGGGATTCCAAACTCGTATCCGGAAAATACTCAAATTAGTCATAGCTTAAGAGCTTAGCCTAGTTTGAAAAATAGTAAAAAATATATGTCACGTGTATTAAGTGCAATCATTTCTATTATTAAAAAAAATTTGTTAGGATAAAAATACTCTTCCTATAGGCGATATGTTTTCAATGCTTAATCTACATGCTAAATTTTATTTTAAAAAAAGACTTAAAAATAACAAATATAAAAAATTACTTATTTTACAACACGATAGCTACTAGTATTGATCTCGTACATTGTTTAATAACACGTTGAAAATTTTCGATTAAACTACACAAGATTCTTGTAAGCAGCGATGAACTAAAAGTAAAAATTTTGGTAATTAACAACGACTTCGCAAAGCGGAAAATCATAAAATTGTATAACGAAAACTAAATTTCTCTCTGAAACAAATCAAAATTATAATTATAATTTTAACAGACGTGAAAACTTCATCGGTGAACCGTGATTAAGATTAATTCTCGGGAAAATTGTTTGCACGCGCTGGCAATTCTCTCGCGCCAGTTATTCACATCGTTCCGAATAAAATATTATCAAAGCATTATATTACAAAACGGGAAACTTTGCTTTAATGGGCGGCAATTTAAACAGCCCGAAAATAGTCGGAATAAGGAGAACAATCTTCAAAGGTTAGTCGAAGTGACAGATGAAATACATTTACTTTTAAGATCGAGGCTGACAAGTTTAATATTAAGGTCGCTCGCAATGTTATCCACTAGTCCTTGGTTCTTGTTCGTGAGAAAATATATAACAATACTATATGTTATTTAATCTTCTCTAGAAATGATTCTCTTTGTAACATCAAAATAATAAATTAAATTTAAAAATTGTTTGTACTTACGTCAATCACTTCGTTTTTAATAATTTATAAATTCCAACATTTGTGTATGTATTGATAACAATAAGGGCTTATTATAAAAAAATAACAATAATCAATAAACATCAATCCGTTTATAAATATTGATCACATAATTAATTAGACAACAAATAGGCAAGTTTACATTAGTGTTGGTAAAGCGTTATTTAAACCGTTATTTCGTTCGGTTGTAACGATGATCGGAGGCTGAGATTTTAACTGTTTAAAGCTTAGTTTATAGTGATCAGTGATCGCTCGAAGAAATACGAATAATCAGTTAGCAATCATTATCACAATCGATCACAATAACGTTTTACATACAGTTGTCCAAGCCGTTACATCTGGCATAAATTGTATAAGTACAGAAAGAAATATAATATGACGCGACAAACGTCTTAAAAGTAGTATTAATCAATATTTCTACTTTTTAATATAAATATCGACTGATATATTGAAGGAGTTAATTTGAACTAAATATATAATTATGAGTTAAAACAAACATTCACGAGCGCAAGTAATTCAAATATTTGAAGCTATATACACATGTGTTTGAGAAAACGTTAATCTCAACCTTCATACTACCTAGACTGTTGGATCGACACATATGTGATACGGGTATATAAAATGAACCAATACTATTGTAGATGTCTAATCTAGATGTTTCTCGAGTCCATAATGTTCTACTGCTTACATTTAATCTAGTTTTAGAAGGAAATGTTACATCAATTGAGATGCCTGATATTGAGGCTTTGGAAATTAAATTAAAGTAAATACCTAATTCAACTGTATGTAATTACGGTGAAGCCTCCGAAACAATCAGGTGTCACCTTTATAAAACATTAGCATGTCAAAAATTAAAAGATCAGAACTTAGCGCCTCGAGCAGAGATTAAAAGAAATATTACACAAAAACGTTTCGCAGAATTTTACAATTAAAGGTATTTAAGGCAGGTGAGAAAAATGTTAATGTCTACAGGTAATAAATTAAAATATAATATAATAATGTGGCGCGAACGAAACACGGATTTACATAAATTGAAAAAGAAAAAAAAATTAGATACGACGTTAATATCTCACCTGTTTTGGGGAGTTATTAAATATATTATATATATATTAAAAATATAACAAATATTATATATTTTTGCAGAGATCGTCGTAAACCGGCTAAACAGGCTTAAATCTCGTCCTCGAGACAATTACATAGATACACACACTTTTCACTTTATCACGGCCCACTATTAAGTATTGATATCATGAATGTGTGTACTGTTACTGTTCACTCACTGATAATAGCGTGGCGGCCTTCTTCTTCGCTTTACACTCGGATAAAGGGTTACCTTAACGATCCTCACTCCTCTATACTATAAGCCCACGCCACTACCATTTCATGTATGTCATTTTCAGCATATTCTACTTAATCCTACGATAAGTCTATTTACGTAACCTAATTATACCAATTACGAAAGACTTACAAGACCTACAAAACCTAAGTATCATATATTTAATCCGGGGGTAAAAAAATTCTTATGATTCATAAACATTATAAATATACCATGTATTATCGTCAAATCAAATAATCTAAATTCGTTTTCTCGCCGAAACTACTGGAAAATATTTTGAAATTTAAAATACGTAATGTCGCAAATATATTTGGATGAAATTTTTAATATCAGTGCATATCTAAAGCAAGACAGACCCAGCGTATGGGTGGGAGTCGCGGTGCGCAGCCAGGGTAGTCTAGATGATGAATGAGGACGAAGAGAAGCCACCGACCGCAAAATTTGCAGCAGGGGATACATGGTATTCAGGATCAAAGTAACCACGAGATAAATAATTTAAATTCTAAATCTGTACGTACAGACACTTCACATTTTGAAGGACCTGTCTTAAAATCATGGAGTGGAAATACCAACATCAAAACAAAATTCAAAACGGGTCTTTCAAAAGTTGCTGAAGAGCCGGTCATCCGTGAACTTCTGTACCTGTGCGGTATTTTTTTAAATCGTTTACTTTCGTCAATTATCAATTTATAACAAAAAAAAAATCAGCGTTTCTAATTCCTTAACAAGAAAAATTTACTTTTTGTAACATATTATTCCTTTATTGATTGTACCTTAATGCTATACTACAACCAATTATGATCTGTTGCCAATATGTGTAAATAAACAAATTAATTCAATTAAACTCTCACGATGTTAATGAATGTCTGTATATCTGTTATTCGCACTCCTCCGCAGACTAATAATACAATTTCAAATATAATTATTAAAACTCAACAAACCATTAATATATCATTAAAAGCGCTCTTCAAAAGAGTTCAATGTACAGATGAATAGGACCAAAAAAAAATAAACTACAAGCATTCATCGCGCTGTACCTTAAATTGGCTGGTTTTTGTTTTGTCAAAAAACTTGTGTGCAACCAATGTAGGTGGATAGATACACAGTATGTACTCCGCATCGCAATGTACCGAGATTGAGTTTTTTATGTGCAATTTTATTTCTTATCTGAGGTCAGGTCCGGTGAAGGTTACGAACGAGCTCGATAAAAAAGGAAACCGGTCCGAACTCGCTTCGGACGCATTTATGTGCCTACATGAACTTGATATGTTTCATGGATAGTTGGGGTGGGGAAGGGGTCGTAAAAGGTCAATTTTTCAAGGTCATCGTATGCATGCATGTATTGTATATATAATAGTCTTTCTACAGATCTTTCTTGATATTATACAACAAACTATTTGTGAACAAAAGACCTTTTAATATCATTATTGACAGACAATAACAATGTGCTGGTAGACTAGTGGTTAAGATACTCACCTAGTGATCTAGTGATCGGAGGTTCGAGCCTCGTCTCAGAAGGCCATCAAGTTAGTCCTATTTTAATAGCACAAGCGTTTAGCTTAGTTTGAAAATAATAAGAATATTAATTAGAAAGATATACATATAAATTCAATTGTATCGAAAAATATTATTGTTGAGCCACCGGTATTCGAACATGGATCTCTTTCCAAACCGGGGAAGGTGCATTATCCAACTATGCTACAGCAAAGATATTTTTAGCGACAAATTTTCAAACCTATAATATAACATTTTTTTTATATTAATACATTTAATCATTCCATTATTTGAATATTCATATTTAAAATATCACAGAGCTGGACCGAAGCGAGCCGAAGGAAAATAAGACTGGTTTGATTTGCAAAAACGTCACCTTATACTATGTTATAATTCAAAATGATAAAGTAAGACTGAAAAGCGACGGCAATAGTTTAATTTTTTAATTTTAACAAACAGATTGATCCGACAATTCACAAAATAATACGATATGTAGATATAACATCTTCAAGACGTCAATTTGTGTGCAACAGCACAACACACATGCAAAATGAATAGCGAGCGGTCACTATGTAGACCACTTGCGGGCCGGCAACTGATATAGCTCAAGAGACGTTGCATAATTCGGCCATCGATTGGCACCGCTCCCGCAGCATCCTCGGCGCGGCACCGGGCCGCAGCTATTGTCCGTCCGGCAGATATGTGCATGTGCACTAGATGCATTGTGCACGCATCACTAGGTCCACTGGCAATGCGAAGACGCGCCAAAAGGTCGATGGCGCTGAACATATATAATATCAAACCATGATCTAACCCGAGGATTAAACCTGCGAGAGGAGTATTAATTGTCTTTTTCTTAGGATTTACCTTATTTAAACACTTTGCAAGAGAGAATTAATTATACTTTTAAAATCAGCAATGTTATCTTTGTGGTTAAGATTCATATTTTTATTTATTATCTTTGTTTTATTAATCACTAAAATGAGTTTAAATACATCTATAAACTTAGTTGCAAGGATTGTGCTGCATTTTATATTGGTAAAACGGGTAGAAATTTTAATATAAGAGTAAGGGAGCATTTGAGATGTTTGAACAATAGTGGGTTTTCAGAATTTGCTAATCATTTGATAGAAAATGTTCATGATTTTGATAAAAAATTGGGATTGTCAATTTTGCATATAAACGGTGATGGTCACAAATTAAATAATTTGGAATCGTTGGAGATAAATAAAGCGTGTAAAACTAATCAAAAAATTATAAACAACCGACTAAATTTAATTACGAGTCCCATTCTAAAATTTTTTCCTAAAAATTATTCGAGTAAATTTGTATTAAGTAATGATTTGAGTTAGGTACTAAAGATAAATAGATTTTTTTTAAATAGATTCTGTCAAAGAAACAATATATGTTTTAGTTAGTTATGACATCCTGAAGAAGAAAATGGTATTTTTCGAAACCGGTAGATGTATTTAAACTCATTGTAGTGGTTGATAAAACAAAGATAATAAATTAAATAAAAAAAAATAAAAAATAGAGAATTAATTAATTTATTTATTTATTTAAGAACTACCGATATTCAAAACATCATTTTATACCGTAAATCCTCTGTCTCGGTTAACGTAAACTCTCTGTTAATAGAAGGTTAAACAATTTTGATGCATTCATTAAACTATATGGTTAAAATAAATATCTACCCATTTGTGGTGGGACATTTTTATCTCAACAGGGAGTAAATGTAAACAATTCGTCCGTTGACCTGGCTAGTTAATCTATAAACAAACGAACACCATAAGTATATGTATAAAATGAAATGTGTATCGATTGTATCTAATTTGATACGCCTAGTATCAAGTAAGTACCCAGAATATAACATTCGACATTAGTTATCTTGATGTCATTGTATTGGAGTCCTCCTCCAATTAGTGACCTCCATTCCAGGACTTGTCTTATCCAACGATCATCTCTTCTACCACTGCCACCGCGGCTTGTGCTCGATGATACCATGATGAACAAAGTCTGTAACCCGCGACTGTTTTCGAGCGACCCTTAATCAGTCGCGTACCGAAAACTTCTACAATGTCCTCACCACCTCTCACTGTCTTGTGAATCAAGTTGGTTGTCAGAGTCTACGTTTATGGTCCATACGCTATTACTTGTTAGATAAACTGATCGAAGATTTTTTTGGCTATAATTATGAAAACAAAATAATTTAATAGGTCAAAGAGTGAAGAGTTAAAAGAAATTAATTGAAATCAGTAACTTTCTATTACATTACGTAATATGTTGTAGGAACATTAAATAGTATTAAGTTGTATACATTAAAATTGGTGTATTTAGGCTCAATGCGGATTTCCATTAACAGTTAACACTTAATAAATTTAAATATACAAGTATCGAATTGCACAATAATTCTAATATTAGTGTATAGTAACACCATAATACACTTGGAAATTTTTGCATATTAATCTAGGTATGACAGAGGGGAAGGAAGGGTCTATGAAACATACTGTTGGAGTGCGCTGGATACAGGGAAGTGAAGTTCCTAGCAGCGCAGTAGAAGGGCGGAATGAATAAAGAGCCCTTCACTGACAAGAGTACCTTAAGATAGAGAACAAGCTTGAATTTTGAACACTCCTTTCCCAATGAGTGGAGGAGCAACACTAATCGTGAAAAAAAATATATATAGGTAGGTAAATATATAAAAGCAACAACGTATAAATAATTTTAAAAACTACACTACTCCAGTATGAAATAATTGGGTGGGGAGGAGCATACAATAATATAATGAACTCAGTAAACATAACACGGAGAACAATCATCAAATTAATATTTAAAAAAAGATCAAATTTTTCAACACAAACACTTTTTGCAAAATTCCTAATTCCCAAAATAGAAAACATTTACAAAAAAATCTCAATTAATTAAAGAAAATAACACTGTAAAATCTGAAAAAAGCACATCATTAAGGTTTAAAAATAACTTAAAAATCCCTAAATGTAACACCAAAAACTATCTGCAAAATTTTATATACTTAAGAGATAAAAAATTTCAATAGCCTCCCTACACAAATTAAAGATATAAAAGAGTTTAGAAAGAAATTAAATGAATACTTCAGAAGCACACAAATAGACAATAAATAATTATAGACTGCAAGTGTTATAACTTTCTATATAAAATTATTATAGTGTAACTCCGTCTCCAAGCGCAAGAGCTAGTCTCTTTTTTGGAGAGGTAAGCTGAAAAAAAACATGTAATTGTAAAATACTTAATTCCTTGTTATAAAAAAATTAAAAATGTCAGATAAATAAGAAGAAAAAAAAACAACGGAGAGATTTTATGACCGATTTAACTCTAGAAAATCACGGAAGCCGGTTATAACCATAGAAACCATGCAAACTGTTACGAAAGAGCTATAAATTTGTAATTATTATTTAATATTGTGAAAATATTATATAATATAGGTAATCTGATTACGCAATCGACTAGACACAACAATAAAGCGATAGTTGTCCGATGTGAGGTCTTTTAAGAGGAAAAAATATTACGGTTTAATTATCATACAAAATTTACAATATCCTTTATCTAACATATCTATAATAGAATAAAACGATTAGTTATCCTAAAGGAAGTCCTTAATATATAACAGAATTAGGTAAAACCGCAATAATTTTAAAAATTGTTCATGCGATTAAGCTCGAGTACTAAAAAATAGTAACACAAACAAAAATGTGATTTTCGTAAAATATACATACACATGGAACTAGCGACTCTTCTAGGTTCGATCGCACTTTTTGTAAATGGATTCCTTGTGGAAATCAAGGCTGACGTTTCGGCACGGTAACACGCGCCATTGTCAAGGCGTTGCCTCAAAAAAAAATACTGCGGTGATATAAATCCTACACTCGAGTCAATTAAGTCAACCGTGAAAGAATCAAAATCAGACGACAATTTATAAGAACTTATTGAATTGCGGAACCGCAATAGAAAGTCCCGGTGGAGACAATATTTCTACGATAGATATAGACTTTCTGTGTATCTTTCTAAGTGATGTATCTTAATATGTTTTAAATATTATCCGGTGAAATGAATAAATGCACGTTGCAATTCATCAGATAATGAGAGTTGCATGACCGCCCACTAGAACATGAACAACTGTTTACGATTACGTTATCTGTCTCAACTGGGACGGCGCGACTGTTTATTGAACACCAATTTGCATTGCGCAATTATTGATTCCGACAAATTGCAGTTTTTGTTGCAGGCTAAATTGCACACACAATTCGTGGAACAAAATGTGTTTCGAAAACTTTCTAGGCGATTGTTCGTCTGAAAAATTAAATTATTTAAAAACTTTCATGTAGCTAGACTCCGTACGATCAGTAACACTTTGGGAGTTTTGTCTAGTGTTTTGAACTGTATGTAAACTTAGCGATGAATGTGATTCGTAATGAGTAATTGAAAAAGTGAATAACTATTAAAACAGTGAACGCGCCCTTCTTATTCTCGAATATTACACATTTGTAGACAATAGAATTTCTGAGAAATTAAATATAAATGTAATTAGGTAGGAAAATTATCAGCGAGACCGTCCCTCTAAATTATACATCATCTTTATCATCCCTGGCTCTACAAGCCGGTGTGCGTTGCCTTGCTCCCTCAAAAAAAAAAAAAAAACCTCCGCCAGGACAGGTCTGTTGGCCGCCAAGAATGATTAGGTCTTTATTTATATTATCTTGCGACCCCATTTTGCGTGCACCAATTCTTCGCCTTCCTTCAAGTTTATTATTGAACAGCCATTTTTGGGTTGTGCATCATTCACACGCTCTACATGGCATAACCATCGAAGACTCCGTGCCCCTAGTATCTCAGAAAATGTTGTCATTTAGACTATCTTGCGCAATTATTATCGTATTACCACAGACCAGTAAATAAATAGACATGAAATAAAGTGTACATATAGAAGAAGGGTTTGGAACATTAGTTGCGGGACGAGGGGCACTCTACACACATTCTTTGTGGAAACATAAATAGGATAGTTTATAACACATTTATACAACAGTAAAATTATTTACTCTTCGAAAATTAAATTAAAACAAGGTGTATTTTTTACATTAATGCATATTAAATTTTCCTTCCAATTTAGTCATATATTTAAAAAAAGTCGCGGAGCTATTTGATTGCGTAAGTGGTATATTGAAACAAGGAATTTCCGTTAGTTCATGTCTATATATTTGGTAGTCCGTGCGTATTACATATTATTATTTTAACATTTGTTTCTGTTATTATATTCCACCTGATAAATGTTTAATTTATTAGTATTTCTCAAAGAAATTGTTATGTACACCTTATTTGAATGCACTGACTGCAAACGCCTGGCATTCAGCCAGCAGTGCGTGATATAGAATTGCGATTTTTATTAGTTAGCCAAAAAGTGTTATCCTGAATCAATCGTAAAAAAAATAATCTATTTATTAGCCAGAATATATGTACAATATTTAAAAAAATTGTAGTCTCAATATGTATTAGATCTGAATACTTAAATTACATCATGTCAAGTTAAACGGTGACTAAAAAATAGAGCGCTCGAAAGCGCACAGGAACCTGCGCGTGATAAAATTGTAACAATTTTGTTTAGAATGTAATATAAATTTAAAAAATTTTCATCAATAATTAAATATACGTATTATGCTACCTAAACTGTATCGGGGAAAGACAGGAAACTATGACATTTAAACTGAGGCACACAAACTACCCTGCTCCTCTCCGCTCCGTGCCGCCGAGGGATGGACACTGACCTAGGGCAGCGTTACCGGGTGACCTGGCGACCGGGTCACCCAGTTACATACCGGCTCGGACCGCTCGAGCACTGTGACCCCGATACTGCAGGCGATGTCATCGGATGCAGATATGTACGTACTCGCACATCAGCGCAGAATAATAACGGGTACAAATAGTTGTATTTATTTTTATTTTGAAAGAAATTCTGTTCGGTTCTGCATTATTACGAAATTCTGTATAGTTCTACATTATTACGACATTCCGTATAGTTCTACATTATAATGACATTCTGAATAGGTCTGCATTATTTTGAAAACTATAGAATACCACTGGAATTGAATATTAGGATAAGTTAGCTGCAGCAGCAAAAATTATAGACATTAACAATGTTGTACTGCTTTTCCATAAAAATATGAGCGGTACGGTACCTAGCTATAAAACGGACAATCTGGGTGCGATCCGAGAATAAGCGAGATAGTTACATGCAATTAAAGAGAGTACCTGTGCTGTACCGTTGTATTAAAAAGTTACCCATAACAAATTAAATGAATCACTAAGAAAGATACACAGAAAAAATCAATTTACCGAAAAAATAATAAATGTTTTTGTGTAGAACTTTTGTACGAAATGTGTATGCAAATAAAGACCTAGACACAAATTGACATAATATTTACAGAAATATGAAATAAGAAGAGTAAATCTAAATTAATGTGATGGAAGCAATAGCTTACCTTTGCCTGTATGCCTGTATTGCCTGGATGACTGCGCCACTTGTGTCGCTCCTGAAATAACAGAAACACGTGTAAATTAAAAGAGCGGAATCAAAATATAATACATAAACAGAAAAAAAGGCGTAAAACACTAAAGTGGTAAAGTCCATAATTTCTCAGAATGTAAGTATATACTAAAAGTGTTTAATAGATAGAGATAACATTTTAGTTGTGTCAACAATTTTAATTAAAGTGTTTTCGTTCATACGCGTATCCTACAAAACATGTGCGAGTGTGTGTGTGTGTGTGTACATTTGCATGGGCAAGTGTCCTTAATAATCCTAAAAGAAGAAACGAAAATGTGTATGCATGCATACATAGGTTAAATGAGTACTGTGTGAACAAACAATTTATACTGAGAGAATATAATCCATATCAATAACGGCAGGAAATTAATAATTTATTTCAAATTCAACGAAAATACAATAGAATTATAATATTAATAAATACACTTAAATTATTATTTTTTTTTTTTTTATTTTTTTTTTTTTTATTTATTATAAATAAATAAAAATATGAATCTTAACCACAAAGATAACATTTCTGATTTTAAAAGTACTTAAATTATTGTTTAAAAATTTCTCAACAATTTTTTTTCTACAGTCGATAAATTTTACATGTATGCATATATTAGAGCGTATGTATATACAGTGGAACCCCGCTTTTATATGACCGGAATTCACGTTTTCTCTCCATTTGCGTGTTATTTCTGCAGTACCGTGTGATTTTAGTACATTACAAACTCTATTTTACGTTTGTCTTTACCGCGATTTACGTCTAAAATTTATTAAAATTCATCGCACCAGTTTGCTATTCGCCACAGAGCTAAGAATGTTTTAGTCGTTTGTTTGTCGTATATACGCATTTTTCATTCTCATACCAACGTAATTTGTACGTTTCGTTATTTTATGTTTTTTTACAAGCTGGAATCAGCAAGAAAATTGCGCAGAAGATAGTACAGACAACATTGATGACTGGGATAGAATTTACGAATAACCCATGCAGATTCAATTAGACGTTGACCCCAACGTGATAACATCGGACGTGGTGGAAATTGATGAAATAGTGGACAGTCACATAAACGAAAACTTGACAGAAGACGACCTTTCCTACAAAGAAGAAGTGTCCGCTCATCCCACAAACCCAGTTAACAAAAGATGATGCCATGAGGCATATTGAAGGCCTCTAAGCCTATTTTACAAGTATTAACAATATACCACCAGAAACCTTTAATTTAATTTAATTTATAATATTAAAAGAACTACTCAAAATTAACAAAAAAAACATGCAACATAAAACATTGTTTGATTTTTTCAATAAAAAATAAATAATTTGTTTTTTTTAATACGCCCAATTTACATTTTCCCTCTGTTTACATTATTTTGTTGGTCTCTTCAAAAACTTAAAATCGGGATTCCACCGTATTTACGTATGCAATATTTTAATAATAAAAAAATAAACTGTGTAGGATAAGAAATTCAGTAATATTATTTTTACTAATTATTTTATAATCTTTAGTTGAAAATTGACATCCCGCATGTCAAAGTAAGCTTTTCTAAATACAAATTAAATGTATTGATTTGAAATATATACATATAAAATCATTTTTATCGAAACATATTGTTGTTGCTACCGGGATTCGAACCTAGATCTCTTTCCAATACATTTAATTAATATTTAAAATATCACAGATCTATGTTCTGAATAATTACAACTCCACAATAAGAATGTGTTGTTCTTGATAAGCTTTTCTATCATTTCTATAATATAAATTTGAGTCCTTATATTAAAGTTCTATCAAATGTTTTACAAACACAATATTTTACCGGCACTGAACAGAATGTGTAGAAATATATGTGGTCCGTTAAGAGAGAAAATAGTTATAGATTAATTTTATATACGTAGATCTTCTTAAAATAACAAACAGTAATGAACCTGATGTGTGTGTGGATTTCTTGACCAAACGTTCGAGGTGATTGGGAGCACAATTAGTTTAGTAATAATTTATTTATAATGAGATCTAGGTATATAATGACTTTGAAACGTCATGGTGGTATTACTTATTTAGTCTGAGGATTTAATAAGGTAATTAGCCTTACAAAAACAGCAAAAAAACGGGCGGAAGCACGGTACATTAACATCAAAAACATTATAAACTGCCGCAAAAACAAGTACCAGGGTAATGAGAGGATCTTCGCAGAATTGTTCTGTCATTTTCATAAGCCCAATAATCATTTCACTAAATAAAAAATGGCACCGGCAAATGGTCAATTCCTCGTTAAAATTAATTCGCAAAAACGAGACGCAATAGTGTAGGACCTGTGGTCGAAAGGGTAATTCGACTAATTTAGATTTTTTACGGCCATCTGAATCGTAAATGGAAAAAAGGTAATTTTTTTTTTTACGACTTTTAGATCGTAACTAATATAAACAAAAAGTTCACTGATTGATTACGAATAACTTTTTTTGTCATCGGTGAACAGCAGAATAAATATATTTTTATTTTATTTTATTTCACCATACAATGCGTGACATTTTACAGAAAAAATATATAAGGTATATCAAGAGCACCTGATAATCTGAAAAAAAAAAATTGTAAGCATACCGACGACAGTCAGGAGAATAAAATGTTACAAATTGCACGTTTTTGAAAAAAAAAAGTTCAAAATTTACTGTTGAGAACAATGAACAAGATATTAAAATTACTGCATAGATACAAAACGCATGGGTCAATGATGTCGGAACACGTCTAAACGGTAAGCATATTTTACACGTTCGAACGACTATCAACCTTGTACAATACAAATTTGATGTCAAACTGATCCTGTCGTGAAGAATGCAGCCAGGTTAACATTAATAGAGATCTTGTGGTCATTCAGTATTTTAGGCAGAGGAGAGAAATAGCCTAGATTATTGTTGTAAATCTTGAAAATAATACAATAAGTAAAATATATGCGTCGAGAATACAGTAAGCTTTCAACACTTCGCCCTAATTGTAATTGCTCGTGTAATTCGCCGATAAAGTATGATAGCTTATTCTCAAAACAAAACTCGAAAGTTGGCGCGTTCGAAATGCGAGCCCGGTGTAGCCGACAGACGATAGCGCGGGGGAAAGTGATTAAGAAGTTTCCTAATGAAGATTGGTTTAGTGGGATGCCAAACAGCGATCTGTTTGAACGACCTTCATCACGCGAAACACTCGTTCAGGTGGATTGTTCGAGTAGGGGAACATTTCAGAGCTATTATTTGAAAGACGTCAGATATAACTGAACTCAATTTCCTAAAGCTTGTGTGCTGTTGTAAACGCGTCAACAACACACCGCGATTAATTGCCTTACTTACAATCACGCCGTTTCTCCGCGGGGGTAGGCAGAGAAGATACAGCGCCACACTCTTCGGTCCTGACACAATTCTCGCCTCATTCACATTCACAAATCTTCTCATACAAGCTCGCCGATTATTGTGGCTTCTAAGAGGACCATCTTCCAGTATCTGGGTTATCTGGTCGTGCCAATTTTTTCGCGGACGTCCTCTATTTCTGGTGCCATTATCACTTGCGTCATACATCTTTCTTACCATTCTCTCCTCATTCATCCGTTTAATATGACCGAACCACCTAAATGATCCTTTCTCAATGTTACTAACTATACTAAGCTTTACTTTCTTTCCTTATTTCTTAATTCTTTACTCTTGTCATAAATGGATCTGCCACATCTAAGCCACCTAAGTGATCTCATTTCTACCACATTTGGTTTACTTTCGTTCTTTTTCCATGCATCAGTGTCTGCACCAAAACTTCATTGTTACCCCCGCTAGTTTTGCCTCGGTTGATAAGTTCCCATTAGCTATAATTCCATTCAAAACGCCGTTCACTTTATTCCCTGTAGTCACCATACTTCTCAAATACAATTAATTGCTAATGAGCATAAATAAAGATTCAATAAAACCAACATTACAATAAATAAATAAATCATTTGAACAAATGTGTTATTTTAAATATGAATTAAATATATTAATTAGAAAGATATACATATAAAATCAATTTTATCGAAAAATATTGTTGTTGCGCTACCGGGATTCGAGCCTGGATCTCTTTCCTAACCGGGGAAGGTGCATTATCCAACTATGCTACAGCGACAATATTTTTTTCAATAAATTAATTATAATTATTTATTATTATTATTATTAAATTATATATAATTAAATTAATTATAATTATAAATTATTTCTGAAAAAAAAAAAAAGTGTTATTAATTAATTTTTTTTAAATATGCTTTGCGGAATGTTCTACGCTAACATTTGGATGGAAGCATTTACAGGATGGTCTATAAATAAGTTCAATTTTGTATGGTGTATTGTGTGAACGCTACAGGCAGGAGAGAGGTGGCGTCGCGTGAAGGCTGTTAATTCGGAAAGTATGTGGATATATGACCGAAAACCTACACTCGCCTTGCAAGATATTCATGGTTATATCCAGCGCACTCGGTTCCACAGGATGGAGCGCCATTTCACACTTCAAACACATCTTCGCCGGTTCTCAGAGAAAGTTTCCCGATTAAATTAATATCGCGGGAGGCACGAATCAGCCTCTTTGAAGTCCGTTGGATCAGACTTGGCCCTTCATGGGGATTGCTTCCGTTGAGGATTTTAAACAAAATATTCGTCAAGAAATTGCAACGATAGCAGAAACAATATTCCGTGCAGCTATCGACAATTTCGGGGCTCGGTTGGTCACGAACGTAACACATTACATTTTGGCGACATTATTTTTAATAATTAATTGTCCGAGAATTGTGTTCCAATTTAAAATAAAAATATATTATATTATAAGGGTTTTTTTAATTATTCATATGTCCAAATTGAACTTATTTATTTGCCACTCTGTATATGCGCCTAGCACTTTACAAGCCAGACATTTGTACATTTGATAGTATATTTAATATAACTACATTATTTTGAAATTTTTACAATTTTATATAATGAGTTACATAAATCTACTTACAAAACTAAAAATTAAATATTTTTGTGAATCGCTGTACCTCTCCTGAAAACAGACTAGCTCTTGTGTTTGGAGAGTGACTTACACTGTGGTATTTTAATCGAGTTAGAAGTTTGTAATCTATAATATTATTTAATATCTAATTGTGTACTTCTGAAGTGTTCATTTAATTTATTTTTTAGTTCTTTTGCATCCATTATCTCTTTAATTTCTTTAGGGAGGCTATTAAAATGTTTTATTCCTAAGTATATTAAATTTTGCTGGTAGTGTAACAAGTTGTAACAATACTTAAAAAAAAACTAGATTACCACGGTTTTTAAATTTTTTCAAAATGTGCAATAATTTTGGAGATACTGGCGTTTAAATTTGGGTTTGTTGAATCGTTAATCGCTCGGATTATTAAAATCCAACGTGTGACGTACCGGCCAGTACTAACGATATTAGTACTAGAGTGTCGAGTACCCCCCCCCGACTTGTCGACTCGGAAGATGTGACGTCACACGATAATACGGCATAAATGATCGTTTTTAAAATACGATAACAGTTTTGTAAATGAAATTTAGCGAAGAATTAAAAAAAAAATTACTCCACTACCTCATTGCCAGGACTTTTTGAAAACAGTGAGGTGTTACTCGTATGTATAATGAATGAATTGAGTTCTGTCGTATAAAGTGTGCCGTCCTGCAAATTCTGTCGTGCATATTATATCTACTAGTAAAATGTTTTGTAGTTTAAATGCTTGCGTATAAGTTTTCGTTGTACAAATAACAGCATACAAAATTCCCAGAATCAAATGCAGACGGATATTTAATTATAAATTTTTGAAAAACTAAGAATTAAATAACAATCAAGTGACAGTTAACCGTAGATATAAACAGACGCGACGATTAAATAAGGATAACAAGAAACCGCAATAATATTGTACGTACGTATGCGGGTCGCAGGGTGGGAACTAAGAACGTGTCCTTGCGCTAGAATGTCACCACAAAGAGGCCGCCGCATTACGTGACCTGGTGTCTCTTCCCCGAGTTCAAGTTTCCGATGATACATGTCAAATCGGGGCTGTTTAATATTCACCTAACCTTTTAGCCAGACGCATGTTCAGAGAGCGTCCTCCAGGTTCGCGGCAAAGGGAATGTCCTCGACTATTTGAATTATGTACGCGTGGCGCGTTTTTGAAGCAAGTACCGTTGCCGAGTATTTCCGGTGTAGCGCTGCGGTTGCGTTGTTGCGTATGCGCAATAGTTTCCTTCATCTGTTGACTCACCACATGCAACTTTAGAGACATTCACATAAAGAGTGGTCGAAATGTTCAAGATAATAGATCGGCCTACTGACTGTGAGATAAGGTCCGTGTTTCGTTTCTTGAATGCACGAAACATGAAACCAGAGCTGACATTCATCGCCAAGTGTGTCCCGATTTGGCGCCAAGTGATTTCCATATTTTCCTTCATCTGAAGAGTTTCCTTGGTGGCAAACGTTTTGATGACGATGATAATCTCAAAGACAGAGTACAGACACGGTTTTCATCCCAGGCGGCGTCGTTCTATGACGAAGGTATACAAAAATTGATGGCCCGTTATGACAAGTACCTTAATAATAGTGGCGACTATATTGAGAAATAGTTTAAGGTGTGTAACGTCCGAAGAAAGTAAAGTGTTGTAAAAATGATGTGTTTTCTTTAAAAAAAAATCGATGCCTACTTAAAAAACGCGCATCGTAATATATTACCCTACCAGAACCCGAACATCAACAGCTGAAGTCTTCGAAAAGGTTTGGCAAAATGTCGCGGGAAATAATCAATCTAGTCTAGGAAAATATATAGTCTGAACAATTTTAAGTAGTCTGTTGGTCTAATGGTTAAGACGCCAGTCTAGTGATCTAGTGATGAAGGTTCGAGCCTCGTTCCAAGAGAGCGGCAAGCTAGTCCTATTTCAATAGCACAATGGTTTAGCTTAATTTGAAAATAGTAGGAATACTGGTGTGATATGTATACAGAAAATTGTCTAAAATTAGCAGAAATGACCACTTAGAATTGAAAGGCAAACTTTTGTTAAATATCTGCATACCCAACGTTATATTGGTCGACTTAACAATACATGTATTGTAGGAAAAGAATTATAGAAAAATTAGTGGTCGAATACCAAGACTCCAGAAATCAAACTGTTTTGGCTATACGTAGATTTAACAAAATGTATAGTTTATATAGTAAATGCCTATCCGTTCTCTCAGTGGCGATCTATTTATTTAATATTATTTTATATTTATAGTAACCAAAATATAACTGAAAAATGGATATATAAGTTTTATTCTGCCCTTACGAAAGAATGGTCGTTTCTAAACAGATCAGCGACAAAAAGTAAAACCCCAGCGATTAAATGTAAAGATATTTTAATTTAACTAGCAGAAAGCTATTGTTGTGAAAAACTTATTTTTAAACAGAACACATTCTTATTGTGGAGTTGCAATTTTTCCGAACATAGTTTTGTGATATTTTTAATACAAAATAAATGTATTAATTAGAAAGATATACATATAAAATCAATTTATCGAAAAAATATTATTAATTAATTCTGGTGTCTCCTATCGGATTTTACTCAAAGGTGTTTGAGATTCTGCAAATATAAAGAAGATGGCTTTCAAATAATGAAACGACAGATGTATTAATTTGAAATTGCAAAATTTGCCGTCAATTCACAGTGTTAGTGTAACATAATCGGTTAATGCATTTCCCCGGATAGGAAGAGATCCAGGTTCGAATCCCGGAAGCGAGAATAATATTTTTTAGATAAATTGATTTTATATGTATCTTTCTAATAAATACATTTAATTTCTAATTTAATCGATTTGCGGCCATAATTATTACTTTCAATAAGGCGATGATAATTATCGAAAGGTTTGTGTCTTCGATAACACTGTGATATTACTATGACACTATGATATTACTGTGACACTATGATATTACTGTGACACTATGATATTACTGTGACACTATGATATTACTGTGACACTATGATATTACTGTGACACTATGATATTACTGTGACACTATGATATTACTGTGACACTATGATATTACTGTGACACTATGATATTACTATGACACTATGATATTACTATGATGAGATCTCGCATTCGTTGCGCATCCAACGATATATTGCTCAATATATTTAAACAAGATAATTTAACAAAATATCAAATAAATGTGAAGACGTAACGATGGACCTCGCGTAGGTGCCTGCATACATTGTGTTTAATGGTATAAGTTTTCATTTATTACGAGTCGTAATAAATTCCACATGGATACATGTTACTCTTTACGGTCTTTACCACAACAATGGTCTATTGTGGCACACGTTCTCGGCACCTGGAAGCGTCACTTCAGCTGTAGCTGAAGGGAAACATAAAACAAAACGCCTAAAACGAAATCGATGCCGGGTAGTGGAGAGGCTTAGTCTCCGGGTCTAACTAAAGCTCATGGTTCGTTATACGCACGAAACAACACGGTTCCCGCGCAAGCTCAACAATGCCAAAACCTTTATATCGTTTAAACCTTTTTATTTAAATTTAAGAATCCGGCTCAACGATTTATTTCAAATGTGAAACGTTCTAACTTGACGGGGATCAAATAACAGAAATATGGCGAGACAACAATGGCAGACCGGCACGTGTGCGTTTAAATCAAAATCTTAATTATTATCGACCGCGACTTTGGGACGGACTTAGCCAAAACACAAATTTCAAATTCGTAAATGGAGAAACGTCCACGGGTTTAGAAACCAAAAAAATATCCACAAAACACTAAACCCATTACGTTTTATGCCAAGAAGTGTAGTGCATTCACAGCCGGCTGCAGCCGGACGGAGCACGCGCCTGCAAATATACAACAATACAAGCTGGCAGAAGATAACCGATTCGTAAGAATAATATTTTACAATGTATTGTGACTGGGAAAGAATATTTGCACTTGTGAAATTCTCACCAATCACTAGGCGATATTTGAAATATGTAAGCAATATTTTTAATACAAATTAAATGTATCAATAAGATAGATATATAAATAAAATTACGTTCGGATAAAACAATAATAATGTGTTCTCTTTAATAATTAACTACATTTTTAAATAAATGTATTAATTATACAGATATACATATAAAATCGATTTTATCGAAAAATATTGTTGTTGCACTACCGGGAGTCGAACATGGATTTCTTTTCCAATTCGGAGAAGGTGCATTACCAACTATGATACAGCAACAGTATTTTTGACGACAAATTGATGAAAAATGCTTTAACACAAAATATGATTTTTCAGGGGCCAACTAATTATGTAGTTCACCCGAAATTATTAGTTTTTTTTTTTAGAATATAACTTGTGGTTTAATTTAATCGGATATTTATTTCTAATGATTCTAAATTGTTCAATTTAAGACGAAAATTGTTTATATGTAAAAAAGACAATCCCATTTTTGTATCATAAGTGTGGATATTCGGTCTATACTCACAGTGCTTAAAAACAAAGTTATTTAACTATTTATTATTAAAATGAAAAACATCAACGTGTTTGCAATAAATATTAAAAATATAATAAAATATATTTCTATACAGGATCATCAATGGTATGATAGACTGCCCCCTGGTGAAATCGCATTGGTGTGCTTGACTTTCACGCACCATTGAGATCATCGAGACACAATTCATTGTTTTATTACAGTGGTAATGTCAGAATCCATGCACTAGCTAACTCCGCAGGTCGCAGAATGCATTCTTTGGGGAATGAATATGCGGAGGTAGTCGACATTTTTGATGTCTTTTGTTTAATTCTTTATAGGACTACACTATTACAATTTATGGTGATTGATAAATTGCTACTTCACATTTTATATTTATTATTTATTTTTAATTATGTAAAAACATGCTGACAATACGTAATTTTTTTCTTTGTGTATTGCACTTCTGTTGTAAATTTATCATATTTTGCAAATTATATTAATTTCCGAATAGATCGTGTATAATAATAAATGAATAAATAAATAGGATTTAAGTTTACACATTACATTATACAACATTCTCTTAGCATCACCAAAGTACATCATATATACATAAAACGAAAAGACACTTTCGAATAAGCGTACAAAAGATAACACATTTGCACGAAAGCAATTCTCTTTGATTAAATAATGATATGATTCGTGTGACACATCTAAAAGCAGGTAGAGCAATAACGAGGTACTTCGGTGAACGGAAGGTGGAGATAAATGGCTTTACAATACAAACAACATTTGCATTCGCTCTTCCAACGAACGAGCAGTGGCATTATTACGTGTTTACTGGATTCTATCCCTGGCTTCAGTCGTTAACTTCTTGAACTGGGATTAGTAACCGGAGTGTAATGATCCCGACAACGTGCTGCCGAGCATTACACACGCGGCTGATCCGTAATGCAGTAGTTCTTCCTAAAGAAACACTAAAGTGCTAAGAGGTGCTATCCAACTTCTGGAAAGTAGGGCGATATCTCGTACAGGTCGGGTGAAATCTCCAACTAACCGGGTGAAATCCAGAACGGGCGGCATGAAATCGAGAATTGGCTGGGTATGTGCGGATTGGTGGACGAATCGGCTCCAATCTTACTATGGTATAAAAAAAAAACATCAGGATTTCCAACCCGGAATATTCTCTCATTGGAAGAATATGTAAATAACTGTACCGTGGTAAGTATATGTACGTAACTATATATTTAAAAATATATAGACTTTTTCTGTTTATCCTAATAAGTCATTTAACTAGTAGGTTTTATTTCAATATCACAATAAAATGGGTTTGTTTGTAAAACGAACGAAGTCTCGCACGCATCTGTGTTGTTTTTTTTTTTTAAAACTGACAACAACCTTATTCCATAAAATACACAAATATACCACCGAAGAATATAAAAATTGTAAGGCATATATATACTAATAGTAATGTTTTGAGAAACTTGAAAAAAACTTTATGACAATCTTCAAACACAGCAAAATAAATTATTAAAAAACGTTTAAAATTCTAACCGCCTAACACTTAACATGACAAAGCTTAAAAAAAAAACTCAAACATTTATACAAGATTGCTAATGGTGAGATAATAGACGAGGACATTGAATTACACGAAACGCATTAAAAAAACATCGGCACAATACCACATAAAGCCGGCGAGATCAACAATAGGGCAATCGCCGCTCAATTGCAGCGATTACAATTATTTAACGACTTACCCCCAACAGACAGGACAATTGAGCATTGACAGATTCAAAACAGGAAGTGACAAACACACTGACACGCCGTAGTCGTAGACAGCACAAACTATAAAGCAAAGAGGACAGAACGCCACACTCTTCTATCCCGGATACACAACTCTCGCCCAATCCACATTCACACACATTCTCGTTCAAGGTCGTCGATTGTCAAGGCTTCTAATAGCGCCATCTTCCAGTGTATGGTTTACCTGGTCGTGTATATTTCTGATGCCATCGACAATCGCGTCATAAATCTTTCTTGTCATTCTCTCCTCATTAACCCTGTTGCGTACAAGCATAGATGCCGGATGAATTCAGGCCAGGAAGGAGTTTGGCACTCACCATAATCCGGATTCAGCAGACATCTCCAAAATGTGGACTCTATATTTTAATCACTATTTCGTCAAAGGTTCCGACACAGTATAGACGCGAAGTTTAAAATTAGTATAATATTGTACTGGCTCAAGGTCGCCGATCGACTGGCTCGAAGGGAAGGGGGGAAAGCACAGTGCATTATTTTCGTACAATAATAAATATGTATTTACACAAATAAATATGTCCCGAACATAACCAAAGCACCTAAGCGAAGGTGTTTAAATCTTGTTCATTATTAACATTTACTCATAATTTATTAATTCTTTACTATATCATAAATAGATTTGTCTAAATGATATCATTACTACTGCATTCAGTGTAGTTTCAAAAACATTATATACAGATCGATTTTTTGGTCATGGCACTTCAAGAATGTGTTGTGTACCGATACACATCAATGTGTCCGTGAACGCTATCTAAGCGAGAAAGAGACAAATTTATATGACCGCTTCACGCTAGACAGCAATGGAACAACTCACTTGACGTCAGTTGACACATAATATCGGTTGTGTACACCGCGCGCAGTGTGTTGCGCCTTCAATATATACAGAATAAAAGTTAATTAACTAACTAACTTACCATCACGTCGTTTCCCCGCGGGGATAGGCAGAGAGGATAGAGCGCCACGCTCTTCTGTCCTGGCACGCAATTCTCACCTCATCCACATTCATACATTTTCTCAAACAAGCTCACCGAGGCTTCCAACAGGACCATCTGGTTTACCTGGTCGTGCCAAGTCTTCCGTAAACGTCTTCTATTTCTGGCGCCATCAACACTTGCTTCATATATCTTTCTTACTATTCATTCATATCAATTGAACACATTGATAATAATTATTATTAAACCATTTTTAAAACGTTCCGAAATTTTTTGGTGGTCATCAAATATATTAAAATATACTGTTCATTTTTAACTAAAAATTATTTTCTTCACCTACTAGTTTCAGCTAGTGAAGGGCATCGACAAAGTCATTATTATTATTTTATTCCCTATCCATAAAATAATTAAGCAAACCTATGTACTATCTATATTGTAGAAATTTTTTTTTTAATTTACTAGCGACAGATTCGTCAGTGGCCGACTGTACAATGCCATGAGTATAAAATCGACTCGTAACGTAGTTTTAATTTTTATATTAAACAAATAACATTTTTAAAGCGCTGAATACATTTATTTTTTTATTTTTTATTTAATTTAGCAAAAATACAATTGCAAAATAAATTCAATTTCTAAATATATGGTTACATACATACATGGTTTTTCTTTCGCTTACCTCTCCAAAAAAGAGACCAGCTCTTGTGCTTGGAGAGGGAGTTACACTACAATAATTTTATATAATACCTTACATATTCTATTCATTGTTCATTTGTGTGCTTCTGAAGTATTCTGTAATACTGTTTATTGTCCAATTGTGTGTTTTTGAAGTGTTCATTTAGTTTCTTTTTAAACTCTTTTATATCCTTTATTTCTTTAATTTACATACATAAATAAAAACAAAAAGTTGAATGAAACTCCGAGCAAAATTCAGCCGATGAATCACTGCGCGCCAGCCGAATCACAGAAGCTGGAGTCTCTTCAGGATCGCTCGTCCACCAGGAGACTCGCGCCTTTGAAGACGGCATTAATGGCGGGCGGCAGTTTCCGCCGGCAGCGCGGGACAGGGCGGAAGATAGAGTTACACGCCGCGACGGCCGAGGAGACGAACAACGAAGAGGGGAAGGCGCGTCGGAGTTGAACGCATTGCTATTTATAAGGCGCGGGCAAGTTCGAAACACTAACACAGTTTTATTACAGAAATACATTCCACGAGATGACTATTCGGGCGGATTCTCGGGGAGTTCGGCCCGCGCCGGCTTTGTGACTCGCGACTGCCGCCCATTATCGTTTCAAGTCACTAAAATGGCGGTGATTATTTCCGTCTAGACTTTTAGACAGCCGGTGAAAAGCGAACGATAATTCAGAAAGGTGACCGAGTCACCAAAAACGTGTTTATACGTGTGGAGATCTATCGCGTCCACAATCTGCATAAGCCTGGTAGCAAAACGGAACTATAATCAACCTCTAAAACACGCCTGGTACCGACCCCCAACAGACATCAATAATATGAGCCGCAGCCGCATAGGGAGCCGGCCCTACTAGTTCACTAACAAACTTTTACTGTTTGTACTTGTATCCGTAACTGTGTTTCAAGCAACAATAAACATCGATCTACTGTCAGTTGCCTTTCGTTGTTCATCCTGCTCTGGCTACACACTCACACACGCACACTCCTTCCGAAAACAGGTCGTAAGCCCTGTAATTACCAATACTTCCACACTTTTCCATTCTCTATGAGATATATATTATTTGTTTAATAACAGAGCCTTTTTAGGTGAAAATCCAATAATTGTATGTTCTTGGACATTTTTAAATATAGCTTATAATATTCTGGTCAAAACAAGAAATATGAAAATTTAAAAATATTGATTTTGTATGCGTATTCTCTAGTATAATGTGTTAAAAACAATTTACAGATAAAGAATATTGCTTTAAATATTTAAAAAAATAATTACATTTTTATTGTGACATATATGCTGCTTCAGGGGAAATGAATATCAAATTTAGTCCAGAGATGGCGATAGTGTAGTGGTGTTCGAAGAGATTCCACATATTACCATATACACAACTTTCAAAAATTTGATAAATATGGAGGTTGATTGGGTGAAATGGTGAACGTTACATTGTGTAAAGTGATCACTTAAGCTAGACGAAGATAGGTCGTAAGCCCTGTAATTACCAATACTTCCACACTTTTCCATTAATAAAAAATAGCTTCGTCTATATGAGATATCTATTAGTTGCTTAAATGTTTACTCCAAATAATATTTTACAATATATTCAACTAATCCCAAAATTCACCAACTCCAAATATTCCCTACAAGTACGAGATAAATCAAAATATCAATAAAATTTCTCAACCAACCTATTTCTGCATAAACAGTCTACCAAAGTGTGTTTTGGAATTTTCGTAATCCGTTTGATAACAAAATTAAACAGTTTTTTGTTGAACATTTTAGTAAAATGGAGTTAGCTGCTTTGCAGATTAAGGTATCGTTATGTATTGTACGAAGTCTTTTTTTCAGTAATTCTTACCAGCTCAGGAGAAACTTCTACAGGAATATTAGACGTAGGCTATGTTCTTTTCTGTTTGTTTCTTGCAAATAATAAAATTAAAAAATCTGCATGACACAATGCACAACGTGCACATTACAGGAGTTAAATTTATCCTAGAAAGCTGGTTGAAGGAGCGCACAAGTGCGCGTGCGCGGGTGAAAGTGTGAACGCAATAAAAGCGCACACGATGCGGCGGGGTGCCGCGCTGCGTCTGCTCTCGTGTACTTTTCATTACGGCTTCAACACGCGAAGATTAGCTTTACGGCGAAAATTGTGAATTTCAGCTAAATAAAAATTCTTAATTGTTATTAGACGATAAGTAAAAAATAAAATAATTAACTATCATTATGTTGTTACACTCACGAGTCTTAAATTCAACAATGTCACAACATAATGGATATTTTGTAAATTGAGTTAAAACACTGTTTTATTCCACTACATGTGTTTTTGTCTTAAACGTTAGGCAGTTTTCGGGAACATCTTGCCATTATCAATATTATAATTCAAGTAAAGTACAAAATAACACCATGATGTACTCAAAAAAAATCTATGTACGTTTTAAACTGTTGTAAGTAATTAAATAAAAACGTACACCTAGTCAGTGGCGTAACTAAAAAAAATGCAAAATAGAAAAAAGGGCTCCTATATATATCTATCGTACAAAAGTTATCAGAATATTAAGATAACTATAGAGAATTGCGTTGAAATGCGGTTTTATCATCTTATAAATAACAAAATTGTATCTTATAGTACTCACAACTTCACGGGGGAAAAAACAAACGTGTATTTTTGGCATATAAATATAATAAAGGGTAATACTAATTAAATGTATAATTAAAATATCACAGACCTATGGAATGTTCTGAATAATTACAACTTCACAATAAGAATGTGTTCTCCTTAATAATAATGAAGGTTGTTTATTCAGAAGTCTGTTTATCGAATTGGCACTTTTATTACGAATCGACAAAATTCAACCAATCAAAATAAAAGCGTTCTCTCATGGCAATCGTGAAAATCGACGACACTGAATAAAAACAGATGGCGCCATCAGGCAGCGCCGACCGGGGGGCAGATTGTGTATATATACATATTTAGAATGAAAGTATTTAAAGGGGTGGGCGCGCGGATCCGCGATGCCAACCCTCGCGGGCGCGCTACCCCGAAATGGCTGACAAGATGGCGGCGGACCATGACCATGCGCAACGGGACGCGGCTTGCGCTGTGCACGCCGCGATGTCGACGTGGACCGCGGCCGTGCGTGAGTGATGAGCAAATAATAACAACGGGCTTCCCGTGCACACACACGCTGACGTTCCCCACACGCAGACACGCACACCCTCGCAGGCGGGGGGCCACGCAGCCACACAACGGAAGGCGATTGATATTTGCGGTTTGGACCAGATGACGCCAACTAATATTATCGTAGCAGCAGCTTGCGCGTTATATACATATGATACTATATATGTATTGCTGGCTTTTCCCGATTCGGCTTCAGCGAGACAGAGCGTTATCGTGAGCAGTCCAAACGTCGCATACCTAATACGCATTGTTTAACACGCTCAGATTGGTCGTATTATTTATATATAAAATGCGGTACGTTATGAGTCAAGTACACGAACATGTACCTATGTAGTTAGTTTATTTTTACAAAAAAAAATATTACAATTTCTAACTGTTCAAAGATTTTGGTGAAACTTTTTAGAATTCCATGATTATTATATTATTTTGATTATTAAAATAACAATAAAAACATAATAAATATTCAAATACCGCCCATTTCATCCCCTCTCTTATCCATTTTAACCCCACCTCCACCTCCGTTAACTCCAAACACACCTTATAGTGCAGTCTGAAAGTGTTTTTAACTTTAGTTGAATTATAATATTGATAATGGGAAGATGTTCCCAAAAACGTTATATCGTTTAGCACAATGAAAAGTGTGGTGGAATAAAACAGTGTTTTGAGTCAATTTACAAAATTACAATTTATATATGAATCCAGCACAGATATGTATGAGTGAGTATAACTATTACTCCTTCAACCCAGAGGCACACGATTCGGTCACACTTCGGCGACAACGAATGCACGCGAAAACAATTCAATTATATCGTATTTTTAAGTTTTCAAAACATTTTGCCCGCCTCGCTGTCTTGTAATCCTGATACGCAAAATGATACAACAGGATTCGATAGTATAGAAAACTAAAGAATTTAGGCTACGAATTATTTTTTACTGTCCCGATGAGAGAAACTTATTTTTCCGAAACCGGTTGTATAAATTTATTAAAATGACTAACCACAAAGTTATTGTAACAAATTTTTAAAAAATAATTAGAAAGATAACGAAGAAAAACTATCTATCGAAAAAATATTTGGAATAATATCTAGATGCAGTGCTTTTTTGTCATGTAATGCCATTAATTTATTAAAACGACTAACCACAAAGCTATTGTAACAAATTAAAAAATATATAATTAGAAAGATAACGCAGAAAAAATATGTGGAATAATATCTAGATGCAGTGCTTTTTTGTCATGTAATGCCATTAATTTATTAAAACGACTAACCACAAAGCTATTGTAACAAATTAAAAAATATATAATTAGAAAGATAACGCAGAAAAAATATGTGGAATAATATCTAGACGCAGTGGTTTTTTGTCATGTAATGCCGTGTGACGACGGTGTTCCGTCACCTTTTAATACGGTATTTGTAATGTTTTAAAAGCAATTAGATGAAATGAATGTTCGCGCGTACCTAATTACAATCCATAAT
Source organism: Eubasilissa splendida (assembly GCA_031772225.1). Taxonomy (NCBI): domain Eukaryota; kingdom Metazoa; phylum Arthropoda; class Insecta; order Trichoptera; family Phryganeidae; genus Eubasilissa; species Eubasilissa splendida. The sequence goes on along the minus strand of CM062850.1, from coordinate 31,304,289 downwards.
TATATAATTCGCACAAATGATAAAATATTATATTTTTACGAACCAGACGTTTATTTTGATAAAAAAAAGTTCTGCTTAGATGCATCATTTATAGACTATAGAATATAGGTTCTATATTTGTCGAAAACATAAATGGTTGACGAGGCGATTGGTAACGTTTTTCCCCAGATAGAAAAAGTTCCGGGTTCGTAACCAAATATTTTTAGAAAGTGTTGCGTCGTTCGAAATACATGGTAGTCAGAAGGAGTAAGATCTGGAGAATAAGGTGGATGAGATAAAATCTTTCAGCCAAGTTCCTTGATTTTATCCAGAGCCAATTTCGCCACGTGGGTATTTGTTTTGTTCGCTCAATTCATGTGGAATCCATACACCTTGTCTACAGGTCTTCTAAATCTTATTAATGTGTCTTTGTACTGTTGTTATAGGAAAAGTTTAGTGTTTCGGCGAGCTGATGAATAGTTCTGGTAGGATTTGCTTCCATTTCAGCAGCTAGGACATCATCGTCTACCTTTGTTTGTCTTCCACATCCAAGACTATCTATTCCTAATGTCATAATTTCTAATGTCTAATATATCACCTACAACTTCACAAATGTCTTTACTGGCAGTAGTTGCCCATTTTTGTTAACAAACTCGTATAATATGCAATTTCGTATGAATTGTTCACTTGGTATATATATACTGCCATGAAAAATGTTTTCTTTTTAATATAGGAATGTGCGCCCAGTTGTGCACCAAGACAAATTTAAGAAAAAAAATTGTGAGGTACCAACGAGCAAACCTCACCTGACCATTAAAACTTCACTTTTTATAAAACGACATTCATTTCGGGTACACCTATTATATCATACATTAATGATTGAGATAATAATAACAAGCATAATAATAACATAATATAAAAGAATTCAATTGCAAGGAATTTTCTCGTTTAATCGTGTGTAGGAGATCAGTTGGGACTGTGAGATAACATCGTTAGGCCGGGTCCACGCGCGCGAGTCTGGGCCCGGAGCAGTGTCCAGTGCAGTGGCGGCGCGCCAGTAGATTAGTTACTGAACATGATCGCGTGTTGATGTCACTTTACTAGTAAGCTACTGTCAGTTGATGCAAAAAATCTCATAAAAGCGGCGCGTTTGCAAAGCTGTTGAAATTGAGATAATATTATTCAATGTAAGATACGATTGCATCATTTTAAATATGCATTTATAACACATATTTCTATTTATATAACTAATAATATAGATTATATTTATTACTCATATATGTACGTTGCTGATTTCAATTTTTTTTTGTATCCCTTTTTATATACAAATAGTTTATATATTTTAATATATTATACAAATTATCAAGAGGTCGCGGTGTAACGATGGTGATTCGATGAGCAATCGCTGGTTCATTAGAAACTGAACCTCTAACCACTAAATCACAGTTACCGATCATCGTTATAATCGAAATCACAGATAAAATCACAAATTTTTACCAAGAATACTATCGCTTACATCGCTCACTGTTCTCCCGGTGTTTGTATGTAGGGGAAATTATGAATTACTTCTTTAATATTTGCAAAATCACTTTGTGGCCTCATTTTATATTATTAATTATACAAAATACTTTTACATGTACTTTTAAAATCAGCAATATTATCTTTGTGGTTAAGATTCATATTTTTATTTATTATCTTTGTTTTATTAACCACTAAAATGAGTTTAAATACATCTACCGGTTTCGAAAAATACCATTTTCTTCTTCAGGATGTCATAACTAACTAAAACATATATTGTTTCTTTGACAGAATCTATTTTTTAAATATACTTATACTTTGTTTAAACCACTATTTATTAATTATTGTACATGTTTCGACACCTATGGTATTTTCGTCAGTATACAGTTTCCTAAATAAGAAACCATCGGTATCGAAACATGTAGAATAAATAATAAATAGTGGTTTAAACAAAGTATTTAGTATACTAATACCTTAATTAATTTTAATGGTACAGAGCTACTTGCGATAATAAATTTCGTTACGTCACAATACAATAGCAATTATGGTGACATGACACACAACACAAGTGCAGTAGGTAGTAGTAATTAATGCTGAGTGAAACCTTGAGCAGACATTGAAATGCAAAACTCGAGCTTAAAATTGTCGATTTGAGACAATTCTCGCCTCGCGATGCTGTTTTCAAAAGTTTAATCTCAACGGTGGCCGTCCATTACACATGTGCATGTTTAATGTAGAGGTATTGTATTATATAATAACACGTTATAGGATACACTTTATATGGTTGATGATAACAATGCAAAAAAATAAAAACAAAAGTCTTATTAAATGTATTAATTAGAAAGATATACATATATTGTCAAATCAATTTTATCGAAAAATATTGTTGTTGCGCTACCGGAATTCGAACCTGGATCTCTTTCCAAACCGAGGAACGTGCATTATCCAACTATACTACAGCGAAATTATTAGTATTTGGAACGATAGATGTATCAATTTGAAAAAGTGTAACATATAGGTTCGAAAATTTGTCGTCAAAAATAATGTCGCTGTAGTATTGTTGGATAATGCACCTTCCCCGGTTTGGAAAGAGATCCAGGTTCGAATCCCGGTGGCGCAACAGCAATATTTTCCGATAAAATTGATTTTATATGTGTATCTTTAATACATTTAATTAGTATTTAAATTAAAGTTTAGTTACAAATTGTCAATTGAATGAACAAGATATTAAAACTACCGCACAAATACAAAAGTGCGTGGGTTCTAAGAACAAAGAAGTGACGCCCTCGTCCTTCTAAAACAAACAATGCGAATTTGATTTATTATTATTTGACTATTAAACGTGTATAATACAATTTCGCTTTTTAATTATATTTTTGTGTCAGTTTTTGTCTGTAAGCGTAGCCACTAATAACAATAAAAAGGTACTACTTAAAATCTAGAGATGTCCCATCCGCATTCTAAGCGTATTAAAATACAACTACACAACTTTCTGAACTCCTAAGACGTTGATCGAATTCAAAATCCTACGGTTACTTCCACTCAAAAATCGTCCTTCGGCAAGATCAAACAAACGAGTCAGAAATATTTGATCGAAAGTTGGACAAAAGTTCATTATTGGTGTGTAACGGTCCAAAATTTTGACTGACTTTCTAGTTCACTGGTGCGATCCAAGTAGAGTAGGTGTGTCAGAGCGAGTAATTCCCTCCTTGACATCACTGGAGCCGGTGCTCGCAAGCGTGGACCCGGCCTTAAGGATAATTCGCGTCGTCATTGCGAAGCCGGGCACGTCAGGCGATCGGACTGTTTTACAAGCGACTCGTTTCGCTCAGCGACACTGTCCGAAGTCCCAAGCACTGCGGACTCATCGCGGCTCGTCAGCCAAACGACTTCCCTTGATGTGACACGCAATAAAATAATCAACGCGAAACGCTCCGATGTTACAATGGCCTCGCGTATATTGCGAAACGTGAACAGCTCTTTTGCTGATTGTTGTTTATGGAGTTTACTGAAGATGGACTGGGGTACGGGCACCTCTGCCAACACTGTAACCTGCGCGCGCACTACGTAGCCACCTGATGCGTACACCGAAAATAATGTCAAAATTATTTAAAAGTACTCTCTCGCTCTCTCATCTCTCCATATTTTTATAATTTTCTCACTATCTTCTCATAATTCACCTCCTGGAAATGATAGATAGTTTTTCTACGCTCATGGACAATGGATAAGTTTGTAGGACTAGCCATCATGCACCACATTTCAAACGCATCCAGTTTCCACGTTAGACATCATATTCCAGGCAGATGCGGCGTTAAAGTGTTTATCGACACGCGTTTTAAAGATACTCTGTTTAAAAATATAATATTGACGATAGGCGAGTAATTTTTTTAATCAAATAAAATAACGAATCAAAACTATCTACGGTGACTAATGAATCGCGAATGGAAGATCTTTCGCATAAATCATAAAAGAGACTCCCACTTTGTTATATATTGTGACATTTCAAATAAACGCGCGAAGACCGAGGGCGCCATCTACCGATGCGAGTAGGCGCGGCCGGTGGAGAGAGAGGTCGGGGGAGAGTGGCGGGACTTCGGTGCGAGCGCCCGAGCGGGGAGGTGCGCGAGGCGAGCGCCGAGCGGCGCTCCGCCAAGATAGTATTGGCGACGGAGATCGACAATTGAAGGATTATTTTCGCGGCAGAACAAGAAAGAATTGGGCCTTGTTCCGCCCGTGAAAGTCGTGTAAGGAGGGACTCTCCGCGGGAACGAGCGGCAGGCTGCGAGCGTGCAATGGAGGCGGGACGGGCACTGTCCACGTCGCAACGTCAAGAAGTCTTCAGAAGTCGAGAGATGTTTTTGTCCGGCCTCGTGGCGATCCGGAACCCCGGCTGCCTCATCACACCACGGCAGCCAAGTGTGATTCGAGTAACATTTCAACCTCTAACCTAACCTAACCATAAACATAGTGTCAGTTTCGTAACCAATAGCGTCCAAATTCAGTGGATGGATCTAAGGCGTGTAAAGAAGATGAAAGACTCTGCTCGTGCTCGCAATGTCGGGTTTTATTTATACGATGTGATTAAATTGTTCTTAGTGTTATAAAGTGTTTTGCATTATTCAGACCACCCACATCCATCTGAGACAGGCACTCCGACAACAATGTTTAGTAACCCACAGACTGAGTCCAGCTGGTGGCGCGGTGCGCTGGCATTCCATCCACCGGTGACAGCGCACGACGTAACAATATTCCAGGTATCAACATCTAAATTACACACAGACTAACTGAAACATAAATTATCTCGTACATACTCCTTCTCTATACACGAGTCCTAGTCTCATAGAAAATAAATAAATGTTAAATTAAATATATACTGATAATTCTAAAATATATAATATTTTCTAATATTAAAATAAAAGTTAAAAAAAGTAAGCTATGAACTAAACCAGGGGTCGGCGGACCGCGGCTCTTTTCATAGGCACTTGCGACTCTTCAACTCCAGCTCATACTTTTATCTATAACCATATTTGATACATGAAATAGTTTGCCTGAAACATATGACCCGATAAACGATTCTCAGCCATTCTCACAATCTTTGGATCAACCTATTTATGCGAAAACACATTATCTTCCGCGAATCAAATAAAAAGTAAGTTATGAAGAAAATTAGCCGACGATAAATTACAAACGTGCCTAAAATTGAAAACAACCATACTAATTCCAAAACATGCATTGAACTACTTAAGTTTATAACTCCCATACATTATATTCTACTAAACAGCCTACGACTGCATTGTAAATTAGAGTTTTACATAAAAAATATATGGCTACAGTGTAAATGTATGTTGCAGCTCTATGATTATGTTTTCTAAATATTTTTGGCTCTTCTCATTAGAAATTCTGCCGAGTCTTGAACTAAACGAATCAGCTTAGTTCAGCAACGATAATTGTGACGCCTAGTTGAGTAGCTGCCCACGTGGTATTATATCTGATGGCTCTATTAACGCTCAAATCATGATGGTTAGATACGAATACACGAGACTGACAAAACATCATCATCATCATATCAAAAGATAACTAGTGGAATCCCTTACAACACCTAGAATGCTGTACTGCATAATGACAACAGTTCAGTGAGACAGTATTAGAGAAAGAAGACAGCAATGTGCATGGAATGTGCCGATACACGCACACACGTGGTGCCTTGCACGAGCAGGGTTTCTTGCAATGGCTTCTGTACCGTGTCGGGGCGAGCGTGGGGTGGGGGGGAAGGCTTACTCGTACATGTCACTTCCCTTAAGCCCTGGCAGACGCGACGGATTGGAACCGGCAATGGAGATAACAAATTAATTAATAATCAATAATAATATTAATATATCAAACCCGGTGAATACATATGAAGATAGATAACTATAAAATATACAAAGTATATATATATATATATATATATATATATATGTAACATAAATAATCGGACGGTATAAAAGTTATTTGAACTAAAAAAAAAAATTGTTAATTTTGTTAAAATTGTTATTCGTTGTATTAAATTAAGCTACGTCATCAATATACATTCAATTGTTATAATTAAAAACAATTTACCAAAAAAATAGTGTGATACGTTTCGCTGATCCATGTATCTATCTACCATGCGTACTAATTCAAAACGGCCCAATCGTAGGTCAAAACAGAACATAAAAAATGATGCTATTATATATATATAGACAAATTAATATGCACGTCTGAAAGAGCATTGAATTTATTTACCAATTCAAGAATAATTAAGATTAATAGTTGTAAAAAATTCTGATGTTCATTGTTTATCCGCTTTACATTTCAACTTCTGTATGGAGTGGTATTGACCCAATTGTGGTTAAATAAATAATCAGATATGAAGTTAATAATAGATGAGCTCAATGCTAACGGGTTATATAATATTATATTGTATTGCATTAAATTATTATTACTAATTTGTCTAGATTAGGACTCACGAGTTTGAGGCAGTTCAATACTGCGTATCGTACGAAAATACTCGAAAGCAATCGGAAATACACGCACGTATAATATTAGTCGAATGAGTCCGATTCCGTCTTCAATTACGCAGTTACCTGAGTCTTATTATTATTATTATTATTATCAGAGTCGTTTTATGTGTGCTCTAACACTGTGCATACAATGCTATTTCTAACCTTTAGATTTATTTAAAACAAATAAACTAAAATGTACATTTTAAAAAAAATCAAACTACCAATGTAGTGTTAAAGCGTTTACTCGTATAACACATTTGTAAAACGGAGGAAAATTTCTACAAATGTTAAACAAATATCAGATATCTCATAGAGACAAAGCTATTTTTTATTATATTTAATAGAAAATATATGCAGGTAAGGGGTAATCATAGGGCAACCTAATTATGACCTGTCTTCGGCTGACTTAAGTGATCACTTTATATATCAAATTTTTTTAAGTTGTGTATATGTTAGTATGTAGACTAGCTTCGAGTACCACTACACCATCGCCATCTATGGACCAAATTTGATAATTCATTTTTTTAAACAGCATGTATGTCATCACTATGAGAATCTGATATTTTTATTTATTTACATTTTATATATTTTCCATTAAATATAATAAAAAAAAAGCTTTGTCTCTATGACATATCTGATATTTGATTAAAAACAGTGCCTTTATAGGTAAAAAACCCGTAATTGTGTGTTCTTGGACATATTCAAATATTACTCTATAAATGTTTTCATATTCCACCTAAGCAATGTGGACAACCACAAGAGCAAATATTATTCAATATGTAACTAAACCACATGACACGATATTTTATTATATATATTTTGACCACAAAATTCTCGCTCTTTACAATCACACTCGTTGTCACGATATCACACGACAATCAGCTCTATCATTCTCACTGCGTACGAAATGCGAGGCTATTTTTGAATAGCAATAAAATACAGTTTACACTAGTGATGGGCTCAAAATCACGAACCGTGAGTTAATCACTGATATCTTAGAGTCACACTTACTTGAGTCATCGATTATCTATTGGAATCTGTTTTTGTTGGTAATGTTTATGCTTGCTTGTTGGTAACTTAATTTCGTTCGTATTTTGTTTTTTACATCTTGTAGGTTTGTGTATGTAGGTGTAATAATTTTATACTAATTATGTATGCTAGAATATGTTTTTTATGCAAATGAAGTTTTAAAAATTATGTTTTTTAAATTTATTTCGTGTATTGTGATATCAGAAACTGTAATCAGTCACAGTTTTCAATCACTGATATCATCGAATACCAATCACAATCACACCAGTGAGTCAAGAGTAGCATTTTATCTCATCGCTACTTTACACCGAAAGGGTCAAAGTGGTACTCCGCAGAATCGCAAACGACAGAGCAACGAGAGCGCCATAAACCGGCACATTTAACACGACAAGTTGGCACAAAGCAATGTGGGCGTGATGATGGATAGGGACGATGGCGGCGATGGAACACATCAGATACCTAAAGCGGTCACGGTGTACAGTCACAGAGTCAAGGGTACCCGAGCAAGAGTATAATACATCCTCTCCGTCTCCAAGGATTGTAAGAAACGCAACAAAAGCGAGGGTACTTTGTCCTCAATCAATCACGCTCTTCCGTGAATAGAATGCGTGCTATGGAAATCAATTAATATAATGAAAACACAAAATAGCAGAATGTTACATTACAATCGTTCGTTCTTCATCTTGCAGTAACTGTTGTTAGCGACGTTTAAAATTATTTTTAATTCAATTTAAAAAGTCTAATTATATTAAATATTATTATCGAGTTCTGTTAGTGTGGGTAAGCGTATTATTATATATTTTTATTTATTATCTTTGTTTTATTAACCACTAAATTGAGTTTAAATACATCCACCTATTTCGAAAAATACCATTTTCTTCTTCAGGATGTCATAACTAAGTAAAATATATATTGTTTCTGTGCCGGAATCTATTTAAAAAAAAAAAAAAATTTTTTAGTACCTAACTCAAATCATTACTTAATACAAATTTACTCGAATAATTTTTAGGAAAAAATGTTTGAATGGGACTCGTAGTTAAATTTAGTTGGTTGTTTATAATTTTTTGATTAGTTTTACACGCTTTATTTATCTCCAACGATTCTAAATTATTTAATTTGTGACCAACACCGTTTATATGCAAAATTGACAATCCCCATTTTTTATCAAAACCATGACCATTTTCTATCAAATGATTACCAAATTCTGAAAACCCACTATTGTTCAAACATCTCAAATGCTCCCATACTCTTATATTAAAATTTCTACCCGTTTTACCAATATAAAATACTATATTATATAAAATAATATATATATAATATAATACAATATTATTATATGTTGAAAATCATGGGGAAGTATGGATAGAGGAAGGGGTAACTGAAATCAGTTAAAAAAGTCTATTGTACGTGGTTTATCCACAGTTTGAAAATGGCCTTAACCGCCAAAACAGCTGTAACATATATTAATGCAATATTTATTAAAATTTGACTTTTTAAATTTAATTAAAAATAAACATGGAGTTCTACAAACTAAACACAATAACAATAAAAAATAAAAAAAAACCGTTTAAAATCAATTCATTGAGTTTGACCTGTTGCTTCATGCATGTACTCAATTATCATATACTGAAGAATATTAATACGCGTTATTTACCACATTAAATATTAACCTACGTGTATCCTTCCCATTCTTTTCTATTACCCAACCGCAAGGAAAAAAGAAGATATTGCAATAATTAAAAATCAACCAACGGCAACAACTTCAGTGTGCATCGGATGTTTTACGGCTTCATACCGTCGCTAAGATGATCAACGTCCGCTACCGCATATAAATAATCCTACGCCAGTTATACTTAACAATCATTCCGCGAGTGTAATTGATCTACGCTGCGATGCTTGTAACCAGTGATGATGAGGAAATCGATGAACCAGGCAGAATCCAGCCGACAAAAAAGTAAGTGCCTCCCTTTTCTTACTCATATTATCACTATCTGTAGTTTCTCGATTCAGAAAGAAAAAACAATACATTTTAATTATTTATTTTAGATATTCTCAATCTTTTGGCTGTCTTGCCTGTCAAAACGGGACACACGCCACTTTTTCTAAGAGAAAAATTTTAAATGAGTAATACTTAACCTAATTAATAAACCTGCAGAAAAGTATACAGAAAAGGTCTATTCTATCGAAAAAAAAGTATTTACTTACCACTAGGACTCAGATACGTTAACGATTATGCCACGGTAACTTTATACAAACACGTTAAAATCGGTCATCCTTTTATCTTATTAAGAAAACAATCTAATTGTGAAGTTGTAATTATTCAGAACATAGGTCTGTGATATTTTAAATACTAATTAAATGTATTAATTATAAAGATATATGTACATATAAAATCAATTTTATTGAAAAATATGTTTGTTGCGCTACTGGGTTTCGAACCTGAATCTCTTTTCCAATCCGGGGAAGGTGCATTACCAACTATGCTACAGCGAGACAGACTGCGCTCGCTTTGAATGCAAAATAAAAATAAATTATATTTTATTCAATTTTTCTCAAATATCTCGAGTTTCGTTATTTTAGCATAATATCAAAAACCATATATATATCATTCATCAAAAGTACATATCCCATGGCATTTGCATTATACGGGAGGTTGTCGAATTCTCGTAACATAATACAGACGATAAAACCGAAATGCCAAATCAAGACTTGGCCAAAACGACTATTCGAACAGTTCGGATTCCACCGATGGCGTATGCGAAAAACGAAAATTAAAACAGAACACCAAAAATGTGCGACGACAATACAAACAAAACAATCCAAGCGCGGACCTTTGGGTTTATGGAAGAATAGACTGATATTCTTTTATATTAATAATTTCCTTTCCCAAAATAATCAATTTGTAATATTTGAGAGCTAGGAGGACACCGGAATTTATTTTTTCCACATTATTCAATAAACTTATTACGCAATACAAACACCAAAACAATGATGTAGCAACAAATTACCGGACCCCCGAGCAAACACGTATATCGAGCCAATGCCCCCCTACCTCCCACTAAACACGCCGCGTTTTACTTATTTTTAATCACTACAAAAATATTTTTATTTGTTTATTTATATTATCATATTAAAAATGTTGCTACGTACTTTCAAAATAATTAATGCGAGATACGAAGAGCTGTCCTAAAATGGGTATATCTATTGGGACGTTCAATAATCGATGGTACGACGAAATTATTTTCTGTTATCATACTATCCTACTCATTTATCCGTAATTAAGATTTTAACTACGTTGTAATTAAAATATCACAGACCGTCTGTTCTGAATAATTACAACTTCACAATAAGAATGTGTTCTCCTTAATAATACGTTGTAATTGTTACGAATGTTTAAGTTGTTCAGTGATTCCGGGCCCTCGCAACTGCCCGAGAGGTAGCTACGCCACTGACCAAAATCTTAGTAAGATAATTTCATCACATCAGAACTTGCAAATGCAAGAGCGAGCGTGTACTGGATGTTTAAGGAAGGAAAATTTTGAGGATCTCGACACTACAATAATGAGTTCTATAATACATTTAATGGTAATGTAATGTATTAATTAGTATTTAAAACATCACAAACCTATGTTCTGAATAATTACAACTTCACAATAAGAATGTGTTCTCCTTAATACATTTAATGAGCTAAGCTTCTCAAAGTATATAAAATAGGAAGACTTCGATGGAGAGGATGAGACTAAACCAAAGCTAAGATAGAACGACAAAGACATACCTGAAATCCAAAACTGAAGAGAAGCGGAGGAAAACTCTCAAGGGTTGAAGACCGAATAATAATGATGATGATGACAGATTAATACAACAGAAATTTCAAAAATTGATTTCCAATCATATAAGAACAAAGTGCATGGTCACTGTTTATTGAATTAAAGAGTAATACAAACATACTACAGAATAAATAAATCTGTATAAAGAAATCGTAATTTAAATAAATAAAGAAAAATTAGCGGATATTAAGGATTGCGAGCCAACTGAAAATCACAATTATTATTATTATTATGAATAATAATAAAGTGTTTACTTCTTCCGAACCAACGGGATTATTCTATAGCAGAGCTAATTATGCTGATACAGAGGACATTTATTGGTCCAGACGTCTGTAATGAGCTCTAAATCTTGAGCCAATGAGATCAGATACACGCGGCATAATAAATAACCTGAAAAATGTAATGGCACGTGTACACGAATGAGCCAGTAACATAATACGTTCTAAATAACAGAATAAATTAATTTAAAAGTCGTAAAAATTCTTACAAAAAAAAACGCATAAAATTCTCACTGAAAAAATGTGTGGATGTATTTTAGACATAAAAACCGTGAGATATTTAAACCGGTCAATTGAGCTCAAAGCGGTTTTCAACTCCCGGTTAACTTGTGTCATCTTCTTTCCCTCAACTCGCCACATTTAAGCTATATAATAGCAAATTTCTTGAATGTCAATGGTATTAATTAACTTGTAACGCAATATTCCCTATTCTATAATATTGTTGTACTGCTTTCTATGAAATAATGTTTAAACATGTTTAATGGCACAAATCACTCTTGAAAGGTGGATTGCCTGTTTGAAACAAGAAGAAGAAGAATTGAGCTCAAGTATTGCACTGCATAGTAAAAATAAAAAAAACAATACTAACAGAGATATAGACTACAAAAAAGTGAGGTCTGTTTCATTTTATTACATTTTTTGTCCGATTTAACAGTATATAAAAGGTTTACTATTTATAATTTCCATGCATTGTTTAATACAGCCAAAGAAGAGTGATAAGAGAAATAGATGATAAAAAGCCAAAGATAAATAACGTAATTTGAAATGGAAGACACCGCATAGGGTAAAGGTCCATCCAGTATCCATCGAAAGCTGGAAATCAATGACAAAATGATTAAGAATAGTGTCTACAAAGTATAAAAATGCGTGTCATCACGCTAATGACTTGGCGTAACATGCAAAGTTTGGCATGTTAACGCGCTCGCGGCATTTAAAAGGTTAAGGTGCACCGCATCATGCGAGTATAAAATAATATTTTACACGTGATAAAATGATTTCCTTGGTTCTGCAACAGCGAAGTATTGTCGTAAACTAAAATAATTAACCAAACCAAACCAAACTGTGGCGCGAGAATCGTCTCATTATTAATGATGAAATATAATAATAATAATGTGTTTATTCCAGCGCCATCAGGTTTTTATTTTTAACCCGATTCGCCATAGAGATAATACATATTATATTATACATTAAAATTACGAAATAAATATAATACTATGAAAAAGAAAACCAAGGGAAATATTAATAAAAAATAAAAATAAAAGTTAAAAGTTCACACGTATATACACGCAAAATATAAATATTACATATATAACTACTTCAGTCACGATAACGAAGGGCTCGAACCACGGGACTCCTTTGCCAACCTTAGCCCTTGACAGTGCATTACTAACAGAATGAGAAGGGAAAAAATAAAATAAAACATCGCCTACAAAGCAGGCGGAATTAATGCGCGAGTCGGTTATCTGAATGCAACAATCTGTTAGCGATTGGACAATGGCGAAAAAGACCAATGAAATAGAAAAAAAAAAAAATACTGACTCATTATACAGTGTCAGCCAATTAAACCCAATTTGTCGAAGTCGCTAATTTAAATGTTCATTCGATGGTTATCTCCTTTAAATCGTTGTTTAATTTTATTTTGTATATTTAATTAATCAACTACTTATTTTCGTTGTTTACTTTCATTTAATTATCATTTTGCATTGCTAAATTTTAGCGGCGTGCAGTCAGTGTACTTTGAAATAGCTTTAGGAATTCGGAGTTACGGCTGGTTACGATGCCGAATAGTCGAATATTCCGACCGAATAGTGTTCAGCAAATTTGGCGCAAATTAAAAAAGCTAGACAATATATTTCACTCCAGTAGTTAATATCATCCAATGACAGTAGCAGATATGAAAGTATGAAATCAACTTCTGTGAAGAAAACGAGAACTGAAGAGGAAGAAATGAACTAAAACATTAACACATCATTTTGGGAGAGTTATTTATATTTCTCTCGACGAGTAAGTGATAGGCCGAGCACGCAACATATCTGGTGGTGAGTTCAAAAGTTCAGACAAGAAGGGACAATGGTTGACCAAAATCCTCTGGGACCATAAACGTCAGCAGCGACGCCAGAACATGTGGCTCAAGTTCGACGTGAAATTATGCGCAATCCGCGTAAATCGACAAGGAAGATTGCAGCCTTTACTGGAATAAAAAAAATGAACAGTGCACATTATTTTGAAAAAGAAACTACAATTTCACCCATACAAACTGCAAATCGTGCAGTTTCTCAACGAAAATGACTATTCTTTACGTGAAATCTTAGCGAGAACGATACTGGAACGTTTTGCAATAGCACGAACGCTTGAAAACATATTGTTTACAGAAGAAGCATATTTTCATATCGATGGCTATGTTAATAAACATAACATGAGATGCTGGTGCCCCGACAACTCAAGGGAACGCCATCAAAAACGTTCGCATCGTCCAAAAACGACAGTGCGGTGTGCAATTTCTGCCCGAGGGATCATTGGCTCTTATTTTTTTAACCAGCACATACTCTTGGCACCTCGGTCACCGGACCTTACACCGGGGGACTTTTTTTTGTGGGGATACCTTAAGTGGAGAATTTACAGCGACAATCCTCGAACAATTCAGGCCCTACAAGAAAATATTCGCGGTGAAGTTGGTGCCATTGAATCAACGCTTTGCTCTCGCGTGTTCGCAAATTTAAGAGTCCGATTGCAAGAGTGTTTTGAGAGAAATGGAAGGCATTTAGACGATATTTATAAAACATAAAATCCTCATAGTTAAACTCCATTTTGTATAAATAAAATATGAGAATTACATTGTAATTTTCTTTTTTATTTAATACTAAACTTGAAAATTTTCCGCTAGACACCATTATAAGAATTAAATTTATATCTTTTCTTTGCTAATTTTGGTATTAAATAACATACTCATATTATACTTATTTATTTAATTATTTGTTTTTGAAAACATTTAGAAAATAATGTAAACATTAATAGATACACGCATTTTGTAATGCTAGAAAAGAAAACACAAAGCCAAAGGTAAGAGACACATGGAATAAAGTTCAATAGCAAAAACCATCTGTTAGAGACCTAAAAATCGTGACTACCGCTCTCGCAGTATCGTGAAGCACGCGGGTATCCTTTTGTGAGGCGACGGTCAAATAAGTGGGTGGATGGGTCATCCCAATGTGGAAACGCGGTCGTGATCACGATATTATAACGCAGTATCCCTTATCATCCCCAAATGCGCTAAAACAATGCAATTGTTTTAATGATATCCGTTTACTTCGAAAAGTTAATGCTACTTAAGAAACTCCTAAACTCTTTTTCCTCTTGCCTTTGTCTCCTTTCTTTCATCTCCATGATATTCAGTCTTCTGATGCAATTTATAATTATTCATCACCAGCAGCAATAAAACACATTTTAACAAGTTTAATTAATACAGTACAATTTAATTTAACACACACACACACGCGCGCTTGCACAGGCTGGTCACTCATTGCTGTTGGGTCTGAAGTCTTGACTCTGCATATGTTCATATTGAAGGGGTGACTATACTACGAACACACATTCGGTCTGACTTTTTTAGCCAGAATTTTACTGCGCCTTTAAACTGTCTGAAAGAAAGAAAGAAAGAAAGAAAGAGTGTTGCTCAATATTTTTTATGTATTTAGTCCTTTTTGCTCATATGTGGTGCACATCCTAGGAATTTCTAATTTGTTCTCCTCTAAGATTCTGGTATTTTTGGCATTTCCATGGAAACCCCAGATATTCTTATTGATGAATATGTAGTTAAGAAAGTTTTTAACATAGATCTGGACAATGTCCAGTACCCCCAGGCTGCTGAAAAGTATACTCGAATGTGTTCTCATTGGTAATTTGAATATAACCTTAAGTAATATTTTTGTGCTGAAACCAGAAGTTTTAGGCCAGCTTTTGTAATGCATCCCCATCCTACTACTCCATATTCAATGATACGTTGGGCTAAGGCGTAGTATACCGTCATTAGAAGTTGATTGCATTAGAAGTTCCTTATGTTTTTGAACATCCATTTCAGTTTTTTGATCATTTTGCTCGTTATTTAATGTATGCATTATTGTGAATCATGTATCGTTTTTTCAACGAATGTTGTGTATCCCATTTCCATTTAATATTATGAATCATGTATCCCATTTCCATCGAGAATCGCGAATCATGCATCCCATTTAATCATGCATCCCATTTTCATGAATCGTGAATCATGCATTCCATTTCCATCAGTATCGTTAATCATGCATCCCATCATTCCAGGTATCTCACCCATCTCAAATCGGTGAATTTTAAATATTTTTATGTGTATTGAGAGTCTGGGCTCATTCCATAATGTTCATCTGTAAAGTTGCATCCCATAATTCCAG
Source organism: Eubasilissa splendida (assembly GCA_031772225.1). NCBI lineage: Eukaryota > Metazoa > Arthropoda > Insecta > Trichoptera > Phryganeidae > Eubasilissa > Eubasilissa splendida. The sequence continues at coordinate 31,288,216 of CM062850.1, read as the reverse complement.
TCCATCTGTAAAGTTCGGTCATCGTTCCGGATTCTTCACACTTCTCCATCATTCACGGATCTATAGATACACAGCAAGATTTTATTTCAGAAGCTGTCCAACAGTTTAGCATTCTTCATTCTTCACTTTAACTAAACTCAATGTTTGGTCAACAGAATTACAATAAATTCGACAAGCCGAACTTTTGAATTCTGCATTACCAATGTTCTCGAGACATCGTGAAAAGATGAGAGTCACTTCGCCTTGCATCACGCATTACTGCGAGCGCAGTGCGGGGTACCGCCGGCCGCCGCCGGTCTCCCCAGGTCGGTAAATAACTCCGTTCCCAGAATGACAGAAACAAAACTGAAATAAATAAAACACACAATAAAAACGTCCGCCTGCACGGTCGAACCTAGCCCGTGCATCTGACAGGTAAAGACGATGCAATTTTAAGCCAAGATCGTTTTGCATAAGCCCACGCTCCTTGACGCCACGCCAAGGAGAATAAAAAAAAAACTAATATTAAACAAAAAAACGAATCGTTATGTTGTTTTTTTTTTAATGTGCATGAAGGGTAAACAGGGCGGAATGACAAATAAATTAAAGTAGTGGATATGTTCCCGAGCTATCGTACTGTCGCTCAGAAACGGTTTGCAATGATAAGTTGAGGGAAAAATATGAAGAACCAAGCAAAGAGGCATTCCTGTTTATGGGATACTCGCAAATACGACTCCAATTTGTGAGTGATACCGTTTCTATTTCAATTATAGCTCATATAGGTTAATTCAGATTCAATAAAATTTCATTAAAAAAAAAATTATCAATAAATGTATGTTTTGTAATCATTACTCAACAGTTAATTTCAGTTACTATTCGAGACATTTATCAATCATCTTAAAGATGATACAAATGCGACAGTCTTAACATTTATGCACAATTACTCTAATATTGTAATGTAAGTGTCAGGGCGGGCACTCTATACAATCAAAAAAGCTGTGCATAACTATAATTTCTGCGAAATAAAACTAAATTAAATATTTATTTGATATATTATTTATTAAATATGTAGGTCCACGCGCAAATAATTCAAAGTTCTCATGTTAATGTGTTAACTAGAACCGTCTAGCTAGCGAAAGTATTTAGAATTGACAAATAAAGCTGCGCATGTGTTTTTTCGCAAAATTTGCCCCAAATGTATACGAACTAAACGAAACTAAATGCCACCCGCGCGGTGTTCTAAATACACGTCTTCATTTGAACAGACGTGTTATAAATCCCCGCAGGTGTGTATTTGAAGCGAAGTTGAATGCATGCGTTTCGATACACTTTAAACGTGATATTTTTTTATACTTTAAAATATTTTTAATATTTACTAGTTGAATAATAGTTTTACAAGAATAGCAGTATTAATATTTTTATATAACTATAACACAACTTAAATCCATACCTAGTGCACGCCACCGGTAACTGTATACATTTTTAAATTCTGAAAACTATCGAACTTTTCGGCTCGTAAAATTATCCGCATCGCACGTCGCACTTAACAAAGCATAAGATCATCAAAATCACGGCAAAGATATACGCTAAGTAATAAGTGAAATCTGATGAAGGCGTAATATAAGTCGCCTCTCAAATAGAAGATTAGACTGAAGCGAAATAAACTGACATTTCTAAACAACACGGAGAAAAATTCGCTTAACTGATCAAATTAATCGTCAATTTTTGGAAATCAACTATCACAACTCAACAGCCGGATCTAATTAAAAGTTTTCCAGACGACTTGACAATGATAAATCACAAATCATACACCGGATATTAAATTATCGCCCAAACTTCACATAGCGACGGACGTGTGCATCCGTTTCGTACTTGGATCGATGCACATTCGTATGGTGGAAGAATATGCGTACATTTTTTTAACCAATGATAATAAAGTACAGCCTGCCTGAGAAAAACATCCGCGAAATACGGCGGCGGTGCAAAATAATCATTGAATTATTAAAATGAGTGCTAACGCTCGTGTTTTTAATTGAACATAAGGAGATATATTACGGAAAAATTATCAAAAATGTACGTACGTTTCGACTTCCTTTTACAATTTAATTAGCATCGCACTCAAGTATCTGTGATCATATTACAAAAAAAAAAAAAATTACCGAGACCGAGAGATAGGCGGATAACGCCAAGACGGATCCGCAAGAGGTAGGCGATTGCACAGCAGATTGGACCGCGACGGTGATGTCAAGGAATGGAGATGTCAAACTTTGAGAATCCCACGAAGCCGATAAAGAAGAAGAATTTTATATTGTATAGAATTTAATATTACAAATTAGTAACGTGCCATCACACCATTTTAAGGTACTTTTACTTTGACATACTTCGTTCATTTCCAACGCACGTTCATCGATCGGCAATAAACCTGAATCAATACGTAAACATTTTAGTGAAATATTTTACAACATATAAAACAGTCTGCCTCACCAGCAAATAATGTCAACAGATTGTGATAAATTGATTTTGTGATACTTCTGTATGTCCATTTGTCGGGAAATCGTTAACAAAAATTTCAAGAATCAACATTTTGGTTCGTTTGCCTTTTGTTAATAAACCGCTAAATTTGAATGGTTTTTAATACACACATATAAGACTTTTAGCGGCTGTGTCGTCGTTTTTGTATTCCGTATGTATGCGAATTTCGGTAAAGCGCTGCGCCATAATTTAACGAGCGTTATCCTTATACAATCTATCAATATAAATATAATACTTATGTACTACGAGAAATGCCTTAGGAAGAATAATTAATTATGAATCAATGCAAATATTTAAAAAAAATTATGCCCTTCAAATGAATAATTATGAATTTTAGGGGAATATTCATATTAACCCAACTGAAAATAAAAATTATCGTAATAGTTGATTTATTTTTAAGAATTAATTAATAATTCATTTTTATTGAATTTTAGAAACATTAATACAACTTACATATTTTTAAGGTTCAAGATGGCTTTCAAATGATGGAACGACAGATGTATCAATTTAAAAGTGCAACATATAAATTCGAAAATTTATCGACAACTTACTGTGTTGGTGTAGCATAATCGGTTAATGCATTTCCCCGGATAGGAAGAGATCCAGGTTCGAATCCCAGTAGCAACAATAATATATTTTCGATAAATTGATTTTATATATACGAGTATATTTTTCTAATTAATACATTTAATTTGTATTTTATCTCATGTATTTGTTAGATATGATACCTAGGATACGTAAAGGTGGTCGCTTTATGAATATTAAATGTTAAATATGTTTGGATCTCAAATAAAATTTAATTTAAAAAAAATTAAATACAGTGCCGTATATAAAATTAATTTTAAATATGAATTAAATATATTAATTATAAAGATATACATATAAAATCAATTTTATCGAAAAATATTGTTGTTGCGCCACTGGGATCCTATCCGGGATTTAATAAATTTTGGACACATTGATACGATGATTATTGATAGAATGATGGAACGATTAAATGTATTAATATCAAAAAGGTAACATATAGGGTCGAAAATTGTCGCTAAAAATAATTTCGCTGTAGCTTAGTTGGATAAAGCACCTTCCCCGGTTAGGAAAGAGATCCAGGTTCGAATCCCGGTGGCGCAACAACAATATTTTTTGATAAAATTGATTTTATATGTATATCTTTATAATTAATATATTTAATTCATATTTAAAACAAAAATAACCTAACGAATCTAAATATTTATGAGATTGAATAAAATCGGTCGGAAACATTGCAACACCGGGTCGCGGGTCAAATGAGTAATGAGATAAAGTTGATAGTCAGTGCCCTGCGTGAAAGCAGAGCGGGGGAGCCACTCACTCCAGACGAGTTATGGCCGAGGACGCGGTTGTGACAATTGCAATCGTTGCGTCATTTGAAAATTAAATCAAACAAACAAAAGAGATGAACTCCACCAGTCAAACACAGATGCAGAGTGCCCAAAGCGGAAAAGTGTTGATGTAGGTCATTTTGAAGGTGATACGGCGTATCAACGTAATGTAAATAGAAGGCGCTCCGCACTGTTTGCCTTGTGTATGTGTGTAGATAATTTATATTATTGCACTCGCGATAAAAAAATTCTCCGTGGCTACCAAATGATATCGCACATTTGTTGCGGTTCTATCGAATTATTTGCACAAATGTATAAACGTAGACACGCTCGATATTAAGACCACATTAGCGTACAATTGCTTTTTGTGACGCTTTTTCCATAGTCAAAATTGAAAGGAAACTGACGCCTTATATCGGATAAGTGAGTCAATTTAAAATATACTATTGATAGAATCGGCGTTATCTTTGTAGTTTCACCATAATAGATGGACGTAAATGAAACAATGTTATTACTCTACTTGAGTTTATTAGCACTACTCGATTTTCGAGAGAAACAGTAACTCTCATCGATACGTGAAGTATTAAACTAACTACACATAAGTATAGGTGACAAGGCTTATGTGGTAGACACATAGGTAATTATGTACTGACAGATGGAGACTGGAAGGTGGAGGGGTGGTTGTAACGGGAATGTTGAGAGGAGAGGAGATGAATTATAAAATGTAATATTTCAAATTCCTTTTTATATCAAAACTTTTAAAATTATTCATTTTATTACCTTTACACGTGACGGTATAGAGAAGTTTAATGGTACATGAATGAAAGGAATGATTATTATCCATGATGTGGTTCGAAAATTCAGAAAAGTTGTCACTAGTTAGATAACGACGACACTCTCATTAACATACGAATAAGGTGAATTCGTTTTCTTTCCTCTTCCACGTCAGATTTGATATATAGTGGCCTCAATCAGATGAGACTCGGCTCGTAATGCAGTTCCACAAGTCCTCCAGGACATCTCCAGCCAGATGCTGCGCATCTATCCCACGTGCCAATGATAATCTACTTTTCTAAGTTGTCGCTTTGATGCATAATATCACCGAAGAATTGGAAGAATCTTTTGTTAACTGTTGTAGATACGGCTTGTTGTGATTGGATTTGTTACAGGATTGAGGTATTTGTATGTAGTCCTGTCCACGAAATACGTAACATCCTTCTCCAGCAATACATTTCGAAATGTATCAACTACAATGATATACAGAAAAAAATCTATGAATCGAAAAAATATTTAGTTACTGCTAAACTAGTTTTATCGATAGATAGAATTCGTATTAAAATACCACAGAAAGATGTTCCGAGAATGCAACTTCACAACTGAAATGTGTTCTCCTTAATACATTTCGTATTACCATTGCACACATCATGAAGATTGGAAAGACGGGAGTGTGAACCAACATCATTTTAGTTGCTTGCTTCATGTTACTGTATTTTCATATTCTCGTAAGTTGGTTCATAACAACTTTAGCTAGTTAGTGGCAACTTTAGGTAAGGTGGATAATAGTGGAGGGGGTAATGGTACAGGGACAAGGTGCCCCAAAGTGATGCACACCGCAACACAAATTGAACTGCAAACAGCAACAAGGTGTACATATTTAACGATAAACTATCAACAATAACAGACTAGGAGCCTAGACCACTCGAGTCAGCCGGACGCGAAAAAAATATCTGCACCACCATTGAAGAAGAAGAAGAATTATATATTTATTTAAGCTTAAAACAATCATCGGAGGACAGATTAGTTATAAAATAGTGGATAAAGAATTTAATGTTTAAGAGTAAACACTTATTTTAATAATAACACAATATTTAGAACCACGATTTCTTTGTATTGAGTCAATATCATCCAACCCATGGTACAATAATAGCGCGGGGCGGACGCTCAAGTCACTTATGAATAACTTAATAAAAGCCCAAAAACGTGCGTTGAATATTTTCCCTCAAGTATGTTGTCGAGACTAAAAAACCTCGATTCCACATCCACACTGTATCGAGAAATTATAACAGAAACAATCTATATAGCACTATATTACACACAACAAATTATCTAACATACTAGCGGAGCATAACGAAGATTTTATATACGGCCAATCCTCACTCAACGACCAGACTCCGCTCCGTTCCACTGACCCCTGATTGTAAAGCGAATTGGTCGTAAAAAAAAATATTTTGATTTATTATCTTTGTTTTATTAACCACTAAAATGAGTTTAAATACATCATATAATATAATATAATCATAAATAGATGTATTTAAACTCATTTTAGTGGTTAATAAAACAAAGATAATAAATAAAAATATGAATCTTAACCACAAAGATAACTTTGCTGATTTTAAAAGTATAAAATAAAATCTCTGAATATAGGCAACGCGCAATTCAAGTTAGGGAAGGGGGGCGGATGCTTTCTGAAATCACCAGCATCGTTCGACGGCCGCTCACTTGGCGCTAGATGAAGAGAACGCGACACATTTTATAACATTAAGTGACTGTTAGTATAGAGGTTGTGTGCGTGAGTGATCGTTAAACGACATTGTAGTTAATGTGAATAAAAGCTGTATCGACGGTTATATTATATTAAAAAGTAGTTGATTGTCGCCAATCGTCTATGCTGGGCCTTCAACCTTTTAACTGCCAACCGCATTTGAAATAGAAGACACCATACACGGGTATACTTTAAGGGTCATGACTTTTGATACAGTATCTATCAAATAGCTGGGAAGTATCGTCCACAGATGGCTAAATGATTTAAAAAAATACGATAAAACTATAATGTCTGCAAGGTCAAAAAGTGCATGTTTATCACGCTTATTGCTTGGCGTGACGTGTAAAGTTTGGCGTGTTAACGCGCTCGTGGCATTTAAAAGGTTAAGGCGATAAATATGTAAATTGATGATGTACGCCGCTTAGTAAAAATTTTCATCCAATCCTCTTCACTTTTTTAAATGGGTTTGGTTTGAACTAATCGTACGAATATATTTTTTAAATCTGATTATAATTGTCTCGCCTGTGATTGAATCAATGTGATTTCGGAACGAATTGAGTATATCAATTACACCGGGTGGCATTTTGAACCGTCCGAGTCTGGGGTGCATTTTACTAGCGGTCCCCCCGGCATCCATTTATAAGGCGCGCTATTATAAGATGACGCCGAACGGTTAACCTCCACACTGAGGGGTAGTGACTTAAGCAGGGAAGAGGGGGAGGGGGTGAGAATACAAGGAAGGGGTGACATTGGAGGTCACGCGGTGCAGGCCTTGCCTCCCACACTAATTTGGAGCTCGTGTCTGCGCCCAAAAATCGATTCTGAAAATGGTGCAAATGTATCGCATACAAGGGAATGCAAGCGGAGAGGTTGAGCTCAATACCAATATGACATCCCCCAACATTCCCCATATGAATATTTATTTATTTAATTCTCAACATAGTGCATACATAAGCACTCCCACATATGTTATAATATAAATAAGATTAAGTATTTTCTTTTACTAAAACTTATCGTTTACATATTTAATCAGTTTCATTTTAAATCTATTTAATTTCTCCTCCTTTCTTATGTTTTCTGGCATTTCATTAAAAATTTTCATCGCACTATACGTAATCGATTTCTGAGATTTGGCCTTCTTAATGGATGGCAGTTACAGTCTATCTATCTATCTATTTCTTGTACGATGCTCGTGCTCATGTTGGTTTGCATCATTTTAAACAAATGCATCAATTCGACTCGAAGAATCTCAACAAAGTTCTTAATTTTGTTATATATATATATGTAATATAATCTATTATATATTAGTTTTGGTTGTAGACAAAGATAATTTGTTATTTATTTTAGACCAACAAAATAAAAATATTCACGCTTTTAGCGAGCAAAAAACTATTAAAATTTTACTGCGCAAAAATATAAATAGAAAATGTTTTTAGAGGAAACGGTACCATTACCTCCAGAGTAAAGTTGATACATCTTTGACAATTTAATTAAAATCCAGTAATACACAAAAAAATATCTTAATAACTCAAGAGGAAAAAGCATAATTAACTGTAACAGAAATAACAGTACGAAAATAAATCGGCAATGTCAATGCAACATTGAATGACATTGAAATCGAACCCATAATAAAAGAGGTCGACAGCCTCGACATTGGTGCCCGTGAAGGATAATCGAAAGTGACACCTGCGCAGATAATCGGCGCCGCCGATAACCGGCACTGCTGATAACCGACAGCGCTGCATCGTGACCTGGAAAGCCAGAGCGGACGCGAACCCGCGATATCGGCTGCAGTCGCAGATAGCGGCGGCTTATCAGCGAGGGCGCAGGCAGAAAACAGAGCCCAGGCAAAGGTAGGTGACCTAGATAAGGCGAGAGGAACCGACCGCGCGATTGCGATGGAAAATTAGCGTGTCGTTACGTCACGTCCTTACCTAACCTAACCTAACCTGACGTAAACAATACAGATATTAAAATTTTAAATACTAATTAAATGTATTAATTAGAAAGATATATTTATTAATTTGAAAAAGTGTAACATAGGTTCGAACAATTGTCGTCAAAAATAATGTCGCTGCAGCATTGTTGGATAATGCACCTTCCCCGGTTTGGAAAGAGATCCAGGTTCGAATCTCGGTGGCGCAACAACAATATTTTTCAATAAAATTGATTTTATGTGTATATCTTTCTAATTAATACATTTAATTAGTATTTAAAATATCACAGAGCTATGTTCTGAATAATTACAACTTCACAACAAGAATGTGTTCTCCTAATGATATTAAAATTGTTTTTTATTATTCTAACTGACTAACCTTCACGTCATACTCTTCTGTCGTGGCATACCACTCTTATCTCAATCACTTTCATAGGACCCTTCTCCAATATGTGCTCTGTCAATTATTATACTTATTATCTATCATTTCATACTATTTAGATTCTAGATGGGAAAAAATTAACCTTAATTTGCATGTTTTAAGGGAGCGACAACTGACTACGTGTATTATTTTATTTTTCACTTTTACTCGGGGGTCAGCTCTCCTCGTACCATAGTGCCAGAACGTTCTGTCGCTGACATGTATGAGCGTTCGTTCATCTCGATATTTGATCACCAGGTTGCATAACATCTTCCTCTTTGTCTCCTTCTAGTATTTATTCTAAATGTAATCTTGAAGACATATTTATCTTTACACGACCATACCGTACGGTACCATAGCCTGGTTTCACCCATCTTTTTGAGTTTGTTGGTGTTCATATTTTGTTGGTATATTTTTTTTATGATACTCAATGGAACAATAACTATATTTGTAAAATGAATTTTCGCGTTATTTAAAATTTTCTCATTCAATAAAAAATACTTTAATTGAACAGAAAAATTAGATCCAAGACAAATTAAAGAAATAATCATAAATAGAAAAAAAATAATAAAAGTTTTCATATTTTTAAATTTAGTTTAGAATACAAGTAATTAAACATGTCAACGTGACGTGGGGAATCTTGAATATTCAACAAAAACAAAGCCCAACTCCGCGCCAGAATTTCGTCTAATCAAACGATCAGCCGCGTTTCGAGAGTATTCAGTGGACGACGCACTCGGGATGCGTGCGCGTCATTGTGCAATCTTTACGGACAGATCTATTTTATCTTAACATTGAAATATTTCTTTGTTCATAATTCATTCGCGCATAATGCAACGATCCCGAGTCGTCGCAATCTAAATGTAAAAAATAAGATAACCGAAGTGAAGATATATAATTGATAATTGTAATGAAGTGTCTAACAAGAGCACGCGGTCCGTACATTACTAGATCAGATGAATATAATATTTAATTATAAATTATTTCTCAGAATTTCTAGTTATGTCACAGCGGCTCATTCGAATAGATGTACTGAACAAGTCGTGTATTTCATTCAACGTTAATTATCGTACTAATTAAAATACGTGGTATTGAGTTGAAATCAATATCCACTCTCTCAATCATAGTGAAACACTGTGGGACAAGTCGCGGCGGAGATAATGCTATCCTCCGTTTTATAATTTTACTAAATTAATCAACGTATCAAAGTAACGTTAATGTTGGATGTCCTAAACTACGGCGATTTTCAAAAATATGATTATCGGGTTTATCACAAAGTTGAATTCGTCCAGTATTACTGGAGACATTTCGCACTCTTAGTTAAAGACACTAACAACTAAGGAAGTGTAGTTTTGAGATAAATGACTTTAAAGTTTTCATGCAACTATAAACTCTAAGAAAGCGTGAGCTGTACTTAGTTACATATCCCTTTTTTTGTCTATATGCAAAAATATATATAAATTATTTTAATTTGGAAACGAAAAATGGTATTCTTTTTAACCATAAATTTACGTAAATCCTCACATTTTCAGATTATATTAATGCTTCGCAAGTTTGGAATGGTTCATAATAGAAGAAACATAATAGTGACATTTTAGTGTCGTTAAATAGAAGTACAATTTGTATAATTTTTTGACATCTCTTTGCATATTAGTTTTTTTTTAAATATATATAATATTTTTATACATACGTTTATATAATACATTAGATTACCACTATTCCTTACAATATTTTTTCTTCTTATCTACACAACCTATCTCCTATGCACTAGAGACGCGGATGGTTGATTGGGTTGTTACCAGGCAAGGATGGGATAATTCGGGTTGCGGAGGTGAGAACGCTAAATGGGGTCTTACTTTGGCCTATATGCAGACTACCATCGGATTAGTAACTAAGTCGGGCCTTGGTTAGGGGGGAGGGGATGTTTACGCGCCTTGTTACTTCGATTGGCACCACTGGCTTTCCTGTTTTTATAATAATGTACATATGTGTGTGTGAGTATTGCCGCCTTTTTTTCGAAAGGCTAAGAAGACGGCAACCGACACGCGTCATTCTTTTTACATCTCGTGCTTCGACCAGCCCAGCGGTCCGAATAAACCACCAGTGCGCGCTTCGGTCGGTCGAAATCTAAAGAAGACAACCCAGCTAAAAGAACAACAACATAGGACCAGAAAGCCAGCAAAATTAAAATGGTTAGTGCAGTTCATATATCACATGTGTGCTTATTGTTAATCGGAAATTTTCTTATTATTATTGGGTTAAAAAATATATATTTATTGTTTTGCTATATAACATAATAATAATAATTATTATTATTTAACAATTCAATTTATACTTTGTCGCTGACAGGCTTCTACCTAATCTAAAAAAACTTATTTGTTAATTGGAGGTTTTGGAAGGTGACTTATACCTCTATCTAGGATACTTCGTTCCTGCTTTGGGTTTGAAATGGGCAGGACTTGTGATCTCTTCGGAACGCTTTCGGTGCAAATTGCAATAAATAATTAACTATTTAAAATATGTGAGTAGATGTATAAAACATGCAAATTTATAAATGTTTTAAGAAAAATAATTAACAATTTTAAAGTAATTGTGGCCATGTTCTCAATACATAATGAATAAGGGGTTGCAGATTAACCGTAAAACCCGGTCGATGACGTGTTCGCAAATTATCATTCGGGCGAGCTTAGATTCAATGTTTAATTTTAATTTGGCGGATATCTCCGAATAGTATACTCGTATATGTATATCAAAACCTCGGTTGCTTTCTAAGAACGTTCTAAGCGAAACATAATCAAAATAAAATAAGAATAGTAATGGAGGAAGAAAAATGAAACACCAGAGTCCAATAACTATCTCCAGATCATTCTTTATCGATCCGAACCCGATGCACCGGTTCCAGAATTCGAACGCGGCCGCGATGCGAATCCGCGCCGGCGCGGTCAGTCAACGAGAGGAAAAACGGGTTACCGGCCGAGCCACCTACATAGCGCAACTCGAGCCGCACGACTCGGCCAGCGTAAACAATGGCCGACAAATTGAACGCGGCGAGTAACAAAATAAAAGTCAACAGGAACGGCACAACGAGACGCACCGCGCTCTCTGACCGGTCGCCCGCGACTGGGCGAATCGCTCTCCGCGGGCCAGACGAACGAGTAACGTGCACATACGGCACGGCGAGATGCAGGCCGCGGTGAAAGACGAAAGTAAACTCGGCGGCCGTGGCCCTGCTAAAAGCGGCGGGAAGTGGGGAGAAATGAGCGGAGTTGATTGAAACAACTTCTCGTTGTGAAGTTGGGCTTGCGGGCGTGCGGCGTGCGGCGTGCCACGTGCGGTGTGCGGTGTGTGTCTCAGGGCCTATTCATAGACCAGCGAGTTATTTGAAAAGATAACCTGACTTTCACTGCTTCAGTTCAAACGATATCGCGAGATGGCCTTGTAAAATACTTGTGTTGAGTTGACCCGCAGTTCTCCAAGAAAACTCGACGTACAGACTGGCAAAATTATAATAAAACTGAAGGAAAACAATCGGCATTATAACAATTTAATTTTCCATAAAACCTAACATTAAATGTTGAAAATATAATTATTTTACAACTTAACTTAATCTTAATGGTTAGGAAAGAGATCCAGGTTCGAATCCTGGTGGCGCAACAACAATAATTTTCGATAAAATCGATTTTATATCTAATCTTTCTTTCTAATTAATATATTTAATTCATATTTAACTTAATCAACTAGCGCAAACAAATAGTAACGCGATCATATATTTGAATACATAATTGCAATATGTTCAGACATACTTTTGGTCCAAGATTATTCACCTTTCAAGCTCCCAGAATATACAATCAAACTGACATTAAAGATTTTAAAAGGGATGTCTAAAATTGATTGTTGAAATTAGGAAGAGCAGATACTGAGAGTTAACTGTTTTATATTATGAAATAATTCGTAAAACTGCATTTTGTGTGTTTTGATCTTGCATATTGTTTTGCACATTGATATTTTAGTCTCTCTTGTTTATGTTTTTTTTATATTTTCATGTTTACTTGCCTCGCATGTTACGTATTCTATTTGATTGTGTTTTGCCTTCAACGAGTTATTTGATTTTAAAGAAACGTAATCTGTTTTCCAATTTGCCTTAAAATAGGCTTGCCTAGTTGGATAATGCATTTTAAAATTTGTGTAAAATATATGTAACAAACTGTCGTATTTTTTATAGCTGTACAATGCTCATATGTGTCTTAATAAATAAAATAATAATAATAATAAAATATACCATAACAAAAACTTTTACATCTATATTTCATATTTCATTGTCAATTCATACCCACCATACTATTTGTAAGCTACGGTGACGAGAGTTTGTAAAAGGTTTGATAATAATATTTTTATTTTTATTAATCTATTCTGTACCCATATTATATCATTTGACTCAATGCTCTGTATAATACAAAATAAAATAATGTACCGTTCCGGCGATGATGTTGACGCGCGGTATGCGACGTTTATGAGAAAATATAATTATTTCAAATGCGAAAATCACTTTTAAATGCCAAGAACAGGTTAACTTTGCATATGATACCAGGCCATAAGTAACACAATATTGAACTATCCCATATACTGATGCCAATCTGCAGTGTTCAAAACATATGATGGGTCGACATACTTACTTCAAAAATTTCTGGACTGACGGTCATTGTTGACCGGCAGTTGAAGGATTAATATACTTTTAAAATTAGCAATATTAACTTTGTGGTTGAAATTCATGTTTTTATTTATTATCTTTGTTTGGGTTTTCAGAATTTTCTAATCATCTGATAGAAAATGGTCATGGTTTTGATAAAAAATTGGGATTGTCAATTTTGCATATAAACGGTGTTGGTCACAAATTAAACAATTTGGAATCGTTGGAGATAAATAAAGCGTGTAAAACTAATCAAAAAATTATAAACAACCAACTAAACTTAATTACAAGTCTCATTCTAAATTTTTTTACTAAAAATTATTCATCAAGTAACAATTTGAGTTAAGTACTAAATTTATTTTTTAAATAATTATTGTTTTTTAAAAATAGATTTTGTTAAAGAAACAATAACATATGTTTTTGATTAGTTAATTTTTTCCTAAAAATAATTCGAGTAATCTTGTATTAAGTAATGATTTGAGTCGGGTACTAAAAAAATTTTTTTTTTTTTTTAAATAGTTTTTGGCAAAAAAAACAATAATATATGTTTTACTTAGTTATGATATCCTGAAGAAGAAAATTGTATTTTTCGAAACCAGTAGATGTATTTAAACTCAATTTAGTGGTAAATAAAACAAAGATAATAAATAAAAACAGAAGGACTAATACCTTAGAGAGAGAGCTTCATTTAGTACGGCAATTTATTTTTATCAATACTATTTCACCTGCGTCTTTACAAACGTGACATATATTGTAAATAACAGCGTTATTGGCAAAAAAAAACATTAATGAATACAAAAAGTTTAAAATAAATGGGTTTTAAATACCTCGAACATTAACAGATCCATTTTATAAACTACAAGTTAATATACCCGGCGTTAGAAAATGTTGACTAGAGAACACTTGAGAAGTATGAAAAAATGTCACGATTCATCTATTCTCAATAGCTCCCAATCTTTGATAGTCCTATGTCAGTTGCCGTGAAAAAATACACCTAATTAAAGCTCATTAATCTACCCACCCTTAACACTCTTCGGTAAGGACAAATAATGAGGTGTCTGTACATAGTGTTCCCTCACTATTTATAGCTGAAGTGATGTTGACCATATGCATATACGACGAGGATGTTACAATAATTACGAGTGTGGCATGACACGTTTCTTGGAAATGCATCCCACTGGGTCACAATCGCACGCAGAAAACCACAAGTTGAATGATTAGATCTTCACATTTGGATGTTGAAACAATTCAGTTTATAAACATTCCGCATTCAAATCCTAAATTACATTACACCAAAAACGCCGCGCACGATACTGGTGTACTTTTGAATTATAATGTTTACAATATTTGGATATGTCTAAGAACACACAATTACTGAATTTACACTTACAAAGGCACTGTTATTAAACAAAAATAATAGAAATCTCATGGAAGTACAGGGCTTACAACTAATTACTATTAATGTAAGCATCGATTAATGGGTGTGAATGGTGAACGTTATATTTGTATAAAGTGATCACTTAAACCAGCCAAAGACAGGTCGTGAGCCCTGTAATTACTATTAATTTCCATTAAATATAATAAAAAATAGTTTCGTCCCTATGAGATATCTATTATTTGTTTTATAATTTTTACAGTTATATTCACGCACTTCGCATAACCGTCCGTGGCAAAGCGGTCTAACTACATTCCCTCCGAGAGGGCAGGTTCGGATCTTACCAGTTGCTAGTTTTTTTTTACTATTATTTTTACTCTAGCTTTATTTATAAGTGCTTTCGATAAAAGGTCACCAGGCAGCGTCGCATTTAGCCTATTGTTGGGAAGGCCGTCCACGCGTGTCGCGTCATCGCCGGAACGGTATATTACTTTGTCAAAATCGTGTTTTAAACGCGTACAAGAAATATATAAAACCCACAAAGGGGATTGAGAGGTCGTGTGACCTTTGGTAGTGTGAAGCATCGCATTTAGCGTTCCATTTAGCTGCATTAGCAACTCCACGCATTGTCTAAACACGAGAACATCGTGTGCATCTATACACATTATACATCAGCCGTGTACATCCATCAATGTACACATGGTAGCGGGTAGCCGGTAGCCGGTAGCCGACTGTTCCATATCTGTATTGTTTAAATGACTGGCGGTTTACCAGATGACATATTCAGTCATAAAATATGCTTTTGGTATGGATGCATGCGGGCTGTAAGTGATCGCCCTGGCAGTAAGAATTACTTTGAATTGGACGGTTTATGGTCGTGTTAATGGAGACTTATGAGGGTATCAATACGACATGACGATTGATGCGGAACATCACCGATTGGTTGCCCCGTTAAAGTAACGATAATTGCGCGCGTAAATATTGTGTCGTTATTCTAAAACATACCACAGGTAAAAATATACCACTAGAATTATCCATATCCACTTTTCACCACATCTGTTATTTTTATCCACAAAAATTACACAACATCGATGCCTTTGTAGAATGTTCAATCGTACAGCTTGGGTAGACAGAAACTATAGAACGCCACACTATTCTGTACTGGTGTACCACTCTTCATCTTCTTTCATCGCACTCGATTTTTTTAAATATCTAACACAACCGTTCTCCAATATCTTCTGAGTAAGCTGGTCTTGCCATGAATTCGCGGACATCTTCCGTCCATGTTATTTTTAACATTCGCGTCGAATTATCCGTTTAAACAAATTAATGATTCAATATATTTTATGTCCGCCGTAACAGTATATTTTTATACATATATAAAATCAATGTCCAATTTGTATACAACATGGAAAGTAGGGAAAAAGTATAATATGGTGGGTTGTCAAATTGTGATATACGCGTATGATGAGAAAATTTGTAAGCGGTTTAATAATCAAACTTTTATTGTAACTTTACATTTATTCTTTCATCAAACTTCTGTACAATTAATAAAAAAAAATGATTTTATTTGTAAGCCGTATTATTTTCAAATCATATTTTTTGATGTTGCAATTTTAGACGATATTTATTTTTGATACATAAAACAAGTAAGATGAATTATTAAAAAAATGTATGTATATCTCTCTAAGCGATTCATGCAATATAATATCCCTTACTTACCATCACGCCGTTTCCTCGCGGGGGTAGGCAAAGAGAATAGAACGCCACACTCTTCCGTCCAGACACAATTCTCGTCTCATCCACATTCATACACAAGCTCGTTGATTATGGTGGCTTCTAACTAGACCATCTTCCAGTATCTGATTAACCTGGTCTTCCGCAGACGTCCTCTATTTCTGGTGCCATCAACATTTGCGTCGTATATTTTTCTTACTATTCTCTCCTCATACATACGTTCCATATGACCAAACCACCTAATTAATGCTTTCTTAATCTTACTTACTATACTAAGATCAGTTTTACATTATTATTTTTTAATTCTTTACTTTGAATTTGCCACAATAATATGCCTATAATATATTATTATACCCTTGTAGTATCGAAATTATTATGCTTTATGTATAATTTGAAAGCTGACAGAACAGAAATGTCTGCCTAGTCCGTCCACAACCAATATGTTGTAATTATTCAGAACATAGGTCTGTGATATTTTTAATAAAAATTAAATGTATTAATTAGAAAGATATACATATAGAATTAATTTTATCGAAAAATATTGTTGTTAAAAATGAATTGTTAATTCAGGGCATCTCCTATCGGATTACTCAAAGGTATATATTTGAGATTCCGTAAAAATAATGGAACGATAGATGTATCAATTTTAAAAGTGTAACATCTAACATTAATGTACTGTAGCATAATCGATTAATGCACGTTCCTCGGATTGGAAGAGATCCAGGTTCGAATCCCGGTAGCAACAACAATATTTGTCGATAAAATTCACTTTATATGGTATATCTTTCTAATTAATACATTTAATTTACATTTAAAAATGTAAAATGAATAAAACATATATATTATAATAAACAATTATGATAGTATGTAGTATATATTTAGTACTTACACAGGAACAGGAGTACAGAAATTCCGAGGAGTAAATCCACAATGCGCACAGACTAGAGACGTTAAATCACTTATTACTCGTGTTTCACAACAGAACACGTCGGGATCACGACGCGGTTACATCTGGTCGTGCAACTCTGTACCGCTTGTAATCCAGTGCAAGTATTACCGCATCCCGGGCCAGGTGGTCACAATGCCGCATTCGCTGACAATTCTTCACTCGGCTATTGTGAAGTGAAACATCTCAACCGTGGAATGTTACGGCGCCATTAGACGGGTGGGGGGGGGGGGGGTTTCGTATATTTGCGTAACACGATTAACGTTTAACGATAATTGACACTTTATCAAAAAAAAAAAAAAAATTATAACGTCGATACTTATTAACAAGATGTCTACAATTATTGTTATGTTTTGATTTTGAAACACGCGTTCGAGCAGTTCACTATTTATATTATCAATGTATTATATTATGTCAAAATTATATAATAGAAAAATTGCACTTTTTAAACTTATTGCACGTGATAAGAATTACATTTTTAAATAAAGCATAACGGTATTATTAGTTTGAGTCGATTATATATTAACCGATTACAAGTATTATTATATTAATAAAATTAACGTTTAAAAAAATATATAAAATACTGTGATTTAATAAAATAAAAAAATGTATATAGGTCAAGGTCTCTGAATTCCGGGTTTAGATCCACAACTTTCTAATCGAAAGTATTCCACAGTACGTAACGCCCACAATTGTCGGGAGGTGCGAGGCACAAAAACGAAAATAGCGATGGCAGCAAGAAGTAGCGGTGCAGTGTGAGTGTGAAGACGGATATTCCGGCACCGAGAGACGACAATAAAAATGATTCCACGCACAAGAACGGCGTCAACAAACTTCCACGGGCGCCGCGAGCGAGGCAAGGTCAGCTGATAACTTTCTAGGTTACCGCTCTGAGCTCTGACACACGAGCGTCCGCTTTCCTCGCGAGCGCGCGCATAACCTCAATCATTATTCTTACTCTCACAACCGATCGCACGACACTCGAATCACGCACAAAAGGGCGGCCGGTGAGCCTCGAAATATCCGCGGTTTGTTTTTCAATCGCGGGTGGGAAAAAACACGTCTATTTATTTACGAAACGAGTGTCCCGGCGGCCATCGAGAATGACTTGACGCACGGAGTCTCGGCGGGAAACGGAGGTTAGGTCGTGCGCGTCGACGGTGCGTCCCTCTCGCGGTGCAAGCGGCACTCGGTGCTGGAGGACGGCCGCGACTGCATAGCGCGGGCCGGCCCCCCCGCCCCGCGCCGCCCGCCCCGCGCGCGCTAGGGCCAAACAGCGCCCCGCGCCACGCCGCCCCGCGGCCCCGCAGCGACACCGCGGGGCCGGATAGCCTTGTGTAGATGCATTGCCCCTACACTGCACGCGGCGGTCGGCGCGCGCGGTCCCAGAGCCAATCATAATTCGGGATTTATTTATTTATTTTCGAAATGACGACACTAAGAAACTTTTTAATTTTATTTAATTAAATGTTAATTATTTTCAGAACAGTGTAAAAACAAAGTGGAATACAACAAAAATAAAAAACTAATAATAAAAATACACTAAAATAAAATTAAAAACATTTATTAAATGGGTATCTGATATAGTGATGATATTAATTGTTTTTTTTTGTAGTTTCCCGGGTATAACGTGTCACGAAACTGCATTACGTATCGTAGAAAAAAATATGACAATAAAATGCAATGATCTGTTTACGAGGTGGGGCTGGACGAATCAGAAAAAATATTATACGCAGGGATGGTATGATAAATATGTCTGACTTTAAAATTAATTTTATGTATTATTTATTACTGCAGTTGATTTAAATCGGATCATTATCCATTTCAATAGATGAAATAAAATAAGATTAATATAAAATAAATAAAAACATAAAAAAAAAATATACATTTTTAATGTAGTAAAACGAAAGTTTACTTAGTAAATTTACAAAAATATTTTTTTTTTAAATGTGAAATATCAAGATTATAACTAATAATGTACGCATACAAAAATTGTAATCAAATAAAATATAATATGCGGATTCAGTCAATATACCAGAAGAAAAAAAAAAGATAAATAATTAATAATATAAAATTATTTCCGTATGAAAGTGCATTAAAATGTTTAAGACAGCTGCATAGGCGCACACTACAATAAATCCATTCACTCAAACGTACAAAGCGCAGAGTGCATACACGGCCGACACACACCATCATATTAGAGGTATTATTTCGCACGCACACACAAAACACCCGCAGAAGTTATTAAACGCTCGCGTCGTAAGAGTCAAAGTCCCGTGGCTCGCGTATAACACATGCGAGCGTCTGACATAGACCTAACGAGTGTGTGACATACATAAGTCGCGTCCGCGGTTACCAATCTAGTGCACAGTAAGAAGGCACTGTGTACAAAAGTTGAGGAGACACAAATATTTCGCCATAGATGTGTTTTACATTTTTACTCGGTGTATTTATTTTAGGGATCAACTTTCATTATTAACGTGTGATGTTTGGGCATACACTGCGTACGCACGCGTCCCGTCATGTGCGCTAGTGGGCCGCGATACGATGATGTGTGTACTCCGTGTGAAGCGGGACACTCGCACACATGCAAAAACAGTAGCGATGCCAGTAACAGAGAGCAGTAAGCACTTGAATATTTAACAGCCGATTTTAACCTTTAAATTCAATGAATGCCTAATGGATTTTTCCTCTCTGGATTATCGGTGCAGTGATATCGCTAGTTTGGGGCTATGAAATAGTAACTAGGCGAACCGCTAACGTTTTCGGCTGTTCTTGCGACTGTTCACTTTTATATTGAAATGTTGAACATTTAATTGTCGTCATATATTCATTTATATGTGTGCGCAAATTTGAAAAAAAACTTCAAATTAAAAAAGAGCTAATATCTTTGTGGATTATTATAATTAGTCTTATATACTATATGTTATGTTATGTTAATGTATTATGAATATTTATACTGTTTAAATCTCTTAATTAATTAAATAAATAAATAAATATTACTGTTGTACCTAATTATTATTTTTAGTACAGGAATATATATTTTTTTAATCAATATATTGTAATTTTTGTCCTTATTTATATATATTTTTTATAAATCAATATTTATACGATAAAAATGACTATTAGCTTATTGCCTAGTTACATAAGTTCTACTAATATGATTAGTTAATTTCCAAAATTACTTTATTTATTTTATATTTTGGAATTATACAGGTACCATTATTTTGTCTTTTGATATTTTTCTCAATATCTACTCGTATGACTTACCATAGTTTTTATTTATTTTTCACTCACGTCTTGATATTTCCTCTCGTATTTTTCTAGTGTATCATCGTTATTTTTCGAATTACGAATTTTTATATTTTGCCATGAATTTTTATGCATATATTTTTCTCCCGTATCGTTCCTCACATTTTGTATGGATCTTATATCCCATGTCTTGATATTTTCGTATCGTGATTTTTTCGAACTACGTATATATCTTTCTTGTCTTGATATGTTCTCAAATTACGTGTTTTCTATTATTTTGATGTTTTCTTATTATTCTTTTGAGACCGTTGAAAGATATTTTTCTACGGCTGTAATCTAAAGAGAAAGATTAAAATTTGAACGCAACCAGCGTACCCCTTTTCTGGTAATGTTCGACACATTTGTAACAGTGTGCGTCAAATTCAACCATTATAGATATATGAGAATGTGTTAGTGGATCAACACTTCTCACACATATGCAAAAGAGCTAACACCATATGTGCACTTGCAGTCTCGTTTGGCACACACTTGTACATACGTAACTGACATTAATATTCCAAAGTGTAAAGATTTTGACGAGAAAGTTAAATGTATTATATATTAACCCTTTCATAAATGAAAATGAAGAGATAATAAATTATTTGGAAAATTTTGAACAATTTCTTCAGATATATTATTAACACAAAACGTTATGGCAGAGGTATTTAAATAACAAATATAACCAAAGTTTTCTGAATGGTTACAAATACGCTTGTAGTTTTTCAACAATTATTGCTTTATTTATCAGACAATTGAACTGCTTTGATAAGATTGTATCACTTTTAGAACATTTATAAAATAAGTATTATTCTTAGGAGAACACATTCTCATTGTGAAATTATAATTATTCAGAACAGACGGTCTGTAATATTTTAAATATGAATTAAATATATTAATTAGAAAGATATACATATAAAATCAATTTTATCGAAAAATATTGTTGTTGCGCCACCGGGATTCGAGCCTGGATCTCTTTCCTAACCGGGGAAGGTGCATTATCCAACTATGCTACAGCGACAATATTTTTAGTGACAAATTTTCGAACCTATATGTTTCCTTTTTGATATTAATACATTTAATCGTTCTATTATTTGAAAGAGCCATCTACCTTATATTTACAGAATCTCAAATGCAGACGCAGATAGCAGACGCCAGAATTATCAATGCATTTATATAAAATTTTGGACACATTGATACAACTTTATTATTAGGAGAACACATACTTATTGTGAAGTTGTAATTATTCAGAACAAATAATGGAACGATTAAATGTATTAATATCAAAAAGGTAACATATAGGTTAGAAAATTTATCGCTAAAAATATAGTCGCTGTAGCATAGTTGGATAATGCACCTTCCCCGGTGAGGAAAGAGATCCAGGTTCGAATCGCGGTGACGCAACAACAATATTTTTCGATTAAATTGATTTTATATGTATATCTTTCCAATTAATATATTTAATTCATATTTAAGTATTATTGCATTTTGGTTGAAAAATTAGGTCCTTAACGGTAAACGGATAAATTTTCACACACAGCTTGAACATTTTCGACTCTCGAATATGGAAAGTTATGTATGTCGATGGCCTTAATAACACAAAATGTCAAGCTGTCACGAAAGAGGAAAATAACTAAAAGGAATAATGAAACCAAATAAGTGGCATTCTGTCTTTTAAATAGACTGAAAACGATTTATCGGGTGATGCATCATTGTGTTAATGTTTTGACTTCAAACTCACGAAGGTACATTGAAAATTATTTCACTTCCTGTACGTAGTTCATGGGAAAATATTTATTTATGATATAGATAGAACTGCTTCCGAATAAATTTGCATACACTCAAAAACGCATTTTTTAAATCTAGGTTCATGTGTCACCATAATAGATAGATTTACTTTTGTATAATACTGGCATATATTGTCATTTAAATATTAGTTCATATTGTATTAAAAAAATATTATTTGCATTGTATAGAGAGAAAAAAAAACCCACTTTTTTGTCAGCTAATTTATTTATATTTTTATAAAAATAAATTAATATTATATAGGTAGTGCGTAAAAATTTTAAGTGCAGTGAAATGTGATTGAAATCTCATGTTCCAATGTAACAGATGATAAATCAATGTAAAAGAATTTTGTTTCGATGCCAAGCGAAATTTTATGTTCTACACTAACAGAATGAAATTGATTTTATTATACATTCTGTACATTTTCTCTTTGTGTTTTTTTTTTTTTTTTGTATACAATTTGAGGTACTGTTACATTACTTTTATCTTCAGAATCAACCGAGTACTTTTTCAGAGAACGATCATCTTCCAAAGGCAGTCACTCAGTCAACCGGCAAAGGAAACGAAATCGATCCGCGGTTGAAGTATAATTCGATTACAATCCACGGCGTTTAAAGGTATACATAATACAGAGATTGAGTGCTGTAACGGGTTTGGCTTGGAAATTATACATACCTGGTTTGGACATCATCAAGCATTCATTTAAGTACATGCGCTCCATGTCGAGCTACCCGCCAGGTAATAGAACACAGACACCAAACACCCGGCTCATTTGTACGCGAAGCATTCATATTGCTCGACGGTTTCGGTTTCAATAGGCAAAGTCAGGATAGGTCTGTACAGTAGTGGCTGGCAAAAGGCGGCTACAAGGCCAGCGGTGTTGCACACAGACCTACTGCAGCCGACCTGCCTTACGTCATCCGTCTCATCCTCCCGGCGCCGAACAAAAGAGATGAAAGATGCTGCACGGCACGAGACGCGGCCGTACCGCGGGTGATCGAAATGGCGAGTGGGAAAGCGAGGGTAAAAATCTGGCAAGACTCGAGAGAACGAGGAGAACAAGCCGAGAGTGCAATGTCAGAACGGTTTAATAGTAAAATACTCGGAACAGATCCGGATTAGAGAAATAATATTTACAATCACGGAAACAGTTGAAAAGTAATACATCAAAATATTCGGAGTCTGGGCAATTGTATTTACAATAATGACAAATGTCATGAAGAATGAAAGGAAATTAAAAAGAAAAAAAACCGCCAACCGACAGGAAAAATAGCCAGGCAGCTTTTGAGAAGTGGTGCTTGAAAAAACAAATGGAAAGACTCACAAACAAGGCAATACTAAAAAAGTTTAAAAAAAGTACAACAGAAGCAATCAATACAAAAAAAAAAACAATGAATGAGAAAAGAAAAACAAAGTAAAGGGTTTCCCCGCATATTTGCCAGATATTTCCCTTGCGCCCTCTGTTCCTCTCGCCTTCAACACTTGCCGCACATACTTGCTATACCTCATTAATATGTTCCACGTGCCCAAACAATCTCAACAACCCTTTTTTAAATCTATCGACTACGCTACATGCAAGGTTCAACTAAAACAAACATTTTAGAATCCAAACAAAACTACATCCTTAGGAGAATCACAAGTTCACTCTGGTTTGTCAGAAACACAATCATTCGCAGAGACTCAAAAATACCCTCACTTAAACGATACACACACGATTTATTTTCTAAATTTTATTCTAACTTCATTTCCATCCCAAACCCTTCCATAAACTCCCTCGGCCTATATGATCCCTCATCAGATCCCCATCATCTTCGTCCCATTTCAATTATTTACCCTGTTCTTAACTCTATTGAACATAATTTATAAAAAGATTTAAAACTTTCCCTAAAAATAAATGTAAAAACAATCAACAAAATATATATATTTTAAAACTACCCATTTTTGCTACTACAAGTTAAAATAAAACAATTTTACCATATTCTTCGCAATAGGGTCCCCCAAAAAATCTTACGCCATTGTTGTTACCTCATGTGTTGGAGACAAGAGGCCTCAGCCCTTATCCCTCCGTCCTTTAACAATCGAATCAGAGAGATTAAAAATATAACAGTGACAATAAGGTTGTTCTTAAATTCAACAGATTAATATGAAAAATAAAATATAGTAAAATCTTTAATAATACTTAAAAACTAATCACCGCGTAAAAATAAACAAATAAAAAGAAGTTAATGAAATAATACACGGTTAAGTGGTTTTAACATTTAAAATGATGTGTAAACTATGAAACATTAAAATAGGTAATTCAAACTGTACAAAAATGCCATTAGCGAACAGAATAGTCTAAAATACAAAATAAATTTTAAACTCTAACGCAAACATTTATTTTAATTATTTTTCAAACAAGTTATTATCCAACGTGACCTAGTTACGAATACCGCAAAAACCATAAAAACGTAGAAAAACTCGGCAGGAAGTTTTTTTAATTATTGTGAATAAGTTCCACGCTACTTTACCGGGAACGGTAATTATTATTACTCGGCTACTACGTATGCCATTTCATGACGCGAAGCAGAAACTAAAAGTGTGAAAATTTATACAATAAGTACTGACGTATTCTCTAATGAAAAAACGAATAGTAGAAATACAAACATACATACTATATTATTATTATAATTACTCCTGTTACTCCTCTAACCTAGATTCTTGATTCCACTCTTTCTGTAAAAATCCATATTTGGCCTGTACACAGCTTTAAAAAACAGCGAGTTTGGTCCTGATACTTACTATCATTTCTTTACCACCAACATTGTATCGCACAGGATTGAGAAGTCGCCGAGGTGATGCCAATTAAATAATGTTGTAAGGACACGAGGCAGTGATTTGGACGTAGGTACGGCGTGAGATAAATTTCGGTAAACTAAGACTCATTTTCTTATAAAATGCACCTTGCTAATGCGGTGGGAAAAATATGAATAAATGAATGTACTGTTTGTAACTGAAATAAAACGAAGTATTCTGGGGGCGGTAACGCATTCTCGATTCTATCGCGGTAGTGTACCTAGATTGAACAAATTTTGTGTTTCATTTCTTCCGACTTCACAATCATCATTATCATCGCCAGTTGAGAGATGCGGAGATCGGCGAACCACCCTTGCCTACATGTCTTGTTTCCTGTACGGGACAAACACTATAAAGCAAACTTAAAACATCACTAACAGCCTCAATTCTTCTGTCTATTTTATTTTCTTGTCTCCGTGTGCATATTTATATTTTATAATTTAATGTACACATAGTAATTATATATTTTCTTAGTATGTTGTGATGTTTCAATTTGTGCACCAAAGTATGGGTAGCCCATTTTACCGACTTATGATGATGACTTGGCTAAATGAACGAATCAGGGGCGGGAATCTGACTCTGGCGGGCAGCGGAGTGAGACGTCATTTTTCGGTGGGATCGCTCGAAAGAGAACAGCGGGTCGGTGAAGCCGCTCTCCGGAGAAATATTGGGGCGAGAGATGGCATAGATTAAGAGTGAGATCACCGCGGTGGACCCGGAGATATATGGTCCTGGTCCACCCGCAGGTTGAGGAGAGATCCCGCTGCAACGAGGAAGGAGGCGGGATGCGAGCGTTGGCCGATGGATGAGCGTTATGGACATGGGTGAGACGGAACAGTGTCTGGTCAATCTTTTGGAGCAAGAGATGAATCCTGGAGCGGGCGTGTGGCAGCCCGGGTCGGCATGTTGTACAAATAGAAAGCCCATGTTGCACAAATAGAAAGCCCGAAAAATGGTTTTGAGAGTTATTCATAAGAAACCCTTTCGCTATCCTTCAAATGAACTCTTCAAAGAATGTCACGTCCTAAACATCCGTCAAATGTATATTCTTGGTATACTAAAATAATTTTACCGGCATAAACAATATCACCAGAAAATTACGCACCCTCACTTAACAAGGACACAGGCTGTCACTATCTTGTGCCAAAATTAAATAAAACTTTTGCATTTGTTTCTAGCACCAAGAATATACAACAGTCTAAATGCAAACGTGAAAAATTGCAACTATAGTCTTGCATATTTTTCACGAAAAGTGCAGTTCTGGCTCCATGAAATGGGGAGAAATTATAAGAACTTTTAAAGGTCCAAACTTGAGATTAAAACTGCTACAACAGTACATTTAATTATCTAATTGCATCCTGTTTTACTCTTTATATATCTTTTTTTTATATGCTATTTAATTGTATCTTGTTCTACTCTTTTATCTCTATTTTATACATTGAACATTGCACTTACTTTACTGTTTACATATATGGTATATTATATCTTATTACTTTACCGGAAAAACACTGTCTGCTATAATACAGTAAAATATTAGTGTAGCAGGCAGGGTACCCAAATATATGTCTTACTTTGCTGAAATGTTTATCTGATCATAATATAACACACTGTACTACGAATCAAATAAATTATTATTATTATTATAGATAAACTTAAGTGACCTTCCTCAGAGGAAAGTTGACCCGAATGAAGAATATTTATAAAACATTTTACGTTCATTCACTGTCGGAATTAATTGTGCTTTGTGAATAAAATGTGTAATATGAAAAGCAGAGTTTATCCTTGAATCCATTATCATCCGATCCGAGGTAGCAGGCGACACCAGAGCACACACACACACACACGCTCGAGGACCCAGACTGAGCTAGATCGGCGGCGGCCCCCATGGCGTCCTATCCTCTAGGGCCCAAAGGCACTGTAATACAGTGTATAATATAAATTGTGACGCTGTGGTTCACAAACAAACAAAGGATATTAAATTTGCACACACAATTTAAGAAATCCATTATATATATACGTTCGAAAGTCCAAGCGTATAAGATTTCAAAAAGACAGACTACTTTATTAATAAATAGGGGAGACACGACCATCATTTCAGTTCCCCACTATGGCGGTGAAGTAATTGTTGCAGTTAGCGTGGCGGGGCAGACGGATGCAGAATGCATTTACATATTGTATACAACGCGGAGATAATCATTGCAGATGAATTGCAACTGAATTATTGTGGTCCATTGTGTCTCGGCGAGAACTCGGCCGATTCACAGATTATTCTCGGTCCGAGATACAGGATTCAGGTGAGCGAGAGAACTCGGCTGATTCGCAGATTATTCTCGGTCATAAGGGTGGGTAAGCGGGTAGAATTATTTTTAAAATGTAGAGCATTCAACATTTATATTATATACCTAATTGAATTCACAACTCGTGAGCGTGTTCTGGAGTTTATCGTCTAGGGATATTTTGAGGTCTCGGTCGGTGAAGGTGAAGGCGAACCTTATAAGTCAGGCATCGTTCAATGTCAATTTTATAAAGACATTTTTTCTTCTTCATATTTGTGCGTAAATTATTCGAAGAGCAATAAATTGAAGACAAATTACGAAAAATAAGTAAAACTTAATTTCGAACGAATAAAAATAGAAATAAGCAATCAATATGACGGGGATTTAATAGCTGTTATAAGTTACAACGTATAACCTTAATTTATTTTAAAAAATCATCGAAAATTAATTTGAAATGTTAATCAATTTTTATATAAATTATACATATTTTCTGCCATCATCGTACATCATCTACTATTGATCGACGATTTTTCGCATTTAAAATTATTGCAACAAACACCTACGTCTGCTTTATAAATAGTATAATTTCGTTGCTAAGCGACACGTGCCAACGCAGATAAGTAAGGTTGTAATATTATAATTAATTACCTGCCATCATAAAAATCTATGGAGCGTATACTGCAAAATAATCAGCAGCCGAATGCACGGAAGATATTTTATTTTATGTTGTGAAAACATCTTTGAGTTTTCATATTCTTTACACGAGTTGGGCATGTTTGATATTCTTGAAAATATAGGCGACGAATGCCTTGAACCGAAGATAGCTACGTATGCTTAGTTTTAATATATATATTCTAGAGAATCAACGGTAATGAGATAAACGAGGTGAAGCGGAGTGGTAACATATAAGCTAGTTCAAGGTCAAAAGACAAAGCGCTCTTGTTTGGCATTATCTGTACCATTCGGTGTTTCCTTCAGTCCTAAAATTTTAACTCATCCAATTAGGATACTAGAAAATTTAACGCAAGTGAATTATCCCAAAAGCATCCAAAAAGATCTAATAAATGACAGCTGGGGGGGGGGGGCACTATTTCCCGGGACCAGTTTAGAAGCTAGGACTTCCTTGTCGGTCCCACTCATCAAAGCTAATAAAAATACGTGACTTAATAATTCAATAACATTCATGTTTATGCAAAACGGAAAAAGGAGAAGAAATTCAATGTGGTTATTACCAATCATCGCAAAGATATTAAAATTTAGACCCTCCAGCGTCCCTTAAGTGCTGTCTTTATTCATAAAAATAATATAACATAAATCCATAGAACATAGTTTTACATATAGATGGGAAATTAGGGTGCAGTAGTTCAAGGCAGATACTCAGGGATCCATTCATCAAAAAACACTCCCAAAAAAGGAACAGTGGACAAGATACACAATGCATTGAGTCACATTACACGGACATACTAACGGTATTGCAAAAAACCACCCACCTAAAGAGCTCTAACGAGTTACCCATACCCGAATAAATCCCTTAAATAAAGCAACATTCGTGCCATTACTAATTAGGTCGGGTAGATCTAGTAGTGGTGCACTCACCAAAACATATAAATCAATTTTATAATATTTATTGTCGTAATTTGTTTCCAATTAATATATTAAATATCTACCTTGTAATTGTTGTATGCGTATACTTACACCTTATCTTAACTAATATTAAATTTGGAGGTAACTTCATTCTTTTCCATCATACTTGTAATTAATCACCTTGTACATCTGCTTGTAAACTATGCCAGTCTGAATACAGATCTTTCTAGTGAGACAGGCACAGTCCAACCTCAATTGTATAAATGTTTTTCACTTCAAAACTATAGTTGAAACACTACTTTTCCACCAAACAATATAGGCAAATATCAGATAGAAGCAATTACACCAGGAAACATCGGCACTAAGGACTCGGCCTGATCTTCGATAACAATTAATACCTGCAAATCCACGCCCTACATTTTCTCACGATACGGAGCTCGAGTATTTATACTTCGTGAGCAGACTTAATTAATTATCCACGCAGACGCAGACGTAACATTAAATATGCAGTTCAACGTAACCCCACTTCGCATCGCCACGTACCTGAAGCGGTCTGGACTGTCCGCTCGCATGTTAAACCCAATCGCCAGGGTCGCCTGAGAGAAGATACCCGTTCGTGCGTAGTAAATAATGCTTTCCATTTTAAAAACTAAAACAGACAAAACTTGGAAAATACGTTAATTGATAGTTCATTATATAATTAAAAAGCCAGCGAACGCAAACAAAACATCTCCAGTAATGTTGCCTTCGAGATGCGGTATCGCATGCTGCGTACACCGTGGACTGCGCCAACCACACAGTTGATCCTAATTAGTAACCCACCACATACATTTGTTTTTATCTATGCTTGCATTTTTAATTTTAGTATACATTGTTTCCTGAAGAAGATACCGTGGGGATCGAAACATGTTGATGTATCAACAAACAGTGTTTTCATTGCAAAAATAATATTCGATTGTCATTGATAGTAATGTCTTTTGAATCTATTTAGTATTATGCGTGTTTATGTATAACCTTTAATTAAGGCCCATCTCCGCCGCCCCTGACCACCTCTAGTGAGATCGAGCTTGAGCGGCAGCCATCCCCCGGGCCCGGGACCCGTGAGTGACGTGACGCGACTCCGAGGTCCGATAGCAGTCCAGACGGCCAGCGCTTTAGTAGATAATGGTGTCCGGTCAGCTAGTCATGTCCGACCCTCTTCGCTACGTGCACTCCTAGTGACAGCTCCATGTCGCGGCTTAACGTCTCTGGCTGTTATTTGTTGACAATGTAACATTCATTGCGCATCAACATGTGAATGTTCGGGACCAGATTATCAACATCTTACGAGATACAGCTCGTTGTACTTTTTCGTAAACTGGTACCTACACGTGATGTCCTCTTCGATGATCAAAGATAAGTATTGTGTAAACACATCTTAGAGGAAATCAAAATGGCACCACAATAAAAATTACAAAAACTAATCAAATAAGTACAACTATGTAATACGATTAAGAAAATAAGACGAGTGCCGCTGGTACTACAAGTAAAATATATCACTAGCACACAGAATACATACATTGCGTTAAAAAAAAGAGCAATCGGTACCCGTTGTGTGTTAGTCAAGACACATACTGCATTATTTAAAAGTTTTTAAATAGTCGCCGACAGGGTATTTAGTTTAGATATATTTAAATATGTCCAAGATCACACAATTACTGGATTTTAAAAATATTAATTAAATGTATTAATTAGAAAGATATACATATAAAATCAATTGTATTGAAAAATATAGTTGTTGCGCTACCGGGATTCGAAACTGAACCAAATTCACAATAATAATGTGTTCTCCTTAATAATACTAGATTTTCACCTACAAAGGCACTGTTATTAAACAAATATCAGATATCTCATAAAGACAAAGCTATTTTTTTATTATATTTAATGGAAAATATATGGAAATATTTGGATTTGTCAGGCGTATTCTTGTATAATATGTTAAAAAACATTTTACAGATAAGAATATTGCTTTAAAATAATTTCAAAAAAATCTGATTCTCATAGTAATGACATATATGCTGTTTAAAAAAAGAGAAAAATGAATTATCAAATTTGGTCCATAGATGGCGATGCTGTAGTAGTACTCGAAGCGAGGCCACATACTAACATATATACAACTTTCAAAAATTTGATAAATGCGAAGATTAGTGAACGTGATAAATATATATAAAGTGATCACTCAAGCCAGCCGAAAACAGGTCGTAAGCCCTGTAATTACCTTTTACTTCAATATATTTTCCATTAAATATAGTAAAAAAATAGCTTTGTCTGTATGAGATATCTGATATTTATTTAGTTTAGTTTAATGATAATTAAGTTAAGTGGGATACTATCAATATTCCAAGACAAATCAAGAAAAATATTACCATACCCAGTATAAGGCTACTAGTAAGGTCTGAGTTGACCGACCACATTACTAATGAAGATATTTTAAGTCAAGAAAACTAGCGACAACTATCAGCGAAAACTACATACTCCGGTCACATTATCCGCAATGAAAAATATGATATTTAGAAATAGATTATCTTGGCTGGGTAACCTCAGAAAATGGTTCAATGTCCAAATGTCGGTGATCCTGTCCAACCTTCGATAGAAGGCGACGCATAAATAGGACACCATGAAAAATATGTGTACGCGAGCACACTCGCCCACCTCAGTGGAAACATTGGATACTATTTCCCTTTTTTGATAATAAAGTATATTTTCAACACTGCCTAGCAAAATTGCTTTCTGCTAGTGCATAATAAATTTAATATAAAAGGGAGGCATACAAAATGTTACCAACAGTGCGAGATGATCTAGGGATGCTTAGGGCTGTGTGGGGATTTGTAGGCAGGCAGTGGGCGAAGATCGGGCGTCGCATTTCGGACAAAAAATATTATTACCCATATACAAGGTCGATTTTGACGTTGTTTAAAACGATGATGTTCCCTTCGTTTTACAGTTGGTTTAGAAATGAAAAAGACTAAATTGTGCATCGTGTTAAGGGCGAGCTTTCATTTTTCCAGTTTGAAATTCGAGAAATTATACACGGATCAGATCATATAGAGTCGGCAATTGCTAAGGCTTATAGACTCTTCGTTTCATTGCTAGAACGTTCAACCCAT
The DNA here is from genome assembly GCA_031772225.1 of Eubasilissa splendida. NCBI lineage: Eukaryota > Metazoa > Arthropoda > Insecta > Trichoptera > Phryganeidae > Eubasilissa > Eubasilissa splendida. Next base: position 31,255,786 of record CM062850.1, on the reverse strand, counting down.
TCCAATCACATTTTACTCTTATCATTACTACTTTGTTAAAACCACTAATTGTTGATTAATCAACATGTTTCGATACCTATGGTATCTTCTTCATGAAACAATGTATACTGAAATTAAAAATATTATAAAGTGGTGAATAAGTAAGAACTAATATGAAAACGAATTTAAAAGGTGACTATTTGCAAAAAGGATTTGGTTATTTGGATTTTCTTATTTCTAAAATTTCAATTTTATATAATTGTAAACCCCTAGTATTTGTATGAATAATTTCTAAACCCTTGTTAATATCAAAAGAATGATTTGTTTCCAAAATGTGATTGGAAAATTCTGAATAGTTGTTGGTATTTAGGCATCTCAAGTGCTCCTTAATTATAATATCAAAATTGTAAATATCAATAAATAGTGGTTAAAACAATGTGTTTTGTCTAATTATTAATATAAAATGAGGCCACAAAGTAATTTTGCTAATATTGAAGAAGTAAAATTATATTGGTTCACACTTGTCACGGAGACTTGGACAGTCCGCATTAGTGACGAGCGGAAAATAGACGCCTTCCAAATGTATTGCTGGAGAAGGGTGCTACGTATCCCGTGGAAAACACTACTGGACAATGAACGAATGCCGCAATATAATCACAGCAGGTCCCCATCTGCAGCAGTAAATAAAAGATTATTCAAATTATGCGTCAAAATGACAACCTGGAAATGGAGACTATTCTGGGCACAACTTTGGGCTGAAGAAGACTGAGGCTGAGTCCCTGTGTCAGCTGTGAGGACACCGCAGGACCGGAACTACAAACACGCATTACGAACCGAGCCTCATTCGATTGAATAATAATAATTGTGAGAATTGTCACTTTTGTATGTGTGTGTGTGTCAGATGAGTGGTGGGGGTCATGGGTTATAAGAGGCCGTCACTGGGGGAACGGGCCTCTTTTCCATCGTTCCTTCGCAATAGAAATACTCAATATCTGAGGTATGTAATTGTATCTTACTGTAAATACCTATTGTAATAAATCGAATATTGTTACACATATCTACTGATTTTTACTCCAAGGCAACTCGAGTGCACAAAGTGAGGGCAGAACCCAAGGGAATCTGGTGGTACTTCCAAAGATACCACCATAATAATGGATAATTTGTATAGCGCTATTTTCGAAAAACTTTCACCTCAAGGGCGCTTTACACATAAACTGTATACACTCCTACACAATTATCTTTGTTTTAAAATTAAAAATTGTTATTTTCACTTATGGAAATGATTATTTGAAAAAGTGCGTTTTTAGTTTCTTCTTAAATAATTTCACTGATGCACTGTTGCTTATGACGGAGGGCAAACAGTTCCGCGCTTTTGGGCCTGCCGCCGCAAATGCCTGTTCACTAAATTTAGACTTCTGGCAACAGTTGGTCGGTTCTACAACCCTTCCTGCGGCTGAAGTAGAGGCTGACCTGAGAGTCTGACGTCTACCATTCAAATTGTCTGGTATACAAAGCTCTTGAAGATACAGAGGCGCCATGTTATGTATCGTTTTATACATCAACCAGCACAATTAAAATTTAACTCATTCAGGGAATCGGAACCAATGTAGCTGATGTAAAAGGGATGTTATATGAGAGAATTTAGAAACTCTTTTTATTATCCGTACAGCCGCATTTAGAATGGATTGTAATCTATCCAGCTGAAACATTGGCAAGCCAGCATAGATGCTGTTACAATAATCCACACGTGACACCATAAATGTATTTATAAGTATATATCATTTACTACAAATGTGCGCAGTATATGTCAATTATTTTATTTTATTGAAGGATTTTGACAGTGTAAAAACCTAATATAACTAACATAATAAATATTTAACATGTGATACTATTTATGGAAACCCACAGAAATAAGTATGTGCGGAAGATAAATAAAATGAAAAAAAGAGGGAGAAAGGGTGGAGGGGGAGGTTGCACCTATTGTTGCGGTAAAGGGAGAGCAAGATGTGTTTATAGGTGGAATGAATGGCCAAAATTGAGATTGTGGTGGTTCATAAAAAGAACTCTTTAAGCGTAGTAAGGCTAATGTTGAAAAAGTCAAGTTCTGTAAATTTTTCATTGTGGTATTTGCATGTCCGGTGAATGAATGAATTTAGTGTGTAAGATGTTCTACTTCTAGGAATGTGGAAGAGTGCGGATTGCCGGGTCGATCTAGATGGTATATGGAGAAATATTAATTCTAATTGGCACGAAGGAAGACATAAGAAATCTTTGGTTTCTAATTTCGACGTATGTTAGTACAATACCACACTTGGTGTTGTTGCACAATACAGTAATGTTTGTGGTAATACAATCGACCCCTAAAGTACGTGTAACACTAGCGACTGGTGACTAGAGGTCGACCAGGCAGTCTACCGCTGGCAAGGTCATTCTGATAGCAGATGCAAGTCTGATGATGAGAGCGCTGTATTGTGGGGCGAGATGTCATCGTATTGAATCTTCGTTCATTATTTGAGTATAATAAAAAATATATAAAAGTCACATATATTTTTCTACATATAGGACATACGTATGCTATAATAAATCTAAACGAATGTGCCTCTTATTTTAACATTATATTTACAACCTGTTTTATAATTTTAAATTTTATATTATGTTATATTCGTCTTAGGGAGCAAAATCTAATGAAAATTAAAAAAAAAATTCCATAATTTATTAGAATATGATCATACTTACGATAAAAATTTGGGATCGTCCGTTTTATATATAAACAATGTTGGTATTAAATTGAATAATTTAGAATCATTAGAAATAAATTAATCAAAATATTATAAATGACCAACTAACTTTAACCACAAATCCTATTCTAAAAAAATTTCTAATAATTTTGCATCAAAGTAAATTTTTACAATTTAGGTTGGGTACTTGATTTTATTTAAAAAAAAATTAAATAGATTTTCTTTAAAAACATAAAAATGAGATAATTATGTTTTTGGTTAGTTAATTTGACATCCCGAGGAAGGAAATGGTTGTGTCCGAAACTGGTTGGTGAATTAATAAATATTTAAGTGGTTAAAAAAAAAATTAACTAAAAAGAATATAGGTATAAGTATATACGTACATAAATACTATATATACTAATATCAATAAAATTAAATAAACTGAACTGAAGTGAATTACAAAACGCCAGTCAACGTAGGCATTTACGCGCGACTTAATTAATAATAATAATAATAATGGATTATTTGAATAGCGCAATTTACGTAAAAACTTTCACCTCAAGGACGCTTTACACATAAACTGTTAATAGTTCTACAATTATCTATTATTTTTTGAAAAAGTGCGTTTTTAGTTTCTTCTTAAATAAAGTCTCTGATGCACTGTTTCTAATAACGGAGGACAAAGAGTTCCACGCTTTTGGGCCTGCCACTGCGAATGCCCGTTCACTAAATTTAGACTTCTGGTAACGGCTGATCGGTTCTACAACCCTTCCTGCAGCTGAAGTAGAGGCTGACCTGAGAGTTAATTAATCAGGGATCGCTGCACAGAACACGGCTGATTGAATGTTCCTTTAATTGGTTCTCGTTGAACAGATTGTATTTACGAACATTATGTTTTTATGTGCTTATTTTACACTAGCTAATACACCCGACGTAGCACGGGTAGTAATCCCGCTCTTGCTCCCACATATAAATGCCCCACCCCTCTGGAGTCACCAGCTCCCATTCGAACCGTCCTTACTGATAGGACTATGTTCCGCCGTGAGCTCTGTGCAGTGCCCATAAACCCTTTTTTGCGAGGCGCCGCGATCAAATACAGAGTGTAACAGACCTAGTTCACAATATTTTATCAAGTGTCAAAAATGTTCAAGGAGTACGTGAAAATTTTGAATCATTATTAAATTAGATTTTTACAAAATCGTGTTAAACTCTAAGAGTATGTGCTTCGAAAAAAATATTTGCGAACTTTACCTATTATTGTTCTACACCTCTGCTTCAGGCCCTAAATCATGTAACAAACAATAGTCTGGCCTTTTATTCAATATATAATTTGGAATCAATAAAACATTTCAATTAATCGAAATAATCGCATAACTATGACTTTTTTTAATGCTTATATCTCTGAAATGGTTGAGATTAGTCACATACAGCTTGAACATTTTCCACTTATATTTGTAATGGTTTGTTATACCCAATACACATATACATATCGCCACGTAAGCAGCAACACCGTATATCTCAATTTTTTGTCAAATTAAGATATTTATATCATTGCATTTGAATTTTCGCGGAGAATCGTTCTATATCACTAGTTTCACGATAGCATCCTCTACGGGCGTGCAAATCAAAGAAATGTAATCACCACATATCTTCTGTAACCTCCCTGTCAACTGCGCACAAGTCAAGGGAATCGTACCTAAATTTAGTTCAGTTTCAATTTAAAAATAATCTGCTCCTCTTTACAACTCTAGAAAGGTAAAAAATATTTGAGTAATTGTACAAAAATCATTTAAAACTAGTTCTGTCTCTCTCCTATAAAGTACACAATTCTTATATGATATGTGGTGACGATATATAATAGACAACTGACATTCTTAAAATATGTATAAGAAAAAACAAATATTTTGTATTATTAAGGAGAACACATTCTTATTGTGAAGTTGTAATTATTCAGAACAGACGGTCTATGATATATAAGGTATTTGCGATTCCGTAAAAGTAAAGATGTCTTTCAAATAATGAAACGATAGATATATTAATTTGAAAAGTATAACATATAAGTTCAAAAATTTGTCGTCAATGCATTGTGTTGGTATAGCATAATCGGTCAATGCACGTTCCCCGGATAGGAAGAGATCCAGGTTAGAATCTCGGTAGCAACAACAATATTTTTCGATAAAATTGATTTTATAAGTATATATTTCTAATCAATACATTTAGATTGTATTTAAAAAAATATTTTGTAAGAACTGTTATTTTAAATATGAAATCGACTGAATACAATTATTTATACCGTGTATTTAATATCATATCATAGGTAAAACACCTATAAATCTAGCATTCTTCCTATCTCCGCTGTCCGTTTGGATTTAGATCCATCAGATGGCTGTTTGCCTGTTCCAATCGGCAGATATGCATGTAGACCGGTCCAACCCAGCCGTCTGGTACACCCAAGGTTATACTGATTAGAGTTGCATCGCTAGTGCTGTGAACGATGACACTGCGTATTCATCTACCTACCGAGTGCCGGTGCAGTGGTGGTAAATGATGCACGCGAGCGCGCCCCTGCCAGCATGCACGACAGTCAATTTTAATTGCATATCCGTCAGTTCAGTTCAGTCCAGTCCACCAAAAACAACAAAATATTCATGATTTATTAGCCTACAATGGATGCATGTTATGTGGATGCAAAAAAAGACATCTAACCTGGCAAGGTGCGGCGGCAATATCGTTTCTACAGCTAATCAATCAAAAAATGTTATTTTATTTTATTTGGAATTCTTACTGCATATGTGTTATGCTCGCTATAACCAATAAATAATAAAGATATCGTAATTTAAGTCAGGGTGTAGTAGGCTTCAAAAAAAAAAATGCATTGAAGCGCAGTTTCACTGCACTCTTTGCAAGTTCCAGTTCCAGGTGAATGAAGGGATCCAGGTATTCAGCGTTTAGAAAGCGAATACACATCTTCACAGCCAAAACACCATAATTTGTAAAAAATATAGCGTACAAACAGTGCGTGCTACCAGTACTTACCATCACCATCAATGTCACACACAAATTTAAAAGTTGCCCAAAGAGCAACGGATGGGCTGTGCTTGAAATATCTCTGAGAGAACGAGTACCCAACGTATAAATTCGCCGAGAACCATATTCGTATACATATTTGTCGAAGAGACGGGGAAGAAAGATCCTGGAATGGAGGCCTCGCACTGGTAGAAGAAGTATTGATCGTCCTCAAGCTGGATGGAGCGACGACGTCAGAAGAATGGGAAGACGGGCAACAGTTGAGAAAAGCTAAAGACAGATATGATTGACGAGGCCTTTAGCAGCAGTGGTGACACAGTGGAGTTACATGCTGATAATGGTGATGATGCAATCTGGACATGAATTTCAGGACTGTTACCCCAAAGTTATTTGATTTTATTTTTTCGTAGAAAGCATTCACTTTGTGGTTTGACATATTAGATTAAATACAATCACTTTGTATGAAACCACGAAATTTATTATACGTTAACCGGTTTCGCTTAAATACGTCCTGATGATGCTTGAGATAAGCGAAACCGGTTGACGTATAATAAATTTCGTGGTTTCATACAAACTGATTGTATTTTATTTGATCTTATTTGATTTTGTTGATTTCCTTATATCTATGATGACGATGGACGACGGGAGATTCAGCATTTTTGAAGATAACTGATGTAGGCAGTATCGTTTTCAGTAACTGTGAAGTCGATTGGACATGTCGCACTTTCCAAAATAGCAGGATAAGCTGAAGATCCTTACAAACCGCTGGTCGGTTGTATCTTCACTAATCGGTAGTAAAATAGCACTGGATAATAGCACAGAGCATTAACATCCCAAACCCTTTCAATGTTAAAATTGATTTAGACGAACAAAGAACTTTTCTTCTGCTTCAATTCACGACAAGGGGGATATACAACGAACGCAAGAATGCCGTTGACTTCTTTGACTCATTCATGCGTACGACCACTCAGAGAATGTATGCAGACCGTTGTGTTTCGTCCCTCTCATGTTTTGGCTATTTTTAAGACTCAGATTACGCGAAGATATCGTCGGCTCGTTAATATTTTTCTTGATATCAAAATCCGAATGTGAATATTTTCTTTTTAAATATAATACTCATATTTGAACTTCCTACCCACAACAACGGACAATCACTATTCGTGAGCTGAAAAAAGCCTTCAGTTTTTTTTTTTTTTTCATTTTCGGTTCGCGAGCGGCTTTGGTTCGAAGTTTCGACTCGTAAATTGATAAATACGTCGATCAATCATCAGCAGTCAGACATTTTCAAGAGGTGAAGCCAAAGTCACTGTACCAAAAAAATATTTCGACACTAATACACGTATTGGCTCAGTATTCAGCTTAATTCGCGAGACGAGACAAATCTGCAAATGACATTTGAACCGCCGCGCTGTGCAATTTATTTATTAGCTAGCCTTGGTCCCAAATTTCACACATAAATACATAAGTACAAATAAAACTATCATTTGTTTCAATTTACAATTAAAAAAAAAAACAACCAAGTCAAGTGAAACAATTAGATTCTAGAGTGTGTGTGTGTGAGTGTGTGAACGTGTCCGCAAGTGTACTTACTATCGATGTCGGTTTGGAGTTATGTAATCAGCCGGTAGAGATCAGAAGGTTATTTACCTGAAACAAAATAATACATAATTACAAAACGTGCATAAATATTAATTTAATAATAATACAAATTAAATTAATCAACAAGAAAGATATACAGAAAAAAAATTGTTTATTAGTTGCCACCGGGATATTTTTTAATGATTTTTTCAGTTGATTAATATAATATGATTAAAAATAATAAACATCACAATAAAAATATGTTATTAAAAATTAAATTAAAATTTCTACACTACATACATGTTATAATTGTTACTTTTAACAACGATGCTCTAAATAGGGTGGCTTCATTTCAAAATACAAGGGGTGTAGCTAATTTGAATTTAACAATTCCCAAAATCACCAATAAGTACGGATCAAGGACGTTAGAATTTGTTGTTCCTACACTAAAAAACAAACTACCTGGTTCTTAACAAAATAGTACGCTTTCTCCTAATTTGGATGAAATGATAAAAAAGTGGCTTATCGATAATAACATGAAAGCATAAAATAAATTGTTTAAACTGTGACATTGATTAGTTGATATGTTTTGATTATATTAAATGTAATAAAATTGATATAAATGTACCTACAGACAAACATCTAGCAAGATGTTTTGTGGGTCTAGTTTTAATTACAAAAAATTAGAAAATAAAAATATATATGTACACACTTTTGATTTTACTAATATACACATGATACAAAAAGTGCGATAAATAAATTCTTTGAAATGCATACGTAAATCCAGATTTGCTTATAAAAATAAATTATATTTTCCGTTAAGGATAAACATTTATTTCTTCAATATTTGCAAAGTTACTTTGTGGCCTCATTTTATATAAATAATTTGACAAAATACTTAGTTTAAACCACTATTTATCGATTATTCTACATGTTTCGATACCTATGGTATCTTCTTCAGGAAACAATGTATGCCGAAATTAAAAATACAAAAAGTAAGAACTAATATGAAAAAAAAATTAAAAGGTGGCTATTTGCAAATAGGATTTGGTTATTTATAATATTTAGTTTTAATATATTATATATGCACTTTATAGTTTTGTTTTTATCTATGCTTGTATTTTTAATTTCAGTATACATTGTTTCCAAAAGAAGATACCATAGGTATCGAAACATGTAGAATAATAAATAAATAGTGGTTTAAATAAAGTATTTTGTCTACAAACATTTATATTTATATGAATAGTCAAATTATAGTATCCAATCACTAATTCATAGAAACTCTTAGACAGAGAATAATTTGAGGTATTAGTATATTATCAAAATACAATAATTAAGTTTTTAGTGGAATAGATTTTTAAGATCTTGATGGTGAAAAAGAGATGGCAGGATAAAATAAATGAAAATCTGTCAAATATCTTGCATAGCGCTAATCACATCTACATTGTGAAAGATAAACTATAATATAAGAACATCGTATTAATCCCAGGTTCAATGTAATAATCTCGGAAACAGGTTACATGAATTTTTAGGATATTCGTTGTATTCTGAGTGATAATTTGAAAACAACATTAATCGTATACATATCAATATTTTCAATTTTGTTTTCGTAAACCAGGCAGGATCCACGCAATCCTAATCATAATAAATAAATAATTATTAAACAAACACATTATTTATTTAATTAAACAAATATTTAAAACGATATAAAATTACAGGCGACATTTCTACTATAATATTTAAACTCTAAAGAGATGTCGGATAGAAGGACAAAGAGATTTGGGACACAGTTAAAAATGCCAGCCCAATGGGAAGAATAAAAAAATATCGACACAAGTCTGGGAGAAGTAGGAGGGAGACATTCCGCTGTACAGCATCCACCCACGGCCAGGAATATTTTCAGAGAATTACAACAATATACCGTGGCGAATAATACAAAGCAGTAATGAAATGTTTCAAACAACGCCCCATATTGATACCCATAAATTTATCAGTGATGTAAAGAAGGCTCTACTTTAAGGTTTTGCGGTAAATCACCAGGGTGAGAATTTTTTGAAACGGGACAACGTAGCGATGTGATTAATTATATTCGTTTACTTTGCACATTAAATTTGTAAAATAAAATGAAAATGTATTTAAATTTTGCAAACATGTTATTCTATAGAATTTGAAGTACATAGTTACACACATATATTATTATTTTTTTTTTTTAGAAATTATTTTTTATAACATTGCAACATTTTCAAACAACAAAAATCATGAAAAAAGCACGAGTGGTTGTTTTCTATACAAATATTGATAGATAGCTTGTAGGTCTAGTGGTTAACATGCTGGCCCAGTGATCTAGCGGTCGGGGGTTCGCGCCTCGTTCCAGAAGACCAGCAAGTTAATCCTATTTTCATAGTACAAGCGTTTGACTCAGTCTGTAAGTAGTAAAAATATTGATGCGACATGTATACCGTGCACGCATCTTTATTTAAAAAAAAAAATGATACAATACAATGTCCTATTTTTTTATGACAAAATAACACATTATAAAATGTATAAGAAAAAATATAAACTAAACTTATTTTTATTTTTAACGAAAACACATTTTTATTGCGAAGTTGCAATTTTCGGTTGATGTAACGAAAATGGTAACGCGTTTCCCAGGATTGGTTCAGGTTCAAATCCTGGTAGCAACCAAATATTTTTTCGATAAATAGATTTTTTCTGTACATGATTAATTTAATTTGTGTTAAAATATATGTATTTACAATTTTCAATCAGTGATGACTTGGTTACAGCATTTAAGCAGCTGCATTAGCCACATAGCAGAAGTAGGTACATTTTGAAAGTTTAATAATAAATTATGTTCTGAAGAGAAATCGATTTGTTATGGAGCAGTGAGCCATTATTTATCACGAGTTCCAGAAGCACAACCCGGACATTGAGTCTCAATAATTTAGGCGGACGTAATCGGCGTTGCGCCGGACGTCAGTCCCAGTCTGCAACCTGACTCATTCATTCATTTCACTTCATTGTATTCGGAGACTTATGATTGAGAAATCATTCGTGTTCATACTCGTATGTACAAATATGCCACTCGACAACGAAAGAAATTCATGGAAAAACATAATAAAGTAAAAAAATACATATATTCACGTTTAAAGTAAAATCTTAAATAACAGACCAATTGCAAGGTTCAGAAATTCGGAATTGTAGATGTAACAAGAGGTTGGGCAAAAACAGTATTAGGAGATCTTTGAAGAAAAATAATATCGTTCTGGCTGAGAGTTTTCAAAGGATCTGGAATGAGAGAGAGAGAGAGTCATGAAAAAAATACGTTCCGTGAGATTGGAATAGATTGCAAAAAAATATAAAGGTAAGATAAAAATACGAATAACACAAAATAAATTACATTACTTCAACATCTATCACAATTTATATATCTAGATCAGCCATACTCAACCTTTTTTTTCTTCGGGCCACATACGTATATTAGGTAAGTCACGCGGGCCGCAACATTATAGTGATATGACGAAAATAAATCATATAGGAAAAACAGTATTGGCTGAAGATTAAGGCGCCGATAAATCAACAAATATTTTTTTAAAGTAAAACAAAAAAATAATAATACTCATCGCTTATCAGCATACCAGCCAATACTAGCTCAAACATTAACAACAGCATACAAAACGTAATACAATAATGAAAAAAATCAAACTCAAAACTAACATGTATCCAAGCGTTCATTTTAAAATTAGTGTAATTTTTGATACTGAAATAAAGATAATTTTTAGACAAGAGCGATGATTGTTCGCGCGTATCTCGAGATATTCAAAACTAAGAATGCCAGATTTTTTTAAAAATCACTTTCCTGATAATAAATGTGTTTTGGGCAGCACGTAAAAGCTTGGCGGGCCGCAGGTTGACTATGGCTGATCTAGACCAAGTATTATATATTTCTCATGTTTACAACGTTAACGTTTTGTTTAGATATAATTATTAAAATTTTTAAAAAAAAATTGTACGGACCACTTTGTTTAATGTAACGCCGACCGGTTTCGACGCTTTCAAGACTTAACTACATACGATTGTAAGACATGGCGCAAGTCGACTAGGACGAATGAAGGGAAACGCTACGAGAAAGAAGATAATAATAATGTAATATTTTTATTTATTATTGGTCTCAAATACGGATAACAATTTACCTTAATCTTATACGGTTATAGTGTGTTTCGTCGTTTATTGTGAAGTACTCAGAAATAATAGTGTCGGAACCAATCTTGTTGCCATTACGGCAGAAATATAAACATTACATCGACGTCGTCGGTCTACTTTTTAAGTGGATATCAATCACACGCTTGAGAATTTATCATTTTCAAAAAAGACTAGAATACGTGGATTTAAGGATTAGTACGAGTAAAATTTGTTCGCAAGTCGAACAAAGTTAACCTAGGCATTGGCCAAACTGAACAGCACACTCACTTTTAAAGATGATCGCAAGTGACTAGTGTAAACAATGCTGAAAGCGTGGGTCATGCACACCGCCAAGCGGCAAAGACACGAACTAATCGTAATTTGAAATTCCGGTACATTTTTGAATTTTGCACTTTTTGAAATAAATTTAAATAATGAGACAAAACGTTCGGATCATTGAAATTTTGCAAGTTAAATGTTAGTATACAGAGATCTTATTGTATTATAATTTGACAACAATGTGTTAAATTTTATTTTACTTTAATTATCACGCCTTGTAAATGTTTCCCTCTGAAAATTCCCCTCTTAAGAGTATATTATTTGGTTAACCTTTCCCATACGGTGCTAAAATAAAAACGCACATTTCGGTGCTATAAACTCAGTGTACATGTAGACTTTTGCGATATTTAAATCGGATAAATATGAATATTTTACATTTAAAAAGTTGACATATATATTAATTATTGTGTAAAAGTGCTTAAATGAAAAAAAACATTGATCATCACGAACTACAGCATATAGACGCATAAAACACGTCTAACTCGGCCAGCGCGCGCTCTGCTACTAAAGTGACGATCGGAATCCGGCGCCCTACGCCCTCAGCACCTCTCCGCACATACAAATAAATACACGTATTGACAAATTCACGTCAGGTTTTTCGAAAAAACATTTTTTATTGTTGCGTATGGTAAATACTTATATGTTGTAATTATTTTATCGAATATATCGGAGGAATACCTAAAATATGAACTCTGTATTTAGAATATTTACAGAGATATTCACATAATTAGAGGAAATGTCAGCTCAGTTTACATCATCGGTGAGGAAAGGTTTGAATATTTAATAAGGGGAGTGAAAAATATTTAAAATGTTTTTCCAAATGCCAGGATATTAAATAATAATTTAATATCCCAGTTTACACGAAACCATGTTCAACAAGAATCAATTTCTCCATTATGGATAATAAGTACAATAAAAAATAAGCAAAACAAAATAATAATATTGTTGAACAGGGCGCCTTCTTTGAAGACAAAACATACACCTCTCATTACGGATTTAGTAATTGAAAGATTACGGCGCGGCGCGGCTCGGCAGACCCTCGGCAATTGTGGCCTTTGTTGGTACACCAGCGCATCAGCATCAGCAACAGCGCCAGCGCCAGCACCAGCGCCGCAAGATCGCGGGGAGATACACAGTCCGGAGATCGCGACACCGGAGGAGTTCAACGGCCGGGTTCAAGCCGTGACCGTCTGCGACGGGTCTGAAGACAGGTACTGTAGATAAAGGGTGTCCAGCGGAAAATTTTCAAGTTTAATATTAAACTTTAAAAACAATTAGAATGTATATTGAATGAATATTTTATTTATACAAAATGCTGATGCGGATCTTACATTTTATAAACAATATCGTCTAAATGCCGTCCATTTCTCTCAAGACACTTACAATCGGACTCTTAAATTTGCGAACACGCGAGAGCAAAGCGTTGGTTCAATGGCAGTAACTTCACGGCGGATATTTTCTTGTAGAGCCTGAATTATTGTGGGTATCCCCACAAAAAAAAGTGACACGGTGTGAGGTCCGGTGACCGAGGTGGCCAGGGTACGTCTCCGTACTTGCTGATTAATTTATTGGGATAAATTCTTTTCAGATTCTCCATTGAAACTCTAGCTGTGTGTGGAGTGGCCCCGTCTTGCTGAAATTGTGTTTTGTTGTTGAACCCGGGAAACAGCTGCAGTTGCGGTACCAAAAACTCGTCGATCATTCAATAATACACGTCAGCAGTGACTGTCTCTCGCTGGTTAAAAAAATAAGGGCCAATTATCCCTCGAGCAGAAATTGCACACCACACTGTCGTTTTTGGACAATGCAAACGTTTTTGATGGCGTTCCCTTGGGTTGTCGGGGAACCAGTACCTCATGTTCTATTTATTAACATAGTCTAGGTTCGAAACACATAAAACACACTTCAAAATCGTTTTAATTAAAATAGTCACTAATTTTTGTTTGTATATTATAAGTCCATTTCATTGATTTTTAATAGAACATTTTAGGTCATCAAGCACTGACATTCAGATATAAACTGCTTATCTTTGCGAAGAACTGTAAAAAAAAAATGAACACATATGGCGACAGCTAGAGTGACCGATGACTTAGAATAAAACACTGCAGTGAATATGATCAAGGTACTAATACAAAACATAAAATTATGAAGTCGGTAATCCGGGATTTATAAGGGTAGTTCCTGGCAACGTACTGCCGGAATCACACAAGGAATTAGGTATCTAAACAGGTTAGGTGACACTATTATTACTAGTTATTTCATTCCAAAACATACAAAGAAATACTTTAGTTTATGATTTTTGATGTCAGATTCTGATTGACAAATTGAGCGCAATATACAGGTGATTATAATAACCGCTGACACAAGAAAACAATCAGAACTTACTGTACCAATCGACACTTATGTACAGAGTGGGCCAACTTGGACTGACTGATGTAAAATGCATATAACTTTTGTAATTTTAATATTTATTAAAAAAAATATATTTCGTGAAAGTGTACTTTGTTAACTTTTTTTTAATCTATGTGTGGAAAATAACAATTTAAATGACCTCCATTTTCTTGTTGACCAATAATTGTTCTTTCTAAAGTATTTTGCATTACATTAAGCAACGTTTCTGTCTCCAAATTTGTTATTTATGCACGAATATTTGGTTAAGCTCCTGAATTGTTGCTGGTTTATTCATGTAAACTCGGCCTTTTAAGTAGCCCCACAAAAATAAATCAGGCACCATCAAACCTGGGGAACGGGGAGGCCAAGCAAACTCTGCATTTTTTTAAATTAGCTGGTCACCGAAAATAGATCGTCGCGAAACATGAGAGTAGAGATGTTTAGATAGGATTATATTTTATTTATACATAGATTTATTGAGAGCATAGTTATACAACACATTCATATTTTTTTAATAACATAAAGCTAATTCTGAGGTCCGTGAGATGTGCGTGTGTTGCGCGACGAGAAGAACAAGTGGGACGTCTGTGTGTATAGGGAAGGCCTGTAAGCGGGCGCGTTCGTTGAAATATGAAAGTTTTTGTAAAAATGTGTTAATTTTAAGTAAAATACAGCTAAACAGAGCGCTAATTCTACGCGACTTAAACATAATAAATGTCATGGCTAAGCATTTCACATAGTTTTGTTGAATGATAAGGTTGCACAAACTCTGTCCTGCGTAATGTCTCCCCACATCTCAAGCACTTCAAGTGCACAATGTAAATTGCAAACACTGCTCGCTGAAACTGGAAACTGAAAATGATACCCACACCTCAACGCTATACGAGAATTATGCAAGAATAAAATGGTGATATTTCATAACAACAAATGTCCACAAAATTAGGAAGTTAGTAAAATCTACGAAATTGTTTAAAAAATTGTGTCTTAAAAGGAACCATAGAATGAAAATTAATATAACTTCTACCGGAAATAAAATTACCGAAAATTAATATAACTTCTACCGGATATAAAATTACCGAAAATTAATATAACTTCTACTCGCGAGTTCCACAACCATTGGAGTCTTTATAATCTATATATATTGGTTTGTTTGCTTTTATACAAATCTACAGCTTTATTCCGAGATTCATGAAATTTTGCACACTTGACGTTCAAAATAAGAGGAAAAACTTACTGTCTTCATCTGATTTCGAAAAAAACTACCTTCTTCCCCCCAAAATGAATCATCTTAATTCTGTGTTAAGTCCGGGCAATGCCGGGTACTTCAGCTAGTAGTATATAAAAACCAACGACATTGTTAAAAAATAAATTAATTTCTAGTGCATTTGTGATAAATATTCTGTGTATAAAAATATTAATATTTTCTAACAGAGTTTGTCATCTTTTAAAAAGACTGTCAATGTACTTCGGTAACCTAACTGGATACGTGTTATATATTTTTACTATATTATATATCAAATCTTCTATAATACTTTCCGAAACTGGACATGATGAATCATTCATTTTTAAGATATTTTTTATAATTTTTCTGAGTACTGGTAATAACGTATGTATTTAAAAAATAAAAATATTTTTTTTGTATATAAGGAAAACAATTAATATGTAGGCACATTAATTATTTTGATCATAATAATTATTGTTGGGGGGAACATGTTAGTGAATGTAAGGTAATTTTTAATTTTTATTATTCTGTATTTTTAATTACATCTATAATATAAACATACAAAATATACATCGAAATGGCTAAAAGTAAAAAGGCACCTATATTATGATTAAAAACAAATAAAACAATAAATTTTAATATCCGGGGATAAAACAATTTATGTACCGTACCTAAGGGATTACATTAAAACCAGAATTATTATTATATACTTAAAATAAATTACAAGTTGAATAAAAAATAAAGCAACAAGTATAGTCCTGAGATACAACTTGTATATATATATATATATAAAACAAATTAGATTAATCATTTGGAAAGATATATTGAATGAATTATAATGAAATTGCAACATAACAACAAAAATGTGTTTTCATTAATAAATTAACACAGAAAGAGAACTAGCACTCGCTCATTTATACGGCGAAGTATTATTTTTTAAAATTAAAATCGTATCATTCAATAAATAGATTGTTATTGCCAGTATGTTATGTCAATGCACTAAATTGCATCCAAAATAAATAAAGACAAAACTGAATGCTCCATCCCCTGAGAACATGAAGCATGACAGATTCCGCATCAGGAGTGCAGCGACGGGAGCTCCTCCATCCGAGCTAATTCGTAAATAAGGAAATAATGTTGTATTGAAAGATGTTAAAGATGAGGAAACTATAACATTTAATTGAGGAATAGGATAAGAATATTATCATAAAAATCTCACCTGAAGGGTTATTACCTGTGTGTAATTAAATGTATATTAAAATATAATATTACACGGTACGACGTAAATGTATAAAAATATTATTTTTCCTGTTAATAATTTGGCTGCAAGAAAATATCAATATGCTTAAACGTACTTTTATCAGAGATTAAATAATGCAATATATCAGCAGTGCTCTAAAAAATAACATATACAGACCGCGATGGCAAGGTCGAGTCATTGTTCTTCCTCATACCCCGTTCGCAGACAAGAAAAAGAGATTGTAGGTGAAAGATAGAAGCGATGAGAGAGATAGATGACAGAAAAGGAAGGGAAGAACTCGAGTCCCGGTCATTACGCTGAGATGATTATAGACACAGGATGAAGTGGTCTCTTCTTCGCTACATACACTTGTTTCTGCTTCGTAAACCCCTCATCAAAAGCCTCTCGTGATAGACGAGCATCTCTGAAGTTGGGAATAATTTGATGAGACGTGATATTTCTTTCCAACGAACATTGGTGTAGGACAGGGGTAGTTAACTTAAGGCATGCGTGCCCAAATGGGACTATTTTATAAAACCTAAAAAAATTAACAGTTCACAGTGCAGTAGCAGGTTAAATAAATGTTCAATAATAATATTTTTATTTTTTGATTCATAGTACAGTACAGTGTGTTATTATATTGTTATAATCTGATAACATTGCAGCAAAGTAAGACACATATTTCGGTACCCTGCCTGCTACACTAGTATTTTACTGTATTATAGCAGACAGTGCTTTTCCGGTATAGTAATAAACAAAGTATAGTGTTCACTATAAATATATTGTAAAACTTAAAGTAAAACACAATTCAGATAGCATATAAATAAAATGTTAAATGTACATAAAAAGTAAAAAAAATTGATATAAATAGTAAAATAGGATGCAATTAATTGCATATAAATATAATGTAAAACCTAAAGTAAATGCAATGTACCGTTTATAAAAAATTTAAAAACTAAGCAAAGTAAGAGTAAATAAGTAAATAATATATAAATATGAAGTAAGAGTGTGTAAAATAAGTAAGTAACATAAAAATATGAAGTAAACTTATGTAAAATTGTGATGCTCGATATAAAAGTTCAGTTAAATAGCATACACAAGTACAGAGAAGAGTATAAAATGCAATATTCAATATATAGGTACTGTTGTAGCAGTTTTAATCTCAAGTTTGGACTTTTAAAAGTTTTTAAGCGTAATTTCTCCCCATTTCGTGGAGCCAAAACTGCACTTTTCTTGAAAAATATATAAGACTACGGTTGTAATTTTTCACGTCTGTATTTAGACTGTTGTGTATTTTTGGTGCTAGAAACAAATGGAATTTGCCACAAGATAATGACAGTTAGTTAAGTGAGGGTGCGTTATTTGCTGATGATATTGTTTATGTCGGTAAATTTTTTTTACCGATAATTTTAAAATCAATACGTTAACGACACGGTGAACATGATCATCGATAGTTCACTCCAAGAAGACGATGGATTGAGTGAAATAGTGAATAAACAATAAATACAAATAAAACACTCGTGGAAATTATTTCAATACATTTTGATAAAAGTATGTATCAGATTTTTTAATCATTTATATCCCAACGATATGACGATGCTGAAATGTTTGAAGAACATTAGTAACCGACAATTTTACTAAACGAGGCATACTTATGGACATCTCGGAACATGTGTTACAACAGACATAGTCCGGTCTACAACATGTCGAGAAACTGGTCTGGTTTCTCTATTTCAAAAGAATGTCGGGTTCGCCAAATAATTGATATTGCATTACAGATGTATAATGCAATTAAATTGGTAATTCATACGCAAAATTAAGGTTAAATGCATTCTAATACTATAATTATAATGAGTAATATTTACAATTATTAAACACAAAATGGTATAATGTGTAATTAATATATTTTCTATTATTACTATAGTAGGTGCACTTATTTTTTGCTAGGCCCTGCGATATAGTGGCCGCTTCTCTGAAAATGATAGCTGCTGTACGGCCAAGACCAGTGTTTCCGTGTTTTCAATGTTGAAAATACCATTTAATATTATTTTTATCATAAAAATTATCAAATGTATATTTTTATCTCCACAAATATACCCACGTACCAATATACAATATATCTATCGGGGTAATTAATAACCTGTTGATAATCTGTTTCCTTAAAATTCAAAATATATATATAAAATAAAACAAAGTAAAATTGTATACCCCAGTATAACCCAAATTGATCAACTAAACAAAAACAAATATTCAAACATATTCTCAAAATAAAAAATATATTACTTATAATATTCGTAATGTGTCGAGCGTTAACATATCGTACATCATGTTTTGGACTGTTAACTGTTGACTGCACCGTTTACGTGTTTGCGTGCTGTCAACTGGCGCGATGCCTGTCGCTATAAACTAAAGCAGCGGAATGAAGTGGAACATGGCCTCGAAAAAAACGCGAATCAAAATCTAGAGTAAGCAATTTTAATATGTATTCATGAAAATGTTGCCAAAATGCACGCCTTCTGATAATCACTAAATTTTCTACATCTTCACAATTTGAAGATGGCGTTATCGGCACATATTGCAGACCACAAACGAATTATCTTGATACAAATTACACGAATTAACTATAAAATAAATTTATCGAAAAAATATTTTAGTTGCTACCGGGATTCGACGAACATGGACCTTTTGGATTAAAAATGTAATAATAGACGCATCAATTAGAAAGAGCTGCAGTAGAAAAATTCGAAAAAATGTCGCCAACTTACTCGGTCGGTGTGGTGAAATTATTAATTTAATTCGTATTAAATACACCGAACTATGTTCTGAGAAACTGCAGCTTCACAATACTAATTGTGTTCTTATTAAAAATTAAAAATAATTATCTTGTATAAAATAATAAATGATAGCACACGGTTACAAAAAAGGTTTGCCACCCAATCTTATTATTTGGACATTATCAGCGACAGGCGTGCATCCACATTAAATTGTTATATATAATGTAATGATATTCAATGCAAATTATAGAAAAAAATATTAACAAACGAACGATTCCACGATATTATGAACCCTGGAAAATAATAATAGAAATTAATATCATCAAGTATAAGTGTAATGTGTACAGCATAGAAGTAAAACGAGTAGCTTGTTGGTCTAGTGATTAAGACGCTGGCATGGTTAGTGATCTCGTGGTCAGGGGTTCGCGCGCCTCGTTCCAGAAGACCAGCAAGTTAGTCCCGTTTTCAACAAAATGTAACCGAACAATTAGAGTAGCCGATCTCAGGTGAACGGGACGAGGCGACCACAAAGAAGGCCTGTATGTACAATAAGTAATTTTTTTTTTTAAAAGTGACTACTATAAACTGAAAAATATTTTCTAGCACGTTAAACATATTATTGTTCGTGGGAGGGAGGATAAAACATGAAGATCGAAAATAACATAAAGATTATGATCGGAAATCAAACGCACGCACGTCTCTAGAATAGGATAATAAGAAAAAGTACCTACCTAGAATAATAATAACCAGATCGAATGACCATAAGTAGCATGGATATTGTCTAAGAGTATGCGCGCAACTCGGCGATCACAACTCTGACGAGGAGCAGAAGCATATCGATGGTGTCGTCGGTTTCAAAACTCAGCGGAATGATTGCAACTTCACTTTTTACACCGCGACAGGTGCGTATACCCCCTCCCCGCCATACACACACACACACACACACAGAGCCAGCCCTCGGGTATTACCGAACAGGGTTGTGCCCTTTGAGATTGCCCGGTAATCAATTTTCTCGCAACGAGGCACTCGGTTTGATTGTGCTTCCCCTGGGCGAATATCGCGTCGGCAGGATATAATGAATTCCTGAGGGTGCTTGTGATAGATACCTGGTCGACCGATGCAGTATCGCATCTTATTTGTACTTAGCTAGAAGCTGGGTATTTACAGTATGATTACTGTACTTTTTAAAAATAATTAATCTGTATAGGTATATATAAAATTGAATGTATGTCTGACTATTCCGTGTATAATTATTATCCTTTGATCTAATCCAAATTTTACATATACTTTAGTACTGTGCGTAAAACATAAGAATACTTCCCCCTCACTTGAACACCAGGCCGCTTCTGGTCTAAACACGTATTATAGAGAATGCTATCCGAATTTTGCTGTCGCATTCTAATCATCCCACCGCACCCCTCGGACCCTTACTCATGGATCAAATATTACATACATCGTTACTCGCATAACGAAGGGCAATACCGGATATGAACAACTCATATATGTACGTACAGCTTAGTATGTACTTATATTGAAATGAAATAAATATTTTGTTCAAAGAAAATACGAATTGAGAGGAAACAGTGTCATATCGGATGTCTTTATCCGACAGTAGATAGATCGTCTGTATATCTGACAATCGACAGAAAAGAGTTTAAAGTCTTATTACGCAACTTTGACACGAGTTTAGGACTTCAAATATTTTATGTTAAAACAATCAATTATCTTGGTACCATATAATAACATTTTTAAATATAAATTTTCAATTATTTTGCAGGTTAACGGACAAAAATTTACACCGCATAACTTTGCGGGTAAACTTATTAAACAATTAGTTTTTTCGGTTAATCTTAATAATAACAAAGAAGAATTTTATGATGAAGACTAGTGTTTTGTATTTAAGCAAAATTTCATATTGATAAATATTTTACTGTTAAGTATCGCTTATAGCCTAGTTTTGGATTGAATAGGGACAAGTAGTAAGATGAATAGGGATATGTTATGAGATGAATAGAGACAATTATAATATGTTACATTATTTTTGCATTACGTCACTGTACTTCTAGATAAATTATTATCTTGGCAGTAGACGAGTAGACAAAACCGAGATCCAAGGGGACAGAGGTATTTTAAATACGGGAAAGAAGGTATTAAGAAAGCTGTTGGAAAAAAAGAAGGCAGAGAAGAAGCTGCTATGCCTAAACGTATCTTCCCATCTTTAATAGCCAGAATTGAATGAAGCCAATAAAGTAATACACCAATACAAGACTTAATGAAACAGGAAAAATGCCGGATTCTGCAATAAATATTATAATAATATGTACGCCTGCCATAGTTAAACGATTAATGAAAATGTTTTTCTCTCTTCTTTATTTGAGTTTGATCTTACGTGATATTTTTACTTAAATAGGTCTATTTTAATCTCATAAAAAATTAAATTTTATATATTGTTACAGAACTGGTTTAGTAAATAATATATTTTATTTAACTCCATGAAAAGTAGTAAACAAAAATAATAATTGAACTGTCCTAATTGAGCCCAGTCGTGAGGTTAATGGGCACAGAGCTCATTTATGGAATTTTCTCTGTAGTTCATGATCGAATCAAATTTAAGTGAATACTAACACATAAAGGAATCGTTGTTTAAATAAAAAACATCGGTTGTATATTAATATTTCTTACGTGTATCGATTTATAGCAATGGAAACACTGAAACCTGTCCTGTTCACCCCAGATTACGGTACATAATCAAAATAGTACCTACATTAATTTCAATTTAACAATTAAAATGCCGCAATTAAAAACCATGTATTATAAGAATTCGTATTTCAATTAAGAAAAATAAATATTGTGTAACTAAACAATTTAAGCTTGCCCAATTTAAGCGTATAAAATAATTTAAAATATTAACATTATTTAATCTGTGATTATTAACAACATTTTTTTTTTTGTGATAATAAACCGTGTCGTTTACGAACTAACCAAGTGATATCAATTTAGTGCGTCTAATTTATGAAGCAGCGTCACAGCATGAATTGTGAATGGCTGTGAAACTGGCCTGTAAGTAGGTAATCATCAATCACAAAGAATCACGTTAAATATTTTTAGCTATGACGTTTTAATGTGGCCATTATAATATTATTTTTGCTACTCAACTGCCGTTCCCATTTGTTCAACAATGGCCATTAAAATTCCAGCCAGTAATCCGCCTCAATGCCAAACAAGCCATTTCATTCATCAGGCGAGCTAATGCATCATTTCTCGGCTATCCGAGCGCAATCCGCCATCTGCCTCTCGGCCGCTGGACGCTGGACGCGGGGTCTGTCGTCTTTCTCTGATGGTGAAGATTCGCCACGTCTCTGACTCACCAGACTGCGGACGGAAATAGCTGGAGACGTACAGAGATATTGAACTGCACAACGAGACGCGGAGAACTTGCTGGAAAATAACCAGACACGGTACCAACATCGGTAAAAGAAAAAATAAAATAATTATACAAATTAATTAATATAGTATTTATTATATACATAGATAGAGTGTTCACATGTCAATATATATTTATGAAAATAATTGGTACGAGCAGGTGTGATATATCGAAGTTCACAAAATTTAGGATGAATAGCTCCATCTCAAGAAACGTACAAATGCGATTGGTTAAAGCCCTAGTGTCCATAGCTCTGTACTGGGAAGTAAAGAAAGGAGCATGTTCAACGCTTTTGAGATGTGGTGATGGCATCGCATGCAGGAAAATAATTATTTCATACTTTGGGCACGTTGCTAAATGCGGTGGACATATTCTGGAGAATTTAGTGATAATGGAGAACGTACATACATACAATAAGATGGATGAAACATGACCGGAGCCTCGTTACACGTCGCACTAAACAAGGTCCAAGATCGCGAAGAGTAGAGGCAAGCAATTCGCGTTGTGTAAGCAGAATAGGGAACCTCAATACTCAATGAGCACATAGACCGCGAGACAGAGAGTTATGTACGTTGTTAAATAACAGTTGCTGAAAATTTTTTCAGCAAACTAAATAAAGTAAAATAAAATTCGAAAATTTGTTATCAACTTACTATGTTGGTGTGGTGTAATCGGTTAACGCATTTCACCGGATAGAAAAGAATCCAGGTTCGAATCCCGGTAACAACAAAAATATTATTGCGATACCTAAATTGAATTTTCCGGTATACTTTTCTAATTGATACATTTTATTTGTATTATTATTTTTTTTATATATAATTGTACAAAATACTTTGTTAAAACCACTATTTATTAATTGTTCTACATGTTTCGATACCTATGGTATCTTCTTCAGGAAACAATGTATACTTAAATTTAAAAAATACAAGCATAGATCAAAACAAAACTATTAAATGAAGAATAAGTAAGAACAAATATGAAAACAAATTTAAAAGGTGACTGGATTTGATAATTTATAATATTAAGCTTGCTATTAATACTTTTTCTTATTTCTATAATTTCAAATTTATCTAACTGTAAGCCCCTAGTATATGTATGTATAATTTCTAAACCCTTATTAATATCATTAGAATGGTTTGTTTTCAAAATGTGATTGGAAAATTCTGAATAGTTATTGTTATTAAGGCATCTCAAATGCTCGTTTAATGAAAACACATTTTTATTGTGATGTTGAATTTCAGAACATAGTTATGTGGTATTTTTAATATAAATTAAATTTCCCCGGATAGGAAAAGGTCCAGGTTCGCATACCAGAAGCAAACAAATATTTTTTCGATAGAGAGATTTTTTTCTGAATATCTTTCTAATCGATTAATTTTTTTTGTGTTAAACATTTTATTCGTTACCCTATCTGCTGTACTGTATTATAGCACGGAGACTCTTACGCACTGGTTCGTAATGCGATCGTTCAGGCATAAATAGGAGCGATATAAATCAAATTATAGGGCAGTCGACATAATTAAGGAAGGTTCACAAAGGTGGAGGAATGTAGGTGCAATATCTGCCACTGCCAATCGACAAGGCAAAAGATGCATGCCGGGTTACTAAAGTGTCTAATTACTTATTTATCATAATTGGAAATGTAATGTCATTAAGGAGAACACATTCTTATTATCGATCCTGGAACCTCTTCCAATCCGGGGAACGTGCATTAACCGATTATGCTATAGCACCACAGTGCATTGACGACAAATTTTCGAACCGATATATTACACTTTTCAAATTAATACATCTACCGTTTCAAGTTAAAAGGCACCGTCTTTATTTTTACGGAATTTCAAATATCTTTGAGTAATCCGATAGGAGACGCCAAAATTAACAATTCATATTTATTAAATTTTGGACACATTGATACAACTTATATTATTAAGGAGAACACATCCTTATTGTGAAGTTGTAATTATTCAGAACAGACAGTCTCTGATGTTTTTAATACAAATTAAATGTTTTAATTAGAAAGATACATATAGAATCAATTTTATCGAAAAATATTGTTGTTGCTACCGGGATTCGAACGTGGACCTCTTCCAATTCGGGGAACGTGAATTAACCGATTATGCAATAGCAACAACAATATTTTTCGATAAAATTGATTTTATATGTATATCTTTCTAATTAATACATTTAATTTGTATTGGAAATATAATGCCAATCAGGTTAGTTCGTGGATTTTAGAAGATTTATAAAAGAAAAAATAATTTTTATAGCCACTTATTTATTAAAAACTATTAAATTATTTTAAAAAAGGCAAGCAATATCAATAAATGAATGGGGATAAAAACATTTAACCGAAAACAAATAGCACCTACATAATGTTACGAAAAGTTAAGGGTCATTTAATATAATATATTTAATGACAATGAAGCTAACAAGACCTGGACAAAGAGGAATATCAAAATGAAGACAAGACACGTCTGTAAGACGCGAATGAATAAACAGAATAACAGACTGCGATGGCACTGTGTAGAAAATGATAACGCAAAATTGAATCGTCCAATAATAATTTTCTTATCAATTTGATTAGATATGAGGCCACGATTCGAAGAATTTCAATGGAAATGTAGTCCAGAAATACAGAACACAGAAAAATTAAAATACAAGTAAAATGCTGATTACACATTGGCGTACCGTCAATGACCTAACCCAATGCCGATCAAATTACCAAGCACCTCGATGGAAGTAGGGCATGCATTACCGGTTTTCGGTAAACCTATTTACCGGTAAATATGGTTAAATTCCATTACTCAAATACCGGAAAATAAATTTCTAAATATCTATAATTACGGTAAATTATTTTTTATTTGCTCACAGAAATAATTATCGCATTATATCCAATTTAATTGGCTGTATAATCCACTGTGTTGCGAAGATGCAGATTTGTTCAGCGCGGATATCACTGAAGTTTATGCTTGATGAACTGTCAAAGCAGAACCACAGTACCTACTTAGCAGTGAATTAAATAAAGTATTAATTTCGCGTATAAAGGAAAGAAGATGTGTGATAAGTGTGATATATTCTCAACATAACAAAAATATAATTAGAAAAACAATAATCGCACTGATAAAACGATTATCAAATAAAGATCACAAGATTATTTACATAGGAGAAGTCGAAAATGACGTACAAGTTATCGATCAGTCCAGTTGCTAACAACAATACGCAAGATTTAGCGAAAGCTGTAAGAAGAGAAATGATATATTTTAATAAAGAAAAAGTCTGAGGATTATTTGGAGCTACTTATATCTTACAACAGTTAAGCCGACCAGTGTAAAGAGAGCTTTTTCTGCAGCAGGGGCAATCTGCACTAAAATTATATCCAGTCTAAACGACGATACATTTGACATGTTATGTGTTTTAAAGGCTCATTTTAATTCCCCTTCTGAAAGAGAATTATTTAAATAATAAAATAAATAACCTATTGTATAATATTGTATATAAACATGTATATAATCATAAGTACGAGTATACTAGCTGACGTTTTTACAACGCAATAAGTGATATTTTTGTAAAATAAATAACCGTTTATTATTTTATTAAAATGTTTTTTTTTCAATAATATTCACTTTTTGACACCTTCATAATTACCGGTATTAGATTTTGATTTTTGCTATTTTCCGGTAAATTTGCATGCCCTAGATGGAAGTCTATCTTGTTATAACACTGTCTTTGGATTCTTCGGGGGCCTGACCTGCCGCAAGGCGGCCGCCATTGGCCGGGTCGGCTCATCGGGTAAATCACGTGGTGTCCCCCCCTCCCGCGCCGTAATAGTGGAAGGCGACCACGTGAGCCGCCGCACCCCCGCGCCTCCCCAGGGCCGCGCACCCCTTTAGCGAACGGCGGCAGACAATCTAGCGGCGAAAATCGGAAGCTTATCGCGGATTTACATTGTCAAATTACACGACGGATACATTGAAAGTACGGAGAACTCGATACATTTCTATTTTAAGCGATTCAATTAGAATATTTAGGAATAAGCAAATATAATAGAAACCGACAAAATTCAATACAGGTATATTCAAGACAAAGACGAGACTATTAAAATGTAGGAAAAAATATTTGTATTTATATTAAAATCACAAAAACTTCAATGGTTTCCAAACAACGAAAAATACTCGGAAGAATAAATAATACTAAATATGTAATAATAAAAGGCATTTAAGCAAAATTGCAAACCATTTACTCAAAAAACAGCGAGACAATGAAATGTTTCTGCACAATGGTTGAAAGGTTTCTCTGCCGAACCGTACTGTAATAATATTTTTT
This sequence comes from Eubasilissa splendida, assembly GCA_031772225.1. Taxonomy (NCBI): domain Eukaryota; kingdom Metazoa; phylum Arthropoda; class Insecta; order Trichoptera; family Phryganeidae; genus Eubasilissa; species Eubasilissa splendida. The sequence goes on along the minus strand of CM062850.1, from coordinate 31,228,587 downwards.
CTTTTGATTTTTTTCAATAATAGGCGATATAAAGCGAGAGTTTCAATGATTTCTTTGATATTTGTATGTTATTAATTCTCAATAATAATAATATACATATATTATTTTGACGTGTTCAAAAAGCGACGCCGGGAGTAAAGCAAGGAAAAATGAAAATATTGAGAATAGTGAAGATACAACTATTCAAATTCTTGAACACGTAAAGGACACACACACAATTCATTCGCCCCTGCGTTCGAAATCTGTCAGTCACTTTGCTGGCGAAAAATTTTCAGTCTATGTGCTAATATAAATTCTACAGCGAAATCATCACCAAACGAACTCTCGTCACTAAAATAGCGGGATATTGAATGATTCATCGTCGTGTTCGGCAATTTTCAATATATCAATGTGACAGATGGCTTATGAAACAGCTGTGAAGAATCCGCCATTTTTAACTAACAATTTACAGATTTTACCATCAAATATTGGATGGTAAAAACTATTTTTCGATGAGTAAATATTTTTTACCAACGATCGAACAGATCAAACCCTTAGTAATTGTAATGGACGGTGCAGAGTTCAGTGTATAACGAGCTATCATTCATTGACTATTGTGTTTTTTACGCAGAGCACGTTGACCAACTTGACGCATACCGACGTTTATCGTTAATTGGACGTAACATTAGATCAATCCCATCCTTTAAAAAATATTGTCTTCACTTATGAAATACAAAAAATTTGCCATTAGGACTTTTAACAAATAATGTTTTGTACGTTGACTTTTATGATGTTTTAATGTAAAAAGATAACTGAAGGTTATATCGCGCAGATGTCAAAGGAACTCAAGGACACGGCGACATGCATGAGAAGGATATAAATGTCGCACGCAAAATATAATGATGTCACTATAAATTTTGACATGTGTCAGACAGTTTTATAAAGTGATGGGAAAAATATTTAGTACGACTTACTTTAGAAGACACGCATAATTATTTGGGATTGTAGTTACAATTGTGCAGTCCCTAATATGAGATTCATTGATACGTGGATTCATCACAAATCTCTGACGTCTCGATAATCCAAAGAAGCGATGGGTTACATGTTGTCATATCTCGTCGATACCTGGGAGGACTGCGCAGAAGCCGAGTAATTTGAGAAGGTTTAGAATAAGTTGCGCTTAAGATGGATAGGCTTGTCCTTGAACTCTTGCGCAAATATTGTCACGGGAGACTGGCTGATTGATTGGGAAGTACAATATTGGTATTTGGATCTACTATGCTAACTATAGACAATCAAAGAATCACCTAAATACATTGAAATACGAGTAGGTAAGTAGATACAGAGTTTTTTTTTTTAATTTTCTATACATGTATTACTAAATGCATGTAATCTTCACATGCATTTAATAATTTTGGATTAATTTGAGTTATTGCGTGAAATGGGTTCCAAATGCATCATTATTCATTTCTTCCATACACACCGGCTCTATTTAACGAATATTAAAGGAAATAGCAAGAACTGAAAATTCCAACTGCATCAGTTATTTATTTCAATTTATGGATCATTATTGTTAATTTATAATGTTTTTATTTATTTTTAATTTCCCTCATCTCACAGCGGTCATTGATAATACTGAAAATAAGTTAAGACCTTACAACTGATTATATTTGCACAATCAAAACTAAATATATGTTGAAATTCAATCAACACTTTGGAGCTCATTATCTCAAAACAGTGTCAGATGGAACCTTGATATTCTGAGGGGTCGATATGACATCGAAGAACGTGTTTAATCATATCTCTGCAAGGTCGAAAGATGCGTGTAATCGCGCCAATGGCTATAATAAATGTGACGTGTTAACTCGCTCATGGCATTTAAATAGTTATAAAATGATGCCGCTTTAGGAAAGACTCAGCATCTAAGATGACGCACGCCAGCATATACACAAAAAATTAATATTAAAAATAAACAATCATAAATCACCAGTATATGCAATACAATTTCAAGTTCAAGACGGGCTGTGACCCAATTAAAACAAAAAATGCGCTCTCCAAACAATCCAATACACATGGTACTGTGTTCGCTACATGTGTGCACATGGCGCGCGGACATTTTCGGCGGCTCCGAATCTACACACACACACACGCGCATACACCACACACGCGCGCACACGACACACACACATGTCGTATGCAAAAACGCGTGACATCACTCGATGCATTCGCCCTTGGCATTGACATTGTTCGGCTTGAAAATAAGTCCGATGACCACGGCCGCTCTCACCCGAGCGCTCCCCCGGGCCGTGCACCGTACGCCGTACATTGTGTAATAAATATTTAAAAAATACGTATCAATATACGCGGAATGTACATATAAATACAATCTAATTAGAGTACAGTTAATAAGACAACATTGACAGCAAAATAGATACAAAAAATAACAATAATATTTAAGTTAAATAAATACAAAACGACTTAAATATTTTATCAATAATACCGAGCTAATAAGTTGGTTTCCTGTTGACATCCCGATGAAAGAAATGATATTTTCCGAAACCGGTAAACTCATTAATAAAGTGGTTCAAAACAATGTTAAACAATGTATATTAAAAAGTTATCAATTTGATAACAACGTGACGGCCGGTTCATTATTTTGTTATTCTAAGTTGCTAAATCTTTTCATGTCAAGCGTATTTTGTTTCATTCTAAAAGGAAATAAATGTATGAAACCACATAGCATTTTGTAGGAACAAGATATTTCTTCATGTAAACCGATTTTTCATTTTTAACGTTTTCCAATGTATATGAAAATCAAATAAACAGTAGATGTATAAAAAATAGTATGTATTTGGTAATGGGCAGGGGTGAGGGGGGGGGGGGGTATGGATGAAAGGTATTGGAACTTTTAAAATAAAATTTAGACATTATCGTAAGTAGTGATGGTAAAATCGTTATTTAAACCGATATTTTGACTGTTATTATGTCTGTGATTGTGTTCGATTGTAACGATGATTGATAACTGCAATGATTGGTACACTAGAAAGCTAAATCTTAGTTACCAATCATCGTTAAATCTCAATTACCAATCATCGACACAGGAATTTTATATTATCATATAATATTATATATATTGTGTATACTTTATTATTATTTTTTAATTATAAATTTTGAAAAACGACTCATTTTCATCTGGACCATGATGATATACTTTTTATTGTAATTTGCGGAGTATAATAAATAGGTACGTACTTTTATAATGATAATGAGACCTCTCCGCGTCAGCATATCGAAATATTTTACGCTTCAAAGATCTGAGTGGCATGTAATTGTAACCTTTTATTGCAGCTAACTTCATGTCAAACTGACAAACAAACAAATAAATAAATAATTGTTATTTTAATATGAGCAATCGCGATGGCATTTCGTAGAATTTAAACAATGAAATTGAGAGCATTAAAACACTGCACGAAGACTATGGTATATGGTATGATGGTATCATGGTATCATGGTAAGAACACGTAGGAGCGTTTACATACGAACGAAATGTAGCATAAATAACATTGATAAAAATGCCACAGAAGTATTAACTACACCCTAATTGTCGTCTGCACCCTGTTCTAATGGGTGTAACATATCTAGTTCACAATAATTTATGTGTAGATACATATTAAAAATACGAGTTGAAAATGTACAAGCGGCATGTGCTTAATCTCAACCATAACAGAAATGCGAGTATTTTAAAAAAGTGGTAGTTATGCGATTGTTTCGATTAATTGAAATATTTTATTGGTTCCAAATTATGTGCTGGATACAAAATGTCGTCGAACTTCGAGCAGCCAGACTATTTTTTAAATGATTTAGGGCCTGAAGCAAAGATATAGAATAATGGGTCAAGTTTGCAAATATTTATTTCAAAGTTCGAAGTGCATAGATTTAATGCTTAACACGAGTTTGTAAAAATCTTATTTAATAAGATTTTCCGTAATGGTACAAAATTTGTACATTCCCACTCGCAATTTACTCATAAACTATTAATGAATAATTTGTTTTTATTGCTTTAAAATAGTGCTTAGTGCCGTGATAGTTTATTTTTTATTCTCGCTCTGAAAGCGCACAAGACAAGACTTTGAAGAAAATCATTAACCCAACTTTTTATCGTGTAGGGAGAATTATTTTTAATGTCTCGGTCGGTTCAAAGTGATTTGAATCTTAGAATTTTAATTTCTCCGTAATGATAAAACCAAGCGTAGAGCTATTAAAATGCACTATTAATATTTTTTAGTTTTAAAGATGCATTGCGAGTCGGTTACAATATCTTGGATGAATCGGATTGGTTCGTTAATGACCAAACATAAAATTATACTCACAATATTCCAAGAAAAAAAACCGACATCAGAGGCGCGTCCTATATACAGTCACGACCTCAACTTTGTAGGGTCTAATCGAAAAAAAATCTTAATATGGCATACTTTTTTTCAAGTGTTTTGTATAAAGAGGAATCAGTATATCTAGAATTCTCAGTGCATCACACAGAGATCATTTTTGTCATATCTATATATATTCTGATGTAACAGACCAAGTCGATAATATTTTATGGGTAAATACCTGACTAAATTACGAGTCGAAAATGTTACACTCTGTACATATATATGTGCACGAAAAGTCAATGAAATCTTATTTCAAACTGACACTAATTTCATTGAAATGAGTTTAGTGCGTTGACGTTTTAAATATGTTGTATACTACATATCTTATTTTATAGCGCTAGTTACGTACGTCAGCACCACGTAATTAACATAAAATCACTGTCCAGTATAATACGGTACAAAACTATCGGGTTGATGCGAAAATTGTTGCCGTTATACTGGTTAGATTTGTATCGATAAAATATTGTACTTAATACACTACGCATTGATTCAATCCGTATTACAATATGCCATCATTAGTTGGGGATCAGCATATAATACTAACTTGGTTCAAGTAAAAAAATCGCACAAAAACTTTTCATGGAGATAATATTAATTAGTAAAACCAAATGATTATTCGACAAAACTACTTCTTGAATAATTCCATGTACCAAACATTGTGTGACCTATTTAAAAGAATTTCTATTCTTCAAATATTAAAAGAAAAACAGAAAGAAAATCGTATTATATTTTTAAATTTGTATTTTCATGCTCTAAAAGAAATACATCATTTGCCCAATACACTATACGCACATAATATACGCATAGTTTACCTGAAAATTAGTGATACTAAAGAACTATCAAATACTATTAAAAAACACTTACATGTACCCCTTAATTTTGAATTATAATATTATTGATATCGCTAATGTTATTATTTTATTATAGAAAATTTATAAACAATACTTTTTACAATAAAGTCCACTTCTCTACACAAGCATATGCTTTCAAGAGAAGTGAAGTCATTAACCTTTAGTAAATTCCATGAGCGCGATAACACGACAAAGTTTCCATGTTACGCTAAGACATTAGCGTGATAACACGCACTTTTTGACCTTGTAGGCACTATTTTTAATTATTTTGCCATTTGTGGATGATAGTTCCCAGCTTGTCAGGAAACTGTCACTGTTTTTACCTTTACCTTATGTGGTATCTTTCATTTCAAATACGGTTGGCAGTTAAAAGATTAAGATTGCTGTCAAAACCCTTAGGCACACTGCTATATAACTATGATTGTAGTGAAATTTGGAAATAATCTCCATCGTTCATATTTAACCTTTACTATACCATGATATAAAATACCCGAACGCAGCCATGCTGTCAACTCGTGTTACCGTAAATAACAGTTAGAAAAAATGTTTTTATTAGCTTAAATGGCGTTAATGGCACGAATTTACTCTAAATATTGAGCATTCAATTTTGAAAAAATAATTAATAACATAATTTAAAGCATTCATTAAGTCGTATATAACGTGTCCTTCCTTCTTATCTCTCTTCATTTAATTAGTGAAAAAAATTGACAATTATATTTGTATGTTTGTTGTTCTTTTCACTGTGAAAATAGTGTGTACAAGTAATAAGTAATATACAATGTGTCCTTCCTTCTTATCTCTCTTCATGTAATTAGTGAGAAAGATACAATTATATTTATATATTCGTTGTTCTTTTCGCTGTCAAAATAGTTTGTCATCTTGTCTTTCACATTATAAATAGTATTTTTACAACGAATTGAATGGAAAAAATAATTGTTTTTGTACGATTCCCTTTTTATAATTATTTTTTCACTAGTCATTCCTGAGCGTTAATATTTTCTTTAGGATTATCTAAAATATGAATTTTATGTTGCATGTATTTACCGGAATATTACAGGTTTAATTATGATGGTAGACCTGTGTTACTGCACGGTTTGGGATGGGTTAATATCTGTTATTCTCCAACCGTAGCATGAGCACACGTAACAATGGAAGCATATTGTGGAGAAAGATAACCGACAACGCAGTTATTTAGCAAATCAAAAAACAAAATTGGCAATTCAAGGTAATCTGCATTAAAAAATAAATATATAATTTTGAAAACTATTGGGTCTTCATTTGACACCGGACATATCGCGCGCATCTGACCACAACCGTCAGTTATTTCCAAGCGATCAATCTATTTTCGCCAAACTACAGGAATCGTGCAGGCCATTAATGCCAACTAATGTAGGCAGACTTAATAATAACATTTTAAGGCCGACAAAAAAATATGTAAAACAGAATTAATTATTTTCAAACGCCATTATAATGAAGTGTGGCAATTGATTACGCCGACAAAAACAAGATGTAAAGATCGATAAATATTCCAGTCATCCGATCTAACAAACGTCCTCCCGGTCTACGCTGCGATGTGCGGTCACCATTTTTTATATAGAGTATTTTTATATAGAGTAATTGGATGTATTTATACCGTGGCTGATTAATTTTGCATGCTATTCGGTAATTGTACTTCTTTCACAGTGTTGTTGAATTAGAATAATATTATATTAATTTGGCTTAATCTACACACACGTTGTAAATAAATACACGGTATACGTATAGACACGATATACATACGTACATTAAAAATTAAAGAATAATAATAAACAATTAAATAATCAGAAATACAAGCCCCTCACTGTGCCCTTAGAACTTTTCATCTAACCCTGGTACCCGCTAGATCCCAGCACTTATGCATCTACAGGATTTGTATGATTTTTTAGTTTATAAGAGACATTCTTTATATTCTATCACAGACCACCAAATATATAGACACGAACTAACGCAATTTCCTTGTCCCAATATTTTCATTTTAGTGTCACCCATGTGATCACTTTGGTACCGCTTACGCAATCAAATAGTTCCGCGACTTTTTTTTTAAATATGACTCGGTTGGAACGAAAATTTTAACGCTGACAATATAATATGCATTCACATAAAAATACGTCTTGTTTACACGAGGATTTAATTTCCGTAGAGTAAATACTTTTACTGTTGCAGAAATATGTCATAATCTATCGGATTTATGTTTTCACCGAGAATGTGTGTAAAACGCCCCTCGTCCGACAATTAATGTTCCAAACACCTCTCCTATATGTACATTTAATATCATATCTATTAATTTACTAGTCTGTGTATTCTACAGTAGGTACATTCCTTTTTATTTCTACAGCCTTATAAACAAAATGGATAAATATTTCAATGTCTTTCAGAACATATCGATCCTTGATATTTTTTTAAGTAACATATATTTACATTGGTTTTAGATAAAAATATTTATTACTTAAGAGTTAAGTAACGTCAATAGAAGTATCGGCTGTTTTATCGACAACCGAGATCGTGTTAAAAATTGCTAGTTTATTTAATATTAACATTAATACATTAACCATTGCACATAATAATTTTAAATCGCAATGGATGACACCACATCAATAGGCAAAATCCAATTCTAATAATATTTGTGTTCAATTTTTTTTTGATTGCAAACATACTGTCGAAAGACCCAGTTTCACTCTATCACTATTTACAAAATATAATCATAAGTAGTATATATAAAATAAGTCACGTCAACAGTCGTGTTAAAACACAATTGCAAAATATCATCTTGCAAATGGACCACGAAAAGATTATTTGAAGAAAAAGAAAAACTCATTAATGTGTTCCGATATGCCTTTAGTAATGCACGGCACTTGTGTTGTTGTTGTTCATACGGAATGTAGAACAGGAGTAATAATTTATTAATAATTTTAAACGGCCAAAATTATTTCAATTAATTTTTTAACCATTACATTATACCGATATTGTGTAATACATTTCAAATATCGTTAAACAACACTGTATCTCGTTAATTTAATAATATTTAATTTTAATTTAATGATGAATATAGTTATTTAATACAACTTTCGTTATATAAAGTTATTAAAATGAATTGTACTATGAAAATAGTAATATTTCAAAATTTTCATGATTACCTTTGATTCGTGATTAACTAACATTTAATAATTTTTCTTACTTTTTGAAAAAATTAATTAATTATTAAATAAAACACAACGTTGTTTACTTCGCACTACATTTTTATTAAAAAATTTTAACGTTTTCGTCGCTTACTGCGTTACCTTCAGTAATAAACTAAATCTTAAAACAAGTGGGTGTGAGAGCGGTTTTGGGGAGAGGGGGGTTTCAGTGAAAAGCGAAAGTGGTTGTGAGCAAGGTCAGCGCCTTAACAAGTACACAAACAAGCTACGCTTATTGAGGATCTATCCCACAATCCCGCGAATAAATAAACCAATCAACGACCTCTTTACCCGAAGAGCTACTGACATCTATTTGAATTAGGCGAAAGTAATCTCATTCACATCTCCCGCCGTAATGTCATCCCGGAGCTAGATTCTCTCTCGGGAGAGTAAACCGCGGGCGAAATTCGATCAGGAATAATAATGATGTTATTGGTCGGCGTGTCGGTCGTCAACTCCAATTTGGCGGCGGCTGTCATATATATTATATTGACGCGGTAGGCATGTATTGTATGCATGAAAAATGTCCGAGTCATACTTAACTAGACAGAACTCGCGTGTGACGTCAGCGGCGACCTTCAGCCGTTTTCTGACAGCGGTCAAGTACGAAAATAATTTGGACGACCGAGTACAGCGGTCAGGCAAGAGCCGGATGCGAACATCTTCATTAGTAAAAAAAAATACATGATATTTTCAAAGTAAATCAACATTTTTCACAAGTCATTACATACACATGTCGATAAATATGTTTACCATATACATCTACCGATATAAAACGCCAATATATTTCACGTGTGACAAACGTTAAGGAAATTGATAGGTACATTTCATTCTCGGAATTGTGGATTTTGAAAACTTTTTAATTTCAAGTACAATTTTCAAAATGATAAACAAGTCGGTTGATAGAGGAACTCTGCTACTCCTTAATTAAACATGCTATTTTAGTTTGGGGAGGAGCAGCAAATACAATATTAGAGTCGGTTAAAAGAGCACAAAAGACAATTCTTAGGGTAATAAATGGTCGTCCCTTTAGATATCCATCAGATCTTATATTTAATTTTACAATCCCCTAGACACAAGACAAATCTATATGTCGAGACTCGTTCAATATTTTCATACTAACAACAACTCACCCCAGGCAATAAATCATGGACACAACATAAGACAAATAACGAACATCTACACGCCAGTTCCAAGAGCAACAACAACATTTTATCAAAGATTCTACATGTTCTTAGCTCCGTAACTATACAACAAACTGGAAATCGTTCACTTCCAATAAGATTACAATATATGATCCAATCGGGTAGAGATCAATCAGAAGCATCGCTAATATTATAACTTAATCATTATACAGTGTCTACACTAATAATTCACTAGTTCTACAACACTCTCATTACATTTTTTTCTCTATTTTTATTTTTATTCCTGTCGAATCTTTATCTTTCTTGAATTAAATTAAATTAAATTACCACAAGAGCACAAATAAAGCTGGCTATTTTAACACAGACGGCAGTCTAGCAAAGTAGCCAGGACAATGCTGTATATATCAGAGGTGGAGTCTACTCCATTCCACACAATAAACTACGAGTATATACTTAATTGCAATATAATTGTATCTTATGTTTATCATGTTGTATTTTAATATAATCACCTCTGTTACAACAAAAACATGTATGTCAATAAAGTATAATAAATAAATAAATGGCGTGTTACCTATTAAATAAGGTGTTAATGCAAACCACTAGTCAAAAATATATACATATATGCACATGCATACACATACGCATACACATGTTTAGTAAGGAAAAGTTATTATACCGTAGATATATAGTTATTAAAAATGAATTATAATATTTCTGATGTTGTGGGTTAAAAATTACTGTTTTGTAACGATCATTTTTCAAAGTTAAAACGTCAAACTATTATTTGACGTTGGTTTTTAAAAAATCCAGTTTAAAAAATAAAAACGCTTAAATAGACATCCTGGAAGACACTAGTAAAGTGTGTAGGTATATTAGGGTACAATAAATGCAAAGAAAAAACTAATGTTAAATGCTTAATCGAATAGTATTAATGTAAATAAGGTTGAAATCTTATACAATTAACGCAATTAGCGAATTCGCATAGATATTAGCATACGCCTGAAATATTTCATTAAAAAAACCCCGTTACATGATAGACAGACCGAGGAATCAACAAAAATATCTTGCAGCCTTAGTTTTATAATTATCAAATTAGTTTAATATATTTTTTTTAAATTAAAGCCGGTCTCCGCGGCGGGCCTGGTTCGGCCGTCGCTAGATGCGGCGATAAAAATCACAACCTACGTACGCAAAATGCACTCGTGTAATTGAATAAGCTATGAACGTTGACCGCAGCGGCGCGCGGCCGGCCGGGCGGAGGGGGGCATCTGCATCACCAAAGTGACCTTCGGCCCGAGGAAGGAAAGTTGAGTGGAAACTGAAACGCACCGATCTATAAGGCAACAACCCATCTCAAAATGGTATATTTACTATTATCTAAATTATTACAACCTAAATAAGATAGAAAATATTACACCACAGGTATATTTTAAACTTGAGCGTAATTTAAATTACTGTTTTTATTTTTACTATTTTCAAACTAAGTTAAACTAAAATAGGACTAACTTGCCGATCTTCTGGAACGAGGCTCGGACCCCCGACCACTAAGATCACTAGGCGAGTGTCTTGACCACTAGACCAACAAACACGTCAAATTTAACTTGCGAAACTATCGTAATAATGAATTGATACACTAATATACATAGTTAATATCGAATTATTGCTTGAAATTCTTTACCCTGCACTTCTCTGTCTTGCATTAAGTATTTGTTTTTCCTTTAGCAACCGCATCATCGCACTGCCGCTAGTGACCATATCAACTCAGTTGTCATTTAAATTATGTACGTACAATATACGTTGGCACTGAAAGTCTGAAAACCATAGAAGTAGAAATGGAATTAATGATAAGTGTCAGCTTTAAGATAACATCTGCAAGAGCAATTATACTTGTGACATTAAACATTCTGAACTTTACAAAAATTACATATTATTACTTATATCACATCTAGGTTGAGTTTTGAAATAACACTATTATTCTATGAAAACAGTTTAAAAAGTATAATATGAAGCGATTAATGAATTGTGGTTATTAACAGAATAGAATACTTCTATTCAGCGGGTACCCCAGAAAAATTTGTCACAAAAAGTGCGTTAGAAATAGCTGCTTATAAAATTTCGCAATATTTTTGTATAGGGTTGTATTATAAAACCTTTTTGAAATCAATACAAAATTTGGGAGGAACCAAATAATATAGTGAGCGCTCTGTCATAATGCCCGAATAGACTGCAGGGTTAAATTGTCTTATAAATATATCTGATTATTTTTTGTGCAAGAATTTAACGTACTGATTTATAGTTTTGACATACTTTATTGTTTATATATTATTAACATCAAATTTGAATACTAAATTAAATTTTTATTTTTTAAAAGGTTGGCATTATCGCCTGACACGAAGGAGACGTGGGTTCGATTCTCCGTTGTGCCAAGGACATTTTTATTTTATTTATTGTACTATAATTTGAATCAAATTAATTCTAACGAATATTATTTTTTAACTAAAAAAAACTGTTTTTTTGCAAGTATGATATGATATGTGTAACTGAAACAGGTATTTTTAATTGATCTGGTCGGCGAGCAATGCAACTGCAAGAACGTTCAAATTTTTTGATTAAATCAAGAACAGCTGAACGAGAAGATGCATTATATCGTCCACGAGCACTTTGAACATTGCCATTTCCGCAAAATAATTCATAATTTTATAGCGATTTCAAAATTTATTATTTCACAATTTTAATACGCTGCTCAATCATGCATCGACTCATTTTTGTCAATGGTATAGATTTTATTTGACAGAAGTCACGTGACACATATGGATCACCTTTATAATATCGTATAATAACGAGGATAAATGGTATATTATGCATTCTACGAAAAACGACTTTTTCAATATCAGAATGTTGCGTAAACGCAAAACACATAGAATTATACAGCACTCGTAGTTTTAATATCATTTTTCATTGCTACGTACCATCTGACACTGAATATGAAGACGTGTAATTGTTAAAATATAAAAATACACGTGTCAATATTATTTGTACCGCAAAGGAAAATGAACCGTATACACATGTCCTTGAACTAAATTGCCACGCATGCAGTTTGAAATCGACTGTTACGCCAAACGACTGCGTAATCGTGCCTGCATCCAGAGTTATTTACGAACGGTCGCGTCCCGGCCCGACGCAGATAGTTTTGATAGTGATTTTCATCTACCATACCAAGTATGAAACGTTATGATACATCAAAAATCTTTAACTGAATCTTTAAAAACGGACAGCGATGAATTGATCGTCTATCAACCGGGCGATCTTCAAAAGCTACTCTTCCCCGTCTATAGTGATGATAGCTAACGTCAACGGACGTTAGTTATCATCACTTTGTTCACTGCGGCCCGGAAAAGCTCTACAGTAAACTGATATTCTCCTTTTTCCAGGGCCCCGACTCTGAGCAATCTTTCCCTGCATTATGAGGTGCATGATCTTGTACGTCTCTGGTTGAAGTATTAAAGTTTTAATTCATCCGAAACATAACATATTTTTCGTAGAAAGCAATCACTTTGTGATTTGACATATTATATTAAATAAAATAACAATCACTTTGTATGAAACCAGAATATAAAATTATATGCAAAAGAGAGAGACAGAATATACATACAGATAGACGGAACATTAACGGAGGGTAAAATACAGTTTTCGTGGATATTAAATTAATTTTAAAGGAAACATACCTAATATGGGGCTAATGGATAAATTAATTTGATTATGATAATTCGTATTTATTATTATCTTCAAATACGTCCTGATGAAGTTTGAGATAAGTGAAACCGGTTGATGTATAATAAATTTCGTGGTTTGATACAAAGTGATTGTTATTTTATTTAACATAACATCTTCATTCGTAACTCTGCCCATCCAGCTTCTTTTGAGCAATTTTATGTAGATCCACATCTCAAATGTCGCCTCATAATAATACCGAGAACACATACCATCTGATTGTAATCTAAGGTTGAGATCATGACTGCAGAACATATTTTTCATGCGAATAAAAAGTGGATTCAAAAACTGATAGAACAAAATGAGATGGACATGAAACGCAACACTCAAAAGACTTGTCCATTCTGGGCATCAGCAGCCCAATGCAGAGACTGGTGGAAGCGTAGAGTCAGAAGATGATGATGATGATGATACACGTATATAAGTTAGCATTATATTTGATAAGCTATTTTATTAGACTAATCTAACATTTCCTCCAAACTAACCTTTGTCACGCATGTACTGTCATTAAAGTAATTACGAAAAACTATTAGTTTTAATTATTTTATGTTCCGGTTAGTCATTAAATTCATAATTTTTCGACATCGTTTGCAATCATTTAATGTAGAATCTCGACAGGATCTTATTTCTGAAATTAAATGCTTATTTTAATTTAAAACTGAAAAATCGTTAAGTAGATCTATTTATATGTAGGTACATATGTATGAAAATCATTTGTTAAATTATTTCTAATTTTAATAAATCATTTTGAACGTTCTTTGCTAGTTAATTTTTGTTAATTTCTTTTGTCTGACAATTAGGAATCAGCTGTAGATATTTATTTAACTTAATTGCTTCAAAAATATATATCTTTTGCGTGAATTTTTACTCAAGCATTCAAACATCTAAACAGCAGGCAATATTTACCAAGCGTGGGGTGAAGGAACCACTTCTGAACGAACTTAAAGATGAAGAGGGTCAGGTGCGTCCTGTTACTGTTGATAATGACGAGTTGAAGGAGAATGTTGAATGAAAAAAAAAAGTGACAAACAACCAACGCTAATTTAAAGAGGACCCATCTTGCTCCATGACAGCTTTAAGCAAGTACCTCAATAACTATTTATGACAAAACATGCAATAACAGGGAAGCAGCAGAGAATGTGTGTAAAGAATTCTAGGATCCCAGTTTTATTCTACGGGCATAAATAAGCTAGTAATTCTGATTTCAAAATTGCTTAAAATCAATTGGCTATAATTTCTATAAACATTAAACGGAATGTCAATTTGTATCTCTATCTATCTATCTGTATGTCTATCCTACACCTTTTAAACGATCTAAACCTAATTTTGCGTAGTTACTCTTTAGAACCCTGAGCAAAACATAGACAACATCCCCATGTTCACCCCACCCTCTCCCAACGATATAAATGTGTTTGAAATTGAATGCCATCTGTTAAAAATTTTACTCTGTACTGAAAAAATATAAGCACCCATTAAATTATTTTATATTCAGTTTAGCATCACTTAAAAAAGGCTATCCCGGGTAACACCGATTGATTAATATAGTTTGTTTATTCTAAAGTAATGTTTAATTGATTTTGAAAGTTAAAATCGGCTATTATTTGCCAAATAATTTAATAAAATGGAACATAGGACCAATGGTTCCATTAAGTGTTAAATATTAGTCGTCCTTTTAATATCTCCCTGTCTCTTGCGCATAGGATCTTTGGTGAAGCAGACACAGGGTGAAATCTAGCGACGACGGTGACGCACCATGTTGTAGCGACAGCACCATGACGTCTTACCTCATCAAGTTTGGATCACGGTGTGCGCATCATTTTTTTTTTTTGTGCTATTTTAAGGAGCAATGTCATTATTTGTGCGCTGGGAGAGAAAATAAGAAAAACATTACCATACCAGCATAAGGCCACTATGGGTTGACCACATTACTAATGAAAATGTATTAAGACGCATAAATAAGTCAAGAGATCTAATAACAACTATCAAGGCACTTCGGACACATTCTCATAACAGGGTTTGTTGTAGATGTTGTAGTGATACTCGAAACGAGTCCATGTAATAACATATATAGAATTTTCAAAAATTTGATAAATATGGAGATTGAGCGG
This sequence comes from Eubasilissa splendida, assembly GCA_031772225.1. Lineage (NCBI taxonomy): Eukaryota > Metazoa > Arthropoda > Insecta > Trichoptera > Phryganeidae > Eubasilissa > Eubasilissa splendida. The sequence goes on along the minus strand of CM062850.1, from coordinate 31,213,088 downwards.
TGAGAATTGGTAAACATTATATATATATATATATAAAGTGATCACTTAAGCCAGCTGAAGACAGGTACCTGTAATTACCTCCATATTTTCTATATATTCTTTTAAAATATAATAAATTAGCTTCGTCTGTATGAGATATCTGATATTTATTTAAAAATATTATATGTTACAAGTCATTATGCAGAGGAAGATAGAAGGCAACAAAGGCGTAGGTAGAAATACGTTATCTTGGCTGTGCTAAATGTTGGTGATCTTATACAGGATAAAGCAACATGGTCGCTAACTTCGATAGACGGAGGCATATGAAGAAAAAGTCTTGTTAAAAATTGTGTGGGCGCTATTTTTTTTTGTATGCGCTATGATGCGAAATCGCTTGCGCGTGCATCCCCGCACACCTCAGAGAGAGCATTGCACAGTATCAAGTCACGCACGAATGGTGCAAGTAAGGGGTTACCAATTAAAACCATACTGAGGGAAATCTTATAACGGCGCAGAAGGAATAAAAGTGGTGTGTCAGAATAGGAATGTGTGGAATCTTCACCTATCCCTATGGAGGTTCGGCGTAATTTATTACAACCGTGGCCTGAAAACTCCACTCGGCAATAACGTGATGACGAGCGACTGGTAAATTAGCGGCGAGCTACAAAAAAAAAAAAAACATGCAACGCTGTAGATAATAAATAATTGTACAGTCGCGAGACTTTCTCTTCCCGCCGGAATCGTGTGAATATGAAGCCGGCATTTTATTCCGAATTATTATCGTATAACACTGTTGAGACATCGCACCCCGCGGTGAGCACGAACAGCTGCTGTTGGACGTACACGGCGTATCGGAGATTACAACAAATTTTAAAAAAAATCACATAGAAAGATGAACAGAAAAAATTTATCCGTCGAAAGAATCGAGACTTTATATTGTCGGTGACAGCTCTACAGTTTAAGCTACAATGATCTATTATATTCCAGGTATATCGTTACTGGAATCCATGCGCTTGTGCGGTATTTTACTAACTGGTACACGGTAGTTTTAAACATACTGCTTTTAACTGTTCAAAGGTTTTTGGTGAAACTTTGTGGAATTCCATGATTATTTTGTAAATTGAGTTAAAACACTGTTTTATTCCACTATATTTTATATTGTGTTAAACGTTAGAACGTTTTCGGGAACATTTCCCATTATCAATAATATAATTCAACTAAAATTAAAAACACTTTCAGACAGTAATATATGGTGTGTTTGGAGTTAACGGAGGTAAGGGTGAAGTTAAAATGGATAAGAAAGCCATAAAAAACTTCAGTGTAAACTCTGAAATAGCTGAGCACGCAAGAATAGAGGACTATTTATTTAATAATAGTAATTTATAACTTATATATAGTTGCGCCAAAGTACGAAAGTTAGACATTCTAGAAAATTTAGAAATAATTAATAATAAAAATAACAATAAAAACTCAATAAATATTAAAATACTACCCATTACATCCCCTCTCTTATCCATTTTAACTCCACCCCTACCCCCACCACATTTAACTCGAAACACACCAAACATATATGAAAGTGTTTTTTATTTTAGTTTTTAGTTAGTACTGCTTTTGGATATTTTATTTTATATTACTTTTATTTTCATTTAGAAATGATCACTTAGGTGGTTTGGTCATGTGGAACGGATGAATTATGAGAGAATAGTAAGAAACATATATGAGGCAAGTGTTGATGGCACCAGAAATACAGGTAAACCAGATACTGTAAGATGGTCCTGTTAGAAGACTTAATAATCTACGAGCTAGTGTGAGAACACGTATGAATGTGGATGAGGCGAGAATTGTGTGTCAAGATAGAAAGGTGTGGCGCTCCATCCTCTATGCCCGCCCCCGCGGGGAAACAGCTTGGTGGTAAGTAACATAGTTAGTTAGAATTATTAATTTCCTCAACCAATTAACGATGTACATATTTTGTAACATGTTATATCCCCAATTGTCTTAAATATTTCTATATTATACCTTGATGTCATACCTAGATAGATAGATTATCTCTCAGGGGCCTCAATGACTTGTAGTAGTAGTTGTAGTATAAGAAAAAATGACGAAAGACCTGGCGCAACCTAGCAAGCAGGTTCAAACGAAAAGTTTTTGAGAAATATTGTAATTAATAAATTATTCACTTAGAAAACGTATGTAGGTGAATTTCTGTGCCCTCTGTGCGGTCATCGCAGCTTAATCGGTAAATTAAATCGGTGAATTTGTTGAAATTTAATCAAAATCTCAGGTACTTTTTTGAAGATAAAATTTTCTACCCATACAATACCGAGGATATCAGCTATTTAATTATGAACCACTATGTATGTAGGTCGACAGTGTTCCCGATACTGTCGCCATGCGCTGGCCGTTAGCCCACCGAGCCACCGAGCCACCGAGCCACCGAGCCACCGAGCGCAATGGCGAGACGTATCTGACGCACCAATCTGCACGCAGTTTACCAATCGAGACAAAAGGTGTCGCGTTATTTATTCGTCTGACACATTTTTATTGGTCCGCCTTGCCTCGAGGCGCCCGTCCAAGGGGGTAATGTCACGAGTCACGGTGATGCAATGTTTAACGGAATATTATTATTATCGAAACGTACTTTGGCAAACACTACGGCCAAAAATTTAAATAATCTAAATCATATTATTAGAGATGTCCAAATGGTATTTTCACTTTCTTTGATAAAATCAGATATAATTACTAAAATAACGTCAAAAGATATTAATCAATATTTTGCCAAATATAAATAAGGATATTTCAAAGCGCCGCGTAAACGGTCCCTTCATTCCTTAGCGGTAAATTCATTTAATAATTATAAGATAAATAAATGAGAGATAAACTACAATAACAATAATATAATCTAAATAATAGTTTTTTCAAATTAATATCGTTCCATTATTTGAAAGCCATCTACTTTGTTTTTTACGGAATTTCAAATACCTTTGAGTAAACCGATAGCAGACGCCAGAATTAATTTGTCGTCAAAAGTACTATCTGCCGTAGCATAGTTAGATAATGCACCTTCCTCGGATTGGAAATAGATTCAGGTTCGAATCCCGGTAATACACCACAATAAAGTAGATGGCTTTCAAATAATGGAACGATAAATGCATTTATTTGAAAAGTGTAACATATGTTATCGTCAAAAGCACTGTCTGCTGTAGCATAGTTGGATAATGCACCTTCCCCGGATTGGAAAGAGATAATACATTTTATATTCATTATTCGTCATTGTCGTTTGAGTGTAAACAAACAAATAATATAGATTTCACGGCTAAGCAATGTAAGATAATATTATATAGTAATTTCACGATAATAATTACAGTTAGAATAGAATTATAGTTAGAATAGAATTATAGTTATCCGGGACTCCAACAGGAGTAATGTACAACTGGCAACACATGACTAGTAAGTAACAAGTGCGAGTACATACGCGATATAATTGCTATTTATAAAAACATGTTCTTCAGAAAATTATTGTTTAATTTTGGCAATAGCTGGATTCATGTTGGATATTGCTCCAGTGTAAGATCAGACGAAGATTTGAAAATTACATATTATCATTATGCTCACATAATCATACGAGTACTTACTTACGAGGTCTTTGACATTAAAAGCGCGGCGTGAAACCAGTTAATCTGTCATTATTTCGGCAAACGTCTAAATAACCCAATTACCAGGTGAAAACATGACGTTTGTTGGAAGCCTACACGCTTGACATACGTACAACCCGCTTTGGTGTTCACGGAGATAATTATATCCCGGATTACGTCGGTGGTGCAGTCATGTCAAATGAAACATTATACAGACACCTGATGCCTACATTTGAGATGAATCAAATGTTAAAACAACATAATAAATGAAAATCTTATATACATATGAAAGTCAATTCAAAGTCCCAAAAGCCATAAACCAGTATTCATTTAGAGAGAACAATTGTATTATGTGTGTGTAACAGCCCGTTTCAAAAACTAGTAATACTTTTTTATTTTTTTAAATATTAAATACACGGTGGCAGAAAACTCGTAGGAAATAGAGTACACAACACATACAGAGCTCAAATTTTCATGTACACCATTTTTGCGATATATATTTTATGTTTTTCGTCGCGAGTGTATGTGACGGAACTAGTGTTGAGTGTTATTTGAATATGTCCAATAGCACACAATTACTGGATTTTCACCTACAAAGGCACTGTTATTAAACAAATAAAATACATCTCATAGAGACGAAGCTATTTTTATATATTTATAGTATGGGTAATTATGCCCACATATTAATATATATATATACAACTTGATAGATATGGAGATTGATTAATGGGTGAGAATGGTGAACGTTATATTTATATAAAATGATTACTTAAGCCAGCCGAAGACAGGTCTTAATCCCTGTAATTATCCATATTCCCATATATTTCCATGAAATATATGATAATAATAAATAGCATCGTCTCTATGAGATATCTATTTTATTTTATTGAGGGATTTTGACAGTATAAACATAATATAACAAACATAATAACTATATAACATGTGAAATGTGTAATGAAAATCCACAAAAATATTTAGATACATAAGTATGTTTAGATGCAGAAAATGAATGAAAAGATAAAAGAGGGAGAAGGGTGGGGAGGTTGTAACTATTGTTTCGGTAAAGGGAGAGCAACATGTGTTTTTATAGGTAGAGTAAATGGGCACAATTGAGATTGTGGTGGTTCATAAGAAGAACTCTTTGAGCGTAGTAAGGTTAATGTTGAACAAGTCAATTTCTGTAAATTTCTCATTATGGTATTTGCATGAACGGTAAATGAATGAATTTTGTATGTAAGATGTTCTACTTCTGGGAATGTGGAAGAGTACGGATTGCCGGGTCGATCTAGATGGTACATGTAGAGATATTAATTCCAATGTTTTCGACTTAGATAAATGTTAGTCATTATACCGACCTTGTATTCGTTGATGATGATGATGATGATGATGATGGTGATGCTGGTGACTACTTGAATACATAATCTATTTAGTTTTACTGTAAATTTAATGCAATGCTGTAGGTATATAAAAAAAATATTGCCACTTACACAAATTGGCAATTTGTTAGATACGACAGTTTACGATCGGAGGTGTCGATATGTTGAGGATATGTACCTATTCAACGCGGTACTCACTAGCATATTATTAGGAAGCGAGAGTTATCCCACTGCGCCATGGAGATACTGCACATTATGTGAAATAACATGTGTTATGTTGCACCGCACCCGCCTTCAGCATCAGCGATATTACCAACTGTTTGTTCCCTGCCAGGATTATAATAGTCCTGAGGCCCCTTCGTGATATCGCGAGGCCATAAAAAGGATATCAGCAGTAAGATGGCGCCGGCTGAGATCGTGATCCTAGGATACCCACCTACCCGTGACCCCCCCGGGAGGGGGCGGGGGCGGCGGGGACTCAATCAAATCTGGAGACAATATAAATCTGCGCAGTTGAGTTTTATGGTAGCGATAAAATTGTCCATTGATATATTAGCTACGATGGTTTTACGAAAAGACATAGACTGTAAAATGTTATTTATATCCGTTGTCAAAATTATAATAACCTAACTATTCATAATCAAATCAATAAATATAGGTTTTAGTAATGGTCAATGTGCAGCCACAGAGCATCGATGGGTGCATTGTCTGTGCACTTAAGTATCAATTTCTTTTGAAATATTAGTATGCACAACAGACCAGTAAATGAATAGACATGAAATAAAGCGTACATATAGGAGAGGGGTTCGGAACATAAGTTGCGGGACGAGACGCATTCTACACACATTATTTGTGGAAACACATGTACGCAACAGTAAAAGTATATACTCTTCGAAAATTAAATATTTATTAAGGAGAACACATTCTTATTGTGAAGTTGTAATTATTCAGAACAGACGGTCTGTGATGTTTTAAATACTAATTTAATGTATTCATTATAAATATATACATATAAAATCAATTTTGTCGAAAAATATTGTTTTTGCGCTACCGGGATTCGAACCTGGATCTCTATTTCCAATCTGGAGAAGTACACTACCAATTGTGTTATAGTGCCAGTATTTTTCATGACAAATTTTTGAACCTATATGTTACACTTTTTCAAATTAATACATCTGTCGTTCCATTATTTGAAAGCCATCTACATTGTTTTTTTTTTTACGGAATCTCAAATACCTTTGAATAAACCGACTGCAAACGCCAGAATTATCAATTCATTTTTATTAAATTTTGGTTACATTGATACAATTTATATTATTAAGGAGAACACATTCTTATTGTGAAGTTGTAATTATTCAGAATATGGTTTTTTGGTATTTTAATACTAATTAAATGTCTTACAAATTAAATATATTACTCAAAGGTATTTGAGATTTTCGCAATAAATAGATATAGATATAGAGCTATTCAATTTAAAATAACAGATGTATCGATTTGAAAAAACTACAGCATACAAGTTCGAAAATTTGTCTTCAACTTATTATGTTGGTGTAGTGTAATGGGAAAGGGTTCGAATCCCGGTAACAATAAAATTATTTTTTCGATAATTTGAATATACCTGTACATTTTTCTAATTGATATCTTTAATTTGCATTGAAATAAAAAAACCTTTCTCGTAATATTCTTATCACAATTATTGTCATTTAATTCAGATATAAATATATTATAATATTCTGTCACATAAATATTTAATTTAGTTTTATTTCTCAAAATATGTAATTACGTGCAGCTTATTTCACTGCACTTATTGCACGCCCCTCCTGCTCAATAATCGACGATCTTGTATGAGAAGATGTACGAATGTGGATGAGGCAAGAATTGTATGTCAGGACAGAAAAGTTTGGTGTTAAATTCTCTGCCATCTTTATTATACCTGCTGTACTGGTAAATTAGTTAGAGCTCATTGTTGTACCGTCTAAACGGAGTTCAACTGTACTAGTAAAATAAATAAATAACAGCAGCAATATGTCCAAAAAAAAAACATGAAATATAGTTGATTCTGTACACAGCGGTACGAATGTCACTTGTAGCACTGCGGCTGGTAGGTATTTCCGAAAAAGTTTGAGAATAATTGACTGTCGACCGTATCCGGTCCATTCGCGTTTCACGGACTCGGTAAAATAAAGTGTGGTGCGCATAAATCTCCCTTGGCACGAAAAGGGCTGTTAACACGGCATAAAATCCATACCGAGTCACGATCGCGGACGACACCGTGGGCCGCGTGACAGGTCGCCGGTCACTGATCACTGATGGGGCATAATAATCCGTGATTCTTTCACTTTTGTAGAGAGACTCGTATCGCGTATCGCGGGGCTTTCAATAACGTAATGCTCGCAAAGGGAGAGAATTCGCTGTTCTTACATAGTTTTTTTTAGCAGAGAAAGATATCTATTTCCCGTAATGGACAATATAGAAACAACGGGTCAACAGACTAGATACTTAAAAATAATCAACAAAACCGAGTCTGCTGTGTCAAATTTAACGAAAATTTGGAATAGCCGCTCAAGACACGAAAACTGCGACTGATCAAAGCCGAAGAAAAACATGAAAAAAAAGAAAGAGCCTTTGAGATGTGGTGTAGGTGTCGCATGCTGCGAATATTATGGACTGCAAAACGAACGAATGTCTCCGTTCTTCAGGAACTCCGCACTAAAGAAAGGCTCTCCGCAACATTAATGGAGAATCCATCCCGGAGAAATGAATGATCACGGGGAACGTACAAGAACGGAAGGTGAAATGTCGATCATCAATAAAATGTACACACCAAGAAGTCCAAAACTTGCCCAAGATCACTCATATATCTATTCAATTTCAATTACAGCTTCTGTTCGTTACAGTAGTATCATTTTTGAGACCCAAAATCTCCAATGAGGACCACACAATTAATACATTTATTTTGGTTCCGCAATTCTAGTGAAATATTATAATGTTAGTGTGTACTTTTTAAACAAAAAGTAAGTGTAAAATTTCGGATTTAATTAATTTTTAATTTTAAGCCATGGGGCGACCCACTGCCCCCGCCTATCTTCCCAATATAAATCACCCGACGTTATAATTGTTAATATAAGATTTCGTTGGAAATTCACTAAACAAACAATTCAATTTAAAATAATAATAAACCGACCAGTTTAATCAAATATAAAGATACAGAAAATAAAGACATCGATCGAATCTGAACGATTTCTTCAGTTAGTTTTTTTTTTGGATCGAATCGTGCAGACAATGCATCCAACATCCGAAGTGTAATGATAGCGCTGTGAACAGGAGATGCTCATCTCGACATCGACAGCCCGTACGGTCGGGTTCGCAGTGTACCTGCACCGTATTGGCAACCATTTCTCGGATGGAATGGTTAAACCGCGGCGGTGGTGAACTTGGGTTGTTACGATCACAGCTATTATTTGTTCCAAGAAAATAGGAATAGAATTCCCATCTTTGTTTTATGTCCGGCACGAAAATATAGAGTACAATTCTCATCTGTATATTTATCCACTATCCACCGGGGTTCACTTTCAATACGACGAAACATTTTTATTACTAACTTGTAGAAATAATTGAATTATATTTTATTTAAAGATTTGGAAATTAAATACGTAACAATATGATTCATTTTAGTTTTATTACTAATTAATTTTACAAATAAAATGTTCCCTTATTTAATAACTGGAGCTTTAAAATTCTCTGCGTTGTCTGTAATAACTGAAAATATTATACAATATTGAGTAATTTAAAAGTTGTTAAATCTAAATCTTCTTCTTCCACAGCACAACATCCCATCTCCTCCACAAGTGTACTGACTCCTATCCCTGCCCATTCTTCTTTAATCTTCTTCCGCACAGTTGTCCACCTCTTCCTTGGCCTGCTTATAAATTGCTTTAACTGGGGTATCTATATGGTCATGATCTTTGGTGTCCTGTGCAAAATCTAAATATAAAAGAAAATAAAGAATAGCATAAAATAAATATCCATTATGGTCCCTCATGATTGAGAATCGTAATCTTCATGAACTCCCGCCCTCTTGACAATGCTCCTCCACTTTTTTCGCCATCCTGCAGATCTTAAGGCTGTCATATATTACTTGTCGGTCGGTTCAACGTGTGGGTGATCTTTCTCTTCCATCTTTTCCACAAAAAGTTTCTGCAAACTATCTTCTCTTCTCGCAAGATGCCCAAAAAAACTGAAGGATTCATCATAGGCAAATGAATGAAAGAAAGAGCAGAAGAATTTTAAGGTATTATTTGAACCAATGGCTTTGTCAAAATTTTGAGCTCCTCATCATTTCTTCCGGTTTTATCTTCAGAAACTTAATTTTTACACTTCCCTGTATCGTGTTATGTCCACTCAACCTAGATATACCTTGAGGTAACATCAGAAACTTCATGGCAACATTATATTATAAATTAATTTGTTTCTCGGAACGGGACCCGCAGACCGTATGACAGAATGCATGTAAACAATCGTCCATTTATGGAAATATATGAATTTTGATATTCGCAAAGCACTGTGCGCTGAACACGGGCAACGTGCAAAATCTATTACCATGTTTCGGTACGTGAATAAAATGAAAAATGACCAAAGAACCCACGGCTCACTCTGTTGCAAGAAAACCATGAATAATGCACATAAAATAGCGAAATCCCCGCATTTCGCATTCTCACGAGTTCTAGAAATTGTACAATGTCTTCAATGGAACAACGCGATGCCTCCATGACCGCTGTCATTTCGTGAATGCTCCTCTGCCGATTTAGCGCAATCTCTATTTCAAATATGCAAGCCAGGAGAGCCGCGTACGCTTCGATAGTGCAGCTCATCAGCAGGCCGGTCACGCCTCTCATTTTTGTTCACCATCTATGACCTTCCGAATCGGGCGTGTTAGCAAAAACAAAAATGACTAATACGATTACAAGTGAAATCAAAACTGACGGAAACCACAGCCGACACCGGAGTGATCACCCCATTAACCCTGACGCAAGTAGGAGAGAGCGATAAGGGGGAAAGGATGAGACAAGTCTCGCATGATTTACGACCAGCGTCCTCCTAATTGTGTTAGGATCCTCTTCGTATTACTCCTCGCCCCTCGGGGGCGAAACCTTAATTCGCAACGTGGAAGAGAAACAAGTTGGGAGAGATATTTAAGCACCGTATATATAAGTTTTTCGAGGAGATTTGATCCGGGAGGAGGAGTTCTGAACCTTGAGAAAGATCGCGAGGGAGAAGGAGACGATTTCTCGCAATACCTGCAACCGAACACATTAAAAAGTTTAAATGTTGTTACTAGAACGGAGCTAACAGTCTACAAATGGGCATCGCTCTGCTGAGATAACTCTATTACAACAGAAGGATGCCCGTCCCCCGGAACTGAGCGCATCTGGACGGATTACAACACAAGTTTAACCATCGTTCCATGGACGAATCAAAAGTTACCCGGAAGAAAATTAAATATTTAATGCTAAATGATGTCTTTTTATTTATTATCTTTGTTTTATTAACCACTATATGAATCTTAACCACAAAGATAACATTGCTGATTTTAAAAGCTAAATGATGTCTTTGAAATCAACATTAAAATTAAATTAGAATAATATTAAACTATACATGTGACTTTTAATTCCAACCTGAGTACACTAATCCCAAGAAGGAAGACATGGCAGTATATACTCCCCAGTTATATAATATATTATTAAGGAGAACACATTCGTATTGTGAAGTTGTAATTATTCAGAACATAAGTCTCTGATGTTTTTAATACAAATTAAATGTATTCATTAAAAAGATATACATATAGAATCAATATTATCATAAAATATTGTTGTTTCTACCGGGATTCGAACCTGGATCTCTTTTAATCCGGGGGGGACGTGCATTTAATTTGTATTAAGAACATCACAGACCTATGTTTTGAATAATTACAACTTCACAATAAAAATGTGTCTGTGATATTTTTAATACAAATTAAATGTATTAATTAGAAAGATATACATATAAAATCAATTTTATCGAAAAATATTGTCGTTGCTACCGGGATTCGAACCTGGATCTCTTCTAATCCGAGGGGGGACGTGTATTAACCGATATTTTTCGTATAATTTATATTTTATATTTATATCTTTCTAATTAATACATTTAATTTATATTAAAAATATCACAGACCGTCAGTTCTGAATAATAACAACGTCACAATAAGAGTGTATTAATAAGATTTATTTTATAACCAATTATCATTTTTGTCTGCTCCTCGAGTTCCTCGAATAGTCCGATTTCAAACAGTCCAGGATATTGATGGAACTGATTACCCAGACTATGCGAGGTATTACTATACAATAATTTAAGCAACCTGGCTTTAACGGGTTAATAATAATTGTAGTTGTATCAATGTGTCCAAAATTTAATAAAAATTAATTGTTAATTCTGACGTCTCCTTATCGGATATTTGAGATTCCGTAAAAATAAAGAAGATGGCTTTCAAATAATGGAACGATAAATGTATTCATTTGAAAAGTGTAACATATAGGTTCGAAAATTTGTCGTTAATGCACTGTGGTGCTATAGCATAATCGGCTAATGCACGTTTCCCGAATTAGAGGAGATCCAGGTTCGAATCCTGGTAGCAACAACAATATTTTTCGATAAAATTGATTTTATATGTATTAATGGTTTTTAACATTAGTTACAGATAAAAATGTACTAATTAAATGTACAGTACTTTTGAAAATAATGTAGATAACTTTCAAATAATGTAACGATAGATGTATTCATTTGAAAAAGTGTAACGCATAGGTTCGAAAATTTGTTGTCAAAAGTACTGTCGCTGTAGCATAGTTGGTACTGCACCTTCCCCGGATTGGAAAAGAGATTCAGGTTCGAAACCCAGTAGCGCAACAAAAATATTTTTCGATAAAATTGATTTTATATGTACATATATCTTTATAATTAATATATTTAATTCATATTTAAAATATCACAGACCTATGTTCTGAATAATTACAACTTCACAATTAGAGTGTTTTCTTAATAAGATAAAAAGATGACCGATTTTAACGTGTTTGTATAAAGTTACCGTGGCATAATCGTTAACGTATCTGAGTCCTAGTGTATATGTATAGTGTAGTAAGTATATACTTTTTTTCGATAGAATAGACCTTTTCTGCAGGTTTATTAATTAGGTTAAGTATTACTCATTTAAAATTTTCTCTTAGAAAAAGCGGTGTGTCCCGTTTTGACAGGCAAGACAGCCAAAAGATTGAGAATATCTAAAATAAATTTAAAAAAAATTAACAGTACAGAAACAGAATTTTTTCTTTTATTTTAAACGTCAAGTGTGCAAAATTTCATCTAGCTTGGAATAAAACTGAAGATATGCATAAAAAACATACCCATAGACAATCGTCATTATATATATATAGTTAACATTTAATAGTTCAGATATCTGCATAGTTTAAAAGATCTGATATTTTTACGACATTAATTTACAATACATACATCGTATGTACTGAAACTAATATAGAACGTAGGCTATATATAGTCTACGCGTGAGTTCTTCTTCTTCTTCTTTCAAATAGGCAATCCACCCTTCAAGAGTGATTTGTGCCATTAAACAAGTTTAAACATTATTTCATAGAAAGCAGTACAACAATATTATAGAATAGGGAATATTGCGTTACAAATTGATACCATTGACATTCAAGAAATTTGCTATTATATAGCTTAAATGTGGCAAGTTGAGGGTAAGAAAATGACACAAGTTAACCGGGAGTTGAAAATTACCATTGACAAGATTATTGTAAAAAAAACCTGTGACAGGCAAAAAAGACATGGTCAAGGGTTTCCTCCTCAGCACCACAATCACACATTGGGGAGTCTATTATGTTCATTCTGAACAAATGTGAGGCCACCTGGCACGCGTGAGTTGTGTTACGCATATTAATATACTAAACTATCTATAATATTAACTTTTTCTTTTTTTGTATTGAACGTAGTCTTAAATGTGTACAAGGGTTTGTAAAAACATATTCATTGATAATTTGTTAAATTTAAAATGAAATTAAACACTCACATACTCGTATTTCACAATACTAAATGTACCAAGAAAGAGACATCAGATGATTTTTGAGCACTTCAATAAACGAACGCAATAAATGTCTCCACCCTAGGGATGTGAATGACTCAATTTCCTTTACGCGCTCGAGAGCATAATTCACAGACACATGCGCAAAACTTTACGACGTTCACAAACTGAGAGACATCTCTTTAGTGTCTTGTTCACATGAAAACTTGTGGAAATTTAAAACAACACCGCTCCCGGTACACTTTGCATAATGCAGCTCCAGTCATTTGGGAAAGTTTCCAGAAAAACTAACGGGACTTTACTGCTTATCCTTCAGCTGCGCTTCGGTCCATGTGACACATCTGGGAATCACGCGACTCCCGTCTCCCGTCTCCCGTGGCGACGGAACTCTTCAAATTACAGGATCCAACGCGGTGCTCCTTTTTAATTATTCACGGGATGGCATCCTCGTCAGATGGGGTTAATTAAGAACTGAGCAACTTAAACCGTCGTAGGAGTGGACAGTTTATTCGGGTGCATACGGGTTATGTTGCATCAGTTTCAAACTCAGTCTCGGGCGTTTTGCTAGAGTTTGTGTAAAAAGGCAGAAAAGTGTAGAATAGTTTTGAACTAAACAAATTAAAAAACTGAGTTGAAATGTAATTACGAGCGTCCCCTTGCATACTGAGAAAATTATAACATTTTGAAGGTAAATATAAAGTCACCCGAGTAGATTACGTCACACTTTCGGTGGCCCGGGAAAACACCTGAAATTTTAACGAATAATTCATATTGCAAAGTATTGCAAACGAGTGAATATTAAAAATATCAAATCGGATGAATCACTTCACTTCACTTCACGCAGAACAAATCTATCCATCGAAAAAAAGTTAGCACCGGAACACGAACCTGGAACATTGTCTTACCAAGTTAGATCTTAAAAGGAAATAATAGATGTTTTACTAAAATAGAAGGAAAACATATGAAGTAGAATATTCGACGTAAAATTTAATAGTAAACATAATGTGATTTGTAACCCATTCTTCGGGTAAGCCAAAATTCCGGGTTCGAGTCCCAGCGGTTACTATATTGTTTTTCGACAGATAGATAAATTTATTCTGTGTATTTTTATAAATGTGATAAAACAACTAGGGTGAGTCTTACTTACTTACATACATCTTACTCAGAAGTGCATTTATGAGGGAAGTGCATGTATGTCTCCTAATTACGTTAGGAATTGAATTCCAGTGTCCAAATCTATTAAGAAATGTTATAAATCAATATCTGAAGAGACAGTCCAAAGTTGGTACAAATCCAAACATTAGTTTGCTTGTAATACCATTTCAAATTATGACAGTTGTTTGATGTCAATTCGCGAATTGTATCTGCCTTTTTAATCTTTCGTACATCTCGACAATCTTTTGTACCAGGACGCTGATATAAGGTAAGTACCTTTATTTTGAGTTGTAGTTTGTGACGTATATATTAGTTTTGTGATTATTTCTGCGCATTACGATTTATCTTTCGCTTTACTCCGCTACCGCTTATTATTAATAATCCTACACTAATTATATTATACTTAATAATCCTTTTCGCGAGTGCTACTGTACACGCCGCGACACTTGTTACTTGTGGTGGATCAGAATATATGAATGAACCAGCATCCAGCAGACGAAAAGTAAGTGCCTTCCTTTCTTCCTTATATTTACACCATTATATGATATGTCTACACATTAAATATCGTGCACTAGGTATGATGTACCCAGTTTAAATAGCTCAACATTAAATCAGTTTATAAGTAAAAAAAATTGTAAACCATATCATGCACCATTTAATAAATGAATCGGCGTATGTTAAGTAAAGTAGTTTTAAATTAAGTGAAGTAAAAATATATATTATTTATATACCGGTTTCGAAAATTACCATTTTCCATTTACCAAGAAAATTGTATTTTTCAATAAGTGGTTAATAAAACAAAGTTAAAAAATAAAAATAATGAATTTTAACCACAATGTTAATTTTGCTAATGTCAAAAGTAAATATAAATATATATATATATTTTTTTAAACCAATAAATAACAATATACAGCATTCAAAAAACGAATTGCGTATGTAATATAAAATTAGAATTCTGACTTTATATAAAATTGAAAATCACTATAGACAAATCACATAGTCATACGAGATGAATCATATTTACCAATGTTTTCAAGCACAAATATCATACGAAGAGTTAGACTGCTCAACCAACCTGTGAACAAAAAAAATAATAATTAATAGAACTCGAAGATAAAATTGGCAATAAAGTATGGTAGGAACAGAACGCAATTAGGACAGTGACATGACAGGAGGTGGTAAATGTAAAATCTGACAGTTCTTTAATGAATCGTAATATACAGCAACATTGTAACTAACAAACACGCAGTGATTGAAGTGATTATGGCGGTCCGACACACGCACTATTGTATAATATTTATGAATTATGTAAAAATCTGCGAATACCATAATAAAAATGTGGAAATAATAAGTATTATGCGATATAGATAATTATCCAATCCTAACCTAACCTAAAATACCCAATATTTCAAAAAAATATTACTGCATATGTATTTATACGAGTATATTATGTGTGGGTATACACTCCTTTACAAATGTACCTATGTATATGCCTAAAAGCATTATATTTTTTTACATTCTGTTTAAATTTAACATTAAATTGTTTATTTTATGTATGCAAGTCTCCAAATATGTACAGGGCTAAATTGACAATATTATTTTATATATGGATTTAAAAAACGGATTTAATATCCATAACGGATTTAAAAAAAAAACAGAAATCACAAAAACGTATAAAAATAATATTTTTTAAGGATGATTTTTTTATTGTGAAGTTGTATATTTTCAGAACATAGTGCTGTGGTATTTTTTAATATAAATTAAATTAATCAATTAGAAAGATATACAGATTTTTTTTTTCTGTATATCCTTTTAGTTGATTAATTTAATTTGTATTAATTGAATTTTAATTTAAATGCTTCATTAGATATTATATTTTGAAGATAAGGGTATGCATATATACGTCGAGTACTAAATTACGAAATTTATCATTTTTATAGAGGCTTTTGCCACTCTGTACCATTTATAGACGGGTCTGAAAATCAACACGCGTATTTGAGAGGTGTTTCTCCACTCCCAATATTTAATACAATCCACTGGCAAATCACTAAAAACTATTGGTCTGTTGGTTCGGAAGTTAAGTACTCAATTATAGATTTATATACACAAAACCTAAGCTCGTTTTTGTTATTTCTGTTATTTGCGGTAAAGTATTTTTAATTATTTATTAATCGTCGATTTGAAATAAAAAGAAAACAATAAAAAACACACATTAATAGGATCTAAATAAATATTATTAAGTAAGAAATTATTGTGTTTTTGATATAAAACTTTATTTTAAATAGTAGCTGAAGCCTCAAGCATTTAAGTAAATACAATATATTATTTAAAATAATTTGTTTTCACTAACACAAAGTGTTTTAAAAATGTCGAAAATTGATCATATGTACTGCAGATTGAATAGTTTATAACTCTATTAATTTTTAATATTTTGCTAATTTGGTTCAATGTAAAATTGTCTTCGTAATCTTGGCTTCAAGATTATATGAAAATATATTTCATATATGCAAGAACTTTCTAAATTAAGGCAATTTTATGATACACTGAAAATAAATTTAATAGTTGCGGTCTTTCTTATAATGATTGTATTTTCTTAATTAGGGCAAATAACATTCAGTTTATTGGTTTTCCATTAGTGTAAAATTCAAATATATGTACTAGTTTTAAAATAAAGTCAAATCTAGTGTACAACTTCTGATATAAATGAATAATAAAAACCAATATTTTCGTAAAAAAAACGCGGAAATATAAAGTATTTTTGAAAGGAAAGCCTTAACCATGTTGATTACTTTGACGTTGATCAGTTTCGATACCAATTCAATATCAGAATAAAAGAACTTAATAAAAAGATACCCTAGTAATAACAAATTTTTCGAGTTTCCGAGTAAATCATCATTTAGACAAGGCCCACGCTTTCCACAGAGAAAGCGATATTGGATTTTTATATGTAAATAATAGAGGCTTTAGAATAGATATTTAAAAAATATATAAGTAGAAATCCAGTACAGAGATTGAACTGGAAATCATTTTACAAAAATATAGAATTCACGAGCAAGCAGTTTGGTTTAGAAATTAATCGATTTAAGACGCAAATATTGGTTGTGAATCGTCCGAATGCAACACAACAAACTTCTTAAATAGTAACATATGAAGTAGTTCAAGAGCCAGTGTCCTGGTCACGAACACTGGTTACAGTGGGCGGGAAATTTGACGTTGCTACGAACCAACTAATGAGTCTTCAAGGGAGCAACTAAAATTATTTCTTCAATATTTGGAAAATTACTTAAAAACACTTTGTTTGCACATTTTAAATTTGTTTTCACAATAGTTTCTAACCAGTTACCCATCACTTATATTTATATTTTTGTTTTTTGTCTATGCTTGTATTTTTAATTTTAGTATACATTGTATCTTGATGAAGGGAAGTCTCGAAACATGTTGATTTATCAATAAATAGTGGTTTCAACAGTGTGTTTTCTTATTATTTAATTAAACTTACGTTGGTTCACACTTTCGGCTTTTCAATTTTCATGTACGTAGCAGAACTTAGAATAGTCCGCAATAGTGACAATTAGTGGAGAAGGATGTTACGCATCCCGTAGACAGCACGACGTACGAATGCCTTAATACAGCAATAAATCCAATCACAGCAAACCCTAACTACAGCAGTGAAGTAAAGATTTTTCCGTTTATTCGGCAACATTGTGCCAGGGACGTCTCGTGGACGTAGGCAGGTAAGGCAGTGCCCACGAGCGGCAAATTGGTGGTGAAATGTAAATATTACATCTAACATAAATAAATACATTACTATCATGTACAAATAAAACTCGAAAAGAAATTTAAACAATCCGATAAGTACATCCAACATAAGTTACATATGTTTAGAAAACATCAATGTGCCAAATGTCATAAATCAGCATTATTGTCATTTTACCACGAAAGGAAATTGCCCGGGTCATAAAATAATACAATTTAAATATTTATTCTGAAAATGTTTGTAATAATAATAAAATGAAAAAGAATCGATTTCACATTTAATCGAATAATAGTAGGGGCAGTATTCTAAAATTCGCCTAAAGGCGGCACTTTACCGAGGGACGTCAATGCATTATGCGTTAATGTGAAGGAATTACCCTGGGCACTACTTTGGACCAAAAAAGATCTGGAAAAGTGACATAGCGGTGGATAGATGCGTTGCACCTACCTGGCTGGAGAGGCCCTGGAGTCAGCTGTATGGACGATCCAGGACCTGGACTTGTGGAAGTGCATTACGAGCCGAGTCTCATCTGATTGAGGCCATTTATAAACTCACTTAATACACTTTTGGATTATCCCATAAATAATGCGGATCGTTTATAATCTAAAATATACTCTCATTAATTTTCTACAATGTTCTTCCATCTTACCGGTAGACTTGCAAGGCCCCTCTTCCAAAATTTACTTGTCGGTAATGAAAAATATTCTTCCTGTACCGTTCTGATTTGGTATACAGAATTCATATTTTTTCCGTCCAGATGATCCCTCGTCTTCTAGGCTGTAGTTCCCGGCACGGAATTTCTGGAATCACCGTTGACACTGTCTTACGCTCATAGTTCGATCCCAATATATTGCATTAATATTAAAGCAAAAAATGACGAACATGGTCCTTTGTCACTTCCATTGCAGCATTGAAAAAATAACTGTTGTAATCGATCTGCACTCTTCAAGTACTATTTGTTTTTATAGCAGGCAGTAATTTTAGCTGAAGCATGTAGTTTATCCCGCCCCCCTTCCACATTTAGTTCATGTAATTAAAAAAACCGCATTATTTATAGGATGACCAATATTCTCTATATAATGTTTGGACTTTTTAGAAGCCCCATTATTACCCACATATTGAACTGATTGATTGTCGGCGTAACCTTTACTAGTAGCTACATGTAAGATTTCCAAGATTAAGTGTCAGCTCTCTTATTAAGTGCTATGTATTTAAAGCCCGGCGAGACGTTTCAAGTTGGACGATCGGAAGGAAATTGTCGTATTGCGCTGTGCGACATTTAGTACAGACAGTGATCGCTGTTACGCCCGTTGCTCACAACTGAGAACCGACCGGCGCAGTGGAACAAATAGTACAAAACGACCCGTGCCCGAGACGATGGAGGAGATTTATTGCACTGTCATTTTCGTGATATTGTAATGTGCGAGGCCTTTAGCAGCATTTACTTGGTGCAAACTGCACACAGGTGCGCAGGAACCGTGAGAAGCTATTTAAAATGTACGGGAGAAAATTACCGTTGTTATAAGTCATGTGCCATAAATAAATTGTAAAAATACTATATTATACTAAACAGTTAATGCGTAAAGAACTCTTGAGGTGAATTTTAGTATGCTTAAATAAAAAAATATTTTCAATAAAATAATTATTCAAAAAAATAACACTCCCCTTGCAAGATTCCGCGTGTGCATGTATGTAAAGTGTACTTTTTATATTTTTCTCTAGGTTCAATATTAAGTTGCGAATTTAAATTTTTTTAACTCGCTGGTTAATAGATATTTACAAGAATTTTTTCAGAAAAGTTTGATCGTAATCTAATAAGAATTAAATACTAATTAATACACATATAAAATCAATTTTATCGAAAAATATTGTTGTTGCGCTAGAGGATTGAAATTTTCCGAAAGTTGCGTCGCATCAAATATAAATAATATAGGATAGGAAAGGTACGGTGAGTAGTCACGAGGATATGAGGAAATTCACGATGGGTATAAATCCACACCCAAACAAAGAATGCAAAATATGTCATTACACAAGCGAAAAAGGAAATATGATAATAAGCAAGATGCATGTTTAGAATAAGAGATGGACACATTATACAATGTATATATACTGATACAGTATCCACGGGGCCAGAGACGATGGACACACTGGATAGATTAAAAAGTACGGCACACCAGAATGTCAGGGAATTGTAAAGGCAGATCAATGTGGAAGATAGAAGGAAAATTTCTTCCAGCAGTGGATTGAGAGTGGATGATATGCATATATCTTGTAATACCTATGTATAATAAAATAGTAAAATTTTACTATAACTAGCTTGGCGTTTTCAAAAAATTTGACTGTATTTTAATAATACAATTATTATAGGAATAGTACGAGATACAAATTAAATTAAATACACGCGTCTTATAAGTACCTACACATTTTTTAAATAAATAAATTCAAACATCAAAATAAAGTAAGTTAAGTAATTTTAAACATTTCAATTATGTACTACATCTAATAAATATAATTCAAATTAAATGAATCAACTGGAAAGATATACATAAAAAATATATTTATTGAAAAAATATTAATATTTCTACAACTTCACAATAAAAGTGGGTTTTCATTAAAAATAATAAATATAAATTACACAAACACGTATGTACGTGGGATGGATCCTATGAAAAAATTTAATAATTTAAATTATAACCTACCTACAGTAGCATTATTGTTTCAAATTTTCAATATATGTATATATATATATATATATATATATAATAAATGGACATGTATTTTTTCTGTGATTTTGAAAAATGTTCTTTCAGAATAAAAAAAGGTCCAAACATATCCCCATAATCTGTATATTTCAAATTGACAGTTCACTCCAATGTAACGTGTCAGTTTCCTTTCAAATTTCCCTACGCACACAGAAGGAAATTGGGATATAATATATATTATTTTTAAATGAAAGAATCGTGTTCCCGGGATATCGAAGGTGGCGGCAAATCGCGAGTCTGAATTGCCTGCGTATGTTATTTGATATTCTTATCACAGACACATTCAGGTTGCTAGACAGACGCAGAATTGCTAATCGCTTCCGTGTTTTTACACGCGGCTAAAACATTACTAACATGATCTTCAAGAAGCAGAATACCCGGTATGATTATCTAGAAAATGAACTGTACGACAGATGATTGAATTTAATCTAAAGTTTACAAAGACTTAAATGCGAAGAATTAAAAAGAAGAAGAAACACAGTCAGCTGGCGTCTCGGTCGTCACTGGAGAAAGTTTCCTCACTAAATCACATCAGCTTTACCGTAATTTCTAGTTGGCAACGTCCAATTAGGGGTGAAAGCATAAACAACCCCGGAAAGGCGAAGAAATGTGGGATACAGAAAACAAAGAAAAGTACAAAACTTCATTTCACTAACGTCGGCGGGGTCGGGGGATGAGGGGCGGCGAGGGGGTGTCAAAAGTGTTAAAAAGGGGGAAAGGGGTGAAAGTATACCGCGGGGAAATCGCCAGTAACGGTAACTGAAGTAAAACTCTGGTTGGGAAGGATGGCTCGTTGCTATAACTATCCCGACTTCCCCGTGCAAGAATGGAGTGTTCCGAGCTCGATATAAAATAAGTCGCCCGTGCTGAAGCACTTGGGCGAACAATTAATAAATATAACAGTGCAGAAGAGCACAGCATCGCTGCTGCAGATCTAAGGGAACACGGCATAAAGCGGCGAAGAAAGAATATTCTGTAAAAAACCAATCTGAGAGTTTCCTTGACTATAATGTTGTGAATTAAAAGCATGAAAAATATCTAAAAGAAGGGCAATAAAATTAGCCAAAAAAAGGGAAACCGTAAAGCTAAATTAATCCATTGATAAAATCCAAAATGAAAACGATTAAGGAATTTTTTTATTAAAATAAAAATTGAAAACTGGTCCTTGGAGCTTCGCCACTAATCACATTCGTACATTTTATAGTACGAATATACATTTTTTTACGAGATGCGTTCTTGTATACATTATAGTACATTAGAGAACTATCAATAACCACGGAGAACTTGTAAAAACATTTGCATAAAAAGATGTAACATATATTATCAAAAAATATCCATGAGATATTATGAAACAATATTGAATATTTTAGAAATTTTACATTTACAACACACACGGCCGAGTATCTCAAAAGAACATGCGTCAAAGTCGTCATAAATGGCGAGAGGATCATAACTCTCGCTATGTCGGAGAAGCGGTAATAACGGTAATACAAAAATATATTGCATTTAAATAAATCACATCATTTTAAGCCGGTATTTTTCATTACGATGTTTACTTCAATTATTATTAAGGTTCTTTTCAACACGCGAATGGAATACGTATTGTATTTTATTTCAAAGCAATTACATTTTATTGTGTTCGTACAGACCAACCATATAGTAAAAATTGTACTAAATATATATATTTTTTGTCGGAACCCACTTGAAATTGTTTGTTTATCAATATCCCAGAGGAGAGTAGAAAAGCGTGACACGATTAAGTACCCTTATATAATACTTTCTCGAAGATATATTCTTAAGAAGTTTTCTCGAACTTTCCAAAAGATTGATTGATGAGAAAACGCCGACCGGGCCGTGGGCGGTATTATGTGGTCAGTATCGAACATTTCACGAGGTCCGAAGGTATAGATACGATTCTCCATATAACGAAAGTGCGAGTTTGCCAGGTGGCTTCTCATTTGTTCAGATTAAACTTGATAGATTCCCCAATGTGTGAGTGTGGCGCCGAGAAGGAAGCCCTTGACCGTGTATTTTTTGCCTGTCCATTGCGGATCGCACGTTTTTTTAACAGTAGTCTCGTCAATGGTAATTTTCAGCTCCCGATTAACTTGTGTCATCTTCTTTCCCTTAACTCACCACGTTTAATATAGTATTTCCTATTCTAAAAAATTATTGTACTTTTTTTTTAATTGCACAAATCACTCTTGAAGGGTGGATTGCCTATTTAAAAGAAGAAGAAGAAAGTACGAGTAGGTATGTGTATGTGATAAAAATGGGGAAGTACATATAACGATGATGACGGTGGATCACTTAGATGGTTTGGTCATATGGAACGAATGAATGAGAGAATGGTAAGAAATATATATGTCGCAAGTGTTGTTGACGCGGAAGACTTGGCACGACCAAGTAAACCAGATACTGGAGGATGGTTCTGTTAGAAGTCTCAACAATCAGTGAGCTTGTATGAGAAGATGTATAAATGTGGATGAGGAGTGTGGCGCTCTATTATCTCTGCCTGCCCGCAGTGTGATGGTAAATTAGTTAGTGAGTTAATGATGACACATATTCATCTAACATCTAAAAATAATGGTGTGTGACGTAGTCTATATAACCGGGAAATTTACGATCTGTATGATGACATGAAAGGTACAAAATACATAAAATTAGGAAGACTTCGATGTCCAGGCCATGAACATGAACATGTAATACGTAATCCTGGAAATTGTTGCTCAATAATAAATCTGAAGAAAGATAAATAATTGGAAGAACCAAAATAAGATGGCATTAATACAGTTAGCAATTAAAAAAAAAATTGGCGGGAAGCAGTCCAGTGCAGAGACCGTATTCTCGAGGAGCAGAGGAGACAGGACCGACATCGGGTTATATTCAGGAATAATAATGATGAAACTTTACGTAAAAGGATGGAAGGAGGATGTCTGCAAAAAACCTGGCAAAATCAGGAAAACCAAAAAGAGGCTTCAAAGTGAAGGAGACAAGATCTACTCATCCCTGTGGCGAAACTACGTGCCAGTAAAATCGTAAATCTAAATAAAACGTATAATATTGTTTAATTTTTTGGCGGAACCTTTGAGGTAATTACTATAAATGAAAAACGAAATCAAATGCCTCATTGAGCAAGCTAGTGCAACCTTTATCCGCATGTTCTGCAGTCATCATCTCAACCATAGTTTACGAATTAGAATGGTCAGATGCTATGTGTTCCCGATACTATTTTATGGAATGGAAGGATGGACCGAAGAAATGTGGATCTACAGAAGGATGCTCAAAATAAGCCGGATGGATAGAGAGAGTTATGAATGTTATGGTTAAGATTAATAAAGGAAAATAAGTATTTAAAACAATGAAAATCAGAAAACTTCAATATCTCGAACATGTAATGAAACATCCGGAGAAGTACGAGATCTTGCACCTCATATTGTTGTAAGAAAGAAGAAGAATACCATGGCTGAAGAACCTGAGACAATGATTTGGCCAGTCCACTGTAGAACTTTTCCGGTTCGCTGTGAACAAAGTGATGATAGCCAATGTCCGTTGAACGGATAGGGCACAAGAATAACTTTGAGGTTGTTTTAATGACTGGCAAGAATAAAACTTCATATTACATCAATTATAAATTGCCCGCGCCTACTAATACTCGTGTTTGCAATCTGTAGAGCATTTGCGGTAGTGATTTGTATTCCACAGGCGTTTTTCTAGTAGATTGTTCCCAAAATAATGGATGTATCATCAAAGTAAGAACCGTTTGGTTCTATACATTGTTGTCAACGAATTACAAGCTTATTTATGTCTATATAATAAAACTCGGGAGAATCAGAATCCTATAATTATTTAAAGGCATTGTCTGCTGCCTCTCCATTATTGAATTATTTAACGTAAATAATTATCGAGATGGTTGAAAAGGTGAAACTTATATTTTTGTTACAAACGCGGTTCGTCCAGAAGCGGTTCCCCTAAGCTCGATTAACATTGTTTAAGCCGCATAATGTCCACGTTTAAATCACGCGTAATTCCTTTTTTTCAATTCCATTGATTATTATTGACAATTCAAAGATTAAAGTAATGCAAGTTCAATGCCCGACTCAATAAATAAATATAACAGATTCCTGACTGACAAACGAATACTAATAAACATGCGAAGAAAGTTAAAAATAATATAATATTAAAATTGACCATTATTTTTGGAACTTACTAATAATTTCGATACGGTACGTGAAGTAGAAAAGTCTTAACATACTCGTACATACATATAAAATGTAACGTTTTTATTAAGTTTAACAAAGTTAACATTTAATTGCATCATCGTAATTATTATTTAAACTGGTATATGAATATATATGTTGTCTATGAAGCTAAATTATAATTTTGATAAATACAAACCGAGTTTGAAGGGATCTTTTCTTAACACGCGTAGTTCTATTTGAGTTTAGGAAATTTATGATTTATAATATGACCAGAATCCAATTAGTTTATTGATTTTATTATATGAAATTCTTTACATATTTATTAATAATATTATACAGAAATTTATTTGGTTTAAAAATATTTTAAAAATATACAAATTACGAGTCGACATTAATAATTCCCACAGTAAGCCCGCAGGCCGCTTTCAGAATATGAAATGAGCAAATGTCAGACTAGAATTATGATAGTCGGTGGTCGGCATGACTATATGAATTAGGAAGTATGCAGGACTATGCGCAAGGGTGCGATGCAATATTAGGAGGGAATTTTTAACTCATAATACGACCAAGGAGAGGAAAGCAGATTATTTGAACACGTAACAATTCAGATAGAATATAATAAAACAAATTACTTAGGCAGTATTTTGTGATGAAATTTTTTGCTTCCCCTTGCGTTTAATACTTTTTTTAATGCTACAATTAATGCTCTGAAAAAAAGAAATTGATTGGAAATGCCTAAATATAACATACGAAGTTGTGTTGTGGCGACTTTAAAGTGAAGGATTGACGGCCGTGAAAGAATAATCACACGACGACTTGTGCACCTGCGCTAATGTACATTAAATGCAAACCGTAGTCGTTAACATTTCATAACCATAATCATATTTGTACAATACGATCTTATAAAAATTAACAAACTTAACATAATCTAACCAAAATAGTATAAAGGTTGATCCAACAAGAGCGGAAAATTTAAATTTGTTGTTGTCAAACTATTATGACAGCTGGATGCTAAACAGTCCGCCATTATTAAAAATGTATCATTTTTTGACACAACAACGCATCCGTATTGTTAAACATTATTTAAAAAATGTTTGACTGCCATGATTCGCAAATTGCGTCCAATTTTTGGTAATCGAAATGTTCCAAGTGCATCAACTGTGAAGAGAATAATCGAAAAAAGAGACTGGATCCAATGATGTCACGATTAATGGCGGACACGTGTTCGTCCAGGTCGTTCAGCAGCAAACATCACGGCCGTTGGCCAGAATGTGGCCGAGAGTTCGGGAACATCCATTCGGCATCGTGCTCAAGAATTGAACATTTCAAGAAGCACTATGCAGCGTATTCTCACGAAAGATTTGCGTCTTATACAGTGAAGAGAGTTCGTCATTGTGTAATCTCCTTGGCCGCCTAGAACGTGCGATTTAACGCCTTTTTCTGGAGTGTTTTGAAGTCAAAAGTTTTTATCGACAAGTCCACGATCACCAAAGCCTTGAAAGAGGAAATTAGCCGCTGTGTTTGGTACAGGAAACAAGAATGTAGACTAAGGTGGTTCGCCGATCTCAGTTTCTCTCAACCGGCGATGATGATGATGATTATGAGGTCGAAAGAAATGAAACACAAAAGATGTTCAATATCGGTACACTACGGCGACACGACACAATCAAGAATGGCTTCCCGCCTGCAGAATATTCTGTTTTTATTCAGATATATAACAATACATACAGTCATATTTGCAAGTCAGCAACAGGCTGCCGCTATGACGTTTTACTAAGACGTCATTGTTTTCCTGAAATCTAGATCCCACGGGTTTTTTGGCGCCACGACGATAATTACATCTTTAAATTATTGAAACGTGTCTTATCATATTAATTATATGGCGACATATGCGACCTCGCAATTCTGTGCGATACATGCTGCATCACCGAAATCCAGCCACAGTTATGCCAAACCGTGATTGAAAATTTCGTCAAAAAAACGCAAATGTGCCAGCAAAGCTGATGAGGGCATTTATTAGATGTGTTGTTCCGTACATAATTTCCACATGACTACTTTATGATTAAATGAAAATTACGGTATTTAAAAAAAAAACTATGTTTTATTTAAAATTTAAATTTTCCGCTCTTGTTGGGACACCCTTAAAACCACTATTGATCGCTAATTTCTCCTTTATAAACCCTTCACATTAAAATCGCCATAACTCCACATCCTTTGGTTTTCGCAATTTAATATTTTATATTCAGGCATTTCCAATCAGTCTTTACTTAAAAACATTAGCTTTATAAAACAATTACTTGAAAACACAATTTTACCAAGATTAATAAGTCAAGCATTTATTTACACCTAAAACTTTTTAGGAGAACACATTCTTATTATGAAGTTGTAATTATTCAGAACATAGGTCTGTGATATTTTAAATATGAATTAAATATATTAATTTTAAATTTTATTAAAAAAAAAAAATTAATTTAAAGGTAACAAACACAAAGGTTCGAAAATTATCGCTATAGCATAGTTGGATAATGCACCTTCCCCGGTTAGGAAAGAGATCCAAGTTCGAATCCCGGTGGCGCAACAACAATATTTTTCGATAAAATTGATTTTATATGTATATCTTTCTAATTAATATATTTAATTCATATTTAAAATTATTTCGTTTGATTAATTCCATGTTTCTTCTGATCAAAGTAATCCGAATCCATAAGGAAAAATACAGTAAGAATTAATGTTTTATTATAATTGTATCTAAGTTATATTTATTAAATATAACGTAATACTGCGAATTACATTAGTCACGTATGATAAAATTGATAAAGAATGGTTGCTTGTCATTATACATACGTATTCAAGGTGCTTGGGTTTTTGGCAAAGATTATATACGTTGGTATTTTTATTAGTGTTATTAATAATTAGTTTAAATAACAATCTGTCTCGTTAAAAATAAAAATATTATTTTGATTTAAATAAAAATGTATTTCCATAAAAAAAACTAAAAAAAAGACTGGATCAACATACGCTGTGTAAAAATTTATGAGACGAAATAGTGATGTGTATACATATGTCATTTAGTAATTTATTCAATAGATAAAAAAACTGAAATCTCATATTTTTCCTCGCCATATCCGATTCACCTGGAATCTTTTACTCTGATCATTCTGCTTCATTTTGTTCTATCCTGGGATGCATTTGTAGTCACGATCAAATCTTTAAGATTCTTCCGATCACGAATCTTATGTTACTCGAGGTCTTTCCGGTTTCCGGTCTCGATATTCGCCCCGTGATTGCACATCTATAACATCTATAATTTTTTCGGGAATAGGGGGCCATCCTAAGATACACACATTTGAACTTTGTTCAATCTTGTGTCCTAGACAAGCCCATTTCAGCTACATGAATCTGTTTCTTCACACTCACCCAATATTCCAATAGGCAAATGCCTCCGCAGTGCACAGTTTCATAAACTCTCTTAATTGGAATACTACTATCACAAAAGGCTGATAACAAATCTATCGCTTGCAAAACTATCGTTTACGAAAATGTTGAATAACTCCAAATTAACCATGGTAACTTTTTACTATAGTAACTTTATATCATCCCTCGTTATAAAACATTTGTCAGTTGTTGGTACCTACATCGAATTTATTACCGTTAAAACATAGATAAAAAATCTCGCCCCATAGCGTGGGACGACAAATAATCATGAAATACAGTTAATTTTATCTATGGCTTTATTGGCATCCGCGTTCGAAACTTTAATAGCGAATTTTTTTCGGACTATGTGCTAGGTAGGTATATTAAACAATGAGATCACTATCGGACGAACTCTCATCACTAAAATAGCGGGATATTGAATGATTAATTGTCGTATCAATGTTACAGATGTCTTTTGAAACAGCTGTAAAGAGTCCGCCATATTTAACCATCGATTCTCATATTTTACAAGTATCAGACTGATACAAAAGACGCAAGCCTATTAATTCAAATCTGCGTCGAGGGCATCGGAAAACTGACATAACTCATTACGCAGTATGCCCAATAATTAATTAACGAGACTGCATGTTAAATATAGCTTCCGAAATACGAAAGAAGGTCGCGAAAACAAGTTTTAATATTAGCACCATTTTTCAAAGAGAAGCTCTATACAGTGAACAGATAGATATGCCAATTAAAAAACAAAAATTCAAAACGTGTAAGATCCTGACTCTATTATTTATTTGAAGTCATGAAAATTGGCGATTTGAAATGTTTCCGGGCACGTTCATCAACCCTGCAAAATTTTGGCACAAACTCAAAACATCGTTTACTATATTAATTATCTTCCGTCTAAACGCCCCTGAACCCGTACCCAGCGGGAATCAGATAAATTGCACGGGGAAATAATCTCCTCTGGATTTTATTATCGCTTACAAGCCAGGCACATCCTCGGTCCACGGCACTCTGTCCTCCGTACATCACACTTCTCTCGTAAATACTTAATAAAGCTCGGATTAGCTCTGCTCACGAGAGCACTAAAATTATTACACAAAACAGGCAGGAAAAAAAATGGCGAAACATGTGACCAGCGTCGAGTTGAGTATAAATAAATACACAAATAATAAACAGATGTGAGAACCATTTTCGAAACAATGGAATTATTACTATGTAATATTTGTTAATTTGCTAAACTCGATGTATATTCATTAGTTGACTTCTACCCGCGCAGACATCTTAAATCCATTCTGATGAATTAAATTGCACACGGGAATAAGTGCAGTGGCGGCGCACAAAGCTGCCCACGCCGCCGATGCAATATAATATGCAACATAAGGAAAATAACATTCACGTAAGCCAATGAAGACATTCAAAGTAATCCGAGTTGGACGTTCAACGTGTATTCTGGTCGTGTTCACACTTCGTACTTGGGTCCGGACAATATTATAACGTAGTCAAATATATTGTTACAAACGTCAGTAGGTATGTTATGTAGTAAGCGATGATGTCCATAAATAAAATCATCAAGTGGTTTATTAAAAAATATATATTTTTATTTATTATCTTTGTTTAGAGAACATATCTTATGTGAAGTGTAATTATTCAGAACATACGGTCTGTGATATCTTAAATATGAATTAAATATATTAATTATAAAGATATACATATAAAATCAATTTTATCGAAAAATATTGTTGTTGCGCCACCGGGATTCGAACCTGGATCTCTTTCCTAACCGGGAAGGTGCTTTATCCAACTAAGCTACAGCGACAATATTTTTAGCGACAATTTCAAATCCTATGGCTCTGTCAAATGATGGAACGATTAAATGTATTGATTTCAAAAAGGTAACATATAGGGTCGTTTGAACAATAGTGGGTTTTCAGAATTTGCTAATCATTTGATAGAAAATGGTCATGATTTTGATAAAAAATTGGGATTGTCAATTTTGCATATAAACGGTGTTGGTCACAAATTAAATATATTGGAATCGTTGGAGATAAATAAAGCGTGTAAAACTAATCAAAAAATTATAAACAACCAACTAAATTTAACTACGAGTCCCAATTAAAAATTTTTTCCTAAAAATTATTAGAGTAAATTTGTATTAAGTAATGATTTGAGTTAGGTACTAAAAGAATTTTTTTTTTTTTTTTTAAAAATAGATTTTTTTAAAATAGATTCTGTCAAAGAAACAATATATGTTTTAGTTAGTTATGACATCCTGAAGAAGAAAATGGTATTTTTCGAAACCGGTAGATGTATTTAAACTCATTTTAGTGGTTAATAAAAAATTTAAAAAAAATATATATATATATATGAATCTTAACCACAAAGATAATATTGTTAATTTTAAAAAAATATATATATTTGACATTTTAGCATTCCTCTAATAAATACTTAATACTTGAAATTGTTGTAAAAATATAATTGATTTTATTTGAAAGGAACAGAGTAATTAATTTTTTTTTAAAATATGGAATAATTATTTTAGTTTCGGGAATCTACCTATTAGCACAGACCAATAAATGAATAGATACGAAATAAAGTGTACATATAGGATAAGGGTTTAGAACGTTAGTTGAGGGACGAGAGGCATTCTACATACATCATTTTAGGAAACAAATTTATGACACATTTATGCAACAGTAAAAGTATTTACTTTTCGAAAATTAAATCTTTGTGTTAACAAGACGTATTTTTTACATTAATGCATATTATATTGTCAGCGTTTAAATTTTCGTCACAATCGAGTCATATATTTAAAAAAAATCGCGGGGCTATTTAATTACGTAAGTGGTACCAAAGTGATCACTTGTATGACACGAAAATGAAAATATTTAAACGAGAAATTTGCGTTAGTTCATGTTTATATATTTGGTAGTCCGTGACCTATTATATATATTTAAGTTTTTTTCTAACCCGCGTATCAAAGAGTCTTGGCGACTAGTAAAAAAATAGAATTTACTGGCACGTAAGGTAAGGTAAACTTACAGTCATTGTCTCCGACCGTGTCAATTATAATAATCATCATTATTATTAACAGTCATTGCCACAGTCCACTGCTCGATAAAGGCTTTTCCATGACTCAAAATCAACCATCCACAAATTTCGCCATGTCACTCCCGCTGCATCAATAACTTTGTCTATCCACTGAGATTATGGACGTCCTCTAGATCGCTTTTTGTCTTGTCGATACCATTCAAAAATATTTATATCAAAAATTATCTTCGTAGACCTGAAGAACAAATTACATAATAACGGCTTATATATTCGCTTTCCAATTAACAAAGCTATGTAGAGATTTAGTAGTAATATTGTTTCGTGCATTTATACATAACGACATAACGAGGACTAACTAAAGTTCGTAGAATACCTTTCGTACGCATTACATGGCTACACTGTGATATCGGCCGCGAAATAACACTGGAATGTATTGCCGAAGGACAAATCATTTCTGATCAACGATCCGTCAAACCAATCTGTCCCCTCTGACTTTTTTCTATTCATTAAAATCAAATACGACTTGAAGGATCATCATTGGCTATCACGAACGGAGATGGAACGGATTACAACGCGTACTCAAAACAGCTACACAGAGGATGACTTTGAATACTGCTTTCTGCAATAGAAAAAACGTTGGACAAGTGCATTGCTTTAGGACTTAAGGACAGAAGCGTGTTGTAGTTTAGTAATTTTTTTTTTCTACGAACTTAATTGTCAATTATCGTAAATTTATTTCTAACATTGTATATATTCTTAAATGATATTTAGATCCGTAGATGGATATTTGTATCATACATTTAATTTTTTTTTTTTTCTAAGACGCCATGTGAAAGAAAAAGTATAGCAAAGATACAAGTATTATAAATGAGAAAGCCTGGATCGCGCGACTCCTGTCCAAACAGATACTAGAACCAATTGGTTTGGAACGTTGCGCTGCCAGAATGTTTCAAACCAATTGGTTCGGACCGAGTCTCGTCGATCTGTATGTGATAAAGCTAAAACAATCGAAGAACGAGCACTCCAAACAGACTGATATGTGATTCTCTTCAAACGGAACACCGAAGAAATTTTCTGGTCAATCGAATATTGTGAATAATTATTTTCATAAATGACACTTTTATATTTAACTAACCAACTTACCATCACACTGCTTCTCC
The DNA here is from genome assembly GCA_031772225.1 of Eubasilissa splendida. Taxonomy (NCBI): domain Eukaryota; kingdom Metazoa; phylum Arthropoda; class Insecta; order Trichoptera; family Phryganeidae; genus Eubasilissa; species Eubasilissa splendida. The sequence goes on along the minus strand of CM062850.1, from coordinate 31,180,460 downwards.
GTGGGGGTTGGCAGAGCGGATAGAGCGCCACACTTTTCTGTCCTGACACACAGTTATCGCCTCATCCACACTCATACATCTTCTCATACAAGGTCGCCGATTATTGAGCCTTCTAACAGTACCATCCTCCAGTATCTGGTTTACCTTGCCGTGCCAAGTCTTCCACGGACGCCCTCCATTTCTGGTGCCATCAACACTGGCGTCATATATTTTCCTTACCATTCTCCCCTCATTCACCCGTTTCATATGACCAAACCACATTAGTGATCATTTCTTAATCTTACTATACTAAAATCAGCTTTACAATCTTTACTCTGTCATACATGGATCTGCCACACATACGCCTAAGCGATCTCATTTCCATTGCATTCAGTCTACTTTCGGTCCTTTTCTGCCAGCTCCAGGCCTCACTTCCATACATCAGTGCCGGTACCAGGACTTCATTGTGTACCACTAGTTTTGCCTCGGTTGACAAGTTCTCATTAGCTATAATTCCATTCAAACCGTCGTTCACTTGTTTCTTGCAGTCACCCTTCTTTCGATATTTTTCTGTCTTTCCGTTTCTATATATTTAAGATAAATAAAATACGAATTTAAATCATGGACTAGGCATCATCTAACATTTTGATAACAATTGACTCTTGTAGGAAAATTCTGATAATAATTTTCACTTTAAAAATGAATAAATATGTCCAATTTCCTAATAGTTTTGGAGATAAAAAACAAGGTTAAATTTTAGATGTACTTATAATACATTTATAACAACTGTTGATTTAAATATAAGAGTAATATAATATTCTACTTTGTTACTCTGAGTTATGTAGTGATATGTTTGTAAAAATTTCACCTCATGGGCGGAATTTGGTTCATCAATTTCTTAATCGATATCAAATATCTCAACTCAATATTCAAAATATTGAATCTCAGTTTGATGTTAATAGCCTTGTTGTTCCAAGAAATTTATTAAAACATTTTTTTGTAATACGGTAATATTAATATGGTAAATTTAAAAGTAATGCTATCAATAATATATACATAATACGTAACAACAAATCATTTATCTTGTCTGGAGGTTGTCACTATATTAGCCTGTAGGCATAATCTAACTCCAGATCGTAGATAAATAATTTAAAAATATATTAAATGTTAATTTCTTAATTAAGCTTCTAAATTAAATCGGATATCAGCCGATTGGTATTGTACTGGTTAAAAACCATCATTAAGCATCTCACCCATCTCTTCTCCTCTCGCACAGCATCTTTACAGAATAGGTATATAATAGATGGTTTCTTGACGTAAAAATCTTGGCATCTATGCATGAAATAAGATTTTTAAAAAAGCCTCACGTGCTATGACAGTATGAAGTGCGCAGATTCAGTTCATGGATCTGCGAGAAAGTACGCAGCTGTTCAGCCACCTGGCCAATACTGTACCTGAACTGTCTAATTGGAATGGCGCTCGTGCAGCAAGGGTGGCAGCATACAAAGCGACCAAGCGAGCGCGCTAATCAATTCAACCAACAAATCAATAAAAAAATCTCTCAACCGGTCCAGCGAAGACTTTTAATATTTGTCATTGACACAATTAATGAAGTCTATCGGATGCGGTCATCACTTCAATTTAGACAGTTGAATAATTTGGCAGCCCAACAATAGTGCATTAAACAACTTCAAACGCTGGGGTAAGTCGGAGTTAGCCTCAAGCTGAACAGGTGTGGAGAATGCTCAACGGACTGGCGACAGTGCTGCCCATTAAAGAGACTTGGCAACGATATGATGCGAAGGATCGTCAACCGATAACTTCAGTTCAGACATGTTCAAAACGCGCACAGGAGAATATTTATGTACTGTAACTAATTTTGTAGAGAATGCCGAAATAGTTTCGCTCAACAATTTACGAAATCCGCGCTGTTTTGATGCGCAGAAAATGATAAAAGCTGTTCATTGTAAATAAGCGGGAAAGTCAAAAATTATTTACATTTTTTGTTACGTATCCCTTGGGCACAGATCTCACGGAAGCCAAGCTCGTCGTGGATGATTTGATGGGCAGAACCGTGACTGATGTTCAAAGAAGACGCCACCTCACCGATGGTAACCGACCTATTCGTTAGAACCATCTCTCGAACTTACTGAATCTTCTCGTCTATGGTGGAGGTTGACGGGCGTCCTGCTCCCACTCCGTGCGTCACACTCGTCCGGCCACTTTTAAACTTCTCGATCCATAAAAAAAGCACTTTTATGCCAGCAGTCCACTCTCGCAGAATGTACTGCAGCTCTCGGCTTGCATCGCCTATCTCGCGTCGACACTGGTCGTCTCGTGCCATCTCGCTCGGCCACGCACGCCTCGGCGAGAGTGAACTGCTGGCGTTATGTGATAAAGCACTCTCCCCGTACTGTGATAAAAAGTCTACATGGATTTCAGTCCCTTTAACACCCCCCGACCACAGAAATCGAATCACTTCTCGGCAACTGCAAGCGGAGTGAACGGAAAAAAGCTCAAGAACAATAAACGAGATAGTATGTGCATGGCACATAACGTACATTACTTTCAGATTATAAATAAAAAAAATTCCATATCGTTAAACTGCAACCATTTGAATTTCATACGACTTAAAATAAACATTGAAACCTTCCAGGAAAAAATCGTCGTGAAACCATGTTGTGCAAGAACAAAATCAAATAAATCCAAAACGTTTAGCCACACACTCGCGAGTGATGTTATTGCAAGATATGAATGGTGAGTTTGCAACAAAACGCACGTGGAAAGTGCAACCGGATGTAGGAACACGTGCGCATTGAAAACGTGCGCGCCGCGCAGCTACCCAGCTTCCGGTTACGGCGGCAGACCTTATAAAAGGTCCAATGATGAAGTAATCAAATGTTGCAATGTGCAGAGGTCAATGAAATAGTCGTCACAATCTAATATTACACAGTGATTACACCAATGCAAGGTGTCGACATTAAATAATTAATATTAGGAGAACACATTCTTATTATGAAGTTGTAATTATTCAGAACAGACGGTCTGTGATATTTTAAATATTAATTAAATATATTAATTCTTCTTTCTAATTAATATATTTAATTCATATTTAAATAATTAATAAATTGAAAAAGACGATTACATTAGGCGGTTTCATGGCAGAAGAGAAAACGTTAAAAGACTTAATAGTCTAGACTCGGGTCATCATCTCTGGAATATGCTTTTCCACTTTTCTCGCCATCCTGCATCTGTTGCCTTTTCCACTTGGTCAGTTTAACAGGTGGGGGATTTTCCTCTTCCTCTCCGTTCTTCGATGTAACCCACCACAACAAGCTATATTCTCGTAAAATGCCCAAAAAGACAGGTAAATGTAAAAAAAACTTTATTACGTGACTTTCTAGTGGAAAGTTATTTTTCAGAAGATGCACAAAGAAAATAATTCGAGTTTTTTAGAATAATTAAATATGAAATGTGTAGTAATTAATAATCTGATTATTTTAAATATGAATTAAATATATTAATTATAAAGACATACATATAAAATCAATTTTATCGAAAAATATTGTTGTTGCGCTACCGGGATTCGAACCTGGATCTCTTCCCTAACCGGGGGAGGTGCTTTATCCAACTAAGCTACAGCGGCATTATTTTTAGCGACAATTTTTCGACCCTATATGTTACCTTTTTGAAATCAATACATGTAATCGTTCCATCATTTGACAGAGCCATTTACCTTATTTTTACAGAATCTCAAAATACCTTTAAGTAAATCTGATAGTAGACGCCAGAATTAAAAATTAATTAGAAAAAAAAAAAATCTGATTCTTTTATTTTTTTTAATACAGGCAGCATTCATTTTATAGAACTCCAACAATTTTTTTTTGATTCTATATTTAATTTTTCCAAATAATTGGACGATCGTTTCAGCTGTATAGGCCATTTATTAACTGATAAAACATAGAACAGTATGGTGAGCTTACTTACATGCAGATTTTGTTACAAAGTTGGGTATCACATGTTAGGTGACTAACAATACAAAATTCACTTAGTGATAAAATTGACAATGTTGGAAATACTAACGAATTAATATTTTTATATAATACAAGACGACTATTAAAATAGTCTTATGACTATTGGAAATGAATCGAAGCAAATGAAATTTTTGTACTGGGAAATGATTAAGATTGTCGGTAACCAGCTGAATAAACAAAACAAAACATCAGTATCATGTGCTCGTAATACGACGTGCTGTAGACTCTTGATCTTGAACTCGATACAAGGCTATAATCGTAATAAAACATCAGTGTACCAAATTTAAATACTAAAATATCACTCTACCCAATCCCATCAACAAATAATAAGAAAAGGTTTGCGAATAAAAAGATATTGTTTTAAGTACAACGTTGAAAGTAAAAAAAAAAACAGAACATTATTTACTATAAATGTCTGATAAACGGAATTTTTAAAAATAATTATTCCATTTCAAAAATATATAATTTTTATATTAACTTTGTACCACACACACACAATTTATGAGTTATCACTACTAGTTTCGGGATAAGCGTTCATTCCCATATATAGGGGTAAATTGAACTAAATTAAATACAGTTGGCAATGGGGGTCGTAAAGGTGGGAGTGGCTTTATTGTTTCTTGGTAACATCGATATATATATATTTGTGATATTATTCATTAATTCAATTTTTTCTGGATTTCTATCTTTTCAATTTTATTCACTATTATTCCTCAAGTGAAGTAATTTTGGGATGTGGATGTCGAAAGAATGGTTGGTTTCAATAAAATGATTAGCGAATTCGGTAAAATTATTATTTTTCAAATAGCGTCGATGTTCTTAAATTCGCGTATTTAAATTTCTCGCGGTTTGGCCAATGTATTTTTTGTTACAATATCCGCAAGTTATTTGATAAATCCCGTTTTTTTCTAAAATACCTATTTAGAAGAATGCGGGTAGGAAAATAATGTGTAATTTTAGTAGAAATCGGACCCGTGTATAGGATTTTTCACCAATGAGTATATCGGTGGTGTTAATATTATGTTATGTTTCCATAGGTATATTATTAGACACATATCAGATATATCATAGAGACAAAGCTATTTTTTATTATATTTAATAGAAAATATATAAAATTATGGGGTAATTACAGGGCTTACGACTTGTACTATATATATAAATTAATCACTTAAGCCAGCCGAAGACAGATCGTAAGCCATGTAATAACCCCATATGAGATATCTGATATTTGTTTAATAACAGTGCCTTTGTAGTTAAAAATACAGTAATTGTGTGTTTTTGGACATATTCAAATGTTGCTAATATATTATTAGTTTTATGTTTAGTAACTGCAAATTCATCAATGATATTAATTATTTAATGACTATGTAGAAAATTATATAATTATAGTAGAATGTCGATTATCTGAGTCTCCGTACATTGATTACGCAAAATTGTGCAATTTCAACATCAAATCCTATTATTTATGTGCTGGGGGAGAGATTAAGAAAAGTGTCATCTCATTTTATCATTTGAATATTTATTTAAATTTGTGTACATACAAACTATTAATAAGAAGTTAAGATAAAATTTGTGTGAGCTACGTTCGCACACACGCCAACGGTAATGCAACGTCTTCTTGGGGCCGATTGTGTAATCAGTAGTAACTTTTTACTATAGTAAAAAAGTCACTTCAATATAACGCTATTTTAGTGACTAGAGTTCGTCCGATGATGATCTCGTTGTTTAATATACATTATTATACATAATACGAAAAAAATTCAAGACCAAAGTGACAGATATCGAACGCCTAGGCGAAAATTATTAATCACGCCTATAGACATGATAGTAGTAAATTTGATGTACCAACAACCCGCAAAGGATTTTTACCAAGGGCGTTAGTAAAAAGTTACTATTACCGATCACACAACCGGCCTTTAGTATCCGAGCCAAATTTATCATAGTTTGCAAAAGGAACGACTATGAAAACTTTAAAGAAAAAATATATTGTAGTATTATTAAAAAATAAGCTGTGAATGTTTAGAAATAAAATAGCATTTTTTGTTAATGTACATTTGAGATTTAACATACATTTTCAAATAAAGTTATTTATAATAACATAATCTGATTATGTATAACAGTCGCGACTGTCTGTATTAACCGAGTTTATGATTATCCGTGGTAGATAATCGGGGTTCTACTGTAAGACATGACTATAGAAAATTCGCAAAATATATCGGTAATAACAGTTTACCATTGCAAACAAAAATTGGCCAGGAATAGCGTAATATTTTTATACGAATGCTTGATTCATTTCATCAGACCCTCACTGCCAGAACCTTTCACAACGTCATGGTCAGTTTGTAAAACAGGCGACACGCCACCGTGGCTACGTTCACACCTCAATGATTGTTACGCAATCGAAATTCACGAACAAAACGGTGGAAACTGGCCCGCAAGGACGCCCGTAGACAGGCTCGCCGGTTTCCGGCTACAATCGGAAGTGTTCGGGATGCAATAAAGTCGCGTCGGTGCCGACACTCTCATCACAAACATAGATTGCCCAGGCACTATTTCCTGCGGCGAAGTAACGCGCTCGATCCTCCGGACTGAGATGCACACAGAAGCGGACAGCGTCGAGAGAACTCTCCAATTTATGATATGTAAAAACAATAAAACAATATATTCTTAAGTTTAGTAGTATTTATTTTAGTTTAAATATATAAGGATTATGCTAGAATAAGGCGGCACTGTACATAAAGTGTCGCGCCTAATTAATTTGAAATACTTAACTTCCAGTAAATTGTTTAGAGGGTTTTTTATCAGTAATTTTTTACCCTTCCAATTCATGTATTAATATAAAACACATATGGTGTTTATAATAATAAGGTAGTTGGTAAAAGTGTCAAAGTGATTAGCGCTGATGCACTTGTAGTAGTAGATTAGGCGGTCTAGCCGCATGTAGAGTACTCAGAGTATCGTAGACTCTAAGGAATTGGAAAAAAAAAAAAAACACTCTCATCATTTGCCGATGCACTCGTGATAGTGCAGTTGCGACCTGTCACATGTGTCGGATCGGTCGACTCACTTTCCAACGACATGTCAAAAATTTAAAACGAGTAAAACTTAGGTTCGATATTATTTTAATTGAATTTAAAATGTCGCACACACCCGTTTACATTTTTCTACACAATAATTCACATTGAATAATTTATAGGTGATATTTAGGTCTACGAATTAAATGAAATTTTCGACTGCTGTATTGTCAATTCTGTAAATTTTGATTGAACGATATTTTATCGTATGTAAAAAATATGTATGTTAAAATCACAGACTATCAAATATATAGACATGAACAAAAACAAATTTCTTTGTTTCAATATTTTCATTTTGGTGTCACCCACGCGATCACTTTGGTAGCACTTCGCAATCAAATAGCTCTGCGATTTATTAAAAATATATGACTCGACTGAAACGGAAATTTAAACGCTGACTATATAATATGCATTAATGTAAAACAGAATGTTGCATAAATGAGTCATAAATTATCGAATTTATGTTTCTACAAAGAATGTGTGTAGAATGCTCCTCGTCCCACAACTAATGTTTCAAACCCATCTCCTATATGTACACTTTATTTCACGTCTATTAATTTACTGGCCTGTGCGTTAAAATACATAATAATAAAAAATTTCTACTTTATATTAAAATATATTTGTATATTTTACAATTGAACTAGTGCGTGGCTATGAAAACAAAATAATACATATTTATGTAGTGAAATATGATGGGTTTATATTCTTTATAAAACAAATTCAAAAAAGAAAAAAACGTCTATAGTTTTTAACAAAACTAATTCAAAGCCAGAATTCGTTCCAGAAAATGATTATAAAAACAATTGAATGTCTTTTTTTGTAATCACAGAGAGAAAACAAAACAATAGTTATCAAAGAACCGACATATTTTAAAACCTAACGATCAAAGTTTGCGGTCTTGTGGACCGACGCCAAGGAAGCCGACATAATGAAAAGTAGGACAAGAGACGTCACCGCGAATGTATTTAAGAATGGCCAAAGAAAAGATATGGAATATAAAATAAAAAAGACAGACGTGTTGTTACATATTATTATCACTAAATTAAATTAAAGTTTTTTTTTTTACGTAATATTAGTAAAATGTTAAACATGCTCGGATTCTTTACATTTCAAAAACCCTTTGACATGTCAAAGCCAAGAATATTTTCGCAAAAATAAACCATTTCTCGCACACATGAAATGTTAGCGGCTCAGCAGTTTGTAAAATCGACCCCTAAGAATAACAAAGTTCCATCTGACACTAACACTGTTTTGAGAAAATTAGTTCAAAAGTGTTGTTTGAATTGTATATTTCCTAAAGCAGCATCATTTTATAACTATTTAAATGCCATGAGCGAGTTAACACGTTAAATTTATTATCTCACGCCGAGCTATTGCCGCGATTAAACGCATTTTTATGACATGATTAAACACGTTCTTCGATGTCATACCGACCCCTCAGAATATCGAGGTTCCGCCTGACACTGACATTGTTTTGAGATAATGAGCTCCAAAGTGTTGATTGAATTTCAACATATATTCATTTATATTTTGTTTTGAGTATGCAAATATGATCAGTTTTAAGGTCTGGACTTATTTTCAGTATTATCAATGACCACTGTAAAATGGGGTAAATTAAAAATATTAAAAAACAATATAAATTAACAATAATGATCCATAAATTAACATAAATAACTGATGCAGTTGGAACTTTCATCTCACGCTATTTCCTTTGGTATCCGTTAAATACAGTCGGTGTGTATGGAAGAAATAAAGAAGAATGTATTTGAAATCTTTTTCACGCAATAACTCAAATTAGCCCAAAATGTTAGTTGGAACCTTGCTATTCTAAGGGGTCGAAATGGTCAATTATGTTCTTTCCTGACACTTGTCCTTCACACCGCTCATATACGTTTATCAAAAATGCATACAAGATTTATAATTTAAAAAATCCATCCGGAACTGGCCAAAAGGAGATTTCGTTTCTGTTTTTTCCCCTAGGTCCAATATTAATTGAGTATTTAAAATATACGAATAGCCGCCGTTTTGAAACGAGATGGAGAACTTAGTCAAGATCAATTTAAAGTTATCAATTAAGTTCGATCTAAATATGATGAGAACTACGGGAGTTATCTTGTCCACAAAATCCTTATTATAAATTGCGTTTCCCCATATATATCTATGACTTTCTGGATGTAGTGTAATTATGGCTGTACACTGCATGATTGAACGACATGGTTTGTGAGACGCGAGCGAGGCGAAAGCGAACGTGTTTTTAATATCTCTAGGTTAAGATTACTTAAATGTTTTCTCTTTTATATATTTAATAATAGTACGTAAATATACATTCAATTTGAAATGAAGTGTACATTGTCTCTTTTACGCGTAAGAAAAACTATACATGACATCTGTCATCTTTTCTTATCTATTCTATCGATGGTATACCGTAAAATAAAGCACTTTCCGCAACATCCATAGAATAAACCACTTTCCGCAATATCCATAGAATAAAGCACTTTCCGCAATATCCATAGAATAAAGCACTTTCCACAACGATTTTTGGTTATGCAATCGGCGATATGGTTATGATCGAAGAAAATGCATTTAAATGTGTAAATAAAAAACGTCAACTATTCAATATGAATACCGAAACACGTTGAAATACCCGGCGGCAAAGAACCAGAAGTGTAAAGTGTCGCGAGACGCTGACCCGGTTTCACCGGTGGCGCTCGGACGCTTCCGTGAGACCATCCGCTCCTATTCCTGAACAGCTTCAGAAATAGATCACTCGGCTCCACCAACACACGCGTGGACAATAGACGCGAGCTGGTCAAAGTTAAGACAAATAAGTTAAAGTCAATCCAGGAGATGGCAATTTTTCAAAATGACTAAAGACTTGGTATTTTTTCAATAAACATACAATGATTATAAAAATATTATAGGCACGGTATTCAAAAAAGAATCTCTCATAAGTATGCAGATTATTTTTGTTGATTTATGAATGAATATCAACGTGATGGTATTGAACATTAAATTTGAACAATGCGATATTTCAATATAGTCCATGATATAAAGTGAAGGCATTCATTCAATTTATGTAGATATATGTATGTATATAAATGTGTGTATATACATACATATATGTTTATCATAGTATGTATATGTGTATATTATATACATTTATATGTTCTATAAATATGTATTATATTATAACTATTGTATATATTATATTATCAACAAAGAAATATTAGATATTTCTTCTATTTTATTACACTTTACACTGCAATTTCATAAAATATAAATTTCATGTCATCATTGTTATCATCATCATCCCTCTACAACCCGTTATTGGTCCAGGCTTCCTCAAAAATACAACCTAACCGGTGTCTGCAATGGCTACTTTCTGCCAATTAATGACGCCATGAACGGATCAGTCTTCATTTATATTGTCTTGCCATCTTATTTTAGGTCTTAGGCCATTTTATATACCTTGCTTAAACTAAGGTACATTACACGAACACTCGGAAATATCCAAATTTAAATATATATATATGTTCCTAAAGACTGTTGTACAATAAATAATCATTATTAACAATATTTGAATATGAACACACAATTACTGGATTTTTACCTACAAATGCATTGTTATTAAGCAAATATCAGATAAGAGAAGCGAGTCCACATACTAACATATATACAACGTTCAAAAAATCTGATAAAATCTGGAGATTGAGGGGTGAGAATTATATATATAAAGTGATCACTGAAGCCAGCCGAAGACAGGTCGTAAGCCCTGTAATTACCCCATACTTCCATATATTTTCCATTAAATATAATAAAAAATCTCTATGAGATATCTGATATTTGTTTGATCATTATTAAAGTTGTATAATATAAACCAATATTTCTTGAATACTAAAAATGAATTTATAAAATGTCATATAGGCGACGTAACACGTCATCGAGATGGTAGGGCCCTCTGGTAAGTGGAGCGCCCTTTCAAGAGTCGACGCCCACTTTCCAGCGTAAAGATTCCACTCCCCCCCATCCCAAGTCTTCACTATGCCTTCTTTAGATAAATGGCAGACCCTTCCCCCATTGGAGCGCCGCTACCGGAAGGAAATGTCGCGGTGGGCATTTTGAATGTCAAGAAACTTGGACGCGCCGTGAACGACCCCGCCTGTCTTTTATTTTGTGCGTCGAACCATTCGCAATTAAAATTTATATTCGTAATAATGTCAAGTTAATACGGAAATATATACTACATATATATGTGTATAAAGCTTTGTATAATAATCCTCTATATGAACTAAAAATACATTTCAAAAATGAGACTGATGTTTTTATTGAGCTAAATATATAAAACCGTAAAGAACGCTATAAATGAAAATCTAAATATCATTGATTGATTTGGCAGTTACTTCGTGGTCTGATATTTTAATTTTAAAAATATATAATTTTTATATTGACTTTGTACTATATACACTCAATTTTTGAATTAATATCACTACTAGTTTCAGGAAGACTCAGTCCTTCCCATCTACAGGTCTAAATTGAACAAAATTAAATCTGTAGATGGAAAGGACTGCTCTTCCCGAAACTAATAGTGATATTAACTCAAAAATTGTGTGTGTGTATAGTACAATTCATTATAAAAATAATTAGATAAACCAAGGCATTAAAAATTATTTATGCACAACTATGATTTAATAATGTGCCTTCTTAATGGATTATATTATAATACTACTGTATAATACATTCATTTTGTATAAAACCGTGATTAAGGTATTTTTTATCACGTCGATCATCACGTAATTTGTAATCTATCTAATAATATGATTGCACATCGTCGCTATCGCTATTGAATCTGTATTTGTATATGTAAGTGTCATTGCCAGTAACAAAAAATACTAAAGAAGCGAATATGTCGAACGTGTTTTTAATATCTCTAGATTAAGATTTCTTAAATGTTTTCTCTTTTATATATTCAATAACGCAATACGCAAATATATATTAAAATTCGAAATGAAGTGCACTCTTTATTACGAGTAAGAAAATACATATAGTAGCGAAATCGAATGAATTTTTCCGACTGACAAGTATATTGTCATCTCGTGTAATCAATTATCTGTTAAATATATGTTCATTATGTTAACGTTTGTTCAGTAATTATTTATTGTAAGCATTATCTCAGTTTTTCAAGAATGTCTGTAAATGGAACGACGAAGAATAAATAAATAGGCCTATTGCCTGTCGCCGATTGCTTTTTCGTTAATATATGCATATTAGTAAATTCGGTGAAATTAATAAATTTTAGTTATTTTGGTAGATAATTAGTAAACATTATTAAAAATGATGAGAGAATTTTTTCATTCTAGTTACTCACAAATTAATTAAATATTTAAAAAAAGCGTTGTAAATAATTTATTTTAATATTTTAAAACGTGACTCGAGCACTTACCCGATACCCTGTGGACGTTGAAAAAACAGACGATCTTAAGAAAATATTAAGTATATTTATTAATTATAATAACTTCATATTTTTAAGTAATTTAGATTTATGTTAGTTTTTTAATTCTCAAGTAATAAACAATTCTCTAGCTGACTTACGATATTAGGGTTTGCGTCTATTTATTATTTATAAAATAAAAATATTATATATATATATGTAGTATATAATATATTATTGTAGAGTAATGTAATATGTTATATGGAATTGGGTGACAGGTAATCCGTAGGTGAATTTTTGAAAAAAAATTTATTAAAAATAAGTTTAGAAAAACGTTGTTATATGAAAAATTAATCCCTCAAGATGGAACTTTATGGGCTGGTGGAATCATTGCTCCATGTTTTTTCAAAAATGATGCCGGCCAGAACGTTACAGTTAATGGAGAGCGCTATAGATCCATGATTACTGACATTTTAGTTCTCCAATTAAATGGCATTAACGTGGAAGAGCAGTGGTTTCGACAAGATGGCGCAACATGCGCCACAATCAATTTATTGAAGGAAACATTCGATGAGCGTATGTATAATTTCACGTAATGGACCTGTGAATTGGCCTCCAAGATCATGTGATTTAAAACCATTTGATTATTTCCCGTGGGGATATGTGAAGTCGCCAGTTAACACTGATAAACCAGAGACAATAGACAACTTGGAAGCCAACATTCGTCGCGTTATTGCCGATATACGTCCTCAGCTGCTCCAAAAAGTGGTCGAAAATTGGACTTCGAGATTGCGCTTTATTCGAGCCAGCCGCGACACCCATATAAACAAAATTAACACTAATGATATAAAATTATCTTTCCAATAAAGCCAATACCATGGCCTTTACAGCGATTTTTATGCATTTCGTTTCATTTTAAAGTTCTATACCTCTATAAAAAACAGCCTGTACATAGATGAATCACTTATCTGTCAGTAAAAAAAATATATAATTTAGTAGCAACTAAATATTTTTCGATTTAGATAGTAGGTATATCGATATAGATTTTTTCTGTATATGTTAAGTGATTTATATAATTTGTTTTAGGTGTTATTAGTTCCGTGCTTTAATTTAATGTTTTTGATGCAATACTGAAACAATAATATAATTACGTAGAGTATTAACATTCTATTCTATTTGTGTACATATGATGTGTATACTTGTACTCGTATGCTGAAGTTAACAAGTATATTAAATTAACAAATATGTTATAACAACAGTATTGGTAATCAAACTGTATTTATGTGTATATATATTATACATATATTAATGTAAAAACTCATAAAATAAAATTCTTAGTTCACGAGGTAGGTATTAATATTTAAACTTTAATGTTTGTTTATTTTCAAGAAAATGAATATGGACCCACCTGTGGTAAACTAATCTAGATATAAATATAAAATAATTAATGACAAGATTAAGTGACATAAAATTTTAAAAGCTTTTTAAAACATTGCAAGGCGGGGCGCGACTTTGATGCGATAATTATTTAAAACGACCCGTTCACCGGTCGGCGTCGAACGGGTTAAAAGACAAGCGTCACTCTGATCTAGTTTGATTGATATTAATTATTTGTTATTATTATTGTAGACAAGCGATGGAGTCGGCCGCGCATGCGCATGCGCATGCACGCAGATTGGGAGACCCGAGTGACCCAGTTAGAAGGGGCAACGGACGATAATACGCCACGCACGATCAACTTCAATGAAAGCATTTATGTTTTCTTTACAAACTCCTAAAGGATCTCGCTATAATTAAACGTTTTAACATAAAAGGCATAAGATCACTCGTAACAAAGTGCCTATTTATTCAATGGCGTAGCAACAAATTACCGGCCCTCTACTCCCCCCACCGCCTCGACCCACTCACTCCAAGAACACATTTCGTTTTACTTTTTTTAATTGAAAATAATGACTGGAAAATAATTATCACAATTTAAAATTTTTACACACTTATAATAATTAATGTAAGGTAAAGGATGTCCAGCGGAAAATTTTCAAGTTTAATATTAAATAAATAAAAAAACTACAATGTTATTCTCATATTTTATTTATACAAAATGGAGTTAAACGAAGCTAATTTAACGTTTTATAAACAATATCGTCTAAATGCCGTCGATTTCTCTCAAGACACTCTTGCAATCGGACTGTTAAATTTGCGAACACGCGAGAACAAAGCGTTGGTTCAATGGCAGCAACTTCACGACATATATTCTCTTGTAGGGCCTGAATTGTTCGAGGATTGTTGCTGTAAACTCTCGACTTAAGGTATCATTGTGCATCTGGTGACCGAGGTGCCCAGGGTATGTCTCCGTACTTGCTGATTAATTTATTGGGAAAAAATGCCCTATGACGGTCATCACTTACTCGTCGAATATTAAAGTGAGTAGAAAAAGCGCGACGCGCACGAACCTATGAATCACCGTACTTTAAATATTGCTCAACCGCGAACGCGCGGTTCGCTCCCGACCAGTGACTCATTGTGATTGGCAAATCCGCAAATCACGCGCAAGATTAAAATTTAATCTTGAAATTTTTTCCGCTGAACACCCTATATAAAGAGCTGTTATTACTACTGTAGTTCTAAAGTAGGTAGGTATCTTGCTAGACGTTCAGAGTTTAATATTACCACTTGTGGTACCACGAAATAATTTGATGTTAAAATTGAAGATATATTGTGTGTGTTCCGAGTTTACTTACTTAGCGATTCCGGGTCCCCCTGGGACTGCCCGGGCGGTAGCTACGCCATTGTATTTATATATTGGTATAATTTTATTTATTAATAAATATTTATAACACTCATTGTGGATTTGAAAAAATATTGCTCTTTGGACGATTCATTTTATCAAATTAATAGAGATTTGCTTATCAAACCCAGATAGGTTACCTACATCCCATGTGTTCAATAATAATATAGTACGATTATTACAGACGGTGCATACCTACTAACTATTATAAATTTAAAATATGTAAATATGAAAATTATTTAAATATGTGTAAATATTTTTTTTTCTGTCATTGTTGACCAGCTTTCTTCACCTAGTTATTATATTGAAAATCCGACGAAAAATAAATTATTTTAATATTTTTAAGATTGGCAAAATTAACTTTGTTGTTAAAATCTATTATTTTAAATTGTTAACATTGTTTTATTAACCACTTAATGGATTAAAATACATCTACCGGTTTCGAAAAATATTATTTTCTATTTCAGGATGTCATTAACTAATCAAAAACATATGTTATTGTTTCTTTACCAAAATCTATTTTTAAAAAAACAATTATTATTTTAAAAATAAATTTAGTACCTAACTTAAATTGTTACTTAATGATACAAAATTACTAGAATAATAATAGAATGGGACGAGTGGTTAAATTTAGTTGGTTGTTTATAATTTTTTGATTGGTTTTACACGTTTTATTTATCTCCAACGATTCCAAATTATTTAATTTATGACCAAAAAAAAAACAAAATAAATTGTTTAAAAATTCTATCCATACGTGACATTTCACGGTATCAAAAATTCATTATAAAATCTATACACATATAAAGGATTATTTTTTTTCGTTTAACTAATTCAGCGTCGTAACGACGTAATATTATATTTCAGAGAGCATTGTGGAAAATACAAAACTTTGCTTTAATGATCAACATCAACTTTGAAAAAAAAAACACGATGTTTTTTATTATCTCATTTAAAAAAATATTACATTACTCTGACATGTGTAATAAGTATATTCATAAAAAAATTGAAAAAAAAAATTGTAGTTTAGTTTAGTTTATGGTAGAAATACTGTTAAAGAAATCATAAATCTACAATATTTAGAGGATAATGATTAAAAACAGGGGAACAATGAAAACATTTTATAAAAATGTAAGTATACCGCGCCAAATCGAATAAAACAAATTAGCAGTCTTTGAGGATTAAATATGAAGAAAAATTTATGAACCTACTGTAGAAAATGGAACTTACACAATAAAAATTAATTATAAGCTCGAAAATTAAATTGAGCAAGAAACAATACATACGGATGTAGTGCCGTGGAAGAAGAAGAAGATAAGTGTACCACGAAAAAAGTAAAGGCAAGAAATAAACATTGAAATAAAATATAAGGTAGAGTACAAAGATTGTTTACACGATTTGTTACTCCGATTGGCACCGCTGGGTTTCCTGGATTATAATATTGTGCATGTGTGTATGTGTGTGTGGGTATTGCCGCCTTTTTTTGGAGAATGCATGAAGATGGTAAACGACAGGCGAATCAATTGCATCCCGTGCTTCGACCAGTACAGAGATCCAAATAAACCGATCGTCAGGAGTGCGCACATCGGTCGGTCGAAATCTACTCAGCCAAATTACAACAACATCGGACCAGAAAATCAGCACATACAATAAAAGGCTAGTGCAGTGTTCATGTTTCATACGTGCCCTTATTGTCTATTGAAAACCTGGGAACCAGCTATCGAAGGCATTCACATAAACGAGAATAATAAATATTCGTATTATATCATAACCAAAGTAAACATAAAATTTGGAAAAATAAGTAAGAGTATCAGCAAGTATTGAATATAATAGAGATACATGTTACTGCCCATAAACAATGTTTTTATTGTATATTTCATAACTATCTTCACTTCTCATGGAAGTTAATACAGAAAAATGTTAATGCAGAAAATAAACATTGAAATAAAGCATATATGAGAAAGTATTTTTTCAGTATACACAATAATTCGTTTGATAACATAAAAGTTAAGGAAATTTTCTCCTTATAAGCGCACTGAAAAGCCCACTTTTTAATGTCGTTTTTTTTTTGTCATTTGTATCCTCAATGTTGCTACTGGAATAACGATTAAGGTCGACAAATTGCGTATCTGGCCCAGACTAAGCACGCAAAACCCTCATTTCCTCGCTCTGTGTGACTAATCATTTAGATTCTCCTCCACCTGAAGCGCCCATTACGACGGATCGAGGAATCACTCTCTACCGGGAAAGGGCTCTTCCAGAATTTATACGGATTTCCCTCCACGTATCGCGTGATTTCATTAAAACCGAAATTTCCTTGTCCGAAACAGTCATTTATTGAGGGTGTGAAAACGAATAGAACAGATATGAGAAACAGTGAAGAAAATACATGAAAACATTCCTAGATTTATGCGTTTTTTTTACACGGTTTCACCTTAAGGCTTCACTTTAAAAAAAAATCATATTTCCGCGTTCTTTACAATAATGTAGGTTTTTATTATTCATTTATATCAAAAGTTATACATTAGATTTGACTTTTTTTAACTAGACGCACAGACGTCCACGACGAGCAAAGGAGTGGGAGGCCATCGGTGTCGGACGAAGTCGTGGCGAAGATTGAGCGCATTCTCCTCGAAGATCGGAGAGTAACGCTTCGGGAGCTTGCTGTCCAGGTTCCTGAGGTTTGTGAAAAAACCATCGACAACATTTTGACCGATAAACTTGGTTATCGCAAGGTGTGCGCGCGGTGGGTCCCACACATGCTTTCAGAAACCCACAAAGACAATCGTGTCAAGTGTGCCGAGGGGTTTCTTCGAGAATGCGCCGAGAATACCGAAGAATTCTTGGACTCCATTATTACGGGAGATGAAACGTGGTGTCACTACGTCATTCCAGAAACAAAAGAACAGTCCAAACAATGGCGCCATCCTGAATCGCCTAGGCCGAAAAAGTTTAAGCAGACGCTTTCCGCAGGGAAAGTGATGGCTACGGTGTTTTGGGACCGAAAAGGCGTCTTGCTGACCGAGTTTATGCCTAAAGGGACCACCATCAATTACTTAGATAGAACCTTTACACTAATATAAAACTAATAAAATGAATGTTATTTGCCACAATTAAGAAAATACAAATATTATAAGAAAGATCGCGACTGTTAAATTTATTTTCCGCGTGCCACAAAATCGCCTTAATATAGAAAGTTCTTGCATATACGAAATAGATTTTCTTATAATCTTGAAGCCAAGATTACGGAGACAAATCTGCATTGAACCAAATTAGCAAAATGTTAAAAATTAATAGAGTTATAAACCACAAATAACACAACAGCACGAAAAAAAAACTGGCCACTTTAACACAGACTTCAGTCTAACAAAGTAGCCAGGACAACGCTGTATATATCAGAGATGAAGTCTACTCCATCCCACACAATAAACTATGAGTATTAATTATGTCTTATGTATAATATATTCACCTCTGTTAGAACAAAAATATGTATGTCATCTAATAAATAAATAAATTCAATTTGCAATGCATATAACCAATTTTCGACGTTTTTAAAACACTTTGTGTTAGTGAAAACAAATTATTTTAAATAATATTTTATATTTAATTACATGCTTTTAAGCTTTAGCTACTATTTAAAATCAGGTTTTATATCAAAAGCACGATAATTTCTTACGAAATAATTGTGTGTTTTTTTTATTTCAAATCGATGATTTGATTTGATTTGATGATCGATGAAATTGATCATGAGAACATATAAAGTGGCGCTCTATGAAATGAATCTCATTTCATGCGGATTTCGATACTCTAAATCTAAAACGTTATCATCCAATTTGGTAAAAGTTTATAACTTCGATACGCGCGTTTTAAATTTACGCCAATTTATTTTGAAACTCGTCTAACGTGTAAATCGAAAGATTGGTGAACCCACAATGTAACAATTTATAGCCACGACTTCGTATGTGTAATTAAATAACGCCTTAGAATAAGTACGTAAAAATCAAATTATTTTCCGTAGCAATTATAACTAATTACCTAATCAACAGTTTCAATGTGTGTATTGGCATATTTTCGGTAAAATATAAACAAAATCATCATGAAAAAGGATACAAACTGTTTACAAATATTAACTATGCCATATTAACTATATGGAATGTTTAAGTGAGGCTATGCAACAGCGACTAATATTTCGTAATATAAACGTCAACGGTATTATAAAAGTTAAGTATCCATGACACTCCAAATTTATATTAAAAATGTATGCTAATTTAAAAAACTGCAATCGATGATTTAAATATTAAATAAAATCATTTTTTTAAATGTAAAATATGACTAATCATTTGACCAAAGAGGTAATAAATACTACAATTCTTTTAAATTATATAAATATTCAATATTTGAAACATGTTGATAAATCAATAAATAGTGGTTTAAACAAAGTATTTTTTTAATTATTTATATATGTTGCCACAAAGTTATTTTGCAAATATTGAAGAAGTTTTAAATTATACATATATATTTCAACACGGTAGGTAGATAATGTATGTACGCCAGCACCATCCATGAATAATATGGTAAATTGTCTATTTATATACTTAATTATCGTCTTGTTCAATGGAAGTGTACATCGTGTCTGTTGTAGCCGGAAAGAAGTCCTCCTAAATTTAGATGTTTAACAAAGTCATTTTAATTGTTATAAATTATTCAATTTCATTTATATTATATAACACAACCGACATTGAAAAAAAAAACTCGATAACTCTGGTCAACCTTATTATAGATCAAATAAAAACATACAGTATCAATAGAGTAAAAAAAAATACATCACGAATTCCGAGGAAGTCTGCCCTTCACGATTGTGGATCTTGGGATCCATAAACTTTGAAGTAACTTGGACATGGAAAGACGGCGACTGCGGTGTGACTTCTATTCTTTGCTCTTCTTTCACTGATTGCGTGTCATTGTCCTCCAGTTAAATTTGTTTTCTGCAGCTTTTTCCCAGTTAATGATGGTTAGGGATTATTTAAAATGTTTTTTATCTTCGTTTAAGCTCAAATAGCTGGGAGTACATAATCTAACATAACCTAACCTACACATACCTAACCTAAACTTTAATTTTTGCTGTCTTTTTGGGTTGTATTTTTTAGATTTCGATCGATCGAAATGGCGGTTTATTTGGACCGCTGGACGGATCGAAGCACGGGATGTAATTAAATAACGCCTGTCGGTTACCGTCTTCTTAGCTTTCCGAAAAAAGGGCGGCAATACTCACTCACACACATGTACATTATTATAAACCAAGAAATCCAGTGGTGCCAATAGTAAACAAATATAATAAAATAAAATTCACAATGATACTTAAAATGGTATTAAAAACGATTATTTAGCAGAAATCAAAAATGATTTATAATCGCGTAATATTATTTTGCTCAGTCGACGTTCGGCCATATCACACGGTGATAAGATAAATTTCACATTGTTTTATGGGCAGAGAATATTTCACCGCGAAAGTAGGTCACATATGTTTGTTATTTAATTCACGAATATGTGCTATCAAATTTTGCCTTATCAGTCACTTTTGTGAAAGTTGAAAACATTCCTCACCAGATGGCATTTCCCAACGTATCACAACGCACATATTCCCAATCACACGATCATACTCCCTAGAACATACTTCATTACACCTCTTAATTTATCGATGTCTTAAGCAAAAACTAATCAAGATATATATTATAGATGTCTCACAGAGACGAAGCTATTATTTATTTATATGGAAAAGTAAGTATGGAAGTCTTGGGCACTACATGACATACGACCTGTCATCGGCTGGCTCGAGTGATCATTTTACACAATTTAACGTTCACCAATTCCATCCATGCTCCACTACCATACCTATAAAATTTTTGGAAGTTTGTAATGTTACATTTCAAAATACACGGCAGACCGAGCGCTGAATTACCGACCGGAGTAGACGCGATCGAGGAGAGAGAAGGCGAGAGTGGGAGGGGGAACTTTCAGGCAATCTATCGCGGACCTCGGCCGCACGAAGAAAACAATGGCGGCGGACGCAGATACGAAGCCTGGAGACCCGTGGTAAATTTGGGAGATGTTGGTCCCCGAATTTATCCACGTAGAGGAACTCGCATCGGGATGGCCGTCGTGACGAAATCTAAGCGAGAGATTGGACCCGCGGCGAGGTGGGAACAACAGCAACACCCGATTGTAAAAGAAATAAAATAAAACTTACACATTTCAGCAATATACGTACAATAATACCCCCAAATAACGTATTTTTGATGAAACCAAATCAGTAAACAGCATTTATTAATTGCGGTAGGTTTTATTAGTTAGATTTTGTTTGCCAAGAAGGGAAAATAAAAGATAGCAGGCACTATAATTAACAGGCATCGCTTTACAACCCGGAAGGTTTCGTGTAATCACATTATTTATTCTCGGCGCGAACATCGCTAGTATTACCGTCTTATATGTTGTAACCGTACACGCGGCGTGTGGTCAAATACGTAACCGGCGTCACATACACTGACGCCAGAAGATACACGAAAATTCTTTAATTGAAGAGAGTTTAATTCGAGTCAAGTTCATCTTTTAAGGTCGCGGTACTTAAGTGATATATTTGTTTCGTAATATTCTGGGTGCAACAAACCTAGTGAACAACGTTCAGAGGTAGATACGAGTAGCCGTAGATATTAAAAATTGTTAGTCGAAAATGTTCAAACTGAATGTGTTCATTATTTCGAAGAATTTAAAATTTAAATATTTTATTGATTCCAAATTATATGCAAAAAAAATAATGGTTGTCGAATTTCGAAACGGCCGGACAATTTTTTGTTAGATGATTTAGAGCCCGAAGCAAAAATATATAGAATAATAATGGATCAATTTCGCAAATATTTATGTCAAAGTATGTAGACTTAAAGCATAATATGATTTTGTAAAAAATTCATACAATAATATTTTACGTAACGGTACAAAATTTCTTCATACTCCTTGAACATTGAACTCGTAATTTGGTCAGTTGTCATCAATAAAATATTGTGGGCTAAGTTTGTTATAACAGTATATCTAAAAATTAGTCCTGTTCTCGTATATACCTCAAGTTTAAGTAACAATATAAATGTATTAAATGTAATATAAAGGATGTTCCCTCGTTGCTGCAATCCGCTTTTCTAGAACCTTCCTCTTTCATGTTTCCTTCGAATTTTCCCTTAATATATTTGTTACAAAATAATCATTGTGCCGGATAATAGTTCCGAAGCATTTCCACGTTTATTTTATGTTTGAATTTGTTGTTCCTACACTAAAAAATAAACTACCTGAGTTATTACAAAAGAGTATGGTTTTTTTCCAATTTGGAAGAAATGATAAAAAAAATTCTCATCGATAATAACCTGTCTTACTTGTAATCATGAAATGAATTGTTTAAACTGTGACACTCATCAGTTAATATGTTTTGATTATATGAAATGTAATAAAAATGGATCTGAATGTACCTGCAGACAGACAAACGTCTAGCAAGATGTTTTGTGGGCCTAGTTTTAATTACAAAAATAAAAATATAAAAAAATATCGTGATCTTAAAGATTAAGATTCGATTGTTAAGGAACTGAACAAAAATGGTTTCTTTATAGAAACCATTTTTGTATTTTGAAACCATTTGACCTTTATTGAAACCATTTGACATAAAATATCGTGAATGATGATTTAAGTCGAAAACATTCCAGTCCTTTACGAGAGCAAATACGGAATCATTGATATAATCCGTCGATCTGGTCAGTAAGATAGTAATATTACAGTTTAGATTACAGGGAAAGAGATCAAATGGTATCGCCGGCCGACCACAATGACCAGTAGAAATCATATCAATGGTTTATATTTTATATCACGGAGTAGCGCCGACCGCGACCTTTTAAGTTAACCGCAAATTTCCATTAATTGTAATAATAATAATTCTTTTTTCCTCATAGACAATTGACAGAATATTTATGAATTAAGTTATTTAAAAGAAAAATAAATGAAATAATAAATAAATAAAATTAATCGATTACATAGATAAGTATACAGAAAAATCTATTTATAAAAAATAAAAAAATGGTTGCTACCAGGATACGAACCCGAAACTTTTCCATTCTGGGGAAAACAAATATAAAATCTTAACAAATATATATTTTTTAACGAATAAGGATGGTAAACCGTTACTTGACTGTGATTGTGTCGATTATTGGTGACTGAGAAAAATATAACTGTCGGAGGCTTACTTTCTAGTGTACCATTCATTACGTTAATCAGTTATCAATCATCGTTACAATCGAACACAATCACAATAACAGTCAAAATAACGGTTTAAATAACGATTTCACCATCACTAATTCTAATGTAATGGTAATAAGTTTAAGGAGAAAAAGTGTGCCAGTTTCTGGCTGGGAAATCTCGGGTTCAAATTTTTTTTTCTCATACATTAAATTCCAAAATGTCTACTTAAATTACACATATTAAATAAATAAGAGTATCGAAAATAAACATCAAGATAATTTATTAATTAAAAAGAATTTTCCACAATTTCCTCAAGAATAAAAGATATGAAAAACTTAAATAAATAAACAGTACATCCTTACACTAAACAAAAACAAATGACTATCACATTTTTTCATTTACGTTGTAACCATGGAAACGTTAACATATTCCAAAAGCCACGTATATACAACTCAAATAAAAAAAAACATGTTTAAGGGTTTAGATTAGTTACAACACCAAAATAACTAATTGTGAGGTAACCACTGATATCTAGTGATGGTAAAATCGTTATTTAAACTGTTATTGTGACTGTGATTATGTTCAGTTGTAACGGTGATTGATAACTAATCAACGTAATTTTTCGAGCAATGACCGGTACAATAGAAAGTAAACCTCCAAAAGTTAACTCTTAGTTACCAATCATCGTTAATCTCAGTTACTAATAATCGACATAATCAGTCACATAACGGTTTAAAATCACTACTAATATCCTTAAGTCACAATTGCTAACAATGATTAGATACATTAAAATATTATGATTCATGATTGTCTGAAAATATTGTCCGGTCCTCACCATAGCCATTCTACCAGATCCTCGAGACGAACCATGAGAGTACCAATATCGAACAAATTAAAATCAGTAAAGAATGATGAAACACTATGGAAAATAAAGAGACATTAGTGAACACACTCAAATATAAAGTCAAACACATTATTATCTAATTATTTTATTTCTCTATTGTATTACTTTTTTTTTAATTGTTTTAGTTTACCTTTATTTGACATGTTAATTAGTTTCATTGAAGGGCAATTCTTGCCGTAAAACTGCTATGCAGTTTGGCAACCTGCACCTTCCCCGGTTAGAAAAGAGATCCAGGTTCGAATCCCCGTAGCTCAACAACAATATTTTTCGATAAAATTGATTTTATATGTATATCTTTCTAATTAATATATTTAATTCACATTTAAAACAATTAGTATTATGGAAACACGTGTCCACGGGTTAGAATTCATTATAACAAAATGTCAGTATGCAGTCTGGATATTTAAATATGTCGTGCTTTAGCGGGAATCAAAATTAAATTACAAACGTTCATTTATTAATGTTCCTAGCGCATTTAGTATAGAATAATTCTAAAAACTATAATTATTTACATCTGACTGCACGAGCCCGGTATCGGGTCATTACTCGATGATTATACAATAATATTATGAAAACATGGAATAAATAGATAAGTCGCCGAATCAGTGGATTTGAAAATAAAATTATATTTTACATACATCAGATGATTTGTTTGTTGTGAAATATATTAGAAACTACTTTATCTAATGAAACTCCAAATCACTAGTTAATTATTTTTGATGTGTTAACGAAAAACAAAATTATGTTCCTTCTTGCTCGGTGAACTGTAAACACACATACACACGCGTAATGTATACACAACCGTGAGAGTACCGCGTATTGTGATCGCTCGATTTTTTATTTAATTAATTAAAAAAATTTATCGAATATTTCAAAACGTCTAGAAGAACAAACAACATTAAACGTTTGTTCGTTCGTAGTAAAACAGCGTATTATTTACGGTGTTAACGCACCGCCCGCAGTGTCGGTCTTTCGACCAGTTAGTTATAAGTAAAAAATATGTTTTATTGGCGTACGCAGCGATAAATTAATTATATATTTATTTTAGTGCTAGCGGCGGACGATAATTTGAAAAGATATATCGTGACAGACAATGGGGAAATAATATAGATTTATACTAGATCCTATAGACATCTATAAATATAACCAAAATATATGAAAGAATATGCATATAACATCAAATATTAAATTATTTAAAAAGTTGTGAATTCTGAATATTTTTTACGGTATATGAAATTCTTGAAATTTTACATGAAATCAAACATTAAAATTTGTATAACATTAAATATCCGTACTAAATCTACATACTAATCTAATCTAACAGGACGGTGCCACTTCACACACAGCCCGAGCTACGCTTGAAATTTTGCGAGAAATAATGTGGTGATATCGATTGGCCTCCTCGATCACCTCATTTGACGGCTCCCGACTATTTTCTGTGAAGGAATGTAAAAAGAAAGGTCTACGACAATAAGCCAACAACAATTTCGATGCTACAGAACAATATTTGAAATGAAATTGGTAAAATAACACCCGAAGTGTGCGACAATGTTATGAAAAATACGGTTAAAAGAGCACGCATTTGTGCCTGTTGCCAAAGGCGGCCGGCCATTTGGTCGATATTATATTCCATACATAATTGTAATAAACCAAGTGATCGATAAATAAAAATCAAATTAAAAAATTGTGTTTAATTTTCTAGTTATTCAAAAACAACATCGGCCTGGAACATAATATTCACCTGTATAAGTTGTTGATTTAAATTGTTAGATTGATAATGACCTTACAAGGCGAAACACGTCTCAAGTATAATAAATTAAGCGAGTAGAGTTTTTTTTTTATACATGTTAATAGCTAGTATTGAATAATAGGCCCGCTGCGTTATGCTGCTTTATTCATACATGTATACACAAAAGTCGACAATACTTGCGAAAACGAACGAAGCTGGTTTGGAATCGCCGAGCGGCTGACAGCCGCCAAGAGACGGGTCGTGGGTGGAGACGGATAGGAATCGTCGCACAACTTCCTTCTCCTCCTCGCCATCTCGATCGTCTGTCTAGAGCCAATCTCTGGAACATTGTTCATTTGAATTGCGTCTCTTCCGTCGGTTTATTTGTGGTGTCATTCCTCGTGGCGACTGCCAAACAAAGCACGGCTACTTTCTCTTCGGAATAAGCTGTCACCCCGCCTGAAGCCGCATCACAACCACACAGGGCTGTTCTTGTCAACAGATTCACACATACACACATCGATGTTTTTGGACGGCGAGCCCGCACTGATGTAACAACATTTTGTTATATATAATATCTCGGTGTGCTTCCGTGCGTCACGCGTACAGAGAAATTTGAAAGAAAACTGATGTCAATTTTCGTTGAAATTTACGGTGGATGTGACTGCTTTGTTCTGATGGCACATTTTTAAATTTTTAAATACAATCATATATAATATATGTACTACAATATATGTTGTACATAGGATTATAAACTTTCGTTTAACCAACGTCTGTAGACAAAATGAATCCGTCGTTTATACGATCCTACCATGCATTTATTTGTAATTTTAGAGAACTATTAATAGTGTTTTTAAAGTTTAAGCTTTAACATAAATAATACCTTCTTACCCATATAAAAATCAATACAAAAAATGTATGGACGTTTTTAAGAACACTTTTTATTACTGAACATGATTATTTTATTGTTTGAAAATCCTTCACGTAATAACTAAACGAAATAATTATTTTTATTAAAGGTTAACGTAGGAAATAGTTCTACCAATTGTTTTTTGTTTTTTCCAAATCAAAAACAAATTCATGCACCAAATGCACCTTGAACGCAAATAACGACCATGAAATCAACACGTTGAAAACAGTAAGATAGTAAAATTCACGAATTAGTAAAAGAGGAAGTAGTCACTTCAATGATTTGCACGCAGTTGTGAGCCTTTTTAATGTTATTCTGTTAAAAAACAGCATAACATTAAACATTAAACATTAAACAGCATAACGACTCCATATAAAACGAATCAACCGATTGGAATTTTTAATTCAGTAATTAGTCTAAATATGAATTAAATATATTAATTATAAAGATATACATATAAAATCAATTTTATCGAAAAATATTGTTGTTGCGCTACCGGGATTCGAACCTGGATCTCTTCCCTAACCGGGGGAGGTGCTTTATCCAACTAAGCTACAGCGGCATTATTTTTAGCGACAATTTTTCGACCCTATATGTTACCTTTTTTTTGAAATCAATACATTTAATCGTTCCATCATTTGACAGAGCCATCTACCTTATTTTTACAGAATCTCAAAATACCTTTAAGTAAATCTGATAGTAGACGCCAGAAAAAAAAAAAAAGTAATTAGTCAACTGTATGACTTGAATAATTCACTAGCTTAAAAATAGAAGACAGTTATATGAATAGCTACAATGCATCGAGTGTAGTTACTATCACTACGGCTGCAGAGGTGGGTTGTCGTGGTAATTTTTAGAACTAAGTCATTAAAGTTTATACAAGTACACAGATGGCGCTAATTGTAATAAATCCGTAAATATACGTTCACGGTCCATATTATTTAATATATATTTGTGTCCCAGAAGTTTTAGTAATGCACAGCTTTTTCGCTCGTATGCACTGCACGCCCCTGCGTGTATTATATGTTCGAATAGTAATTTCTCATGATTAATATAATTTAGTTTTTGAATTGAGCCTGCTGTGAATAATATATCTATCTATGTTGGTGTTAAATACGAAGACAAGCGCAATTAATAATTTCACCACTGTTTTATGCGGCCAGGACTAAAGAACATTACGGGAGGTACGAAGGAGCTATGTTTGATCAGCTGTTGACGTGTCCATTAAAAAGGAGATCATTATTGACGGCTAATGTATGACTAAATACCATCGGTTGGAAAACTTCTCCTCGATGCGGCAAGACGTCTAATATTTATATTCGGACGAAGCGGCCGCGGAGGAAACTATATATGAAATATGGGTCGCAGCATTTCGGACCGTCGGTCTTGGCAACGGAGCTTGTTCCTGCATCACGACGGACTCGGCCGTTAAATCATTTCCAGTTGGTATGTAACACTCGAGTCTCAGACAGGATCACTCAGCAAGACGGGCTGGCTGGTAGATGAAACAGCCTCGAAATACAAGCGTCTACAAAAATTCAATAGTACAGGTCGTTCCTGACGTTTCGAGACACATTTCGGTGGCCCGGTGATGGACTTGGACTTGGATCTCATTGCTAATAGAGCATCGGGTCAATGGACCCCCTGCTTCTTCATAATGGTCTGAAATAATACGAATCAAACTATGGGTGGGAGAAAAGCTAGTATGAAAAGAGGTAGAAATACGAGTCACGATCGAGTATTGTAGTTCTGATCTACTTCTGCGAGATTACGAAGAGTTACCGCAAGCGATAAGCCACATTCTGGCAATACCGTGTCGAAGACTTGCTTATATGTACATAAACATTCCAAAACACTATATTCTCACGCGAGATATCTAAATTAGACAATTCAAATCGAGATGACATAAACAAGATAACGATCTGATCCTGAATATAGTTTCGGAAGAGATTTATCTTCGAGACTCGTCTCGAAAGTCGCGTTAAGGACAGTGTAGAATTGAGCGCGGAGCGAGCTCTGTGTCGTTTATTATATTTTGTAAGTAGAGTAGAATATTTAACTGATACATATCAACCTTCACCGCCAAATTTCTGGGATGAAAGATTAAAGCCTGTGGCTGAACGATCCAGAAGAAATACTGTTAACACACTTTATCCAGGCTTGTTGTTTATGAGCTCTATGATGAACCCGATAACGTCAAGATTATCAAAGTCCAGCGATTTCGATGAGCTGGGCATCTGGCTCGGATGGAAGAGTCCTCACCATGTGCGCATCAGACATACCACAAACCAACCATAAGGGAAGCGAAGACCGCGACTTCGTTAACTGGACAGAATCACTAAAGCACGAACAAAACTGGCTACTTTAACACGGACGGCAGTCTAGCAAAGTAGCCAGGACAATGCTGTATATATCAGAGGTGGAGTCTACTCCACCCCACACAATAAACTACGAGTATTATACTTAATCACAATATAATTGTATCTTATGTTTATCATGTTATATTATAATATTTTATATTCACCTCTGTCACAGCAAAAACGTGTATGTTAATGAAGTCTAATAATTAAATAATTAAATAAATAAATAAATGAATCATAACCGCTTAAATCTCCTGGACAAATCTCACCCATGTAAAACGTGCCATAAAGGTGTCAGGGAAGCTATTTTGAATACAAATAGTTCCATTAGGAGAACACATTCTTATTGTGAAGTTGTAATTATTCAGAACATAGGTCTGTGATATTTTAAATATTAATTAAATATATTAATTAGAAAGATATACATATAAAATCAATTTTATCGAAAAATATTGTTGTTACGCCACCGGTATTCGAACCTGGATCTCTTTTCTAACCGGGGAAGGTGCATTATCCAACTATGCTACAGCGACAATATTTTTAGCGACCATCAACTACGTTGGTACGGCGGTGACATTATTTTATTTTTAAATTTTTACCCGAAGAAGCAAAAATTAAAATTTACACTATATAATGGAAGTTTATAAAGATTTAAAAAAAAAACATTTGCGTTTTTATGTCTGTGCATGACATTGTTTTAAATCTGACAATGTTCAATTGTCTTGTCCGTTGTGGCAAGTCTTTATATAATTTTAATCCCCTGCAAATGAGTCGGGATCGCCCCATTTTGTTCTCACCGGATTTTATGTGGCAGTTTTGTGTTGATGTTTTTCGTATGTTTTATGTAAATTAATATATTTGTCTTTTATCTCACCATTAGCAATCGTCTTCGTCTGTTTCAGTCTTGCGTCCGGGTAGTTCAAGTTGTAAACGATTTTCAATATTGTATTTTGTAATCTTACATTTGTTTTATTTCTGCTTCCCCACAATTTTGAAATCATTATTTGCAATAAGTCACGGTGAATTGAGCAATACAATGACACATTCAAATTAAAAATAACACTGTTCGGGTCAATGAATTAGTGTTGCAATATCTCTGTACTTTTAGATCACGTGTTCATGTGCTTTTGATAGCGCCTCGCCTCAGCGGTCGATTTGTGTTCAATATTGCATTGTCATCTTTGCACTCTTGCAATAGTCAGCGCATTCCTCGAAACCAGCTGACAGGTAGCTCCAAGTGAATGCAATTCAACATGGTAACAACCCGGTGTAATGAGTATTTAAGGTTAAGGCTAGGGCATTGTACTCTTGCCAAGTAGTGAAGAAATGCAAAATCACTATGGCATAACGAGCTAGGGCGGACGGGTTTGCCGATAAATCAGGAACGAAATAAGGTTTTTGTGGTCGTACTTAACGATCTCCTTCATGTTTTAAATATAAGCGTCGGACCGCCTACGCAAACTACACATCAGCTATTTAGCTTGTTCATTGTGAGAAACTATTTATATTGATTATTATCAGCCATATCAGACGAACGGAAATACTTAGAATTATTCTGAAGGAAGTCGTGCAAATCTCAAATAAAGTAACTTTTTCTTCATTCCCTTTGTCCTAAGCGTAACGCTTAGGACAGCACTCTTTCACAGCTCTCTGTCTTGTACTGTGTCGATTACTCAGGGCGCTTGATAGTCCCACCGTTCTCCTGTCTCGTTATACAGGTCTTCTTCTGTTTAGGCAATGTTTCTTTTCCCATATGGAGAGTATGATCAAGCCAACTTAACTGAGATTTTTCTATTTGGAGCAGCAACGGATCATCCTCTCGGATGATATCGTTCGTGATTTGATCTCTTAACGTCACTTCCGCTACTCATCTTAGGTATCTTATCTCTGCAGCCTGGATTCTCAGTCAGACTGATTTTTCTTCATCAGTTAATGGGCAGTTTAAGGAATCCAAGATAGGATTTACCTACTTACTGACTTCTAGATCCATCGAATCCACGACGTCTAGATCACTAGGCTACCGGATAAACCGTCATTGTGACTGTGATGTGATATCTTCGATTGTAAGGATGATTGGTAGCTGAGATTTAACTGCTGGAGGTTTAGTTTCTAATGTACCAGTGATTGCTGGAAGAATTACGTATAATCAGTTATCTTTACAATCGAACATGGTTTAACCATCAATAATATCTTTTCCATATCACCGATGACCATGCACGACACAATCTACATACCACAGCAATAAATGAATCGGGTATAAAACAAGAAATGAACAGTACAAAATTTTGTAATGCTCGTGATAGATTTTCAAGAATGCTCTTCCTGAATCTGAAGAACTCCAAGAAGCGAGTGATTACGTAAAAATAGAACGTGCTGTTGGCTCTTAACGACCATCGCACAACCCATTAAAAATAACATCTCTGATGACTCGCCTGTGACTTAGACGTTAGAAAGTAGGACACTGAATTACTATAATATATTTATATATTTCGACATTTCGTATATTAATACATGTCACCCAGATCTGTCATCCGCGGTCGCCGACCTTTATATGTTTAATAATTTTCTTATTTACTCTCTTGCAAGTTTTTGGCCTATAAACATTTATATATAGATTTGGTTATTAATTATATTATCTTCGCGTCACTATATAAAAGACAATGTTATAAAATATTATCACAACGTATTTAAATCTTCGGGAAAAGTTAAAACAGGAACTAATTTTTCGAAAAAACAAAAAAATTCTAGTGCTAACTAAAAATATGTTATTTTTTCGTAGAAAGCAATCACTTTATGTTAAGGAGAACACATTATTATTGTGAAGTTGTATATATTCAGAACATAGGTCTGTGATATTTCAAATAATGGAACGACAGATGTATTAATTTGAAAAAGTGTAACATATAGGTTCGAAAATTTGTCATGAAAAATACTGGCGCTATTACACAATTGGTAGTGTACTTCCCCGGATTGGAAATAGAGATCCAGGTTCGAATCCCGGTAGCGCAAAAACAATATTTTTCGACAAAATTGATTTTATATATATTTATAATTAATACATTAAATTAGTATTTAAATCACTTTGTGGTTTGACATATTAGATTAAATAAAAAATAATCAATTTGTATGAAACTATGAAATTTATTATACGTCAACCAGTTTCACTTATATCAAGCTTCGTCAGAACGTATTCAAAAGAAAATTTGTCACGAAAACTGCATTTTACTGGTACCGGGGTCGATACCGGATCCCTTCAAAACGGCGATCAGTAACGATAAGCTAGCACTCTACTATATTGCAATTATCCTATTAGACTGTGGTATCAAATGATTAATTTTTTTTTTTGTGTTACAATTATATTGAATTATATTTTTGATAATGCTTTATCATTTCTACATTTTAAACATCAAATTTTAATACTGATATTTATTTAATTTATACAATAATTACCCCTACCAAACTTTCTAGCACGTTAGTATTAATAAAAGACTTGAGATATTTGCAATCATCGGCAATTTTCACATTTAATTTGCAGAGGCCGCCGGGATACGGTTTTCCGCCAGAGAGAATTTAATTTAATTTATTTGACTAAATTTATGAATATATTTTCGAACCAGAAAATATATTCTATGCGGGGGTGGTATGTTACAAGTATCTGAGATACGTAATATATATTTTTTTATTCATTTAAAAAATTTGAGTTTCATAATATTCACTTTTTTTTTTCTCATTTTAATTCGAATAATACTCATTCACTAAGAATTTGAACCGATATTCAATGCACTCGTGCAACGTTGTGACTAAATATACCACAGCCTATAAATATGATGCATCTGGACCACGGCATCAGTATGCAGTGCGTGACGTAGAGCTCACGAGATAACGTGTCCGCCGACCTCGATAAATTGCAGAAATTTCTTCCGCATATAATTATTACATCACGAGGCAACAATGGTGGTAAATTTTTGTTGACAAAACGTGTCGATAACTATATATAAAAAAAATCGTCAATAATAACGGGAAAATAAATGTTATATACGAGCTTAATTTATTTTAAAAATCAGTAGACAAATAATTTAAATATTAAAATTTTGTTTTACTCCCAGCAATCAGTTTATGCGTTTTTTGGGCAATTCGGTCAGACGTTGCTTAGTTTTGTTTTGTCAAATTGTGATTTTACAAAGTTTCTAACTCCGAAGTTCCAGTCAATGATTGCGTACTATCTGAAAGTTCTTCTGAGACATTTATAAATATGTTTTTTTGATTATAGTCATTGTGTTAGCGCCGTTTAAGTTAAATAAATTATATTAAGTTTTTTGGCGTTTGACTTGTTGCCTCACTCATGCATACCTTTAGTTCGCTATTTACCCAAAATTTAACCTGCGTATCTCCGTCCCTTTTTTTCCTAACCTATCTTTAAGCACAAGGTCGCTTATTAATTAACCGCTAACGCTTGTAATCAATATTTACTTTAATTCCGCTCATATAAAAACAATCCTTATTCGCGATTGTTTTGTCTAACCCCGCAACACTTGTTCTTGTGGTGGAGAGGAATAAACAAATGAACCAGCATCCGACAGACAAAACAGTGAGTGCCTTCCTTTCTTTCCTCATATTTCCACCACATTGCATGATTATTTTTAAGTGCGAAATGAATGCCAATTTTGTATTGTAGTATAGGATTAGAAAAACTTGACAATAGTTAATCGACCGTCGGCGTCAAGATTGTTACAACAATAATATCTGCAAAATAACGCGACGTATTTAAAGCTATGATCACACCACACTAAACCATCAAAATAATATGGTTGGAACAAAAAAAAACGCATTTTAATTTTCTAACCGGTTAAAATAAAAATAACCGGCTTTTAGTTAATTTGAAATGTCCAAGTATCCAGTTTACTGTTTTAGTTTGAAAGTCCCATTTGTAAACTGCTATTAATGTAGTAATGGTTAGTATTCCCGCTTGTTGTGAGGGACACCAGGATTCAGTGTCGCTGGGGACATTTTTAGTTAACTAATATATGAATACTAAATTTTACATATGAATTAAATATATTAATTATAAAGATACACATATAAAATCAATTTTATCGAAAAATATTGTTGTTGCGCTACCGGGATTCGAACCTGGATCTCTTCCCTAACCGGGGGAGGTGCTTTATCCAACTAAGCTAGAGCGGCATTATTTTTAGCGACAATTTTTCGACCTTATATGTTACCTTTTTTGAAATCAATACATTTAATCGTTCCATCAATTGAAAAAAATAAAAAATAAAAAAAAAATTTACAACTAGAAAAACATATTCTATATAGAGGTGACACAAGTAATGCGTTTTTATTTTTATGTAACCTTATACATAAATAAAAAGTGTACAGGAAGACGCTCGAGATAGATTTTCTTTGGCTGACCCCATGGGAAAGCACAGCGCATGAATGTAAAATCACATTTAAAAAAAAAATTCAACTTGATACAGCTTTATAATACCGTATCTGGGTTAGCCGTCAAAGAATTCTCAGCGGATGTACACAATGCTCTACAAACCAGACGATCGTGTGCCCGGTGCGCGGCGCGCGGCGGGGCAAGACGAGGCAAAGTGAGGTGTCCGACCGAGAAAGTTGCAAGTGCACACAACACAAACTGGAACAAACTACATAATCGGGGTAACAGACTTAACACTGAACCAAAAAAAAAGTAACAAAGAAACAGGTGAAATCAGAAAAACATGCTACATACCATCTACAAAAGCCATAGAGCAACCCTATCACGTGAGACACGCCGATGTAGATCAGAGTGGAATGAAAACTTGGGTTATTGAATTTTCGCGCATTATATATAAACTTTTGAAGTTAAATATGCAGTATTGTAGATTTTTTTGTCACATACGTGCAGAACACATTGTATCTCGCAAAAGCCAGATAAATCCATTGCATATTCAAAATCACGGTTAGTTTCAAAATACTCCAAAGCAGACAGTATAAGTTGCTATTCTCCCTAAAATGAAATCAATCACAACGCATGTTGATGATCACGTGATCTAAATCTGATCCAGTATAGCTGCCAGAACGATATATACAAAAAAAAAAAACATTACAGAATTGTCTCTTTAAAAAATGCTGATGTAAAAATAGATATTTTGTTAGGAGAACACATTCTTATTGTGAAGTTGTAATTATTCAGAACAGACGGTCTGTGATATTTTAAATATTAATTAAATATATTAATTAGAAAGATATACATATAAAATCAATTTTATCGAAAAATATTGTTGTTGCGCCATCGGGATTCGAACCTGGATCTCTTTCCTAACCGGGAAAGGTGCATTATCCAACTATGCTACAGCGACAATATTTTTAGCGACAATTTTCGAACCTATATGTAATATAACCTATATAGAAAGATATCCGGGTTCGAATCCCGGTGGCGCAACAACAATATTTTTCGATAAAATTGATTTTATATGTATATCTTTCTAATTAATATATTTAATTCATATTTCATATATTTTGTATCTACATTTACTTTCAAAATATACGTTTCCATCCATAACTCAAAAACACATTAAGTCGTTTTGGAATTATGCGCTACACATGTCCACCCCACTTCCACCCTTCACATTGGCATTAACCCTTTTTAGCAGTGACATTGACATCCTTCATCTTGGTGAGCGCTGTAACTCTAATAAACTTATAAATTATATTAAATATTATGGGCATGCTGCGGGGCGAGTACGGTGGGAGGATCCTGTGACCAGGCAGGTCAGGTTTAGGGAGGCAGAGCATTATCGTGAACAGTCCAAACCTTGCTTACCTAACACAACATCGGCTAGATAACGTTTGCGATAACGCTGTCTAGATAAAGCTGAACCCGAATTAAGCTGACGGTGAAGGCTTCAACGAATAAATAAATAGCATCCCTAGAATAATCCCACGACGTGCTTGTGGTCTAGTGGTTACGATACTCGCCTAGTGATCTAGTGGTCGGTTGCTTCTCTTTTTATTACTTTTGTTTATTAACTCTCTGTGTTTCTTAAATGTAAATTTCGCGTTAAGTTAGCATTGTTGAGTGGAACCGACAAGGAAGTTTAAATTCTGGAACGGTTCCGGGAAAGGGTGGGTCACCCTTTCAGTCATCGGGGATTCGGGCCTCGTTCCAAGAGGCCATTAAGTTAGTCCTACTTTCATAGCACAAGTGTCAATTTTAATGTGTCATTTAATCCGTGTACGCATCTCTATTAAAAAAAAAAGTATCAGAAATTCGATGGATATAAACAAATGATACCTAATAATTTCTGTTAACCCTTACCGAACCATGCTGTAACACGGGTCTACCATCATAATTAAACCTATAATATTTCGGTAAATACGTGCAACATAAAATTCATATTTTAGATAATCCTAAAGAAAATATTAGCACTTGGAATGAAAAGCCAATTATGAAAAGGGAATCATACAAAAACAATTATTTTTTCCATTCAATCCGTTGTAAAGTTAATACGTTGGTAAAAATACAATTTGTGTCATGAAAGACAGAGATCACACACAATTTTCACAGTGAAAAGAACAACAAACATACAAATATAATTGTCAATTTTTTCACTAATTAAATGAAGAGAGATAAGAAGGAAGGACACGTTATATACGACTTAATGAATGCTCTAAATTATGTTATTCATCACTTTTTCAAAATTGAATGCTCAATATTTAGAGTAAATTCGTGCCATTAAAGCCATTTAAGCTAATAAAAACATTTTTTCTAAATGTTATTTACGGTAACACGAGTTGACAGCATGGCCGCGATCGGGTATTTTATGTCATGGTATGGTAAAGGTTACTATGTCGATAGCTCGCCTGCAGAGTGAGTAATGGCTACAACTGCTCTGAAAAGAACAAGAAGAAGATAATAATAAATACACGAAGAGGCGCACGCACGCGTGTCTATGTATTTTATGATAGAGCAATTATTCGGTAAAAGCAAGGAAATTAAAACTCGCGCTAACGATAAATAAATCAATTTGCTTTGATATTTCCAAGAACACCAGTCAAAGGAGTAATTATATTTGATTCCGTCTCAATAAGTCAATATGCACACAATAAACTCTGAACTGAGTAAATTGCACAAAGCTGAAACAACAAAATGCTACCATTCGAATGCATCCCCGGCGGCAAACAATCCGGCGAATAGCCGCACAGAGGCACTAATAATGTCACAGCAAAACATTACATTAATTGATAACATTGCCTTTTGTAATTCAGTGTGCATTATTTGCATGTATATCGCGGGTTTGTTTTATGCCGATGTGAACGAGACTAATGTCTCCATTAAGAGTACATGCGGGCGGATCGATTACACTCACCGGCGCGGTGGAAACAGACGGAAGCCATTTCAGCAGTCGTGTCATAAATAGATCATCGTCGTGATGGTTATGTGGTGATTCATGTCAATGCAGAAATTAGTTAAATACTAATGGTGGAAACACACAATAAAAACTGTCAGCCGTGTTGTTTCCGTTGTTTGCATGAAGATAGAGACAATTGTGGTATACTATTTTTATACAAGAAGAAATAGCGCCGGTCTAAATAGACGTTGTATCAGTGAGACAAGTTGTATCAACATTTTTAAAGTTCGTGGATTTATTTGTTTGTTTGTTTGTTTGTTTGTTCTCTCTCAAGTAAGAATGGTAAAGAAACAAAAAGATGGATGTACAAATATTTTACATATATGTGTGTGTGTGTGTGTGTGTGTGTGTATGTACAAGAAGCCTTTGTGAACCAAAAAGGATTCATGGAACAATAATCTACTACCGAATGACTGAGCAGAACTTTACCAAAATACAAAAAACTTTCTTGTCCATAAACTTTGAAAATACAATGATGTGTTTCTTCTAAAATTATTATATTTGTGTTGTATAAAAGTACACAGATTTTCATACTTTTTGCTTCAACGAATACTCAATATAAAAATTTAATAAAATGGATTGATTTAATTCAGTAATTTAAGATTCATCGCAATATAAAGTTGATTGCTTTTAAAAAATGAAAGAACAACAGAATATAAGTTTAAAATTTGTAGAAAACGTACTTGGTTGATAAAGTGAAGTTGGTTCTGGAACAACTAGTTGATTAATTTAACACGCAATAATTATATTTTAATTTAATTCGCGTTTGAGATAAATATTTAGATTTATATCCACAAATTCAAAGATATAACATAAATAAATGTTTAACACATATTTACAAAAAAAAAAATAGCATTATAGAATATAATGTAGAATCACAAGATTTAGAGAAAAGTGGGGCTTTCTAATAAGACGTAAACTAGGGACGCTTCTTGCTATATTATGGTGATAAAGAATCATAATGGCGCAAGTTAAACATCCCCTACAAAACAACCTTAAATTATTAAATAATATAGGTAAAAGGGAAACATAAGAAATACTGCTAAATATATTTTTTAAATTGATATAATTTTTTTCGATAGACTTTAATGATCTTGGTAAATAACTGTACAAGCATAGTGTAGCTTGGCAAATAAGTGTTGACATTTTTTGACGAATTTTCTTTTATCATTTACTGCTCTTTTGCAGCGAATTTAGTTATTATTTTATTAATACAGCATTTTCCTAATAAAAGAGAGGTTTGATATTACGGTGAAAAACAACACTGTAATGTCGTTACAATTTTCCAGAAGATAAAAGTTAAAATATAAACATAGTACTACTGTGAAATTAGAGAATTACGAGATTATTTTTTTTAACATTTCGTTTGCTGCATCATTTTTCGATTTTTCCATTATAAAGGTACGGTCGCCGCTGCTTTCACATACATTCTGTATTGATCGGAACGATAACGTGTATTTTGTATTAAAACAAGTAATCTTTATTACAAAATGCACGAATGAAAATGTTGTATAACATTTTTGGTTCAAAACACGAGAATATTTTTAGGTATGCACGCATGCGTTCATATATCGGTAGTGCCATTGGAAAAATCACATATAGTGGGGAAAAAAATATAAAAATTTTAGTTTAATGTTAATGTTTTGTTATTTCAAAATATGTAACGTAACTATTATGATTTAAATAGTAAAAATGTTTATTTATACGAGGTTGCGGATACATTCATCTGTATCAAATATAAGACAAGATTGTTAAATACGTTACGGATATTAATATTTTTCATACCTTGTTTATTTTTAATTTGGTTTATTTGCAATGTTTATTTGATTTTTTTATTTGTTTAGTATGTACTAAAAAGAAATTCAAGGATCTATTCCCCGCACCCCCTGGTTGTCAAAAAGAAAAATCTACAAAAGAACAGTATCAAATATCTCTAGAGTGAGAATTGGGCATTACCAGGTGGCCTCTCATTTGATCAAATTGAACTTTATAGATTCTCCGATGTGTGAGTGTGGTGCGGAGGAGGAAACCCTTGACCAAGCCTTTTTTGCCTGTCCATTGCGGATCACAGGTTTTTTTTACAATAATCTTGTCAATGGTAATTTTCAGCTCCCGGTTAACATGTGTCATCTTCTTTCCCTTAACTCGCCACGTTTAATCTATATAATAGCAAGTTTTTTGAACGACAGTGGTATTGACTTGTAATATGGTATTTCCTATTCTACAATATTATTGTACTTTTTTCTATAAAACAAAGATTTTAACTTGGTTAATGGCACAAATCACTCTTGAAGGGTGGATTGCCTATTTAAAAGAAGAAAAAGAAAAAGGTCTTTGTACCGTAAATTAATGAATAAATATAAATAATATTAATAATATATAATATATTATCATCTCAATCTAACATAGTTTGTCGTCTTGTTAATCATTTTTTAGTTCAATTACGATAGATATTTTTAGGATTTGAAGCAAAAAACGAAAAAGGCAGTAGAAGTCATGTAGAAACCAGCCAGATTTCAGGTCGTGTATTGTTTTAAATCTCTAATTGTTGGTATTAGATGTTCAATGTAATCTATTCGTTAATTTTGTTAAAAGATTTCACAAAATGGATAGTCCCGTCAAGACCACTTCCATCACGCACCCAACACCATTTATTTTTGGTGCAATCCGCATCGGGTTTGTCTTTCTGGTGAATTACCTTTTAGGTCAACCCATTGCTTTTGATCGTTATTAGTACATTTATATCGAAACCATCTAAACAGTAGACGTTTCAAGTCTTTTAAATATCTCGTTATAAATATATTGTGAAAATAACAGTGTCGAACAGCACGAATTAATGGTACTACTAAATGTCGATATAAAAATCATGGCACATGCACGGTCTGATTGCAACAAACAGGAAAACGTCGCAATAAATACCGGACTTTAGAAACGACGAAATGACTCATTCATTAACGATTGAACACTATTGGGGACTTATTTCACTGACACGAGGATCGGTGTCAGTGATTTAATAAATGACCGCGATCCTGATTACGCGGTAAATAAGAGAACGTGGTGGATGACGTCATCAGTGTCATGTAATCAGAGCGACGGTGATTAATTACCAGCGAAATGTGGAGTAATATTGCGGCATCACCTTAAAAGGCGCGCCACTGTCAATGCGCCGGGAGGCGTTTCAAATGTATTATACCCATCAATTCGTAATTATTAACTTATCGAAAACCTCCTTGACGATTTACAATTTTTATTATGTAATATAAAATTTATATATACAGATAGACCATAAGTTTTTGCACTTTTTAAATAAAACCGCACGAAGGAGGGGTTCTTGAAAATTTAGTCGCAATGTATCGCTTCACGGGGGAATAACGCGCGTTCTGCGTAAAACAGTTTAACAAAAACAACAATTCTTATGTGATTGTTCTTGTGTGAATGCAACCGGAATTCCCGGTAATTAAAATATTTTTTCGATAAAACAGATTTTTTCTATACATCTTTCTAGTTGATATATTTAATTTGTATTAAAATACCACAGAACAATGTCCTGACAAAACTGCAACTTCACAATAATAATAGTGCTGCAACTCCACATAGTGCTGCACATCTGAAAAATGCTCCATATCTTAATTACACAAACAGATCATGAAAATCAAATAGTATTTACGAAACATGGATCCTCAACACAAGAGAGATAAGGAAAACGACATGGAAAAATATACGTGGAGGTATCACATGAAAGAAATAGAAAGTCAACAACCGAAACAATTTGAAATCCCAGATTGGTGGCATGTTCGATAACCAACTATGTATACGAGGAATGCAGTTATGCAAATCAGACATTTCGCAATCGAGAGAAGCGCTCGTAATGCATCATCAGCACTGCATCTGGCAGCGGCGAGGGTGTGGGAGGTCACACAATGTTGAGTGAGCACTCCGCGAGGGGGAGTATAACCTCGAGTCCTCTAGGTCAAGGCGTACAAATCATCCACGGCGCTAATTATCCAACGTGTGCCGTGCCGCCCACGACCAGAGCCAATTGCGATGTCAGGCGGCGGTGTACGGACTGCGCGACGGATTGCCGGTAAACTAGAAAATCATTGAAGGAAATTCCGAACAGATGTCCATATTTCTTTGCCTAATATCTCACCAAGACGCAATTTTTTTCAAAGCACACTCTTGATTTATGCAAGGAGCATCATAAACTATTCTCGAAAATAGGTATCGCGCATTTACAAAGGCTAAAACGCACAACTTACTTTTATACATATTTTCCATGTACATTTAATTAAACAAATATCAGATATCTCACAGAGACAAAGCTATTTTTTATTATATTTAATAGAAAGTATATAGAATTATGGGGTAATTACAGGGCTTACGACCTGTCTTTGGCTTAAGTGATCACTTTATATAAATATATATAACGTTCACCAATTCTCACCCCTCAATCTTTACATTTATCAAATTTTTAAAAGTTGTATATATGTTAGTATGTGGACTCGCTTCTAGTACCTCTACACCATCGCCATGTATGGACCTAATTAGATTTTTTTCTTTCTTTTTTTTAACAACATATATGTCTATGAGAATCTGAAATGTTTTTTAATATATTATACTAGAATACGCCTGAACAATCAATATTTTTTATGTATTTTCTTATTTTGACCAGTATTTTATATTACATTATGCATTTTCATAAACCTCTGGTGTTCTACATAGCTCTGTGTGTATTCAAAACATGGAGCCCGAGAAGGAAAGGAAGGAATTCTCGACACCTTAGAGATGTGGTGTAGGCGTCACATGCTGTGTACACCACGGACTGCAAAACTTCTTGGAGAAAAATTGGAGATCACGGGGTATATACAAGAAAGTCGATCTTCAACAAGATGGAGATACGACCGGAGCCTTGCACTATACAAGGTTCAAGGTAATCATTCGCGATGTGGAAGCAGAACAGAGGACCACGAGGCTCAGTCTTGATCACATCGACCGAGAGAGAGAATGAACTGTCTATCTTCCAGACAAGCTCCTTTCACCTATGACGATCTTGATCTACTTGAAGCGGTCGCTTTTTCCACTGCACCGTTCTCGTCACCTTCTTCTATAAAGCTTAAAATTGCCAATACTATCCAAGATCTCTTGTAATGTGGCTGGACGATAAGCGCATGAAAGTCCAAGCAATTTGGAGCACGCTACGTCAGAACCTTATTCCAAGGCATCCCGATTCCTTTAAGATGCTTACAAAATCCATGATCTTACTTTGATAGAGGATAACGGATAAAATAGTGTTTTTATTAGTAATCGGCTATAGCTGATGTGTTATCATCTGTAGATTCTGTAAAATCTACTTTTCAAAGTTAAAAACAGAATTGATGGTTAAAAAAGGGGGAAGAGGTCTACCATAGAACAACCAAACATAAACAATTAACGCAAACAAATATTAATCAGGTATATTATTAAAATTATTGAAATAATTATCATACATATCATATATATAAAATAATCGATCCGTGTACCGTTCCGCCGTGTTTCACGTGTTTTCTGCAGAGTCGCCTAGCGACAGATTGGCAATGCAGGGCATCTAACGTGCGACTCTTTACTGGCGATTATAGTGTAATATAGTTAAGGGTATTCTTTTTTTGGCAGGTCTAAGTGGTTACCGTAATATGTAGTATCGTTTAATTGCAAATAGTAATAATTAATAGCAATAGGTAACATTAAGTCAATTATCCGAATAAATATATTTAGAAAATATCGCCAACCATGTGAGAGCGACTATTTCCTTTAAATAGCCGTCTCGTCAAATTCATTGTATTTTTATACAACATCGCAGATTATACACGTAGCAAAAGATTTACGGAAGTCTGCGAAATGGAAATCATACTGGGTATTAAATAAAATGAAACTACTCTAAAGAATCGTAAAATCAGAATTGGAAATAAATCAGTAGTGGACAGTTGTATTTCTACATATAACACAAGATAACGTATATCTATCTGTTACTTTAAAACTCGAGAACGACTGAACCAGTGGCGTAGCAACAAATTGTCGGGCCCTCGGACAAAGATGTATACCGGGCCCCTACCCATCTCCCCATGAACACAATTTCACAATGGTTTTCATATTAATAAATATCGACTAAGCTTCATTCATCTCATCACTATTACACAATTTTAATTTAAGCTTTAATCGATATCTTCGCGAATGTGCGTCTTACCGCAAGTACTGCT
Organism: Eubasilissa splendida; assembly: GCA_031772225.1. NCBI lineage: Eukaryota > Metazoa > Arthropoda > Insecta > Trichoptera > Phryganeidae > Eubasilissa > Eubasilissa splendida. The sequence continues at coordinate 31,136,357 of CM062850.1, read as the reverse complement.
TTGGTTGGCAGTTTTGGGTTTTTTTAAATGCGAAGTATGTATTTTCCGGTTTTATGTGGGTATTCTATAAACTTGAGATGCCAGAAATAATAGTGCCGCCATCGGTGTCGCACCTAATAAAAGGCGCACAAGATCCAGATTTCGTTTTATCGGTTGAATTGTCGGAGACAGACCAGCAAAAACAGAACCATCAGCAGAGCGGACCCAGGAGATGCAGAGCAGATCGGATTGCAGTCCAAGAGATTGCGGACAGACAAAACAGGTTAGTGGCTTTATCTGCATGTCCTGGAATTGCATTCTTTATGTTGCCAATGAAAAACCCAGGAAGGATGTCTACACGAACAAGACTTAATTTTTTCAACGCCTACATTTTTTAGCGATAAAATATCATACGGAGGCTTTTTGAACCAAATTTAATAGTTGGCATAACGTCGACAATTGAAAATATATGGATGTCATTTTTTATAGGATAAATATGTTTAAAATTATGTAACGTTTTATTTTTGCTTATTGATCTTGTACAGCGATTCCAGACCCCCCCGGGGCCCGGGTCTCCGGGCGATTGCCCGTACGGTAGCTACGCCACTGGGTTGAACTAATATTATCCAATTGCGAATTGGACATTTTTAATTATAATAAAATATCAGGAGGCTGAGTAATAAGTTCGGGAAAAATGAGTAGCCTACTTGTGGCATATCAAATTTAGACATGGAAAATAAACTATAAGAGATAAAAATTCATTTTAGAATGTCGTACCCGGCATTGGCTGGAACTGCCTTTTTAGGAGGAATGATATTTTCTCAGTGAGACTGATCTCTGAGAGTAAAGCAGACGCGTCCCTAATGAACAGCCCTCGCCGTTTAACTTTATTAAGGTTTGGCAGTACCATTGCACATTGATGATTTCTCCTCGAAGCAGATAAACAGCCAAGAGAATGCCTTTCCGGTCCCAAACGAATCACCAATCGCACTTCGGAATCGGCAGAATTAACGAAAGACATGGTTAAGATTATACACATCTGATTACAGGCAGCATTCCAGTCCGATGTGTCTACTTATGTAATATGCGAGTAACGATTTTTACTTAAAAATATCCTACGTCTTATTTGATAAGAGTACCTCCTCCATCAATTCGTACAAAGAATCCAACAAAATTATTACAAAAACATACGTAATATGAAACGCGAATAACGAGGAAACATGGAAATAACGCCATTGTTCTTGAAGAGAGCTGATTTATAAAATATTTCTTTGATATTTGTGTCAACACAAAGTTTATAAAAGGTTATTGATAGAGGCGTAACTTTGGACGGCGATTCCTGAAAAACTTTTAAGCATTGAAAAATAGGCCATTACTCGCCTTAATGGATACGTACCCGCATGGAAAGTGCGCCTAAAGTGCCGATAAATTTTTGACGAAGACTCATTCGAAGCACCATTATCGTCCAATTCCAATAACGACCATATTGAACGATTTAGAATGCTCAAGTTTTATTTTATTTTCCTTTAGTAGAATAAGAGACTCAAACAACATAAATACACAAAATACAGGCAAAAAAAATTCTACCATAGACCTCCTGACCTACCTCCACTACCTCCATCCCTCAACCCTAAGTAGCACGAAGTCCTTTAGTCTTAAGTTTAGTATTAGTAACATTACTGAAGATGATGCGTCAGCATTGAAAACGTTCTAATAAATAACAAATTAGTGAAAGTAAACGAGAAAATTTCGAAATTTTTTATCATTAAGTATAACGAGCAAAGCCGTGAACCCATTTGTCTATAATAAAAAATCGCCGACAATGTTAAAACAAACTACGCAGATATCCGAACTGTCAAAAAAAATTGTCATTCAATTTAAGAAAGATAATATCTTTATTTACGTTTCCACGTTTCCGTCATCTAGAGTGCAAGGTAAGTCTATATAACTGTTCGTGCAATTGCTTGTTGATCTAGTGGTAACTCACTTGCCTAAAGATTAAGTGATAGGAGGTTCGAGACTCGTTCCGGGAGACCACCACGTTAGTCACAGTTAGTTAGTTAACTTTAACTTATTTTGAAAATAGTAACGAATATTTATATGACGAGTATTCTTTTTTTAAAAAATAAAATAAATTATTTAAAAAAAAAGGTTATTTCTTTTATTTAGGTGCAGAAAGTATATACATACACACTTTTAGCGCTTTATTAAACAGATAACATTTTTTACGTACTAAATACTTACATCCAGAATCTAGATCGCATCATTCATATACATATTAATTTTCCCGCTTTTATATTGACAATTTTTAAAATATTTAAATTTATTTATTACTAAAATAAACCGAGGTACACTAATGCGCGCTTTATAATAGTGGTCAAAAAAACAATTAAAAAAAGTATTTATTCGGGTAGGGATATTTAAAATTAAAATGAGATTAAGTATGAAAAACAACCGACACCATTGAAATAAAGTAGGTAACGTAGGAAATACAATTTTGACGTTTTATGAAAAAACGCTGATGACAATATAAAGATGAAGAGGTCGCGAACGAAACAATAGTCTGCAAAAACCTCCAGCTCATTTCAATAAGTGCAGTCGGCTAAATGGGTCTAGGTATTGGACTCTTCAGTCACCAAATGAAGTGTTGCCTGCCTCACCTCTCTTGTGACTATCTTGTCTCTCAGTCGGAAGGAAGTTATCAACAACAACATTATCAGAGAACATTGAACGCTCCGAATCGACTATTTGTTCTTTGTCTTTTCAATAACCAAAAACGAATGACTACCATTATTTCGATTCTGTATCTTATTCACAAGATTTTTTTTTTAAATACACAATTAATAAAATTATCAATTTTCTCAAAAAATATAAACAGCTGTCAAATGTGAACGAAAACCCAAATGTCCAATCCAAGTGATGGAAAATGTTAAAAAGTAGCAATAAAATGGATAAAATTATTTAAAATAAATTAGAATTATAATATTAAGGAGAACACATTCTTATTGTGGAGTTGTAATTATTCAGAACAGACGGTCATATACATATAAAATCAATTTTATCGAAAAATATTGTTGTTGCTACCGGGATTCGAACCTGGATCTCTGATCCAATCCGGGAAACGTGCATTAACATGCGTTAATTAAAAATAAAGTAGATGGATTTCAAATAATGGAACGATAAATGGATCAATTAAAAAAGTGTAACTTATAGATTGGAAAATTTATCGTCAATGTGCTGTAGCATAATCGGTTAATGCACGCTCCCCGGACTGGAAGAGATCCAGGTTCGAATCCCGGTAGCGACAACAATATTTTTCGATAAAATTGATTTTATATGTATTTATATCTCTCTAATTAATACATTTAATTTGTATTAGAATTATATAAATTGAGACCGGCTAGTATTTATTTGTTGAGGATACAAAATTTTTAGTACATTATTTCTGTATATTCTTTTTTTTTTCTCCGCATAGTGAAGGTCGTATATAAAACAAACATAAAGGATAAAATAAATGACGAGAAATATTAACAAAAGATAACAATAACATGTTATAGAAGAGAAGTAATAAAGTTAACAATATTTATTACTTGGTTATTCGCGAAGAGAATTCTCCGAGGCCGGGTTGCCCCCATCACGACAGTAATGTTCTCACAGAAAATATGTTTACATAAATGTTTATGTTATTTATTTTTTTTGTTCATTTAATTCGACCGCAGGAGATGAAACTTTCTCTCGTTTAATGCATTTATTCGGTCCCCGCGTGACTGAGCACCTCGTTGGCGGAATTACTCGGATATTTTTCTCCAACGACACGAGAAGAAGATTGCCGCAGTGCGTTTGTAAGAGAAATAATCGGCAATTAATGTATGTAACTCAACCGTAAATAAGTGAAACTGGACATTTTTTTTTGGATCAGAAGAACACGAGTATATATTTATCGAGATGTAAAGATACAAAAACGGCCTATTATTTGTGGGATAAAATTAAAAAATTACGATGGTATCACCATCATTATCATTTTCGACCACTCATTCTAGAATGATCGTGGGCCCAAAGTCTAGAAAAGGCGATTCCATCTTCCACTGACTCGCGTCGCTTCGGTACTTGTTGACCGATGTCTTCGATCTGGGCAGTGATTCCCTAGTATTCGTAAGACGTTTCCAAGCCACCTTAATTGATATATTTTTTTATATAGAAGTAGGGGCCCCGTGTCAAGGTCTATCTTATCGCGCTACCTCTCATTCGGTCTGGTATGTCTGCTACCGCACCAACTCAATTTCTATATTTCATTTCGGTTTCAGAGTATAGCGAAAATTCGATTTCGCACAACTAGATACGTAGGTTGTGCGTTTAATAAATATAATACTTTTTAAACGATTTCATCCCGGATCCCTTCATTTTACCAGGGAAAATCATTTAAGAAACCCTGTAGCAGAAGAAATACGACGGAAGTTAGTCGTATATCTAATAATATTTGTTGAAAATTGAACTTCGTGCTTCATATTCATTATAATATAGATTATTTTACTTTGTTTTTAACCATTTGTATTTAATACCGATTCCTCAATTAGTTAATTTGACATCCTGGTGAAGGAAATGGAAGGACGTCATTACTCAAAGACGTAAATGATAATGAGGGACATGTTTCAAGATCCACGATACAATGGTAGAAACGTCATAGAGTACGTCCAAAGTCTCTATGGATAGACAAAATGATCGGAGTAGTATTTGCGATATGGCAGTCATACGAAATCCTTCAACTAGCAGTGGATCGCTTCGGCTTCGACGACGAAGAAGATGACGAGTCCAATAAGTATAATATGAAGTTGCCTACTTCAGCAACAGCAGAAAATACATTTTAATACCAAAAACGTCAGATTGTCCATCATCAGCAACAGCGTCATATCAAACCACGACCACGCTCGGCATACCGCAGAAACGACTAAAAGTAATAATTGGATGGGAATTTTTAATACATCTGTATATTCGCCAGACCTCCGTACCACCTAATTTGGTCACTACAGCATTTTTTAAGAGAGGGCAAACAACATTCACGGAAAGTCGATTTTGAAAAGGACATGTACATTTTTACAGACTCCGAAGAAGCATCGAGAACTTGAGAACCATGTTGGCATTTGCTGATTAAACAACAAGGCACTAATATTTTAATCATTTTCTCTAAATTATTAAGGAGAACACATTCTTATTGTGAAGTTGTAATTATACAGAACAGACGGTCTGCGATGTTTTAAATACTAATTTAATTTATTAATTTCAAAAACAATATTTTTCGACAAAATTGATTTTATATGTATATATTTATAATTAATACATTTAATTAGTATTTAAAACATCACAGACCTATGTTCTGAATAATTACAACTTCACAATAAGAATGTGTTCTCCTTAATAATATAAGTTGTATCAATGTGTCCAAAATTTAATAAAAAATGAATTGACAATTCTGGCGTCTGCAGTCGGTTTACTCAAAGGTATTTGAGATTCCGTAAAATAATGGAACGACATATGTATTAATTTTAATAAAAAATGTATCATATAGGTTCGAAAATTTGTCATGAAAAATACTGACGCTATAATACAATTGGTAGTGTACTTCCCCGGATTGGAAATAGAGATCCAGGTTCGAATCCCGGTAGGCGCAAAAAAATATTTTTCGAGAAAATTAATTTTATATGTATATATTTATAATTAATACATTAAATTAGTATTTTATCAATAGCTTATTAAAATATTTTAGGACGTTAAATCATTGATTCACCTTCTGATGCAGGGGTACATTAATTACGCCATTTTTATATCATTCAGAGCATGCCGTAATGTTATCTTATATTTAAAAGATATGCGTACAGATATGTATATATATATACGTATGTATACATCAATCGGAATCTTTCAAAAAGATAATACGATTTTTTTTAATAAATTACTTAATCTTACAGATAGTAGGTACAGTGGAAATACACCACTAATATATAATAAAACATAATATATTTTATAAAATTATGAAATTATTAAACAATAAATTTAAAGAATGCAATAAAATTCTACGTGTATAGTGGTAAATTATATATTTTTATGGAGGATTACTGTTACAGAAACGGTTTTTACATTTTTATGCTGATTTTATAAAAAGGCAATATTTAAAATATACATATATATTCAAAGACAAAATTATTTTATGATAAAAAGAGGGTAGTAAGGGGAAGGGATTCATTATCCCAAATTTTGATGAGACTCGGATATAATTATAATGAGAAGATTTTTGATACTCTTGAATTAATATTGGTTTGTATTTTTTTCGACCTTGTTAATTACACGAACGCCGCACACGCGTAAAAAAAAGAATTTGTGATAAAAAAGTTAGTTATAATTTTTAATATTCACTGGAGTGGCGATCATATAATTAACCAGTATTAAGTAATAATGTCTACCTTACAAGCGATATCAAAAATAACTGGCCGCAGAAAAAAGGAGGAATTCGATCTATTTGCCGATAGTGGGAGTTGTTGAATCCGGAAGCAACCAAAGGGCAGACAATTCCCAAGATCCGTAACATGAATTTACCCATACTTTAAGTAGGTCAAAATATGGTCGGCAGCTGCATTTAACTGATGTAAGAAAAGTAAATACAGAAACCAAATAATTGTAAAAGATGGTATGTTGGAGCGAAGAAACATTCCACAACATGGAAGAGCTGATGACCTTGGCGACCAGTGTCGTAGCACCTGTGATCATAAAAGACACATTGAAACACAAAAAATATGTAGATTCAACAAACCGACTTCGCGCGCTCACACGTAACACATCAACACGCGTAAAGTTACAGAAATAGAAAGACATGTGTTGATAAGTTGTCACGCCGTTGCGTCCAAGATTTCGAAAAAATATCATTCTCCAAGTTGGAGCGGCGCCAACAATTGAGTCACTTAGCCAAAGAACGGAGTGACACGTCATATATGTAGTACAATCAGTGGCGTGCAGTAGGTATAGACTTAGGTTATGCTGTTACCAATGATATTCTACAATCATATATATTATATAATACGTGTACTTTTGTTTAACCAACGTCATTGGACAAAATAATTCCGTCGTTTATATACGACCCTATCATGTATTTATTTATAACTTTAGAGTACTGTTAATAGTGTTCTTAAAGTTAAAGTTTTAACGTAAAAATAATACTTTCTCACCCATATAATAAAATGTATGGACGTTTTTAAGTACACTTTCTATGATTGAACATGATTTATTTATTGTTTGAAAATACTTCACGTAATAACTAAAGGAAATAATTACTTTTATTAAAGGTTAACGTAGGAAATAGTTATGGCAATTGCTTTTTGTTTTTCTCAAATCAAAAGCCATTCCATGCATTTAAAGAACAAATCAACAGGTTAAAAACAGTAAGATAGTAAAACTCGCGAATTAGTAAAAGAGGAAGTAGACACTTCAATGATTTGCACGCATTTGTAACCCTTTCTACTGTTATTCTGTTAATAAACACCATAGGTAACGACTCCATACAAAACGGATCAAGCGAAAGGAATTCTCAATTCAGTAAATAGACATTTATATGACTTGAGTAATTTACTAGCTTCAAGACAGAACTGAGTAATGTAAATAGCATGATGCGGCGAATAAATAAAAAGCGCCATGAGTACAGCGGTGAGTTTTTAGAACTAAGCAATTAAACTCTCTACTGGTACACAGATGGCACTAATTGCAAAATAATGTTTTTGTTAATGTGAATCCAATTTTTAAATTTATATTTGTTTCCCAGAATTTTTAGTTATGTACAGTTTTTTTGCTTATATGCACTGCACGCCACTGAGTACAATCGACCTGCAGTCGACGGGAATGAATGAACGCTTGTCTTCTTTTTCTTCTTCTTCTGCCCACGTCCATCCACTACTAGAGAAAAGCCTCCCTTAATTATGCACTGTCCTCCGCATCCAACCGCTTCCTGTGATATATCTTATGTCAACGGTCCTTTCGTAACTTCCGGTACGGGGCCTCCGTTCCAGCACTTTTTTACTCCATAGTCATCCCTTCGGTTGAAGTGCCCTGCTCATTCCCATTTCAGCTTTATTATTGTTTTAAGAAGGCGTAATATTCTACAAATTTGAAATAAACTCTACTAATCTAATTGAAAAGTCAACACATTCTAGTCCAGTCCGTACACTTCGAGTACTATTTGAAAGATTCGCATTTAAATAATAATCTGCCATTATAGAAAGAGAACCATCGTTCCGCAGAAATGAGTTGATGAAAGTGTTAAAAAGCGAGAAAAAATATTATTACACAAGATATTGAAATTGTTTATTTTATTAAAATACGGAATTTTCGAGTAATTCAGCGGAGGCCGAAATAACAGTTACTCGGGAGAGACTGAGTGAACAAAAAGCCGTCCAATTATGTAGTACCTACTCTTCGCGTCGGGTGGAGTTCAAATACATATAAAAGAAAAAAAGCAACCGAGGTTCAAGGTAAACCACCACATTGTGAGCATAAATACACGTCGGTACGGTTGAATATATCTTTACTGATTCCATAATGATGAACACGTCACTGGGCGTTATTAACTTAACGACCTGAGAGCAAAATGTCCTCCGACCGTCCACTGTTTCGCGGAGGTTGTTTCATCGTCATTTGTTTTATTATTTCTCGGCGAACAATTGTTGACATAGTGGGAAAACCTGTTTTTTTTTTTTTTTTCACGTCCTCGGACGGGCCAAGTGGACACTGGTGTATTATGCGAATTGTTTATCTTGCGATACGAATTATGTGGCTATCAACTTAGCCTCGCGGTAAAAACGAGGAAATCAGCAAAATGAGCAGAATTGTATTCTTAAACAGCATTTATGTTATGGAATCAATGTACTCCTCGAGATTATTATTTTTTCAGGGTTATACCGAGTGAATACATTGTTCAACCGTACTCGATTTTGTTATCAAAGAACACAAACTAAATTAATCAGCTACTGTAAGTTGACCGAAGTAACCCATCGAGTCGGCAGGTACTGCATCTTGTACAACAACTTTTGCTTTCAAGAACGAGTACGTAGTATGTGGGACGCAGCATCGAAAACTAAATGTGTAGGATTTATAAAATATTTACGGATTTGTACAACACTGAAGGGAAGATTCATCAAAGTCGTAGCACAGTTGAGATATTCGAAATGAGTATTTGTAAAACATTAACATGATAATATATCCTCATTAGTTTCATTCATAGGGTGTTGCAAAAATGAATTGCCACATTATTAAATTAAATCGCAATGCTAGTGGGTCGCTGTGTATTAATAAAATAACACTGTAGTCTAAATAAAATATTATAAAATAAGTTATTAAGGAGAACACTCATTGTGAAGTTGTAATTATTTAGAAAATAGGCCTGTGATATTTTTCATACAAATTAAATGTATTAATTAGAAAGATATACATATAAAATCAATTTTATCGAAAGATATTGTTGTTGCGCCACCGGGATTCGAACCTGGATCTCTTTCCTAACCGGGGAAGGTGCTTTATCCAACTAAGCTACAGCGACATTATTTTTAGCGACAATTTTCGACCCTATATGTTACCTTTTTGATATTAATACATTTAACCGTTCCATCATTTGACAGAGCCTTATTGATATTGATGTTGCTAGCGGGATTCGAACATGGATTACTTACAATCCGGGAGACGTGCAGCATCCCGGTAGCAACAACATTTTTCGATAAAATTGATTTTATATGTATATCTTTCTAATTAATACAATTAATTTGTATTTAAAAAAAATATTTAAAAAAAAAATGTTTTAATTCTTTTTTATCAATACATCACAACAGTTTGAGCCTAATCCCGAAAGAGATTTCTCGTAGCACAAGCGATTAGCTTCGAATAAAAAGTAGCAAGAATTACGTACGACTATTCCGTGCACAACATATATATATATATATATATATTATTTAATTTAAAATCTAATTCAGAACAATATGGAATTTGTATACACAAGCGTGTGTATGCGGCCAAAAATTGAAAGGTCATGAAAAAACGAATGTATATGAAAATAGAAATCGCAGAGTTAATCGGGTCAGTGGAACCGATACAATGCGAGCGCAATGCCCGAGTAACAAAAATGATTGTTTTTAAAATCCGAACGTGAGTTTGCCGCCGTTTTTGTCTACCAAATACAGACAGTGCTGTCACGTGAACGATATTAAAATCAAATCAATGAATAATTTCATTGAAGAGATTTGTGTCGGAGACTCGTCTCGAAAGCACGTAAAGGAGAGTACAGAGTTATAATAAAAGCGAAACGCGCTGTGTGATTCATTGTCGCATGTATTTTGTACGCAGAATGAAATGACGCAATTGATACATATCGAACTTTACCGACAAATCTCTGAGACAAGAGATCAACGTCACATACGTACCAAAAAAAAATTCAGCTAACTAACTAGCTTACCATCAAATCGTTTCACCGCGGGGTAGGCAGAGATGATAGAGCGCCACCTTCTTCTGTCCTGACATACAATTCTCGCCTCATCCACATTCATACAAGCCCATTGATTAGTGAAGATTCCAACAGAACCATCTTCCAATATCCGGGTTACCTGATCGTGACAAGTCCTCTATTTCTGGTACTATCAATACTTGCGTCATATATCACAATTACTGTTCTCTCCTCATCCATCTGTTCCATATGACTAAACCACCTAAGCGATCCTTTCTTCTAATTTCTTAATTTTTTACTCTGTCATAAATGGATCTGGCACATGTACGCTGAATGAAGTATATTTATAATTAGTTAATTTTTATAATATGTTTCCTGAATTTTTATTAACATTAAATCAATGTTAAAACTAAGACAGTTAGTAAATAAAAATATAAAACACTTTTAGAAATATGTGTTTTTTAAACGTGTCCATAGTGTTGTTTTTCCTATGCGTTTTTTTTTTTGTTGTTGTTGTCTGAAACCCTCGAGTTGGGGTTCGTTCGTTTATTGCAGTGCAGAAGTGAGCTGCAATTTCTGTGCCGAGCTGCCGCACATTGTCTAGCCCGCGTTCCGCCCAGGACGCGAGGTGATGTCACCGGTCAGCCCCGTCAGGCGCTAATAGACACCGCAGGTGTGGCGGAGTACGTAGCGGCAGGTGAATGACACGACGTGGACCAATATTTGCACGCGGAGAATCATCGATGAGGAAGTCAGCCGACGGAAAGTGAAGAACCGCCATCCCGAGGCGAGAAAAACGGCGACGAAGTGACATTAAATTTGAAAAAAAATTTTTCACCTATTCGGCCGAAATGTAATGGAATGAAATCAGTTGGAGATTAAAATAAAAGATGTACATCACAATTAATTAACATTGTTTAGAAATGTGTATTTTATTGCAGGCTTCGAGGGAGAACAATACTTAAAATGTTGTTATACTTGCCAAAAATCAAAAACTAATTCTTTTTTAAATTTCGTATATTATAATTATCATTTAGGAGAACACATTCTTATTGTGAAGTTGTAATTGTTCAGAACATAGGTCTGTGATATTTTAAATACTAATTAAATGTATTAATTAGAAAAATGTACATATGAAATCAATTTTATCGAAAAATATTATTATTAAGGAAACACATTCTTATTGTGAAGTTGTAATTGTTCAAAACATAGGTCTGTGATATTTTAAATACTAATTAAATGTATTAATTAGAAATATACATATAAAATCAATTTTATCGAATAAAAATATTGTTGCGCTACCGGGATTCGATACCTTTCTACTTAATACATATAATTAATATTTAAAATATCACAGACCGTCTGTTCTGAAAAATTACAACTTCACAGTAAGAATGTGTTCTCCTAATAATATACAAGTTGAATCAATGTGTACAAAAATTAATAATAAAAAGGAATTGTTAATTCTGGCGTCTGCCATCGGATTACTCAAAGGTATTTGAGATTCCGTAAAAACAAAGTAGATGGCTTTCAAATAATGGAACTATAGATTAATTTGAAATGTGCAACATATAGATTCGAAAATTTGTCGTCAAAAGTACTGTCGCTGTAGCATAGTTGGATAATGCACCTTCCTCGGTTTGAAAAGAGATCCGGGTTCGAATCCCGGTAGCGCAACAACAATATTTTTCGATAAAATTGATTTTATATGTATATCTTTCTAATTAATACATTTTATTTTTATTTAAAAATATTGTCGTTGCTACCGGGATTCGAACATGTATCTTGCAATCCGGGGAACGTGCATTAACCGATTATGCTACAGCACACAGTACATTGATGACAAATTTTCGAACCTATATGTTACACTTTTCAAATTGATACATCTATCATTCCACTATTTGAATGTGTATTTATAAATTACTATTTAACGCCGTGTTACTTTCGCTGTGCGCATATTTGTTTTTATCGTCAACGTAAATATGAATATGTAATACCTAACCTCGTCATCATCAGCAGTTTCCCGCAGTCAGCGTATTCTGTCAATTGATTCAACCTCGCGTGCATCTATCTCCATACACGACGTAGAGCTTCGCATTATCTGGTATCATTTACCTACAGATACGACTGTCGTTTTTGTGGCCTTAAATTGAACTAAGATTTAATCCTTTCAAAAATATCAAAAATTTTTGTCAACAAGTTTCTGTGATAACTACCTGAAATTGTGACATTTATTTATTTCATATCATATTTAGTGTGTACAATTTAGTATTTTAATATTGGAGTTGTATCAAACTGGGATATATTAGGCGTCAAAGTTTTGAAGGGGTAGTGAATTTTTTATAAAATTGTCATTAAAAAAAATGGTAGAAAATTGGGCTTTTAGATAAATAAAGAAAAAACAAAACTAATGATCTTTGATTGACATAACCAGCTATCACGAACAGATGCCCTACCTGACTTTGAAATTGTCAAGGATTTCAATTATTTCGGGTTCATAATCACTGACGATGGTAGTGATGTGAGCCAGAAATTAAAGGACGTATAGGTATAACGAAAAGTTCTATGTCCAGACTTGATAGCATATGGAAAGACCGCGATATTTCTAAGACAACGAAGGGCAGGCTTGTGCAGTCTCTGGTGTATTCTATATTTTTGTATGGTGTGGAATCATCGACCCTGAAGGCAAGGGAGAGACGACGGATTGATGCCTTTGAGATGTGGTGCTGGAGACACATGGACGGCGAGACGCACGAATGTCTCCATTCTGCAGGAATTAAACATCGAGGACAGACTCTCAACCTGTAGGCTGAGACGAATTCTTCAATTTTTTGGGCATCTTGTGAGAAGGGAAGACACCTTCAATTTTTAAATATATTATATTTTCTTATTTTGACTAGTATATTATATTAGCAATTTTGAATATGTCCAAGAACACACAATTACTGTATTTTTACCAACAAAGGCACTGCCATTAAACAAATATCAGGTATCTCAGAGCTAATTTGATTATATTTAATTATTGTCAGAATTTTGCTTGTTGTTCCTAGGTCACGAAATAGAAACTTAAGCCTAGTAGAACAATATGAAGTACTTCTTAGTAAGTAACATGTTTCTAACGTGAATAGCTTCACCAGAGGGTGCGGGGTGCAGGATGCAGGTAGGATCGTGTCCGTCCCGTCGAACTACGCAAATCGCTGTGTAAATGCAGAGCCACATCGTGCTGAAGACCTTCTAACTCACATGTGAAAAGCGGCAGCTTCTGTTATTTAATGTTAAGCCTGTTACCAGGTATCCCGGTAAAGGAATTCGCCGTAAACGCTTCTTGGACCAGAGCCATAATTGGACGAATGAATAGATTAACTGCTATGAAGGTGCTCGTGCCTGTAATAAACTGTAGCTAAATAAAGTCTAGAGATTGTACGATAAGAATAAGGCAATAAATCTATTTCTAAATTTTTGTATTCCTTTAATTTGATTTAATTTAATTTAGCACTACGTGCTAGATAATTACTTCCCAGAAAAATACTAAAAACCATAAATCTAAATACATTTATGAACACGAACTCAGATCGCATGAAGAATAAAGAATTATAATTGGATATAAAAGTTCTGTATGAATTATTGTAAGTGTATTTAGTGACTTCATCGAGTTATTCGAGCAACGATACAAAAAAGATATTAATATTATAATAAAACTAGTATTCAAATATTAAAAGAAAAAGTAAAATATCATTTTATTACTGAAAATCGTACTAGGTTTAAATTTGTATTTTCACCTAGATAAAAAAATATTTAACAGCTTTCCCGAAAACATCAGGAAGATTAATGATAATAAAGAAAAAATAAATGCTATTAAAAAATACTTTAAAAGATAAACATGTACCCCGAAATTTATAATATTTTTATAACGTTGCTATTAATTTATTTTATTATAAGCTAGTTATTGTAAACAATAATTATTAATATGTAATCCCCTTCTCTGCATAAGCGCACATGCTTTTTAGAGAAGTTGTAGAACCCAAAAAAAAAATACATGAGCTTCAAACACAATACGAACTACTGATACAATGTAAAAAGGGTAAAATACAAAACAGCTTTAATATCCTAATCAACTATACTATTTTTTAAATGTCTATAGCGTTAACTTTGGGGATAAACAGACTTATTAATTTTAAAAAGTAATTACTTTGTATGAATCACTTTGATTAATTTAACGTCGACTGGTTTTGATGCCACTATATCTTCAGTAGCCGTCCTGATTAAGACTCAGCAGTATCGCAACCGATCGACAATAAATAATCAAATTGGTTCGTACAAAATTTATTAATATTATTTTAATAATTTAAAATTAAAAACAAATTTAAGCATTTAGATAATATCGATGGGAGTGAATTTGTTACCATGCCTGTGTATTTGTGTTTTAAAAACATTTACATTAAACAGTTCTAACGACCTAGTACGAAATCAATCAATGACGTCCACACTTGCCATTTACTTTGTTGTAATAAAACATTATATCTTTCAAAGTTATTATTATATACGACAAATTCAAAATCAGTAAGCTCATTAAAAAAAATCACAAAAAAATTTGTGTTAAACGCATTCAATTTTGAATTGACGAATTTTATAAAACGGGGACCAAATTGCCGAATTGTATTCTAAATTGCTCCTAACTAAAGCCACGTATAAAACTTTAAGTGATTTAAAATAGAAGAAATCCTTCACCGTTCTTAATACAAAACTGAGACATTTCATGGCTTTATTAGTAATTTTATTTAAGACGATAATTACGTAATTACAATAACAAGAAAATATTGGTTTTTACAAGATCCACACGACCACGTTTTATTTACATGTTACAGAAACTAGGCTATTCGCAGAATTGGCAGTAATAATCTCAACGCGATTTTGGACGCGGCGCGACCTTTACATAGACCAACGGAGCCAGCGGCCTCTATCGCGCTTCATCGCCCCATCGCAGGAGCGATTACCATCACCATCACGGTGTCAGAGTGCAAAGCGAATTAAAGGACACATCATTAGTAGCGCATTATGCAGCAAGAGAATGATAATAGCAATTATGCAAGACTGCCGGCGTACAGCCACCTTGGATAAATTAATTAACCTCGAGTGACGAGCACAACGCCAACATTATTTATTGCTTCCATCTAATTGTAGGTATCAATGGTGGTAAACAAATTTTATTTATAACAATTGCGACGCCTGCAATTAAGCATTTTATATAAGATATTACAATATTCTTATAATTTTATTCTAATGTCAAATTACTTTTTTTAATTTTTTTATTAAGGGATTTTGACAGTGAAAACATATTGAAATAAACATAGTTATTATTTAACATGCGGTACTAATAAAGAAAATCCACAAAGAATAATCGAGAAGGGAGAGCAACATGAGTTTTTTATAAGTATAGTGAATGGTCAAAGTTTAGATTGTGGTGGTTCATAACTCACTTCTTTTATTTATCAGACATATATGAAATGATTATAAAGAATTTATTTTTAGTGTCACGTACAGAGTGAATATTATGTTCCGACTCGATGTTGTTTTTGAATAACTAGGAATTGAAACGCAATTTTTTAATTTGGTTTTTATTTATTGATTATTTAATTTATTACAATTATGTATGGAATATGATATCGGCCGGCTGGCCGGCGCTCTGGCAGCGGCACAAATCCGTGCTCTTTTAACCATATTTCTCGTAACATTCTCGCACACTTGGCGTGTTATTTCACCAATTTCATTTCGAATATTGTCCCGTAGCATCGGAATTGTTGTTGGCTTATTGGCGTAGACCTTTCCTTTCATGTATGTATCCCTACAAAAAATACAATGGCACGTGTTACCGTGCCGAACGTCGACCTAGGTTTCCCCAAACATCCACAAAGAAACGCAATCTAACGTAGAAGCGACGTCCTTTATATTTAACTGGTAACACATTTTATTTTTATACCGAACTCAAGTTATTTCAATGTTCAAGCATGATTGATACATTTACTATGAGATTTCTTCATAGGAATGTTAATCTGGCGGAGCACTCGAGCGTGCGGTGTTCGTGAACGTATTGTTGTATGCAGCGGCGTGCACTAGGCATGGACTTTGGTTATGCTGTAAACATACGATTGGCTGTATTGTCACTAGATGTTGTATTCATATAAAATAAATACTCAGAAGCATGTTTTTATGAAAATACACCTGTGTGAGTTAATTTCTGCGCTTGTACAATATTAATATTAGATTTTACTATTATTTTTGAAAAATTCTTTAAATTTTTAGATGAGGGGGGCTACAACATTAAATAACCTAAAATAATATCATATTTAAAGTGTTTTCGAACGCATACAATCAAGTCCGCTTCAGATACACACTTGCAGCGTTTTACAACACGTCTACTCAAGCGAAGACGTGTATTCGAACACTGCGCGGCGCGAGATAAAAGAGAATTGTGTTTGATTATGTATACATTTGGAGCAGAATTTGCATGCGCAGCTTTATCTGTCACTTCTAAATTTTTACTTACTTACCATCACGCCGTTTCTCCACGGGAGTAGCCAGAAAGGATACAGAACCATACTCTCCTGTCCTGACACACAATTCTCGCCTCATCCACATTCATACATCTTCTCATACAAACTCGACGTTTATTGAGGCATCTAACAGGACTATCCTCCAGTATCGGGTTTACCTAGTCGTACCAAATCTACTTCGGGTGCTATCAACACTTGCGTCAACCACCTAAATGGTCCTCTCTTAATCTTACTCACTATACTAAGATCAGCTTTACATTCTTTCATTGTTTCTTCATTCTTTACTCTGTCATAAATGGATCTGCCACATACACGCCTAAATAATCTCATTTCCACTGTACTCAGTATATTTTCATTCCTTTTCTGCTAGTTCCAAGTCTCACTTCCATACATCAGTGTCGGTACCAGGACTCCATTGTGAACCGCTAGAAAGATATACATATAAAATCAATTTTACCAAAAATATTGTTGTTGCGTCACCGGGATTCGAACCTGGATCTCTTTCCTAACCGGGGAAGGTGCATTATCCAACTATGCTACAGCGACAAATTTTCGAACCTTTATGTTACCTTTTTGTTATTAATACAATCGTTCCATTATTTGAAAGTATAAATTATAAGTAGTAAGCTTTTTTGATTATGTGAAGTGCACGCCCCTGGTTGTATGTATATGGATATCTGAGAAAAGAGGATTACGCTTTTACACGTGAGAAAGTAGGTCAAACAGCCGCTGATTGGTGCATTCTTATGAATAATAATCACTGCAACTTGAATCAAGCATTTCTGTTGAATTATAACATTCTAGACACATCTCTCACAGATCGAGATTGAACGATGTGCAGCACGACACTGTAAACACCACATTTCTAATAGAGCTGGACCATTTCAATGTGAAAAAATTTAGTAAACTTCGTCTATATATGAAAGTGTGTTTTTTTATTGTTTTCTCCAGTCAAACGTTAACAAGTTGAGAATTTTTTAAAGTTTATGAACAGTAACCATTTTGTAACAAAATAGCGGACTAGGCTCGCTAAATAACTCAACCGAGAAATCTTACACTTATCCTACTAGAAGTCGGTGGGATTTTAAACTTCCACAGATAAATCTGACAGGAACACAAAACAGATTATACTAGCGGTTTCAAATTGTTCAATGAGCTGCCAGCAAATGTGAAGGAAGCAACTAGGCTTGCTACTTTTTCTAGGTTAAGTGCATACTACGTAGTATCTAAATTCAATAACTGATCATTTTTCATGTGTTTATTATTTTCTTTACCTAGTGCTAATTGATATACGATGTAATTTAATATATTGGGTGTCCAGCGAAAAATTTCAAGTTTAATATTAAATTTTTAAAAAATTACTATGTTATTCTCATATTTTATTTATACAAAATGGAGTTTAACAATGCCAATTTAACGTTTTATAAACAATATCGTCTAAATGCCGTCCATTTTTCTCAAGACACTCTTGCAATCGGACTCTTAAATTTGCGAACCCGCGAGAGCAAAGCGTTGGTTCAATGGCAGCAACTTCACGGCGGATATTTTCTTGTAGGGCTTGAATTGTTAGAGAATTGTTGCTGTAAACTCTCGACTTAAGGTATCCCCACAAAAAAAAGTTGCAAGGTGTAAGGTCCGGTGACCGAGGTGCCCAGGGTATGTCTCCGTACTTGCTGATTAATTTATTGAGAAAAATTCCCCATAGCTTTACCATTGTAACTCTAGCCATGCGTGGAGTGGCCCCGTCTTGCTGAAATTGTGTTCTGTTGTTAAACCCGGGAAACAGCTGCAGTTGCAGTACCAAAAACTCGTCGATCATTCGACAATACACGTCAGCAGTGACGTTGATGGCGTTACCTTGGGTTGTCGGGGCACCGGTATCTCATGTTCTGTTTATTAACATTGCCATTGATATGAAAATGTGCTTCGTCAGTAAACAATTGTTTCCAAGTGTTCGTGCTATTCCAAAACGTTCCAGCATCGTTCTCGTTAAGGTTTCACATAAAGAATAGACATTTTCATTGAAAAACTGCACGGTTTGCAGTTTGTATGTACACCTTAAATATTAATCAACCGCGAACGCGTAGTGCGTTCCCGACCAGTGACTCATTGCGACTGGCAAATCAGCAAATCACGCGCGTCGAACAATACCCCTCCCACTTACCTCACCCTGATGGTTTACGAGCAATTAAAATTGAATCTTGAAATTTTTTCACTGAACACCTTATATTTTCAAAAGTGTTGCATACTAGACGTAAGAAGAATATTATAATTTTTACAACTAAATAATAAATATACATACATAGAACAGCCAAATCTGATAAGAACTACGGAAGTTACCGCGTTTAAAAAATCCGATGTATCATATATATGTACATATATATTTTAACGGAGGGTGGTTTCGGAGTCTCTTGGTCAAGATCGAAGAAATCACATTGAAATTTCCCTCAAGTAAGGCCATGAGATTAACGCAATAGGTAGTAGTATATAGTATTTCTATCAAAATCTACCTAATAACTAAATCATCGCAATGAAATGTTGATGCGCCTCAAGGCACGTTACCCCATCAACCGTACTCTAATATCACTTAAGCCACTTATTCCCTTCAGCCGGATCGTGATAGGCCCTGCAGTCATGCGTCTCTTTCGCACTAACAATTCCGGTCCTCTCCAGTTCATCCCCTATCCCTTTCCAACCCCGTATAGCACGCCACACGTCACCCTCATTCAGCGGGCTTATGATAATCCAATAGAGATGCATTATGACGTGACGTGCAGCGGTGCACAACATTTCCGATAATATCTGCAATTGGCTGCGGATGAAGTCCGCCGTAAAACCTATTTACTGCATACTGAACAATAAGGGCTGTAATTAGACAAACGACCGGCCGCTATTGGTGTTGTCGCAACATTGTATGTGTGCCTTTAATCTTTACTTCTTTGTATAATCTTAATACAAGCTTAACACTCTATCATGATATAAGCTGTAATCTCTTTTCTTGTTTATCATATTTTTAATAAAAGCTTAACATGACATCATATCGGATGCTGAATGGCATTAAATAGTAAAAATTAATATATATATAACGGGATGCATTGCTGAGTGAAACTGGTATAGGAGTACTAGCTCTTCAAATAGAAGTGGTGGGGCCGTTCAATAAGGAATGGAGTTAAAGAGAACAATTACAATAAAATTACATTTCAATCAAGAAAAAATTGCATCTATTGAAAAAATAAATCTACCATCGGGACTCGAACCTGGGTAGTTCAATGCGTTAATGTAAATATGCAATGTAAACTATAATTTTTTATTTTATTTGTTAACTTTGTTTAATTACTTTATCAGTGAAATATCTAATTGATTCATCTAATTTTAATACAAATTAAATTTATCAAATTTATTAAGAGAACACGTTCTTATTGTGAAGTTGTAATTATTCAGAGCATAGGTCTGTGATATGTGACCAAAATTTAATAAAAATGAATTGATAATTCTGGCGTCTGCTATCAGATTACTCAAAGGTATTTGAGATTCTGCAAAAATAAGGTAGACGGCTCTTTAAAATAATGGAACGATTAAATGTATTAATATTAGGAAGGTAACATATAGGTTCAAAAATTTATCGCTAAAAATATTGTCGCTCTAGCATAGTTGGATAATGCACTTTCCCCGGTTAGGAAAGAGATCCAGGTTCGAATTCCGGTGGTTCAACAACAATATTTTTCGATAAAATTGATTTTATATGTATATTTTTCTAATTAATATATTTAATGTATCAAATTTTGAAAAAATGTTTTAAAAAAACTGCAACTTCTCAATAATAATGTGTTTTCCTTAATTTTTATTCTCATTCGATTGGCTGGCCAGTTACCAAGAGTTCGAGCACAACTGAATTGAGCGGCCCTTCTCATGGAGCGCTTTAAATAGTCGCCCTGTGCTAGAAATTTCTATGGGACGCTGCAGATTTATCGTGATTACAGTTCAGCTGACAGCTACCGTTCCCGAATAAAACGTTCCAGAAATTTCGAAACACAACAGAGTACAATTTCATTCATAATATTATATTACACTATAATAATATGGATATTCACAGAAAAATTCCGTGCACACAAGTCTGACTAGAATTAATGAAATATTAAACTTCGGCCACCAAATATTAACAGTTTAAACACGCACAAACAAAAATCCTTGCGTAAGTCCGCCATTTTGGACCGAACAGAAACGTGTCAGTTTTCCAACACGACGCAGTTAAATTTATTCCATCACTTTTGTCACGTTGGCACTTTGGTGACCTAATTACCGAGAGTTGGGACTCCAGTTAAAGTTGTTCACTTTGAGGCAGGACTAAGGATAATCATCCGGGTCTATCACAATCTAAAAGCCGGTCGGGACTGGTAGTATTGCGAAGCTGAGCTGTTATTGCTACATATATGACACAAAGGGTGCAATGCATGCCATGTGGTGTAAAACTGTTAATAATTTAGTTAACTTGAAATATCGAATAAATGTATTCATTCAGATATCTTAACTATATAACTAGCTTTATATATTTATTTATATAACTAGCTTTATATATTTATTTATTTAAATAGCTTTAGTTATATAGTTATATAACAAAAGCTAGTTCAGCTTCAATCATCACGTAGGAGGCTTTGGTGGTGGAATTAAATTTTGGTATAGTCGTTATTGAGTAAGGAATGGAAAGAAACAGTACAGAGTACGAGAAGATAGTGAAGAGTAAAGTAAGATCTCATTCTCAGGCATTGTGTTAAGCTGATTTTTTTTAAATTTTTGTAATTAGGCAAGACCCACAAAACATTTTGCTAGACGTTTTTCTGCAAGTACATTAATATCAATTTATTACATTTAATATAATCAAACATAAAAACTAATCAATTATGCGAGAGAATATGATTGAGGGCACGGCGGGAGTGAGTCGTAGATCGTAGTTCTGTAAGGAACTGCAACCTACTTAGACCTGAAAAGAACCTGGAATTTATTTATTTAATTCTTAATATAGTGCATACATAAGCACTCCTTATATATGCTCTAATATATACAAGATTAAAGTATTTTCTTTTACTAAAACTTATCTTTTATATATTTTTTCAGTTTCATTTTAAATCTATTCAATTTCTCTTCCTTTCTTATGTTTTCTGGCATTTCATTAAAAAATTTCATCGCACTATACATCATCGATTTCTAAGATTTGGCCTTCTTCCTGAATGGCAGTTTCAGTCTATCCCTCCCCCTTGTACGATGCTCGTGCTCATGTTGATTTGCATGAATTTTTCGTGTGAATTCCGCTGATATTTTATTATTAATGATTTTGTAAATAAATACCATTGTATTAAAATATATTTTCTGCTTAAAGGTCTCGTGTCTCAAGTCGTTTCTTATTTTATTTTATTTGTAATTTAACCTTACACAAATATTTGTCTCGCGCAGATTTTTCCAGTGGGACGGATATGGTCCAATATCAACTTTATAATTTAATCTGTACAGTGAATATTTTTTAAGTACTTAAGATGGTCGGGAATAATAACATAAACTAGCAGATAAAATGCTTACTACGAAGTTGCGCGGTCAAGCTCTGAATACGATCTATATTTCAATGATAGAGCTTTCCCCAATACAAACAACACATGAATAAAATCTCGATGTAATTAAAATTATTCCACCTTTGTTCGCGGATAGACAATAAACACAAAAATACTATTTGGAATGGGATGATAAACATAAGCAAAAATCGTCGTTTTGACATTTCGGAAAGTGATTTATTCTATGTTATACCATAGACAGTATAGATAAGAAAAGATGACAGATGTCGTTAAGAGATACAGATCTGGCCGTTTAATCAAGCATAATACAGCCATAGACTTTCTGGATCCAATATATCCTAGGCGTACAGAAAGTCATAGAAATAGATGGGGAAAGGCAATATGTAATAAGGATACTTTTAATATATGCTAAGGGTGGCGGAACGGGTACGTGAAGATTACCAAAATTAGTTTAACGAACCCGTTGATATTTTTTTGATGGACATCACTGATGGGAACATAGGTAGCGTTGTATATGAATGACGTATGAAGTTTGTCGTGCGAGATTTTTATATGTGGGCTTTGGCAACGAAACATCGTCAATAAAAACACGTTTTATTGTACACAGCAATGCTATTATTATGAATAACTAGCAACAATGGTAGAAACAAACAGACCGGGTCATAATGAACCAGAACGGGCTTCCATCGAAAGTTCTCACGTGCCGGGCAGCGGTGGCGGTGGACGGCAGCCGCAGTCGTCCGCGGCCTCGCGCCGAGAGCCCTCGCCGAGCCGAGGGGGGAGTGAGGCGGATGGACGCAGAGAAGTGCACGAATTAGAGCAAACTCGCTAACAACGCTGACCTCATTTATATAATATATTAAATAGTGCAGCCAACACGTCGGCGATGAAATTCCACAGCATTCACCGCGTGCGGCTTTAACGAGCCAATAGCAATCGTAACGATGAACTCCGAGAGGGTGCAACGTCACGAGGTGGATGAAAAGTAAATCAAACAAATACAATTATTAATGAAAACTGTTATCATTATACAGGGGTATCCAAAGCAAAGTTCACGCGGACACGTCACTTCTCATAAGTTAAATTATTAAAACATATAAAATCGTGCACAACTCCGTTGGCCTGGTACCGTGTATGGCGTGACACAGACGTCATTGTGTTTCGTCCGAGTCCCTTCATGGGAGAGTGTATTTGATAGTAGAGAGATCTCGAGGGCCAAAACTGAAGATGTGTTGCATAGTAGCCATTTTACTCACTGACTGACTGAAATGACTGCATGGCGGCGCGAGCACTACAGCGGTGGTTTGCTTTACTATGAGCGTTCCAGTGGTGGGATTCCAAACTTTCGGGGACCTCTATCGATTGCCATGTAGATCATTCACATTAAACGTACAATTCAAAAAATATAACAGTATGAAATTGAGTGAGTTTTTAATAACCCTGTAGAAGAATGTCGCGTACAAAGAAACTCAGTAAAAATAAATAACGTGTTTGTGATGCATTAAAGGTAATTTAACGATACCCCAAGAAAAATGTGTCATCGAAACTGCATAACATTTTTATATAATCTCAATTTTACCGGTATCGGCGTCAATACTAGGCGATATGAAATCCTTTTTGAAATCAAAAATATTTTGGAGGCGCAAAGTATCGATCCCGGTACCTTTCGCACGCATGGCCAGCGTTCTGCTAACTTGACCACCAATCGCCTAACGGCACGTAGTATCAAATTGTCAAATAAGCAAAACAATGTTGATTCTTTGTTAGAATTTAATCCATCGATTTATATTTCTATACCATTAGCGATTTTGAATTTTATTTGAAAAACAGTTTCACCTAGTGAACTAATTGGCGCGGCGGTTACTTTGTGGTTTACATGAGTATATCAATCGTCACAATTGAACTTTGTTGAGTTTGTATTATATACCATAGTTTCGAGAGGTGCAGTACCTCTCATCATCAGGTGATAATTGAACCGAAAGAGTAGTTTGTTTCAACCACGTGGTTAGACAATTCCGAGAAATTGTTATTTTTTAGATACTCTCGTATTAAGATTTCTCGCTGTTTAAGTAATGTATTTTTTATTGCAATCTCCACAAGTTATTACATATGTTCCGCTGTTTTCACGTTTCATTGATTCGTCGGTAGTGTGATGGGAGATCGGGGTTCGTTTCACCGCCGGGGAGATTATTAATATTATTATATTTTATTTTACTGAACGAACCAGAAAAACGGTTTTTAAAATCTACACTGATGCCGCGTAACGCATGCGTCATGTAAAGCGGTTTTTTTTTTTTTTAAATAATTAATTTTGATAGATATATTTCAGGACTAATTTTTAAAGTATATTTTTTTTTATAAAATACACTTTTAGAGCGTTTTATTGATCTCGAATTAATTTCACAGCGGCCTTAACCATTACTGATAGCGCCCAGCGCCCCACCGTGTGCGTGCGCTAGTGCAAGCCGGCTGTAAGACGAGCCGGCCGGGGGGTCTAGCGGCATATCGTGCAGACATGCAAACATGAGCAGCAGGTTTACTTTAGAAAATGGGGATGAAACTATTAAAACAAACTTAATTATCTGCCGCGATGACTAATATGTACTATAAACTATTTACTGGTGACTCAATCATTTCTTAAGTAAAGATAATATTCCATCTTGAACCAGAGCGTATTTTGTCATTAAAAATTTCAAATTAATGAGAACACATTATTATTGTTTTTTTTTTTTTTTCAGAACATAATTCTGTGGTATTTAATACAAATATCACTCTCTCTAAGACAGGATTAAAATATTTATTTTTATTAAATTTGGATAATCTTCGATATGCATATATTTTTAATGAAAACACATTTTATTGTAAAAAACAAATTAATCAATTAGAAAAATACATAAAAAATGTTGGTAACCAAATTTTTATCTTTATCTTTCTAATCGACTAATTTAAAAATTTGCTTTAATGTCACAGATCTATGTTGCAACTAGAAATTACAACTTCACAATAAAATGTGTTTTAGTTAAAATATTTATAATAATTATTATTGTAGTTCGAAAGGAAATGTTGCTGTAATAATATAAAAACACTTTATTCGCTGCCCTATCTGCCTACGAGAAAAAAATATTTTTATTCTTTTTTCAAACATTATTACATACATATATGTATATTATAGTTTTCAACATATGCCAAACTGCAGAACAGTTTTACGGAAAGGTGGATGGCAATGATTCGAAGACGACTATATTAAAAAAAAATGAGAAAAGGGGAAAATAATAATAAATAAAAAGTTTTAAAAAAAGTAAACACACTAATATAACTTTGTCGTCTTATACGTATAGATAGTATTTATTACTGAATTTTCAAAACAGTGTAATCAAGAAAAGGATATAACCAACACACCGATAGGAACCCAACGTTCCGAAGATCTTACGACTATACACAGGTTGTTCTCGGAGGAATTGCGGGACATAGGACTGGCGTGAGAAGATACGGAAGCGCCTGCGGCGGACCGCAGCCGATGCAAAAGAAGTCAAAAGCAAAAATGGCAGAAGAAGAAAAGGACTAATTTCAAAAAACAAATGAAACTTTGAAAGGAGATTATCGTATATTTTTGTTATCAAAGTTACCGCGATACGAACACAGGGCGCTATTCAACGATTGCATCACTATGACGTCACAAGGCCACAGTACGTATGACGACACAGCAGACGTAGCTAGTGCCATCAGCGGGCTATAATTCCGAGCATCCAGTTGAATCTTCTGCCGCATGTTCCCCTGACAAAATCGTTTTGCTTTGATCATGCACATCACTTTCTATCTCTTATCAATTGTATACATTTGGTCCATAAATTCAATGTCAAATCTGTCAAATCACTGTTCAAATACACATCCCTAACTGTTATGAATATTAAAGATAGACCGATATATAATACATCATTCTCTTTCATTCGTTTAAAATCTTCCTGATTCAATACGCATCCAATGTAGTTTGGATTTGATTCCAAACATTGAACGTGTCACGCCAGTGATTGAATTGATTCACAAATAAAGTGCAAATGTAGTAACGTCCATCTACACAGCTCTCATAATCCAAGTGACTGGTGATTAGTGACTAGTGGCTAGCGACTGCCCGAGGATGCACGGACACTGAAGCTTCGCCGATTCGGTGGGCGACATCCGAACGCGCGGGACGCAGCGCATTCTAGGAAGAGAGCTCGCGCTGCAGCGGCCGTACAACTATTGGCGAACGTGACGTGACCGGAGAATGTCATCAATTCCACGACCAGACCGGCCTCTTTATTCTTGACCGGAATAATTTAGCAGTTCTTTGACTCCGGCTGCACACTGCGCGTGTCTGCAGAATGGCGATGGTTCTGACTATTGTTTACGGTGGTGATTCGGCAAACGAACAGTGTGAGACACTGTTTTACGAACCATTCTATTATTACGGCGCTTAATAAATCTGCATAACATATTTTAAACTTTGTAAATTAGTATCATTTTTATCACGGTTACAGTTTCCAGACGTGCAGTCCCATTACATCAATGGGTGTAAATAATAATAAACTATTGATGAGAAGAACTCCATATTCCGAAACAATTTTAAATATAATTAATTAAGAAATTTTAAAAATGTAAATAAAATATAACATATGATACTCTATAGATAGAAATCTTCAGGCACATAATATAGCAGTTTAAGAAGATACAAATAAGGGTGGAAGAAAGGGTGGGGGTGAGGTTGAAACTATTGTTGTGGTAAAGACAGTGTTTGTAGGTAGAATAATTGGTTAAAATTTAAATTGTAGTGGTTCATAAAAATAACTTTTTAATTAATTTTTTTTAGTAAGACTAATAATGTTGAAAAAGTCAACTTCTCATTATGGTATTTGCATGAACGGTGAATAAATGAGTTTTGTGTGTAAGATGTTCTACTGGAACGTGGAAGAGTTCGGACTGCCGGGTCGATCTAGGTGGAATGTGGAAGTACAATAGTCGTAATATAAATAATACCCAGTCGTGTGTGCAGTATATGGTTTGGTTTATCTAATTTTTTTTTTATCATTATGTTACTCCACAATTACATTTTAAGTGATTTGTCGTTTATTCTAAATAAGAATTATTAAGAAGAACACATTCTTATTGTGAAGTTGTAATTATTCAGAACAAACGGTCGTCTGTGATGTTTTAAATACTAATTAAAGGTATTAATTATAAAGATATACATATAAAATAAATTTTATCGAAAAATATTTTTATTACGCTACCGGGATTCGAACCTGGATCTCTTTTTCCAATCCGGGGAAGGTGCATTACCAACTATGCTACAGCACCAGTAATTTTGATGACAATTTTTCGAACTGTGTGTTAGACATTTTCATATTAATATATTTGTCGTTCTTCTTCTTCCCCGGATTGGAAAAAGAGATCCAGGTTCGAATCCCTGTAGCGCAATAAAAATATTTTTCGATAGAATTGCTATTATATGTATATCTTTATAATTAATACATTTAATTTTAATTAGAATGTTTAAATCCACATAGTGGTACGGCATGTGTATTTTTAATTAGAATTAAAAAAATTAAAATAATTAGAATTGAAAAACTTTTCTATATGCATGTATTAAGTTATGTGTATATATATATTATAATTATATAGGGAGACCTAACGAAGCATTCCACTCTCCCTCGCACCGTCTCGTGACATAGACAGGCTGTATTTCTGCCGGACTGTGACCGAGTTCGGCGACTTTACCCTCCTTTTCTGGGGGTGCATGACTTCTCTCTGGCTGCCTTCTGAATTTAACATGATTATGTACGAGTCTCGCGTCAAATTAATAGACATTGTATAGGTATGGCTCTGGTACGATGATACAGGGGCCAACCTACATCAGTTAATGATAAAAAGTAATAATTGTGCCATATAATAAAGGGAAAGAAAAAAAGTTAACTATAAAGGGGAGCCACAAGGTTTTAATAACTAACTATTCTAACTTTAAAATATATTCAAAAACAGCTTTGTAAATTATTACTATTGCTTTGTTGGGTGGAATCGAAGCGAGAGTAAACAACTGTTAAAACGATTCCGGGACAGGATGGGGGACCCTTTGGGGTTTCCTTCATATAATTAATTATATACGAACGTCCTAAAAATAATTTTAAATTCTTTCGTTTCAATTAATGCAAAATCATGAACGATGAATACAATAATTTGAAATAAATTGTTTCGTGTCATGTATATTGCGACAAACGTGACCCGCGCCGGTTTGCCACCGAGCCAAATAAATTAGACGTAAACACAAATGTTGACAGCCCTAAAAATATGACAACTCACGGCTATTCACATATTTATTCAGTAGAACTCAAACAAGACGGTTATAATCGCCGGAGCTATCACCAGTGGCGCAACTGCCGCGGAGAGCAGTTTGAGCAGGTTTCTACAGACATAAATTAGAAACAGGAGTCTAATTCTAAGAAACATTTATCAGCACATCTGTAAAGTGCGGTGTATTGTGAACAGAGACCCGAACCGTTATTTATTTCGTTCCGGTTCGGTAAAAAAAAATATATTGGTTCAGTTACGGTTTTCGGTTCAGCTTGTATTTAAATATTAACAAGTTAATGTAAATACACCCACGCCGTCCATAACTCTCTTTATACGGCTTTTCGCTATAAATTAAGGTGATCACATACATAATTAAAATGTGAAAGGAGAATGTTTGGTAGCATGTGCGGTGCACTGCGTAAAAGAGGGCGGATTCTGATGCAGACAAAATACATTTTTTTATTCATACTTCATTGAGTTTCTCTAGGCTTGCCAAATTTTCACCGGGCCTTGCTTTTAGAAACAAAAGTACCACAACATTATACCACAACTTGCTTTTCCGTTTACAAGTGTTTGGATCGCGAACATTTGTGTAGCCAATCTATAATGTGTTCATTGATATTTTCATCATATTAAATCAACTTTATTTAAGATAGATAATAATGTATCTTATCATTTAACTTACCACTAAAGGCAATTTATTAATTACTTTGGAAAAGGTTTACCAGATGAGGTACGAAATTGAAGCATTGCCTTGGAAACCGCTGGGTGTTGCGAACATAGGAACCCAACAATCATACCAGGGCAGCAAGCCCTCTGAATTATATTACTTTTTATAACAATTAAAAATAAAGTTACTGTATTGAAAGAATTTTATTTTTACAATAAAAAATACATAACATAAAAGAAGAAGCCTCAATATGTCACGCGTACGCATTGCGAATCTAATTTACGATCAGAAGTCAACTTTATTCCTTTCGACATTACGATACCTCGAGTCTATACGCAGATTGAGGTTAGGTTATTGGGTGCAGAGCAATAGTTTATAGGCCCCATAAAAAAATTTAATACTTGTAACAGTGCTTATGAACGTCAAGGAAACTTGCGTCATTCACGTGCTCTTCTTCAAAATCATGACGTTTGTGTACCCACAGTTTGTTTACGAACTGCCAACTGCACACTGCACACGAGATGGCCACTGTATACACTACACATTAAATAATTCGTACATACAACAAAATAGCTTTTATTAGCAAAAAAAAATCTCGTAAATCGATAAAAAAAACGAAAAAAATATCGGTTCGGTTTCGGTTTTCGTTCCGGCTAAAATAACGGGTTTTTCCAGTTTTCGGTTCGGGTCCCGAATTGTAAATAACTTTTTATTTCAAACTCAAAAGTAAAAATGCTTTGGATGGTTTGAACAGAATCATTTAAATATGTAGATCAATGACACTAATGGCTATCAAATTGCAAGCCGCAGAGAAAGGTGGAAAACAATTCCGATGCTACAGGACAATATTCGAAATGAAATTGCTGAAATAATAATAAAGAATGTTATGAAAAAATTGGGCAAAATAGCACGCATTTGTGCCGCTGCCAGAAGTGGCCTCTTGGTCGATGTCATATTCCATACATAATTGTAATAAACCAAATAATGGATAAATAAAAACTAAATATTATTTTTTGTTTCATTTCCTAGTTATTCAAAAGCAACATCGGCCAGGAACATAATATTCACCCTGTACTTACCACTTTCTAAAGTTTGAATGTATCCAAACAAATTAAAATATTTTTGAATTATTTAAATTGTGCATGTTTAAGATATTGTGTAATTATTACTTTATAGACTAACATCTACATATAAAAATGTTTGTCCCAGCATGGCATGGTCCAGTGAGGCCTGCCATTATGAATGCAACTATCTAAGACAATTTATGTATAAATAAATAAAAATAATAATATATATTTTTTTAATGTATAAAATGTGTATAACAAGAAAGGGGTGGAGAGTGAAGTTACGCCACTGAATATGTCTGACTAAATACGAGTTCACTATTAACATAGAAATCGTTTTGCACGCGTTGGACAAATTTCAAAATTTCTTTCAAATTCAGAAAATAGACTCGCTCCCTATCCGGTTGGGAGGTACTTTATATGCTATTCACGTGTACTAAGTTCAAGGCATACACGGTGTTTAAGACATTTCAAGTAAAAGATGATGTTGTCTAGAAGAATTTTTCTATTTTAATTATTTTTCAGGTCGTTTCTATCGATTACAGCTGCCATGGCCAATATTTCGGATGTCACTATAGATGCCACCAATTGCAGATCGTTGTATTTCTTGTGCAGTTCAAAATTTACACTATCAGAACGGTCCATCTGTGATCTTTCATGTGATACGGTTTCTAGTATCATCGCTTGGACTATTAAATTTCCCATTAATCTTCGTATCTTGATCAATCAATTACCCTAAGGTGTGCTGGTGTGCGCGCGCACACGTTCTGGTATCATGGCGCACACAATTTCTAATGGGACTTCTTCTGTATGTGCCGTTTTCTATCGAAGGTCAAGATCGTGTTATATGTTGATATATCCTGTGTATAACATTTTGAAGATTAAACCACTTTTCTACCTATTCTTCTGCTGCCTTCTATCTTTCCGTGTATTATGTAACCTTCCACATTGCAACACCAATGCCAAAAAGAACTCATTTTACTACTGAGCCCCCCTTTATTTCAACACACACTCAAATGAACTAGATATTTTTAATACTCCAGTTACCTCAATTAAATCTAAATTCAACACATAAAACTTTTATTTTTATCACACAAATTTTATTCCCTATCCCATTTTCCTTACCTTTCCTCTCACTCCCGTTTTCTAGTTCATCTCTCCTCTGTTTATATTTTTATTTTCTACTTTGTCTCTCACGTCTCTTAATTTGACTGTTATTTTTTTGTATTTCTGCAATAGAGGAGTAAGTTCTTTTCGTTTTCTAATTTATTAAGTTTTTTGCAGTGTAAAATTCGTTTCCTATTATAAAGTCTTAATAAACTATTTATCTATTTAATAAGTCGTTTTCAAATAATTGTCTTCACTATAACAAATATATTTTTATTTCAAAGAAAACGTGTAATTGGTTAAATTTTTGTTGCACTTTTATTATGATTTTTGTTTATATGGATCAACTGTTTGTTTTCCAAAAAAAATAAAATAAATTAAAAAATCATAATTATCATTGAGGAAAAATATTTCCGAAGTATACAGCATTCCTTGATAGCTGTCACTAGTTCTCTAAACTCGTGCATCATCAGTAATGTGGTCAGTGGTCAAGTGTGGTCCTACAGGTAGCCTTATACTGACATGATAATGTTTTTCTTATTTTCTTCCCCAGCGCACAAATATTTTTTATGCGCACACCGTTATCCAAAATTTGATCTTTTGAATTTGAACACCCTCACGAGTCAAAAATATTCTACAAGCACAACCCCTACAGCATCTAAAGTAAAAACGCGCGTTCCGGAGCTGTAAACTACATGTAGGTTTTTGCGATTTTTAAGTTCGATAAATATGAATATTTTACATTAATTACTTATATCAATTATTAAAAATAGTTGAAATATATATATATATATATTAATTTTTGTGTAAAAGTGCTAAAATTAGAAAAAACATTGATCATCACGAACGACAGTATATAAACGCATACGACACATCTAACTCGGCCTACGTACGCTCTGCCACTAAACTGACGATCGGCATCCGGCACCCCGCGCCACGCGCACTGGGCCATCCGTACTATTCCATTCCGCACGCACACATACACAAATTCACATCAGGTTCTTCGAGAAAATATTTTTTTTTGTTGCGTATGATAAATACGTATACATTGTAATTATTTTATCCAATACATAAATATATAACGGAGGAATACCTAAAATATGAACACTATATTTAGTATATTTACAAAGATATTCACATAATTAGAGGCAATGTCAACAGGTTAAAATCAGTTTTAGAGAAAAAACTAAAAAAAAACACTTTCACTGTTCTTAATTTTTCTTTTTCCCATTTACAATTGTCTCTCCTTGTACGAAATGCTTAAATGTAGAAGACGATTATGTGGAAAAATAAAAAACATAAAATTGTCATTGACATATTATTTTAATATTTTAAAGTTGAATTATCCTCGTACCTACTGCAGATTCTTGGCTACACTCGTCAACAGCTGTCTTATAAATGAAATCAAATTTCGAGTTCTATTTAAGCCCTTCATTTATAAAAATGATTTAAGGGTTTACTGAACCACTGTTTAATGTCCCCGGCGAGCGACACGATGTGACTGTGACTGGCTGTGCATGTTTACGCAAGATGATATAAGAGAGGGTACATAAAATATGGCTGTCTTCGTTACGATGTGATTCATGCAACATAAACACCGTATTCATTATAATACGCGGATGTTGTTACTGAAATAACGTGCAACTGTAATAATAATAATAATAATAATAATAATTATTATTATTATTACAGTTGCACGTTATTTACAGCCATGAAATTTAATAAATGCTACAATATTCGACTGGCAGCGCAGACATCACCCTTGAACTTAAATTAAATTAAATTGAATTGAATTAAGTTGCAGCGTAAGGAGGTGACGTCAATCGGCAAATAATGAATGATTTTACTTTTAAAATCAGCAATGTTATATTGTGGTTAAGATTCATATTTTTATTTATTATCTTTGTTTTATTAAC
Source organism: Eubasilissa splendida (assembly GCA_031772225.1). Taxonomy (NCBI): domain Eukaryota; kingdom Metazoa; phylum Arthropoda; class Insecta; order Trichoptera; family Phryganeidae; genus Eubasilissa; species Eubasilissa splendida. The sequence continues at coordinate 31,102,717 of CM062850.1, read as the reverse complement.
CACTAAAATGAGTTTAAATACATCTCCCGGTTTCGAAAAATACCATTTTCTTCTTCACGATGTCATAACTAACTAAAACATATATTGTTTCTTTGACAGAATCTATTTTTAAAAAATCGTATTAAGTAATGATTTGAGTTAGGTACAAAAAAAAAAAAATTTTTTTTTTTTTAAATTGATTTTTTAAAAATATATTCTGTCAAAGAAACAATATATGTTTTAGTTAGTTACGACATCCTGAAGAAGAAAATGGTATTTTTCGAAACCGGTAGATGTATTTAAACTCATTTTAGTGGTTAATAAAACAAAGATAATAAATAAAAAAATGAATGATTTATTTATATTTAAAGATAGAACGAAGCCAAAAGCATCAACTTCATTGGAAGCTATTCACGATTCATGTACATTTTCAATAATGGTATTACTGATACATTTCACCGAGGTATAATACATCTTCCATCGCTCTCATAGACACAAAATACAATAAAATATTTTTATTAAAACAAATTCGACATACCTTATTACAGATATCCCGTTCAAAAAATCCTCAGAAAATCCAAACAAAATAAAATTTCACTTTTTGTTTTCACTTCACAGGAATAAAACACTAATTTACAAATGAAACAATATTCCTTAGAGATACTTTAAAACTTGCAGATGAAACAATATGCCTTAGAGATATCGATACACTTGAGAAATTGTCATAAAATCAATAAAACCACATTTTCAAAATACTTCTTCACTACACACTTCAATCAATTCAAAGTTTTTTTTTTTGAGAAAATGGTTACGTGATTAGTTTAGAAATGTACTAAAAGTTCAGTTTCTCGTTATTAGTATAAAAAAATAACACTTAACGTATATTAATGATATGTAATAAATACATAGTATCAAAAGTAACAATGGTATTTTTAACTTCGTAAAAATTATGCTTTAAAATAAATAAAAAAGGATTTTATTTAATTTTACAGCGAAATCGGCACTGAAAAAAACGAAGCAACGTTTACATCGAATACGAAATATCTCTATGTTTTGTATTACAATTTAATATGACGAGGCTTAAAGTTATTATATTACAAAAAAGTCTAAATATGTGTCGATGATTTGTGTTCTCACATGGTTGCACGTTCGTTGTGCTTTGCGAAATGTCTCGTCTGATGCGGGTGGACCCGAGGATCACTCGCCAGGGGCGGCACGAGAGGGGCCCGCCGTCACTTCGCCGCACGGCCGGCGGGTGCTACTGGAGCCAGCATTACAGGCGGACGCCACTGGAAACAGCAGAAAAATAAAGCAATTAAAAAAGTGGACAAGAAAATATATTCACTTAACCCGTATTACCAAAAATTGGCACTTATTCTCTGATGTATTATACTAAAAATATTACTATAAAAACATATACAAAAAATATAATTAATATTAAAAATACTAATTAAATGTATTCATTAGAAAGATATACATATAAAATCAATTTTATCGTAAAATATTGTTGTTGCTAGCGGGATTCGAACCTGGATGTCTATCCAATCCAATAATTAGTATTTAAAATATCACAGATCTATGTTCTCAATAATTACAACTTCACAATAAGAATGTGTTTTCCTTAATAATTAATATTTAGATCGCCTTCTCAACTAGGCAATACGTACGAATAAGAGTGTTAATATTTTATCATATACATATTTAGCATAATATAGTTTTGTACATAAACCAAAAATAAAAGGTATTGTAATTGTATTATTTCTTGTTGAAAAGGACAAGAGGATAGTAACTGAAAAATACATATTTATTAATACATTATAATAATAAAATGTTACGGAATGACTAATTTTTCCACTACATAAAATATTATGTCGAAAGAGAAAACACTGTGTATAATACATTGTGTAATAAGACAAGCGTAAATAGTTGGATTCACTGGAAACTTATATTCCGTACAAAAAATTAAGTCTTCACTAAATTGCGTTCCAAAATATACAACACACATCTTTTAACATAAATAAATTGTCCATTGATTAAGATGAAGCCGTTGTCAATATCCTACTAATAAATTGTGATGATGCATCTGTAGCCCGAGAGACGTCGCTAATAATACAGCGTGCATCAGACGAGCGATCCAGCACAGAAGACTGAACATTGGCAAACGAGTAAAATCACCATTATTCCGGCAAGATGCACTGTTCGGCTAAAACTTTTTATTGCATTCCGTCGCGGGCTGGGGGTGCAATATATTCCCGGGGCGATCCGCTCTCGGAGGATTTCCCGCCATAATTCCGCATATCCCGAGGGCGAGGCGCCTGCTGATGAAGGAATTAGCCGGCTTCTGGGGCAATTCTCGTCCAAATGAGAGTCGTCAGCGAGGGAAGAGAAAAATTGCACTCTCATTAGGGTTTATGGCGCCAATATCCATTCCTGCTCGTCGCGTTGCCAGTCATCCGGGCCGGGCGCGCGCGAGAAATGCAATATTAACTGGGAAGGAAGGAAGGACTGCAGACGGAACAAGGAGACAAGCAGATAAAGAACAATCTCGGGAATAATGTTACAGAAAAAATAACATGAATTTGGGATTTTTTACTTTATCCGAGGAATGCAAATATTGTACGACGGCTACATCAAATTGCCTAAATCCAGAGTTGATATTTGTGAGCGTTTGAACGGTCTTCATCAAAGTCGGATGGATGTGGTGAGAGCGGACCCATCACATCTCCAGGACAGTTAAATAAGCTCGAGGCTTCTATTTCGGTCCTACTCTTACGCCGCCTGGTTGGCATGTTTTTAATGCTACAAAAGCGGCTGTTCGATAGCGCCCCGCATAGTGACAGGGCGATACCGTGCAGCCGCCTATAAAAAAGTTTACTATCATTGTACCCGAGCTTTTGGACCGATAGATTTTTTATTTTATATATATTTATATTTTTGTTTCGTACTTTTATCGATGGCACAAATGATTCTAGCAGCCTCCGAAGCCTGAACTCCTCGGTTAAACTAAAGTTTTTTTTCTACTTGACACGTCATTTTCTTTGGCCAACATTTAACATAAGCTTTCTACAAATTGATAAATTCAAGATGTACTCAATAATGCAATACTTTGGAATTAAAATGACATTAACATATGTATTTAAAAATATATATATATATATCCAAAGCACGTTTGCCTGGAAAAATAAAAAAATTACGAATTTATGCATCAACCCAATATAATAAATAAAGATAGTACGATGAGCCATTTCAAAACTTACAATTTCGTGCCTCAAGCCTTGTTAAAATAAAAATAAAAATGAAATAAAGGTAACAACGATCTGAAATTTTTAATATGACGAGAAAATAATTACGGATAAATAAATTAAACTTTTTTAAAATAGAGTTACGAATAAGAAATATATGTAACATCAATATTCTTTCTATTTTCAAACTAAGCTAAACGCTTGTGCTGTGAAAATGTAACTAATTTGCTGGTCGTCTGGAACGAGGTGCGAACCCCCGACTACTAGATCACTAGGCCGGTGTTGACCACTACACTAACAAGCTACTCAATATATACTGTATAGAGAAGCGAGCAAGTTATGGCTTACGTGAAACTATAAGAAAGTGTAGGTATATTGGCCATAAATTTTCTTTCTCATATTTTTTCGTTCACTATTTCTGAAAAGCTAGTCGAATAGTAATACAAATCTGATAAATTTAAAATCATACATTAATAATTTACGACACACAGATAAATTCTATATATCGGAAAAAATAGACTTACCACTGGGACTCGAACCCAGAGCACTCTCATGTCGGAAGAATTTGTTACCAATTACACCGCGTTGAGCAATTAATTACACATGAAACTTTCAGCATAGTATTTTAATTAAATCAATATTACAATCATTTAATGATGACTATTAATAGCAGTGACTTAGACAATTAGATAAGTTTTGATCAATTTACTTTTCCTAAATATTTGCAAAATTACTTTGTGGCCTCATTTTATAATAATAATTAGACAAAATACTTTGTTTAAACCACTATTTATTGATTATTCTACATGTTTCGACACCTATGGTATCTTCTTCAGGAAACAATGTATACTAAAATTAAAAAAATACAAGCATAAATAAAAGCAAATCTATAAAGTGGAGAATAAGTAATTATTCATTTATTGCGTCTGTGCGTGAAAAGATATCTTATAAAAAGATGAGAGAGATATGAAGAAATTCCTTTTCATTTCATTATATTTCTCTAGTATGTGCGTTTATTCATATTCTATCATATTTTATTCATTCGGAGAAGTAAAAAAAATTATAGGGATACATACACACGGGTACTTTTTCACATGCCTTAGTTGCAAGAATTAAAGACTCGAGAAGTAAAAAAATATTATTATTTTCCATGTAACCTATATACCTACTCATTGTTCTATGTACATATATGTTGGCACGTAAACAAATAAAAGTCAAAGCTAACTCACACTTTTACAACATTATCATGATTAGCGTGTAAAATAAATAACATTGAATAAGTTTGAAATAAATTTATTCCCGGGCATAATAATTCAACATTACATTATTCAAAAACTGGTACGGCCGACATTGTGGCGCCGCGGCCTAAAGTAAACATACAAAATATAGAAACCGGAAGTAAGAATGTAATCATTTTCCATCACAAAGACCGACACTCATTAAAGCTGTGAAGTGTGATTTAATATTATTTTGTAGCCGGTAAGGTAAATAAGATACGCGAGGGCAAAATTCCAAAAATTCTAATCTATTTTGAATGTGCAACAGTGTACTTGTTAAGACGATTAACGATAAATTATTACATCTGTCCCTGTCGCTTTCGACATTCGTTGCACCGTTTCACATGTTCGAACCACATCACTGATAATTTATTTTAAATATATTAATTAGAAAGATATACATATAAAATCAATTTTATCTAAAAGTATTGTTGTTGCGCCACCGGGATTCGAACCTGGATCTCTTTCCTAACCGGGGAAGGTGCTTTATCCAACTAACCTACAGCGACAATATTTTTAGCGACAATTTTCGACCCTATATGTTACCTTTTTGATATTAATACATTTAATCGTTCCATCATCTACCTTATTTGAGATTCTGTAAAAATAAGGTAGATGGCTCTGTCAAATGATGGAACGATTAAATGTATTAATATCAAAAAGGTAACATATAGGGTCGAAAATTGTCGCTAAAAATATTGTCGCTGTAGCTTAGTTGGATAAAGCACCTTCCCCGGTTAGGAAAGAGATCCAGGTTCGAATCCCGGTGGCGCAACAACAATATTTTTCGATAAAATTGATTTTATATGTATATCTTTATAATTAATATATTTAAAAGATTTTATATGTATATATTTCTAATTAATACATTTAAAAGATTTTATATGTATATATTTCTAAGTAATACATTTAATTAGTATTTAAAATATCACACACCTGTGTTCTGAATAATTACAACTTCACAATAAGAATGTGTTCTCCTAAATGATAATTTCTTTATTCTATCGACTACGCTACAAACATTATTAAATTGGCTCCTACTTTGTTAATTCTTCACTCTTTGGCAAAAAATTTTCTACATTTAATATCGAATCGTATAATTAATTCTAAATCGCACACAAAGTTGTCAAAAAACATGCTTTTATTTATTTTAAACTAAAGTGATTCCAAAACTCGAGAACCGCCACGTCCTCCATCAATACAAATGACCAGTGACGACTAGCTCACATTAAAAAGTTCCAACCCCACGTGTCTGTTTTGTTTCTTAAATGCTGTGACATTCTTCAACAGTGAACGTTTTCCATGTAATTAAACCTTATTTAATATCTCGGCGCGAACGATGAACTACAATTTGTAACTTAAGATGGTAATATAATATATTAATATATTCAAAGCTAACATTGTTAAAATATTCGTTTATATAATGTCAATTAGTGAAGTTTGATTTGACATTTAATTACATTAAGTGACAGCCATTAAAACTTTTAAATACTACTTGGTTTTTTTAATTAATTTAGTATTTTACTGAATATGACACGACCCGAGTTTGTAGGAAACGTTTTCATACCAACATCAATCTATAGGTTTTTTTAAAACAACGTGGGCTTTTACGTATGATTAAGCAAGAGTAATTCAAAATAATAGTAAATAAGTAACTATATTTAAAATTAAAACAGCCCTGTTACTCGAGTTTCCGATAAATCTTCTAGTTTTTTACTCATACTAAGATGACGATAGTTAGAGGACAAACATTTGGGCAAAATTGGAAGCAAAGTGAAATAATTGCGGAGGCCTATATTCAACACTGGACGCAAATGTAGTAATGTAGTAAGCGATCTTTCATTGTGTCTCGGGAATTTTTTTCACTCAAACATGCTTTAAAAAATCTCATGTATTTCTTAAAAATACGATGGTCCGTGTAATCGGCAGTCGGCCTTTGGCAATGAAACGGTACAAATTTAAATATTTTAAAGAACACATCTCATTAAGTATTCGTTTGCATGTTGTTGGTGTAGCGAAAATATAATAATTCTGAAACTAATTCGAATATTGAAATTTCTTCAATGAAGTTGTTAGTTTTCTATTTGATCTAATTGTTACGTATTCGTATTTTAAAGGAAATTGACACTTCTTGAATGAATGGAGCGAGTTTTCTTTCGAATTTGCCAACATAGCTGGGCTTCCATTTATAACCGTTTTCTTCAGAGTACCTAATATAAATGAAATTGACAATAATCCTCGAGTCAAATATTTCATTCACAACAGATTATTTTCTAGAATAATAAAAGACCGCACGGCGCGGGACGCCAGTAAAATGTTTTAATACCATTTGACAACGCGATCGTTAAACGTCACATCGAGGGAAAATATTTATAGAAGTCAACTACGTTTTATTGGAGACCAAATCAAGCAATAAATATGCATAGTTTATTTAAGTATTTATTCAACATCAATTCGATCTAATGGATTCGCGAGAGAAAGTTAATCATTTCCACGATTTTATAATCAAAATAATCAGATTAAATCAGTTAGATTAAATAAATTTACTTAAACACGTAATTAAAATGTTGTTTACGTATCTATAAAATCAAATATTAGTATATTAAAGAGAATACATTATTATTTGTAAAGATGTAATCTTTTCAGAATATAGTTCTGTGATATTTTAATACAAATGCATATCGCACTTCTCCGGATAGGAAGAGATCCTGGTTCAAATCCCGGTGGCAGCTAAAATATTTTTTCGATAAATAGAGTATCTGTATGTATGTCTTTCTAATTTATGCATTTATTTTGTATTCAAATATTAGTAATCAAAATTGTTAATAAATAGTAAAGTACATCAAAAATTATCCATTTAAAAAATTCTGTACTTGAGAAACGCTCTCTACATGCAGGAAAATAATTCTTTCATACTCTGGGTATGTTGCTACAAGAGGAGGTAGCCTGGAGACATTGATCACAGGCAAAATACAAGAAGGGTGAAAAGCGAGAGTCCGATCTTCGATAAGATGGAGAGACCATGTCCGAGAAATGATCAGAGCCTCGCTACACAGATCGCAAAGTAGAGGAAAGCATTTCGCGCTGTAAAATCAGAATAGAGGACCGCGATGCCCATGTCATGAGAACATAAACCGATAAAAAATATAAATCAATGCTTTAAATTGTAACAAATAAATTTGCCCTCATTGTTTCCGGCTATTACACTTTATTAGTAAATAAGTATTTACAATACATTTAAATAAAGAACAAAACATGCTTATATATAAAAATGATAATATAAACAATACAATTAAAAAAGAATAGAATAACATGGATAAAATAGTTGACAGCGAGATAGACAAGGTGTAAAAAGGCTGGGGAGCAGAGGGGAAGTGAAGAGGCACTCCCTTCCGGGAAACGAGACGGCATAACAGAAAAACATATAGGAGACTCACCCTCCACGCACCACTGCCGGCAGATTTAATCCACAAGAACAGTACATCGCAAATCATATTTGAACATAAGGTAGAAAATAAAAATAACAAAGTGAACAAGAGATAAGCAACAATGATATTGCACAATAGTTGGAATTTGAAGATTATCAAAGATCAACACAAGCAGGATTATCAAAGTAAGCACTAATAACCAGAATAAGAAAAAAGAGAAGAATAATAATGATAAAGCTACTAAGCAATAGAAGTTCTCCGGAGGATCTCTCATCTGGAGACCCACACTCGAACAAAGGCCGTAAAGAACTCCAGATTCCTGCCACGCTTGAGCAGATCGGAGATCCTGACGGATCCTCGATCTACTCCCTGGATAATTTATACAGCGCCATTTCACCACAACAATACAAGAGAACGTAGACAAATTTAATGGGAGGGCTCGTAAAAAATGGGGGTCCCTATAATTGCGTGCAATACAAAAGAAGATAAAAAGACTGTTCGGAAAGAAAGCCAGTTTTTTTATTCAAACTAAATAAATAAATAAACTGAAAAAAAAAGTTATTTTTGTTAGGTTAGGTTATTAAAATTTAAACTGTCTATTAAGTGTATTTTAATTTTTATTGAATATAAAATACAATACATATACACAATTCTAGGGTACAAAATTAATCATTTTTAATTTTGTAGTTTTGTTGTCGGAGTTGTCTTGCGCGCAATTGTCGGGGGGCACCATTGCCATCGGATAATTTTTACAACGCCATTTCACCACAACAACACAAGGCAACGTAGACAAATTTAATGGGAAATCTCGTAAAAAAAACCGTATTTTATGTTCAAAAAGAGATTAAAATGAGACGACATAAAATAAACAAAATAACATTTGTCGCGACATTCGGCCAACCAACTCGGTGTGGACAAAACCTTGACCCAGTGAACCGCGAACGATTTTAAAATTAAATGAAGCGATCGAGGCGGGTCACTCGGGACACTAATAAATATTACAGCTGTACGAGTACACGCGTGTACCGTTCAAGTCGCGTCGTTGCCAACATATGTATTATAATTCTGCCAGTATTTTTGGCCCATTTAACGCAATTTCTCCAATCATCAATTGGACGCAATTTTCTACATATAGAGTGAAGTGATCCAGTTAGTATTTCAATAAGACATTAAGAAGTGAGTGAGTTGGACGAGGATCTATTAATTATATAGCGACTTATAGAAATTGAAAGCGGAACATATCCAATTGCGGCTAAACGAAATCAAAGATCTAAAAAAATACATCACAGGGACGTACTTCAGTAGAATCAAAAATTATATGCAGAACTATAATTTTAACAACTAAATTAAAGATATATTAAGTATGCAGATCCACGATTACAGAGTGCATATTAATGTTTTAACTAGAAGAAGAATAAAGCGGAGCAGACTACCAAATATATAGACATGAACTAACGCAAATTCCTTATTTTCAATTTGGTGTCATTCACGTGATCACTTTGGTACCACTTACGCAATCAAATAGCTCCGCGACTTTTTTTAACCTTTTAACTGCCAACTGTATATAAAATGGAAGACACTACATAGGGTAAAAGTAGGCTTTAATGGTCTCGACTTACCTATCATAAGCTGGAACCAATCGTCCACAGATGGCAAAATGATTTAAAAATATGAATTTAATTCCTTCAAGTTTGCAAAATCCAAAAGTGCATGTTAACACACTCATAGCATTGGCGTGACATACAAAGTTTGACGTGTTAAAGCGCTCATGGCATTTAAAAGGTTAAATACATGATATATAATAAAATATAGTGGAATAAAACAAATTGTTTTAACTCAATTGACAAAAAAAGTATCGTAATTTAATGTTTCTGTCGGGACCGTACAGCCGTTGAGTCATTAATAACACGATGTGCTGTATATGGTACCCGTACATATGTTACGCTATCAGGGTCATCCTTATGGAGATATCTACGACTAATTTTTCATAAAAAAAAAAAAACTCCCAAGAAACGTTAAAAAAAGAGACACACGAGTCCAGGATGTTTTATTATTTGTGAATATTTCCATTGTTCCTTTGACATACACTGAATTTATTTAAAAATTGAAAATTTATGCAATCATTCGAAATAGAAGAGGAAGCTGCTTCTGTCGGAAGTCAGAAGAAAAGAGACGGATACATCAAAGAGAGAAAACACTCATACAAGACACTAAATATTATTTTACGCACTGCTAACATAAAAACATCATAGTTCTACCTTTGCATTGAAAGTCAAAGAGAATAGTAAACGGCCGCCGAGTAATTTTGCCCGCGTTAATGTTTATCGTCAAGCACAAATAATAATATTAAAATAAATAATATCTGCTTCGTGACTAAGAAGGAACTGAACTAGGTAATTTTTAAAAATACAGAGCTCGTCTATGGTGTGGAAAACGACGCTTTTAGAAATTACAATTTGGCATTTTAAATCACTACTAAGACTAATTATATGAATTACTCTGAAAGATATACAGAAAAAATTTAGCAATCATAAAAATATTTTATTATTAAGGAGAACACATTCTTATTATTAGTTGTAATTATTCAGAACAGATGATCCGTAATATTTTAAATCTGTGTCTAAAAATCAAGTAAATAAATGACTTTCAAATAATGGTACGACAGATGCATTAATTTGAAAAGTGTAACATATAGGTTCGAAAATTTATCGTATTGACGATAAACATTGGTACTGTGTGCTGTAGCATAATCGGTTAATGCACGTTCCCCGGATTGGAAGAGAAACAGGTTCTAATTCCGCTAGGAACAACAATATTTTTCAATATAACAATTGATTTTATATTTATATCTTTCTAATTAATACATTTAATTTGTATTTTAAAAAATTTTCTACCGGGAGCATTGTAGAAAGAATGAGGAGTGAAACTTTATCCCAGATCGGCTGTTCAATTTTACAACTAATTTAGACATTATGCGTGAGAAATGTATTAATATTTCCAATTAAAATAGTTTTGAATAAAATATAATAGAATGGAAAGGTTAGCACGTCAAGATGAAGTGGAGGGATCTCGAGTGGTAGGTTCATTGAGTACTTTGGAAGATCCGGTATCCGGAATCCAGTATCCGGTAAAAAGCTCCGTCTAAGATGGGCGGGATGGGATACCCAACAGCGAATACATGATTTACGAATTCCAAAAAACTTGATAGAAATCCAAAGGAGAAAGACTGATTGGAAGGCCAAGACAGGGGAGACAATATGAAGGATGCTAAGGACCTGCTGACGATGAATAATTGGAAATGAGCAGCAGAAGACCGAGTATCACGGAGAGGTAAAATTGAGGAGGAATTGTAGCACTAATGAAAAAGAACAAGAGCCTAAAAAATAGAAAAAATATAATCATCGACGAAAACTAACAAATGTAACAAACAAAACATTGATAGAAAAGGTATTGCCATTGGACAATTTGAAATTAAATTGAAAAATATTAAACCTAACAAGTTTATATTTTTAAAAATTAAAACAATCCCGCACGCCAAGGCAATTTGTTTGTACAAAAATATCAGAATTTGCAAAGCGAAGTAAAAATATTACAAATCAAACCTCATCATACGTCAGCACTATTTAATGTGGGAAAACGGTGAGACCTACAATGAGAGCGCACGAGGAACAGATGTTGAAATACTCGCAACAGATATTGGCCAAATTATTCACACACCAAATGGACAAATTGACTGACGGCGTGAAAAGTCCGCGGTGTCGACGCTAAAATACTTTCACTCTGAAGCAATCATTGTTTCGACATTGCATTATTTTGAGCCAGGATGTGTGTGACATTAAGGGCCGGTTGTGTAAAAAAATATACTATAGTAAAAAAAGTTACTAAAGTAATATTTTTTTGCGAAAACGGATTGTTTGGTGAAAGTACATCCCGTAGTGAACTCATTTTACTCTGCGACTTTTCGCAGCTGTTCCGAAAGTCATCTGCCACATTGATACTTAGAAAGATTAAGTATATGACAATTAATCATTCAATATCCCGCTATTTTAGTGATGACAGTTCGTCCGATGATGATCTCGTTGTTTAATACATAACACGAAAAAAATTCACTATCAACGTGACATATTTCGAATGCCTCGGCAAAAAAATCTATAGAATAAAACATATTTCAAGATTATTTGTCACGCCTCCATCTATGCGTTTACAATAGTAAATTTGATGTATCAACAACTTGCAAAGGATTTTTACTTCGGGTGTTAGTAAAAAGATACCATAGTAAATAGTTACCACAGTAAAATGTTACTACTGATCACACAACCGGCCCTAAATCGAGTGGTTAGAATGTTTGTGATATAATTTTGCCTAAAAGTGAGAATTAAAATTGTTACGAAGTGTAGTAACGATTTTTTATTTTCATTTATTTCTAATACATTTATTATGGCATGTTATGAGCAAGGTTTTTGAATTGTCCCGTTATAACATGGGACTCAAAGAGCGTATACAAAATTTAAAAAAAATATATGGGTTATCCCTAGTGATGGTAAACCGTTATGTGACTGTGATCAGGACGATAATTGGTACCTAACTGATATTCAACGATGATTGGTAACAGCACCAGTCATGCCTCCAAGGATTGTGAATAATTAGTTATCAATAATCGTCGCAATCATTCACAGTCACAATAACTGTTTAAATGACGATTTACAATCGCTAATTGTAATCTACGATTGATTTCATTTCGTTACATTTTGCCCGAAAAAGTGAAAAAGCTTTATCAAATTTAATGTCACTTCGTTGCTGTTTTTCTCGCCTTGCGATTGTAGGTTCTTCACTTTATGTCGGCTACTTTACCATTTTACTCTAAATTAAAAAAAATACAACTGATTGGATCACTGGACAACTGAATCCGTTGGATTTCGTCTGTGCGTGAAAATAATTTTTTTTTTTTTTAAGAACGAACAAACGGCCGTCATTTTTAAACATGGTAAATTAACAAATTTAGCCAAGATATTTACAGGGTCAATTTTTTTTTAAAGTTTGATCAAAGTTTTTACAATTGAATAAAATTTAGAATAGAAAATTCATTATTGTATACGATACGCGTTTCAAACGCAAAACCGCCGCAACCCTAGCTCAACACAGGCAGAACATTTATTTTTGTTCAATAAATAATTTAGTAGTTAGTATGTTAGTAAATAAATTGTAAAGAAATATATTTGAAATATAAGAATAATATCCTAATACGAAAGGAACAAAGGTAATCAAACAAATTTATAAAAGTCCAGAACGCAGTAGAAAAACTGTCAGTCACGGATTAAAAAATGGTGAATAATTTGTCGCGACTTACATAATATAATATAGTATTATTAAATGTGGCACACTTATTATAATAGAATTTTGGGTTCATAAATAATCTACATCCGGGCTTAAAAAAAGATGTTTACAAACGCAGTTATTTATCATCGTAATAAATTGTCAAACTATCCACAGGCACGAAATGCGATCGTTAGACATTCCATGTCCCGGCAGTGACGGCAGTGCTTTTTAGTATCTGTTGTACCTACTTAGTAGAGGGTAAACAAACCGACTTCATAAAAATTAAAACGTAACCAAAGTGAAATTATTTAAAATTGAATACATTTTTAAAAAAAATTGTCTTAAAATAATTTTTATTAGGCAAAAAAAAAAGTGTTTGCAAATCGCTGTGATCGCCATATACGAGGTTTAAAAACCTTTCAAAAGTAGGTGCTGCTACAACCGATCGTTTTGATCTCTCACTTTAGAAAATAAAGTCTTCCGCATGATTTACGGCCCAATACGTGATAACCTAACCGGATAATGGAGAAGATTAAAGAACCAGGAACTTCGGGGACGGTATAACGCATCAGAAATGCATGAAGGTGAAAGCATGGAGACTGCAGTGGGCGGAACATGTAACGAGAGCAGATGAGTCCCGTAACAGTCAGAATTGAGACCGAAGGGAAGACGGATGGACTAGGATGTCAAGACAGTCCTGCTGGAGGCAGGCGGATGCTCGGAGAACTGGATAACGGAGGTGATGTCAAGGAATGTACGGCGCTGCGTTGTGACTGCGATGAACTTCAGGGCCTCATGAGACCGTTAAAGAAGAGTAGATGCTGGACCTGTAATTTTTTTCCTGTGTGCGATTTTCGTAAAATGTTGAAAATGGCCAATTAACTTTAATAAAACGATTTCGTTATTCAAGAAAGTAAATAATTAGGCAAAATACTTTTTTCAAAGCACTATTTATTGATTATTCTACATGTTTCAATACCTATAGTATCTTCCTCAGAAAACAATGTATACTGAAATTAAAAAATACAAGCATAGAAAAAAACAAAACAATAAAGTGGTGAACTAATATGAAAACAAATTTAAAAGGTAATTATTTGCAAACAGAATTTGGTTACTTATAATATTTAGCTAGCTATTAACACTTTTTCTTATTTATAAAATTTCAAATTTATCTAACTGTAAACCCTGTATTTGTATGTATAATTTCTAAACCCTTGTTAATTTCAAAATATTGGTTTATTTCCAAAAGCTGATTGGAAAATTTTGAATAATTGTTGTTATTTAGGCATTTCAAACAAAATAAAGTATTTTGTCTAATTATTTATATAAAATGAGGCCACAAAGTAATTTTGTAAATATTGAAGAAATAAAATAATAGGCTATTATTTAACTTATCAAATACCGCTACAAATCAATTCATTTCAAAAATACATATATTTTATCATTAAGCTCCTTGCCAAATTATCATCACTCACTGTAAAACAATCGATTTATTTTTCTGTTATTCAAGACACCTATTCAATTTTTTTTTCTGCTAAATTTTTAAGTTAGCAGCAGTTCCGCGGGCTGCGAAAATTACGAACGTTGACAAAATAATAAATGTAAAGGAAAAAATTAAATATCAACACATTACGAAATACACATTACGCGCTCGAATTAAAAACAAGAACGTGGAAGAATAATAAATCTTTGTTCACCGCCGGTTACTTTCTTCGTGCATCCATTCGTCGCAATTTCTTTCAAGTGCCGGAGCATTAAAGTGCTATCTGATTCACGATCCGATAATATTGCATTTAGTTTGAGGAAATGAATATTTAAGCCACTGTATAAACACCGGCTACGCTTCGGCTAAGTGAACTCGGTCATTATTTATCACCAGTTAAATGCAGAAGTGAACGAGAACCCGCAGTCTTGGAAGTTCTGATCGATTTATAATGTTGTGGACTTCCTGAAGCTTTTCAGATAAACACCTCGTTTGAAATAAATTATAAAAACTACAGCGGACATTGACAAAATAATATTCTCAAAAAATAAGGTGTTGTTATCGCGTTCATAGCCTACAGCGAGATATTACGAAATACAAGAATTTGAAGAATGTAAGAGAAATGTTCGCCTGAAGCGTTCGATGTTTAAAAAAATATTTAGGCAGTATGGGAGGGTTGGAAGGGCGTGCGGAGGGTGCCTTACAGAGAAATTTAAAACAAGCATCGATACGAGTATATATATATAATTGAATGTATAATGTGTCTGTCACAACAATTCTACATCGTTTGAGCGTTCTGAATCAAATTTTGCAGTTACTTTCTAGGATCCTCCCACTTCCCTTCGTTCCAAATTACACTTTAGGATCCTGACTAGAAAAAAGTCACCGTACACCACCGTCGTTTGGACCAAATATTGCGTACATCATTACATTTAGGATCTGCGCAAAACAAAAACACGCTGCTACCCCATCGCCTAGTTCAGGGGTCGGCAGACTTTCCAGTAAGAAGAGCAAAATATTACGTAAACAGAATCACAAAATGTTTATAGACCCGCAACATAAATTTTCACTGTAGCTATATAAATTTTAATAACGAAAAAATCCGAGATGAAATCAAGATTTTTATTTAAAAACTCAACTTCACAATACAGTCGTAGGCTACTTAAAAAAAGAATATATGGGAATTATAAGTTACGGTCGCTCAGTACTCTCCTTATAAAATAAGAAAATCTATATAATTAAACTAATAACTATTTGTTCCATTTTAGGCATGATTGTATTGTAAATGATCGTCGGTTAATTTGATTTTTAACTTATTTTTTATTTACTTTTGAAATTAGCTAAATTAACATTGTGGTTAAAATTCATTATTTTTATTTTTTAACTTTGTTTCATTAACCACTTATTGAGTTTAAATACATCTACCGGTTTCGAAAAATACAATTTTCTTCTACAGGATGTCAATACTAACTAAAAACATGTGTTGTTTCTTTACCAGAATCTATTTGTTAAATTTAGTTGGTTGTTTATAATTTTTTGATTAGTTTTACACGCTTTATTTATCTCCAACGATTCCAAATTATTTAATTTATGACCAACACCGTTTACATGAAAAATTGACAATCCCAAAATTATAAACAACCAACTAAATTTAACTACCAATCCCATTCTAAAAATTTTTCCCAAAAATTATTTGAGTAAATTTGTATTAAGTAACAATTTGAGTTAGGTACTAAATTTAGTTTATAAATAATTGTTGTTTTTTAAAAATAGATTCTGGCAAAGAAACAATAATATATGTTTTTAGTTAGTATTGACATCCTGAAGAAGAAAATGGTATTTTTCGAAACCGGCAGATACATTTATTTAAACTCAATAAGTGGTTAATGAAACAGAGTTAAAAAATTAAAATAATATTTTTCATTTGATTCATGAAAGGTAATGTTTGTTTGAATAAAAAGGTAGCAATAAAATAAACAGGTTCGCATAAACCATAGATTACGAGAATGGTAAATGCTTTTATTGTGACATGTGTTGTAGGCAAACTATTCCATGTATCAAATATCATTGTGTTAAATATGAATTAAATGTATTAATTATAAAGATATACATACAAAATCAATATTATCGAAAAATAAAAACATTGTTGTTGCGCTACCGGGATTCGAACCTGGATCTCTTCCCTAACCGGGGGAGGTGCTTTATCCAACTAAGCTACAGCGGCACTATTTTTATCGACAATTTTTCGACCTTATATGTTACCTTTTTGATATCAATACATTTAATCGTTCCATCATTTGACAGAGCCATCTACCTTATTTTTACAGAATCTCAAATACCTTTGAGATGGCTCTGTCAAATGATGGAACGATTAAATGTATTGATATCAAAAAGGTAACATATAAGGTCGAAAAATTGTCGATAAAAATAGTGCCGCTGTAGCTTAGTTGGATAAAGCACCTCCCCCGGTTAGGGAAGAGATCCAGGTTCGAATCCCGGTAGCGCAACAACAATGTTTTTATTTTTCGATAATATTGATTTTGTATGTATATCTTTATAATTAATACATTTAATTCATATTTAAAATATCACAGAACTATGTTCTGAATAATTACAACTTCACAATAAGAATGTGTTCTCCTAAAAATATGATTGTATATGAAAATATGAACTGGAGTTGAAGAGTCGCAAATGCCTATGAAAAGAGCCGTATGCGGCTCGCGAGCCGCCATCTGCCGACCCCTGGCCTAACCCATCCCCCCCCCATTACCTAATCTAATCCCCTACTGATTTGATGTAAATTTGAATCGCGGACAACACCGGGCACCACTAGTTTACTACAACATTACCGTTATTTGTATACGCAAATGCAATTAATTTTATTTTAAATTCTCTATTTTAGTTTAGGGTAGCATGCCGCATTCATCACGTCACATCGCGACTTCTGCACTTACCATTATAATATGATGGAGCTTTAATATAATGGAAAATCACTCGGAGTGAATGCGTGGGAATACTGCGAATGATCGCACGTGACAAACTTAGATATATTTATTTATCAAAGAAAGTAAAGAGATACCCGCTTCCAAATAATCAATCAAACAATTAGATGAATTCATATCTCAACAGATACAAAAAAAAAAAAATACAAAACGAGAAAAAACTAATGGAAAACAACAAAGAAAAGATGTAAGTCGAGATAAGTGTAATGAATAAAATATACAGAAAAGAGTATTTAGACGGTTTGGGCGTAATCTGGTTACGGCATAAGATGACATGATTAGTTCTACGTTATTTTAAACTGTCAATTCAATATATAATAGCGAACAACGAAAAATATTATTTATTAAATAATCCATGAAGAGTACCAAGTTAAGGAAAAACTCTCGGAATAGATCCCCTACTCCAACGTATAACTAACTAACTTACCATCACGCCGTTTCCCCGCGGGGGCAAGCAGAGAGGATCCACACTCTTCTGTCCTGACACACAATTCTCGGCTCATCCACATACAAGCTCGCCGATTGTTGAGGCCTCTAACAGGACCATCCTCCAGTATCTGGTTTACCCGATCGTCCTCTATTTCTGGTGCCATCAACACTTGTGTCATATATTTTCCTTACCATTCTCTCCTCATTTATCCGTTCCATATGACCAAAACACTTAGTGGTCCTTTCTTTATCTTACTCACTATACTAAGATCAGCTTTACATTCTTTCCTTATTTCTTCATTCTTTACTCTGTCATAAATGAATCTGCCACACATACGCCTAAGAGATCTCATTTCCACTGCATTCAGTCTAATTTCGTTCCTCTTCTGAAAACTCCAGGTCTCAGTTCCACACATCAGTGTCGGTACCACGACTCCATTGTGTACTGCTAGTTCTGCCTCGGTTGACAAGTTTCCATTAGCTATAATTCAATCAACTTTGTTTCCTGCGGTCACCCTTCTATCCATATCTTTCTCGGCCTCTCCGTTTCTATCAAACATACTTCCCAAATACACAAACTCATCTATACTTGTTCCAAACATTCTTCATGAGGTCACTTTCCTTGCATACATTGTTACATTCTACTCACTAGACTCTGTAATTCTTATTCATTATTCGCCATTAATATTGTATCGTCGGCTTACAATAAACAGCATACAATCAAATCACCCATTGTCGCTCCCACATTCACACATACCAGTTCTTTCACACATTTATCCATATACAAGTTGAACAGACATGGAGACATTACACAACCCCGCTTGACATCTTTTGTAATGTCAAAGCATGGTGTGAATTATCAATTTATTCTTACACACGCAGGACTTCATTGATATAGGATTACGATTGCGTGTATAAGTTTACTATTCACCCCATACTCAGAGAGTACTTTCCATAACCTTTTTCTTATAACTCTATCATACGCCTTTTGTAGGCACTCTGCCTCTACAGCCGGTGGATCGTCCCAGACTAAGCTGGATTGTATCATGATTGGTTAACGAGTACTGAAGCGGCGCAAGACAAAAAAAGATGTAAGAGTCTTGGGGCTTCCTAGCATCATGGAACGAAAATTATGAAGATGATAAAAATATCTTTAAATGAAATTAAATTTGTAAAATGGTGTCTCCTTTAAAATCTGCGACACAGTATAATGTTGCCAAATAAACCATCGCTAGTAAGCGCTCTGTCACTATGGAAAACTTTGCTGGAAACGCAATCAAAATGTTTCATTAAACTCGAACTGAATGATGTATTGTACGTCGCAGTGGCGGGGGACATTTACGTGAGAGGTCAACTAGCTTTGGGGCTTTTTTTATGTGCGAACACGTCACCTCCCTCCCCCTCGCGACGTAGCCCGCAAAGCGATTGTGATTTAAAATTATTTTAAAACTTTCGAGTCAAATTAAAATTCAGTACCTTAAAATCAAAGCCTGTTTCAAATTCTTATACATTTTATTTAATTCGCTTTGATTAATTTATAAATTAACAAATAACGCCAGCATACTGTCCAATTAATATTGATATAACTAGCACCATTAAAATGTTTACAGATTACATTTTATTACACGATTCAATATCAAAAATTGACATTTTGTTTTATCATCATCCCTTTATTTTACGCGCATTTTTGATTATATTATTATTATTAACATAATTTGTAAAATAATAGTAAATTAAAAATTAAAAATAGTGTAATACACAAAGAGAAAAATTATATAATATTAGTATATTTTTTCATAATCAAAATTAAAAATAAATATAAAATGTGAAGTAAAGCAATTTATCCGTCACCATTGAGTTGAGACACAAAAAATTGCAATAATGTAGTCCTATAAAGAGCTAAATTTACAGCAAAAATGTCAAATATCTCCCTCCGCATTATTAATTCCCTAAAGAATGCATTCTGGGGACTATGGAGTTAGATAGTGCATATGTTCTGACATTACCACTGTAATAGAACGATGAATTGTGTCTCGATGACCTCAATGGTACGCGAAAGTCAAGCAGACCAACAATCTGGGGTCAGTCTATCATACTATTGATGATCCTGTATAGAAATATAAGGTCGGTTATCGTACGTCTCACTGATAACTTTAACAATTTCAGAGGGCTAAGGAGATAATCATAATTAATATCCTCAGAGCGCATATTTAATATAAAATTAATGAATCTTAATAATTTTCTAGCTAACACATAATAAAGCTTCGTCTTCGTCTCGTGCCTTTTCACTTTGTCATCATTTTGTACTTGGCAGTAGACTGGTCAAACCCCCCGACCTCCCGCAATCTCTCCCTGTATTATGAAGTGCAAGATTACATCACATGTCTGAAATATTAAAGTTTTAGTATTTTTATTGTTTTAAATACTCATCTGAACCAAAACATCTTCATTCGTAACTCTTATCCATCCAGCTTATTTTGAGCATTCTTCTGTACATCCACATCTCAAATGATTATTTTCTTTAGTAAGTGTCCATACTTTCATTGCATAAAATAATATCGAGAACGCATTGCATCTGATAATTCTCATTCGTAATCTAAGGTTGCTCAACGCGGCATTTGATTTCAACAGAACTATTAATTGACTTATAATTCTGTCAATTAAACATCTCGAAGCCAGTAAGTTGTCATTCTCATATAAAGGGGGAAAAATATACAAATTTATTTAAAACTTGCATTAAAGTTTTGCGATTTTAAGGTATTTGATCACAGAAAATAGTTTTACAGTGACACGCCGTTTAGGAAGTTTTTGTATTTTGTAATGCCGACGATATATCACGGTCACCTGTCAAAAATATTACTTTAAGAAGTTTTACCGGAGATATTTTTCAGTTTGAAAAATTTTACGAAATTACATTTACGCTTGGCGAAGATACCGCACTTTGTTGAAACATCACGAGTGAGGTGGTTGTAAGTGTATTAATTTTACAAGGATAAACGACGGTCGACAAGTAAGATTTATAAATGTCGTTTGATTCGAGTTTTTTTAAATTTAAGTAACACCTATGAATGGTTTCTTCGGTTGAAACCTTCCATTCAGCTTCTAATCTAAATTTCAAGCAGAAAAATATTACACACGCAGATTATATAAATATCGTTAGAGTACCGTAATAATATGCATTCACTGAAATTAGATAATTATTAATTCATCTATTAAAATGAGTAAAATCGGGCGGAAGCAAAACTCAAGAAACATTACAAATTCAAATATTGAGATACCTATATTTCATAACATTTAGAATTGGTGTTTATTCTGGCATGCGCCGCAGAAAATCAGTCGAATAGTTTAAAATAAATTCGACACTATGCATGCTTCTGATAATGTTATAAATACTTTTCGTTATTATTTAAATAAATATAAAACAATACTATGTAAACAAATTTCCAACGTTCATTGCCTTTTGTGATGAAAACTGTAATCTCAAAATCCATATCGTCACCATACGACACGCGGATAATATTTGTTCTCGAAGAAAGGCCATCGGTCGAAGACTCGAGGCTGACAGATTAATAATGACTGTTCCCGAGAGGAGGCCGTGCAGAAACAGATACATTTCACCGAACAAGTGTGTTCTCGCACCATGTGTGCCCGTCAGAAGTGGATGTGTGCTGTTTTTTAACGACGAATAAAAAACGTCCACGAAGGCCACAGCCACGCGCGGGTCCATCGCATCGCAGTGGAACACTGGTGGCCAAGGCCGGCTCGTGCAGCCAGGTCCGGCTGCAGGCCCCCCCCGGCTCTGATTGGCCGTTCGCTGCTCGCGGATCCAGACATGGCGGCAGCGAATCGGCGGTGATTACATATCTTCCAAAGTGATAGTAGCCGCGTCAAAATCTTTTAAGGCCATTCTCCGCGATGGTGCGGGTATCTTTCGCCGGGGGGCGTCATCTTCGGAAGAAATACTAAATTGAATGTGTACGCCTATTACCTCAGATAAAAAGACTACATGTATAACCGGTACAAACTTTCTAAATTCACCCCAAGGCCAAAAATTAAAAAAAAAATTGAATCACTACCAAAAGTAAATTTTTAAACTAGCGGACTCAGAAATAATAATTTATATGAATGGCTACATATAATTGGACGTGTATATATATGCATATGTGCGGCAGATCCATTTATGACATAGTAAAAAATAAAAGAATATGGAAAGAATGAAAAGTTGATCTCAGTATATTAAGTAAGATTAAGAAAGGATCACTTAGGTGGTTTGATCATATGGAGCGGATGAATGAGGAGAGAAAGATACATGATGCAAGTGTTGATGGCACCAGAAATAGAGGACGTCCGCGGAAGACTTGGCACGACCAGGGAAACCAGATACTGAAGGATGGCCCCGTTAAAATCCTCAATAATCGGCGAACTTGTATGAGAAGATGTATAAATGTGGATGAGGTGAGAATTGTGTGTCAGGACATGAGAATGTGGCGCTACATCTTCTCTGCCTACCCCAGCGGAGAAACGTCGTGATGGTAAGTAAGAAAGTATAAATATACATCTTGGGGGCAAGCGGATAAGAATATAGTCAGCGATGTCCCCTTGTGGGTTCGCACCGGTTTTAACGAACCGGTTGTTAAAATTGAAAATCACTCACCGAACCGGTTGGTACTAATTATTTACAATAATAAAATAAAGTATGAGATACCGAATATATTTCATAAACACATCAGTCAAATAGTTTCAAATATTCGATACCATGATCGTTTCTGAAAAAGTTACAACTTGTGTCATTCTTTTGAAATTCCTTCAAGGACCTCAAATGACAGTAAATTAGTAACCCTTGTGGTGGACCCGACGATAGAGTTACTTGGAAACTATGGAGCTGTATAAACCGTGTCTAAAAATGATCCAAAGTTGACGAAGATATGGAGAAATCGATCCATCACGCTTGAAAAAACTAAAATTCGTATTATTATTATTATTATTATTGGTCCTATCACTGGTATTATTCGTAGCATTGAACGAAAATGAAATGGAGTGGAAACTTGGACATTGAGAAAGAAAGAAAATATCATCTTGGATGCCTTCGAGCGTGACGGATGCTTCATATCCCGTGGACCGAGGAGAGCACAAATGTCTCTACCCTCCGGGAGTTAATGATAACCGTAAGACTTTCAACAAAATGCAAGAAAAGGATTCTCGCTTACTTTAGACACGTTGTCAGAAGATACGATGAAAGTCTTGATAAACTCGTAATCACGAGAAAGCGAGCAAGAGGACACTTTAGACCAAGTAAAGGAGTTAATAGGGTTCTCTTTTAAACGCTGCGATCAACATGGTTCAAGACCGAGAGGAATTGAGACGTATTGTATACCAAGTTCCAGATATATTAGGTGACCACGAAGTTCAGTGTTGAACACACGATGAAGAAGAAGATGACGCTTAAAGGAGTCAACACAACGCGAGCGAGAAGTCCCTGAAACTGGACAGTTGTCCGGGAGGCATCTCAAAAATCAACGAAGCCTACCGTATCACTCTTTAACTACCTTACACCGATTAATTTGAAAAGCGTCGGGTCGCTTTCAATTTAGTCCGGGCGCGCCGCAGCGAGCCCCCGTAACAGGTTATCTAATGGACCATTCTAGACTCCGCACCGGTCACGAGTCGCGAGTAGGCGCGGGCCGGCACATAGTAGGAAAGGCCTTGGCATTCCGGAGACAGATCAATCACTCGCCAGCATACACTTATCTGCCCGTGCGAGACCGGCGGGCGAGCGGGCTGGCGGGCGACGCGGCGGCGAGGGGTCGCGCACGATAGCCGGGGAAATGCCAGCAGCCATTGTGGAAATGTACGTAAAAGGCGATTTCCGCTGCACGAAAATAATAATAATTTTACCGAGTGCGAGAATTGAAATATCTCTGTTATTTCTCTTTACATTTATAAGAGCCTATTTTAAAACCTCTACAATCCAGTGTCGAAATGTTGAATGATATACAAATATGATAATATAGATATTTAATAGCTTCTATTCTCGTAAATAATTTCAAAACGTGAAATGTAACACGCTTGATGACAATGTTGAAGCTGTGAAGTTTTTGTACTTTTAATTAGTGAATATGAACGTGTCCCGAACATGAATATGAACGTGTTCTGTAAAATTTAAAAATAAGAAATAAAGATTAGAAGAAAATTAAATAATTTACAGATTTTATGCTATTCTGTAAAATGTTTCTATCTGCATATTCGTGGTATTGCACGCCCTACACCATTATATAAGAATTTTACTTATAAAACGTATTTCTATAAATAAAAATGAAAATTAGTCAACTTTTTTAACAACACATTATTATCAAAAGAATATAAGGTAATTAATATTAATGCATCAATATGTGTAATGATGCATTAATAATGCTTTAGATTGTGTAGTAATATTATATCAACAGTAATCCAATACAAATATTAATTTATTGGATAAAAAAATGAAATGAAAATAATTTACTCGTTCGTTTGAGATAATAGATAACTAAATATAAGCATATTGAATAATGATAAATATTACACAATATGCTCACAATACATCGTAATATTTACCCTTCTATCACATTAATTGTTTGCAATAATATTTTTAAAATAACAAAAACCCAAGGGAAATACCTATTCTGTCTGTCTTGTACTCTTTAAAGCCAATCTGTTAGCTGTCGACAAGTCATATTTTAAGGTCGTAACAAGGAAGATAGAATACCACGCGTACGATTACTCTCTTGGTTGATTAATATCCAGTTGAAAACATCCCCTCACACTCGACTCGGAATACAGCATCCTCTCTATCTGCTGACGAATAAACGCGGAATATCTCAAGACAGAGAGCGAAACGCTGAAAGAGCTGAAATCGCGGCGTGGCGGAGGAGCAACAAGACAGATCTCTACCTCGAGTTGACGGGCAAATTGTTGCCGGGAGAGTTTTGAATTAAACGAATGTTATTGTTGATTAACATAAACAGAATGTCTGCTGCGACAGCCAAATAATAATTTCACCCAGACAGCGAGACATATCCCACAACGGAAATCTTGCGGCTGGTTACATTAGACTATTAATGTTCTCGATGAAACAAGTTTCTCCGTTCGCGTAACGTATTTTCTAATAATTTAAATCTTATTATTATTGATGTGAAACTTTACAAATTACAACTCAAGATCTGTGGTTCATATAGTTATTCAAATAATGATACAAAAAGTATGTTATTTTTTAATTATTTTTCTTATTAACCACTTATTAAGAGTAAAAATACATCTACCGGTTTCGAAAAATATCATTTTCTTCTTCAGGATGTCAATAATTAATGAAAAACATATGTAATTGTTTCTTTAACAATATCAATTCTTAAAAAACAATAATATTTAAAAAATAAATTTAGTACCTAACTCAAATTCTTACTTGATACAAAATTACTAGAATAAGATAATGATATTTTTCGAAACCGGTTCGAATAAGTGGTTAATAAAACAAAGTTAAAAATAAAAATAACGAATTTTAACCACAAAGTTAATTTTGCCAATTTAAAAAATATTATTTTTAATTGATATTATACTTACATAACCTAACAGTTTTAACAAAAGTTTTATTTACAAATTTACTTTTACATTTACTATTAACAAATTACTTTAATAATTTATCTTATAAAATAAATTTATGAATTCTAATTTAATGTTAACATTTAAAATTCTGTACATACGAATTTTGAAACTGCAAACTTGTATGTATGCCAGGCGCCAGAAGGCTCAAAAAGTGAAACGAAAGGAAATAAAAATATTATACAAATTAAAAGTTTGCTGGAAATTATTTAAAAACAGTACGTCTGTATAGTGTAGAATCTGAGATTTTCAGTTGCAGGTTTGGCATACGATAATACAGACGATAAATGGTTAGCCGGGTAAAGGTTATTATTTTCGATATTATCGGTAATTGATTTCTCGGTAACATCGCAAATACATTTTATTTAATTTACCTGTATAACTGGTAACGCTAAAATCGGTAATGGAATGTATATAATAAACCCTGATTCGATTGTTAAAGGGGGGAGTTTTTTTATATAATACTTTTTTATTTATTTTATATTTTGTTAATTTTTTTTACATATTCTATATTTTTAATGAAAGTTTGTATAGAATCTGTTTATAAATTTTGTTCAATAGGGTGAAGAATAGGGTAAAGAAGTGAAATGGGACGAAGATGATGGGGATCGGATGAGGGATCATATAGGCCGAAGGACTTTATGGAAGAGTTTGGGATGAAAATTAATTTAGAATAAAGTTTAGACGATAAATCGTGTATGTGTCGTTTGAGTGAAGGTATGTTTGAGTCTCTGTGAATGATTGTGTTCTAACAAACCAAGGTGAGTTTATGATTCTTTTAAAGATATAGTTTTGTTTGGATTCTATATGAGTATAGAACGGATGATTGCTTTATACAAGAGTAATTTGTTTTGTAGGGATAGCGAACTGTATGAATTTAGGAAGAGGTATAGACTGTTACAGGAAAAATAAACCCAAAATGTATTAAATAAAATAAAAATTCGTTGATGTCGAAAATTTACATAATGATTTTGTAGAAGAAATATGATATTTAAAACATCGTCCGTAAAGTCTGGACGAATAGTAAAACCCTAATTAAAATATTAAAAGAAAATGTCCCCAGAGTAATGAAGAGCCGGCAGTCACAATTCCGCGAAGGAAAAAGTTAACCGATAGTCACTTCAGTTTGTCACCGATGTTCTGTGCTGGTGGGTACTTTTAGTTGACCCTAAAATGTCAAAGTTTAATCTGGAAACACGTTTCAATGTCAAACTATTCGCTATAAGCATAACTGTAATACTCAAAGATTCAATCGGCCCATATTTAAGATGTGAAATTAAATACCGTAAAAAAATAAATAGTTTATTATATGCATTTCTTCGGCACAATTTAACGACAAAAAATGGATTAATGACTAAATAAATCTGTTAAATATGACAACATTATAGATAAAAATAAAACATGCTGACGTTATTAAAAATCACAGTGACAATATACGGAAAAGATATAAATACAAGAAAAATCTAATGTGGTGCTCACTTATTCTGTGATGACAAAACGGATAAAGGGTTGATAAACCATTGCCCAAATCATAAAATAACTGGAATAGATTATTCCTTAAGGTCTAAATGGATCAACAGATTCAACGTTGGCGAATTTACCACATTTTATTTTCTTTCTTTTACTACAATTATTTTAATCCCGGTCCCTGCGTCTTCCCCGTAAACCTGCAGGAAAAAATATCCCGGTGTGGTGTATTGAGGGGTCCGCGCGTTGGGCGCAGTGGGGCGCAGAAGGGCGCGGAGGGGCGCGGGCGGGCGCATGAATGAGGGAAGGAAAAATTCGATCAATAAATCGGCCTATGGGAGAGAACGTAAACACTGGCGTGCCCGCATTAGCTGGGCAGCCGACCGGTGGGAGAGCGACGCCTCGTGATCAATCCATATCGCGAGTGCGCTAGTATATGTACACGTGCTGTATCTTATACATCATAATATAAAAGAATACCAATAACGCTCAGATGTAAGTAGGAATTCGCGATATACACTTACCAATCCAAAGCTAGTTATTTTTTTATTCTAGACCACAAGTAACTCTTTTAATGGTACAAATAACTAAATAACTAACTAACCATATCTACGTTCCTCCGTTAAGAAAATAGGACGCCACAATCATGTATATGGCATACCATCTTCTCATAATAATCTTCTCCAATATCTGGTGTAACTGATCATTCCAAAATTTCTTCAGACGCAGACGTTCCTATTGTCTTCAACATTTACCTAACACATTTTATTTACCATGCTCTTCTCAGGTTCCCGACGATTGATCCTCCGACAGTTGATCCCTCGGACAGTTGAGCCCTCTGCCAATTGATTCCCCAAAGCTTCTTCAAGTACTTATAGCAGCATCGTGAATTTCCTCAACTGTCAACTGTCCGAGGGATCAACTGTCGGAGGATTAACTATCGGGGGATCAATAGTCGGCGCACCTCTCCTCACTCTCACGTTCCACATTCCGAAACCGTCTCAGCGACCCTTTCTTAATTACATTTTACATTCTTTCCTTATTTGTACATTCTTTACTCTATCGTACAAACATTTCCCACACATGTGCGCCTGGCCATTTCCACCGCATGTCGAATCGGCATAAAGCTCAAATCATGAAAATATTAATAAATATATTTAAAAAATTATCGTGAATAAGTGCAATAATTTTCGTGACTCGTGAGCACAGACAGTAGGTAAAATATCCGCGCCTAATTCTAAGAATAGGTAATTAATTGTAAATAAAAAAATGCTATATAAGTAATATTTAGAGATATTTTTACTAAATTGTTTTCCCTTTCAATTCATGTGATTAATTAAACATACAATATATTAGTAGTCAAAAAACAGCTAGTAAAAGTACCACAGTGAAAGCGCCTAGACACGTGAGGATGTGAGTATATTGTATGTAAGTATAGACTCGTGCACGCAGAAAAAAAACGTTATAAGCCATTGTTTTTTATTTGATTCGTTAAATTAGTGAGGACGTAAGAATATTTTGACAGATTAATATTGAAGTTTTAAATATGAATTAAATATATTAATTAGAAAGATATACATATAAAATCAATTTTATCGAAAAATATTGTGGTTGCGCGCCACCGGGATTCGAACCTGGATCTCTTTCCAAACCGGGGAAGGTGCATAATCCAACTATGCTACAGCGAATATATTTTTAGCGACAATTTTCGAACCTATATGTTACCTTTTTGATATTAATATATTTAATCGTTCCATTATTTGAAAGAGCCATCAACCATGGATGGCTCTTTCAAATAATGGAACGATAGATGTATTAATTTGAAAAAGGTGTAACATATAGGTTCGAAAATTCGTCATCAAAAATAATGTCGCGGTAGCATAGTTGGATAATGCTCCTTCCCCGGTTTGAAAAGAGATCCAGGTTCGAATCCCGGTAGCAACAGCAATATTTTTCGATAAAATGGAATTTATACGTATATCTTTCTAATTAATACATTTAATTAGTAGTTAAAATATCACAAACCTATGTTCTGAATAATTACAACTTCACAATAAGAATGTGTTCTCCTAATAATATTGAAATGTATAAGTGTGAATCATGTCAAAATTGAATTGCTTGTTGTATAGTAAAATGCATTTCTTTAGAAAAATAATTGACCACGAGAATGCCTAGAAAGTTTACCACAGGAAATGCACACATATTTACATAACTATTGACACAATTATTGTACATTATGCATAATATTTGCTATGTAGAATCTCGTGACTTGTTACCGGAAATGGGAATACAAAATTACAGATACGTCATTAATTTAGATAATTTCACAGATGATCGTAGATCCTTCTAGCAAGGTTTAAGATCATACTATCCAGTATTAATATATTATTTAATATAATAAAACTATATTATATTTATGTAAGTACGTTAAATTTAGTTACTAATTAAAGCCTATTTATGTAACTTAAATCATAAAAAGTCCTATACATAATCTACTGGCAATCATCTAAATATATTTATATTCTTTTGAGTTTAATTTAGTTTGATAAAATGAATTAACAAAAAATAATATAATAAAAAATCTTACTAACGTCAAATATTTTTTTACATCTATATATTGTACTAACATATTCTTTCTTAAAGGTGGGTGAAAATTAAGCAACCTTTATTTTTAAAATTGTTTTTTCTAGACCGTTTGCATTGCAAGTAGGCAATAATTATATATATTTTTTAAAACTAACAGATTTCAAATAACAACTGATGTGTCGTATAAGATAATTTGAATGTAAAATACTAAGCAATAGATAAATCGTAAAAAAAAAATTAAGGAAAAAATAAACCAAGTAAAATTTGGGTCGGTATTCAATATATTAATCATAAACCAGCGTTTACGTCTGGATTGGTCAAGTCCAGACATAAAGTATTTTGACAACAAAAGAGATAATAAATGAGGCGTTTTGATGGCATTTTTATACAACCGACATGTTGTGGGATAAGAAAAATATATCAACACACGAGGGCTTCTAGAGAAAGACGCGAACATAAAAATTGACATAAAGTCATATTATCTTACACACATCTCGGTTTATGGCGCGGGCAGTCAGTACAAGAAAACAAACATTTTATTCATATTCTTAAGGGATTCATTTTCAGCAGGCGATAAGCTATCACAAGGCGATGATAAATCAAGGGTATAGTTAGGGCAATCGGCGGAGGTTTTGGAGCGGAAAGAACTACATTGATATATGTATTTCATTGTAGTGATGAGCTCAAAATCATGAACCGTGAGTTAATTTCTGATATATTTGAGTCACACTCACTATCAGTGATTGAATATCTGGAAATATCGTGGTTCGTGATTCAATTTTTTTTTTATTAAAAATTGTATTGATTTTCTGACGCCGCCGTTTAAATCGATTATCACTTGAATCGGCGCCATCTACCGGATTTATTAGCGCCACTTATTGGAATCTGTTTTTGTTGGTAATGTTTATGCTTGCTTGTTGGTAACTTAATTTCGTTCGTATTTTGTTTTTTACATCTTGTAGGTGTGTGTATGTAGGTGTAATAATTTTATACTAATTATTCTAATTATGTATGCTAGAATATGTTTTTTAGGCAAATGAAGTTTCATTGATATAAATAAAAAAGCTAAATATTATGTTTTTAAAATTTATTTCGTGTATTGTGATATCAGAAACTGTGATCACAGTCACAGTTTTCAATCACTGATATTATCGAATACCAATCACAATCACACCAGTGAGTCAAGAGTAAAAATTTTTCTCATCACTACTTCATTGTCCCGGCCCGGAACATGATAATGGCGCTAAGCTATAAATAAAATCAGATTGTATATTTTAAGCACAAATTTTAATAAACAAATCATACTAGTTGAATGCATTGGTGCACGCAGATTGATACACGAAGTAATTGCCAAATCAATCAATGATATTGCCACATTTTATTCATATGAATCGAAAGGATTACTATTTTTAATCTTTATATGCATAAATAAATATAAATAAGGACGCATAAATTAAGTCAGATGTAAACTTTAAAAAAAAAATTAAATAAAGCAATATAACACAACTAAGTTCCGAATTTCACAAAACAAAAATAATTTATTTTGTTAAGAGAACACATTCTTATTTTGAATACCTGATATGAATGTGATATTTTAAAAAATACTAATTACATATTACAGACCTATGTTCTGAATAATTTCAACTTCACAATAAGAATGTGTTCTCCTTAATAATATATAAGTTGTATCAATGTGTCCAAAATTTAATAAAAATGAATTGTTAATTCAAGCTTCTGCTGTCAGTTTACTCAAAGGTATATAAGATTCCGTACATTTGTTGACAAAGGTACTGTCTACTGTAGCATAGTTGGATAATGCATTTCCCCCGAATTTGAAAAAGATCCAGGTTCGAATCCTGGTAGCAACAACAATATATTTTTCGATAAAATTGATTATATATGTATATGTTTTTAATTAATATGTTTAATTAGTATTTAATTTATTTTGCATTATTAAAAATCTAAGATATACACTCATGTCTTTTCATTGGGATATTGACTTCTTAGTTAGGCTTGAAGACTACATATAGCACAGGGCGCAAGAGAAGATAATGAGTAACTGTAAAAGGATAGTTAATTCGCTATTCGAATGGGATATTTTAGATTACATCTCCAATGGGATAACAATATCGAGACTGGCAGTAAAAGATCAATTAAACTTAAACGAATGACTCAGCGATGGATGTATACCGATATTAGAAGCTACTCTATAAAACTTTATATATGTTGGCGTATCTCTAGCGACCGTCACTAAATGGATTATCCCTTACTGTAGGCGGGGAGTGTTTCTCTGCCAAACGAATAATTTTAATACACTACTGACACGTGTAACTTTATCGTGTAAAGGTGGTAATAATAAAATAATTAAATAGAAAACACGATATAGATATTTATATAAATTATTTTCCCACGACAAAATTATACCTAACTGCATCGTTACTCGATCGATGTATGACAAATTTTAAATAATAAAGAAAAATTAAAACAAACATACAATTTTTTAATTGTAAATACAATCCATTGTACGAGTACATGATATAAAAAAATTCATTTTATTTTTAATACACATGAAAGTATAATCGGAAATGAATGAACAATTGCAGTGGTATGCCGACCTTTACTGCCAAATGATGTGAGAGCAAAGTCTCATCCTAAGATAATATTAAAATATCTTCAAACATTACGCAAAAGAATACAAATTGATTTACTGGTTTTTTTTTTTTTTGCTTTAATGTTCGAGAGAACCAAGCTAATTGACATGTGAAAATGATTCTAAAATAAATTAGGAAAAATATGTAATGATACTCAGTTTAATCAACATATTGTTTATTTTGGAAAATCCATTAAATAACAGGCTTCAACGTTTGTAACAAAACAGTAAACTTAAATTATTATATTAACGAAATAACTTATTCAATTCGGTAAGAACGACTACGTACGGCACTTCGTAGAATTACAAGCAAAAATATTTTACCTCGCTTATCCACAAACGTAATGGAATAAATCAATGTAATAGGTTTCACATCTTGTAGTCTTCAAATCCATCAAAAAGTTTTCCTTTATATTACTCACTTATTGTATTCAAACAAAGATTGTTTGGTGTGGGGTTTCAGCGCGTGAGCAATTCAAATGTCGGAATTATTTATAACGGCTCCTCCAATAACTTCACTTCGCGTCAGCGTTAAATCTCATCTTAACGAGGTCGTACGAATCAAAGTAATCGTTAATGTCCCGAAAGAATTAATGCTGCAAGTTCTCATACATTGTCAGCGCTCCACTTGGCGGAATCCCGCGATGTGTATTTTTAGGAATTGACACCACTGTCGCGCTCAGCTTGAACTAAGGCAATAATAAATTGTGCAGACCAACAAGACCAACAGAGACTGATAACATTTAATTTATAAATGTTAGATTGAATATAAATAAAAATTCATATTTCAGTGTATGCAAATTTGAAAGGAAATAGATAATTAAATTAGAAATACTAATATTAGACATCTTTGTTCTGAAGATATATTTTTCAAATAGAAAAAATAACGATTTGATTGTGTAAAGAGTATTCTAATATGTTAAAATTATAAACGATGAAGGTTCATTAATAGTAACAAAACGTAGTTTTGGTAGTAACCTTCGGGGACGCCTATTTTTCGAATTTTATGAAGCTTTATAAAAATCATTTCATAATTTAAACAGGAAGTTGAAGCTTTCAATTGTCCTTAGACGAGTGTGCTGTGTCAATCCTGATTTTTAGGCTAATAAACAGAGTATTAATGTTAATTAAAAACAATCCAAAAGAATTACGATTTACAGTGGTGTTAACGTTAATGCATCCCATTCAACCTTAAGAATTTTTGGATACTCTTCTAAGGCAATAAAACGAGTTTGTATTGAAAATAAACGATTAATGTAAGTATATAAATAATATTCAACATGAACAGAGGACGTTCAAAAAACGGTTTGTATGAAAGCGTAAAAGGCTAGAGTGGTTTGTCGACTACTACAAAAATACATCGTGATGGTAACACTGTTAAATAATATTTAATGCAACATAACTAACTAACTCACCATCATGCCGTTTCTCTGCGGGGGTAGGCAGAGAGGATACAGCACCACACTCCACTGTCCTGACACACAATTCTCGCCTTATCCACATTCATACATATTCTCATACAAGCTCGCCGATTGTTGAGGCTTCTAACAGAACCATCCTCCATTGTCTGGTTTAATGCATCTATATTAAAATGTATATTTGAAAGAATACAAAATAAATCTTACATTTTTGTAAGACTTAATATAATATTTTTAATATAATCAGTACATAGATCATATAAAATAAATTAAAGATTACTAAAAATAAACACTAAAATATAATATACTATCATACACAATGAATCTAATCATCCATTATCACACAAACATTCAGGGTTCCACTCCATGATACATCGTTTAGTCAATATTCCTATGTCAACATCCAATTTCAATATTGAATTGAATACAATTAAAAAAATAGCAGTTAATAACGGGTATAATACAGGTTTGATAGACACTATTTTAAAAAATAAATTAAAAGAATATAATAATCAATTTTTATATAAATCACAGATAAAACATAATGATAATAATGATTATTGGCGTAGGATTTTATACATAAATAACTTTTCGAATCAAATATCTAAACACCTACCACGAAACATTAGACCGGCATTTTATACAAATAATAGTATAGGAAATTTACTCATAAATTCTAAAGACAAAGATGATAAATTTAACAATTCTGGTGTCTATAAACTTAGTTGCAAGGATTGTGCTGCATTTTACATTGGTAAAACGGGTAGAAATTTTAATATAAGAGTAAGGGAGCATTTGAGATGTTTGAAAATTAATTAAAATAAATATATTATTCTGCCAAGCCAGGCTGACGTGGACCAGTATAAAAATGCATAAAAATAAGAAAATGTATGAGCATGATCCCTAAACAAATATATGTATTTAATATAGATTAAAATTCATTTTGCAATGCAAAAAATTATCTGAAAGACGCCACAATACTCGCACCGCCCACAGAAGACCCTATTTAAAGGTACTCATAATAGTCAAAAGAATATTTTATTCCGTGTTAAAATAACCTTCCACCGTTCAGTCAAAACTCATGAATGGGACGCTTGTAAATAGGAATGGGTTTCCTGGGACCGCATGTATTGTAGTTCACATGATCATTATTACTACTAGACGCAAATAGCGGCTGTGAGCATCTAAAAAACTGCACATGCAGGGGAGATTACATGTTTGCAAATAACTACACCTTTTTGTTTGGAATATTTGCTGCAACATGATCTCTGGATGTCAGTGCCACTGATTTTTACTGAAGTAGGTACCGCCCTGTACAAGAGGTTTCATACAAAAATATATTAAAATAATTTTTATTCTATCCAATTTTGGTATACAAAATAATGCAAATGAAATAACAATAAAATTGTTAGGGTCCAGGTTAACTATTAAAGAAAAATAATAAATAGTCGATAACACTATACCGTAGTGTTGTGGCATACCATTTAATTTAATTGGATAATAGGATACAAAAATATAAATATTACCTATTCAATATTAGTAAAATTACTTTGTGGTCTCATTTTATATAAATAATTAGATAAAATATTTTGTTTAAACTACCATTTATTGATTATTCAACATATTTCGATACCTATGGTATCTTCTTCAGGAAATGTATACTGAAATTAAAAATACAAGCATATATAAAAACAAAACTATAAAGTAGTGAATAAGTAAGAACTAATATGAAAACAAATTTAATAGGTGACTATTTGCAAAGAGGATTTGGTTATTTATAATATTTAGCGTGCTATTAACACTTATTTTTATTTGTCAACCAAATTCTTTTTGCAAATAGTCACCTTTTAAATTTGTGTTCACATTAGTTTTTATTTATTCACCACATTATAGTTTTGTTTTTATCTATGCTGGTATTTTTAATTTAAGTATACATTGTTCCCTGAAGAAGATACCATAGGTATCGAAACGTGTAATCAAGCAGTTGTGCAAAAATAAATTAAATTTTGTATAGAGTTACTGGGGAGGATTACGGAGAGATTAAAAGCACAAAAATGCATTCTCACATAACAGACAAAAAGTAGGGAATTTAATCTTAATCCTAAGATAGTCAATTTAAAAAAAATCTGATGTGCAATCTCCATTAAAATCTCGGCTATCCGTGAGATTAAAAAAAAAATACTATAAAAGATACGTACTTGAATAGCGAAGAAAAAGTTTGGCACTCCATAACCTACTACACTCATGTACCTAGTGTGTGTCTAGAACCAGTTTAGAGATCACTGCAATGCAGCTGTTTACGATGCAGTAAAGCCGAATATGTCTGCGATGCACTTTTTCACACCGACAGCCAAGTGAATCTGCCTTATTAACCCATTTCAGAAACGGTTGCAACGTTGTTCAATTAAAAATAAAATACAAACGCAAAAACATTTCAAACAACTTCTCGAACAATGTATTGTAAATAATGTATCCGGTTTGTTGCATATCTTGTTGCAAGGATATTAACACCGAAACTAACTACCACATATATAATATAAAAAAATTTAACGTTTTTATGTCTGTTTTCAATGAGGATTATCAATCTAATGACACTGATTAGTGAAAATAATATAATTCAAGAGATTTGCATAACAATTCAATAATTGTGTAATTAATTACAAATAATAACGCATACTACTGATTCATTGATTTAGTTAATCCTTAAGTTCTGTGGCGTGCCAATATCTTGCAGGTTAGGTTAGGTTAGGCAAATAACTCCAGACTCGTAATGCATTTATTTGAAAATAACCTATTCGTGTGAGAAATGCGGCCGAATAGTGAGAAATGTAATAATGCTTAGGAAGAAGATACAATTTTATATATTAGAGGCATTCGCGCAGTTTCGCTGATAAATCATTGTAAATTATATAGCAGTACTTAAAATTTCTAAAAACAAAGACCTTTACGAGATATTCTTTAATGAAGTGTAGTAGTCTAAATAATCATGATTATGTAAATCGAAAACGCATACGAATAAATTAGCAAAAAAAAACATTGAAAAATATTAACAAAACAGAATCCCAAGTCATATGAACAAAAAGGTTTGATACAAAAATTATTACTGTAAAGAAAAATAACCAGAACTTGCGTGATGTAACATGGTAAATAATTCAAAAAGTATAATTGCAGAAAGGACACGGCATCACGAGGTGGATATTCTCGTAAAGGGCGCCATATTGACGCGGGAATAGAGGAGGGGTGAAAAGGTTATTGCGTTTACCCCTAAAAACGGAAACAACATATAAATACATTACACACACATACACACACACACGTGCAGTTCGGGGGTGTACATCTCCCAAATATGTAGAAGCCGAAAATAAAACTCCAGTAGTTATTTTTAAACAAAATGTCTACCAAAAAAACATGTACGAGGGGATGAAGGCAATGTAGCGGAATGCTATTTTGGAATTTTTAACCCAACCATCGGCATTGTAATTAAAAGGGGCTGTTTCACATTTTTGTAACATGGTGTGTGTGTACATAAAGCTATAACTATCTCAAACAATAAGTTACGTCAACATTTTGAGTTTTGTTGAAATGATATGATTTCAATTATATTTTTACATAGTGCTACAAGGGTGGTAAATATATATGGAGATGATATCTTCTTCTTCTGGAGCTGTGCCCATGTTCAGGAGTAGTTTTCTAATTGCAGATTTATAGCAGTATCCAACATCTGTCCAAGCGGACGTCTGTTCTTGGGAATATGGAACAGCAGTAGATTTGAGAGATTTCTCCGCTTCCGGATGGTTTGCAACCAAAACAGTTTCATATTATCCAGCCACCGTTCATTCTACTTAGCTTTGTTTAATCTTCGTTATTAGTAATTGTTATTATTATTATATGCCCAAAATATTAAATGTTAAAGGTACTTAACGACACGCATTTTTTCTCGTTCTCTATTGACTATCTCTATTGAGTGTGTCACTCCAAATCATGTAGAGTAAAATCAATCGTTTGCTTTATTTGCGATCACGATCATTGTAATTTTCTGTTGTCCCGTAATTATTTTTCCATAGTTTGCTCCGATTCCCATCTGGCCAACTTCCAAAACTTAACCGACGATAGGCAGCGATAAAACAAACGCAATCTGCATTCCGCGTGCACCGCCGCCCGAGGACGTTTAACCTAGGCCGGTTCAAATATTTCTGACGGCCGACAAGTTTGCAGCTTTACCCACATAACATAGAGTGTACATACTCAAGTTTTTTTTTTATCAGGGCTAACAACCAAAGCATGCAAAATACCTAAACATTCACTATACAGGCTTTCTGGAACTGCGTTATTAGTTGTATCTATTACATACTCAATTTCTGTGAATGCCCACATATCGGAGAAGTGTGTATTTTGATATACACGTAGATTATAGAAAAATACAAAGCTTCATTGCGCAGACTTTGCGTAGTGTGTTATACCGTATCGACTGAAAACATTGATACGTTAAGTAATGCCGTTTCTTAACGATCTACAATTCTGAAATGTTGTTTTACCTAATATGGGCTTAGCAAAGTGCACACTCGTAGATCAGACGTCTCAATCTAATCTGACATCTCGCCGCGCGAACGCGCGATTCGTGGTCTCGAGATCTTAAACAGGCGATATCCAACACGCTACAGGACACGACAAGTGACAGGAGACCGAATGAAACATGTGTTCACAAGATCAAACGTTTGCTTGTCTCCGAGGATATTAGATTAGCAACGTCCGAGTGACATAATGAACGAACCATTACCATTTCGATAGAAAAAACCGAGTTTTGCCGTTCTTGGATTGTATATCTATCTCGTAGCTAATGAGCTACTCCACTTGTAGCTAAAGTTATCAAGAGGATTCACCACGTTTCTACAAAATGGTTATTCCTCTCTGGTCTCGAAAAATTATAATGTGTTAGTGAAGGAGATATATAGTGTATCAAGCACAACACGGGTGATATAGTTTAAAAAAATGGTTGTCGGAAAGTGGAAGATATCTGTAAATTGATTAAAAACACTCTTATATATTTATTTATAACAATATATTTTACACAGATTTTAAAATGCATTGCCCAACTAGGCAAACCTGTTTTAGGGCAAATTGATAAACAAGTTATATTTCACAAAACCAAATAACTCATTGAAGGCAAAACGCAATCAAATAGAATACGTAACATACAAGGCAAGTAAACGTGAATATATATAAAATGAGAGAAAAAAATACCAATATGCAACACAATATGTAAAAGAATGTAAGCGGAAATATGCAAAATCAAAACACACAAAATGCAGTTATAAGAATTATTTCATTATATACAACAGTTTTCTCTCAGGATCTGCTTTTCCTAATTTCAACAACTAATTTGAAACATCCCTTTTAAAAGGCTTAATGTCAATTAAAGTTCTAATATTATTTCCAATTTGTTTGTATATTCTGGGAGTTTGAAATGTGAATAATCTTTGAGCAAAAGTAGTTTTCATTCTTGGAACTATTTTAAGATTGTTTACTCTTGTCGGATATAACATATTGCAGTCCTCACAGATGGAGAGCTTATTTTCCTATGAAAGCTAATTAGTATATTCAGCACATATAATTGTCTTATATTTTAAACCTGAAATTCCCTAAAAAGTGGCTCTAAAGTTTAATAACTATTGTTTTTAACAGTTTTAACACATAATTAATAATAGTAAACCACAGGCGGTTGCGGTCAGTGTATTGACATAAGTTGTACGTAACTTACATATTTTGAAAAATAAGGCGAAATTAAACATTACGATATATTAAAATCTGAATAATATACGATAATAACTGTGAAAGTAATATATTAGGAGATACATACATTACCCATTTCGTATTATTCAATACAGCTTATTTCAAAGTACTGACAGCACGCCGTTGGAAAACCAATTCAAAATAGAAACCAAATTGTAACAGGTGACAAAATATTATCTCTTTTCTAGCTTAGTTACTTTTCTCTAGCTTATTTATAATGAACCGAATACAGATTAGTTATAGCAACGTGCATAAATTCCCGTAGGCCATTATACAGCGCTCACCTCTATCTCGATACCCACGCGGCCGAATATTTCATATCAGACATTTTTTATCGAAGACATTTCAGTGCACGATTTCGGAAGTAGGTCACGCATTTCGAATTAATTAGGCACTTCCTCGATAATAAAAAAAAGTAAAAAAAAAAAAACAAATACATTAACGATAAAAAAAACATATTTAAAATAAGGCTTAAAGTATATCTAAGCTATAAACAATATTGGACGAGAAAAATATAAACATAAATGATAAAAAAAAAATATTCAGCTTATATTACATTTTTCTGGCTCTCTTGTAATCCTTTTCTGGAATAATTGAACCTTATTTATTTTAAGTGAGATTAGACGAATAAGATTGTCGTGAAATAACTTAAAAAATTGATATTTTTAAAATAAAACCATTATTACATATAAAAATTACTTTTATGATATTCGTCGGCAGTAAATTCCAATCTCTTCAAAAGCTCGCCAAATGTCGCGCTGTTCGCAATAAAATACTCGATTTTTTTTTTTGCTTTTGTGTTGATGTCTGAGACTTTTATATTACAACATACAAAATTTGATATAAACAGTATTTTTAATATACATCAAGTATAATAAGATCACCTGACGTGAATGAAGTATACAACTTATTTATAATTTATCTGAATTATGTGTGAACAAATATCTCGTATTATGTATTTCTAATAAATAACAATAAATACAAATACTCTATAAAAAACTAACACATCGTAAATAACATTCGTCTGACTAGCCAAATTTACGTGTAATTTGAAATTTATAAAACATTTAGTAATATTTTTTAACAAAAATATTACTAAATGTTTTTGTTTTATTAACCATTTAATGAATTAAATACATCTATCGGTTTCGAAAAATTTAATTTTCAGGATGTCATTAACTAATCAAAAACATATGTTATTGTTTCTTTAACAAAATCTATTTTTAAAAAACAATAATTATTTAAAAAATAAATTTAGTACTTAACTCAAATTGTTACTTGATGAATAATTTTTAGTAAAAAAATTTAGAATGAGACTTGTAATTAAGTTTAATTCGTTGTTTATAATTTTTTGATTAGTTTTACACGCTTTATTTATCTCCAACAATTCCAAATTATTTAATTTATGACTAACACCGTTTACATGCAAAATTGACAATCCCAATTTTTTATCAAAACCATGACCAATTTCTATCAAATGATTTGAAAATTCTTAAAACCCACTATTTTTCTAACATCTCAAATGCTCCTTTACTCTTTTATTAAAATTTCGACCCGTTTTACCAACATAAAATGCAGCACAATCCTTGCAACTAAGTTTATAAACACCAGAATTGTTAAATTTATAATCTTTGTCTTTAGAATTGATGAGTAAATTTCCTATATTATTATTTGTATGAAATGCCGGTCTAATGTTTCGCGGTAGGTGTTTAAATATTTGATTCGAAAATTTATTTATGTATAAAATCTTACGCCAATAATCATTATGTTTTATCTGTGATTTATATAAAAATTGTTCAATTCAATACTGCAATATTGACTAAACTAGGTATCATGGAGTGGAACCCTGAATGTTTGTGTGATAATGGATGATTAGATTCACTATGTATAATAGTATCTGTAAAAGTTGTTTTTCAAAAAATTTTAATTCAATTTTATTATTATTTTTAATCAATGTTGGATCCAAAAAATTTAAATTTCGAATTAAAAAAAATGGTAAAAAAAGTTCTAAGATTTTCACGCCCGTTGAGTATCTCTCTGTGTACAGTATTCTGGCCTAATCTGCTATGTATATCTGAAACGTCGACCAGAAGGATCAGATTATACACGACAGATTAGCCCAGAAAACTGTACACAGTAGATTTAAAATGGTTGTCTGTTAAAGTAAGCACATTTTATTTTATCCAACCGTAAGTTTTCCAAAATACATTATTATAAATCAGAAGTTACAAAAGTAATTGTAAAAAGGATGCACTCGAAATTTATAAATATCATTAAATAAGACGGCCTAAAATTGAAAACTTTTTGGTACTAGGTAGGTACTGTAAAATCAATCGAATTTTTTCACTTTTATTTTTAGTTTCACCCCCACAGTGAACCTGCGATACAACGGAACTTACACATAAAATACCTTGTCATCAACACGTGTTCCTTGAAACACCAATACACCCTGAATTAAATACGGTATTGTAAGCCAATACTTAATATATTACATGAAGACCAGCACTAATATGACGTTTCGGTCGATGGACCCTAGAGTGGAAAACGTCACATACTCTAAAAAAACTATACAAAAGATAAAAACTAAAAACATATTTAAAATTAATTTTCTAATTTATACTATTTATGAGTCATATCAATATACCTCATCAGAAAAATATCCAGTGGCTTGCAGTAGATATAGATTTAGGTTATGCTGTTACTAATGATATTATACAATCACATATAATATATGTATCTACTATATGCTGTACATGGGATTATGAACATTCATTTAACCAACGTTTTTAGACAAAATTAATCTGTTTATGCAACCCTATTTATGTATAATTTTTTAGTATTATCTACTACTAAGTTTTAACAAAATAATACCTGTATAAAATTTAATATAAAAAAATAATGTTCGTTTTTTATAACACTTTTTATGATTGAACATGATTCTTTTACTGTTTGAAAGTACATCACGTAATAACTAAAGCAAATTAATATTTCTATTAAGGGATAAGGTAGGAAATATTTCTATCAGTTTGCTTTTTGTTTTCCTCAAATCAAAAATAAATCTATCATGCACATCGAACGCAAAGAATGATCATGTAAACAACAGTAAGATAGTAATATTCGGGAATTAGTAAATAAGGAAGTAGATACTTCAATGATTTGCACGCAGCTGGAAACCCTTCAAATGTCATTCTGTTAAAAAACAGCATAAGTAAGGACTCCGTACAAAACGGATCAGCTGAATGGGGTTTTCAATTC
Organism: Eubasilissa splendida; assembly: GCA_031772225.1. Classification (NCBI taxonomy): domain Eukaryota; kingdom Metazoa; phylum Arthropoda; class Insecta; order Trichoptera; family Phryganeidae; genus Eubasilissa; species Eubasilissa splendida. The sequence continues at coordinate 31,059,763 of CM062850.1, read as the reverse complement.
AGTAGATAGCCAACTGTATGGCTTGAGTAGAACGATAGCTTAAAAACAAAGTATAGCAATTTTAGTAGGGATAAAAGAAACATAAGACGACGACAGCGCCAGTGGCGGCAGTGTGAGTCGTGGTAGTTTTTAGAACAAAGCCATTAAAGATTTTACTGGTACAATACAATCTCGCGACTTCGCGTCTATACTATGTAGAAACCATTGACGAAATAGTGAGTAAAATATACAGTCCACATCGTTGGAGATAGCAGCAGAATCCGGATTGTGGTGAGTGCCAATTTCCTTCCTGTTCCGAGATTCTTCCGGCATCTATGCTATGTACGCAACATCCAGTATAAAATACGGATTTTGAGATATGACTAATAGATTAACAAACACAATTACGCATCGCTTCTCGCCAGACCGAGTACTGAAAGCGAGTTTATGTGACGCTTGAATGAATCGAACAACGTCGCCTTTGTGTCACGTTAAAGATCATCATGAATATAAATGTGCGTGTCGCTTCAACAACTGGTGAATTGTTTTAATAAGGCCGCGGCCCGATAGCGACGTTACATAAAACGTCCGATAAGGACTTGTGGGTCAATAGACCACAGCTCGATAAGACTGAAACAGTTGTCGGCATCTGCCAGTTACGGTCACGGCCGCAAGTAAAAATACATTACAATCGCAAAGCTGTACCCGACGAAAGCGAAGGTGGACCAGGCGCTTTTTTAATTTTTTCTTACATCATTTTAACATATAATATTTACATGCAGTAAAAATTATACTGCACTTTTATTTTGAATCGGAATCGATACCACGTGTCTTCAAACCCTTTTCGAAATCATAAAGATTTTGACGGTGCCGAATATCAATTCTGATACCTCTTACATGAGCAGACGCTGTACCGTCTCATTGTTCCCCCATTAGACTGCGGTGATAAATTATCATACAAGTATGTAATACTGTTTTTTTTTGTGTTATAATATAATGCATTGATAAACTTGTAAATGTGTGACATTATATTTGCACCCGCCTACCTTTTGCAGATGTGTCATAAAATTATCCGCCCATCTTGTATTTTGATACTAATATTTTAAAATTATTTTTTTTAAAAAGTTACCCCTTTGTACTTGAATTTTGTAGCAAGCTAATATCAATAAAAAACTTTTTTAAATAACCATTATCACATCTTATTTGTACTCTTCCGTTGGTAATGTAATAAGGTTCTCGCTTTAATGAGGCTTTTAATAGTTGCGGTTCGAGTACAACAGTACAACACGCACGCGATTGGTACAAGACATCATATAAAGACGACTTAAAATCGTGTGCCATATTTTAAATTTTAAATATAATAGGCGCGCGAACATCATTCCATCATTCCATCATTACATTGTTTATTAAATTTGAAATACAAGCAATCGAATAAACATGGAATGAAATGTAACGTTGAAACGCACGCGGCGGGAGAATCCGCGTGGCAGTTTGGACAGACGTCAATCTGACAGAAACTGTTTGTATATCCTAGCAAGAAAATATTTCAACACATTAACGCACCCCTTACTGACAGAATATTTTAACACAAATTGTATTTTTAACAAGAATTTGTGTTTTTAAATTATTTTAATAGGTATATAGATAAATAATGATAACACGATACGTATGCATTATTTGGTTTAAACCAAAGTGTAAAATTAACTAACTAAAATCATATAAAATTTTGAATGAAAGCAAACACGTTGTGGCTTGACATTATTTTATTTTATTAAAAGCATATATGTCACGTTATTCTAATGTTATAATAAAAATATTTTAAAATAAATCTAGTACCTGACTTAAATTGTTACGATGATGAAAGATGTGGAAAATGACTTAATGATATAAAATTATTAGAAAAATTCTATTCACAAGTTCCATTCTAAAAATACGTGGTTAATTTTGGTTAGTTATTTATAATATTTTGGGTAATTTCTAATGATTCTTAATTATTCCATTTAAGACCAACATTGTTTATATGTAAAAGACACAATAGCAATTTTTTTAACCAAAAGTATGATCTTTTTCTATTACATGATTGGAAAACTCTGACAAACCATTACTCTTTAAATATCTTAAATGCTCTTTGAGTCTATGTTAAAATTTCAACCTGTTTTTTCAATATAGAAAGCAGTACAATCTTTACAGCTAAGGTTAAAAACATCGGAATTATTAAATTTATCATCTTTTTCTTTGGAATTTATGAATAATTTTGATATATTATTATTTGTATAAAATGCCGGTCTAATGCTTTGTTATAGGTATTTGATTCGAAAATTTATTTGTGAATCGTACAACAATAATCGTTTTATCTGTGAGCTATATGAAAATCGACTCTTTTTTTTTTTTTAAAGCCGTGTCTATTAAGTATGTATTGTACACATTATTTAATGGTATTTATAATTCAATATTGAAATTAGATAGTGACATAGGAATGTTGACTAGACGATGTATGATGGAGTAGAAGGCGAGTGTAAAATATATTAAACAATTCAATTTTGGCTTCTTATAATTTAAATTGAATATGATTAAGTATGTCATTAAACTGGAGTAAACAAATGTATACGAAGAGGCCCGAAACATGGGCCAACAAAAAAATGTACCACCGGCAAAAAAAAAACGGCAGAGTAACACAAAATAAGAAACACTGCTATCCGACGGCCGTGACATATGATTCTAAAGGGTGTTTTTTTTAGAGGTTTAGTTCTGGAATTGGCAACATTTTTTCCAACGACAGCTGATTTGTGCCACTGCTCCAAAAAGTGGTCAGAAATTCGAGCCAGCCGTGGCGCCCATATGCGCAAAATCATATTTAAACACTAATGGCATAAAATTATCTCTGGCCATGGCCATTACCACGATCTGTACGTGTTTTATTTCATTTTAAAGTTCTATACCTCTAAAAAACACAAGCTTTATTAAATAAAAAAGAAATACGATTCTATTTTCATCAGAATCAAAGAAAGTCGGTGCGGCGTCTGAGTTGGGAGAAAAACGAATTAGATTGTGTGATTTCCTGTTTGAAATTATTATCAACCAGACAGGCCAGCCATACGCAAAGCTTTTGGTTGAATTTCAGACTCACTCGTGCATTCGCTCGGTGATTTCTTTTGCTTCTCGAGTTCTTGAAACTAACAAACACAGACAATGCGTATTACGGAGAAATGCGGTGTTTTCGGCAGATGGAAGTTGCGATCGGTCTTGTATTTTCGAATCGAGCCTATAGTAGGTAGGCCTGGTATTAAAGATAGAATACGTGCATTTTATTTGTGTTAATTTAAAACAGGAAACAAAAGCGTAACTGCTTCTGTTCAGAGACGATTTCGGAGTCGGTCATATATTTTACGGCGGTGATATAAAAACATTTTGTATTATATTTTTCGGTTGTGTTACTGTTTCGGAGGCTGGCTAGCCGAGTTTCAGAAGATTCAGGGATAGCGACCATCGGTAGAAGAATCGGCGAGTAACAGCCCAGTTTTGCAAAAGTTGGTCTCTTCATTTACATAGGTTGAATGAATATATTCAATCAAAACTAAAATAACTCAAAAACAAGAATTTAGAGTTATTATTGTATTCGGATACTCTGTCATATACGCAACTAACTTAGCCCAAGTCCTCGAATAATGTTATTTTAGGATACATTTATGGCCTGAAATGTTATTATTTTTTTATCTACTGAAAAATTACTTTTGAGTTGTCTTAGTTTTGATCTAGGTGTGTGATATGTATGTTCCAATAGAACGAATTAAAAATGATTACATTAATGAGCAATTGGCACATATATAACGTTAGAGAAATATACTAAGCAAAAATATATATATTTGTACATTAAAGATACTCAGCAATACATTAAGCGGACCGCACACGATCATTCAGAATGACATTCTGCCATGGAATGACAAGAAACCTTAGACTATAATTCATCAAGTAACAATTTAAGTTAGGTACTAAATTTATTATTCAAATAATTATCGTTTTTTAAAGTGGATTCTGTTAAAAAAACAATAACATATGTTTTTGATTAGTTAATGACATCCTGAAGAAGAAAATTATATCTTTCGTAACCGGTAGATATATTTAAACTCAATGAGTGGTTAATAAAACAAAGTTAATAATTAAAAATATTAATAAAATAAGTCAAACTGCGAGAAATCTTAATATGTACAGGAATAAAGAAACATTACCGCTGCCCAAAAAATAACAACTTCTCGGAATTTTCCAACCACATAATTGAAACAAACCACTCTTTCGATAGTTCACTCAGTACCTTATAAAGGATTAATAATAAACAATTTAGAAACCGTTGAAATACAAAATATATTTTTTTAATGACATCCTGAAGAAAAAAATTATATTTTTATTTATTAAGTGGTTAATAAAACAATGTTAACAATTTAAAATAATTATATACTAATATTTACATTTATTTATATACATCAATAGAAAGATTAAGAGATCGCTATAACTAGTAAAATAATCTGCGGCATTATCAGGCAATGGCGCATGTTCGGGTAGGATGGACTTGGTACAGAGATGTAGTGAAGGGCATATAATGAGTTCCAAGAATAGAGGAATGGTTAGGTGTCGCATTTGGGGTTGTAATCTGAGGTGATATACCTTGATTGATTCGTACAGTATCTCTGCGCAAAAAGTATCTGATACCTTATCAGGAAAGTTCAACTATTTTTACGTGTTCACTACTAATTCCGACGCCGCCAGGCGACAGGTTTGTGTCTTGTCTTAATATACAGAATTAGAGATGAACCCGCATTCCAAGAATCTTCCCTGATCTGAATCTGATCATGGCCCACCTTGCCGTGACCGGTTATGTGACATGTGTCGATTTTAGCGCAATATATGACATCGTCCGATGACGGCAATATTCATCACGTTTTCCAGCGACGGAAATCTGCATGCGCCATACGCTATTTTAACAATCACAACCATTTCAGAAAAAGTTACCAACCGGTTTGAAATATACCAAGAATGCACAAAATATTGCCCCCCCCAGCTGAGATGCGCGACTAATAAGTTTTCTACTCGTCTCACAATCGGTGTCTAATTTAAACAACTCGATTAGATCTCAAACAGGGCAATGAAAACGATCATTCTTCAATTTGAAAGTTGTTTCAGGCGGTCTCTCCGCACCCAGTTGCCTACCTGAACAAAAAAAAAATTGATTGCGAGAGAAGGGTGCAGTAAAAAAAAAGATATATTTTCCATCACAAACAGACTTTCATTATTGAAATATCTAACTATAATGTATGTAATGTATATTCTATCACAAGCAAAAACTCATTTATTTACAAGTGTGCCAGGGAACATATCATATTTGTATGATATCGGAGGCGTGTCGCGACATGCAACGTTCGATTTTAATGTACAAATTTATATTTGCGACAGACTTTACACATGTATTTGTTATTACCTTTTTAAAATTATATACGTGATAATTTTCTTCGTGATAATGAACTTTTAAAATCATTAAAAATTATTAATTAAAATATATGTATTAATGTAATTCACTTTTTCGTGAAACAATATTAACATATATGCATGTACTATATTATTTATATGTCAGTGAAAAATGTAATCATTTTCGTGAATATTTATAATTTATATCAATATATTATATAATTTGAACAAACTGTAGTAGTGTTTTGTGTTGTCACTGTAGTGGGTTGTTTGTTTATGTTGTCACTATGGTTGTGTTGTCACTATGGTTGTGTTGTCACTATAGTCGATTTGTCACTATGGTGGGTTGTCAAATAATAACTCACGCGTATGGTATAACATTTGTAATCTGATGATGAAAATTTCATATTGGAAAAAATCTATAACTATTGAGGTTTTATAGTAACGTGAACGAAATAGAAGATAAAAATCAATTTTATATATAAGGTTAAACGCTACTTGAGTGATTAAGCTACTAATTTAATATTATTACAGATTCCCTTGCCCTATCTTTTTTGACTGCAGCCAACTTTATCTTCTAACATTCAGATATACGAAATCAATTTTAATAATAAATATTAATGAATGTATCTGTTGTTAAATCTGTGCGAGAAAGAAACTGCAATATTAGTATAATTAATAATGTTTCAAAGATTAAATGATTTAAATTCACGTTTTTAATCTTTTAGAACATATTGTTTTATAACGATTAAATACATCTATTTCTTTCAGTAGAAAGGTACCGTATTTCTTAAATGCAATGATTTTATATAAAACTTTGAACAATTTTTTTTAATCCATATTCCATTTACATGGTTCCATTGCACAAAAACCGTTATAAAATGACGATTTATTAACTAACTAACTTACCGTCACGTCGTTTCTCCGCGGGGGTAGGCAGAGAGGACAGAGCGCTACACAGTTATCGCCTCATTCACATTCATACAAGCTCGCCATCCTCCAGAATCTGATTTACCTAGTCATGCCAAGTCTTGCGCGGACGTCCTCCATTTCTGGTGCCATCAACACTTGCGTCATATATCTTCCTTACCATTATCTCCTCATTCATCCGTTCCATAAGACAAAACCAACTTAGTGATCTTTTCTTAATCTTACTCACTATACTAAGATCAGCTTTACATTCTTTCCTTATTTCTTCATTCTTTATTCCGTCATAAATGGATCTGCCACACATACGCCTAAGCGATGTCATTTCCACTGCATTCAGTCTAGTTTCGTTCCTCTTCTGCCACCTTTTTATAAAAACATTAAAATTTGATTTCGCTACAAATATATTTAAACATTTAATATGTACAAAAAGATAAGATAATAGATCGTGACGTCATTGTGACAAATATAATGTTATTTGATACGAAATAAGTGATATTGTCGACCGTCGCCGTTTTCTTTGACCGAATTCAAAAGAGAAAAAAAACTAGTGTGTAGTACCTACTTACAATAGAAATTTAAATTATTCGGATGCGTGCACTTACGGCGCGGAGAGGGGAGCGCACACGTGGAACAAATCAGCACAGTGGTGGAGTGTGAAATAATACGCGATATTTGCGTTTTTAATTTACTGTCATTAAAAATATAATAAATAATATAATATATAATAAATTTTAGAAATACAGATGATTTATAAGTACTTATGAATCCCTAATATGACTCACATATTATAAAAATCGAAGATTCATCAATTTTTAAATTTAATGAGTCAAAGATCATTTGAAAAAATCAGCCCGTAGAAGAGATGTGAGCGATATAGTATATCTATATAAAATGAACAATAGCATGTTGGACTGCCCTGGATTAACACATGAAGTGTTCTCTATAGGCACACATATAAATAATTATGCTATTAACTCGCTAATAATACGGATGCATCGGCATGATAACATGTTGAATTTCGTTGCAGGAGCATACCTGAATTGAAGAAATATTTGTACGTATATTATACATAGATTTTATGTTATATTAAAACTGTTAAAATTATTATTCTTATGTAAAAGCCCACAAGGGCGTTGCTGGAAATAAATAAATAAAGACAACATGAAAATTCTGCCCCAGAGCGCACCAAATAACTAAAAATTAATTTCCAGCTCAGCAATATGTAAATATTCATCAGTTGTACGATTCAAATGCAAATAAATATTTTATTGGAAACGCTGTAAAATTTGTGTTTTAAACCGCTTTAACCGCTTGACGCTCTAATAAATATGTGTACTCGTATATAATATTTCACTCGTATTTTTTACAAGTTTGCATATAAACGTTTGGATAGTTTATGTTTTATATGACAAATAACATAATACTGGAGATAGAGTATGACACTTGGATTCAGGGTCGGCGCTCTAGTAATCGGTTTACTGGTGTATTTACCTAAAATATTAACATACATGTCTGTCGCATGTCGCTATATATCATATAGGTATTTATTTATACGGAAGCTTCTTCAGCCTGTAAGATCACGAATACAAGAACCAGTAGCGGTTCGCTTAGACATGTATAATATAATAATTATTATTATATTATATCGAGGAAAAAATACTACCGTATGTAGATTTAGATGTCCATCTATCTATACACCGAAACTACATTTTTTCACTTAGGATAGTGAATGTTATAAATTCGATACATAAATAAAAAGAAAAAGAGAGTAGGGAAAAGGGTGATAGAGCGGTAGAAGTAGATGAATTTATTTATTTCATATCATAAGTAAATTTAGTATTTTAAAAGGAAAAAATAAAAAGTGTAAGTAACAAAATATGATGCAATTTATAACCTAATGCACATTCGTTTTCAACAAGTTTAAATAATACAGTACAATTTAATTTAACATACATATATGCATGCACTGATCATTCATTGGTGTTAGGTCTGAAGTCTTGACTCTGTATGTGTTCATATTGAAGGGGTAACCATGCTATGAACATGGTCAGAATTTTATTGCGCCTTTGAACTGTCAGTGTCACACAATGTTTTTTTTATGTATTTAGGGTGAGAATTATATAATTTGGGTGCTAAAAAAACATACTTTTTTCCCGTAGGTATGTGTGCATACCCTACGAATTGTTAAATTGTTCTCCTCTGACATTCTGGTATTTTTGGCATTTCCATGGAAACCCCAGATGTCATAGGAATGCGCGTTATAGATTATTTAGTTATTAGTCCTGTAGCATTTATTTTATTAATGTCATCATCACATAAATATATATTTTTTGTTTTAATATAGTTAGTTATTGGTTCAGAGTTATAAGAGCCGCCACTGCACAGCTGCATTGTATGAATAGAAGAGCCCGGTTCTGGGCGCATCAGCTGTTACGTCGGAGCAACACCCGATAAGGAGAACACCCTTATGATCTGCCAGGGGTCCCGGACAACAGCTGACTGAAGAAGGGAACATCCATCAAAGGGAAACGGGACGGAGGGTAAATAGCCCAAAGGTGGTACTGGTGACGATGACCCCCATCTGTACTTGCTATTGTTGAATCATTCCAGGATTCTGTATTGTTTAGGCGGAAAAAAAAAAATGAAGTGTACACATTTAATACCGCTAGGTTATAATGATTGCAGGGTGGTCTATTCAATACTAAAACTTATTGTACAATAAGGCTTATTGGTCTGTTCAACTTACTTCATATACGATCATACATACTGAATAGTGAAATAATATATTGGATATTTAATCATTCGCATATAAATAAACGCTCAACTGCACGTCTAATGCTTTCTTTTTATAAACAAAAGGGAAAAAAGCTGGCATCTTACATTAGAGTGACAAATTGTTTTGAAAAACAAATGAAATGGAGATGCGACATTTTGTTCCGAATGTATTTTATTTTATTTCAAAAACATACAATATAAAACAATAATAATAATACAACCAAAAAATTAGGCCAATTACATGTTTTCTCTCAATTACAATAGTAACACCAGGGGCGTGCACTCTATACTATCAAAAAAGCTGTGCACAACTATAAGTTCTGCGAAATAAACCTAAATTAAATACTTATTTGATATATTATGTACACAGGTATTGAACAGTACGCGTTGTAATGTATAATATAATGCTGAAAATTAGTCCTTTGTAAATCTATTAGAAATTATTTAGCTTTATGAACAGTAAGTATATCATCATCTTCATGCTTAAGATATACCCCTTAGGAGAAGATTAAAGTAGCATGCCTATGTTAATGGAGATTATTGCAGATTACAAGATTGTGCATTTAAAGTCATACTGAAGTAACTTCTTCACTTTTTAATGTTCTTCTACCGATCCACGTCCAGTGTCGAATACAGGTCTCCATTTTTTGCTTTCCGCAGCTCCTCGTCTCTCGAGCTTTGCGTTCAATTAGGCCCGACAACTTGTTTGATATTATCCTACCATCACGTCTTAAGACAGAAAGAATTCTAATGCATATTATTATGTAAAAAGTAGTATTATGTGATAATGATTATGACGAATTAATGCGAGTTTATTAATTTATAAAAAAACCGATTTGATTAGACAAAAAAAAATATAAACAAAACCGTTGACAGTATTGTCATTTATATTTCTGAATAAAACTACTTTAATTACGGGACACCATTATTTTGTCATCTCTTTGCATATGATTTTTTACTTATTTATTCAACATTCACGTTGACTTTGGTAGAAAATTTAATTAAAAAATAAATGTAAATATAATGGGCCGAAAGACCAAAATGAAATAATGAAGTCGACAGCAAATGGAATTGGAACGTCGGGAAGTGGGTAATTATCTTGGCAACAGCTTTTACAAAGCTTCTACGAAGAGTTTTCTGGCTGTTATTGTGATCTAAAAAAGCATCTCCTCTAAAAATGGGACTCTTCAAAAATAGACGAGTTAAAATTAAAATACAAAAGTTTTATTTGTCCACACAAGTTCAAAAGTTACAAATTGAAATAAATACGACAAATTATAGATATCTGATAGAGCCGAAGCTATTAATATTATATATGGGTATCGCAGGGCTTACGACCCGTCTTCGGCTGGCTTAAGTGATCACTCTACACAAAGTAACGTTCACCAATTCTACCCACAATCAACATCCACATCTATCAAATTTTGAAAGTTATATATATTTCTACATGGTAACATATCAACATATAACAATATCTCAGACATGTAATGAGACATCCGTAGAAGTACGAGATCTTACACCTCATAATACAAGAAAAGATTGCTGGATGTCGGGGCACTGGAAGAAGGAGAACATCATGGCTGAAGAACCTAAGGCAATGGTTTGGCCAGTCTACTGTAGAGTTTTTTCGAACCGCAGTAATCAAAGTGATGATAAGCCAACGTCCATTGAACGGATAGGGATAACTCTGAACAACAGTTATCGACTGTATTAGTATGATGGACGCGCGTTCATCAAGTGTCTTATAAACTGGAACAGAAGAAATCAAAAGCACAAGTTCCTCTTACTTTCGATTAAAATTACTGTAGAAATTCTACTTTATCCCGGCGGTCTAGAGCAGCGGATATAAAAGTGTGGGTCGCGAACCAGAAGAAGGTTTCAAGGGGGTCGCGTGCTATAAACTAAAACAAACAATAAAATTCAATAATTTATTTTGATATCTATATTATTACAGTTGTATACAACTTTTATCATCCATCATATTGATCAATTAAAGAAGTGCGCCTGTTTTACTATGACCAATTTATTAAATTCTTCTCATTCGGATGTTTAGTTGTGACGAAGCAATTTTATAAATATTAAGGTTAGATTAGGTCAGGTTAGGTGGTAGAAATTGCCGTGTACGTAATATATTAATATTTGTATGATTTTATATTTTAATAATATTTTATTATCTGAATTAGGAAGTCGCGAGAAGGTGAATTTGCTGTTTTTATCTCGTTGGAGGGTCGCGGTTTGAAAAGATTGAAAAACACTGCTCTAGAGATATGTATCTAGCCAATTTTCTAAGACAAATCAAATTAAACGTTCCTCTGCAGCGGAACTAATAGGTTAATTTAGTATCTTGTATTTAGAAATGTCTCTAAACTCTATTTCTCTTAGACATGGGAAATAATTGATTTTAATTTTTAACATTTTATCAAGAAGTCAAGTTAGGTACGTGAGTAGTCTCACAACATATAAAATAAAATACGTATTAAAATGGTAATACAATTAAATAGAAAAGTATTAAACATCGTAAATATAATTATTGCAATGCTAAGCCGCATATTTACCAACGACAGTAATGTCGAGAAGGTGCGATTTAACAGTGCATTAAAATAAATACTTTATTCCATATAAATAATTATTTATGCATTACTTACTTATCATCACGCCGTTTCCCCGCGGGGGTAGGCAGAGTTGATAGAGCACCACACTCTTTTGCCTTGACGCACAATTCTCGCATCATCCACATTCATACATCTTCTCATACAAGCTCGCCGATTATTGAGGCATCCTCCAGTATTTGTGCATAGCAAAAATTAAAAATGAACATTAAATAAATAAAACCTAACCTTGCTAAATTTGAATTATTTTATTGCACACATAATTCGTTCTAATTTGTTTTAATGTACGTATTAACATAATAGTTTCCATGTCGAAACATCTCTGTTCGCGTAGTGTGTGGTAGTGCGAACCTAGCTACGCGTGCATTACCATCTCAAGTTCAACATAATGTCGATTTAAACTGAATTTGTGACGTGAACAATGTATGAAAGTTAGCGTTAATGGGTAAAATCCGTCACAGGTATATAATTATTATACGTCTTGTAGATATATCTCGTGAGACGATATCCACAGACAACATCGTAACTGTTTCTCTGTCCCTTCCATTCGCCGAACAAAATGGAGTGTGTTTTAACGACCGTCGCTGCGGTGCCCATCCAATGGACCGAGAGTCGGTGAAGCCCTAAGCGCGGATGTACTAATAATAGTTCCATTTGAAGTTTTAAATTGTTCACGACTTCCTTGTCTTCTATCGGACCATTACCGTTTCAGTCGAAATCGTTACGACTATCTTTTGTTTTTACACGCACATGACTTTCTTTGTGTTCCGCCACCACAATGGCCGGATTGGCTGACCATTGTTATTGTTGATCACGAGCCAATCGACATTTTTGTAGTTGCACAATAAACTCCTAAACAGTGTCCTATCTCATCCTATCTGTGATTATGATCACAGCCACAACATTGTGGCTGTTTATTATAATTATTAGTTTATTCAATATGATTTTAATACTTATGATTTTGGTATATCAATATATAATTTCTGAAAAGGCTGTGTTACAATGTCTAGTTGTTTGTTTTAATTTTACAAAGTCTACGTTCGTGACTGCCCCACGAATAGACACTTGAGAGTTCTGTTCTCCGAGAGGTATACAATAAACTAGCCCAGCGGGCGGCTATTGTGGTGTTTTCATCAATTGCTTGCTACTAGTCCTCCGCTGCTAATGGTGATCGCTGCACGATCAAGGTCTCAATAGAATCTACATTTCAATGATAGAGCTTTCGCCAAAATAAATCACACATAAATTAAATGTCGATGTAATTAAAATTATTCCACCTTTGTAAGTTATCTGTCAAATCGAACAAAAATGACATATAAGAATCGCGGATAGACAATTTCTATGGTAAGTAAGATTTCTCCCTTATCATAGACAGCATAGATAAGAAAAGATGACATACGTCAATATACTATTCAAATTGAATATATATTTATGAACTGTTATTGAATATATAAAAGAGAAAATATTAAGTAATCTCAACCTAGAGATATTAAAAACACGTTCATTTTTGCCCTGCTCGCGTCTCACAGACCTGGTCATTTAACCAAGCACTATACAACCATAATGAAACTTTGTCCAATACATCCAGAAAGTCATAGAAATAGATGGGAAAGCGCAATATATAATAAGGATTATATTAATATTCCGGAAACCGTTTCATCTGCTTGACGTTTATTTATTTTATTTTATTTGGCACTTTACAGACAAATTTATAGTAAAAAGTGGCTAACGTATCAATGGCGCAACAGCCCGGTGTGAGTTTTTCTCCAGTTCACGAAGCAACACTGTATGCCCATTCTGCATCATGCCGCCCAACCTCCATAATTCGGCTTTCGGGATTTTGCTTCAAACTCCTTATTCGCTGGTCCGTGGGTTCCATTCCTCACCTCAGTAGTATACGTAGTTTTAATGACTTGGGTTCACCATATGTCTTGTTTCTAAAAGTATTTCTTGGCTCTGAGAATCTTATTTAGGATTTTACTTTCGAAGACCAGTAGTGAATATTTTCTTGCATATATAAATTTAGATCCCAATATGAAATATAAGAACAAATAAAATGTAATATGATAATGATAGCGACACAAATGATACAATTAATATTACATATTAATTTATCAAAATATTTATTTTTCCTGTGCCTTATCCGCGGACGTTGGCTATCATCACTGTTCACTGCGGCCTGGTGCAGCTCTACAGTAGACTGGCCAAACCATTGTCTCAGGTTCTTCAGCCACGATGTTCTCCTCCTATCTGCAATCTTCCTGATTCCAGCAATCTTTTCTGAAGAATGCTTAAAATAAGCTGGACGGATAGAGTTACGAATGAAGATGTTATGATTCGGATGAATAAAGAAAAATAAGTATTTAAAGCAATACAAATCAGAAAACTTCAATATCAATATATACGTGTGATGAGACAAACGGAGAAGTGCGAGATCTTGCACCTCATACGCTGACAATATAATATGCATTAATGTAAAAAATACGTCTTCTTTACAAAAACAATTAATTTTCGTAGTGTAAATGTACACTTTATTTCATGTCTATTCATTTACTGGTCTGCGGTGTAACCCAATAAAAGCTAAAGAAGGAATACAATAAAATTATCAGTATAATAATATTCCAATGTTGCAATCTGTGTGTTACGCGTTGAGAAATTTGAAAAGAATCTGAAACAATACATGGTAATGAAGTGTTAACTTCCTTTGAAATATAATATACAAACTAGATGGATATGTGGCCTTTCTTTTGTTCCGAAGCCATATTTTTCAATGTCTACTATCGGATATATGTGTTTTTGATTAGTTATTAATATCCTGAAGAAGAAAATGATATTTTAAAATAAGGTAATTATTATTTAATATCTTGTGCATAATGATCATTTTTCAAAGATAAAACGTAAATCAATTTTTCTCAATGTGTTTGTGACGTTTTTAATTAATATAGAAAATCCGATTCAGAAAAAGCAGCGACATTTGAACGACGTCCTGGGACAGGTTTTAAACACTAGTGAATAAATTATGAAGCAGTTTAATATCACCACTGGACCCGATCAAAAGCTTAAGAATTTTTTGGGCCCCTTCGCAATGGAACCCAGATATTTGGTTGCATTGGAAATCTGCCTTGCGACTTAGTTGAACTTCATCTCCATCGGTTCTCGGCAATAATAATTATCGACAATGCGTTCGACAATCACCGACAAGTTTATTCATCGATAATGTATTTCGTTTCTGGGTCAATATTTGCAAGCGTAAAAGAGCAGATGGAAAGTTGCACCGATTGGCAATAAATCATTATAATTTCTATTCATCATGTATGTCGATCGCTATCTTATGCGATCGTTTAAGAATGTGCTCGAGTGGGGAGTGGGGGTGGTCCCAGGGTTCGGAATGGACCGGAGTAAACCGGAACGCCACTCCTGTTTGTGGGATTCTCGCAAATATAGCTCTGGTATATTATCAATGAATTCATACTGGAGTTTTAAGCAACCCTCCTGGAACTGAAAAAAATCGGCAGACCAACCATTTTTAATTTTTATTAACTTTAAATTACATTCATATACACACATTATTAACGTAATTTTAAATTAATCAAATCAATGTTTTCGTATTTAAAATAGGAGGCGTATTTTTAACAACATTTTATAACAAACTTTATATAAACCACATTAGTGATGGTAAACCGTTACGTGACTGTGATTGTGACGATGATTGGTAACTTGAGATTTAACGATGATTGGTAACTAAGATTTAACTGTCGGAGGCTTACTTTCTAGTGTAGATACCAGTCATTACTCGAAGAATTACGTTAATCAGTTATCAATCATCGTTACAATCGAACACAATCAAAGTCACAATAACAGTTAAAATAACGCTTTAAATAATGATTTTACCATCACTAAGCAACATCGACTATTTTAAGTCGAACGGTTACGATACCACTTCGTTAGGAAGGACGTACATTAACTGATCCATAAAATAAATACAAACTATAATAATAAATACGAGTATTTATTTTATGGATCAGGCAGAGTATGTTCGTCCCGACGCAGATACATTGTCATCGAAACCGGTCGACATAAAATTAATCAAAATGGTTTATTAAAATCTTTTTTAAAGGCAACAATTATTTCCGCGCAGATGTGACGATGCGTTTTGCAACAAGACGTGATCTATTTCAATTGTCGAGATGGCGTCTATGTACTTTCGAATGAAGCGAAAGAAAATTAAAAGTAGGTAGGTACGCAGTTGGTTATATCACAATGAACGCGACAATTAATAATGTCTGATGACTTCCTCGAGTAACAGCGAGTAACCGAGAGCGGACCATTTGTCCGACGAAGTGCAGCGTGTTCGATATCCGGGATATTAAAAACACCTCATGTATGTATGTAATTAAATTGTGTATGTATTGTACATCGACAAATTTATTCCCGACCCGGAGTCTATAAGAATGCCAGTGTCGGATAACTCAGTCGTCGGATTAATATGTATGCAAGAACTAAAAATTCCTGCGACCGACTTCAGACGTGTACGGACGTACAAAGCATTAGAAAATTTGTAGACAGACCCAAGGACGTGAACGCAGCACCTGACTATCGTTCAAAAAGAGATATCTTGTAAAACACATTTTAGCAATATTTGAATATGTCCAAAAACACACGATTACAGGATTTTTACCTATAAAGGCACTGTTATCTAATAATTTTCAGCTATTTCATAGAGACGAAGCTATTTTTATTATATTTTAATGAAAAATGTACAGGAGTATGAGGTGATTACAGGGGCTTACGACCTGTCTTCGGCCGGCTTAAGTGATCACTATATATATAACATTCACCAATTCTCACCCCTCAATCTCCATATTTATCAAATTTTTGAAAGTTGTATGGTAGTACCACTACACCATCGCCATCTATGGACCAAATATGATAATTATTTTTTCCTTGAAACTATATGTCAACTCATCGAGAAATTGATTTTTTGAAAATTATTTAAAGCAATATTCTTTATCTGTAAAATGTTTTTTTAACACATTACACTAGAATACGCCTGAAATATCAATATTTATAAATATTTTTCTTATTTTAACCAGTATATTATTTTAGCAATATTTGAATATATCCAAGAACACACAATTACTGGATTTTTACCTATAAAGGCACTGTTATTAAATAAATATCAGATATTTCATAGAGACGAAGCTATTTTTATTAAATATATATATATTTATTTTTTTCATTAAAGATATAATAAAAATAACTTTGTCTCTATGAGATATCTGATATTTATTTTACACACATTTTAGTTTAAAAAAATGGTACTTTGGTTGCCGGGAGGGAATACTTTAAAGAAATCCAGCTCACTTAGCACGGGTACAAACCGTGCGCACTTCGAGTTAAGCTCAGACTATGGTGTTTTCTGGATTTATTTTTGTGCAAAGCCCAAAAGTGTCATTAATGAAAACGTTACACGAAAAACACACATTGATCAATATATTAGCAATGTATTTATTTCGATTCTAATTAACGCCATGTACAAGTAAATAGATAAAAATATATGTATGATATATGTTCATATGTAGCACCTAATTCCAAAATCCCCTGAAACTGATAATTTGAGTTAAAAATGCAGTTTTGTAGATTTGTCGTCAGCTACATGCAGAACACATTGTTTCTCGCAAAAGCCACTTAAATCATGGATGGATGTAAATGAAACAATGTTATTACTCTACTTGAGTTTCGAGAGGAGCAGTAACTCTCATCGACAGACGAAGGTGAAGTATTTTGAATGCGGAGATACAGCATTTAAAATTGTGCATACTATATAAGGTAATACAAATGAATGCGATAGAATTTCAAATATGAATAGTAGCCATGTTTTAGTAGCATTTTTATTCAGTATAGTCTGCTAATATATCATGGAGCGTTTTACATTGGAACAACGTTTACAAATTATTACAAACGTATTATCAAAAATCAGTCTTCGATTCAGTGAACTCAACGTGCATTTCGTGAACTTTATAGTCGATTCAATCATTTCCAGAAACGGATCTGTCAATTGGCCGTCTAGATCGCGTGATATATCTCCGTTAGACTATTTTCTATGGGGATATGTAAAGTCGCTTGTTTATGCTGATAAACCAACAACAATTGAACAATCAACCCTTCCCAAAACATGCAGTAACACAGGTCTACCATCATAATTAAACCTGTAATATTTTGGTAAATATAAAATTCATATTTTAGATAATCCTAAAGAAAATATTATCGCTTAGGAATGACTAGTGAAAAACCAATTATGAAAAGGGAATCGTACAAAAATAATTATTTTTTCTATTCAATCCATTGTGAAATTAATACGTTGGTAAAAATACCATTTGTGATATGAAAGACAGAGATAACATACTATTTTCATAGTGAAAAGAACAACAAACATACAAATATAATTGTCTCTTTCTTACTAATTAAACGAAGAGAGATAAGAAGGAAGGATATATTTTAAAGGACTTAATGAGTGCTCTAAATTATGTTATTAATCAAATTGAATGCTCAATATTTAGAGTAAATTCGTGCCATTAAAGCCATTTAAGCTACTAAAAACATTTTTTCTAACTGTTGACAGCATTGCTGCGTTTGGGTATTTTATATCATGGTATGGTAAAGGTTAAAAAAACAACATAACTCATGTTATTGGCGAAATTGCACCAAATTTAGGTAAAAGTGTGAAGCATCGTAACAAATGTAGTCGCGGTGCAAATTGGAATAAAATTATGTTCCATCGTTAATGGCATCAATAAATAAAAATAATTGATTTTTTAAATTTCATTCCATTTTAAAGATTTATCGCGCCCGTTGGATAACCCTGTATTTACACTATTTCCCCTGTCATTGACAAAGTAGACAAAACTACAGGGCCATTACCTAAAATAGAAAGAAGAAAAAAAGATTTATACATCTACCCGGATAGGGTGGGGTAGTCACCTTACTCACTTCTGTATTAATTAACTCATTCGATGATTCACAACCCCAAAGCTTGTGACCCTACGTACTCGCTGATATAAAGTATCACCACACACACACACACACACCCAACAATGCGGAGGTCGCTAATAGTCGGGGTCGCGCGTGTCGGCGGGTCGATGGGGGAGCCACTCACAGAAATTTGGCGATCGATCGCCGAGTATTTTAATGAAACAAACATAATACGCAAGGCCAAGGTCAGAGGTGTGAATACTGTTCACGGTCATATTTATAAATAAATATAATCTGAGGAGAGTATTGACTGATAACAATCACATGCAAATGGCGTATACGTAAGGCCAACGTGTTTGTGTCAGCAAACTACATACATGCATACATACAAATGAAAATAATGTAGTATTTCTTTTCTTTTTTTAATATAAAAATATTATTATTTTTTTACCAGTTGAGACCAGTTTTAAATATACATAAACGAGTATGTATACTTGATGTGATAGTCTTCTTCAAACTAAACATAAACACCGTCTTATATAACCCGACTACTCAGATCTAGTCGCCAAACATGGTGATTATCGAGCGACGTTTCGATACAGTCATGGTTTTGATAAAAAAAATTGGGATTGTCAATTTTGCATGTTAACGGTGTTGGTCAAAAATTAAATTATTTGGAATTGTTGCGAGATAAAAAAAAGCGTGTAAAACTAATCAACTAAATTTAATTACAGGTCACAATCTAAAATTTTTTCCTAAAAATTATTCAAGTAATTTTGTATCAAGTAACAATTTGAGTTAGGTGCTAAATTTATCTTTTAAATAATAATTGTTTTTAAAAATTGATTCTGTTAAAGAAACAATAACATATGTTTTTGATTGGTATTGACATCCTGAAGAAGAAAATATTATTTTTCGAAACCGGTAGATGTATTTAAAATAAAACAATTATATTATATATTTTTTCAAACAATAAAAAATAAATAAATTACAAGACTTGCTCGCGTAACTTGGCATTGTGTAAAGGATCCACTTCATTTTTGTCTCGAGAACACATGGTACTACGAATAAAAGGAGTCACTGCACTTTTGGCTCGAGAGCAGCAGTATAAAGAATTATAATTTCTGCTGCATATAAAATATACTACACGAATGACTAAAACCAAAATGTATTTGAAACTGCTATCGAGACAATAGTATCATTGCGAACGGACTATTTAAAACAAATAAAAAAAACATATTATCTCAGGTGTGATATTTTAAGACTGGCAATATTTATTATTTATTAGAGATTTTCAACAATACTAATCTTGTAACACCAACTGGGTCTTCTTTAATATGAAAAGTTGTATTCTTGTCGGTGTAATGCGGTCTGTATACGCCTTGCTCGCTCTGTTCTTTATCGTCATCCCTTAATTATATTTCTTAGATATGCATTGTATCTAAGAATGTTTTATCCATTGTCCCCTTCGATTTGCGATGGTGTATATTATGGATATCTTCTCGTTCACTCTCTTTAGAACCTCATCACATCTCCCATCCTATTCCAGCACCACATCTCCGAATAGCTAGGTAGGCAAACTAAAATCCACTACACGAATAACTAAAATTAAAAGTGGTCTTTGAAGCTACTTTCGAGACAATAGTGGGCTCCTTGAAATAAAAAGGATTTAAAAAAAATCTCAAGTGAAATATTTTTTATGACTTGACCACAGAATAGACATGAAATAAAGTGTAAATATAGAAGAGTTCGGGACGAGGGGCATTCAACAAACATTATTTGTGGAAACATAAATTCGATAATTTATGTTTGTGTAAATAAGGCGTATTTTTTAAATAAATCATTGTGTAAACAAGGCGTATTTTTTACATTAATGCATATTATATTGTCGAGTCATATATTTAAAAAAAAAAAGTCTCAGAGCTATTTGATTGCGTAAATGGTACCATAATGATCACGTGGGTGATACCAAAATGAAAATATTGAAACAAAGAATTTGCGCTAATTCATGTCTATATACTTGACAATCTTTATTGTTTTTCAGATTGATTTTATTAGAATTTATAAACTAAACTACTCTCGCAAGACTCCGCAGTCAATAAACAACAACTGGGTGGCCAAATAAATTCACGCATGCGCATAAAAAGCGGAGATCGCGCGTGCGGCAGCCGGCCCGCGTTGCCGCCGAAAATTGGCACACCAACACGCCGGCGGCCGCTCGTCCGTAGACCGCGCGCATACACAGCCGAGCGCGCCCGCGTCCGTAATCTTTCAGACACTCCAAACGGGGAGTGTGTGCATGCACACATGTGTATGTATGCATGTGGCACTGAAAGCACATTGCGTATCCAGTATCAAGTTCAAGGGCACGGGGGGACGTTAAAAAAAAGCGCGAACGCCCCGCTCGAGAGGGCGTTCGGCGAGACTGGAAATAGAGGCGAAATGGCGGCAGCGGTGGTGTTACATATGATCCAGTCCCTGTTGAACCAAATCACGTGCAGTGGGGCACCAAAACTATAGTATTTACTTATGTTCTATTGATATAGTCCTGGTACAAACACTTTTGCATTTATATATTAACACCAGTGCATTGGTGGCACACGTCGGATAAGGGTCCAAAAAGTGTGCTCCCTACAATCTATTTGGCACATATTGATATTATAGTATAGATACCTTTCTCAGCGTTAACAGTCTTCCACAACATAAATGGAATTACACAACTTAACCGTTTCTCGCATATATAGTAGATATATTACAAAAACACATTTTAAATTGTAAATGCATGTAAATAAGAAAACGTATGTTTTTTTCATGAAAGTTTGAATATTATATGAAACAAGAGTTTAATTATATAATCATAATTCTGTTTACATACAGTACTAATATTCACATATAATACTTTTTAGATTTTGTATTAGCGACCAATTTTTGTAGTTACGCCACTGATCGACGCCCTCATAGGCTTTTATTACATTAATCCATTATGATTCAATACACGCAAATGTATACATATATTTTCGTATCGTTCAGAGTCATTTTTTCGGGAATTTCAGGTTTTGGATATAAGATGTGCTGAATATAATAACTAGCTTTCATAGAAAAATAAGCGCTCCATCTGTGAGGACTGAAAAATATTATCCCACAAGAGCAAATAATCTTAAAATAGTTCCAAGAATGAAAACTACCTTTGGTCAAAAATTATTTACCTTTCAAGCTCCCAGAATACACAATGAAATTGGAAATAATATTAGAACTGCATTTTGTGTGTTGTACTGACTGCATTATAGCTTTGATCTTGCACATTTTCCTTTACCTTGTATGTGCTTACATTATTTTACATATCGTATTGCACAATGGTATTTTTTTCTCTCATTTTATATATTTTCACGTTTACTTACCTTGTATGTTTCGTTTTCTATTTGATTGTGTTTTGCCTTCAATAAGTCATTTGGTTTTGTGAAATGTAAATTGTTTGCCAATTTGCCCTAAAACAGGCTTGCCTAGTTGGGTGATTCATTTTAAAATCTGTGTAAAATATATGTAATTATTTTAAAGCTATACAATGCTTATATGTGTCCAAATAAAAAATACAATTTAAATACAATACCTACAGTTTACATGACATCTACAATAGAATATAAACAAAAAATAAATTTAAATAAACACAGAACGGCTCAAATGCCTTGATTAATAATTGTCTCAATAAAAACATCACAATTATGTTTTATTTTATTTAATTATTGAGTATTGGAATCGACATTTGAGGCATGCGTTGTATCTGACTGGAAATACCCTGGAGTCAGCTGTGAGGGTGACCCAGGACCGAGAAATGTATAGGTGTATTACGATTATGAGCCGTGCCTTATCAGATTAAGGCTTACTATATGTCAATACTGACATGAAGAAGAGGCCTATACTTGGCAAAACAGGACTGAAAGCCATGGAAACGATGTTACGCGGGCGTATAATTGGCAAATTAATTTGTGTTACAGTATAGAATGATCGAATTAGAAATGCAAAACTAATCGTAGCACATTAGCACAGGATCAAGAAAAGGTCACGTATTGTAGAACGAACGAATTAAATAAATTAGTGGAAAATTCAATCGCGTTCTTGATGAAGATAATCTGTCGGAGAATTTATATTTATAGAATGAAACAATTGGTTTTATATGTAAAAGGTAAATTAATTGTTAGTACATATGTTAATCTAGTGTTTATTGAAGATAACGGCGAAGAATGGGAGGTGAGAACATCAATTTCAAGAATGCTGTAACATTTGGAATTTGTAAGACTTCTTCATTCTCATCAGAACAATTATGGCTATTAATTACATGCTAGCGATACTGCAACATACCTTAAATCTCTAGTATTTTCCATTATATCCTCTTTGTGATGTAGTCAATTCAGCAAAGCTTAATTTTAAATCATCAAGTTTGACGTTTTAACTTTAAAAATGATAGTAACAAATAATCTGCACCATATACGTATCCGAAATATTACTCCTTCAATATTAGCAAAATTACTTTGTGGCCTCAACAAGGTTTGAAATTTTAGAAATAAGAAAAAGTATTAATAGCAAGCTAAATATTATAAATAACTAAATCCTCTTTGCAAATAGTCACCTTTTAAATTTGTTTTCATATTAGTTCCAACCTACCTATAGTTTTGCTTTTATCTACGCTTGTATTTTTAATTTAAGTATACATAGGTATCGAAACATATTGAATAATCAATAAATGGTGGTTTATTTTAACCGCAATTTAAAAAAAATACTACTAGATGGCAATGCATAATGAATAGTATTTTAAATACTAATTAAATGTATTAATTATAAAGATACAGCGACAGTATAGTTGTAGCATAGCTGGTAACGCACCTACGCCGGATTGGAAAAGAGATCCAGGTTCGAATCCCGGTAACGCGACAACAATATTTTTCGATAAAATTGATTTTACATGTATATCATTATAATTAAAACATTTAATTAGTATTTAAAATATCGCAGACCGTCTGTTCTGAATAATGACAACTTCACAATAACAATGTGTTCTCCTTAATATGAATAGTATCTGCATTTATTTTATTGTTATTGTATTTAAAATAGTGCTAAACAAAACAGATCGTGATTAGTCCACTTTTGCTATCACTGATGACATTAAATGTTGCCAAGTTTGGGATCTGTTACGCTTCAAGTCAGCCGTCGGCACAATACTAATTTTCGTGAGCGAGGTGTGTATAGTATTTGCGAAATGTTCGGCCGACGTAACGACAGTAGTCAGAATAAATAAGAGTTTACGTAATCCGGCAGTTTTCACAATACAACAGCAGATTTTTGCGGTGCGCCCGGGTCACGTTTTCGACTCTCAACACTCCAGCAGACGTCTCTAAGCACATCATTGCCGTGATCGTTTCATTATTCGTATAGAAAATGAACAATATTCAGTACATTTTAGTAACCGCCAAAACAAGGCGTGGGAATGATAAACGGGGCAATTACCGGCGAGTACCTGCGGGGAATTAGCGGATAGTAATAATACTAATAAAGGGAATTTACGGCGGTGTTAATAGAATTGTGATATCATTATCTCGCCGTAATGAAAATAGTGTATGCCACAAATATTATGATTGAGATCACAAACGCTGCTGGACTTAGAATGAACAGCAATATTATAGGCTTGCAAAATTACTGAGAAATAACATCACCGCTAAATCGGTAAAAAACAAAGATAATACCAGTAATTTGTCGGTAATTATAGAGGTATTAAAAAGTGATTATTGTGGCATTAAGGTATACCAACAACAAATTTTAAAACTAATACACTTTAATAACAAAAATTATTATACAGGTTACTTATTATATACAAGTTATTTATTTTTTATATTTATTGCAAACTGCCCATTTTGGTTTTTCTTAATTTTAATATAAATTATTTATAACTTTGGAAAATACTATTCATCAGGATGTCAAATAAACTAACTTAAACCATATGTCAAATTGTACTGTTTATAAAATATATTTAAAAAAAAATAATTAGTACCTAATTTTAATTGTTACGATGACGAAAGACGTGGAAATTGACTTAATGATACAAAATTATTGTAAATTTGTTTTAGGGATAATTTTTAGAATAGCACTTGTGGTTAAACTTAGTTGGTTAATTATAATATTTTGGTTAATTTTACACCCTAACGATTTTAAATTATTAAATTTAAGACCGACAATGTTTATATGTAAAACAGGTGACAATCCTAAATTTTTATCAAAAGTATGATCATTTTCTAATAAATGATTGGAAAATTCTGAAAAACCACTACTATTGTATTTAAGCATCTTAAATGCTCTTTGACTCATTATGTCAAAATTTTGACCTGTACAGAAACACAGATAGGAGTATAATCATTACTAATTACTAAAATAATTCTCTATCGGCAGTGTCGTCGTTTAGGCCGGATTTAAATTTAATGCAGATCGCTCCTGCTAAAGAGAAAGCTCTCCCTGAATCTACACTAGTTGGTTGAATTGATGTAAGATAATTAAATGTAAATTGTAAATATATTTCTCAAATATTTGAACATATGTTCATTACTGAACTATACCATTTTCGAATCATGCATTATATTGTTAGTGGTTTGACTTTCCAGTAGTCAATTTGTTTTATAACTTGCTGAAGCTTGTCCTTCATTGATACTTAGGCAACAGGCGATTTAGCTGTCGTATCTTTCGTATTTCATTTCTTTCGACCTCATTATCATCATCATCATCGCCAGTTGAGAGAAACTGAGATCTGCGAACCACCTTTGTTAATATATAAGTTGTATCAATGTGTTCAAAATTTAAAAAACATGAATTGTTAATTCTAGCGTCTCCTAACAGACTACTCAAAGGTATTTGAGATTCCGTAAAAATAAAGTAGATGGCTTTCAAATAATGGAACGATAGATGTATAAATATGAAAAGTGTAACATATAGGTTCGAAAATTTGTCGTCATAGTACTGTGTGCTGTAGCATAATCGGTTAATGCACGTTCCCCGGATTGGAAGAGACAGGTTCGAATTGTTTTATATGTACATGTTTCTAATTAATACATTTAATTAGTAGTTAAAATATCACAGGTAATTACAACTTCACAATAAGAATGTGTTCTCCTTAATAATTATTAAATTAACTTGAGTGAATGAGTTAATTATACACGAACTGGTTTCAAAAAATTCATTTTTCTATCTATTCTAGGTATGTTAAAAAAGTTTGTGTTAAATACTAAAAATATTGAATAAATTGACTTAAAACAATATTTCTCACCACGTGAGTTTTAAAATATTACAACTATTCATTAACTGTTGGATTATGAATTCAATATATTGCTATTGAGTGAGGAAAAAGAAGTCTCAGATGTTCACTAGAATTTAGAACTACATAATATTATATCTGGATTAACAGCTGACCTTCTAATAAATAATAGTCCCGTAACCATCGAATTACATTGATTTGATTTAATAAAAGGTGTTTAACATTATTATACGGCACGATACATACTGCACCATACAATACACGGTGTTCACAAATAACTGAATATATTAGTTACATAAATAGGGCAGGCACGGCAAATTATTAATCAAAAGGGTCACTTACACACACTGGCCAGACGGTGCTCGGTGGCACGCACACACACGTACATATTTCTCAGGAGCGTAATATGTATTCATACAATTCAACACACTTGCAGCTACATTTCAAATTACAGATTGACCACGTGTTATGTTTAACACCAGCACAACCGGTAAAAGTTTATGAATGACATACATACATATACGGATAGTCGACGGTGTCGTCTTGTTTATCAGTCACCGGCATGAATGGTTTAAAAAAATGTATACTAAGTCATCCACAAGTGTCGGAGAACTGTAGTTATGTTGAAAACAGCCAGTCCACAATTTCAATCAAACCAGGTCACTTTCATACAAAATTCAATTCCCTTCTAAAAAATTTATTGATCGAAAAAAAAAAACACCAACATTTTTAAGATTTGTTCGTAAATCCTCTTAAAAGTTGTACAACATTTGGTAACTACATATTACTTATCTTTTTAAAGGTAAATAACAAATAATTCTTTTGTATAGATTTGATAATTTATTGTTTTAACGAATGTGCTTTTATCCCAGATTGAGTTTTTTGTGGCTGGCTGCTTTAATAATATTGGATAATTTGTATAGCGCCATTTTCGTAAAAACTTTCACGTCAAGGGCGCTTTACACATAAACTGTATATAGTCCTACATTATCTTTATTTTAAAAATTAAAAATTGTTATTTTTATGCTTAACTACGCTCAATTGTTAATTTAGCGCACTACCTACCTACAATCTAAATTATATAGGTCGAAATGAACAACAAAATAATACTTTAGATAGATTTCAAAGAACATTGAATACGTCACCAAGTACACGTACCTTGGTCAAGTCATCTTATTTAACAGAGACATACAATTGTTAGAAGTCAAGAGGCTAACAGCACTCGGCTGGGAAAGCTTTGAAGATTGTCATCAAATCAAACACGCCATGACATCACGACGAAATAAAATCTTTCAACAAAACGCACCATCTGTCCCCTGGCGGAGGGATGTGGAACATGGACACTCACGGATCCCGTGATGATCATGAGCCATGAAAAGATTTGAATTGGGGATGGAATAATTAACTAGAATACTGTTATAATGTACTAATGTAAGAATATATTAAGAAACGTGCCGACAAGCCGTAACAGCTCGGCACGATCGAGATAATGAAACATTGTAAAAAATAAAATAAAGAATGAGTGGGTAGGTAACCAAACCAAATTCGAAGACGTAGGATACCGTAGCTGAAGGGCGGGAAATCTGATAAGAAAATGAACAAATAGACCAAAAATGTGTCTGTGAGGAGATCTCGGGCTGGAAGGTGAAATATGGTCAGTTTTTATTTTTACATATCTCTGTCGAATCTAACTCTTCCCTATTAATTTTAATTAAATAAAACTGCACTCCATTCCGCACAATAAACTACAAGTTTATATATCAGAGGTGTTACATCCCACAGAGTAAATTAATAAATGTATTATATCATTTTATGTTCACTTCTGATGTATAAAAAATGTATGTCAAACAAAGGTTAAATAAAAAAAATATTAAAAAAGGGCCGTTGGACCGACGATATTCGCGCGATATCCGCGATACCAGCAACATCTTACCTGCGATACCGGCAACAAAGACGCTTAGGAGTCGAGAAGGCATGTCCTGTACTGGACGTAAAGATGTTAAAAACAAGATGATGACTATGTCTGTAGCACGACAACTTTGTGTGTATCGCTGCCAGTTGTTAAATAATAGCTATTTAAGTATTATATAGACCAAATAAAAAATCCCATACAACATCATACATATATACAAATGTAAGTAGCTGTCTCTGGTTGCATTCAATAGTAATAGTACATAGAGAAATCCTGTTTGTCGCAGTCGCTGGGGGCGGTCAATAGGGTGAGTTCTATTTTATTTTAAGGGGGAGAGGGAACCCTAAGCGACCAATAGAAACACTTTTAATGCTCTTTCAAATAGGTATGTACTAGTGATGGTAAAATCGTTATTCAAACTGTTATTGTGACGGTGATTGATAACTGATTAACGTAATTCTTCGAGCAGTGACTGGTACACTAGAAAGTAAGCCTCCGACAGTTAAATCTTAGTTACCAATCATCGTTAAATCTCAATGACCAATCATCGACACACAGTCACGTAACGGTTTACCATCACTAGTATGCACGAGGTGCTGTGGTTTTCTTAAAAAAAAAAAAAATGGTGGTGGTTTTCATCGCTGACCTGACTCAATGCTTGATATTTAAGTCGATAGCGTGTCCACCTACCTACATATTCAAGAGTTCAGAGTTCAAACGAGCAAACAAATGAGACGTATTAGTTATATGGATTATAATTTTACGAATTAATTTTTATATCCTTTATAATCATTAAAAATATAATAATAAATAAAATAAGAGAATATATGATTTAACTTCATTGAAAATTCATCATTTTTTTCTGCAACACTTGCCAAAGAGATGCTAATACATTTACATGACCTAAGAAAATTTGTCTAGTAAATATCTAATTAATTAAATAATCCAATCATTATAGCCATTGTGCAGACAGGCAGATAATAGGCGAAATGTAGTCTAAGAGAAAGATGTCAGCGCGAAGAACGAATTCTGCTTAAACTCGGCGACGTCAAGCTCTCTCGACGGTAGTACACACAATAATCCTGGAGGATTCGTCTCAGGCAAATGGTTGAGAGTATGTCCTTGATCTTGTCCGATCAATCATTGACGGTAATAAAAATAATAAAAATGCATATTAAGAGTATTTTTTTCATTGACCTAAAGAAGAGGCTGTCTCACGGAAGTCTGTTGGCAACAAAATACAAAATACCAATGGTTAAAAAAGTAGATTAGAATTATATAATTATATATGGTTTAATTGTGATTTAAAAAATGTTAGATATATTGTTGTTAAAAATGTCTAGCCACAATGTTACAGCTTAAATATTTAAAATGAGATATGTAGGTACAACCAACACGACGTGAACGCACCCTCATGTCCTGATCTCATCAGGGTTAGTAGTGGGAAAAAAAATATCTCGTATTATTACGGACCGGTGCATCCATCGGCCATCGAGGCCGACCGGCCCGTGAGAACACGTTTAACCTTGGGGAGAAAACCTGCATACAATGCAGCGAAGCGAGATAGTTTCGTAATACGCATCTCGTTAAATCGCGTGTAATTTTATTTAACATGTAATGAAGATAAACTGAATAAATCGTACAAAAAAAAAAAAAAGCCGCCACGAGGACCATCTTTACACGCAACATGTTTATTTATATATTTTATGTGAAAAAAAAAATAAACGATACATAAGAAAATTAACTAAAATCTCATAAAGATCCCCACAATAATTCTCAATGGTCAAAATACGTAAGTGTGCTCGCGAATTAATTATTTATCCTTATACAGAAAGCAAAGTTTTTTTTAACACATTATACAAATACGCAGCCAAATAATACAAAATTATCGTAAATAAAAATAATGAATGGTACATGGTACTGGTAATGATAAAAATAAATAAAACATACATAAGGCGGCCTTTTTAAAAGATGGCAAATCTTAATGAGAAAATATCTACATTTTTGTAAAAATGTACATCAAAGTTATGATACATTGTAGACTTTTAGCTGATATGACTGATATATCGTATTTGACATATTAAAATATTTTTAATATTTGCAAATTAAGTTGTTAAAAAAAGTTAAAATATTATAATTTTACGAATAAATATTTTTGTAAAATACTACATGTAATATAATCACAACATACTATAAAGTGACGGCGCTTTGAATGGAACAATATCTAATGGGAACTTGCCAACAGAGGCAAGACTGAGCGGTACACAATGGAGTCCTCCTGGTGCCGACACTGATGTATGGATGTGAGACCTGGTGTTGGCAGAAGAGGAACGAAAGTAGACTGAATGCAGTGGAAATGAGATCACTTAGGCGTATAGGTGGCAGATCAATTTACGACAGAGTGAATAAAGGTATATGACGCAAGTGTTGATGGCACATGAAACAGAGGACGTCTGTGGAAGACATGGCATGACCAGGTAAACCAAGATGATTTTGTTAGAAGCCTCAATAATCGACAAGCTTCTATGAGAAGAAGTATGAATGAGGATGTGGATGAGGCAAGAATTGTGTGTCAGGACAGAAGAGCGTGGCCCTCTATCCTCTCTGCCTACCCCCGTGGGGAAACGGCGTGATGGTAAGTTAGTTAGTTAATAAATACTTTAATGTAAGATCTGTCACTTTGTAAATGTATGTGTGTGTGTGTCAGGAAAGTCTGTGGGGGAACAGCGCTCTTCCATCACAGCTTCTTCTGAATAACTAGTCTATCTCTGAATGTATAATTTATATGATTGAATAACGTGTTGTAATAAACGTCGTATAATATTGTTACCTGGAAAGACTGAGTTTCACTTACAAGAAATTGGAACCCCAAGTAATTTTTGTTTTTTAAAATAGAGATGCGTACACGGAATACATGTCACATCAATATTCTTACTATTTTCAAACTAAGCTAAACGCTTGTGCTGTAAAAATAGGACTAACTTGCTGGAGTCCTGGAACGAGGCGCGAACCACCGACCACTAGATCACTAGGCCAGCCGTCTTGACCACTACACCAACAAGCTATTAGACCCCCAAGTAAATCTGGTGGTAATCTAAGATTTATCACATTTATGAATCGCGTTACTGTTTCTCTGTTCAGTGCAGAGGAGTGGAGAGATTTTTAATATTTCCAACCACAGACTAGTAATGAGAGAAACCGTGATTGGTTTTCGATTGTAACAATGGATAAGTTTTGTAACTGTAATTATTCGTAACTCAACGAGCAGTCACCGGTGCACTGCACACTTAACCTCCAATAGTTAAATCGTAATTTATCTATAGGTACGTAAACATTGGTTAGATTTTTAAAATGGATATTAGAAAAGTAAAACAGGCTTTTTTGATGCGTAAAAATGAATGCGTTCCCAGTATTAAAGCAATGTCTCACTTATAACTATCAATAAGATGATGAAACAAATCAAAATAGAATGTTTTACATAATTATCATTTTCGTAAAATCTAAAAACGGGAGATGTATTATTTTAGGAGCTAAATAATATTTGGACGTTTAAATTTTTTGGATGATTATTTTGACAGTTTGACAGATGAAAAAGAGAGGAAAGAAAAATGAATAAAATCGTTTAAAAACAACTTGGCGGAGCATTGGTTTGTTGCCAACACAACCATTTGCCATTTTCCCGCCCGGCTACCCACGATCACGATTCCAGTCTCGTTTCGGATGAAGTCGGAAGGTTTTATGAAATATTATTTCATTGTTAATTTTTTCCGTTGAAAATCTTTGCGAAAAAATCAATTCAATGCTGGTGGCATTCTTTAAACTGTACATAAATAAAGCAGTTAAGTAAAACCAGCATCACACTTACAAAGACGCACATATTAAAAACCTCATCATCCCTGGCTCTTCAACTCGATATAGGTCCTGGTCTCCTCAAGAATACACCTTCACCAGTCTGTGCACTGGGGATGCTTCCATAAATTGGCTGACACCAAGAATGGAAAGGTCGACACCAGCTCTTGTGGAAGTTACAACGATGTAATAATAATATTTATAATTTATTTTTTTCAAAAGTTACGATAAACACTTTAGGAGAATACCTTACGTATGTTATACAAGTTAATAAATAAATAAAAATTAATCTGAATAAAAGAACAATTTCCGTTGCCTGGAATAAAACATTGATCGTTTTACGAACGGGAACTTACAAAGATTAAAAACATTTATTGTATATCAGATTCAGAAACATAAAAGTGTCAAATATTTTATACTAATATCCACGGCTTTTTATAAAAAAAAAAAAAATGTTGCCAGAACTCAAAAAAATGTGCCGGTACTCAAACCATGAGAGCGTCAATTTCAAATCCATTAATATTTCATCTGGTTCATAAAAACATAATATTTAACCATTTGTGCGAATTATATAAATATGGATTGTAATGATGTATGCGCGAACATTGTTTCATCCAATTGCTTTTGGAACATTAAAAATACCGTAACAAAAGGTGCCGGAACGCCGTCACACCGCGTTACATGACAAAATAAGCACTGCCTATCTCATGTTTTTAGCACCATCCCGTGATACCACAATAGCAATCAGTATCCGGTTCCACGACAACTGCACACAAGACAAATTTTGAATTATATAACCACACTTAGTCTTGCCAACTTAATGTAACATATCGTAAATGAACTAACCTTAAGATAACTTTTCTATGAGCCACCACAAATATCACTATCATAAATCAAGAAACAACATGTGACAATTACTGTTCCGAAAATGAAAACTAAATTCGGTCAACGATACGCCAGCTTCCTCACACCCTGTGCAATAGGTTGGAAAAAGGTAGATAGTGAAATTAATAAGAATTCCATAATAAATCTTGGAACCAAGGATTCCGAACTATTATTAAATATTCAAGCATAATAACAAATTTTGTCAACATATTTTTTCTTCTTCTTTCCATAATAAAATAAGGCAATTTTTCATATTCCTCATTCTTATCTATCTTCATAGGTTTGAAACAAACTATCATAATTTATCTTTTTATTTATTTAAATAAACTATTAGACACTTTTAAATGATATCGGTTTGGCATGTGATTCCTACACTTAAATATAATCTGGCCTGAGATAGGTGTTCACCTACTTGGGATTGACATGGGATTTAAAAAAAAAAGTTTTTGTATTTACTTGTCATTGTAATAATTGTAATTATATGTACACACGTGTGCGGATATAAATAAATGTAAGCTGTCGCGAGGTAGTGTGTGCAGTTGTCATGTGTGTAGTTCTCCAAAGTATTCATAATATGGCATTTTTCAATCCAAATTTATTTAAATAGTGGTGCATACAATGGTGTCTTCTTGGGTGCGGGAATTCAGCAATACAGTTTATTACAGATCTCACAGGTATTAATACAATCGTCGCACACACAAGAGACACGCCTGAGTGCGACGCTCTTCTATCACTGTCATTCTTGCCAACATGCGCGCGTCATACAATCGCTACATCATGATACATTACAAATAGTTATGTGAAATTCTGAGGGATAATGAAGAAAAAATATAATACAAACCTTGATTATTAGTAGTTAGAAAAGCGCTATTGAATACCGTGAAATGTTGAGATATTTTCATGAGCAAAGCACCGATAACCGTGAAAATCTCCGAATAAAGTCAGACCGGCATTGTTAATAATTCTGAACACGGTTTACGTCTCTCAACCACGATAAACACGCTTGCCAAACTCACAACCGTCGATATTGTGAAGCGGGGAGGAATGTTGCTTTCAGCAGTTTGATCGTTCGCCGCCATCAGCCAGAAGATCCACTTCTGTGCGGCGGCGGTCCTTTGTATTTTATAAAGCCGCCCACGCGTCCAAATTGACAGAATTTTTGAGAAAAGATATAATAAAATTTCTCCCGGGATACATCACACATCCCGCCGAGCTTGGGAAAAACAACCCCAGTGCACAGAAGGCCGGAATCAAAATTTAGCAGTAAAACTATACATTATTCGGATGGTAATTCACGAGAATTTTAATATCAAAAATATTCACCTATGTTCGAGAATTTTTTAAAGAAATACATTATTCTAAGGTAACTCTATCTGAGGGAGTATGAATAACATCCATGAATTTACCCAATCTGTCCATTCTCGAGACGCTGAGTTACTCTAGTAAGGAAAGAAGAACAAATATCTAGTTATTAAAAAATCTGCCATTATGGGGAACATTTGTATGTTAGTTAATGCTAATATACACAATTTCATCTCCAGTTACACCAACCTGCCAATGGTTATGCTTATAGAAACAGCTGACAATAATTCAAATTATATTTACAAGAAGGTTAAGGTTGAAACTGATCTGTCTAATTATTTAAACGCTCTTAAAACAAAAATAACCACTTTATTGAAATTGTGAATATAAAGCATAATCTGAGGCCGGCGGCAGCATTATAACATTATTATAAATCGTTATGGATAAGTGAACAAACGATGATTGATTGTAGCTGGAATTGGTGTTCGGACCGCAGTGCAGCAGTGTTAAAGGACGTGAGGATAAAGACGTTAGTCCTACCCAAAAGTTTGGTCGATTGCCCCTGTAGGCAATCCCATTGGAATATTTATCAATTTCACGGCGGCTGGTTACGACTCTATTCTCCGAAAATCCTCCCTAAGCCCGTCATTATAGTCTGGAATACATCCTCTGGGTCCATGTGCTCGCCGTACACGAGACAAGCTTAAGATCTTAAGGATAAACTTGGAGAATATATAGGTAAAATAATACTATATCCCCTTTATTAGTTTAAAATTAATCTTTCGCAGAACAATATCCCTCAGATATAATAAAAAATAAATCGCCGAAGATTACTTCTTCAATATTAGGAAAATTACTTTGTAGCCACATATTATATAAATAATAAGATAAAACATTTAGTTTAAACCACTATTTATTGATAAATCAACGTTTCAAACAAACAAACAATTCTTTTGACATTAACAAGGGTTTAGAAATAATACATACAAATTCTAGGGGTTTACAGTTACATAAATTTGAATACTAATTTAATGTATTAATTATAAATATATACATATAAAAATAATTTTGTCGAAAAATATTGTTTTTGCGCTACCGGGATTCGAACCTGGATCTCTATTTCCAATCCGTGGAAGTACACTACCAATTGTGTTATAACGCCAGTATTTTTCATGACAAATTTTCGAACCTATATGTTACACTTTTTCAAATTAATACAACTGTTGTTCCGTTATTTTTACGGAATCACAAATACCTTTGAGTAAACCGACTGCGGACGAAATAAATTTGAAATTTTAAAAATAAAAATAGCAAGCTAAATATTATAAATAACCAAATCTTTTTTGGTAAAACCTTTAAAATTTGTTTTCATAGAAGTTCCTACATAGTTATCCATCACTTATACTTTTGTTTTTATCTATGCATGTATTTTTCATTTTTGTACACATTGTTTACTGAAGAAGATACCATAGGTATCGAAACATGTTGACTTAATAAAAATAATGGTTTAAACAAAGTTATCTTATTATTTACATCGCCGAAAGATTGTCGTCATTTCATAAAGATGTAATATTTAAAAAAACTATTTAATAGGTTGAAAATTTGAATTTGATTAGAAATTATGAGATGGGCTAAATTCAGAGAAAATTGACGATTCTGCATCCAACGTTGGAGAGACACAGGCTAATGATGATGAGATATATTGCCGATGCGTGCACTGAGGAATTCCCTTACTACCAGTCTACAATACAAACTTAACATTTTATAGTCTTCTGTCTAGCTTTAATGGACCATCGTTATGAAGACATTCATATTTTTTGACTGTCATCTTTTAAATTTTCAGTAATATAAATGTATATATTTAATTTATTTTTACCACATTATATGATAATTCTTAAATACTCTTAAATCTGTCCTAGAACGTCGTTTAAATGTCTCGTTTACCACAAATAGTTTTTAAAAATTTGAGAAAAATGGTTCGACATTTTAACTCTGAAAAACGATGTTAAATAAAAATTACCTATCTACAAAATATTAGTATCAGAAATACTACTGTTGCAATTCCAATTATCAAATTTTTAACAATATAAATGCAGATTTTTGTTTATTATTTTGAAGAAAAATTGTAACTTCAGAACAAAATGGTCGTATATACCAATTTGACACTACGTATCTTCGATGAAATGTATGAATTTAATTATAAAAATAAATCCCAAGAAAAATAATCACCTTTGAGAATTTTATTTATATTTTTTTATAAGCAAATATGAAACAAAAAAATGTTGATACAACTTTATAATAATGATAATGGATTATAAAGTAGTTAGTTTATAGTAAACATAGTTGGATGATGCACCTTCCCTGGTTAGGAAAGAGATCCAGGTTCGAATCCCGGTAGCGCAACAACAATATTTTTCGATAAAATTGATTTTATATGTATATCTTTATAATTAATATATTTAATTCATATTTAAAATATCACAGACCTATGTTCTGAATAATTACAACTTCACAATAAGAATGTGTTCTCCTAAATAATAAAGTTGTATCAATGTGTCCAAAATTTAATAAAAATGAATTGATAATTCTGGCGTCTGCTATCAGTTTACTCAAAGGTATTTGAGATTCTGTAAAAATAAGGTAGATGGCTCTGTCAAATGATGGAACGATTAAATGTATTAATATCAAAAAGGTAACATATAGGGTCGAAAATTGTCGCTAAAAATAATGTCGCTGTAGCTTAGTTGGATAAAGCACCTTCCCCGGTTAGGAAAGAGATCCAGGTTCGAATCCCGGTGGCGCAACAACAATATTTTTCGATAAAATTGATTTTATATGTATATCTTTGTAATTAATATATTTAATTCATATTTAAAATATTTGATTCATAATTAAAAAATGTCGATCGATGGCCTTGTCTTCTTAATACTTAAGGAGCATCGCGGGAGCATTTTTTTAAACTGGTATTATCTTACAAAGTACTAGGTGTAACACGTCATAGCTGCACGCTGTACCAACATATGAATGTACTTAACGTTCCCCTTTACGTCTTATTTGATCAAGTGATTAATCTCCTCTTTGATTCCCTATTGACCTCAATAGTGTGATTCTCTTGCGTAAAGTTTCCTGGACGCGCTCGCCAGGTACCCCCCATTCAATTTCCCTTTCAGAGTTGCCCAATGCAGTATAAGCATAATGTGTCCATATCAAAATTGGTATATTAATCTATCTATTACCGAAACGTATATTTTTTAATTTAAGACACCATATTTTCGTAATTAGAAAAGTAGATACAGTAACATTATGATATTCTATACAATGTTAAACACAGTAGACTTATTTATATACCGCATGTCTCAGAGACAGTGGTCCAAAAGGAGCCTACACTAGGAGACATTACTAACAACCGAATGCATATAAAATAGGGTTATCCAAAATTCAACAATTTCAAATGTATTCAAAGTTTTCTGTTTCTTAGGAAAAAAAGTTTTCTTTTTATTAGCCGTAAAAAAAAATCTAGGGACTACATTAGACGACATCATCACGATAGGTTATGAATTTATGGCACAGCGCTTATTTTTGTAAAAATAGGTTGCATATTTTTTCAAAGTCACAAAAATTCGAATAACTTCTAAACCACCGTTGAATTTCGGATAACCTAGTTTGAGCTCAATGGGTTGCTAGTTGCTAGTGATGTTTCATAATCCTAGGCTCCATTTAGATTACTATGTCTCGGACATCCTGTATATTGTTAATCAATGAAGTAGACGTGGAACCAGCAAATTGAATAAATTATTAAAAATAATGCCGCCAGAAGCTGTGTAGATGTAGAAAAAATATTCGCGGGAGCAGATTTCGTTTATGTGTTTTTAACATTTTTTTTAGGACCAATGTTGACAGAGTTACGAATTTCATAAATTTTTGAACTTCCGCCATTTTGCCGGATCAGGTAACGTGCTTGGGGTAACGAAATTTTCCGCGAAGTTTAAAACGTCAATTTTTCATAAAACTTTGATCGAAATCAGACGAGAATTACGGGAGGCATCGTGTCAACAGAGTCCATTATATCCCATACACGAGTATGTATACAAAAAAAATTTAACGATTGAAGGACATTGAAATTTTCCCGAAGTTGAGTCACGAGACTCCTCTGCAGTATATAGTAGTAGTATTACTATAGAAATATTTCTTATTGTTGAGTCTACTCCGGTTACCAAGGCACTGTAGTGCATCAAAAATCTCTTCTGCGACTTAGAATAGGAGGGTTTTAGGGAGACCCATCTCACGGAAAATCTAATAACGAATATAATTCAAACAGTTTGTGAAAAGCTGAGTTTTATACTTAAATTTATGAAGTAAACATCTCAAGTTACCATAAGATTTTCTTCTGCATGATCTTATGGTATGATATATATTTTTATTTATTTATTTATTTGACATTTTGCATTTTTTTTGTAACATGAATTAAGTATTTTACATTATTAAAATTACATGATTTTTTTTCGCTTGCCTCTCACTAGCTAAGCACTAGCTCTAGTGCTTGGAGAGGGAGTTATAGTATTTAATTATTTATCGTCTATTTGTGTGCTTCTAAAGTGTTCTATAATATTATTTATTCTTTAATTATGTGCTTATGAAGTGTTCATTTAATTTCTTTCTAAACTCTTTTGTATCTTTAATTTATTTAATTTGTGTAGGGAGGCTATTGAAATTTATTATCCCTAAGTATATAAAATTTTGCTGATATTTGATAGCTGATGGGTGTTACATTTAGGGATTTTAAAGTTATTTTTAAAGCTTAATGATGTGCTTGTTTCAAATGTGACAGTGTTATTTTCTTTGATATGATATTAGTTTCGTCATTTTATTTAAATTGTGTGATAAAATGGAAAATATTGCATAACACACTTCCTACATATAGTTGTGTGGCGTTCTATTTTCTACGCGTATCCCTATTGAAGCGTGTACGAAAGAATTTGTCATATAATCATTTTCATTACTTAGAAGTTGTGTGTGGTAAGTATATTATCAAACAAATATAGTAGATATTTCATCTATTGCCTTATAATACTAATTAAGTAGCAACATCCAACATAAAGTTTTTATAATATAGTATAATTATTTAAGCAGTAAATTTGGACTTCTTGAATGATTTAAAAAAAAATCAAACACTTACCATGCCAGGTCATGGACGTCTTAAATCGCCAAACTTTGCATCATGAGCAAGTTAACTCTATACACTTGCGATTTGCAAAGACGTGACTAAACACAGGAAATACTATCATTACTATTTTGTCTACATCATGATAATACAGCGTGTTATTTTATCGAAAATATATAGGTTTGTGATTAAATTTTTAATTTTATCAATCATCAAACTTCAATGTGACTTGACACAGGTAGGACTTGAATGTTTGACTTGACACAGGTATTTTAGCAAAATTACAGTATCAGGCTTAGAAGGGTCAATCACAGGAGCCTGTCCCGCGGACCAGACCAGACTATCGACTAAGTTATACAGGCTATGGTATATAAGGATTAAAGTTTGCCAGCTTCGGGGCTGAATACTAAATTACACAAACGCCCCAGGCTTGTAATTCATGCTCAAGCAAACAGTTCTGAAGTCTGAAGTCTAAAATTTGGTAATTAGTTTTAATATCTAACGTATTCAACGTGTATTAAAGATTACAAGTACATATACATGCTGCTCCATTATGATTATTATGAAAAGTAAATTTATTATAAAAATTAATAAATGTTATCATTATCTCAACTAAAATCAGTCTTCTAATAATTCCACTGAATTGAAAACGATGAGAAAATATTTATTTTGATTTTCAATGTTGTTTCTTTGAGCTTGTGGTATAAGATAAAGAGAGAGAGATTATATGCAGTAGACCAATGTCTACTTTTATTCGTAGCTACTTTGATCGAAGAATGAGAATCGCATATGAAATAGTTAGTTACATTTTTAATTTTTAAAGAAAGAGCTGAGTTGTTTCAATTACAATGAACCCCATTGCATACAGGACTGGAAGGTAATGGCCAGCAGACGCCCTGGCGAAGGAAGCGTGTACTTCTGGGACAGAAGCTGAGTGGTCACTTAATGCCTTAACACAGAGAGAAAAGGTACTCTACTCTCAACCAGCAAGGGAATATAGAACAAAATACTAATACGCCAACCAGTTAAAGTAACATGGTTCGCATAGCTGAATGTAAAGAGGGAGGAATTCAAAATACTCATGTAAGTAATGTGAAAAGTATACGACAATTATTAACTATTTGAAAATCGATCCAATAAAATTGCTCTTTAATTATTTACGATAAAATAAACACCTAAAAACGTTGGTTTTACGACGAGCAATTATAACATTTCAAGAGAGAAAAAAACATATCTTTTTTAACAAACCATAGTAAAAATATCACTGAAATAACATTTAAAATGCTTATTCAGTACCTGACAATTTTTCTGAATTTTCAAACCATATTTTAGAGATAAACTAAGCTAAAGATAAAGAAAACGGCATTGAAATTTAACATGTAAACAATAGAGGCTTTTTAGTATAAAAATAATCAATTAAATTTAATATATAATTAGTAATTAGACAAAACACTATTTAAATCACTATTTATTGATTATTCGTATAGGATTTGGTTATTTATAATATTTATCTTACTATTAACAATTTTTCTTATTTCTAAAATTTCAAATTTATCTAACCGTAAACCCTAGTATTTGTATGTATAATTTCTGAACCCTTGTTAATATCAAAAGAATGGCATCTCATGTTATTTAGTATTTTGTCTAATTATTAATATAAAATGAGGCCACAAAGTAATTTTGCAAATATTGAAGAAGTAATAAATAATTATTTATTTAATATACGCACTCCCCCCCCCATATCAATGTTTTATATTATTATTTTCTATAGATTAATATGTATTTTATGGTTTACTTAGTATACGTCGCAGTGGTA
Source organism: Eubasilissa splendida (assembly GCA_031772225.1). Lineage (NCBI taxonomy): Eukaryota > Metazoa > Arthropoda > Insecta > Trichoptera > Phryganeidae > Eubasilissa > Eubasilissa splendida. The sequence continues at coordinate 31,018,825 of CM062850.1, read as the reverse complement.
TCGAAACCGGTAGACGTCAAATTAACCAAAGTGTACCAAAAATTAATCCTATTCGGATATTATTCTTGTATTATATTCATTCCATCAAATCGCATATTATAATTATATTTTTATTTATTTAATTCTTAACATAGTGCATACATAAGCACTCCTATATATACTCCAATATAAACAAGTATTTTCTTTTACTAAAACTTATCTTTTACATATTTGGTCAGTTTCATTTAAAATCTATTCAATTCCTGCTCCTTTCTTATGTTTTCTGGCATTTCATTAAAAAAAATTCATCGCACTATACATCATCGATTTCTGAGATTCGGCCTACTTCCTGAATGGCAGTCTCAGTCTATCCCTTTCTCTTGTACGATGCTCGTGCTCATGTTGATTTGCATTAATTTTTCGTGTAAATTCCGTTGATATTTTCTTATTGAGGATTTTGTAAATATATTTTTTGCATATCGTAAATGCGTCAAACAGATCGTATAAAACTGCGCGATTTCCGAACGTGTATAATATTATATATTATATACTCGTACACACACAGGCGGGCAGGCACTCGTGCGAACGTACATCGCTCACGATATTAAATTTGTAACAGCGACGTTAGCCGGTGACGTTGACGCGTCATTATATGCAAATGCCACTTACCGGCGAGTTCGACACAGTCTGCGGGAGCACCCCGGCGGCGGCCGACTACAGTGTGAATGACATCGCGGAGAAAAACAATTACGGCAATAAATACGTCTTTATTAGACTACTTCAACTAGCGTGGCAATGAATGTCGATACAAATTTATTCCAATTTGAATAGAGACGGGCGTCCCGATCGTGGATGCAACAATGCGTAATATTTTCTCCTTCGAACGAAAAGCGCACGACAGCGCCGGGACGCTATGTCGTGCCCGCCATTCGTTTCCTTCTTGACACCTTCCTATTTGTCTTCTGTGAGTGTTTGTTACTTGCAGTTTGAACGGTATTGTTAACTGGGCTTCTCATCATATCATATATTCATACCACATCAACCCGTCTTCTCCGTGACGGGTGCAAGCCTGAAACTACTGACGTATTCATTCCGAACCCAATCTAGTTGCTCATCTAGCATCTAGCCCATCTGAGCATTTTGAGTTCGTAGGTGCTCAATTATAGCGGAACGACGTAAATATTTTATTTCGTTTAAACAGATTATCAAGAGGTTTTTTTATAGACTCTTGGACCGATGATCAATGACGAGAATTAAAACAATAAGGAAATAAAATTCTCCACTAGCATTTTCACACTGTAAACGGTATGAATACTTGCAATGATAATAAAATAAAATATTAAATCAAAGATCTCAATTTTTTAGGTATTAATTAAATTTGGACACGTCTCCTGTTGCAGCCGAAATAGTTAAAACACTGCTTTGGCAACTTAATTATTTTTCGGTAAAAATGTTTTCTACGTTAATCACACGACACAATATCACCATAATTCATCTGTTTTAAAAATTAATAAAAATCTATTTATTTTATATTTTCATCAAAGAAAGGTGATGGGAAAAGGTTTTACAGGTTCTGCTGCGATGGTATTGGATGTTAAATCTGTCAGCACTGTGACAGCCGCCATCGCAGCAGTAGCTATGTTATATAATGTTATGTTAATAACCTAAAAGCCTTGCTGGCTAGCAAACTCGCCCTGCTGGTCACCGGTACCATGGCTGTCAAGAAGCTTTTGGAGATCTTCAATAGAAAGTATAGTGAAATAATTGTAGATCTTTAAATACTCTTATTAAGGAGAACACATTTTTATTGTGAAGTTATAATTATTCAGAACATATGTCTGTGATGTTTTAAATAATAATTTAATGTAATACAATTGGTAGTGTATTTCCCCGGATTGGAAATAGAGATCGATCCAGGTTCGAATCCCGGTAGCGCAAAAACAATATTTTTCGACAAAATTGATTTTATATGTATATATTTATAATTAATACAGTAAATTGGTCTTTAAATACTCGTTAAAATATAGGTCAGTCGTAATTCCAGTAACGAAAGAATGTTGCAATAGTTTTAAATTTTACAGTACCTATATAAAATTGAGGTGAAAGAAAAACATAAAATATCTTAAATCTAATTATTCTACAATCAAGCTTCAAATAACCGACTGTACGACGTATTGCATGGTCATATGCACATGTCAACTAAGTACACTATTAAGAGTTGGAGACATCAATGATCGGACGGAAGTATTAAGATTTATTTGTAATTTTATCGAGGATGTGTCAGAAAAAAATCAATTTGTCGAAAAAATATTTTGATTATTACCGGGGTACGAAACTTTTCCTATCCGAGGAAACGCGTTAACATTTCGCCATATTAACCGATTACGTTTTGGATATTTTTTGAAACTTATATTCTGTAGTATTTTTTATAATTTTTAAAAGCAATCACTCATTTATTTTAAACAAAGACGGTATTAATTTTATAGAACTTCATTGTTAATCAACACAATAAATCAAACACGATTTTTTTGACTATATTTATTTTTCCATGAAAATATTTTGAATATAGAAGCCGATGGAGCCGAAACGTTAAAAATATGTATTAAAAAAGAAGATGACAGGGATGCTTGGATAATGCAATAATGTTGAATAATTCACGGCTTCGACATTGCTGGTAACCTTCAGATGGTAATTCTACTACACGTTTAGTTATTATAAGTCCGAGACAACTTTAATAGTGCATCAAATTGTATCCGTTTCTATTTTTGGGGTTACAAGTCACAACATAGCAATGGGTACGTCTGAAAAAACCTGGCACGACCGAGCAAATTATCTTTAGGACACTGATAATTTCAGGAGGCTGAACCACTCTCTCAACAAGTGAATCAAAACAATCCTCCCAATCGTTTGGATTCTATTTTGAACGTGAATTTCATGAGTTTAGTGTGTGGACATCGCGTCATTGGATATTGTCTTGCGATTATTTTGCCATTTCTCACGATACTATACAGTCCTCCAGTACCTACCTGCTCCAGTTATAGAAAAGTAATGTAACAAATTCAAAAATCATCAGCTTAAATAAATGCGCTTCGTATCCACCGTTAGTGTCATTACCAGTAATTCAGTTTCTTTAGAAATCCGCTAGATGGCAGTACAGATTATTAATTATTAATATTAATTTTCAATCTTTGCGCGTTGTGCAATAGATGTCACTGATGAAGATCTCAAGTAGGTGTCGCTGTTAAAGGCAGATTACACGCGATGAATTAATATGTTGCTGCCCGTGGTGGACAATTTTGTAATTCAAAACTGTTTTACACAAAATATCGTATTCACATGAAATTTTTAGTTAATTTATTTTTTACCTCTCCATATTAGGTGTCTATTTAGTTCAAGTTCATTACATCTTTTATATGTATGCTTTTGAAACAATCACAACAATTTAAGATAAATTAGTTAAGATAATTTAATAGTAAGATAGTTAATAGAGTTGAATCAATGTGTCCAAAATTTAATAAAAATGAATTGATAATTCTGGCGTCTGCTATCAGTTTACTCAAGGGTATTTAAGATTCTGTAAAAATAAGGTAGATGGCTCTTTCAAATAATGGAACGATTAAAGGTATTAATATCAAAAAAAGGTAACATATAGGTTCGAAAATTGTCGCTATAGCATAGTTGGATAATGCACCTTCCCCGGTTAGGAAAGAGATCCAGGTTCGAATCCCGGTGGCGCAACAACAATATTTTTCGATAAAATTGATTTTATATGTATATCTTTCTAATTAATATATTTAATTCATATTTAATTTAAGATAGCTCTATGCATGTGTACATATTATATGTATACAGCATGTTTCGTTTTACTTATATTTTGATTTTCTTTCTGGAATTGAAAACAAAGTACACTTTGACATGGTGCATTATTAAAGCAATATAATAAGGGATTTCCGGATTGAAATATAGATTCTACAGAAACGTTGGCTGCGAAGCGGCTATAATAGCCGCCCGTAGGGCCTAACAGCAAGCGATCGGTTATTGCCGATTGCTTTTCTGCTAGACAACTAGTAAAAGTCCAAAATTTTCAGGGTTAAAAACGTGACGAATATTATATAAAGACCCCGTAGTTTATTCAACCTTTTAGTGTTACATTTTAACAATATCAATAGAGGGGTCATACCATTCATGTTTAAATAAAGACCACCGGTTTCAAATTTCCAGCGCATATGCAATTTACATAACATAAAGGAACTCCTAAAAACGAAATGCTTAGGGTGCATATAAATTGGTGTCAAGTAATTTACTCGAAAATAAATTTCTCATCCTTATAAAACGTAGCATGTCATGCATTAACTATCTCTAACTAAGCTATACGTAGTTAGGGCCGGTTGTGTAATCATTAATAACTTTTTAATGGTTGAATCGTTTGCGGGTTGTTCGAACGTTAAATTTACTATTGTCAAAGCATAGATGTAGATGTCTATAGGTGTGACAAATAATCATGAAATATGCATTAATTTATACATTATCTATGAATTTTTTCGTATTATGTCTAATAATGTATATTAAACAACGAGATCATCAACGGACGAACTCTCATCACTAAAATAGCGAGATATTTAATGATTAATTGTCGTATATTGACTTTCAAAGTATCAATGTGTCAGATGACTTTTGGAACAGCTGCGAAAAGTCCGTCATCGGATATCGCAGAGTAAAATGAGTTTACTACGGGATGTACTTTCGAGAAGTAAATATATTTTTACTGACGATCAAACAACCCGTTTTCGCAAAAATTTTTACTTTTAGTTAAAAGTTACTACTGATCACACAATCGGCCTTTAGAAAAAAAAAAATGAATGATTTGGAGAATTTACCAGCGATAACCTTTACACCCGTTATCAATATTAATATTTAACGCTCGATCGCAGTGATAACATACTCAAAGGTGTGCCCTGTCTTGGTACGTTCTAAAGTCGTTGGTTTGAACCATATTTATCATTCACCATTTCAAATTTTTAACATTATTTGTTTTTTTTCCAAATGTTAGGAATTATTATAGTTAGTCTTACAAGCACCCGAGTTCCATTAACGTTGTATAAGATTGATTATACCACATACATATTACTAAGAAGAAATTTATTTTAACGTTAGTTTTTCAATAATGCATATAAATTCGTTACATCGCGAAGATGTCATAAGTTTAGTTTTTTTACAGGATAATGTTAAAAACAAGATTTTTAATAATTAAACTGACGTAAATAAATTTATTATAATTCACGTTTTATATTTATTTACTTCTTTTTCGGTGCTCGGTGTACATTAAGATAAATATTAGTACATTTTTCTACAAATAAAATGAATTAATTAATTATTAAGAAGAACGCATTCTTATTGTGTAGTTGTAATTATTCATGTTACATATGGGTTCGAAAGTTTGTCGTCAAAAGAACTGTCTGCTGTAGCATAGTTGGTTATTGCACCTTCCCCGGATTGGAAAGAGATCCAGGTTCATATCCCGGTAGCAACAACAATATTTTTCGATAAAATTGATTTTATCGATGTATATTTTTCTAATTAATTCATTCTTTTTTTTTGATAATCCTTATCATATTGTTCATAAATTATTTATTCTATAATATATAATTTGGAAATTGTCCACCCATCACTTGCCTATTCTATCTGCAATCAGTTACTTAATTCATTGAATAAATGTGGAATGTGAAAAATAATAATACATAATTATGCAGACAATCACGTAAAGAAATAAAATAAAAATTATCAACGGTGAAAATAATTTACTTAGAGCGCGCTTTTTATCCTACGAGGTAAGCAGAGAGAATAAACTGCCACACTCATCATTCATACATATTCTCATCTAAGCTCGTCAATTGTTGTGGTTTCTGCCTCTCAGTGTCTGGATTATCTGTTCACGGGAGCTCTTTCGCTATATTTATGTTACCATCAAAATTCTCACCGTGTGTCATTCTTACCGTCCTCTCCATATCAATTGATTTTGCCAATTATACAAATTTTGCAAATACAATTATTATTATCTTCTTTATCTTTCCTTTTTCTGATTAATCCGAGATCGACTTCCTAATCATTCAAATCTTTTTCAATCTCATGTCCATGGGCGTGCAGTGTATACAAGCAAAAAAAGCTGTGAATTACTAAAATTTCTGGGAAACAAATATAAATTAAATAATTGGATTAAAATAAACGAAAATATTATTTTTACAATTAGCGCCATCTGTGTAACAGTAGAGACTTTAAATGCTTAGTTCTAAAAACTACCACGACAACTCACCGCTATACCCATGGCGCTCTTTTGTATTCGCCGCATCAAGCTATTCAAATTACTTTGTTCTGTCTTTAAACTAGTGAATTACTCATATTATTGGTAATTTACTGAATTGAAAATTTCTTTCGATTGACCCATTTTGTATGAAGTCGTTACCTATGCTGTTTTTTAACAGAATAACATTATAAAGGCTTACAACTGCGTGAAAATTATTGAAGTGTCTACTTCCTCTTTTACTAATTCGCGAATTTGACTATCTTACTGTTTTTAGTGCGTTGATTTCATGATTGTTCTTTAAATTTGGTGCACGGATTGGTTTTTGATTTTGGAAAAACAAAAAGCAATTGGCTGAACTATTTCCTAAGTTACGTCCTACGTGAAGGATTTTCAAACAATAAATGAATCATGTTCAATCATAGAAAGTGTTCTTAAAAATTTCCATACATTTTTTATATGGGAAAGAAGGTATTACTTTACGTTAACACTTAAACTTCAAAAACACTATTAATAGTACTCTAAAATTACACATAAATACGTAGGGTAGGGTCGTAAAAACGACGGATTAATTTTGTCTAAAGACGTTGGTTAAACAAAAGTACATATATTATATACGAATGTATAATGTCATTGGTAACAGTATAACCTAAATCTATACCTACTGCATGCTAGAGTAACATCTAAATAATAAAACGTACAAGCAATCGGTATTGATTTTAAAATATTTGTTATTTTCTATAAATAAAATGCATTCCGATGCATCCTATATAGAAACAAAAATTCCTTTTTGTCAAGACGGTGTGTTATTTCGATTAGTTTACTTATGCGTTGCCGAGAAATTCCTCATATCGAATTGGCCGTTCTAAATTCAAATCACGCGGCCCGCCGCCGCGGCCGAGCGCCGGCTGCATCCACCCTCCGCGCACTCCCGAACGGCGACGTGACCGTGCTCCGGGCGGAGAGAGAGGGAGACGGCGCCACTGCAGTACGTCTTGGCCACTTTCGAAATGTCAAAATATTTTTCACCGCCGCGCGGCCGCCGGGAGAAAGCGACGGACGGGGGCCCGTACAAAAGTTTGAATTAGGAACAAAGCGTACTGACCCATCATTTTGGTTTTCGATTTCAAATTATATTCACATTTTTTTTCGTGTAGTATGATGTAACACGTCGCCGCTGGAGATTTTATTGCATGAAAATAATTACATTTTAAACAAATAATAGATATATCTCACAGAGACGAAGCTATTTTTTATTATATTTAATGGAATATATGCTTACGATCTATCTTCGGCTGGCTTAAGTAATCACTTTATATAAATATAACGTTCACCATTCTCACCCAGCAATATACTGGTCAAAATAAGAAAACATATAAAAATTGAAAAATATTGATTTTTCAGGCGTATTCTAGTATAATGTGTTAAAAACATTTTACAAATAAAGAATATTGCTTTAAAATAATTTGGTTCTCATTGTGACATATATGCTGTTTCAAGGAAAATGAATTATCAATTTTAATCCATTGATGGCGATAGTGTAGTGATACTCGAAGTGAGTCCACACATTAACATATATACAACTTTCAAAAATTTGATAGATATGGAGATTGATGGGTGAGAATGGTGAATATTATATTTACATAAATCGATCACTTAAGTCAGCCGAAGACACGTCGTAAGCCCTCTAATTACCCATACTTTAATATATTTTCCATTAAATATAATAAAAAATAGCTTCGTCTCTATGAGATATCTATTATTTGTTTAATAACAGTGCCTTTGTAGTTAAAAATTCAATAATTATGTGTTCTTGGACACATTCAAATATTACTAATTACATTTTATTCTACTGCACCATTTTATCTAATTCTTCAAATTGACGAAATATGTCGGCGATCGCAGTCGGTTTGTTTTGTTCGCTATTCGCTCGTAATTTATATCAGCTATAAAATCGTACATCCTTCGATTGATCTAAACTTAATTTTGCATTTAGGACGCTGCGCAGAACATAGAAATCATCTCCCATCATCCTGCTAACCTTTTGGAACTACAGTGAAAAGTAACTATTAACTGTAAACCCATCGTATTTGTATATAAAGTTTCTAAACCCTTATAAATGTCAAAAAAATGTTTTCTTTTCCAAAAAAAGATTGGAAAATTCATAATATTTATTGACATCTGAATTTTTTTCAAAGAAGTTTTTGGTATTTGCCCTCTAGGCCTTCTAGAAAAATACACGCCACTCCATCCTACTCTCCTGGGCGTCACCGGACCGAATTATACATACACCGTTAATATTTAGGGCTTTCGCAAAACGACGACACCCGCGGTTTTGATTTCCCACCGACTACCTAAAAACACATGCGCAATCTACGGTTAGTAATCCCCAAGTGTAATGTGTACACCTTCCTGCTCACAATCTAAACCTTGCTGAGAGGATTTTACCAACATTTAAGCACACTACTTGAACATACATATTAAAAAAATAAAATTAATAAACAACCTTGTTTCGCTAATGCCTGCATAAATGCTAAACCAACCATGCCTTTTAATCACACTAATAGCAAACCGACGTCAGCAGTTATACACAGTTTGTACACGGGAAGACGCAGAAGGGCTGGCGGCGGATCGCAGTCAACGAAGAAGTTTTGTGGTGACCATATGATCGAAAAATATAGTAATTGTGTTATATACAAAATGGTACAGTATAGTTGTGATCTTATGAAATTATACGTTTTCATTGATATGCACATTTTTAATACCTCTTTAACGGGCGGTTAAATGCCCGAATTAATATGAGTGTACACACATTGAATAAATAATTAAGAAAAATGTTTAAAATATGTAAAACAATACAGTCATTATCACTATTATTTCCGTCCGTCCAAGCACTCAGGAATGTGAAACAATCAAAATCCGCAGTCATGCGCATTTGTGTGCGGTTATCGCGTCAAAGTAAAATATTTTCCTAACATATTTTAGTTGATTATTTTTAAAATATATAAATATTAATAAAATAAAATACAATCACTGTGTATGAAACCGCGACATTTATAACTTAGGACTAGTTTTATTAAAACTAAATTAGTCAGTTTTAAATACGTCCTGACGAAGCTTGAGATAAGCGAAACCGGTTGACGTATAATAAATTTGGTGGTTGTATTTAATCTAATATGTCAAACCACAAAGTGATTGCTTTCTACGAAAATATTTAATAATTGTGGAATTTTATGTGGGTTATTTCTGGTATAAAATAAAAATTGTACGCAAGCATAATATTTTAGACCTAAATGTGTGTAATTTGAAAAGATGCATACATTATCTATAATTGCTATTTTACACTGTATTTATTAAAATAAATATTATCTACGTTTCTGTTGATTTATCTGGGCTTTGTGATTATCACACCAGTGGAGATATGAAAATATTATTAAAATTTTTGATTAAATACAATTGGGTCAAAACGACGATAAAGAAATATATTTTAACGTTGTATTTACAAATTCTAGTCCGGTGACGTCCGTCGGCCGTGGTGTGAGCTGGTGGTGCTTGTACCTATTTGGGAATACGTTTGTCGAATAGTCTCCGTGAGTCTCTTGACCTCTCAGCCACGACCATTTCTGACATCCGGAGGTTTACACAATAAATGAGTTGCAACAATATTGTTTAAATAACAAATAATAAAATAATATTTTAAGGAGAACACATTCATACTGTGATGTATCAATGTGAAAGTGCAACATATAAGTTCGAAAATTTGTCATCAACTTACTTTGTTGGTGTAGCATAATCGGTTAATGCATTTCCCAGTATAGATCCAGGTTCGAATCCCGGTAACGACAACAATATATTTTCGAAAAATTGATTATATATGTATATCTTTCTAACTAATACATTTAATTTGTATTAAAAATATTATATATTTTCACTTTGTGATTAAATAAAATAACAATAACTTTGTATGAAACCACTAAATTTATTATACCTCAACCGGTTTCGCCTATCTCAAGTTTCATCAGGACGTATTTAAAACTGATCATAAATACAAAAAGAGTGCACTTATACATACATAAAGAGGGAGATATAATATAAAATTATATGAGAAAGAGAGAGACAGAATACATATACAGATAGACGGAACATTGAGGGAGGGGAAAATGTTTATGGATATTCTATTTATTTTAAAGGAAACATACCTAATATGGGGCTAATAGATAAATTAATTTGGTTATTAAGAATTGATTAAATATTATGAATACGAAAAAAAAATTCCGACACCAATTTACTATTTGCAATCGATACTAAAGTTCCGATCCGTTTTATTAGAAGCAACTATGAAACAGACGTAAACCTAAAGTCTTAATAAAATACCATCACAGATAGATAAATGATTCTGTCCAACCGTTGAGATCTCAAATCCTATTCCTTAAGATTTACAAGACTCGGTTATTTCTCTAGTACGATGAAATATTCCCTAATACCAATAAGCTATCAATATATATTTTCATGTCATGGATTCAGTATAAAAATGAAATTACTGTGTGCTCGGTCGATATGCGCATGTGACCAAATAATATGTACTTATGTTGTACAACCATGTTCACGTAGAAAATAATAAACCGTCCAATTTTCAGGGGAGGATTTACGGTGCGAGGGCCGCACTGGACATTTTAAGGGCCACATGTCTTGAGATAAGGGGCTCCCAAAATGGTAATATCATAATACAACTTGAACTACGAACAACAACTCACATATACAGACGGTGTTTTCGTTTAAACTCAGTATATCAGCAATAAGATACCTGGCATCGAGGGCTCCCGAGCCGAACCGACAAAAACCGAGTGTATACGAAGTCATGAATACCTAATGGCTGCCGAGCACAATCGGATCTGCCGGTACTTTTGAAGCTGAAACAGTGTTTCTAGGCCTCATTATTAATTTTTTCGCTTTCGGTGATTCGGGGACTGTCAATAATGTGTAAAAGTTCTACGTAATATCATCACAATATATGTATATATATATATGCATATATTGTGATGATTATAATGGATGCTTTATCAAATAGGACAATTCTATTATAATTCAATTCAATAAATAATTATTCGAATAAAGAATTGTCCTATTTGACAAAGCATCCATTATTTCAATTCAATGCATTATTTTCGCCTATTCGATGCTACGTCACAAATATAAATGTATATTTGCATTTTAATGTGGCCAATTAGTTAATTTAACCACAGCATGCAATACAGCAATGTTCAAGTCTGTACCGCACATAAATTACGCTCAGAAACGTTGATTCAACCATAACTTTGACTCCAGCGGGCACGATAACGTATGCAGAGCAGCCGTACGTATATTTCTATAGATTTCAACAATCTCGTATCGATTACTTCCACTTTGAAGTCGGCTTCTGAATAATCCGAACCAAGGGGCGTACTGGACCAGCGGGGCATCAGGAGATGGGCCAGTAGACCGCATATAAATTTGCGTTTTAATATCGTATTTACCAGATAACCGGTAGGCGGTATTTCGATAACTAATCGTTATCATTTTTATGGCATTCCAATAAAAATACATCAAATTATATCGTTTATATGCCGGACACTACACCCCTGACCGTTGACAAAGCCAGATTTTAAAATGACTGCTGATGATACGTTACCACGTAGTCAAATTATCAAGGACGGGAAATAAATAATTTACGGCACTCGTGCCGGTCTGGGCACGTTGAAAGTTTTCGGTGGCACGCTAATAATTTCGATCTGCAATGATTGAATTTGATCTTATATTATAAAATCAATCAATTTAAATCAAATACTAATAAATGATTGAGGACTCTGCATTAATTGGATAATAAAAACAAATAAAAGTCTTGTGAATAAAATGAAATAGAAGACTCATATATTTTTTTTAAATAATAGTTAGTTAAGGGCCTTTACTGTTTCAGTTTTAAATTTTAGATATTCTATTCATAATCAGTAGTCTTTCAAGGCGATTATTATTCATATTAATTAAATATTAAACTGCATTATTTATACGTACATCTTTTGATAGAAATAAACAATGATAAAATTATTTCTCAAGCTAGAGAACAAAAATAATATTAAGTGGAACCTACCCACATTCTTTCCTCTGTTTATACCAGTATGAAAATTAAATAATGGATTACTGAATATTTAAAAAATATTTTGTTTGCTCCAATACCTCTCTCTGAAGTTCGTATATAGACAGGGGTCAAAAAAGGTTTCTACGCTATATATATATATTTTAAAGTTTCCTGGTCGGATTTAACCCATCCGCTTAACATTTAATGTTAGAATTAGCGATTATTTTATTATTTTAAATCAGGCACTAAAAATTGATGTCCTAATTTCCAAAATAATGATTTTTTTCCTGTCCGCCCCTGTCTGCACCCAACCTTCACACCGTGAGTTATCATTTCAGCCGTCTCGCCGCACGCTCCCCTAATTTCACACCCCTACCCCAGGGACATAATAAAGGAGGAACACAAACACATTACAGTGCCTAGCGTTCCCTAGAAATAGACAAAAACGCCGGATAGGCGAGCACCGCGCCAGGGACGGTAATGCATTCACAATCGCCTCCTTTAAACAGTTCCGGCTAGCTGGGTGCACATAATGAGGGTAGTTTTTTTAAAAATAACAAACACGTCCGGAACATCCTGTTTCTAGCTGAATTACTGAAATTAAGCGGAGCGGCATTTTAATGAATTCAACAACTACTCTTGTGGCGTTTATCTCCAGGGGTGAGATTACAGCTTTTGAAATATTAATAGTTTCCGAAGGGAGGGATGTGTGAGAATGGAGCGGGAAACACAGCATAACAAAACAGTATCATTATACGACACATAAAATATTTTTTGATTAATTCTTATTAATTTAATAGGTTATTGAGAAACCTCTCTATAGTTAGTTACGTGCCGGAAGATAGTTATATATTACAAAAAAGCTTTGAACATTTTAAAAATATTGCACGCGTTGTTTTGGTGAGTGGAATCGAAGCGAGAGTAAACAACTCACAAAACGATTCCGGGATAGGGTGGGACCTTTTGGGATTTCCTTCATTATAAAAAAGCCTCTCTGTAGACTGAACTAATGGTAAAAATACAGTTATATGTGTCAATTATGTTTATAAATCTTAACATCATTGAAGACTGTAACCAGTGCGTGGTCTCTGTATATACGGAGCCGAGACGTGGACCCTCACCGTTGATGTCATACATAAATTAAAAGTTGCCCTAAGAGCAATGGAAGGGGCTATGTTTGGAATATCTTTGGAACCTAACCTATCGTACAAATTCGCCAGAGAACCAAGATAACAGATGCTGCTCAAAAATTCTGCAAGTTCAAGCGGCAATGGGTTGCACATATTTGGTGGAAGGAAGATCCTAAAATGACAGCCTTTCACAGGTAGAAGAAGTGTTGGCCGTCCTCATGTCGATGGAGCGATGACATGCGATGGATGAAAAAGGTTGAAAACAGAAATTGGCGTTCCTTGGGAGGGGAGTATAATAAAACTGACAGTGGGGATATTATTATAACATATCATGTTTTTATTGTTTGTGTTTATAATTAAATAGTTATATCTCTACTGTTTTTTAGATCGGGAGGCATTTTTATTTCGAAAACTTAATGGCAGAAATAAACAAAACCGACCCTGGGAATCCAAAATGAATGAAAGAGTGAGTCGACATATCTGCAAATCAATTCTATTTTGAATGTCATTACTACTGAATAATACATCATATCCCTCTACAGACTCTCTTTATTCTGTATTTCATACATTTTATTCAATTTTATTGAAACATTTGTTGAATCGTATTTGGAATAAATGAAATTGTTATAGAAAGTCCAGGTACGAAGCTGGGATCTCCGAGACTATAAGATTCACATCACGCTCTATGTTTGCTTGTGTAGATGTTCCAAGTTAGCCTACCAGAAAAAAAAATGTACAGAAATTGCAAAGAGTATCTCGCCATAACCGTAATAATTAAATATTTAAAATGATTTCGGGTTGAGGACCCCCCTGCTCCACAATACCCTTTGGAAAGCAATATACGATGTATATATAACCTGATGTGTAGAATCCATTCGGCGATCCCCTACGCTGTTGCCATGGTTACTGGGCATCAAATAAATATTTCATTTCAGTTAATTCGAGCTGACAAGCTAGTAGAAACCAAAATAAAGTGTTTGCGATGGTTAATGAATTAAGGTGGAATGGCATCGCTAACCGCGAATGTGGTTAGCCCATTTAACAGAAATTACTAAAAGTGGGGCGTACAAATAATTATTATTATAGGCTCAAAAACTTGAGCCAATAATAATTATTATTAAATTGAGGTTACAAAAAAAACCTATTTGCATAAATAAAACTAAATGTATGTCTATCAGCAGTTTCCTATTCAATTGTACATAAAATTTTGCTTAGCTACTTTTTAGGACCCTGTACAAAATCTAAGCACCCTCCCCCTAATGTAAATGTGTATTACATTGAATGCCATCCGCTCCAAATTTTGCTTAATTGCGCTCTAAGATCCCGAGAAAAATATAAAATACTACCCCTTCCCCTCGAGCATCTGATCCTGCCAGCTCCCTCTGCATGGATACAATGTTGCATATATCTGTACTCTCTAGGGCCTGCGCAAAATAAACGCGTCCCCCTCTCATTATCCAATAATGGCATGAGATTTTAAATTGTATTAAACCTGAATCCCAAGCAACGCCGGGCACGGATAATTATAAGTAGAGAAAATTTGTGATCCCCGGGGGAGGCATATATCCACCAGCGGAGACTTAGAATATTTACTCATTAAGAATCGTTCGGGTCCCTTGTCCCAAGAATAAATATGTCTAATTGGGCATATTTTTGATTGACTTATTTTGTTATTATCTGTATGTATTAATAAAGTTTCACATGAAGCAAACACGCTGGTAAGACATAACTATATATATTTTGTTTTATGATTTAACACCACTTTTTAAAAAAAAAAAAGTATTGTTAAAACAAAATAATAGTTTTTTGTTTAAATTATTAATAAAGTGGCGTGCTTGTTTGGTTTATCTGTAATACGCTCGCCCGAGTGACCAAGCGGTCTGTGTCTGCTTCCGAGAGAATAAATTAAAGCTAAAGTTATTAAAATTATCAATTACTGGACAGATCAATATCGGGATATAAAAAATGGATCACGATCATCACTAATGGCACCACAACCCTTGAGAAGTCTTGGAACTTAAAACTATAGATTTTTTATATAAATGGAATATTTTATGCTGTTGGACATAAGGAAAAAGTAATTTGACAAAATTGTGAATATACGTGTATCAAATGAAAAAATAACTTATTTTTTGTACGAGTATATATGTACATAAGATACGTGTAACACTTATCTCAATTTTTTTATATTAAAAAGAAAAATATACAGAAATAAAATATTAGTATTTTACATATTTTCTTCCAGCACATTTATACAGAATGTCCAAGATACAATAGTCTAAACGGAGCTCAAATAGGGTTATCCGAAATTCAACGGTTTAGAAGTAATTCGAACTTTTGTGATTTTCGAGAAATTGGCGAAATTTTACAAAAATGAGCACATAAATATTCAACGTATCGTGATGAAATTCGGCACACGTATGCTGTGATAATGTAGTTATCAGATTTTTGTTTACGGCAGATTTTTTTTTTTTTAATTCTACAACGTTGAATTTCGGATAATCGGGTAGTGATGTAACCTAACCGTAGGTAGGCGTCGTTTGGTCCACTATTTCTGGGACACTCAGTATATTTATATCACAGAATATAGAAAAAAAAAGATGGAGAACTCAACTGCACAATTCAATTTCGTTGTATACAAAAAAAAAAAAAACAATTTCTGCGAACCAACAAAATATCGCTACAAACATTTTACATCGATCCTGAAAAAAATTACAAACGTCAATTACAACCATTTAACTTCCACCCATCGTTACGCGCAAAGTGAAAATAAAAATGTTTTACAAATATATTTTCAACCCAAATGAAATCTGAAATCGACAATTTTAGTTTGGGGGCGATGCACGCCAGTTAAAACACTTTTCCGTCCGCAAGTAAACCCAAATCCTAGCTGGCATTTTGCATCGGATCGATTAAGGCTCGACACAATGATTGATCACCATTCAATGTTGGGTAGATACCCCATCCACTATTTAAAATACCCGCTCTTGCTGTTCTGCCGCCACGTCATTTTCTATTATATATTATACATACATTTTTATTAACGTTTTTTAAAAGGCTTTTGTGGCCGGTCGATGAATCCAATAACCTTTTCTAGTAGCTTTAGTACCATCTAAAGTCTACCCCTATTGATAACATTATTGCACATTTACACTGTATACTATTGAGATATGCATATCTTATTTATAACAAATAAGTTTAAAAAGTTGTATTACTGATTTTTAATTTTTTACTATGAACAAATTAAAATAATACCTACACAAGAAAATAAATAATATTAAAAATTATGTTCAGAAATTCTCTTTCAGAAGAGGAATGAAAATGAGCCTTTAAAAAACATAACGTGTCTAATGTATCGTCGTTTAGACTGGATCTAATTTTAGTACAGGGGTTGAATAATAATCAATTAAATATCGTAAGGTTTTCTAATGAATTTTACGATGGTTAGTCTCGTATTCCCAACGCACGAGCACGCATTGTATTACGCCGGAGAAAATTCCAGATAAACGAACCATACAACAAAACACTCAACGATCCTAATTTCTGTAAATACCGTAATTTAAAAATATTATTATATAATACATAAAAAAGTGAAAAATAATTTACTGAAATTACAAATTAAAATTGTAATCTACTTTAGCCATATTTACCGGTAAATCGGTTTACTGAAAATGAGTAATGCGTGCCCTAGTGTGATGTCACATCCGTAATAAGACGACCTAGGCGACCTGGGCTGTTCACAAAAAAAAAAGTGTTTATTGTATTTCTTACAATGTAGTGAAACAACATGTGGGCCGGTTCATGAATAATCATAATAGAAAATAAAAATAATAAATACAGTCCGCGGTGAGTGTTCTCCGATATTATTTTAATAAGCGGCTTTCACATTTTTCGTACCTCCCTCCAGTCGCGTAATTGTATCAAATAGTCTTTCTCTCTCTTTCTCTCTCAATTCTTAGAATTCCGAGCCACGGTATTTCGTTAAAATTTTTACGGACTATTTTTTCGCTGTACGTGTTTTATCGATTCAGACGGTTTGTGGGAAAAATCGCATTCTAGGACTCGCCTGTGTGGATTGTACAATAGAATAAATATCAATACTAAATAATGCATTGTATAAATTAGTAATAATCTTTATATCAATGCGTGTAATTGGAAAGTCAAATTGTAAGAGTTATGATGGCAATTTGATGGCACCATACAATCAGAATCGAATTATCCATACATTATATTACTAGTGTATAAAACCCGTTCTAGGGCGTCGTCTATATTAATTACACACCCTTTAATAAGCAACGTCTTGAAAGTTGAGAAATTTATTTTGACATTTGAATTTTGAAAAAAAAAGATTGTTATGAATAGAGATATTTATTAAGGAGAAAACATTATTATTGTGAAGTTGCAGTTTTTAGAGAATATAGTTCTGTGGAATATTAATACAAATTAAATGTATCAATTAGAAAGATATACAGGAAAGTTCAATTTATTGAAACAAATATTTTTGTTGTCACCGGGATTCGAACCTGGATCTTTTCCTATCCGCGGAAATGCGTCAACTGATATGCCATAAAATATTTTAACATATCAATAGATTATGTACTAATATATTTGTTGTATCAAAATTAATCCACAATTTAATAAAAAGGAATTAATTTAAATAATAAATAATAAAGAACTGAGCATATAAGTTCGAAAATTTGTCGTCAACTTACTTTGTCGGTGTGGTGTATTTGGTTAACGCATTTCCCCGAATGGGAAAGAATCCAGGTTCGAATCCCGATAGCAACAAAAATATTTTTTTGATAATTTGAATTTTCCTGTATATCTTTCTAATTGATACATTTAGTTTGTATTAAAGATTATATTATTAGTACCTATAATTATTCTTAGAGGTCAGCGTACATCGAAGGAACATGTTCACGTACACTACGAAGCAGTGCCAAGTAAGGTTGTGGAAGACAGTAAACCATATAGCAAGACCTGGACCGTGCAAGGCGTCTTCAATGTTTTCACGATTAATAGCTTTATCGAGACTCGCCATTGTTACACAATCACTCCCGCCATCTTCTGTCCGAAAAGAAACTGTTGCCATTGGTCCGAGTTATCTCGCCATTTCGTGAACCGCGGTGACCCGGTTTCATCATTGTGTTGGCGCCATTTCGGATACCGTTCACCGAAAAAGTACACTCGCACGGGGTCGCCATATTTGATACGTGAGATATCCGCAGCGAACGGTGGTGCAATACGTATTATAACGTTTTTTTCATTTCGCTATGTTTATTGTATATGTCGATTAGAATGAACGCAGGCTGCCGGCGTTATTGCGGCGTGTAGGTTGATCGGGAAACATTAATGTTCTGGAAGACAGCAAAAATAATATAAACAAACTACGTCGACGACTTCGCCGTCTTGCATCAACGTTCGAAGAACAACAATTTTTGGCAGCAAAGCCATAAGAAAATCAACCCACAAGAATAGAATCTTAAAAGTCAATCGCCTTATTTCCAAATCGGAGGTGAAAACTACCGGAGAAAACAATATTCGATGGATATAAAATAAACAATGTTATTACTCTACTTGAGTTTATTAGCACTACTCTAGTTTCAAGAGAAACAGTAACTCTCATCGACAGGTGAAGTATTAAATAAACTACACATAAATATAGGAGTTAAGGCTTAGGTGGTAGACACACAAAAAATTAGTTACTGACAGATTTATGGTGGAGGGGGCGGAGTTACTGATGGACAGTGGAGGGGTAGTTGTAACGGGAATATTGAGAGGAGAGGAGATGAGTTAGAAAATGTAATAGTGTTTAACAAACTAATACCCGAATAAAATAATGGATTTTAACCAAAAAGTTGATTTTGCTAATCTTAAAAATAATAATATAAAACAATATTTATTGAACCACATCTAAAAGAAAATGACATATTTGAAGATCCAACACATTGAATATTAGATTAGAACAACTCTTGACATGCAATTCAAGCTATTTGAAAAGGAAAGTACCAGGAACGCAGATATCCCGGGGGGCTAAATTAACTACAGTCGTAACTAAAATCTTGCGGCTCGCTTGCCGTGCAAAGCGCTCACCTAACCTAACCTCGACTCATGTATTCCTGATCCCAAAATTATTAACAACTAATAATATAATAACATTAAATTATCTTATGATTATAATTTCTAATGCCATGCAATTTGAATGTATAAATTGATAGTAGACAGCATTTTGCGTATTTTATTATTGTGTATTATTAAAATCTGCATAAATACACTGGTACAAAGCATACAGAGATTGAAATTTAATCAATCACAAATATAATAAAAACTTTACTTTGTATATCTATAATAATCCCTTTCTTTTTTAGTCAATTAAGACTGATATTTTAGTGAAATATTTGTAATATTCTGAATATGTGCATCCATTTTATTACTTCTCTAAAATATTACTATCGTTTCAAATTACTTCAATCTAATTTACATAATTCACATATCGTGACCTTGGAACAATAAAGTATCATCTAACATTTTAGTCAAAACCATGTTTTAATATTAAAATTCAATCATTTTCTCCTTAAAACTGAGTTAAGAATGTTAAATTTCCTATTTTTAATATTAGCAAAATCAACTTTGTGGTTAAAATCTATTGTTTTAAATTGTTAACTTTGTTTTATTAACCAATTAAAGTACATCTATCGATTTCGAAAAATATCATTTTTCTTCTTCTGGATGTCATTAACTATTCAAAAACATATGTTATTGTTTCTTTAACAGAATCTATTTTTAAAAAACAATAATTATTTAAAAAATAAATTTAGTACCTAACTTAAATTTTTACTTGATACAAAATTACTATAATAATTTTTTGATTAGTTTTACATGCTTTATTTATCTATAAAGATTTCAAATTATTTAATTTATGACCAACAATACATGCAAAATAAATAGACAATTCCAAATTTTTACCAAAACCATGACCATCCAAACAAATGATCAGAAATTCTGAAAACACACTATTATTCAAACATCTCAACTGCTCCTTTACTGTTATATTAAAATTTCGACCTGTTTTACCAATATAAAATGAAGCACAATCCTTACAACTAAGTTTATAGACACCAGAATTGTTAAATTTATCATCTTTGTCTTTAGAATTTATGAGTAAATTTCCTATATTATTATTTGTATAAAATGCCGGTCTAATGTTTCGTGGTAGGTGTTTAGATATTTGAGTCGAAAATTTATTTATGAATAAAATCCTACGTCAATAATAATAATTATTATTATGATTTATCTGTGATTTATTTAAAAATGGACTAATATATTATTTTTATTTATTTTTTAAAATAATGTCTATTAAACCTGTATTATACCTGCTATTTTTTAAATTCTATTCAATTCAATATAGAAATTGGATGTTGACATAGGACTATTGACTAAACGATGTATCATAGAGTGGAACCCTGAATGCTTGTGTGATAATGGATGATTAGATTCACTATATATGATAGTATCTGTAAAAGTAGGTTTTCTAAAAAATTAAAGTAGATGTATTTTAATTCATAAGTGGTTAATAAAACAAAGTTAACAATTTAAAATAATTAAATTTCCTCTCAGTTTAGTTGTAAAACACAAAATTATATTTTAATACAACTGATGACTTGTGGAAGTAATATTATATAATAACGTGTCCGAAATCAGGAATCATCAATATCATTAATATTCAAAATATTGAAAGCTCAATAACTTAGATTAATGTAAATGTCAGATGTTATTTTGTTGTTTCATAGACACGATATTATGGGTCGCGTACTCAAATCCTAAAATGTTAATGTTTATTTATGGGTTTTTTCAATTTATAAAATAGCATAGCTATAGCCCAGTGAGGCTGGCATTATAAATGCGATCGTGTATAATAATGTAATGTTCGACAACGGCCGATTGCTTTCTGCTAATAATTAATAAAATACGCAAAGTTTGAATTCAAGGAGATATTATAAACGTGAAATATGTTAGATATGAACGTGTGGGGCATTATAACCTACATTTCTTCATCAGCGATGACGACGCGATAAAAATGTGTTTAAATAAAAAATTGAATAAATTTCACAACTGGAACAAAATTAAGAATAATGATATTTTAACATTAGTCACCACTCTTGTTTAGTGAATTGTTCAAACAACTCAAGGAAAATAAAGCCATATGCAATATATTCGCTATACCTTTTTCAAACAAATTGCAATTCTGTCTGGAACCAGTGCATTCATTCATGACGCGGCATTACCATAAACGTTGTGAAGACTTCCGTCCCAAAGAAAACATCTCTATTGACTGTAGATTTAAATAAGTATTGGCATAATTTTATTTAGATCAAAAAGACTCGTCATTCGGTGAAGGAAGAACGATGGTATTACTGCTTACATGAAATATTAAAAAAAAAAACAATAACAGTATCATAATAAAATTTTATTTACGAACCGTTCCTGTCATCCGCCATGAAAACGTACTCCTGCTAAGCATTTAACTGTGCCCTTAGAGCCTTATTAAAATGTATCAATATAAATTGGAAAAATCATACTGTGTACGCTTGAAAT
Organism: Eubasilissa splendida; assembly: GCA_031772225.1. Lineage (NCBI taxonomy): Eukaryota > Metazoa > Arthropoda > Insecta > Trichoptera > Phryganeidae > Eubasilissa > Eubasilissa splendida. The sequence goes on along the minus strand of CM062850.1, from coordinate 30,996,711 downwards.
ATATTTTATGTAAAAATATCTGTGACTTGACAAGACATGAAAATAAAATTTTCTACTATACTTTATATAGATATGGGTGGATTCTTCAGTGGCTCAGTTCAATATTTTCGATTTCACGCGAAAATTTTAATCATTATTGAAACATTTTGTAGCTTGTAAATTTTTCAACACACATAATTCGATGCACAATATGATAGTTGACCACAAAATAAAATAATAAAAAGCCGTTGTAAAATATACACTATTAAATGTTTTATACTCACGCCCACCACGTATTCTATCTGATCGTTGTTAGTAACTGAAGTAGAAAATGCGAAGCAGAGTGAATCCAGAACAGATATGAGTTATAAAATCCGTCTTTTCACACCAATAATATTCAAGCAGAAAAGCTGTCAGCGTACACGCGATATGTGTGTCTGATATGATGCAAGCAGTACAGCGCGAGTCCCGAGATCCGAGACCAGACGGTCCGGTTTGGCAGTACCCAGTGCGAGACATTACGGCTGGCAGCGCCTACTTACATACATACTGATGCTGTTTCACTGACCTCAATAATCAGTGTTTATATCCGATTGGTGGACTTGATATTGCGTCGGCCGGTTACATTCACACATCAGTCATCGAGCGATGGGTCGAGCAGAAATCGCGCGACAGAGAAAGCTATAATACGGCAGCAACGACAATGGAGAAAGGTACGGATGCTGATAAGTTCATCAAGTTGGCTGGATGGACCGATACATCTTCATTTTCAGTGCGTAAAGAACAGTACAGAATCAATGCGGAGCGAGGAGTTATATTTTGTACATAACGAATTTTACCTCCAATTTCATATGCGTGAGAGCAAAGTTTCATTTATGCACACGTGCCTTTAGATTGACAAGTCTGTTTGAAATTGTACAATCGACACGCTAAATAGTTTTCTACATAAATTAATGTAAATAAATAAATAAATGTGCCTTTTTACTGAACCGATTATGAGAAAAGATACTTCTTTCGTTTTGTTTCAGATTAAGACAAACTCGGTGAGATCTTGAAATCTCACAAGTCAGACTAGAGCGCCTAAAAGTGGAGTGAGACTTAACAGATGATGGAGAGCACGAATTCTGGTGCCAACACTAATGTATGGAAGTGAAAACTGGAATTGGCAAAAAGAGAACGAAAGTAGACTCAATGCGGTCGCTTAAGCGTATAAGTGGAAAATCTATGTACAATAGAGTAAAGAATAAACAAATTAAAAGTGAATGTAGAGTCGTCTGTAGAATAGTCGATAGAATAAAACAATTGGTCGCTGGGATGGTTTGGTCATGTGGTATGAGCGAGGAGACGTTGGTAAAGAAAATATGTAAGGCGAGTGTGACCAGATAACCCGAGCGCTGAAGGACGGCTCTCTTGACAGCTTCAACAACTGAAAGTGTGCATGAGAAGAACTAGACAGACGAGAGCGGTGTGCTAGGATAGAATCGTGTGGTGTTCTAATTTCTGCCTACCCCTGCGGGGAAGCGGTAAGAAAGTTAGAGAGCACGAAAGAAGCAACTGTAAGTGCGATTGTAACAAGACCGACGCGTTTATCTACGCTCGCTGCGTTTGTAGGAAAAAACAAATACAAATGAGACCCTTCCTGCAACAACACTGTATATCGGTTACAGCCATCTTGAATGGCATACAGTAGTGTTGCAGATAAGATCACTTAGAAAATGTATGAAATATAAGTATTATTCATTTTATACGGTTGTTCAACATACTTACTATTCGATGCTCAAAAAGATATATGATATAACGTTGTAGAATTCATAACTCAAATCTGCCCAAAACCGATGTACAGTGTTGACGCAAAGAAGTTTCACTTAGAACGGGCGTGCGCCAGACAATACACGTTAATTTGTAATTTTCAAAAACTTTTTGAACCCCCGCGGAAACTTCCACAACATGTTAATTAGAATGCTACAACACTGTAGCTCTCGGGGATATTTTTGAATATTTTAAAAATATTTAGGTTTTAAAACATTACATAATCTGTCGGCAAGGTGCTCTTTTCTTATATGACTAAACAATTCCAGTAAACAGATGACTGTCGCCTTAGAAACACTGAAACGGATATTGCAAAAATGTATAATATGCCCAATAAATAAATTGCTGATTTTAGCCTCTTGTTATTCGGTCGGTTTTGTAATTTTCGTGTTTTTCTGTCAACACATTATTGCGCCGGCACAGAAACTTCTTGGCAAAAATTATACTACGCGTAATTTTAATGAGCCTTTTAAATCCGGTTGTAAATATTTGCTCCGTTTTATATTTGATGTAGAATTTCTACTAAGTTGATATGAGGCAGTGAGAGCAAAAGTGGACTAACTCATAAATTTTCCATACATGAATAATGACGATAATTGACAATTAATTTGAAATATTTCAATTCAAGGGTACCACAAATAACGCTAGAAACTAGTGATGTTAAACCGTTATTATGTTCGATCGATTGATCCTATGATTAGGAACTGATTATTCACTACAGTCCTCAGTTACCGATTATCGTTTCAATCGAACACAATAACGGTTTAACCATCACTAACAGATACTTATAAAATATATTAAAAATGAATTCAGAACATTTTTAATAATCGTATAGGTAGTAGAAATGGGAATAAAACTACAATTTAGATTCTAAATTTAAATGCCTTTTAAAACGAAGATTACTGTTTTTGCTTCTAAAATGCTTTTTTCTCATATAATGATGAATTTGCGTTTATAATGATATTTACGAACTTAATCTTGATGTAAATTTCAGCATTTATGCTATTTTGTCAATTTTCCAAAATTGCCTTTACATCCCTCAATTTTTTTTCTCCAACTAATTTCACATATATAAGATAACAATTTTTATTTTTTGACAAAATGCATAGTTTTACAGCAAGAGTAAGGATTGCCCTTCAATATAAGTAATTAACATAGTAAATTAAGGTAAACTAAAATTTTATCACCAACAATTTTTTTTAAATTTAATACAGTTTAATGAAGGTGCTCAAATTTTTTTTAAATGTAATATTTAAAAAATGTCACACAATAAAAAAATAAATATAATATTTAATAATTCTTTACTGATTTTATTAAAAATCCTTGGCACAATACATTATCTCGTTCTCTCACCGTACACATTATTCAATATTGGATTTTTTTTTGATATCCTGATAAAGAAAAAAATATTTTCCGAAACCGGTTGATGTATAATTAATTAATAAAAGTGGTTTAAAAACAAAGTTAATAAATAATTCAATATTAAAATGAATAACCACAACGTAAAAATTGCTTTAAATATTACAAATAAGAGTTTTATTTTATTTATTTTATTGATATTTTCTTAAAACAAAGCAACTCGGAGTTAATTCACGTTTGCTCTCACTGCTTAGTGTGACCTTCGTCATATTCAGAAGAATCACAGCCGACTGCGCCTCACAACTTATTTTTAAGACCATTAATGTATGAATATGTATGGAAGTGCGGGTTATTAGAGGTAGCCGAAAAAAACTGTTATTTTGAATCGGTTTCGAAGCGGAAGTAACCGAAACAGTTTAGAAAAAATAAAAATAACTGCTACTGTTCTAAAAAAAATGATTGCATCCTTGCTCGAATTGTTTTAAATACAGTAATTTATTATACTACAGCAACTGTGCTTTTTTAGGACTCCGAATATAAGGGAGCTTCGGTTCACGGGTTTCTCACAAATATAGTTCCGAGACGTGATATTCTTTCAATTTTATTTACAGCTCTTGTTCGTTTCAATAAAAAAAACTATTAACAAGTCTAAAGGTCAAACAAAAAAATAATATTTTATAATAGAATTATGTAATTAATAAATTTAAGAAATAGTTACTCGGAATCTTGTTGTTTTTTTAAATATTTTTATTAGAAAGTTGTCTCTACAATAAATGACAAAAAGGTCTAAAAATAATGTATCGGTACCTAATATAGATTTCATGTTTTTTTAGAATGTGTTTTACGGTTGTGATCTTGGGGAAGTTTCTTGTGTGGGTTGCTTTCTTAATGTAAAAGCAACACCATCTCTAGTGGGTGTGGTAAAAGGTAAAAAAAATAGGTAGCTAGGAAAGTATGTGGGATGGAGATGGCTCACCCTTGTATCCCCCTTTCTTTCAGTGATTACATTATTACCCGTTTCCGAGAAACGTACGCGTACGCGGTTCCACTCGTCTGTATAAAAGCCACATTCACAACCACCTGTCTAACCTGCCAGCGACTAAAATAAACATTATATCAAAAGCGCTATTGACCTGAATTCTTCTATCTAACGCCAGAATATTCTTGCCACAAAGTTCTTGATTCGCATGGAACCTGAAAAATAATTAAATATCCAAAGTCCAGATTGGCATGGAAATTAAAAAATAATTAAACATCCAAAGCCCACTGTAGGTAGCTTTAAAAATATTACCATGTATATATTTAAAAATATATTTTAAGTCCATTAATTCAATTTTTCGATATGTACAATTATGGGGTTAGTTTACTACTAGGTAGGTATATGAATCAGTGATGGTAAACCGTTACGTGACTGTGATTGTGCCACTGATTGGTAACTAAAGTGTAACGATGATCGGTAACTAAGATTTAACTGTTGGAGGTTTACTATTTCGTGTTCCAGTCATTGCTTTAAGAATTAAGTTAATCAATTATCAATCCTCGTTACAATCAAATATAATCACAGTCACAATCATGGTTTAAATAACGATTTTACCATCACTAATATGAATGCCTGCATTTAGGCAAAAATACAAAAACAATTTGTGAATAAATAAATAAAAATAAGCATTATTCAACATATATCATTTCCTTACGTTCGTCCGTACATTCGTATCACATATAAATGCAAAACAAACATATTGACAACTGTCCGTGCCGCATGGCAACATAATATAAATAAAAATTAAACATGAATACATATATGTACGTATTTACTTATTTTTCAAACTATTTTAAGCGCTCTCCTAGGACGAAGATCTCGACTCACCAATAGAATAAATAATTTCGTCTTTCGTACATAGGACAGTTTACATTTATAGAAAAGCATCGATAGCACAGAATATATGGCCACCGTCTAGGTGCAAAGGATTATCGATGTCCACGACTTAAATAATTAAATATTAATAGATGCACCCGATGAAGGAAACGACAGGTGATTTTAGGAAAATACCAAAGTCACAATCGATATCAATGCACTCCGAGTTCCGCAGCCACACGAGTTACGGCGTGACATATTTCCCTCTGAACAAAATTTTACAAGCGTAAACAAACTAATCAAAAATTTAAATAATTTAAAACATCAATAATGAACGAGATTGAGTTTGTAACGAGGGTAGATAAAATAGCGTTTCCTATCGTAGATATTATTTTTACCTTGGAAACATTCGATGAGAATTATTGTATTATATCCTACTGATTAGTTGGAAATTGTCAGTGCTATTTATTACGTGTGTATGAATGAATTTAACGTTATATACAAGCAACGCGTGTATTATGTACTTACACCAACTTGCGTAACTTCCGCGATAATATCCGTGAAATATAGCGACCATCATTCAATACACGAGTATTGTGATAATGTTGGTAGGCAGAGGAAGTCATGTTCTAGTACAGTTTGGTGCACTCGCACATTTACGATGGATACATACATTCGTTCGTGAAAGCCAAAATATATTTGATTTTTAAAAAACTCATCTGTATATAGGCAAGGCATGTATAATACGTGAGGATACGTATAATAGAGGATGTAATGACTACCAAGCAGGAGCGTGTACTGCATACAAGCAAAAAAGCTATGCATTACTAAAAATGTTGGGAAATAAAAATAAATTAAATAATCTTTATATTATGAAAATTGTACCCACGACTTTTGTGTAGCCGTGAGTAATTTGCGAATCATTTGTAACAACTTCATGTGCATTATGGTATGCAATTTACTAGAACTTAGATATTGAATGAACCTGACTTGTTTTTTCAATCCTTATGATAATTGTTTTGAACTAAATATTTTTTACTGAATCTATTAGTGCTTAAGTCTGCTGTCTTCGAAAGAGATTTATCCTTACTGAAAACTCATTTCTACGTATTTGTTTTACTTGAGACTAAACGTTTTGTTTTCCAACCTATGACTCCATATTTCCATATAAAATTTATAGGTTATAATTTTTTATCTGTCAAGCGAGCGAATTATTATTAAATTAAATTTCAGAACACAAATACATGTTTTTGAACACTGTTAATGAATGGAATTGGCGAACCTTATAAGAGGCCGTCTCTAGGGGAACAGCTCTCTTCCATCACAGCTTCTTCTGAATAACCAGTCTATCTCTGAATGTATAATTTATAATAACGTGTTGTAATAAACGTATAATATTGTTACCTTGAAAGACTGAGTTGCACTAACAAGGAATTGGGACCCAAGTAATCAGAGGATAGAAACCCAAGGGAATCTGGTGGTAATCAAAAATTTATCACACTTAGCACGAGCCCGGCCGAGCCGAAGATTACTACAAAAATAAGAATTTAAAAAAGGACTGCCATGTTACTGGTACGACTAATGTAATTATGGGAGTGTTTGACTTTTATTTCGTCGTTAAACAATGTTTTGAAATGATCAAAAGACGAATATTGCAAGGACTGTACTGTACTGTACAAACTTGAAAGACACATCTGATAACCGACACGCACCTTGGTAAAAAAAATAAAAAACCATACATAGTTTGGGCACAATAATATATTGCTAAAATGATAACGTGGGCAAAACAGTTCGCATTCAAGAATAATACAATCGCGCTAATGGGCCCGTCACTGATCAAACACCAGTAATATCTGCCATTCGGCCTGATTGTCATTGTCTCGTGTCGGCGTCTTTCTGCTGTCTGGCTCCGTATTGATTGATCGCTGCCCTCAATATCTCCAGGAGCGGAGGATTTTGATGATCCAAGCAAAAAAAAAACATATTTATAGATTAGATACTTCGCGCCTGAGGAAATCGCGAAAGGAATAATAATACAATTTAGTGATATTACACATATATACAGGAGATCGGCACGTGTCAGACGTAGTGTGCACGTCAACAAAAAACTATTAATTAGTTAGTAATTACTCTTAGTGATCTTTTCATTAATTAATCCAAATTAATGAAGAGATCACTAATGTGAATGTGATTGCTATTAGATGATATCAGTGATTGAAAACTGTTAACGTTTTCACCGTTTTTTTGATTATTTCACAATATATAAAATAAATTAACAAAGAATTAGCATCTAAATAGTATTTAATTCTCAAAGCTTTTTAGCGTATAATTAATATAAAAATATATCAAATCACTAACAAAATAAGTACGTATTTCACGTAATAATATTTTCAGACAAGAATCACGATGTTTTCGGAAAATCAATTACTGTTAATCTTTGCGACTTACGTAAGAGTTATCAGTGATCGACTCACAGCTCGTGATTTTGAGCTCATCACTATGCAAAATCGTTGAAAATATAATAATTATAATTAATAATTATTAACCATATGTAATATGGGTAGACCCAGTATTGGTGCACTCACCCAAACAAATTATATTAATTATTGCTACAAAGCGATCCAAAATTAATTTATTAAGTCGACTTTAAAATTGTTCTTCATATACACCTACTTTATAGTAATTCTATCTATTATTTATAATTCCAATTAATTGTACAATTGCTTGTAAACTATGCCCGTCTCGACACAGAATTTCTCTAGTTGTATTATATATATTTATTACCGTACGAAAACGAGTAAAGTTTCTAAACGAGAAACGTAAAAAATTGAATGCATCATATTTGCTTTCTTTCAAACAAAATTGTACATCTATCTAACTCAAAGAAAAATGGGTGACTTGAATCCTATTTCATTTTGATAGAAAATAATACATACCTAAAACTACTGACTTAAAACTGAGATTAATATGCGAATATAAAATTGCTTAAAAAAATGCGTACTGTATAATTGTGAGTATCGCAAAAGTGCCGTGTAAAAAAAATATGACATGATTTTGACAATGTATTTCAGCAGATGATGATACCTACTAGTATGAAATTATTCTCATCAATTCGAAATGTTTCGTATTTTGGCTTCATTCAGAAGTGAAATATAATAGCGACAAAATCCATACAAATATAATATACACACATATTGTTACATTGCGTTTAAGTACGATAAAATCCATACATATGTAAAGTCCCTACATATTGGACGCTACGCATGGAAACATAAATAAAAGTGTGTTAACTTCTGTACTTAAATAACTAAACTTACAATTTTCACCTCACACAGTAAGCTCGTCTATATCTTCCGAATTACATAATAAAATATAATCTCTATAATACCCGAACCATGAAGATTCATACAGATTTTTCTAAATACTATCGCGCGAAATTTTAACATATCACGATTCTCTTTTAAGCTTCCCGTCAAAAAGGTCAATTTAAATTAACACTTCCATTCAAAAGTTCAATGTTTATTTATTTTGCAAGAGAGAAAGAGAGAGGGCCGAAGCGGCTGCGCGCCTCTCAGCTGACCTAAAGATACAAAAATAATAATACTTTTATCTAACAAAAAACAAACTATCACATGGCTATCGCGAATGTGGACGATAAGGGCACTGCCATCCTGAGCGCGAGTTCTTCACTGCTTTCATTAAAATACCGTCAACTACTGTTTGCTGATAACAGAAAACATTACAGTGCGTAATCAGTATTAGACCTTCGAGAGAACACAGTGAAGCTCACAAAAAAATTAATTAGGGTTAACTAAATAAATAGAACCCATGGACGTATTTGTAGAATTAATAATGATTAAATATAAAAGGAATAATGTCGCAGTTTTAAAGTAAACATTTGTTATTTTTAAATCATCGTGACTTCAGAGTTATAAGTACGATTTTTTTACTTTTATAACTAACAGAGTAATACAGAGCCACCCGGGTATAGAAAACCTATTACATAACGATAATAAAAAAAAAGTCAGCTTTTTGTCAAAGGCTTCTGACATCGGACTGAAATGTCAATTTACTAAGAAATATAATTTAGGTAGGCATGATTCCGTTTCGTTCTAAAGTTTCACACAGAAAAACGAATGCCTGGAATGCCTCCAAAATTATAATTCGATTCTGGTTATCTAATTTCTGTGAACAGATAATAGTTTTTTTTTAAATTTTTAAAGTAGTTACTGTATATAATATTTTTTTAATATACCTACAAATTATAAACGATCAAGTTTAGTACGTCTGACAATGTATAAATATCGTTAAAAGTAATAAAATATTATTTTCTGTAATAATCTCCCTGTCGAAGTTATTTATGAAAAATGTTTTATCTTATGTGGCAACTCAAGCTGTGTGTAATTTTACACCCGCCCTATGACGGGCGTACTGCGTTAATCCTGGCTTTCAACTACAAAAGTTTAGATTTTGTGCATTTAAAATCATTCAAAGCAGATCGGCTTGTGCACAAGTGGCTTGTGCCGATCTGTTTTGACTCTTGAATAAAAGGCTATTTTGTTCGTCCACAGCTTTTTGTCTCTTGCGCTTTGCTTTCAATTTCATGCAACAATTTGCCTGATATAATATGACATTAAAGAAACCTTGTTCATCTGCATACTCCGGAACGTCGATAAGGCTGTTATATTCTCCGACTCACAAGCAGCTCTTGAATGCCTGTGCCTACTTTTTTCTATAAAATGAAAGTTTTTAACTTGATTAATGGCACAAATCATTCTTGAAGGGTGGATTGCCTATTTCAAAGTAGAAGATGTAATATGACCGTCCCATCTTAGTACATTGTTAGGGGTCACAACGATTAACAGTCGACATAAATAAAACAAAATAATACTTTCGAGCCGCAAGTGCATCTGACGGTGAATGCGTTCTGATACTAATACACTCGTAAATCAAAATTCCGACGCGTGATGCATTCGATCCGCGGTGCACTCCTTTCAAAGCGCCGGGCTCGAAAACATGTTTTGTACCGATAAGGCGGGAGAGATTGGTCGGAAATGGAGCACTCGACTCCTCGCTCCACAGCTGATAGTGGCCGAAAAAGTGCATCGCTCGTTGCAGGGCCGCGTGCAATGCGCACCGGGGGCATCGCCCTGGCCCTGCCCGATAACTCGCCCCGATACGGCGCACTACACAAGTAATAATATTATAATGTACATGACCGCACCAGATAACGACCAGATAGGCGTTCATCAAATTTTGGTGGTGTTTGTTAAATGAAAATATTGACTGTCGCCGGTGCAAGAATAATTGGGTAATTACACAGATCGGCTTACATATAACATTCAAACACTCGAGAAATATTAATAATCTAATACGCCTTTGTTATATAATTATTAATGGACATAACGATATATTGACATTTTCTCATTGAGGTCTGTCATCTTTAAAAAAGATTGTTACTAACCAAACTGGATATTATGTTTAATTAATTTTTTACCATATTATTCTTATCGAAATTGGACATGATGTACCATTAATTTCTTAATATTTTTAATTGTTTACCATAATCACAGACCCACTAATATAAACATAATATAACATAAACACTGACAATATTGTAGCCGTAAATACTTCTATAGATAGTTCTGGGTATTCTATAGGTAATGTTGAATATAGCAATTCAATCTATGCAAATCCAAAATACACCAACCTTTGTGAACCTGGGCTGGTAGACGCCGATGTCGCTCTCCTTGTACTCTGGTGGTCCTTAACTCTGCTAGGCAACCTCCGAAAACTTTCTCACAACCGATAATCCGAAAATATATAATACAAAATGTTTTTATATCGGCGCCGTAAATAAGTCCGTCCGCACCGAAAAACTGTATCTTTCCAGTAGCAGCTTCGCTTTTGTTTTCTGTTTTTAAATCCACACAAAAAGAATACACATATTCAAAAATTTATACCAGGCCTATCTATTGAAGTATAAAAGCGCGTAAGTATCATAATATGAATTAATGTAAAAAATACGTCTTGTTTACACAAAGATTTAATTTTCGAAGAGTAAATACTTTTACTGTGCATAAATGTGTCATAATCTCGGATTTATGTTTCGTTGGATACATGTGTGTAGAATGCCCCTCGTCCCGCAGATAATGTTCCAAAGCCCTTTACAACACATATACATCACATATGATGTCTATTAATTTACTAGTATGCGGCCATAATGTATTTTAAAAAATTGTATAAGGTAAAACAAATAATTTGTCAGCTCATTTCCTGTCTTAACCATTATTATGAGAACATTTAAATTGATAACAATTTATTTTTACGTTAATTTATTATTTTTCTTTATATTTTAATTTTCCAATTGTTTGTTTTCAAAATAAAATAAATAATAATAATCATTGGATTATTAAAAGATGTTCAAATAGTTTACATTCCAGGAAAATCGTTAAGAGCTTAAGAAAACGAAGAAATCAAGATTATTTTCATCTCGTTATACAACCAGCATGTGTACCGAAAGTAGACGTTTTCCTTAAATACACTTCATATTAAATACAATATTGCTTTTATAAGAATATAAGAGCTTAGAGTTTTATGTTTAATTTATATCGTAACCAGCGGCGTGCAGTCAGTACTTGGAAATAAACTCAACGTAACTAGAATTTCTGCGAAATAATTCTAAAAAAAACATATATTTTGTTAAAACCCATAAGGGCGTTAATAAAATAATAAATAAGTAAAAAAAATATTTAAAAAATATATATTCTTATCATCCTATCATCTTTAGAACAATTGTGTCCATTATTATGAAAGTGGCCTAAGTCATGTTTTAGATGCCTCACAGAGAGAAAGCTATTATTTTTACATGGGTCGATGGGGTCGGGATGAACGTTACATTGTATAAAGTGATCACTTAAGCCAGCCGATGACAGGTCGCAAGCCCTGTAATGCCCAAGACTTTCATACTTCGCATGTAAAAATAATAGTTTCGTATCTGTGTGAGACGTCTATATCTTGATGACAATTCCCCAGGGGATAAAATCCCAGAAATTATTTCCCGCAAAGATTTGGACATACTCAAAATTTGTCTATACTCCAATACTAAAATCAAAAGTCATGTTTCTTTCGTTTCGAGATATTTAAAGGTTTGCGTTTGAATTGATTAAAAAATATTTTTATATTACACATACACAATGTATCAAAATTTATTTCGACATATTAATTTCGCTTGTAGCTTATTAGGAAATATTTTATTTAGGTTGAAATCACTCGCTCTATTATCAAAATAAACACTAGCGAAATGCCGTTAAATATCGTCACAATACACTGAACATAACGCTTCAAATTTTTCATAATTGTTAGAATTTGCATCATATTATGTTTATTTAAAATAATGTGACGTGAAATAATTGATAAACTCTTTTTTTTCTCAATTTATTGACTTAGACCACTTTCATAATAATGGGCACAATTATAGAAAACGATATTTCTGGTCGTATGGTGGTAATCATCGGCTGCATTTCACATTACAGATTCTTAAGCGGGACCTCTCAGTCGAACACTCGTCTAAATTTACCAATTATGTGTCGTCATTATGAGTCATTGCAATACCAAAGAAGTACTGCAAGTGTAAGAATCTATGCACCGTTGTTTAACATTATAAAAGATGTCAAAAATATGTATAAAATAACTAAAAAGTATAGAGATGTAGGAGCAAATCTGATTGCAGTAACGAAAGTTCAGTACTCACTAAAAAGGATTTAAAATAGTTTCGTTAGTTGGATACATCGTATGCAATGTACACGTAAGTAAATGTGTAAATTAATGACGCATTCGAGAACGACGAAAGTATGAAAAAAGAGATGTAATCTCTATACATATAATATAAAAAGCAACGTATGTTTAGTTCATTGTCGAAAACTCGAGAACGGCTAAACCGATTTTAATACAAACTTCTCCAGCATATTGGCAATCTATGAAACGTGTCGAAACAAGATAACGAGATGGTTTAATAGTTATATTAAAAAAATCAACTTGGGCGTGTGTCCCAGATATGTTTTATATCGCGATACATTTTATACGCGATACATTTTAATATTAATGGTCTGTCTAAACTAGGGTAAAGCCAGGATCTCTGATAGACAGTTCTCAATTAGAAACCTCAACAATCCAAGGGCGTGATTGAATAAACGTTAGAAGATAAACGAGGCGAGAGTTATCAAAACAATAACAGGACAAACAGGTAACAGTCAGTTATATCTTGTTCAATGCAAATATGGTATGTAAGTAAGAATACTGTTAAATGTATTAAAAAACAATTTTATCGAAAAATATTGCTGTTGCTACCGGGATTCGAACCTAGACCTCTTCATATCCGGGGAAAATGCATTAACCGATTATGCTACACCAATACAGTGGATTGACGACAAATTTTCCAACTTGTATGTTACACTTTTCAAATTGATACATCTATCGTTCCATTATTTGAAAGCCATCTTCTTTATTTTAATTAATTAATACATTTAATTTGTATTTAAAATATCACAGACCGTATGTTCTGAATAATTACAACTTCACAATAAGAATTTGTTCTCCTTAATAAGAATACTAAGTTGTGGATATTATCTATTGCATTAAGGTGACGTGTGGGAAAAGTATTTTGAATCATTTCTCGTTTTACTTACTATCACACCGTTTCTCTGGAGGGGTAAGCAGAGAGGATAGAACGCCACGTTTTTGCGTGCTGATATATCACTCTTGGTTCGTTCACTTTCTTACATCTTCTCATGCAGGCTCGTCGATTGTTGAAGCTTTTAACAGGGTTGTCCTTCAAAATGCGGTCTAACTGATCGCGCCGGGTTTTTTGCAAACACCCTGGTGCTTCGCAACACTCGCTTTGTACGTTTTCTATAGCATCACCTCCTTACTCACATGATCTACCCAAATAGATTCAACGATTCATTTGCTTCTATTGGTTCATTGAATTTTGAATTTCAATTTCATTCAGAGTATCTACCTAAAATATAATTATTCTATTGACGAGAAACAAATCTCTATCATTTCTTTATATACCGTTTGCCCAAATTATATTGCTTTCGAAAAACTTCGCTTCATGAGAGATTATAAATGTAACTACGTATTTTTGATAAGATTTTTTTATTTTGTGTTTTAGACACGTAGATCAGGTACTCAGTTGGGTAAAAAATCTAAAAACAGCACTTCGGTCGGTCATTCGTAGTGATTTATAAAGTTTAATGTTTATTAGCTCCATATATCAAAAGACAGACTAACAAAAAATTAAATTAACTACAAAAAATTAAAAAATAGTTTGTCCTATAAAATCGTTTTTTTTTTAAATTAATTAATTTAAATAATTTATTCAATATTTTTGAATTTATAGGGTTTTGTGTGTAGGTACCTATATTTAATTCTAAAAATTAAAATATTTCTTACGACTGTGTTTCTTAAATATTCAAATATTTGTATGTTTCTGAAGTTACGTCAAATTTTCATTAAACCTTTAACTGCAAACTATATTTGAAATGGAAGACACCATGTAGGGTAAGACTAGACTTTAAGGGTCTTGACTTATGTATCAAAAGTTGGGACCTGTCGTTCACAGATGGCAAAATGATTTAAAAATATGACTTTATCCCTGCAAATTTGCAAGGTCAAAAATTGTGTGTTAACACGCTTACAGCTTGGCGTGACATACAAAGTTTGGCGTGTTAACGCGCTCATGGCATTTAAAAGGTTAAGCAGTCGAATATACGACTTACCTATTATATTGAATCAACTAATTTTAACCTTCTCCGCCACCTAACGATCGATGAACATGAGTAGACGTATGAATGAGGACGAAGCGAGAGTTTACAACATAGTATGATACATAAAACATATTATAAATTACATTATAGTTACAGAGAGAATACAGGAACATCATAATTAGGGAATCCAATTGAGGGATCCCGGGATTAGTTCGTATAGTTCAGAAACGTTCGGGATTAATATTGGGGTACCACAATTAGTTCGAAACTAAATGATAATCTCGATACTTTGCTATATGTTTTGGACGATTTATTCAAATTAGTAAAATTCTAATAATTGTTATTTATCAATTTTGTATTAATAAAGTTATTTTTTGTTCAAAAATTCTTCACTTAATTACTTACCTAAATATATTTATCTCACATAAATTGTATATGTCCTTATTATATCTGACTTTTTTTTTTAAATAAATGCATCATTAATGACCATTTTCTAATTTCAGTATCAGTCCTGCCGATTTTGAGGATCCTGGGATCAGTCCCATTATCATCAAAATCAAATCCCGGGAATGCAAATATCCCGGGATCGTCAAATATAGTTTTTGACGACAGAGGCTGGCCTAGTTTCTGCCTAACGACGGTGACTGTAAAGGTGTAGTAAATTTATAACTTTGACTGGATAATTTCACGACCTTGAAGATGACCTTGGGCATACATTTTTTAAAAATTGTCAAAACAAACTACAATCTTGTCCACGTATACCAACTTAATCTAGTGTGTTAACATTATTTTAAAAATGGAACCAAAAAAGCATAAAAAATATATACTTAATAATAAAGAAATGCAACCTGATAGTAATACATATTTTTAACAATTTAGCAATTAAAATTGATATTTTGTAATACACCCATGCACTTTATTGACGTAAATCAATTAAAAATAGAAAAAATTAATTAATTCCATTGTGTGTGAAATATCCACTATTTATGTTAAAATAAGAAAAAAAAAAGTTTTTAACACTGTTACAAGCAATTTTAGAATTATTTTTTAAAAATAATATTAAACATATTCCAAGTTAAAAATAAATCCAAAAAACTAATCACTGTTAATTTGTCACATTATGATACAAGTCGGTAAGGTCAAGTATTGGTGATTATTGTTCACTTAACTAAAAATATATTAATTTATTAATCACACAACAAAAAAAGATGCCGTGACATATTTATGCGACAAAGGTTGAGATGATACGAAGACTAGATTTGCGCGACTCCTCTTCGCGACCCGCTTATCCCTTTTCTAATTAAGAAAAAGAGTGTAATAATTGCAGAATTATGCATCATATTCAAGTTTTAATTTTTTTATTATGATGCTTGCAGGTCGCCAGAAATCGATCGATGAAAACTAAAATGTTAAATAAATTTATTATTAAGTTTATTTTACTACCTGTCAAACTGTATGTATTGCATGGCGACTCAAAGCGATATGTATTTAGTACAAACGTTGTTAAAAATAGTTTTGGGGAAAATTTTTATTTTTAGGTCAAGGTTAGAGACAATATTTATTCTCAAAATCATTCACAATGCGTTTCGTTTTCTTAGTTTTACAGTCAGAATTTAAGCAACGTAAACAACACGAATGCTCATTGGAGTATATCGCTTAGAGGCACTCAAATTATGCCGGTCTCGAAAAAAACGGATACGCATGTATAAGACAAATATATAAAGAAGTGTTTGATCAAATTTAATGGAATTTCTCAGTGTATTTTATCGAGTTATGAATGTAGGACAAGACACTGGGAAACATCATAGGTAGGTGTCTACTTACGTTTCGGGCGCGTGATAGCCAGTCGCCGAAAAATAAGCCGTAATTCCAAAATAGTTGCCACGCTTTCCCCTTCCGAAACACTGTCAGATGTAAAAAGAACAACAGTGTCTCTTATTATGTAAATAGCACAAAAACAATTGACACAAATTCAATAATCATTCAACCAATTCGGCCACGGTATATTTCTATATTGTGGCGTATTTTCACGCCGCTGACACTCGGTAATGGAACTGTATCACACTACACCACAGATGTAACACACACGGGTCGGTTGTCAAGTGGAAATCAGTGCATTTAGTGGAAATGCAGAGAAAAACATACACAAAAATGGCGGCGATCGTGCGACAGCCGCTCACGCTGACAGCGAAAAGGTGACTGGAAAGTCTGTCGCCGGATGGCGCTGGCGGCGCGCTCGCTTGCACGATTCAAATGATCGGGCCGCAGAATAAAAGTACAATATTCGTAAGTTGGTATATTTTGGGCACATAATCAAAAGGTTTAAACTTTAATAGCTCGCTTGTCAAAATACATTTCAAATAACATCTATTTTCTCTAAGTGTCTGCAACGCACTAAACATTGTAATAGTACATTCAAGTCGCACTAACAATCTACTTGAGGAAATTTGGGTATCGAGTTGTAAGAGACATTGTAAAAAATTATTTCTAACGGTAATCATTTTCATTGAAGACGCGGCACACTTCATAACATTTTGACTCTAGTGTTGATTTTGTACATTATTAATGTGTTCGTGTATTTTCTGGAGGTTCTTCTTTTCATCTGAATCGCGCAATACTTAAACGAATCTCAGAGATACGTTAAAATCTCTTTTAAACACAAAAGTTTTTCAGTTTTAAACGCTTACACAATGTCTGACGATCCGTTCTTTCTTTTTTACATTACATTTAACATTGCTACCTTTTTAGATGTCCGTGTTGTAGACAGGGCGATGCGCGCGCACAACGCCCATACAGAACGTCTATTCCAATTCAAATTTACGGTACATTTTGATTTAATGTGATGAAACAGAACAAAACTATTTTCAAATTAGATAAAAACTATCATTGGTGTTTTTATATCACCGAATAAGTTGCATGTGCAGTTGTATAGGTGTGAGAATTTCTAACACAGATGTTCAAACGTCACTTCGTGAAGATGTGACCGGAAGATTTTTCTGAATGGACTGACGTAGATTTCATTTTTTGTATCGTTGTAGCATCGCGGAGTTAATTACAAATCTGCATTAACTTCTTCGTATAGTAGTTATTTTTTTCAATTTTCTTTAAATCGTCATTTAAAAAAATCATATATATCAATGGTCATAACTATACGCCATACGTTTGGTTGTCCAATGAAATCAGTCGCAAGTTTTAATCTATTAAGTACACAATAAATAAATAAAATAAGTATTTAAACAAAATATTACTTAAAATATTTAAAAAAAACACCGAAGAATATATATATATGTGATGCATGTATGGCTGTTTAACTTGTATACGGATAATTGTATGAACAATCTAGAATGTATGAATGTAGGAGAGAAAATAGTGATTTGATTGTATGATGTTTATTTGTGAGCAAACGATTCAGTATTAATGGCTAATACGTGTCTATATGTAGGATGTACGATATGCGCTGGGAAAGCAAATATGTGATGAACGTTAACAAGTGATGGTTTTCAAGAGTGAGGAAAATAAGAAAACGTTTAAAATATCAGTAGGTAATTAATATTTGTTGAAACTAGTTAGTAATGATAAAAGTTTTTGTCTAAGGATTGGGACGATGATTGGTAAAGAGTTGTAACGTTGATTGGTAAGATTTTAATAGTTGTAGGGGTAATCGATGTGTTTTCTCATATTTACACTATTCAAAAATTGTTAGATTGGAAGATTGGTGAACGTTATGTTGATTTAAAGCGATCACAGAAAGCCAGCCGAAGTCTGATCATAGGCTTTATACTTCTATTTATTCCCATTACTTCCTGTTATTTCATTTAAATTTAAAGATTTATTGTTGTAGGTTTAATCTCAGTGTTACCAGTCAGTGCTCGTAGATGTTGCGAATAAATAAGTAATACATATTTAAATGTATTAATTTGTAATATAGATCTTTTCCAATCCGGGGAACGTACATTAACCGATTATGCCATACCAACACAGTGGATTGACGACAAATTTTCGGTCTTATATGTTAAACTTTTCAAAATAATACATCTATCATTCCATTATTTGAAAGCTTATTTTCTTTATTTTTACGGAATATCAAATATAATACCTTTGAGTAATCCAATAGGAGAGGCCAGTATTAATAATTCATTTTTATTCAATTTTGGACACATTGATACAAATTGTATATTATTAAGGAGAACACATTGGAAGTGATCTAGGTTAGAATTCCGGTAGGCAACAATAATATTTATCGATAAAATTGATTTTATATATATATCTTTCTAATTAATATATTTAATTTGTATTAAAAATATCACAGACCGTCTGTTTTGAATAATTACAACTTCACGTTAAGAATGTGTTCTCCTTAATAATAATTAGTTACTAATCATCGTTACAATCGAACGTAATCAGTCACAATAACGGTTTAAATAACTAAAACAAGTTGACGAGTTTGTGCATTTGGGAAATATGGTTGATAGGGATGGAAAAGCTGGGAACGCTAATGAAAGGAGGATGACTGCAAGGAATAAAATAACGGCGCTTTGAATGCAGTTTTTTCTAACAGAAACTTGTCAGATGAGGCAAGACTAACGGTACACAATGAAGTCCTGGTACCAACACTGGTAATGTTAGACTGAATGCAGTGAGCAAATGAGGTTACTTGGCCGTATAGATTTCAATTTTATTTATGGTTATTTATTTATTTATTATTATTATTTAACAGATAAAAAAATTACATAGTGTAAAAATAATAATAAAAAAATTTGTAAAAAAAAAAGACTATTTAAGTATACAACTCTTATTCCGATCACAGATTAGGGATCGAATGGATACCAAACAAATATACGCAACCAAAATCAAGTATTATCAGGATCAATTTGTAACATCCCCGTCACACCAGGCTACTATAAATTTGTATCTGGAGTGAAAAAAATATGTACACAGACTAACTGAAACATAAACTCTCGTATATACTCCTCAATGCACGAGTCTTACTCTCATAGAGAAGAAATAAATGTTAAAAGAAATATATATATATTCTATTGAATATTCTAAAAATGTATTATATTTTCTAATATTAAAATAAAAAAATAAAAATGTCCTTTCACAATCAAAATGAAAAATAAATACAAAATGTGAAGTAAAACAATTTATCCGTCACCATTGAGTTGAAACACAACAAATTGTAATAATGCAGTTCTATAAAGAGTTAAATTTACAGCAAAAATGTCGACTACCTCCGCATATTCATTCTCTAAAAAATGCATTCTGGGAACTGCGGAGAAAGCTGTTGCATGTGTTCTGACATTAACACTGTAATAGAACAATGAATTGTGTCTCGATGATATCAATGGTTTGTGAAAATCAAGCAGACTAACAATCTGGGGGCAGTCTATCATACCAGTGATAATCCTATATAGAAATATAAGGTCGGCCATCGTACGTCTCACTGATAATTTTATCAATTTCAAACGGCTAAGAAGATAATCATAATTGATATCCTCAGAGCGTATATTTAATTTAAAATTAATTAATTAAACTTTCTCTGGATTACTTCAACCCCCGTCGGGTGAACAATGAAGTGTGGCGACCATATGACCGAATTATATTAAGTTATATTTGATATGAAATACACGACCAGCATTTTCACATCTGTTCCGGCAGATTTCAAGAAATTCAAGACGATCAGTAGTCAGAAGTGTTGGTAGAAATTAGAGAGGCCTATATCTAAATGTGAATTGTCATGATGATGATAATGAAGAAGAAGATTTGACGTAAAAAGTATAACAATTTATACTATTTTCATTTTTTTTTTTATTAAAATTTCAGGCGAACTTTACATTTCGATCAATAGAGTAGCCTAACGCACACATGTACAATACACACATATAACGGACTAATGTATGGATTGGGTACCAATAAAAAATATTTTCGTGCAAATAAAACTGTTCTAAATTCAAATGTATACAGCGTTAACTGGCCCAAGCCAGGCAATACCGCTAACGTCAGCTTGAACTATTTTCTGAAAACTTAAAATCAATAATATTATGAAAATGTATTTTAAGTCTTGTTATCACTGCGAAGTACGTTGCAGAATTTTTTTATTTTCCTTAGCTGTCAAAAATTATTCTAAATTTCGAATAATTAAATGCAGTGCTCATTGATATCACTTGGACCACTTGTAATATCAAGGTTTTGGATGTTATTCCCATCTGCCATCAAAGTTCATGCTGTTTAAACATTATGTATTCAAAATCTAATTAAATGTATTAATTAGAAAGATATAAATATAAAATCAATTTTATTAAAAATATATTAATATCGTCAAAAGTACTGTCGCTGTAGCATAGTTGGATAATGCACCTTCCCCGGTTTGGAAAGAGATCCAGGTTCTAATTCCGGTAGCGCAACAACAATATTTTTCGATCAAATTAATTTTATATGTATATTTTTCTAATTAATACATTTATTTAGTAATTAAATATTACAGACCCATGTTCTGAATAATTACAACTTCACAATAAGAATGTGTTCTCCTTAATAATTATCTATTCAATACAGCTCTAAACGTATGTGTTGCGCTTAAGCATAGATGCTGGAAGAATCTCAGGACAGGAAGGAAAATGGCACTCACGACAATCCGGATTCTGCTGACATCTCCATAGTGTGGACTGTATATTTTAACTCACTATTTCGTCAAGTTTCCGACACAAAGTATAGACGCGAAGTCTCGAGATTAGTATAATATTGTAAATTGTACCGTAGACGTATAACCGCACTGGTTCAAAGTCACCAATCGACTGGGTCTGCGGCGTGGCCGGGAAGGGAAGGGGGGCGGGGAGAAGGCACAGTACATTATTTTCCTTCAAAAATTAATATATATTTTTATTTTTTATCTTTGTTTTATTAACCACTAAAATGAGTTTAAATATTTATACACATTCAAATATATGTCTCAAACAGTATGTTAATACAATATTATAAGGTAGATGCCGTTTTATTTTGTTTTTAGTCTTTGTCCGTGGTAATTGGTAATTTTAAATAGGATTCCGAATTTACAAATTAAAACGGAATGTGGCTAATTAAAAATTTTATTACGTTTCATATTAACGGTTACATAATTATTTTCACGTACATTATTATTTCTAAAGTGTTAATATTTTACTTAAAAAATAGATTGTTTATGATAATTGATGCCTTATTGTGAACGCCAATCCAATCAGGGCATAATACAGTCTGGGATGGGTAGGGTGGCCACCTCAAAGACATCCCTCATCTCCTCTCTACTTTGAGCCTTGCCTCGTCAGTCTCCCCCGAGAACATCCAAGTTCCTCCGGATCTCATCCAGCCTTGGGTGTATGTCTGGTGCGCATGTAGCTTCCATTCAAGCCAGATGTCGAAGTCAGTTGGACTTTGATGAATTTGACGTCACCCCACTGTGGGGACTGACTAGTTTCGATTAAGACATCTACTTTCTTTGAACAGGTAAATATCGTCGACAAAGTAATGAATAATCTCAAATGAGATAGTTATAAAGTATATAAAAATGAAAGAAATCCAAACATTTAAAAATAATTATACATTTTTAATGATTATAAATGCTTAAGATCTTCGGTTTTTAATAATGCTAGTTCAATTTTTCGCCTTGAACGGTACTTTGTCGGATGCCGCGCCTCTATAACCATGTTAATCATCCAAAAGACATCGCCCTGCAACTTTAAATGAAACCCCTGACAGAAAACCCAGCCACAGTCATTATTTATTGCGCTGCGCTCTATTCACTCCATTGTACACAAGTGTCAATTACAACTTACTAGACGCAACTGACCCTCATAAAACACTTAAAAAATGGAAATAAAATGAATATTTTGAGAGATCACTCTTCGGACACGACGGGCAGCTGACAGCTACTCGTAAAACACGTGTTTGGTAGCCGTTAAGAACAATGTGATACATTTTCGTTTTAAAAAAATATTTTTTCAATGACTCGAAATTCGAAACGTCCCGGTTCAACGGATCCAGGATTATCGGAAGTCTACTGTATGTCGATTTATCGGTGAAATGTTCAAAAAAGTAATCAAAAATCCAATCAAAGAGTTGATTAGTGTAGAGCCGCCGAAGGCGGACATTTAACCGATATAATTTTTTAAAATTTACGAAATATTTTTTAAATATAAATAAACACAGAGGGGCTCGGAGGGGATAGCTTGAACCTCTTGTCTTGTCTTGAGTCTTAAGATTTGACCAAGTCCCAAAACAATTTAGCCATTGATGTATTGCCTAAAACGTCGGCTACCACAAAAATCAGCTTTCAGTAAATTAATGTAGAAAAAATTCAATCATTTCTCTACGGTTCAGCTCTGATTGTATTCACCCAAAATTATACAGGGTGTAATAGACCTTGTCCGCAATATTATGGGTGGATGGATACCTAAATAAATTTCACCTCATGGAAGACTAACGAAATTCTGCCGATGAAATCGAAAAATCTAAAATCTAAAATCGAATATCGATACTTATTAAATGTATTAATTAGAAAGATATACATATATAATCAATTTTATCGAAAAATATATTGTTGGTTCTAACGGGATTCGAATCTGGATCTCTTTCCAATTCGGGAAAGGTGCATTATTTAAGTATGCTAGTGCAGACAGTACGTTTTCGAACCTATATGTTACATTTTTCGAATGAATACACCTACCGTTCCATTATTTGAAAAATTAAAGTAGATAGCAAATAATGGGACGGTAGATGTATTAATTTGAAAAATTTAACCAGTGTCATCATCTGCTTCCTGTCTCACAACATCTTCCACGTTTTATTTCTTATAATCGTTTCTCTTATGTCCCGTCCTTGACTGACGAAATTTTTATTATGGCCTGTGTCCACGATGACCTCTAGATGATGCCGTAAAGGTACTGTATGTACTGGATACGTTATTCTAATCCGCGAGCAAAACACAAGGAATTATGATTTATAGAACGCTTCGCATTGAACTCTGTACCGTCTTTTAGACGCGCTTGAGTCGAATATCAGAGACACAGGCCATTAGATTTTTGACTCGAGACAATTTATAAGACAGGGATTATGCTCTCATGAAATTGTTTGTAGACAACAAACAATCTCAAACTCGGCTTTCGTACTTTATTGTGTACGCACGTCTCAGAGATTCGCCATCACTTCACGCTTGTTATAAGACAAACGTCAAATATTTGTCCATTGACCGTTGTCATTTGGATAAATTTGAATATCCCCAGCAGCAGATCCCTTTATTTACGTATTTAAGTCTCAATGAATATAAACCTCATAGAAACGAAAACCGTTAATGAAATCTGATACCACTTTACAGTTCAATATAGTACAAGTATTTTAATTTACCAACAGGCAACTTACCTAAATCATTTTTTTCTTTATATCCTTTTTCAAAGTATGTGCACTTATTTCTATAAAAAAAATACAGTAGCTACTTCAATTTTTCAGAATTCATTAGATAAAGGGTTAAATGTATTAAATGT